>OY978528.1:14389241-15781741 GCA_963854835.1 Megamerina dolium
AATTCAATAGCATTTGATGGAAGACAATTTATTATAGTCGAGACTGTAACATAAAGACAATCACCCACCTATCCATCCAAAATAGACACGTACTAATCAGAACATACAAGTTCGCTGATTCATAACGATACATTGTTCAATACTGACTCATGATTTTTCACAGCTATACGAATACATTTCGGTAGCAAGGAATTATTAAAATTATTAGTTAAAATTTATATGTGTTATATTCTAAAATCAAAGTTTCAATGTAATAAAACCTAAATAATAGTAACAGTTATAAAAATTATAAAAATTGCATAGTATAGCTAAGCTAAACAAACAAGTCATATGAAAAAAATGAACATCTCCTATGGCAGCTATGTTTATTTATGTACGAGATGGCATAAAATTTTGCATAGAGTGGTATTTTGGTAAGAAAATAAGATTCTCCAAGATTCAAAGCAAACAATAATGATATCACCTATATTTGGAGTAGATTTTTATTTAAAAATTTTACATTTTGTGTGGGGAATATCGATTATCGAATATCGATTTAGGCCGAATATAACATGCTTCGCCAGCTATCACTGTTCTTCGCTAGCTGGCGCCAGAAAGAAATTCCAAGCGCCGTCAGGTTCTCCAGTACTTTATCTTTCCACCATCTTCCTCTTCTGCGTCGTCCTCCAGCGAGTTCCGAATATAACACCTTTTAGCTGGAGCTTATTCTTAAATTCGCTCGATATGACCTAGCCAGCGCAGCCGCTGGATTTTCATGCGCTTTACTATGTCAATATCGGCATACAGCTCGTACAGCTCATGGTTGTACCTTATTCGATACTCGCCACCAACACAAATAGGTCCAAAGATATTGCGTAGGACTTTTCTCTCAAAAACTCCAAGCATTCGCTCATCCGAGGTGGATATTGTCCAGACTTCAGCGCCATATGTAAGTACAGGCATGATGAGAGACTTGTACAGTGTAGTTTTCGTTTTTCGGGAGATGGCTCGACTTCTCAATTGCTTACTTAGCCCAAAGTAGCACCCGTTTGCAAGAGTGATCCTTCGCAATATCTCCAGGCTGACGTCATTGCTGCTGTTAATGCTGGTTCCAAGATAGACAAAGTCCCTTACTACTTCAAAAGCGTAGTTGCCAACAGTGACGTGCTGTCCAAGACGCCGGGACTCTTTGTTTGTTGACACTAAATACTTCGTCTTGCCCTCATTCACCGTAAGACTATGTGTGGGGACTAAGGTCATTTATAAACAGAAAATTTTGTGCGCAATAGCATTTTTGTGAAAATATAAAATTCCATAAATTTTAAAACGATTCATTGAATAATGTTGGTACCTTCCATACAAATTTGTCGATTTTTATATAAAAATATGAACATTTTGTATAGACATTTTGTCTATGTACACATTTTTCGTATTTTTCGAGAATCTACTTATACATTTTTATAAAAGGAATAAAAAATAACATGTGTAAGTTTTCAAAATGATTCATTGCAAAGTAACGGTACCTTCCATACAAATTTGTCGATTTTTGTATCAAAATATGAACATTTTGTATAAACATTTTGTCTATGTACACATTTTTCGATTTTTTTTTTTTAAGATTTTTAAGTTTTCAAAATGATTCATTGCAAAGTAATGATACCTTTCATACAAATTTGTTGATTTTTGTTAAAAATATACAAACTTTTGTATGGGGACTACATGTAATTATGAACGGAATGACTTCAAATTTTGTGCGGAGAATCATTTATGTAAAAAAATCAAATACACAAAATTTCAGAATGATGCATTGTAAAATAATGATAACCTTCATACAAATTTTTATAGAATTATTAGAAAAAAAGTGTATTTTGTATGGGCACATTCTACATTTATACATGAAATGAATTTAGACTTTTTACGGAGTACAATTTTCTTTGAAAAGATTATATTCATACACTTTCTTAATGATACATTGACAAATAATGGTACCTTCCATACAAATTTTTAAATTGATCAAATGTATTTATAAACAAAAGGACTTCAGACAAAATAAACAAATACGTTCCACAAAATTTCAGAATGAAGTCTTTTAAACTAATGGTACCAGACTTACAAATGTTTCATGTTTTATTGAAAAGAAAATGAATATTTTGTATGGAAACGTTGAATAACTTGGAACAAAATGACGCCAAATTTCTTGTCAAATGTCATTTTGTTAAAAAAAATCAGTTTCGCAAATAATTGATATAAAAGCATGCATTAAAAATGGCAAGAACATTTCAAAGTCATTGACATTTTCAATTACATTCTCTTTAAATTCTAAAAATCTCACAGTGAACTAAATGGTCACTGTGAACTCATAGATTTATTTACAAAATATTCGTGATCAGTCATTTATTTTGTCCAATTAAATTAACACCTCATTAAATAAAATTGTTCAAATTAGTAAGAAAAGAAGGAAAATCAAAGTAACGAAAATTAAGCAAAAGATTTAGTTTAATTTTTTTTTTCCATAAGCTGCTTGTTCATATGCCGCTATTAAGTTTATAAATATAATACTGAAATCTTGATAAAACAATGTTGATAATCTGATGGCTTCGATGGAATGTATTTAATAAGCCTTTAATCAGCAAAAAAAAATATATCCAAATCGCAATTACCACGCGAAAATTTAGAGGGTGGAGGGGAAAGAAATTTTGATAGCAAGCTAACGTATACAACAAAATGTATTAAGCAAGTACAATATTCGATTCTAGATGCTTGTTTATTGCAGCCCACAATAACGAGGAACAAGCTTGTGTACATACTTTTGTATGTAGGAACATTTTTACAATAACTATTTTGTGTTGCCAATGTACTCGTACATTCCTATATATGTACCTTCACTATGATGTAACGTGTTTTGTGCTCTTTTCGCATGACATTGTCTTAAATTGATGCTACAATGATGGCACAATGTATCGAGCCCAATATTTTCCAGCAGTCACAGCACCATAATCAGCACCACTATAAAATTGTGTTTGTTGCCACGTGATCGGTGGCAATAAATCATCTCTTTCTGCTTCTCTCTCTCTCTCTCTCTCTCTCTCTCTCTCTCTCTCTCTGCAGATCTTCATTGCTCTGTCACTAGTATGTACAAGTATATGCGATCTCTCGAATGCAGCAGTGCAAAGTGCCATGAAAATCACCTGTACCGATACAGGTGATGTGCTGCTACAACGACGACGACGGCGGCGGCAATTTCTTAACGAAAAGCAATTTTCAATGCATGTCGTTGTTATTATTTTACGGCTGCTTGTCGCATGTGCGAACAAAAATTTTGATGTTTTGCTTTTGCTATTGCTATTACGATGGTTGTTGTTGTTCTTGATAAGATATGGTACTATTAACTTCCTCCATCACCTTCCTCATATTCATTGGTTTTGGTGTGTGGAAGTGTATGATATTTTTTGTGTTTGTTCAGAATGAAAAAAAAAAAAAAACAACCGTTTAACATAAGTCACACCCATTATCATACTCGTTAATTATAACTGATTGCTATTTGCGCTGTAGTTACCCCGGTTCCCTATCATCCACAGATGGTGCAGTTGTAATTCGAAATGACATTATTATTGCTATGTGTAGTTGGAGTATGTGCAGGCACTATTTATACTTACAATATTTAGTTGTTGCTCGCGCATGTTGTTAATTTTTACAACATCAATGTCAATGCTATGATATTCAACCTTCTCCAATGGCAAAAAATAAAAACACACACACAGCTATTACAACACCTATTTCTGTCAAGAAGTCGATTGTTGTTGTTGTTGCTGTTGTTGTTGCAGTTGTTGTTGTTGTAGTTGTCCAAGCAATAACTACAACATTTGTAAAATGTCTTATTTGACAATAACAAATGAAAACCACATCAAATCGCACATTAGACAAGTCGGTCATAATTCTTATCCACATACACAAATGCACGCACACATGCGTATGTATGCGAATATGAGAGTACATGTGTATATCATCAAATAATACATTACTGCAAAAACTTCTTACTTCTTATCATTAGTGGCGCAATCATTCAAAACCATTTGCCACTTTTGCACATTAACACAACAACGACACTTGCTGCTGCTGCTGCCAAGATGTCCCGCACATACAACACTTTCGTCCCTTTCATACAAATACTATCCAACTTATTCCATCATATATATATATATATATATATATATATATATATATATATATATATATATATATATATATATATATATATATATATATATATATATAATCACGCGATCACACTCATCGCACACCCATCATTTACTCATATGTACATATGCATATAACTACGAGTAAATATGTATATACATATGTTTCCATCGTAACACCCATTGCTGCTCCAACAGAATCCTACTTACTGGTACCCCTCCAAACACCAACAATAAATGAAACGTGTTTATACTTTAGCTTGCCACAACTGAGCAATAACTTCAAGTTGTGAACATTTGACAAGTGGACAGACATAAACCAACCATCAAGATTGTGTAGTACGTATGCACTTGAATACATATATACATGCATAATAGAGTGATCCTTAACTCTATGATGAATTGTGTATGATTTAATTTTTAAAACTGTATCACACTTTCCATAACCAAAATTTTGTGTAAAAATATTAAAATTGAGACGTTCTTTGTTTTACTTAAAGTTTGAAGAACCAAGAGGTTTTGTTTCACAATTTTTACGGCCTTAGCTTGCTTATAGCGCGCCAAATATTAATTTTGAATTTAGTAGCCCATAAAAAAGATTTGCCGGCCTATTTCTTAAGATAATTTGGCGCCCTTTAGCTTCCGTGATACTCAAAGTAAGAGTTCATATTAGAATGAATATTGTCCATAAGTGAGAACGTAGACTTAACTAGCAAAATGGACTATAGATTTGGAGAAAAAACATGAATTTTGAAAATAAATGTTCACGAATTGTAAACATTCCTCAAGTGAAATTTTTTTCGTGTTAATTTGCCAGAATATACTGAACATAAATATCAAAGACACGCACTTCGTTGGACAGCTGATTTCACAGATATTCCTATCGAAAGTTTTATAACTGTAAAAAAAACGCAACCGGTGTATTTTTCTGTTTTATTATTATCAACTATTCCTAATAAAAATTTACTTTATCCAAGAAACATTAATGCTACATTAGTCGCTTATGAGTTAAGTTTTGAATATGTGGAACAATAATTTTTTCAAAAATTCTGTTGGTAGGAGAAATTTTGGGTTAAATTTGGTGTGCTGATTCCGAAGCTGGTGTCAGAAATGTTGTATAGGAATAGATTCTATGGATATCTTTAAATAAAAAAGACTAGAATTTTACAATTTTTATATCTTAGCAATTTATAAGTACATTTTAGTGAGTGCCCTAGCTCAGTGGTTAATGCGTTGACCTTCTGATCTGCAGGTCATGGGTACAATCCCAGGCTGAAGCACAACTTTAATATAGAAAAGATGGAACGGTAAGTGGTAATTTTTCCGGCAGTAACAATTTGCCATGGGAAAGCCTTCTGAAAGAGCTCTGTGACAAAGCTTTGAAAAACTGATGTCACAAGGGTTCTGCCATTCGGAGCAGACTAATATAACCTATAAGTGCCACATAATTTTTTTTTATATTTTAGTTATGGTTTTTCTCGATGCATTAAGTAAAAAAAAAGGATTATTTTAGTGAATTCAATAGTCGATAGTTAAGGATCACTCTAATCTATATAAGTATAAAAATGTAGATACAGTAAGTACACTTGTGTAGAATCGTGAGTACTTACTAATAGAATCAGACAGTTGGTATAAAGTTGGCATAGTCGTAGATAGGAAGAACGTCATTTCAAAAGAAATATTTATGAACACTAAATTAATTGGTGAATTTTAATACATAACAAAAAACAAAAAAACTAAAGCTGTAAGACTGGTCGGTTGAAGATGACGGCAGATCTTCACTAATATTTAAACATGCTGTCATATCCAAAAAGTTCATCGCTCACTAAGGTTCTGAAGTCGGTCTGCCGAAAATGTGATGCTGAATCATTCATATTGATTACTTGAAAGAATGATAATTGATAAATTTAGAGCATATTATGGTCTTTTGAGTGGGAAATATATATTCAAGAAGTAATCGAGGTAAATGGACACTACAGGGTGGATCATTAGAAATTATTCCAGTCACTTTCGCTCATAACTTTTCCACGTTACAGAAATCTTATTTTTCGTCGTTTCGTAAATATTGGAAAAACTCTTGAAGAAGTGTATCGAGCTAAACGATTATTTCTGTGAATTTTTGAATAAAGAGATAGACGAAGTTTCACGGCCTTATTCCTGCAAATATTTCCACGGAAGACAGAATAATATGAGACCCACAAAGAGTGATCAGAATGCTCTACTCTGGTAAGTCCATCTTCGATCTCAACATCAACATTTTATGTCGTTTATTTCAACTTATTGTATTTACTCCACCCAATTATGTTCAATGTTGGGTATAATATCTAATCTAATCTGGAATATAATCATTTGGAACTTCCTTAGGGGTCCATCGTAGCTTTAGTCCAAACTTGGCTTTAGTATTACCACACATTCATGCACAATAGATCGTATTTGGTCAGAGTGCATCTTGGTCTCTAATAATAATAGAAAATAATAATAAAACCCCTCCTACAACTAATAGACAAGAATTGTTTTATATCTGATTCATAAATCCTTCAATATTTACCTCCAAAGTACTACCCTGAGTACTTATGATTTATATGTACATATATAAGTGTATTTACTTACACGCATACAAACATACATATATTTGAAAGCTACCCACATGTCTATGCTACGATATACATATGTATGTATAACGATGCATTATACTTACCTATGTGACGTAAATTGTTACCGAACGCGAATTGCGTCAAATTGCAAATATTTGATTTGGACAGAAATTGCAAGAAATCCTTGTATCGTACAATAGTAGAAATGTACAATGACAAAAGAATATATGTAGGAGTAATATGAAATGAACAATGTGCTATACGAGTAAATCTACTGGTACAGCACATTATTACAATGTCAACTGGTTTGTGCAAATTTCAAATCAAATTAGAAATGACTTTCCTTAGAGTATGATGGTACGTATATATCTATTCCTAAGGGATATCATTTATTTATTTACTATATTAGGTGGTACTATTGTATATAATTTTCAAATATTAAAATATGCTTTTACAGATGTAGGAAAGAAAGATATTAAGAAGGTTTATTACTCACTCGTAAATTCGATCATTTTATATTTAAATGTCTTTATGATAGTGGAAGGAATAAGGAATTGACAAATAGACAAAGACTATTGTATAAAGAAATATAAACAATTGTAAAAAGGTTATATTAAAAATTCGAAGACAATGATTTGATGATTAGGATCTTTGATGAACATGCAATTTAATTGCCGGTTACAGCACCTTCATTAAAAATATCTCAATTCTATGAATACAAAAATCTAATTGAATTCAGTATCGAGAAAAATCTGCTAATTTGCTTAAAATCATTAAATATTGGGTGAAAGAATTTAATTCAGACATTTGGAGCCTCCAGTACCAACTTTTCGAACCTCATTTGATGAAAAAGTGCTCGAATTTGTCCTTTTCAAACAACTCTGTATGGCGCCTACTACCAACTGTTTTCCGAAAATATTTATATATTGTATAATTTATTTTTCGTGTATTAGCGAGACCATAAATTTTCGAGTTGTTTCCAGCAATCGGGTATTACCGCTGCTAAGGCTAAGGCTTGCTATGATGGTGCAGATATGTACCGACAAAGGAGAAGGTCAACTGTCCCAAAAATAGCAAGACTTTCTCGACGGCTATCTTTGGAAGGCCGTCGATGAGTCGAAAGACGCGCCGTTTTTTGAGGGGAAAAGCGTTGAGAACGGCATCGTTAAGGTGCAGTGCTCTAACGCTTTTTCCAGAGAATGGTTGGAAAAAATGGTAACCAAGATGCCACAGTGCGAAAACCAAAAGTTTATTCTTGCGAATAGTAAAAGTGTAAGGCTTACATGAACCAGCGTTTAGGTTTCGGATCTTGCCCGTAATCCAACGGAACTGCTCAAACGTATCCGTGCTCAGAACAAAGACCTCAAAACGACTCTCTGACAAAATGGGTTCCCACCTGGTTTTGGGTATTGACTTGGAGTCGTCAAAGTTTCATAAGTCGAAGTATGGGTACCGGCCTCACCTACATCTGGGTTGAGTTCATTTTCGCGTCCAGGTTAAGGAGAGTGATAAGGTGTTTAAATGATTACGGTTCTGGTCCTTAACATTCTTACTTAACATACTTACCCTATATATATATATATCTATATCTACTACTCGCAGAGTGACCTTAAAGAGGTAAATTTATGACAGACTCTTATTAATTTCTACTTTTTAATATCTTTTCTACTTAGATAAGCTTCACAATAGAATAAACCTCAATCATCTGAAAATCGACAAATAGCCCCATGATTACCAGAGGTGATGACGGCGGCTGATGATAACTTTGAGAAATGCAATAAATCTTACTTCAAGGAAGTAATCGTAGCTACATAGGGGCTCCATTTGAAAAATAAAAAATAATTTTATGAAAAAAATACCATATTCATTGATAGCCGGGTGCTATATACATTTTTCTTTCGTTGATATTCTATTGGTAGTAAAATTGTTGAATCCAAATGAAGAATTTCAAACAAAACACCATATTCCGTGAACATAAAGTTTGAAATTAAATTTTAGAGAGAATAAATTCCAATCAAATTCAAACTCAATTTTAAACTATAACCTTGTAGTTGTAATAATGTGTACGTTTTTGCTTGCATTTTTCTTTCACTTCTTATTGCTCTCTCTCTCAAAGAATACTTTTTTAACACTACTACAATCATGGCTGACCATTGCAATGACCACGAAAATAACTTAACGACAAGAAACAATAAATAAAATATGCTACTTCATGGAGAACGTAGTCTGGTGCTTGTGCTAACTTTTAAAATTACTTCCTAACTTCCAACAACTTATGCAGTTGTTAGTTAGAAAAAATTCTTTTACAGATTTTTAAATCACATTCAGGTGACGGTAGTCTCAAATGAAACTATTATATATATGTATGATACATATATACTATATAGTAAGTATGCATTTGTACGACGATAGTAGGCAGCAACTCAAGCAAAAATAGTTTCTGCGTAAAAGCTAATAACTCTTCACTGCACAACAATTCAAACTGACAACAATACGTTTATGTACTATGATACATACATACAATCAACAGCTTAAGCAACCTTCAATTCCTTAGCGGATACTATGTAGTTAGCTGCCGTGTATATTATAGATTTTTTAAAATACCATTTCACAATGTTCTAACTAAAACAATATTCTCGTACATACAGGCAGGCAAAAGGCTTTGGCACTAACTACTCAGCTTCGTCATCATGTCATTTGCGTCACAATTGTATTCATCACTCAGCCACTCAAATTCACTAGAGGTATATATAGATACTTATGTAGATATACGTACAAATACGCTCTAAGAAATATAACTATTCAAATATCCGGTTACAGTAGTTACCTTCCTCTTGTTCTTATTGGGCAGTGTCAGGGCTTAATTCCTGTCCCCATAGCATATTGAAAAAGTCGAAATCTTACACCTCCTCTCCCAACTTTATGCTATCGTATTTAGATGTTAACACAATGTTAATGATGACGATCAGTCGTCGTCTGATGCGCTCTGGTCACTAGCCATACACATGATCATTTATGCATGTGTATATAGCTTACCATACACATACGCTATACATATGCATTGTGGCTAAATAATTCGCTCATTATATATGTAAATATATTCGGCCTATATAAATATTGAATCGAATTCAATTCTATGTTGTCGTCCAATTAAATACTGTGCGCTGACTCTCTGATTATCGTTATTTTTTGAATAATTTTCAAAAGTACTTCCTTCCTAAAAATGATCTTATGCACTTATTTATCTGTAATTAATTAATCTGATGATAAAGAAATCGAATCGAAAACTTCTCATCTAGATCATGGCTGTGAAAATCCATTATGAATATCTAAATTGATATCTAATATAGTCTCTTGATAAGTAACAATTCTCTGCGGTAACTATCAATAACTGCTTAAATTGATTTAAGAAAACAGTTGAGTTAAGAGAGCGTCGTTAAACAGCATGTGTTTGACCACACATTGTGTCACATTTTCTTAATTTTGAATGTTTTCTAAAATTTTACAGATAACCTTTATATTATTCGCATATTAATGAATCCCCCTTTTTTAGTGTTCTTATAAATGACTCCTAAAAGAGTCATCAAATTGAATGTATTCTAAATAAATCCACTCGCGCTCATATGATGGTCATATTTCTGAATGCTTTTTTGGGGGTCATTTCTCTGCCTCAGCGTCTACTATCGAATTACAGATCTTCATAGCTAAAGAGTTTGATAGATTTTAATATTGACATAGACGTCGTGAACAACATGAATATTATTGAAAGATTCTATTCGAAAAACATTGTGAAAAAATATTAAAGAATTATTAAAGAGAATTATTAATGGCATTTTGGCATAGAGCTGACAGGTGTTGAAAAGTGTGTAAATTATTGATCAAAATCACAAACTGAATTGATTTAGACATGTCTCTCTATTTAACTAGCTGACTTTTCGTACGAATATTATTATTATTATTATTATTATTATTATTATTAAGGCTATGAAGCACCGCGACCTGAAGATCTTTTGTGCGGCATTATTCCCTAGATAGCAGATCTCAAGACTATTTATAAATCTTGTCACTGCTGATTGATTGATTTTAACTAGGTCCCTCGGAGCTATGAATCCATTGCCTAGGTAGTTTAGTCTGCGTCTAGCCACAGCTGCTGTTTCCTGCTCTTCAAGACAGAGTCGACAGAGATCATTGTTAACCACACCCATTTTCATCATGTGATAATTTAGTTTACAATGACCTGTTAATAGTTCAGTGTAGAGTTTAATGTCTTTTCTGCTGAGATTCAAGATAGCATCTACCTTAATGTGTTCAGGGTCAATGAATCTTTTCGAGTTCCGCATGCCTGTTTGGGCCTCTCCAGTATTCGGTTAGACTTCTTTTTTCCTCTTCCCATATAAAGTTATTCATGAAGCTATTGTTTACCCCGCAGAAGGGTGCTGGGCCTATGAAAGGAGTGTCTGCGCCCTTTTTAACCAGTGAATCTACCATTTCATTGCCTGCATGCCCCTCGTGTCCCGGTACCCATATAAGAGTCACAGAGTTCCTCTTTGCTAAGGTATTGAGAAGCTCAAAGCATTCTCAGACTAACTCCAGTAATCCGTTAGACTATCTTTTTCCTCTTCACATAATAAGTTATTCATAAATCTGCTGTTTAACCCTTAAAAACGTTCTGGGCCCATGAAAGGAATGTCTGCGCCCTTTTTGGCCAGTGAATCTACCATTTTATTACCTGCATACCCCTCGTGTCCCGGTACCCATATTAGAGTCACAGAGTTCCTCTTTGCTAAGGTATTAAGAAGTTCAAAGCATTCCCAGACCCACTTAGATTGGAACGAGAAATTCACTAGTGATTTTAATGCTGCCTGACTGTCTGAAAGAATGTATATGTTGGTTTCTCGAGTGCCCCTACGTAGACATTCTCTGACAGATAGCTCTAAGGTGTGGACCTCCCCCAGAAAAATGGAAGCTATTTTTCCCATTGCAATTGCCTTCCAGAAATTTGACCCTACAATTCCTACTCCAGCACTACCATCTTCCATTTTGGACCCATCAGTGTACCATAGCTGTGAGCTCTGTTTTAGAAATATTTCGTTGTTTCTCCACGCTGAGCGATCGTAAATGATCACTTCAAAGAGTTTGGAGAATATAAGTTTGTTATCCATCCTGGCAATGACCGTGAGGCCGGTTTAATTCCAGACTACGTCTAGAATCGTAATGTGCCTTTTTAGGTTGCCTTCTTTTAGGTGAATAAAATTCGGAAGCCTTATAGCTGCACTGGCTGCTGTCCTCTTTACCGTGAGGTGTAGATGATTGAGACCTGTGATTATTAAGTTTTGTTCTATAATGTTAATCTACTCGAAGAATGAATATATTACAAAATGAACGTAATTAAATTCAAATTACAACCGCCTCCCATACAAAATTATATTGATAAAAAATGCCTTTTTAGTACTTCGCACTCAAAAATATAAAGTTATAAAGCTGAAACTCGGTACATACAACTATATTTGTTCACAAGTGATCAAGTTCAAAAATGGTCCTAAACGGATGAAAAGTGCATCTAACTCTCATACTAAAGTAAGTTATCGACAGTACTTTTCGCACGACTCAATTTCTAATATTTAAATGAATAGCATTCAAGGTGCTTTCAGAAAAAACTGTTATACCATTGAAAAAGTTAAGTTTGGATATTTTTAATGTTCTTATTTGTGTAGTCTATATCCTTTGCGGTTGCCGTAGTTCAGTAGTTAGTGTGTTGGCCTTCTGAACTCTAGGTCGTGGGTTCAATACCAGGCTGAAGCATAACAAATTTAATATGGAAAAATTTTTCTTTCGGACGGTACCCACCTGTCGGCAAGCAATTGGCACTTCTTCCGGCAGTAACAATTTGCCAATGGAGAAGCTTCTAAAAGAACTCTGTGACAAAGCTAAGAAAAAGTTATGTCACAGAGGTTCTGCCGTTCCGAACCAGCTAAAATAAGTAGGTTCCTTCTAATACTGTCCAAAATGTAACACGCACAACAGTAATGGAAGAGAAGCACGGCCAAAGAGCCCTTTGGGGCTATAAATGCCACATATTTATATATTTTAATATCCACATAAACCAGCGAATGCTTCCAACCCATTTGTGGTTATTAACTACATGCTGATATACGAATCCATCTCTTATTAACTCGACATAATCATGCAAGCGATGACTTATTATATGATATGTTCGTATTAGTGTAAAATATGTACGTAGTTACTTGATCGTTGTACATATCATAAACTAAACAATAATTCATAAATTCGGACAACAACATTGCTATTACTTATTGCCATTGAAAAATCAAGGTCTTCAAGATTCAATTAGCAGTGGATAGATATCCACTGTATGTTGTTACGTTGCTAATGTGTGGCAATATGATGATGATGATCATGATGTTGCTAACAACGATTAGCGTTTTAAATTATATCAGGCATCATTGTGTGCACATGCCAATTGGCAGGTTACTGTCAGCATCGTACTTCACGTCTCATGCTATGTATAGACATGATCCAACTAGCTATTTATTTATGTTTATTACGCAGTTCCTGTATTGATGATCTTGTTATTGGTGACATTGTTGTTGTTGTTGTTGGTGTTATTAGTATTGATCTATGTTTTGTAGTTTTTTTTCTTGAATTCTAAAAATTGCAAATAATTTTACATAGTCAGCTATTATTTTCAATTTACCTGCCATGCATATATGACATGTACCTCAAAACATGTTGTTCATAGATTGGACTGAACGAAAGTTGAGGCAACTTTACAAGCAAAAAAGAAAAAAACCTCCATTAGTGTGATTGTCGTTTACTCGTACAGGTAAAATACAACGTTTTTATGCACAGTTCACAAAGGAAGTTACTCTTTGGTATGCGAACACAGGAGTTGAATTTATACGAGTAGGTACTACATATGTACTCCTCAATTCAATTGAAATATTAAACTGACCATTATCCATGCCATGTTTTATGTTAGTGTGCCCTCCATATTCTATAAGTTACTATACATGCGAGTATATAAAGCAAAAATAATGTACCTATATATTTTTTTTTTATTGGTTTTTCTCGTATATATCGTTCATATTTTTCTACTCGTAGCTAAAATGCATTTCATCTAGACAAGTACATTTATTAGCATCCTTCATAATTTAACAAAGCTACTTTGAAAGCGATTTTCCATCTGAACATCAGCCACACAGCCACATCGATACGTACATACATACCAACCACCCGAACAGAGAACACACATGTCCATTATATGGTACACAGTGATGATGTTGTCACATCGCGAACCATACCTACATACGTTTATTTTATACCCTGATGGACGCATATGTTTGCATGTAGTACCTACATATTACACTATGTAGATATTTAAAATATATGTACGTAGTATATATTCATTCTCCTCTCTCGTTGACTTCATTTAAACTTTCATAATTTATTAATAATTGTTTGCACAAGAAAATTAGTTCAATTACTGCTTAAGTAAATTGAAATTTTGTTATTCATAGCGATGCCAGAGATGGCAGAGAATAGAGAAGATCAGAAACAATATTACTTACTTACTAAAAGGTGTTTGCGTGAAACTACAAAAACTTTAGGCAACTAGAAAATGAGATATCAATGAGTAAGAGTGATACAAGTAAGACTTTTTTTCGAAATGCGTTCTTTCTCAAAACTGAAATCATTACTTTTCTGCATTTTATGTTTTCGATTAATGATGTGCGATTAATCGATTAATCGATCAATTTGATTAGTCAACATTCTAATTAATCAATTATACGATAAATCGCAAATTTTGATTAAAAAAAAAAATATGAATTATTCAATAAATCGATTTATGTACAATAAAATTTAAAATTATTAGATTAATCAGTATAAAATATTCAATATATCAGGTGTAGTAAAATTTTTTCCAATAGATGGCTTTAGTAATCTGTATCTTGCGTTGTATAAGTGCGATCGGGTTACGCTAGATGGTATTAGAAAGATACGATTTCGTACTAAATAAACTTCTCAGGCAGTTTCGGGACTGCTTGACTCAGTATTGTTTGAGCACTCGTCAAAGATGGACACCAGTAAAGAGAAAATACGCCATATTTTACCGTTTTTCTTCGATAAAGGCGAAACGCAAGTCAGACGGCTGAAAATGTGAATAGTGTTTATGGTCCTCTAACTATAACTATCACGTGCAATTTTGGTTTCGTCGATTCCGTTCCGGTAATTTTGATGTCAAAGATGCACCACGCTCTGGAAGGCCAATTGTCGAAAATATCTATAAAATAATGGAAATCGTCAAGTCTGACCGTCATTTAAGCACTATTTCTATTGCCTAGGAGCTAAACATTGCACAAAAATCCGTTTGGAACCATTTAAATATGGCTGGATACAAAAAGAAGCTCGATGTATGGGTGCCACACGAGTTAACGCAAAAAAACCTAATGGACTGAATTTCCATCTACGAATCGTTGCTGAATCGCAACAAAATCGATCCATTTCTGAAGCGGATGGTTACTGGTGATGAAAAGTGGGTCACTTACGACAACGGCGCAAACGGTAGCAAATCCAGGATTGACGGTCAGGAAGGTTTTGCTATGTGTTAAGTGGGATTGGCAGGAAATTATCTACTTTGAGCTGCTCCCCTACGGCCAAACTCTTAATTCGGACCTGTACTGTCAACAATTGGACCGTCTGAAGGAAGCAATCGCCCAGAAATGTCCAGCTATGGCCAATAGAAAAGGAATTGTGTGCCATCAGGACAACACCAGTCCACACACATCGATAGTGACTCGCCAGAAGCTCCTGGAGCTTGGTTGGAAGATTCTTATGCATCCACCTTATAGTCCGGACCTGGCACCAAATGATTACGACCTATTCCTGTCTATGGCGAATGATTTTGCAGGTGAAAAATTCACCTCAAGAGAAGCTTGTGAAAATCGACTGTCCCAGTTTTTTGCCAATAGGGACGAGGGTTTCTATGAGAGTGGTATTATGAAATTATCTTCAAAATGGCAACAAGTTATCGAATAAAACGGTGCATATTTGACCTAAATCGGATCATACTTATGTGAAATATTTTTCCCATTACAAAGTAGACGGATAAATTTACAAATTTGTCAATACGATGAGTACTTTTGAAATATCTATTTCATAATAGAATTTTTAAAAAATTCAATTCAGTTAAAGTCAATGGCAAAGTCAATTAATGCAATAATTTGTATTTTTATTGATCAAAATTTCAATTAATCGATTAATTTATTAATCAGAATTTTAATTAGCCAGATTTTTTTGATTAAACAATTAATCGCACTTAACTTAATGTTTAACATTTTTGATAATGAGTGGTTCATTTTTAGTTAACATTTCTTCAGAATTATATTTTAATTATATTATTTAAAGGATTTATTTTGTTAGTCATATAATGATAGTTTTTGTAATACATAAGAACACCTTTTAGCACAAAACTATTGAATTTGGGAGCTTAAGAAAACACCCTTCATACATTTTGGATATATTGAACATGCACATAGCCATAAAGCAAGAAAGTAAAAATGTGATTTGGATAAGTAAATTCGGTCAAATACGAATTTAAGATCATATAAAATATGAAATAGGTGTGGTTCAACCTTAAATTGCAAGTGATGAAGAGAATATCACAATTTCAACAATTTCAGCTTTATTAGTTTAATTGTTCAAGTTCAAGATTCATCTTACAAATGGCGAATATCAAGTTCCGCCAATATTAGTTAATGATATACATACAGTTTGTATACATATTAGCAATAACAATAATAATACTAATAATAATATTATTAACTCAAACCTCGAATAGCGAAATACACTGAGTGGACCATTTAAAATCACTCATTCATGATGCATAAGTATGCATAGAGCATACAAGCAAGTAGAAAAATACAGAGTGCAATACAGAGTGTATGTGTGCTCGTGCAAGACAGCGCCAACAATATTGTTGTTAATGAGCGATTGTATTCAATAATATCTGTCGCACACAATTACAAACACCACAATATCTTTCTTTGGTGTAGTCGAGCAATCGCCAAAATTGACATCTACCTCTCGTTCCTACAATACGCTCACACAGGCACATACACACAGTACCGCAATAAAATTTAAATCAGTCAGCCACAGCAGCAACAACAACAACAACATCAACACCAGTAACAGCAGCAGCAGCAACAACAGCAACAATTGCAATAACAGCACAAAACTTACAATTAATTGGAGCGTTATTAATTTGATTATTTGCTTGACTGTACGAAATTGTACTTGCGGGCGTTCATGAACAGCAGCTGCTACTATTTATTGTTGGTGCCGATGATGCCGCAGCTATCATTATTACTTCAATATTATTATTATTATTATTATTATTCGTTACTACTACTGCAGTTCTATTACTACGTACAAATATCTGTTATTTCCTTTTGATTGAATATAAATGATGGGCAAACGTCTTTTCATTCCATCATCGATATATACACACATGCCCTGTCTATTTGTATCAAGTTAATTTCAATTTATGGAAAAATATGAATTGATTTTAAATTTCACATAATATATACACGTGTATTTATTAGACACATTTGAGCGGGTCGAAAAACTACTCATGAAAACAGAAGTCTTAAATAAATTTTGAACAAATATAAAATCCAAAATTTGAATCAAATACCATGTTAACCTTTTATCTCTCATCTTTATAGACTTTTTTAGTATATTTTCATGAAATCCCCTAAAAAGTGAACTAAATCAAACATTACAGGAGGTAAAATTACTCTGCAAATATGTTCTATAGTTAATTTCACGAGGAGTTCTCAAATACTTAACATCTAAGGGACAATTATAGAGTCCCGAAACGGTATAACTTAACTGATCACTTTTATTAGCACTTTATGGCGCCGAAGCTTGCACAATTTCCACCTGAGATGAGAGGATGCTCGGAGTTTTCGAGAGAAAAGTCCTACACAAGATCTTTGGACCTTTGTGCGTTGGTGGCGAGTATCGAATAAGGTACAACCATGAGCTGTATGAGCTGTATGCCGACACCGACATAGTAAAGCGCATGCAACACGCTCCACCTGAGAAGGTGTTGTATTCGGAACACGCTGGTGGTCGACGCAGAAGAGGAAGACCTTTCCACCTCTGGTGGAAAGATCAAGTACTAGAGAGCTTGTGAGCGCTTGGAATTTCTAACTGGCGCCAACTAGTGAAAGAAAGAGCTGGATAGCGAAGCATACAAGATTCGGCCTAAATCGATTTTCGGTTGTAATAGCCACATAAATAAGTAGTATAGAGATAAATAGCGTCAGAATGGACTAAATTGAGCGATCTCTTTCTACTTTCCAGATAAGTTTATCGGTGAATTAACCAGCTTTCGTGATCTGTTCACCAAAATATCAAATAACCAATTGTCAGAAGTTTTTCTACATAATCAGTTCAAAGGCCTTAAAAAACTAAAGATCTTGGTTTAGATGAGGTCATATGGCTTCTTGAAAGTAATTTTCATTTGACGTGGAAAAGATTTTAATAACATATACTTCATTCTGAACTGTTATGTGTGCTTTGTGGGCTCGAAGAACTTGAAATACGTTTTAAAGAAACCTAACGTCGTTTTTATAGCAAGGTGTGCCACATTTTCTCAAGGCCTATTGTCTTCTCGCTTTTTCCTTCTTTCTACTGCTTACTGCAAATGTTTGAGTATTACGTAGACTTCCATTTATTTTAGATTGCTGAATTCTGGTGGGTGCCGCAGCTCAGCGGTCGAAAATTTACATGACTAAATTCGTTTTAGCTTTGAAAGGTTCCCATAGCACTTTCTCATGGAAGTTCGAATCAAATGCAGTAAAGAATCCAAAAGCTTTATAGCGGTTTCGAAGGAAATCTTCGCTAAAACTTCCTCAGTCTCAGGATGGAATATATTTCCTGAAGGCTCACACATAACCATTGCTATCTAAAGAAGGTTTAGCAACAGAAAGTATCATTATCACTATCACTTGTACTATGGCACACTTTCATCGAGATCACTACATTGGGATTGTACATAACTGACGGAGTATTACAGTCAGCTTTCCAGCTAACTAATACTTCAGGTAGCAAAAAAAAAAAAAACAAATTTGCATTTGCATGTATACGTATGCAAATGTATGTATGCATGTAGGTACGTGCCTATAATATTTGTGTTGGCCTAAGAGAATGTAATAGCGACATTACTTCAGGCAAATAACATTCACATTAAATATGATCGAGTACATTCATGTCCAAATAGTAATTGTTATTTTTGTACAATAACACAAATAGTTATCTACAATGTATAGATAAACACATGTACGCAAATTGTGTATTTATAATACTCATATAGTATGTACTTATGTATATATGTATATACATGCCAGGATACAACTTACTGATGCTATTGTATTTATTATTATTCTTGTTGTGGGTATATTTTCACCTGTATACACAAGTGTATGAATACATATGTAGTATAATATTTATGTAACTAGAATATCCCAGAAGGAAAAGCACTCATGAGTTTTCGAAGACATCTCACAGACTTTGTTCAAAATACGTATAAGTTGGTAGTGATCATTTTTCCCTTCTTATGGTATTTTTTATTCCGAAAATTCGAGATGTCTTAAGCAAAATTTTTCAACGTCCTTGCGTTGGTGCCGAATATACAATAAGATATGAGGGCAGTTTGAAAAGTTTCCAATCTAGCAAAGATACAATATATTGATTCTTCAAATCTATTTTTAGTCTTCTAGGTATATAGAATAAAAATAAATAAATATGTGGCACTTAAAGCCTCGAAATGCTCTTTCGCCGATCTTTTCTTCCATTACTGTTGTGCGTGTTAAATTTTTGGACAGTATTATTATTTTTTTTTTATTTTATTAGAGGGACCTACTTATTTTAGCCGGTTCCGAACGGCAGATCTCTTGTGACATCACTTTTTCTGAGCTTTGTCACAGAGTTCTTTTAGAAGCTTTTTCATGGCAAATTGTTACTGCCGGAAGAATTGCTAATTGCTTGCCGGCAGGTGGGTACCGTTCGAAAGAAATATCTTTTCGATATTAAATTTGTTATGCATCAGCTGGGGATTGAACCACGACCTACAGATCAGAAGGTCAAGACACTAACCACTGAGCTACGGCACCCACTACTAAGTATATAGTCTTCTCGTAAATCTACACACACTTCTCAATAGAAGCGATTCTTCCATTTCTTTAACCCATGCAAATGATACTTTGCGTCTTTCTCTGCAAAACCAATTTTATTTTTATTTTATTTTATTTTATTTATTTTATCACAAAAGTGTTGGTGATTTGTGAATATTTTCACGTTTTTTTCACGTGCAAAACAGGTCGCTTAGTCTGAAAGCGAAAGAAAAAAAATCTTTTCCACCAATATGGTCGTTTTTCGAGAATTTCTGCAAAAATGTTTCGTCGATTAGGACAACTCCACGATTCTCTCAAAAAATAGTCCCCACCACCTTTTTTGGGGTCACTGTTTTTTTATTAATCTGGGATATAATGGTGTCTCCATGTTTCATCTACAGTAATTAATCTGGGAAAAAACTTAGGTTTATTATACCTAGACTACACCCAAAAGCTGTTCACTTGAGCAACTCTGCGACCTAACATCAGCGAACGAAGCACCCAGCACGTGAATTTATTCAATATGTGGCAATCACATTCTGTACCCGATGATATGAACATTCATCTGCTATCTCTGTCACTTTAATTACCAATGCTTGCAGTTTTTGGATGTCCCAAGCATTCAAAGTCTCCAAAACTGGTGAACAGAGTACAGTATAACTTTGATTTTCGTAGGTGTATTGGCTTTCAAAAACAAATTCTTAATGACAATTCGATACTCGAGTTTTTCGACTTTCACGATTATCAAGCCAGCAACTGTGCGTCAAAAATTTCTGAAATTTTGTTGATCACCTTTCTAAAGATGCACAAAAATATTCCGCGGGTTTAGTTGTTTTCTCATTGGTCTCTTGCCATCTTCATGTTGTGGTCGCAGTGCTGTTATCTTAATATTGACGGTGAAAACAAAGACTAAACCTCCGGTAGAAGGCCGAAGTACTGGGAGAACCCATCTGCGCTTTGAATTTCTAACTGGCGCCAATTGGCGTCTGACAAAACATATTACACTCGACAAAAATCGATCTAAATCAGGGAATGAGCGATATATGGAGTGTTTTGAACTGTTTTAATGTGGGTTTTATGCATGTATTTATGTGTTTTTATTTCAATATCCATCATCCAAACAACAACAAATAATGCATATACATATAAGTACATACAGATATCTGTATGTAGATATTCGGATATACATATGTATGTATGTATGTAAATAGTATAAGCAATATTTGTACGTAATCAATATTTTGACTCTCAATTTAAGCATAAATAAATCTTTTGTTATTCTATTAATTTTCAAAGCAAGCAATAAGCAAGTCTGAATGGAATATTTGTATGTATTTATATTTAATATTTACATAGATACATATATATATATTTGTAAAAATAAATGTGTTTTGTATTATATAGAATGTACAGTATTTTCTTGATATTGGTTTTTCTGTGTATTGTTTGAATGTAGATTTATATATATTGTGGTAATATGAGACACTCCATTTGGTTAATGGCCCCAAAGTGTAGTTATTTATTTGCTTGACTCTTGTAAAATATATAAGCAATAATATTGTTATTTGTTGGCCTTCTAGAGTGCCATTAAATTACACTCTTAATTTGTTTTTATTTTTTTGGTTTTTTTTTTTCTTTTGCAATTACCAACTAACCCTCACTACTGTCATATGCAGCTATAAAAATATCACAGCAACTGCTTTGATTAAGTTTTTTCTCGCTCTCGCTCATTTTCAGTTTTCATACATACATACATTCATACACATGTACATATTTGTTTTTTTTTCTATAAATTCACTGCACATCATACATAAGCATGTGTGGGAAATTTCGACAACTGTTGCCAGCTAACACAACATCAACTCATGCTTGTACTGGCGATGGATGTCGCAGTAGCATTTTCAATGCATTATAACAAGAACTAAGTACGAGTACTACAACTACAACTACAACTACGTACAACAAAATAACTTTATTTGCTTTATGCCTGAACAAAATATATAGAAAAAGAAGAAGAAACACGCTTTGCATATTTTTGCAGCAAAATTTTCACTTAACTTTTCAATTTTATGCATTAATTATGGAACAGCAGCAGCAACAGCAGCAGCAGCAGCAGGAGTAGCAGTAGCATTTAGTGTCTTGTTAGCTAAGTACTCGTATTAAAAACTATATGTAAAAACTATATGTATGTATGTATATATTGTATTTTGTAGTTGCAAAACTATACTACATACATACAATTATTTGTTGTAGTACATTTTACATGTAGTAGTATGCGTCCTGTATTATGTAAATATTAAATCTATTTTTCTTTAGCATAATTAAACTTTTTTTTTTATAGTACACTACATATAATCATAATTTTTTACTTGATCCATCTCCCCCATTTGATAACAAATTTAAACATGCATTTATCTAAAATTCGTTCAACTCAATTGCACTTAATTTCACATTCAAAGGATATTTGAGTTTTTTTTTTTTACTTATCCTTTGCCTTTATGTATAATAAATATTTAGTAAATATCATATTTTTACAGCAAATTTAGATTGTATAATTATTGTAAGAAGAACTCTAACAAAGTTGCCATGGAAAAGTTTTGCGAGATAAAAATATTTTGTACTTTTTTTTTTCTTCATCATTCCTAAACACATATGTTTATCAATTTTTTGTACAACTACGGTAGTTGTAAGTTGTAAACCTATACACTCATACGAAATATGGTCTCTATTTCGATAGTGGGTAATGCAATAGGCTCTGGAAATAAGGACTATCTCAAAAATGCGAATAATGTTTCAATTAGATTTGATTGTCTTATGAAGAGAAAAATAATCTAAAATTGACAAGCCTTCAAAATATTAAATTCATGAGTTTTAAATAAATTTTATATTACTGAACAACACTTTCTACATTTCATCGATTTTCAAGTGATTTTATTCTCCTTTGGTAGGAGAAACTTTATAAGGAGTGAAGATAAACGTACCTATAGATATAGTTGACAACAGGACGGACTTCTGTCCTCGCAAGCTGGCTTTTGAGAGAGACATCAAGGCCGTATTTCCTAGTAGAAATGAGTGG
The DNA here is from genome assembly GCA_963854835.1 of Megamerina dolium. Lineage (NCBI taxonomy): Eukaryota > Metazoa > Arthropoda > Insecta > Diptera > Megamerinidae > Megamerina > Megamerina dolium. The sequence goes on from OY978528.1 coordinate 14,412,286, forward strand.
AAGAAAGGTGGGATCCTGACTGGTAGGGATACACACATTTTCACTGATGGTTCCAAAATGGACTCTGGAGTTGGAGCAGGAATCTATTCGGAGTCCTTAGAAATATCAACGTCCGTAAAACTCCCTTCTTCCTTCTTATTGCAGTGTGTTCCAGGCGAAGGTATACGCAATTCTGCAAGCATGCGAATTGCTACAACAGAGGAACATAACTGGAAAGGCAACAATTCTCTCCGATAGCCAGGCAGCTATAAAGTCGCTAGCCGCGCCAATTGTTAGCTCAAAGCTGGTTAGAGAGTGTAAACAACTAATAACCTCAATATTTACCCACCTCGAAGTATCAGTTATCTGGGTTCCAGGACACAAGGGAATCGCAGGCAACGAGAATGCTGATGAGCTAGCTCGAAGGGGCTCCTCTGCAGACAATGAACTAACACCCATTGCCGATGTAGGTGTTCCCCTAGCTGAAGCCAAGGGGATTATTCAAAAACACTATCTAAACAAAGCTCAGCGGACATGGACTAGCACCACGACCTGCACAATTTCAAAAGCCACCTGGCCAGACTACAGCGAGAAGAGGACAAGGAGCCTTCTGAGTAGATCTAGGGCCGTCACACACAAACTAATAGCAGTATGCACAGGCCACTGGGCCATTGGTACACATGCGGAGAAAATGGGTATCCCGCACAACGACCACTGCAGAAGCTGCAACGACATTACCGCTAAGGAGACGGTAGAGCATTGCTTGTGCAAATGCCCGGCCTTATCCAGAAACCGATTAACATCCTTAGGTAGCCCTTTCTTTGATAACCTTGGACAGGTATCTAAAATAGGGATCTCCAATATCCTTCAGTTCATAAACAACTCCGGCTGGTTGTAACATATCCCTTTAATACTCAGTAGGTCTTAGCGAGATTTATGGCTCAAAACGGCATTTTTGTTTGCTACTTGAGCGACCAGGGTCGCAGCCATTTTACCTACCTACCTACCTACGAAGATATAGAGTAAATATGTTAAGCGAAAATGATGAAAAGTAAAAATTAATAGAGGTCAGTCATTCATCCCTCTAGGGGCACCTCAGAATGTGTCGCGGCGAATTTTATACCAAAAAATGTTCATTGTCAATAGGAGCCCATCTCAGGATTAGAGATAACATTTCAAAAAAATGTTAGAGAGCAAAAGTAAAAGATGGTCAGCCTTAAATTTTAATCTCTTAGAAACGATACTTGGTATTTCAATGATTATTTGAGTTTCCGTCTTTCTTTTTTCAGATTATAAACGATATTTGGCATGACCGAGTCGAAGCAAGCCCGAATTCAAATTCAACGACATTAGATAGCTAGAAAAATGTTTACTTCGTTTAGTCGCTAGTGCTTTGATTGAAAATTAATTTCAAAGAAGTTGATTTTCGATCTTTTCAAATGTTCCGCAGGTTTCGAATATACGATCATACAAAATAATGTTTCTAAATGTATATTGAGTTATCCAACTGAATCATTTTTTTTTTCGATTTTAATATTTGTTTATTGCATCTTCTCTTTAACTGGAAAACTAACAATAAGTAATAAAATCTTACATACTACATTTGTTAATAATTTGTATTTCTTTTCGTTGTTTGAAACACAACAGTGTGGAAAGTATATTCACATCAGGTTCAACGTATGGGTCCTTTTTAATCGCTGGTGCACCAGGAATAGCAGCAAACTCCTAGCTAAAGAACTTGGATGATTATGAAGTTTGAGAGAGTAACTTCTGCAGAAGTTTGCGATTTCGTCCGAGATATTTTCAACATTAGAAGGAGATGCGGTGCCCCATAATTGGATAAGTCCAGATTGGTTTCAATATTGCTTTGTAGAGGAGAACTTTGTATTCAAGATTTAACATGGAGTTTTTATTTAAAAGCCACCATAAATTATTTATCTTGAGCTTAATTTGCGGAACATTTTGGTTATTAATTTTCAGTGACTGAATCATGGCACATAAGATTATTTTGAACAACGAAAAAGCATGAATGGAAGTGCGTGTTACCAGCCTTGGCCTCGACCACGACCTCGACCTCGTCTACCCCCCGTAAAAAAATATGATTCATCGAATCTTTCATGGCGTGGAATATCTAATGGCGTTTTGTTTTTTCGAAAATAATGCAGCACTTTTATACCCAGTCGAATATATATAAATCCACCTGTTTTTTTTTTTTCTTTTAATTCAATAATTGAAATGCATAGTTGCAGATGTTCCTTTGGGAAAACTGCAAAAATTGTATAAAAAAACGCATAAGCTTTAGTATTCCTATAATTAAACTTTTATTGTTTTTATTATTCCTATTTATTCTTAATGTTACAAGATTTCAATTAAAATATTCTCAAAAACTGCAACGCCCCTATAATAGAAAATTGTAAATAAATCTATGATTATATACGTCTTAATAACATTTGTGGTAACTATTTACCTTGAGAAAGCTAAATATGTTTACATATAAAAATGTTTCAATGTTTGCATACGCTTGGGTATATTATTTTGGTATAATCATCTATCAGCTCTTTTTCTCAGGCTTATTATATGATATGTATGTAAGTTTATGTGTGGGTGCCGTAGCTCAGTGGTTAGTGTGTTCGCCTTCTGATCTGTAGGTCGGGGTTCAATACCCGGCTGATGCATAACAAATTTTATATCGAAAAGATTTTTCTTTCGAATGGTACCCACCTGTCGGCAAGCAATTGGCAATTCTTCCGACAGTAACAACTTGCCATGAAAAAGCTTCTAAAAAGAACCCTGTGACAAAGCTCAGAAAAAGTGATGTCACAAGTGTTCTGCCGTTCGGAACCGGCTAAAATAAGTAGGTCCATTCTAATACTGTCCAAAATTTAAGACGCACAACAGTAATAGAAGAGAAGCTCGGCCAATGAGCCCTTTAGGGCTTTAAGTGCCACATATTTATTTATTTTTTATGTAAGTTTATTTCGAATATTAGTCGTACCCCCATAAAATGAAAATAATAATGCATTATATTGATGTATTTTTCTGTTAGCAAATTGTTACCACACATTAGTCATTATATAATAATAATTTTGAAACGTGCACTTGTAATGCAACCACGAAAATTTTCTTTCACATTAAGTGCCACACTCTCATAACGACTCATAAATACTTACGACTACACATATGTGTGTGGTACTTAAATTCTTCAACATGATGAGATACTTGTACTTAAAAGTATACGCACATGCATCATTTATGAATTGTCAATAAAAAATGTAATTATTATATGTAATATACTCGTGCTTTAGGACGGGTTAAATTCGATTGGAAAAAACTGATCGATGAATGATTCTAAGCACAAACAATAATGAAATCACAAAAAAGTCTAATGATTTTCAGATGCGAATTTTTTGTTTTATTAAAACAAAAATTATTTCTGTACAAAAATACAAAATATTGAATATTAAGAGACATCGTGAATCCACAAATGTGTCAAAATATACGCTAATAAGATTAGCGCCACAATAAAATGTCCACATCGATAGTTTAGTAAACAATTTCTAGTAAAAGCATTTCTAGAGAAATATTGGCGGTCCATATTTGATATCAGTACGCTAAAAATTCGAATATACGTAGAGAATAAAGAAACAGTAACGTCTTTCTACACTTAAAATGATTACTACTGATGAAATATTCATTATCCCTAATAGAAATGCATGGTTTCATGCGTACGAATGCAAATTTTCGAGCTTCTTGCTGATTCCTAAATTCTTAAAGCTCAAATCTCTCTATGATTTAGTTCGATTATAAATACATCAAAATAAATGTTTCTTGTATTTTCTATTGCATAAAATATACCATTCAATTCTCAGTTGTTTGAAAGAAAAAACAACATACATTGGTAGGTTATACTGGCTGGCCGAAGCCACGCACAGACCAAAGGTCTATAGCAATACCAGATCAGAATCCAAGTTCATCGGTAGTAAGCATCACTTAGTATACGCGTGTCATTTGCAAATAATTTGGTTAATTTGTTTGAAATTTTCCATTTTATTACCGTTCAATGCTAACATGGGGATTTATACCGCTTTTCCCATACTTCGGGATGGGTTGAGGGTATATAGAGAAGCCCAAAAATCCTAACCCAACCTAATATGTTGCCTTTCGAGTAATAGGTTTAAAAGATAGCAGCTAATAAATTCATTTCTATTATACAATGTAAATAAATACCAATAAATTCCAAGTACAAACCTCTGAAATGGAAAAATGTATTCAAAAATTCATTTATTTTAAAAGGTAACGAATTTTTGGAATTGACTTTGGAACCGAAAAACAACAACTCGCATTTTTCTTAAATACAACTTTTTTAGGAACTTCAAAATATCGGAATTGGGATCGCTAATGTACAGTATACGTGCAGTATTAAAAATGATATGTTTTATTCGAAATTCATTAAATCGAAAATTTCGTTAAGTTGATCGAATTGATAATTCCTCTAAAAACATTATATTCTTCAATAAATTGATTTCATTTATTTAGTTTTAAAATAAATGTTTTGTTTTGTTTATATTATTAAATATTGTATTTATCAGAATACAAGTACAGTGGGCATCCAATATAAAGAATCTTATATTGTATACTGGGAATGGATAAATATGGAGAACGAATTTTCTCTTCATCTAAATCTAACGTACTCGTACTTATTACTTAAATAAATTATTTTCACTTATTCAGTTTAAAAAAAATAATTTTTTTATTTTAGTCGAGAATTAACAAATGCCAAATGCCACTATAATACAAATACCCCAATGGATAAATATGTAGAACGAATTTTCTTTTCATTTAAATCTAACATACTCGTACTTATTACTTACTTAAATAAATTATTTTTACTTATTCAGTTTAAAAAAATTATTTTTTTATTTTAGTCAAGAATTGTCAAAAGTCAAATGCCACTATAACACAAATTCCCCCCAAAATTCGGAAGTTCGTTAAAACGAAAATTCATTAAATGGAAAGTTCGCTCTATACAGGACGTTTACTGTACATATAAATCGCATCTAGAATTCAGTGGTTCATGGTTACGGTTGACATTCTCGAATTAAAAACAAAAATTGTTCATTAAACGCAAATAAAATATATGAGTATATAAAATATAATGATGATTGGCAATTTGAGGGGAATTAATTAGAAAATCGATTAATAGAAGATTTGTAGAAGGTTGTTAATAAAATTGAGTTGCTATCTGAATGATGTTTATCATTATACCTGCTTCAAATTAAAGGGCTTACACAACGTCACCATTCTATAATCAAGCCTTTACATTCGAGTATCGAGTAAGTGGATAACTAATTTATTTGATAGATATATAATTTGATAAACATCATTGGAATTTGTCATACAAAAGTAAATTGATTAAATTGAGATAAATATATATTAACTTGGCTGTATGATTGAGAGAAGAGAAGAGTTAGAGTGCATACGTATGTGCCAACAAAAAGTTAAACATGTACTCGTATGTGGGTATCATCACAGCAGATTGGCACCTGTGAATATGTGATGTGTTTTGCGTACGCGTGCAGTAACTAACTGACTGACACAAATACGAATACAATGTATTTTTTGTTTTTTTGTTGAACATTTTCATTAAAAATCTCTGTAAGGTTGCTGTTTATTGATATTTTTTTATTCGAAAAGTTAATTACTTTCGCTATAATCAATCATAATTTGCGTTTCACCGTTTGCATCATGTTGTTTATTTATAAATGCGGTATCAGATGCTTTGGATAAACATCATCATATAAATGTTGGAAAATACAAAAATATTCATATAAAGCTGACCTACCAAAGACAGGAAAGAGAAAATATATATATAGTCTACCTACGATATTTATTAACTGCACGCAAGTTTGAGGCAACATCAAATTTTGGAAATGAAATTATCATAGACACACTCATACGATTACATGCATATTTACATAGATGCATATATCGTATAAATACTTGTAGATATATATATATATATATATATATATATATATATATATATATATATATATATATATATATATATATATATATATATATTTGTTGAGCGAAATACTTGTAGACACACACACATGCATAAGCGGTTGCCATAAAACAGAACAACAATAACAATAACATAATTTTAATTCCACAACTGGCAGGTACATCCATACTCGTACGCATAATAAATTCTAACAAACAAACAAGCAAACCAAAAAAGTATATATAACAAAGCATATGTACAACAAAAGAAGCTTTTACAAATTATTTATTTTTCCTTTTTTCTTCTTCTTCTTTTTGTTCCTCTTATCAACTTGAGATTTAATTAAAAATTGCATAGAACAATAACAAAACCATCAAAAATTTACGCTAAGACACCAACAACAACAATATAATAATAATAATAATAATAATAATAATAATTGAAATTGTTATATTCATGCAAATTAATTCCTTTTTTTGCGTATTTGTTGACATATACTCTCATACAAAAGCAAAATAAATACAGAAGAATTTTCACAAATTTATAAACCAAACAAAAGATGCATAAAAAAGAAAATATTATGTAAATAATATTTGTCTATACATATAACATAAATAGGGTGCTGTCGGATGGTTTAAGCCATCGCTACTTTATATCATATTTTTTGACAGTGACATATCAAATGTTATTATTTTTAAATTGGTATAAGTATGACAGACATCATAATTTCCACTTTGTATCCAATATTTTAAAAATGAAATCAAAAGCGCATTTAATTAAATTATAGATTTTTTAATGTGCTTAAATTGTTTTTGTTCTAACCCGTCTTAAGATGTTCTTAGTGCACAGTAAATAGTTACGTATTTGGATTTGAGCCATCCGGATTCTCCAAGTCAGATAAATCGGATACATAAGATATCATTGATATTGTATGTTGCATAATTTTATTAAATTTTTACACACTTTTATGAGCTATTTTTGCCAAACTGTAGCTGAAGATGCGCTCCAACTTTTCTGACAGAATATTAAAATTCTTGATATTGTTATCCAATCACATTTCAATATCAAAATCATAACTCAAACTGCCCGATTCTCCCCTATTATGTCAAAATCAATATTTCAATAAATTCAAAAATACATATATTTTAATTAATTTTATTCTCCCTACAGACATTGTTTGAAAGTTATTATAATTTTTCTAATCAATATTTTCAGAACAATAATAAAATTTAGTTTTATTAATTTATTAAAATTACAAAATGCCAATTTTATAAGGCAATCACTCTAAGGACATATGGGACGGTTCCTGAACAATTATGAGGGTGTTTGTCGAAGTTCAATTGCATTGAAGTATCATATATTTTGTAGGTCAATCTCGCTAAGCAGTAAATATAGAAAGTAGGTAGGTTCAGAAAAAATATCGTTCAGGAAAAATTATTAGGGTACGGTCATATATTTTATCCCTTAAAACATATATTTTGTAGATGGCCTTCCCAAAGTGGTAGAAATAAATGTAACTATGTTATACCGACGATTTAACACAAGCAGTACTATATTAAATTGCGAGTTCCAAAAGAAAAAATTACACAACACTAAAAAATAAAAAAATTTTCATAAAAAAAAATAATAATATGCTATAAATAAGCTTGTCCATTAGTGCATCATTGATTTCACCATACTTACATACAATTATACTGTACGAGTACTATATCTGCCAACATCAATCTTTGCAAATGATGATTGTATGTAAATTAAGGTGGAACAAATTTTTAAATGACCGGGTTCAGCGAAAAAGAAAAATTAAAAATAATTTCCAACATTTGTCTACATCGCACATATAAAGCGTAGCTCAAACTCCAAGTTCAAATTTCAAATGGGTATAGTCACCCGAGAAATGCCCTTATGGCGGTAAAATGTATGATCGACACCCACTAATTTGGCCTTGTCAATATTTCCTTATTACGTACATAACACCAATATTACACCCCAATGGGGCCTTAACACCAAAACGGGCTTAAAAATACATTTAAATCGAAGAATATCCAATAAGTGCCCGGGAAATAACCTTAAGGTGGTAGAAAATATGACGTAACATATTCTCCAGATATACTTCTCCTCTACAAAATGCATATAAAAACATTGAAAAAGAGACAAATAACCCCATAGCTCCCCAGAAATTGCTACTGAACGGTGAAATGTATGACTGCCATCAATTAATTTTTCTCCCCAATATTTTTTCCAAACATACTTACCACCTATTTTCACACCTCACGGAGACTGCCATACAAAATGTACACCAAAACATTCAAAAACCGAAAAATAACATCATAGCTTCACAAAAATCGCTTCTAGAGAAGTAAAATGTGTGAGTGAGCTCCTTTAATTTGTTCTCGTCAACATTTCCTCCAAACATACTTACCCCGTACCTTCACTCCTTATGGATGCTCCCCTACAAAATAGATGTTTTTATAAAGGCTATGAAAATTGATAAGTAGACAGGTTCAAGTCTCGAATTTCATTTTGCTTCCTTCGATAATAATGTTTGATTCATTTCAAACATTTTATGTTTTATGTTCACCCAAATCTTCGATCCATATAATTTGACCCACCTTATTCTATATATGTACATTCCTACCGTCATTAAATCGGTATGTACTCGTATTATACAAATTCAAATCCATCAATTCCATCATATACATAATGTACTTGTATCGTCTGATAAAATTCTTTGATGCAAGGTGTATGTAAGTGTATGAAATATGTAAATACAAATATGCACTCATGTATGCCTTAGCCTTGGCAAAGCCGATACGTCAAATCAACAAAAAGTGATTAACTCAATGAATTATGATCATGCTTATGTAACTGTGTGCGTGTATGTGCTTATATGAATATGTACATGTATTTATGTGCATTCAATTATTGATGAACAGCGTGTGGTGCTAAACGTATTAAATCATGTTATGGAGCAATCGGATCATCATCATCATCGTCATCATCATTATCATCATCAGTTCATATTGAACGAGCGCATATTGGTGTATATTTAATAATCGTTTAAAAAAGCAACAAAACCAGCAACAAGCAAGCAATTAATAGAGATTTTAACAACAAATATGTTATTTAATCCAGGCAATCAGCAAATAATTTTTTATTCCTTTTTTTTTTTTTTGTTTTTGTGTATTTGTCTGTTTATTTTTTGGTATGCTTTCGTTATAATATTATACTCGTATATACCGTGCTGCATGTTAACTTGAAACAAGACAAGGTTTATTTATCCCTTAACTTGATTAAATACGATATGATGAACAATAATGTAGCGAGCAACAAATGTTAATATTATATTAAATTGTAAAACCATCATATTAAATTTCACCACAACTGCGATCTGTGAACCTTGAAATCTTTTGTCACTATCTGTCTGTCTTTCACTTAAGCCATTCATCCATTCATGGCAGTGTTATGCACTTAACATACTTACATAGTAAATATATAGGTATACTTAAATAGATGGATATAACAACTTAACAGTCAACTCTTTCTTTATTATTGCTATTTTTTTTTTTTTTTTTGTATGCTCCGCATATGAATATTGATAATTAATTTTCCCACAAAATATTGTACAAACACATATCGTCGGCCTTCTGGCCTTTTTAGTTAGGAGAAGAAAAAAGATTAGCTTAGTGCAAATGCAGAGAAGCCAATGAAAAAGAAAAACAAAAAAACGTAAGACAAACCAAAAAGTCAACAATAAAAAATAACACATAAAACGCCAGCGAAAAAAAAACGTATTACCACGATTTATTTTTATAAATGGCAGGTGTCAGTCTTTGCAGTTGTTTGTATTTATATACTCACAAGAAACAAAAAAAAATACACTCAACACCAACACATATGTGGATCATATGGCTTTACATGAATATTGTTGTGGTCTAAAAATAAAATTTACTTTTTCATACGGTCCATTTCATTCTTCAAAATCATCTTGTCGAAAGAAGAACTTACACAAAATTTCTCCTAAGGCTTGAGATCGTGAAAGCTTTCCAAATTTATTACAACAACATACTGCTTGTCATTTCAAAGAGCATAGAAAATCAAGTACTTGATCTACGGTTTCATTTTCCACAATCGACTTGTCAAAATAAGTGCCGACACAAAAATTTTGGTAAAGTTTAAGCACAATAAAGCTTTCCCGGTAAATGGATGGACGAAATTACTATCAAAATTCTGTAGCACAGTCGATTTGAGGCATCTGTGTAATGCCTGTGATTTCGAAAAAAATTGCAAAACAAGTACTCGATCAAATTTTGGACCGACCATACGTGACAACCAATTATAACTATGGTAGACCGTTCTCAAATACCGAGATATCTGTGATCTATCCATTCTCTCAAAACTTTTACAGAGTTATTTTTCAATTGAAGTATCACTAAAACCTGTCGCAATGGGCTCGTGACCAACTGTCTTCCAAACAGAAATACATGCCATAGAACTTTGTGCACGTCATATACATGCCAAAAGGCTCAAAGGAGCGGGCATTCTTATTTGCTCAGGCAGCCAATGTGCCATCAAATCTCCCTCCTCATGGGAGTTCTCCTCAAAACTAGGCACCGAATGCTTCCTTATCCTACAAAAACTCTCTATGCGAAACAAGGTCACATTATGTTGGGGCACAAAGGAATTGAGGACAATGAAGTGGCGGCTCGTCTTCTCCACTGACGGGCCCGGAACCTTTCTGCGGTATAAGCTGGGCATCAGCCAAAGCTATGATAGAAAACCATTACCACGACAAATACCTTCTACAATGGACAAATTCGACAGGTCTTCGCCAAGCGAAAGCTCTCATCAGCTTTAATGCAGCTTTTGACAGAATTAGTCTTAGCAGAACAAACCTACGCCTAATAACCAGCTATCTCTCAGGACATAACTGGTTAAAATACCACCTCCACAAATCGGGACTATCCTCTCACACGGTGTGTAGACTCTGTCTGGAGGAGGATGAAACATCAATCCACGTACTTTGCGAATGTCCGGCCCTGGCCAGACTACGCCTCAAACACTTTCAGCTGAGTTTCCCAACACCAGCTTCAATCATCAAAAGTTCGACAAAATCAATTCTATCCTTCATTAAAAAGGGAGAGGAGATTCTAGTGTCGTAAACGGGCTTGGGTACAAAAGATCTCGTTTGGTCGCAGTGCCCGTAGCACTTGTGATTGGCCCCCAGAGGTATAAGCTATAGGCCTCATATCCTCCAAAAGACCTTGGTCTGGCTTCACGTGGTCCACTTGATGAACAAGGATTATGTCCTTATATCACGCTCTCTTTTGATGATGATGATGATCACTAAAACCTTTGGTCTATTTTACTTAAGTTGATCTTGTCGTAGAGGAATTTGGTTGCTACCTGCGGTCTCAGAAATCTATCACAGATAATACTGAATCTCTTAACAAAAAAACTGCGCTGCATGGCAGATGATATTCACCAGTATCTCAGGCCACTTCGCCAAACGAGGCGACTCAAAACTGACCATGGTCTTCAAAATTATGGAGAAGGTATCTCTTAAGCGATTTAAATGCCACTATACTCGACAATATATAAGAGCCAAGCCTATCGCATCATAGAACCTTGACGCAGTACGCAAAAACTATAATTAGTTCTACTTGTGACGGTTGCCAAAGTTTGCCAATGAAGAAAGAATATAAAATCGCACATAAGAATAGGAAATCCGAAAATATTTGAGCACCGGTTTATCAGAACGCAAAAGTATTTTAGCTGTAGGCCAAGACGTGGCGTTGGTTAGAGTTGAAGGCATCTTTACCAACTCTTTCAATACAATGAATGAACAATGTTATCTTAACAGCAGAACTATACAAGGAAGAAAAGACGAGAGAGGGAGTCATTTAAAGTGCTTTTAAAATGGTGGGATGTTACAAAATCTTGGGTTCCAACCTCTGGTCTTGACTACAAAATTTCAAGGATGCTTAAATCAACTACCGGAGTTATATATTTCAGCATATAGCATTTCAGCATATCCCTCCCATCATTAACGAACTAACAGTCCTACAGATAATAAAAATATACTAAAAGAAAGCTTCTGAAAATGCTATATGACGAAAATTAAAAAAAAAAAATTATTGAACAAAAGTAAAAAAAAGTTCGAACAAGACTCACAAGTTCCCATAGTGCTCGTAATAGCTGTATTAGTTGCAACAGGTAATATAAACTTGACATAAAGTGTCCAAGTCTTCTATCAGACTTTTTAGTTTTCTTCTTATAAAAGTTGAACCACCTTAATGCTTATACTCGTATACATATGTGAGACTATTTCTGCATATTGTTATGGCTCATCTCCACACATGTCAGCATGATTTAGAAATGATATGAGCTGTCTGTCTGTCTGCCCTGCATATGTAAGTAGCAAAAGACGAAGATGAAGATTCATTCTGCTGCGTAATCCAAATTTTCCACCTCAAATATTATGGCGGTGTGCTGCTTAAACGAATTTGAATGGATGTTTTTTTGGATTTATGAAATTGAAAACAGTTTTCCGTTAACTCCTCCATTTCCGCCATAGCACTGTTAACGATACACTTGCTGTTGCTGTTCTTACTACTAAGTGCTATTAATGTTGTTGTTGCGGCCGCCATCAACAGCTCAACTCTTCACATTCCTTGACTACTGCGTAGACTACGTACACATTAGAGTGCGCGATTACTGCCCTCCTTCTGTAAGTATATGTGTGTGTGAGCACATTGTTTTTCTCTACGCGAATAAAAATTATTTTCTCATTAAAGTTGCACGCACACACACAAGGTGGGCGTGTCAATTTATATAACATCTACCTAGGTATGAGTAAATTTTTACATTAAAATTTTCCGCACGATGCACAGCAAACACATCAGCTGAATGAATATGTATTATTCTTTTTATATTATTTTATATTTTTTTGTTTCAGCACTTTTCTGTTTTTGTTCTTCTTATTTAATTTACACACGTTCCCTAGTTTTGAAAAACAAACAAATCATTTACTTAATTTAATTCGTTATCGTTATGTTGCTATTGTTGCTTTATTTTAATTACATTTTAATGGCAACTCTACTATATGTTTATATATGTATACGATACCTCCATGAAGGATATTCTTACCGTATGTATAAGAGTAATTAGGCAATGACAGCCAAATTATATGCTACGCATATCCGCATTTATATACAAGAGTGTATAGTGAATTTCTTTTAGTAGCGACGTTATGCATCATAGCCCATATCCTTCAGTATGTAGGGTATGTAAGTAGTGCTGAATCAGAGATGAAGAGAGATGATCATACAAATATTTTAGAGGGCACGCACTATTCACATGATGTGTGTATGAATTCAAATACGATTACGAGTGTCTGGTCTACTATAAATGTACATATTGGTTGGGAGAAAAGTAAAAGCCCCTTTCCTCAACCGTTGCTTCTGGCAATACTACGCTGTACATCTGAAAGCTGACCCAAGAGATGCTAATGTTAAAAATTCCATTAAAATCAGTGCAGTGTCGCCAAAGAATATGGTGAATCCTGAATGAAATATAATGAAAAGTAAAGAGTCTCTATCTTAGACGATGAATCTGATATATAATATTACCTACAGCTGGCAACGCTGTACATTTGACAGTTGACGCAAGAGCGAGTAACATCTCTACACAATTTAATTAGGGCACGGAAAGTTATTGAATCGAAAAGTAAATGGAATTTATGAAAAAAATAGTACATTTAAATTTAAATTATTTATTTTAGAAAAATATACACTTCTTTCATTGATCTTTAGTCACTATGGACTATGAAATATTGGGAAAAATTGAGCAAAACTGAAAAAAACTAACAGCCTAGAAAAAGAAAGGCTTTTAGTGTCTGTGACGATACAATCTGTAACTATATATAGACCAGCTATTTTGTTAACTCATATTTCTGTTTTTGTTGTTTTTAGAAATGAACGAAGTTATCTATTTCACCCCGGACAAAACTTCTAGTTCCTTTGTAAAGGCTAACGATTTTAAAAAGTAATAATAATAGTGGGTGCCGAAGATCACTGATTATTTCGTTGGCCTTCTGATCTGTAGGTCGTGGGTTCAATCCCTGGCTGAAACATAAAAAAATTTAATATCGAAAGGTTTTCTCTTTCGAACGGTATCCACCTGCTGGAAAGAATTGGCAATTTTACCGGCAGTAACAATTTGCCAAAAATGCTTCTTAAAAGAGCTCTGTGATAAAACTAAGTTAAAGTGATGTAACAAGGGCTCTGCCGTTCGGAAGCGGCTAATATAAGTAGGTCCATTCTAATGCTGTCAAAATTTAACACGCACAACAGTATTGAAAGAGAAGCTCGGTGGTGTCACAATGGGCTTTTCTGGCCTAAGTGTGTCCTCTCAGAAAGATGACAGCCACATAACCTAACCTAACCTAAATAACTTAAAGAATTTCATCCCAATTTAGGCGAGCTAGAATATATATATGGCCCCAATTATACAATAATAGTACTTGATTAGTGGTGGCCATTGTCATAAAATGCATTCTGTGTATTTCTCTTCCTCCACGCAAAATCTGCAGAAGTTGTCGTATAGAATTCCCATTTTTGTTCGGTGTTATTTCAGATTACAATATTCTGGTAAAAATGTTTATATAGTTCTTAGAGTATTCATTGTTATTATACTTTGAGCCCTTAATTAAAATTTTAAACTGCTTTAATTTGGACAGCTGAATCCAAAATGTATTCCTATTTTGGACCACTCAAGCCTTAGTTGTATTGCTAGTGTGCCGTGACCGACCAAACAAAATGGTTCCGGCCCTATAAATTACATTGCAGCCCACTATCTATCTACTATCCGATCTAGTTTTTCGTTTCCTTCAATTTACGTATGACCCGATACCCAAAGAATTGAATACTGTTGTTTACCTTGTATTATTCGCGCAACGAAACCGACTGAATGTTTCCACCTTGTAAATCATTTATCTGCTCTTCTTTGAATTATTTTCTCTGATCCAAATATCTTCGCTCTAGTACCCTATAGCCTTGTAATTATAAGCTGTTTTAGATTGTACTGATGTCAAGACGGTGAAAAAAGGTTCGACCATCTGATAAAGATAAAAATGAATCTGGAAGTCGTAAATTTCAGAACAAAAAATACTTCTCTTTGTAACACAAAGGGCCGACACTTTTTCCCCCTAACCAATGCTTACATTTGTATACAATAATAACAATTATTCAAATTAGACTCGCATTGCACTATATCTCCCACCCTCTTCTATGCAAGAAGTATACGTTTAACTCACTTTTTGTCCACGAAAATGAAAAACAACGGCACACAATTACTTGCATACATGCATATTTTTATGATTTGTATCTTATTTGTATTTATGCAGTTGCAGCATTATACAAAAAAACATTACACCACATCGTTAGGACATATTCAAAGTGTTCACAATGAATTGTGATATTACCACATTCAAGGCTAATGAATTTCAGTTTCTAATTTATTCATGTTGTATATTTCACAGACCAACTATGAGTACGCTGTGTGCATAAACAAATACGAGTGTATACGAGTGTTCATATAATGCAACGCTATTACCCGTAGCGCTCTACTGTTGTTTGCAACAAACAAATATCATTCAAAGGCAGGCGTATTGGCTTAAATTTGGTTATAATTTGTGTGAACTATTATTTATATATTGTTTTGTTGCTGTTTTGTGGTTTTTTTTATTTTTGTCTTTTTCGCTCAACAAAAGTCATAACCTATAATTATGGATCGTTAGTCAACAAGCTAGTGTATTTATTTTTTTACAGTTTCTCATTGGTTCGCATATTTATATAGTATGTCGAATGGAATTACTGATACATTTAACAATATCAACAAAGCAATTATAATTGCTATATTGACTGTATGAAACGTATGTATGTATTTTAATGCTTATATACAAGATATAAGTGCGTTATGCCTCAACAAGTAATACCCATAGTGTTAGACTGGTGATCAATAGTTTATGTTTTTCACCTTTTATTTAACTTTTCCCAAATTACTTTACCTTTATAGTCTACACTGAAGCTCCGGTAACCATATCTTCAGTAACAGTTCTTTCAGAATCAGTCGTACTGGGAACACATACATTCCCAAAATATCAACCATAATGTTGATATCATGATAACATATGTTGAAGGAACATGTTGACAAACTTGTTGAAGAGTAACATTTGTATATAAAAAAGTTCTTCTCTATTTTTTTAGTGACCATTTTTTTCAGTAAGGATTTTATGCAGAACAAGCTGTCAAACAGTCAAATCAAACAATAATAGAAAGATTTAGTCCAACATAACGTCTCGAAATTATTCAGCCGTATTACATAGAAGATCCACCATTTTCAACACACATTTTTTTCATTTTTTTTTTTTGTTGAAAATTACGATTTAAGAAGCAACCCAAAGAGGTTCAAAAAATGCCATTACATTCAGTAGTTTAGGGCTGGTGAAATCATCGGTCCATATTTTTTTCAAATAAGAACCCAGCCGAAACGTAACTATACATCGTGCCCATAATGTCAATTATGCTGCCTGAAATTGAAGCCTGTGATCTTGACAATATTTGATTTAAATAAAATAGCCTACTTAAAACATTGTCAATCGAAACGTAGCATTACTACGAAAAACAAATTGACCGCCTATATCATATATCACTCACCTAGACTTTTTCATTTTAGGGTTACGGTAAGTTCATAGTTTGGATGTATTAGCCTACGAAAGAGGAATTGGAAGATAATATTTTTAGCGTCATTCGCCAAATACTACTCCAAATATCACTCGAACGCGTCATAGAAATGTGGAACCTCAGAATAGACCATTTTAGTCACAGTTACGACAAAAATTTGAAGCAAATAATATTTAACAAATTAATCTAAAAAACATTGCTTGTGCGATAATAAAGATTGTTCGATAAAATTTGTTATTTTATTACATTTCTTTTCGTTTTTCTTTTTTTTTTAAGCTGTTTGTTGAAAGAACTTAACCTCTCTCACAAGGAAACCGTATTTCACATTAATTCAAATCATGGAATTGAAAGATGTAATAAAGAATCATTAAAGTACTTTCTGAAGGTCTAATATAATCCTACAAGATTATAAATCTTCTTGAGAAGTGGTTGACTACAAAGTTTTCAGATATTTGTTGACTTCTAATGAAGTCTACGTAAATAACTGTGCGAAAAACT
The DNA here is from genome assembly GCA_963854835.1 of Megamerina dolium. Classification (NCBI taxonomy): domain Eukaryota; kingdom Metazoa; phylum Arthropoda; class Insecta; order Diptera; family Megamerinidae; genus Megamerina; species Megamerina dolium. The sequence continues at coordinate 14,429,512 of OY978528.1, forward strand.
CACCAACAGGGACCAAATATTGTGATAAAAATAGTATAATTATTGTGTAGTTGTTTAAGCTGAACCTCAAGTTAATATAGAAATCTAGGACTGAAGGTCTTATTTCACCAGTATGGTAGATTTAAACATATAAATCGTCCAGTATTTTATTCAAGGTAAATACCTCATATCCGTTGACATCAACATTCATAAATTATGCCTTGAAATAGTTAAGACGACCACTAACTAATAAGTTAAAAAAGTAATTTTCCTTTCGTATGCCTTACATATTAGTGAATACTATATGTATATAGTTTTCATTTGAATAGAATACATATTAAAATTATTTATGTTGCCAATCAGTATGACCATAATTACTTACAATATTAATAGATGGTTTTTAAAATTAAAAATTAGTTATTTTTTGAAATGCAATTTAATTTAATGCAACAAAAGATAATTAAACTTTAAGCATTAACGATAAAGACTTTGCAAAGCTTCCAATTAGGTATCGTTTCAAATAAGCACCAACCCAACCAACGTACACAGCTCTCTTGCTAAAGGCAGAGTCAGTCAGTCAGTCTCATACTTGCTCACATTATTGAGGAGATTGCGTGCCACAAACATGTTTACGACCACTTTGCAATCACTTCGTAAACATTTTGCAGCTACTACTGCATATATACATACATATATTGTACGTAGTTGGTATTATGAGCAACATGTTTCATCAACGAAATGCTCATACATACCATCATCATGGCACTTGTTGTCATAATTTCTACCGTATGCTTGCCTGCCTGTGCGTGCATATATATATATTTATTGAGTATACGTACATCGTATACAACAAAAAGGCTATGCCTATAACTCGTTATCAACGCATATAACAATTCATAAAAAATGGAGTTATTATTAAAATATTATGTGCGTACATAAAGCCAGGCCCAAGCATAAACAACATCAATAAAGTAACAAGCCAAAAGACACACAAAAAAAAAAAATTATCAGCTCATGCTTACAATGCATCTCAGCACATCGTTATAATGAGCATGCCGCGAAGACGACAACACATGGTAAGAGCAGTTGACCAAAAAAAAATTCAACAACATAAATGGGAGCACATAGCTAGCTTCTCATATGGTATCGTAAATCTAATCATATCGAAAGCATACAATTTGCGATTCAAATAAAGGCTAACATCATAAGGGTTTTGCAAATAAAACAACAAAGTTAAACAGAAAAAATACACCTCATTTTCATTTTATGCCTACATTTACCATACAGTCCAACTTCAATAACTTGAATTACCAATATTTAAAAAATTTATAAATAAATCAAGTAAAACTTGGAACTTATAGAACTGTTCAGTGCTTACAAAGTGAGCTGTATCATAGGGAGAAAGACCATACTAACGTAACCTAACTTAACGTGTTGTTCGAATTAACTTAACCAGAACAACCAAAATTTACATAAAGAATTAATGAAGAATTCGTTTCACAAATTGGGACTTTTCCAAAAAATTCGACCGTTATTGTCAATATTTTTATTCTTGTCAATTTTCTTATTCAAGTTTTGCAGGCACTCATCTTATGAAAGAAAAATTATATATAATTTGTTCTCTCATCTCTTCTGTCACTCGGCTTAATCCGAGTTTGGAAAAGTGCATATCTCGATATTCGAATTATAGAGGTTTCCCTGTACAATATATTGGTACTCGTGTGCAAACTCTCTTCAAACAGAAGCAACATTGCACAAATGCATATTGAAGTTTGTTATGTTGATCGTAAACTTTTCGTTGGTATTCAATCAAATTCAGTAAAATCCAATACATATACATACATATGTACTTGCTTAAGTAATCATGTCCATTCGGACGAGTATGTCAATAAAAAGTCAATAAAAATCATATTAAAATGCAATTAACTTAAAAAAGAAAATTCACATGGAACTAAAGGATACAGGATTATCCAATTCGTCATTTCAAAGATAAAGGTCATTTCAAAAGCACACTTGCAACTCAGTTAAATTATATTATAGCCTAGACAAACGGCAGCGTTAATCCGTTAGGACAAAATCAAATTCCGAGCATGCGGTGGAATCGTTCAAATTGGGTTCTATATCAGACTTTCATTAACCATAGTAATGATTTTGGCAGAACATGCATTGTAATTATACTCCAATATTACAACTTTACTGACTGAAAGATTATTTCGGATTCTTCACAATTTTACCCAACAAAATCTGCTGTTAAAATATAAAACAGGAAAATCACCACTTCTGTAGTAAATGTGTACTGTTTTAATGTGATCTGTGTTTATTAAGCGATCCATATCGTAAAATAGTAGAGCTTCAGAAAAAAAATATCACTATTCTTTACATATGATTTTGACAACTGTCATATGACAGAGTTGTATTTTTGAAGCTACCAAATGTACAACCCTATAATCTACATTTGGCATGATTTGCAGAAATTGCTTTTAACATTTTTAATTTAAACTAGAATATTAAACAGAGCAAAATTATGGTGGTTCTAGTGGTACAATCTTTATCTGAGCCTTGTACGTAAAAAAATTTTTTTTTGTTTGTAGAAGATGTACAAATTTATTTATCCTTTATTTCTATATCGGAATGTAAAAAAAAAACAACAATGATAATCAAAGCTACTTTCATTTATTTCACGGCCATTATTGCACATTGCAAACAATTTGAAATCATCTCATATAGCATGGTCATTGTGGAACGCAAACAATGTGGCTTAAATCCTTTGATAATCAAGTAAGTACCTACTACATATATATATTTTCATTTATACACACACCCGTGCATAGGTACATATATGTGTATTTATAAGAATGGAATTGAGTTTAACGACTTTTTAATAGGAAATAAATGATTTCTTAAGACCATACATATGTAGGTATATGAACTTGTACATCTGTAAACTAGAATAGTATCTTGTAATTTTGTAAATCAAAAAATTTGTATGGGTAGATGCCAACTAAGTATCTTATTCGTACGAAGACTATGAGTGCATGTAGATGTATAACACATATAAGTAAATAGATAGTTTCATTTTTGATATGATATTGCACTAATGATATAGTAAAAGTAATGATTGTATAATATCGTACAATAACTTCGATATATAGATGGATTAATGAAAGTTATGATATCAAATGGTCAGTGCATTGCCTACAAATATATGATATTTTTAGCCATCCGAACATGATTGATGTCAATATTATTCATAAGCATGCTGGGCTAGTAAAAAAGTAATGTAATTCAAAGTATTTCAAGAAAGAAGTCCCCTCATATGAAATTATTCTTTCGTTAAGGTCCACGGTTCAGCAGAGGAATACCCTCGAATACGAGTAAAACTATTAATTATTTACATCCAAGTAGAATTGCTTTAAGTTTGTTTTCAGATCCGCTTTGTTTTCCATTTTCTGTGGAAACCCCTTTAAGGAGTAGAGCAAAGAAGTTAGTACCCTCAGAAAGAAGATTGGATAGTAAACTTGAACGGGGGTTTGTGAGTAATTTAATCCCAGTAGAGAATATAGGGAGCGGCGTGAACCAATTTTTGAAAAACATCTATTTTGTCCCTAAGAAGTGGAGGCAGAAAGTAAGTAAGAAACTTTGGAAAAAATTTTGCAGAGTTATTTGTTAATTTTCTTCCCATCCGTTTCCATTTCTTCCAATTTCCGCTACCGCCTTCAGATCCAAAAGCCTGAAAAATGGTAAAAAAAATTTTCCAGGCTAGAAATAAATCTAATGGTGATTGCGGAAATTCGACCAGGGATTACGATTCAGCCATCAAAATCCATGGAATGTTACTGGTCCGTCGGGCTTCCTATTTTTATTTTTAGGGGCGACGGTATTGTTATTACACCTGTAAGTAGATTGTTGCCACTTGGTCATCTATTCCTTGAGTAGACCTCGGTTGATTCTCGGCAACAGAAGTTCTTGAGTTTAGTATATTATAAATTTTTAATTAAATTAAATTGTTTAATACTTTTTACATATTTCGGAAGAATATGACAGCTAAGGTATAATTAAATGTAGCTACGATGCTGATTTTATATTAGAAACCTTTGTAGAACCTCCGTTGGTCTGAAGAGAGCCACAGTAATAATCTACATCACTATACCATATGTTTATAGTGGACATTTATGTTTAAAGAATTTAATAGATGGGCTCTATTGATACTTTCCTTTGTCCTTAAGATGAATCTAAAAACGAACTGCTTTTTGTTCGTGATTTCATTTCACATTCTGGCAAATTAGAATCTGTCACACTATAATCTGTGGTTGAAGTCGAAGCTTCTATTCAACATCCAACGATTAGGCTGACGCTATTCAATTATGGTGGTTCTAATACAAATACATACATAGGTATTGTGCAATACCTATGTATGAATTCTTGTTATCATCGTCAAATTGCTTCTGTATGATTTTAAATCAAATTAAACAGTAATAAGTTGCGAGGAGTAGCAGCAACAATAATATGATGCTGTGTTGTCGACAAAATATTTAAAATCTGTTTAGCCATTTCCTTGGACGAGCATCCTAACAGCCTTGGGCAAGATGGCAAAAACTTTCAAGTATAATCAGCTAAGCAAAAAAGTAACAAAAATAATTCACAAAACGAAAAATGTAACAAAGAAGAATCAAATTAAAACAATGCGAATCGCAAAAATAATTTTATTAGTGTTTCTTCACAAAATATTTACTTTCAGTTGAATGTCCCCATCCACAAAACATTTTTCGTTCACATTGCAGTGCATATGCACCTGTCGCCGCTGTCAGCCCAAGAAAATTCGTCGCTTACTAAAGCCAAAGGGAAATTACTACGCATTCGCTGTCGCCCATTTTATTCACATTTGCATTTATTCAGATTACGACTTTTCTAGCAGCAATTGCAGTAGAAATTAGTATTAATTTGTTAAACTTTGAAGTTTTAATTCGTTGGCTATAAGCATAAGAATACGTTTGTTCGCTGATAGACAGAGCATGGCAATGGAGTTTTGTGACATAGTAGAAAACATGTTTATGGATTCTCATTTATGCTTTTAATTTTCAAACAAACGAAATTTCAACAGCAAAATCATTTGCTACAATTGTGGAAATGTCAATTCTGCTACTAACTAAATACGTACTTCGGAAGAGTGCAATAAAAATGAAGGAAGTACTTTCTTCATTCCTTCCCCCACTGAATGAACTGTAATGTCTTGCTCTTTGACTCCCATGAGCACTTTTAACGATGACGTTCTTTTTTTTTTTTTTTTTTGTAAGCGAACTCGTTAAAATCCGCCTGACACTCTGTTAATGCAGCGCGCGTATTTAATGTAAGTTTACTTCTTCGTTGTTGTCGTCGTCGTTGCCGTTGTCCATTTTACTGTCAAAGTTTTCGACCTGTCATTGAAAATTCCATTTTATTTGCTATTCTCAACTTTTCATTTCGTTACACAATATTGCTGTGCTTCGTTGCACGTTGCTGTCCGTTTTTCTTCAAATGTCATAGTGAACGAGTCATTCTGAGGTTAAGGTGGCAAGTAGCTAGCTAGCTACCAATGCCATGTCAGTCATTCACATTTTTGTTGTTTACAGGTATTTACATATGTATATATCGTATATATACTGGGTACATATAGTGTTGAAATGGTGAGTGGAATGTCCAAATAAGCAGACAAGCAAATTGAGAAAAAATAACTAAACTAGCAAGCAACTCTTTGAATGATCTTTACTTTCCATTGCAATACTTGCAGTTATACCCTGCTTTCAAGGGTGAGAGTATATTCATTTTGGTATAGTGTTTATACCCATTTAAAGGAATTATCGCAGAGAAAAATATTTTTTTGCTCATCGTCACCTACCAAGTCAATTTAAGTATGCCCGTCTGACGCTTCTCTCAATAACTTGAAAAAATGTAGAAATACTTCGATGGAAACGATGGCACAAGGTTCAAGCTCAGAATTTTTCGAAATTACGACCAGGCAATCTTTTAATATATAAATTAATAATTTTCTGGAAACCTTTTTATTTTAGCATGTAAGTTGCAATTTGAGCATAAAATAATTATACGAAATTCCTGTACAAAGTTACGGTTTTGATCTGCCAGGCTATATCACTACATTTTACCTAAACAGAGCGTAAGAGAATTCTTTCCAAATTATAAAGTTATACTCTAAAAAGCGATGTTAAGGGGTGACTTATCAAAATAAGAAAATCCGTTTTTTCTTAATATCCTAATCTCATACTTATATTTCCTAGCGTAGGGTAGAACAGTATCGATATTACTGAAGGTAATCGTTATTATTTTCCTTTTTTTTTTATTTGGTTACAATGTTGAAGTGTACTACTCATATTTTATTCGTAGGATTCTTCTCCGAATTTTGCCCAACAAACCAAACATGCTTGTAAAACATTTGCAGTACGCTTACACACACGAATACATTATTTCTTAAAAAAAAAATAAATAAATAAATATGTGGCACTTAAACCCCCGAAGGGCTCATTGGCCGAGCTTCTCTTCCATTACTGTTGTGCGTATTAAATTTTGGACAGTATTAGAAGGGACCAACTTATTTTACCCGGTTCCGAACCGCAGAACCCTTGTGACATCACTTTTTCTGAGCTTTGTCACAGAGTTCTTTTAGAAGCTTTTTCATGGCAAGTTGTTACTGTCGGAAGAATCGCCAATTGCTTGCTGACAGGTGCGTACCGTTCGAAAGAAAAATCTTTTCGATATTAAATTTGTTATGCATCAGCCGGGGATTGAACCGCGACCTACAGATCAGAAGGCCAACACACTAACCACTGAGCTACGGCACCCTCTTTACATGCAATGGACCAAAATCGGAAAAAGAACGTTTTTTACCAAAATGATTGTCGAAAATATACTTTAAAAAATCAGCAAAAATTATAATTCGTAAAAATATAAATACATTTACAAGATACCAATGCAGAAAATCTATAAATAAATACCTAGGTTATGATTAATCAATAAGTAACCTCATAGCTACCCAGGAATCACACCTAGAGAGTTCAACGATCTCCATTAAATGTTCATCCACAATATATTTCTTCCATACTTACATACACAAATATTCCACGTACATATTCCATAACTCTACTTAATAAGGGACCTACCCTACTTGTATAAAAAAACCGCTAGCAGGGTTCTCCAACAAGGATTGGATATATCAGTGACATACATTAATTGTGGATCCCCAACATTTTTCTTCAACTTGCCTACCCCTTATTTTTACCGTTTTGCAAGGGCAAAATCGACACTATAAAATTGATTCCCACGAATTCCAAGGTGCCTCTAAAGGGATGACATTATCGCCAGAATCCATTTAGTTCTACTCCCCAACATTTCAATCAAAATAATAATAATAAGGACATAATCATGTTCATCAAGTGGACCACGTGAAACCAACCCAGGTCTGTTAGAGAATATGAGCCCTACGACTGATACCTCTGAGGGCCAGCCACAAAAGTTACGGGCACACTCCCCAACATTTACTGAGAGACAATTTTATAAGTCAACTCCTGTAAAGCTCAAGAATAACAAGCCTTCTATTCGTAATTAATATCAAGGAGTAGCTTTAAAACAATAACAATAGTCGAAATAACATGAAATATTCTTTTGACAAAATAACACTTGTAGATTTGTTAGAGTTGTAAGCATTTTGTAAGCATTCTTGGGAAATTTCTTCAAATTCGAATTGCATGTATAAATATATAAATTTTATTCAAGCAATATTTTCGTATGCTTAGTGAGTTGTTTATTGGGTGGTGAAGTGAAGTGTGCGTACATTTGAGATTCTGTTTTTGTGCTTATATGATTGTATGTATGAGAATAACATCTGTTGGGTATCTCATTCGAGTTTGACATATTGAAATTTTGCATGACATGTTTAATTTTTCGTTTTTTTATTTTAAATAATTTTTCTACCCTTTCATCCCTTTCCGCTATTCCATATTTGACAAGCATATGTGTACGTAGCTGCTTCATGAAAGAGCAACTTTATTGCAAGCACCTAATTGAAAATTACTCCCATTATTTTTTACAGTTTCCCAAATTTGCAACAAAAAAAAACGTAACGTACGTATAATGCGGCCATTGTCGTGCCAAAAGGTATCTCATTCTTTTTTTTTCTTTTTTTTTTCGTTTTGCTCTTTCTTCTCCATTCATCTTCGTTTCTGTTTTCTTCCCTTGCAAATTGAAGCGGTATGATTATTTTGCTCATTTTTGTCATGTTGCATGACCTGTTGCAACGTTCACATTATCAACAACAAATATCGTCTGTCCGCTTTGTTGGCACATTTACTTATAAATACATACATACTCGTTTAGTACGAGTATATACCAAACGTTCTTGTTGTTATGCTGATGTCGTTGTCCATAGTGAAATGCAAATTGTATGCTTCACGTTATATTGCATGCGATTCTGCTTGTGGTTTTTTCTGTGTTGTTACTGTTGTTTTTTGGTGATTGATTGCTTGTTCGATTGATTGTCGAACCAGTTACCATCGTCAGTTTTAAAGTTGTATGTATATGAATTTAACGAACCTTTCTATATACAAATAAGTAACAAGTACTTTTATGCATTTGTGGCATTTGCACTTGAATTATTTAACTTAATTGCAAATTTGCTCGTTATTTATGTATATAAATATCTGTTTACATAGCCCATTATTGTATATACAATATGTAGAAGTTATAGTTTGTGTATGACCTTAATTCACATTTAATTTACACATATGTTGATTTCGTAATTAATACACATCTTATCGTATGTGCATATGTATTGTACCTACCATAGTTGTATGCATCTGGTAATCAGGCACCATCTCATCATCGATGTGTACAAATATGAATGTATTAATTTACATGATTACTCGTATGATAGCTGCCGTTAACCAAATTATGACAGCATAATCACCTGCGTGTCAGCCAATGAATCTAGTTAAGCAATTAATACATTCAAATGGTATGCAGCTGAATACGGAAATACGGCTGCTGGATAGTGCTGCTGTTGCACTATCCGTCTCATCGCTGAAGTTCATTTGCCACATACTGTGTACGATTGATACGAATGAAAATGAATTCATTCATTTTTCGATTTATAGCATTCTGACAGCATAAATATCACATATCACATCATAAAGCACCACACCATATATGTGTATGCATTATATCGTACATACAATCAAACTCTTAAAGCTGAGATGTTTAATGTTCAACTGTACGACTCACGATGATGACGACCTCACTACGATCAACTATCGCAAGAAACGATGAAAGACAGTGTCACGTTTCTGTATAAACTGTGTTCGAAAAGAGTATGGTGATTTTTAATTAAATTTACTACACAAAATTATTTTCTTCAAATTAGATTTGACGTGTCAAATTGTTACGATTGGCCGTCGACTCAACAGCGAATTCCTTTCGGTTCCAGGTTTTGTGCCCTAATTGCGAAAATTTCCAGTCGATTAAGAAAAATGGATTTGTCGTTTTATATGTCAACTACTACTCATTTATTGGAATTGATTAGAAATAGTCTGCGTTATGGTACAAAATCAGGAATCAGTTGGAAAATATCTGAAATACTGATTTTATATGACACAAGTGAGCCTGTTTAGAAATGGGTTTATTAAAATAAAATAAAATTAGAAAATTATAATATTGTTATATAATTACTTATTATATAATTTAGCGGCTCCAAATTTTCATGAATTTCCAGTGGACGGAGTTTTAAGTGCACTTTAAAAATTTTCTTTAAAATTCTTTTGGATCTGTACTGGAGATGTTACTAAAAAAGTCTGCAAAATCTATTTCAAGGATATTACAGGCGAAAAAATACAATTTTGGCTTTTACTCTGTATTAAGCATATAAAAAATTCTCGGACCCTTTGGACGTTCAGCTTCTATATTAAATGAATAGGACATTTTAAAGAAAATGTTTGATTTTACTTAATTGAATAATTCTCTTCGCCCTGGCAATATTTTTATATCCACAAATTCCAAAATTTGATTTTAGCCAATAGCTAAACACTGTATGACAATTCTGTGGCTACAGCTGCTGGTAGGGTACTAACAAGAATTTATAGACTCTTGCACTTTTGAATAACAAATTGTTTATTTCTGCCAATAATGCACTTCACAGCAGATGATGGAATACATCAGCAGCAACAGCATCAGCAATACAAACACCAGCAAAGACACTACAAATCAGCAATCTTCACGAAAATAACGATGCGCTTGAGCATTTGACTAAAAATTTTACAGATAATAAGAAGCTCCACTTGCACTCCCCACATATACACACTTACACACACACATATACACTCAATCACAATTCGCAAATGCTTCACATAGACTGGCTTGAGAGTAACACTAACGATCGCCATCGTTACAATACATATGGAGTTGTTGTAAATTGTTGTAGTTCACGTCCAACTGTTAAATGCTATCATAAAGAACTCATAATAAGAGGTCATGGTCGAAATTGCGCGATTGTATTTATACTATACTATGAAATTATGAGAAAATACTCTAGATACATACCTACATATGCAATAAGGGGGAAGAAAGAGACTTTGTTTAATTTTTTCTTGTTTTTTTCTATTTTATTTTATTACAATTTTTTTTTTTTAATTTATTGTATTATTTCTTATTTTTGCGATAGATAAAAATTTGTTATGTTCCTCTTAATTCGATACATTTGTAGTTACTTGTTTGTACCTACCATAGTAGTAAGGTATACTGAATACAGGACCTATGGCAATGACTTTACAAATTGCATCAGAACGAAATGTAAAAAAAAAAATTAACAAATTCAAGTTTATAAAGAAGAAATATGTACTCAAACTGTGATAGAAAATGTATACTCATGTTGTGGCAGCATGATATCAATGACATTTCAAATTTAATACGATGAAGTGGATAGAAAAAAATAAAGTTAAAAAATGCCATGAGCACATCCAGGCACACAGCTGAATTACTATGTGTATGTGTAACTTACCCTTACAGGAAATATATAATAAAATAGTGCAAATGCATAGGCCAAGAATTTTTTTTTTTTTAACTACTTATACTCGTATGTATACATTCAGTTGCATGATACTATATATGGGCAGGTAATCATAAATACTTATATTAAGGTTTCAGAAACAGTGAACTCTCGGTTCAATTTTCGACAGAGTTTATCTAATTATTTATTATGATTCTTCAATAAAATATGCAATAACATTCGTGACCAACATGAAACAATCATAGACATCAATCATAAACATTTAATATATGTACATAAGGTACACATCTAAAGGCACCGAAGTAAAACTTTGGTATGTATAATCAACATTTTGTCAGAAAATTACTTTGTATTTAACCTTGTGTATTCCAAAAACAAGTAGCCAAACCTTTTCCATCCGATTGTACTGTCTTTGAAGATTTTGGTCGACTTTCACTAGGTCCACCAATCCATTGTTGCAATTGTTTATTTGATTCTGATGTGTAGTGATGGATCCAGATTTTATAAAATGTTGCTTTAATTGGCATTTATAGCAGTAGGTAAGGAAAGAAACAAAAATCTTTGACAGTAAACATATGAAAGATGGCACACGACTTATTCTTTACAAATGTCCATGTGCTGCTTACAATCAGAAATACATAATCGAACCTGCAAGAACAGTTGGCAACTCATAAATATATAGAACAACCAATAATACATAGTCAAACAAAATTATATGTCATTTTTGTTAACAAACATTTTTGTTAACATTTCTGCTAATAAAATATATCTACGTTTCGTTTTTGCTCTAAACGCATCTTATAGTAGATATGAATGTACATATATTTATATGCATTAACAAATTTTAGTACATGCATTACTTGCCTCTATTTATATTAGTTTAATCATATTGATACCACACCCAAACTCTGACCATACACCAGCAGCAGCAGCTGACAATGACAACACGGTATGTGGCAAATTTTGTTGCATGTCCAAGTCATTCTTATACAATACATTCTAGTATATTATAAATTGCTTAAGTAGTTATGCATCTGGTGTGTTCTTGATCATTTGTAAGATAACAATTTGTAATTTTATTTTTAACATTAGGTAGTTATTTTTAGTTTTTCACACACCCGCTAATAGAAAAAAACACAAAAGTTAAAAGAATTTCCTTTTCATTCTTTAAAATCAATTAAAAATGTTATGGGTAAGAAACTCTTTTTAAATTACTAATAATGCCAGCAACACTAAAATTTTTCCAAAAAAAAAAGAAAAAAAAATTTTTGTTTTTGATTACGATAATTACACATAGTCACGATTATGAAGAAAATCAATTTTCAAAATATATTCATATTATGCACATACTCACTTGTACATACAATTACCTACATATATAAATGGGTTGTTTGTGTATATACGTTTTGTAAACGTTTAAATAAATAATATTTACGTCTGAAAGCATTTAACTGAGTTAAACTGATTTCCGGTCTTAAATTGTAATTATTTGCATGCAATGACTATGCAGTTCGAAGAGTTTAAAGAAAATATACAATAATTCATTATATCTTGATTCTACCTTGGAGAAAAGAGTAAGTAAATGAATGAACAATAATCTAGAAATGTTAAATATAAAAGTCTTTTTTATCTAAATATACTTAATTTAACCAAGAATAAAGACAACTTGAGTTCAAAACTAAGTGAGAGTAAGAAATTTAGAAATCTCAAAGTAATCACTTGCACATTGCATTTCTTTATATATCAATAACACTTTATAAATCATCTTCATAATGATTGCATTCAAGCATACAAGAGAAGTATGTGAGTATATTTATTATATGCCTACAATTATTATTCTTTTTCCACAACAATATTTAAAGGAGGTACCAAATTGACAGGCCATTTAAACTATCCCACCTGCACTGTGAAGCACAAGACACCATCTTGTTTTGCAATATAACAAGTGCAAAAGAAAATCATAGTAGCAATTTTCCAGCACTGTAATATAGACACTGTACAAACTGGTAAGGCCTTTTTAGTTGAACACATTCATAAAGTACGCTTACACTTCATACTTCTTACCCAATAGCCATCAAATAGACAGTCTTAATGTTGGTGTTGAAGTTGCTAATTTTTATTTTTGCTGACAAGCAAATGACACTTTCGTATTCTGTCTCTGTCTCATGTATTCGCAAGTGTAAATTATAACGACGCAATTCCCAATGATCTTCAAAGCAATTATACAAACAAAAATTTATTGAATACAATCAAGTGTGAGTTGAGATAATTGAGACAAATAAAAGTCGAGCTAAATAAAGTCAACAAAAATGCTTCGATTTCTCACTTATTTCAATGATAAATTTGAAGTCCATTTTATGGAGATACAATAGCAAATCAGTAATTTTGCATTTCACATGTAAATAACAATTTAAAAAAAGTTTTTTTTTTTTTGTTTCCAACCTTTTTAGAAACCCAAAACATCACATAAAATATTGCTCACACTGCCAAATGAGATGTTTAAAAGCTTTACTAAATCTCTTTTTTTCGGTCAAAAAAGAAAATCGTATCCTCTATTTAGTGTCGCTCGGTACGTCTTCAATGCTTGCCCGATTACTTTTTAACAAACTAGCCTATTTAGGTTAGGTTAGGTTATGTCGCTGCCCTCTCTTTGTGGGGACACACTTAGGCCAGAAAGGCTCTTTGTGATACCACCAAGCTTCTCTTCCAATACTGTTGTACGTGTTAAATTTGGACAGCATTAGAAGGGGCCTACTTATATTAGCCAGTTCCGAGCGGCAGAGCCCTTGTGACATCACTTTAACTTAGTTTTGTCACAGATCTCTTTGATGAAGCATTTTTGGCAAATTGTTACTGCCGGAAAAATTGCCAATTCTTGCCCACAGGTGGGTACCGTTAGAAAGAAAAATCTTTTCGGTATTATATTTTGTTATGCTTCAGTTAGGAATTAAACCCACGACCTACAGATCAGAAGGCCAACGCACTAACCACTGAACTACTGCATCCACAACCAGCCTATTTAGAAACCATTCCTTTTGAAGGACCAAATTCATCGAAACATTTACCATTTAGATATGAATTTCTATTGACTTTAAATCTTTTTTTACAATGAATTTAAAGACTGTGCGATAATCGATTTTTTTCCTTATTAAAAAATACATAAAAGGTAATTTTCTAATCAATTGTAAAGAAAAAATTAATTAATAAATCGAAGTGGAGTATTTTGAGCATATTCGTATAAAAGAGGAAAAATAAAATGGCGCCTAAGTTTTAGTTTTATTGTTGATGAAAAATACTGATAATACTAATGCTACTAATGCTAATGCTGTCCAAAAATCGGTCAAAGAGCCCTTCTGGGTTTATAAGTGCCACATATTTATTTTTTTTTTATTTGTTTTTATTGATGAAAAATGACACTAGATTAACAGAACCACCGATACCTGCTGGAATGAACTATTCAGAGTCATATAAAGCTTTCACGATCTTTGACAGTTCTTCTTCTTTTTAAAGGCGGAAAGAGCACACTTTTGATTCATATTTAAATAATTACATTATCACACTACTGTCTGCCTTTGGTCGCATAAACTTAATTATGCAAAATTATAATCAATATGAGCATAAACATATTGATAATATATAGAACACATGAGAATACAACTGCTTTCAATAAACCAACGAAACTGGCAAATATGTACGAACATATATGTAGATGGATGTAGGTACATATATTTGGAAGTTAAACAACAACAACAACAACAATAACAACGAAAAACGCATGATTGTAATGAAACAAGATGACTTGCTGATGATAACAAATTAACCGAAACGTCAAGTCATGCAAGACATGTAAGCATACCAGCCCGTAAAAAAAAAACATAAAGAAGAGAAGAAGGAAATGTAGAAGAGGACAAATAACTGAATTGAAGTCATTCCACAGAAACTTCAACAATAACAACTGAACTGAACAAACAATGATGAGCCAGAAAAGCCAAACAACAAATCAATATAGAAAATGCTCACTGAATTAAGCAAACAACAAGATAAATTGAAATGAAATAATAATAAAAAAATCGCCCTATCTCTCTCACACTCTCATACCCTCTGAAAGCTTCACGAAATACATGAAATTTGCTGCCATTTTTTCATATGTATTGTCGCCAAGCGTGAATGTACCATGATCGAACATTGTCAATATTATCGAGTGCATCAGTGGCGACAATGACGTAATGAAACGTTTAAATTTCAAGTGTAAATTACAAAAGTGTCACTCAACAAATCGTTTAGTAAACCCACACAAAGACGTCACTGATGGCAACTGCGGAATTCACGAAGTAGAGCAACTAGTCTGATAGATGTGTAAAAGCGGGGATTGAACTTAAAACAACAACAAAATACATTTGATATGCACAAATCAGCTGCATGTTAGCCGATTTGTGCTGCAGATTCCTATACAGAAACCCTTGAATAGTTAATCTACCATAGCGAAATGCAACTCTGTGACTGACGTTTAGTTATTTACATTTCATTCTCATTCTCATCGCTGAATGAATTAAAGTTTGACTAAAATTGTCTCTTTTATTTAAACAACATGTGGTTTCAAAGTGATGTCACCATTGTAAGGGTGGAAACATGAAAGTAAGTAGAAAGTGTATTCAGAAATTTGTATAAATTTAATAAAATTTCACTTTGTAAGAACCAAGATGGCAGCAATCCACATTCAAGAATTACTTCTATTGTATGTGTTCCATTCTACGATTCATTTGATTTGTGTGTTCAGTTACTTCGTGAATATTGCTATTGTTTTGCAAACTACCCGATATTTACATATATAATATACATGCAAATATTTTACCTTTTTCTCCACAGAGGCCCAACTGTGACTCCTAACAATATATTGTCCGTCCAATGCATTTTATTCGAATTTCGAGAGAATTTGTTTAGTCTTTTTCTTTTGACTTTTTTTATGTTCCCTTCAATAACACCACCACCACCACATATCATCATCATCAGCAGCAGTATACTATATACTACATGCCATCACATTGAGCGCCCTGTTATTAACTTGTCGTACTCGAAAACAAGATGAGGTACGATTAATGCTCGTGGCCAATTTAGAAGTTTTCGTTCTCGTTATACGCGCAAAAGTACTATCATAAGCCCAGCAATAACAACAATATGCTAAATGCAATATCAGTACCTCATGCTAACATATGTACATACATACATATACATATGTATGTACTTATACAAATACCCAAAAGGAAAATAAATCAAATGTCTTCAAAGACATCTCGAGAAAAATCTGCCACGAAAAAATCATCTTATAGACAAGCAAATAGTCTTCTAATATGAGCAAGTTTTTTTTAGTCCAGGATGCTTCAAATTTATTGGCAAGAGTATGTTTCATGCCATGGCTCATGTCTGATGGTTTTCTGCAAAAGTAAAAACGAGTCTACATAAATGTCCCCATATAGCAAATAGTCAGCAAAAAGTCTTTGAAGACATCTTATTCAAGAACATCTTTTTCCATTTGGGTATAACGTTACATAAATCTGATACGTGTGTAGTAGATGAGTACGCTGACGAGTGGGCCGAACTCTGATCGTCAACAATATATGCATTCATCCACACAATTCACAAATGTTGATTTAATATCGGTTCGAGCATCCAACTTATTCCATCCATCCATCCAACTATCCATCGAGCTCTTTAGCAAGTCATACAAATATATATTGTATATATATGTAATGTATTTAAATATATGTAGGTATAAACATAGATACATTTGTAAGAAGTAGACAACCTTCCTAGTATTTACACTGCCATCAGCTGTAAGATATACCACAGGCAGTAGACTGTATTAAAGAAGGGGATGGGAAGGGGAAGGAGACAAAATGGGGATGAGAATGTGATGCACTAATCGTTATTCGTTTGTTATTTACTTCGCTGCTGCCTTGCCATCGTGATAATTCGTATTCAGCACATTTTTGCATTCACATTTTTAATTTGACGAATATTTGCAATGATGCAGAAAAATTATAACACGGTTTACATCATTTTATGTCTATATTGATCGACGACTAAAAAAACTTTATGTCACACACTCCCATCTTGAATGGCAATATCCTCATTAAAATGCCATCAAAGATTCTATCATATGTAAATTCTCTTGAATTGCACACCGAACAACTGGATTCGGCAATTCGAAAGCCGTAAGCGAACTCCTTTGCCAACATTCTCTATAAGTCATCATTCAGAAGAATTATGAAGATCTACTAGATAATAATATCTAAACTTTAAATTTTCATAATGCCTCAAATAATCGTCCATAGCCGATAAAATCAATAATTGGATCACTCAACTGCTTTACAAAGCTGCATATGTGAGCCCAAATGCAAATCTCAAGGGTACGGAATGTGTTGAAGATCGGCCATTAATAATATTAACCTTCATGCTAGAATTATGCTAGAATTCATCGTTTCACAAAAATATCTTAGTTCCTCAAAAAATTATCCCAAATGCTAAATATTTTCCGAATCCAATACATCCGTTTTCATGTCACGATCGTGCCCTTAATTGTATTTTGGAGTCAAATACTAACTAAAAAAGATTTTTTTGTGCGATTTTTCCAGATCCACTCACATATAATGGTTGAAAATGCAACATTCTTTATTTAGACACTGTTGAACCGAAAATATTGGATAAAAACTCATTTCAAGAATCTATACTTATCAGATCCTTAACCCTCTTACCGGTAGATGTGCTTAAATTCGAATTATGATAAATCGCTAAATACTCTATGCAGCAAAATTTTTTCCACCGTCTTCCGTTTCTGCCTTTCGACAAATATTTTCTTGAAATGATTATGTCGATTCATCAACTACGAATGAGCGTCTACCGTTTTAGTTACTTTAATGCATGGGGGTTAAACAATTCTTTTTGCTATAAACGATTTTCCCAAATAAGAAACAAACAAAAAATGATCGTCATGAAAAATTATCGATTATCGATTGACTTGCCGTTAATTTTTTTCTGCAGAATTTTGTGGTATAGACTTTAATCAAACTTCCCCTTTTTTTATTTGAAAGTACATTATCGGAAAAGTTCCCCGTAATAGCATAATTTGCACCTAGGGAATTAAGTGTTGATTTCTTCGCACAGCTGACATCAGAAATGGTCGATTTGAATTTTTTCATCATAAACAAAAACTGGCAATTAGGGGATTAATTTTTACATAATACTAATCCCATACTCGTACATAAACTTGATAACTTGATGCAAAAGATTTGTGTTGTGCGTAAATTTCTTTTTATATACGCCAACACAATTCGCTGTCGGAATACGTTCCTCATAGCAATAATTCCTTCTTATACATATTATTTTTGATTGTGATTCTTGTTGTTGAACACAGGCATCAGAGCGGCCAACAGCAGCAACAACAACCAGAACAATAAAAACAAAAAAAAATAGGAGAAACAGGCGCAATTTCAACAAACAACAGAAATGCTTAACAAGAAATAACGTTCATTGGAATTTGCATTTTACATGATCGAAAATTGATTTTTCATGTAACCGATGGATCTGAAGAAAACACATCGGTACAAACAAATGGAGAATGAAGTACAACAGCAACAACAATCGAAAATGAGAACATGATGAGCACAACAACAACAACAGCAACAGCAACAACAAAATAAAAAATAACAAAGGTGTGGCTGCAAATGTGTTAACGAGTGATCGAGAGAAACTTTATGTTAACACTTTTACGGCATTTCTCTGCTTACAGCTCATTAAATCGTAACCATATTTTACAGAAAATTAGATCTCTCCCTGGTACCACTATAACTACATATATACAAATACTTTAACATCTACATACATACTACTTGCATTGGGTGACAATGACTCAGTTGCAACACAGATGGCATTACGATACAATATGTTAGCTTGTATCAAAAGATCTTGATTAAAATCGATGTTGCTTCCTAATGTAATGACACGATCTTAATTTATCAATATAATTAATGTTAAGTTACCTGCTTATTTGGTCAATAAAATTTACAATCAAAGTAAGTAAAACAAAAAAAAACATTTCAATAGTCATTTCGATTATTTTGGTCACTGGCGCTCAAACTTCACTTATCCAATACTATATCCTCTCATGAGTGTCCCTTATTATGTAGGTACTATGAACACACTGGATTCAACAATTGTCCAAAGGATGTTTTTCTATGTGATGCTATAAGCATCACCCCATCAGATATGAGTATTATCCAAACTCCTGAAATGATGATAGTGAAGTTTTCGTATATTGAGAGAGCAATTAGCTCCACGTTGGCTTAATTCATTGAAAATATCACCTATTAACGATTGTTAATTGGAAGTTAATTATCAATCACGCCGTTGTTCAGCGTCGGATTGAAGAAAACCCAAACACCGTGCACAGTAATTTGAGGATATTTTCACTGAAACATATTTGACTCGATCCTTAAAAGATCATCCTTGTGCCGTGTAATTGCTTAATAATCCGAAAACCTTTAATTCGGGCTTCCATCATCCCATCCCCGTCCAAGTCAACAAATACCAAAATCGCCAGATCAGACTCTTACGACGCTCTATAAGTTTAACAGGTCATTGCACCGTACTTCTTCAATATGATCGGTCAATTAAAGCACTAATAGTTAAATTATTGGACGTTTTACTGAAATTACTTTGCTTACACCTCTAAAATATCAAATTCTTATAAGTATTAAAGCCGAATGACTTTGGCTAGTGTCATGCAATTGCTAAATGATCCGAAAACAAGTTGAATTTTTATTCTGGCACACATCTCAAAATTGTATTCAGTTGTGCGGCTTATTTTTGTTTGAAAGTTTAAATGAACAAGCAATAAAATTTCCAAAAAATTCCACGGAAGACTCTTGAAATATTCTTTGAGTTGAAGTAGTCAAAATAGTGAGTTGACTAATGCATTGCAAATGACAGTTATAATGGTAGAGCTATAATAACAGTCTATTTCGGAACTACATTTCGTGGTAATAAATTTAAAATTTTTGAATATATTTAAGGTTCTAACCAAGGTTCTGCCAAACAAAACAAAAATAGATGGAACTTTCTCACGTTATTGCATATTTTTCAAATACTCTTTTTTGAGTAGGGGTAACAGTGGAGACTGTTGAGATGACCATTTTTTCAGTTAAATTCACGTAAATTCCGCCAAAAGTATTCAATCCATGAGTTGGCTTTCAGGTGTTTTCTTTTTTTGCCATTTTGTAGGTAAAGGAGTATGTAAAGGGTTTCCTTTAAGGGATACACATAGAGAATTAGTAACTTGAGCAGAAACGTTGGGAAGAAAAAATTAATGGAGGTCACTGATAAGTTTGATCCCTATGGGGAGCACCCACCCAGCCTCTATCTTCATAAATTATGAAGATAGAGGCTAAGTATATTCGGAAAAAATATTGGAACCAACAAATTAATGGCGATTAAGTTAAGTTAAGTTATATATTTTACCCCTTTGAGAGATCCCTAATAGCGATGGGAGTGAATTTAATAAAAAAATTGATTTTGTAAGTGAGGAGTAGAGACAGGGAGTGAGTGAGTTGCAAAAAAATGTTGATGATTAAAAATGTATTAGGGTCAGTCATATATTTTACTTTTGAGCAGCTGTGGGTTTATTTGTCGATTTTGCGCTTATTTCCGCAATTTTGATCTTGAGTCAACACCATTTACCGCCATTTTATATTTTCGACATTTTTCCAAATGCATGTTTTTGGCAATTGTCGAATCTTGCGCTTGATGAAGCCCCTCCAGTTCCTTCTGCAGAGTATAGCTATTTCGGTATATACAAAAAATGTCTAAAAGTGTGGTAATTTACTTAATAATCTGGCAATTACAATCGAAAATCGATTAACAAATCAACGCAATCAAGACGAATCTCTATCATTTGGCAACCCTAACAGATGATGGCTATTGTTCCACAATGATTACTTTGCTCATCGCCATCGCCAAAAAATTACAAAAGCACGGCACTCGATTCATGCCCCTCCATTCGTTGCGTTGCGTTTTTTTTTTCTTTTCGTGGCACTACAATCATTTTATCGTATTTTGCAGCACAATTGAATGCGATTGCTGTCAGTCTGTGAAATAAAAAGTAATTTTTATTTGCATTTTTATTGAATTGGCCATCAATTGAGTTTTATTGTATTGAACGAAGACTATGTGTTTGTGCTGTCTGGCCATATGTAGTGGTAGTAGTAGTAGTAGTACCTACTCATATTCAAGGCTTGCCAATGAGCCAAAGTCATCAGAATTCTTATTCCCCAAATGCACCATTTCCGAAAATTCGTTGATATTTTATGCATATACATGTATAAGTAGTATACATACATACTTTCGGATCATATGTAATTTATTTAATATGATTAAATATTGTTTGTATAACATTTCATGTAATATATACCCACATACATACTTGTACATATGTACAAGTATGCAAATGAGTTGGTGATTGTACACACATTTTTATTAGCACTTTATTTATTTGTAGCATTCGGTATGTCGCTGCTCGCTATACTCTACTTCTGCTTTGGTCTGCTCTGCTCTGTACAACAATTCTTCGGCACTCCGGCCTGACCATATGTCAAGTTCACAAATTATAGCCTCAATAATCGTGTTATATAGGTATGCATACATGTATGTTGCGCTCCCATGCATTATTATTATTATTATTATAACTATTGTTGTTGTTGGTTGTTATTGGTTGTTGTTGGCGTCGTTGTCGCATTGTTTGCTTTTATTGCAGCGCACAGAGAGAGAGCGAAGAACCACACTAACACCTGTCTATATGACAACAACATTTTGCACGTATCGTGTCGCATTCATTCGACGCGACGCCATTATTGTTGCTGTGACAATTGTTGTCACACTCAACTACAAGCGCGTTGTATTTATGTACGTATGTCTGATCGTTCGAATTGTATTTTTATTTTATTTATTTCCTTTTTTCGTACATATGTTTTTATTGCTATTATTATCGTAGAATAATATGTTTTCATATACATTTTCTCGCCTTTGTCGATACAAATGATGCCCTTAAAATTTCAAATTAATACGATGGCAAGCAACGGCGAGCAACAATTGCAGCTCAATTGTGAGCTTTAATGACCCGAACATGTCATGCATAACAAGTGACTTTATATCATTACATAGGTAGGTACTTTCATATGTGTATTACATAAGTATCTACAATTATTTAATGTTTAATTCTTTTGTTTATATTTTCATTGATGCATTATAATAAAATCTGAATGAAAATCTGACACCAAAAAAAAATAAGGCAAACTTAAATCATAAGCTTAATGACTGTATTTTATTATAATACTGACGGTGTGACGGTATATGAAATCGGGTGAGAATTAGAGTAAAACGGGTACTGGATGCAATTGGTTGCGCTCTGCTGCAAGGTGTAGAGCAGATATAATATTAAATACGCCCATGCTTATGACCTTAATATCTGGCTTTGTTTACTTTTTTTACTCTCCGCACAATCTCTTAAATGGCATTGTAGGATACACAAATTCTAAACGTAGCACAGCTGCACAAAAAAATATTGAGATCTAAGCCAGCAGTTGGGTTATATAAAATACAGATTCGCTGAACTCTAACCCATGGTCAGTTTAACTTAAACAGGTCACATTTCGTCCATACTTACTTACTTACCATTAAGACTGAAAATCGATTTAGGTCAAATCTAGCATGCTTCGCCAACTAACTCTTCCTGCTCTAGCTGGCGCCAGTTAGAAACTTCAAACACTGTCAAGTTCTCCAGTACTTGGTCTGTCTCTTCTACGCCGTCCAACAGCGGTTTCTGAATATAGCACCTTCTTAGCTGGAGCGTGTTCTTCCATTCGCTCGGCATGGCTTAGCCAGATTAGCCACTGCATTTTAATGCACTTTACTATGTCGGTATCGCCATACAGCTCATTGTTGTACCTAATTCGATACTCGCCACCAACGCAAAAAGGTCCAAAAATCATGAGTAGGACTTTTCTCTCGAAAACTCTGAGTATTATCTAATCTGAAATTGTCAAAGCTTCGGCACCATATGTAAGAACAAGCATGATGAGAGACTTGTAGAGTATGGTTTTCGTTTCTCGAAAGAAGGCTCGACTTATCAATTGCCTACTTAGTCCAAAGTAGTAACTGTTAGCAAGGGTGATCGTTCTCAATATCGCCAGGCTGACGCCATTTCTAGTGTTAATGCTGGTTTAAGCATAGACAAAGTTCTTCACTATTTCAAAAGCGTAGTTATCAACAGTGACGTACTGTCCAATGCGCCGGGATTCTTTGTTTGTTGACGCTAGGCCCATTGTCTTGCCCTCGTTCACCGTACGAACCATTCGATCGAGACTCTCTCTCCAACTCTGAGAATGCTGTACTGACTGCTCCCGTGATCATGCCGTCCATAACCTCACAAATTTATATTACTAAATTACTAGTCCCCTATAGCTACTCATGAACGAGACTCCCCTTCAATTCTTGCTCCCATCCTTCTAATAGTGCCCCGGTAGAGGTAAATTTTATGACTGAACCCTATTAATATTTACTCTGACATTTTCGGAACTTGCTTACTACTTATCCTTTCTCCTTAGGTAGGATTCCTTACGAAAAGCATTTAAAGATACCTGAAAATCGACAAACAATCGCAACATGGTCTTAACTTTTCATTATTGTAACATATCAGGGAATTCTCCTGAATCCTCGGTTCGATTCCCGGCTGAAACATCAACCTTAATATCGAAAATACTTTTCTTTCGAACAGTCCCCACCTTTCGGCAGTAACAAAATCTCATGGAAAAACTTCTTAAAGAGCTCTGTCATAGCGCTCAAGAGAATGATGATGTCACAAGAGTTCTGCCATTTGGAACCGGTAAAAGAAGGTAGGTCCCTTCTAAAACTGTCCAAATTTAATACACACACAATAATACTGAAAGAAAAACTCGGTGGTATCACATGCCAAGCTAAAGCTGAACCGAACGAAAATAGTGTTTGTACATTGCGATGAGCCTTTAGCAAACCATGCTGTAATACTTTTGATGTACAATACACAGCACTAATTACGCCACTAGATCTAGAGAATAAGCAAGATGCTGATGGGTCGGTTATAATCATATAAATATCGACACGATGTTAAGAATACTAGGCATAGAGCCCCTTGACTTTTGATGCCAATGGGTAAATTTATACCTAGAGTATCGTTTGGAAGAAAATATACCATCGGCTTTCCGACTAATTAATAATGAAGAAACCCAAATACAATTCTCGAAGACGTAACAAACATTTTCTTCACTGATCGTTCCATGGATTGAAAATCTAAGACCTGAGCAAATTATTGCATTAAGTTTTTCAGGGGTTCTAACTTTGATCAAGAATGAAGTGAACAACATTCTCATAAAACTAAACCATAGTTTAGCTATCTGTTAAACAATGAAGCACTTCACTAAAAACCCAAACGGGGATGAAGGATCTTCGAGCTATGATCGGGTTGATTACATGGCCTAACCTATATGGACATAATATGGCAGCTATAAGTATCATCGAATTCCCAATTTATGTCTCCTACCTAGAGGAAGGTATAGATAATACAAAGCATTTGATGTTTTGTGCAATCTTTGCCAAAATTAGATGACTCAACTTTGAGTCAGATGTCGTGGAAGTGAACGTGGTACATTCCATATACCTTCTGACTGACTTCTGAAATGGATAAAAGTGTCAATAGAGTTTGAAGAGAAGCAACTTTTCTCTTCAACTTTTCTTCTTCCTAAATTTATCTTTCCTCGACATAATCCTCAACATAATTCTGGTCTATCAAAGCTTTTGTACAATACTCATACTATGATGTTTTTTGATCTATCCATTACTAATATTTGTACAGTTTGAATTCAGCTAATATAAATTTAAAATGTTTTAAACAATAAATATGTTTCCTATATACAACTGGATCTGTCATAGACCCTGCGTGTCAATTTATAACGCTTTCATTGAAATTTAATTGTATAGATGGAAGGCTCTTACATGCATGCTTATGCATGCATGTAAGATATGTACATACTTATAAAGAAGTATGTACAATATATGTGTATGTAAGTGATTACACGCAAAATATGTTGCTGAAAAGTTAATGATCACTTTTCAAATGTAACAATTACCAAAGAGACTGACACAAAAATAAAATTACTACAAAAAAAGACCAGCAAACCAGCAATGTTAAAAATGAAGCACAAAAACGCAAAAGGATTATAGTAAGCGAGCTCTGTAAATGCACACACAACAACAGCAGCAGCAATAACATTCTTTCGCGCTGAAATGAAAAACACAACAACAACAACAACAACAAATAAAAGAGACCAACATTAAAAAAAAATCATCAACTGCAACAGCAGCAACAGCAATAGCAACTGCACAAAAATCACATTAACAACATTGAGAATTGAGAAAATTACTAAATGAACAACAAACCACGAACCAGCAAACTAACCAACGATTGAAGTGAAATACAATACGAGCAGATACGTACCTATATTCTCATATATGCGATGGATCACTGACAGAAGATACTCACAATAGCTAAACACATACCTACTAGTACATACTCGTTGGTACTAGGCTGTTGTGAGTGAACTTGATGTGGTGGAGTTGGCGATTTATTTCCAAAGGAAGCAATAATTATAGTTGAGTCTCTGAATTGGTTAAGCTTCTTGGATAATACATACTCGTGTACAGTATGTATGTATAATATATGATACCAGCGATGGAGTTACTAAATGAAAATACGAGTAAAATGATATAAAATAAAATATAATAAAATAAAATATGTTAAAGAAATATGTACGTACGTAAATAAATAACTATCCAGAAGAACAGCAATAAACAGTCAAACATTCAACACCATCTGGGAACAGTGTACGATGAATTGAGATGATATGCTATGGATCTGGAAACAAAAAATTGGGTATATATTTTTATGCTTGTGGCTACGCTGTTGGACTCGTTTCGTATAATGAAATGAGCATTAGAAAACCAAAGAAATGTATTACAACGCTGCCAAGCGTTATCATGCAATTGTGTAGGGTGTCCTTTCGATTGTCTTAGTTTTGAATTGAAATAAAATAAACAAAAAAATATCAAAGTACATCTTATTTAGCATAAATGTCACTTGGGCTTTTCAGATTTCACGTATTTTTTTTTATCCATTTTGAAAATAGCACCACAAAAAACAGCCCATATAAACTTTTCAATAAACAAAAATTTATAACTTTGATACAATTCTTCTTTTTGTTCAATCAAATACTATTTCTCAAAGACTCGTAGACATTTCTCGCGCATAATTCTCGCTTTCATCAACAGCTTATTTATATAACGTCTATATTCGATCAGCACAATTCGAAGAATTATTCAATGTACATATGTATTCTCATTCACTGTTCATATCAGTTGAGGTCATGATTGAATATGCCAACCATGACACTCAATGTCAATCTATGTCCATTCCATATTCTGCACCATACCACCATACTCCAACCTCCCCATGCAATTCTATATTATACGTTTTATTAGAAATATTAACTGCCCTTCGTCTGCACTTCAATCATAACTTTTCATCTTACTTCTTATGTCTTTCTTTCTTCTTCATGGATATTTGTTTACAACCATTGCCCCCAGAATATGTGTGTGTGTGTGGAGTTATTGGAAAAATTTACAATTTTTGCCAAAGATGCAGTAGATATTTTACTATGGAAGCTATGGACGCTATTGACGTTACCAGCGTTATTATTATTGTTGTTGTTGTTGTTGTTGTTCTTGCTTTTTTTTTCTCTTACTAACTATTACAGTATTGTTGTAGAGTTATTGTTAGAGAGTTATGACATGATCGTCGTCTCCTCATACAAAAGATCATTTTTCTTCACAATAGATAGATACTTGTACTTGTAGTTTTTAAAAGGTACATTTTCCGCGTTGATTCGTTCTGTGGCAGATAAAAAGAAAAGTCATTTTGTTTAATTTGTTCAGGTTTTGCACGCAAGTTGTATTGAAAGGAATACATATCGTATGTGCCTAATATCATAAATGTACACATTGAAGTTGGTTAATTTATAATTTAATTAGTTTTAAGTTTATTCACAAGAATAGATAGAGTTCGTCATAATAATACGTATGTAGATATGTGCTTCAATCTATCACCACCATAACCAGCACCTTCACCATTATCATCATCATCATCATCATCGACATCTGCCCTTGCAAGCAATGCAGAAGAACTTCCGCTTGTACCTACTATTAGTAAATTTCAAATTAAATTTTCAATATCGTTGTACCAACATAAATAACCTCGTATGTATGTTGAACGTCAAAATGTGATAATTAATAATCTTATTTTTATGTTCTATTTACATTTAATATTATTTACAATAATTAGTAGAAATCATGGAACCACATGGCGCAGTCTGTATTTAGATCTTTGTAAATATAAATTCGTGAACAAGTAAAATCGAATTTTTGAAACAAGATTTGCTATACAATCATATCAATTTCATGTCATATTAAATGTACCTTCTAATGCATTAATTTTATTTATTTAATATGCTTCAGAAAATATAAAATATAGTTGAGGAGTGTCAAATTTATTTCAGTAAATATCAAATATAGTTCAAGATAGTCAAACATACTTGATAAAATATAAACTGTATTTCAAAATAGCCAAATATATCGTACTTCAGAAATATCAAATGCATTTCATCATAGTCAAATGTACTATAGAACGTGTTAATTGAATTTCATAATAGTTAAATGTCAAATTGATTTCAGAATAATCAAATATAATGCAGAAGACATATCATAGACTATCAATTGTATTTCAGAATAGTCAAATCTACTTTAAATGATGCCCATCGTGTTTCAGAAACGTCAAATTTACATAAAAAACATTTTAAAATACCCAAAATAAACTTTAGAAAAAAATAGTCTAAAGGTGTTAAATTGCACGATCTAGGCGGCCAATTGAGTGGCCCCAAACGTAAAGTAAACTCCGAACTCGCCTCTCAATTGGACCATTGTTTCGCGTGCTGTGTGGCATGTGGCACCGTCTTGTTGAAACCACATGTCAGCCAAGTCCAGCTCTTCCATTTTGGGCAAAAAAGAAGTTTGTAATCATCGCACGGTAGCGCTCGCTACAGTAACAGTTCACAGTAACATTCCTGCCTTCGTCATCTTTCAAATGATGCCATCGGCCCATAATCCACACCAAACGGTGCATTTTTCGGTATGCATTGATAGTTCTTGCAATGCTTATGACTACTCTTCACACCAAATACGGCCATTTTTATTGTTCACTTATCCATTCAACCAGAAATGAGCTTCGTCGGTGAACACAAGAAAGTGGACAATGCATTTTCTTGTGTTCAGCATCAATTTTGATTATGAAATTCAATAATCTGCAAGCGTTGTTCGTTTGTAAGTCGATTCATGGTTAATTTATAGACCAAACTGAACATGTTTGACAGTAACATGTTACACGAAAACAGCTGAGCTGCCAAAAACAGTGTTACCAAAACGAAAATTGCCAAAAAATCACCCTGTAAATGAAAATTCTTAGATTCTTGGTATTTGCAAACACAATAGCTGTGTTTTTGGAAAAACAAAAAGTTGTTCTTTCGAAAAGTACCCAACCAGCCGGTAAGCAATTTTCAATTACCAAAAACTAAAAGAGTTTTGTGGCAAAATTCACAAAAACTGAAATCACAAACGTTGTACCGTATATCAATAAATATATATAAGTAGATTCCTTCCAGTACTGTCAAATTTAATTCGCACCTCAATACAAGAAGTTCAATCAAAGTTTCTCGATGCAATCTTAGAAATTCTTTTTTAATTTTCTATCATCTTCTATTAGGGGCAGAACTCTTTTTGAAACTGTCCATTTACATAACCTGAACTTGTCGGAAGTAGAACGGTGAAGTAGTTATGAAGGTGAGGAATTCTTAGAGAAAGCACAACATTAACATCGAATGGATATTTCCTTCGACGGTACCCACCTGACGGCAAGCAATTGGCAATTCTTCCGACAGTAACAATTTGCCATGGAAAAGGTTCTAAAAGAACTATGTGATAAAGCTTAGAAAAAGTGATGTCGCAAGGGTTCTTCCATTAGGAAGAACCCTAGTGACATCGTAGGTCCCTTTTAATACTGTCCAAAATTTAACACTCACAACAGTACTGGAAGAGAAGCTCGGACATAGGGCTCTTCGGTGCTTATAAGTGCCACATATATATTTTTTTATGCAACATCTAATCTCTTGAAAGCAGAATGAGGTATGTATTTAAGACATAAGTAAACATTATATATGAATATTATCCACATTGACAAAGAAAATTATATAGAAAACCAACATTCTGATTTTGTAATGTATATTTGTGCTATTTTTTTATTATTATTTTCATTTATCAATTGAATTTGTTTTACACACCTTTCAATAATGTGGAATATTTACTTCCAATTCGTAGAGATTTGTACGAGTAATATAATTTTATTTTTTAAGGAAATCTCTTTGAATAAATATCCGACAAACTTACTGCTAAGCAATGAACATTTTGATGATTTCATGCAAATTGCGAAAAATAAAAAAAATTCAGGTTTGAAATGAATGCGACCGGATGAATCATATCTCAAAGGAGCTTACCGACAATAAAACAATACTCTCTAATATCTATGTACATAGCAAGTACTTACATAGCAAATATGTATGTGAATATATAAGGTAATACCTTTAAAGATTGTATGGGTAACATATCCGTCAGATAAATATGTATGTATTTCGCGAAACTCGTATCAATTACAGCACAATGATGCAACAAAATAATGAGGGTTAGCATTTGAATTTCAATAAAGCTCTTAGTTATTTCTTCCATTTTTTTTTCATCTTTTTCTTTGCAGTTTGGTGTCAAAATATCTGATTTAAAAGAACATTTGCCCGGGACATATTGTTCAACACCAAACAGGAGGAGTCACAGCATAGTTTTGCATACGTTTCCTGTTGTTTTTTTTTTTTTTGTATTGAAAATCAAATAAATCCATTTTTATTCCTTTTCTTGTAGGAGTATTTGTTATTATGTGTGGGTAACCCATAAAATTGAAGTATCATATATATGCACGTATTTATATGTAGAAATACAAGTTTTATAGACACATTCATCAACCAATTCGTTGTGGCAATTATCCAGTGGAAATTCTAATCATAGCAAAATAAAATATTGTGACAATTATAAATTTAGAATACAAAAGAACAATTAATTCATGCAATGAAATATCAATTTTCTACGCTTATTTAATAATATGGTGGTGCAATGCATTATTATCATTCATATATTTATAAGGTGCCCCTCGTTTGATATTGAATCTATGCCTGGGATTTTCTGCAATACGTGCAATAGCGGTGCATTGTTGACGTTTCACTAATCAGATAGGGTAACAAATCACAATACGTTCGTACAGATAACAAGCGGAAACTTCGTGTGAAAACGATCTTAATATGGTGCTCATACCATATCTCTATGTATGGTATGTGTAACCCTCCTCAATATTTGTATGCAGCAAATGAAATTAAATATAATCGAAGCACTCCGCTCGTTGTTCGCTGTGGTAATGAAATGCATGCGCTCTTATTGTTGAGGCGTGCCATCACCTCCTTGTTTTTCTTTTTTTTTTTTTTGGTTTTGGTATTCTATTATTTTTTTTTCTTCAATAAAATCCAACTTCACTATTTCTATTCAGAAGGTTGCCTCCAGTGAAAGAGGGTGCAATAGAAAGCGTATAGTCTGTTGCACGGATGTTCATGACGAAAAAATTCAGAGCCACATAAGAACAATAATAAATATCAACTCCTGCGCAACTACTTATTATTATTTATATCCAATACTGCAGCGATGAAATATGTGATCGAGCCACATAAATATACTTACTCGTTTTCTCTTTCCCTTAACGAGGGCTCACCAACAAAATACCAAATTAAAAAGTCAATTTGTACGATTAGAAATTTAATTTCGTATGAGAGCCCAGCTAAATGATAGTATATTTGGAGAAAATATTTGCGCATAAGGATTAATGGGGGTCCGTTATACGAGTCCGTTATATGAGTGTATTTAACAGTGTTCAGGTGATTTGTCGATCACTTTGCACCGAAGCATTCATAAAGAGTAAGGATAGGTCATCAGTAAGAGATAAAATATTGGGTTTGAACGAAATTTTAAGAATACGTCATTTTTGTAGAGAAGCCACCGTAAAGAATGAAAATAGGGCTAAGTCTGCCGTGGAAAAAAGTTGAAATGGAAAATGAATAGGCGATCTTCAATATTTTAATAAAGTTTAAACGTCTTGTCCAGCAAAATTTTTATTTTTTCATGGGGCTTCCAATGCTATGTATGGGCACAAATGAAGCGAATGCGAAGCCAACAATACATGAGCGCTTTATATACATTCTGTCAAATAAGTACCCGGAAATTCTCATTTTTAATTTTCCCTCTGAGAATATTTCAAAAAAAAATTTTTTCCAGGTTGGCACAACTGTCAGCCACTATTCTGTGAATTTTTATTGCTATGTGTCATTTAGTTTGGTTACGGCGTCATTAGGAACAAGTCAACCTTTTGTGTGCGTTGCGATTTCTTCTCACCCCTCTTTGAACGATTTATACCAATCGTAAACTTGAGTTTTCGACATGGTTGAATCACCAAATGTTTTTTTTTCAACATTTCCAACGTTTTGGCACAAGAAATTTCGTTTGAAACACAAAATTTCACACAAACTCTTTGTTCGATATTTTTATCCATAGTAAAAATCGCAACGCACACAAAAGGTTGACTTGTTCCTAATGACGCCGTATCCAAACTAAATGACACATAGCAATAAAAATTCACAGAATAGTGGCTGACAGTTGTGCCAACCTGGGAAAAATGTTTTTTGAAATATTCTCAGAGGGAAAATTAAAAATGAGAATTTCCGATTTCCGGGTACTTATTTGACAGAATGTATAATCAAATTTTGTGCAAATTGTTAAAAAGCCATCAAGTCCTTATATATATATTAAAAAACATCAGAGATAAAGCCAAAGAGCCAATTTTGTTTCTGGCTGGGCATCACAGTTTTATTGCACCCTCTACCAATAAAAGAAAATAAACTGCAAAATAAAAGTATGTGTAGTGAAATAAACGTTAATCTTAGGTCCAGAATTTTTATATACTTTCAAAGATAATTGCCACAGGATTACTTTGGCACATTACGTACATTAGCTGATCACAATGTGTATGCTATTTGAGGGTAGCTAATGAAAAATCAAATGAATTGCCTGCAAAAAGGGATCTTTTTCGGTGCACTACACTTTTATGTGTACTTATATATGTAAATAGATGTTTTGTATAAATTAATAAATATACAGTGACGTGAAAAGATTGAAAGTATAATCCGATAAAATGTTTGTGCTAGCAACTGATGGATGGACCAATGCCAGAAAAATATTATTAAAAGCATGGAATTCCTTTTAAAAAAACATCAACTTCTACAGACACTATTATTGTTAAACTATGTTCAGTTTTGGATTACAATATGATGCTCCTCCATTAGGTATTCGGATTTAGAGAATTTATGGCCGATCTCCATTCAGATTTCTTGCCTATAATTTTTCCAAATACCAGAATCTAGTCCGTCGAAATATGCTCCGAAAGAGAGCATGTAGTTTTGAATGTTAAATGAATATCGCACCGGTACCCAAATCTAATCTCATCAAATATTACTTCTGACTCCAAAACTAATAGGCTCACACCGGGCATCTGCTTACGAAGACATTGAAGCAGAAACTTAAACCGCAGACCGATCCGCTTTACTGACGATAATATGTTTACAAGTGTCACAAGTTTATTTATGTGAATTTCTACTTATGTAGACCCGAAAAAGCACTTAGAACCTCTCTTGCAGACACAAAATGATTCTACCTTTATCAGAGCCATACTTGGGCTCTTCTTCCATGATATTTTTTCATTAAAGATAACGCGTTAGTAACTGAAACATCCAAAATTATTAAAGAATTTTATTGAAATTGCACTCAAGTTTAACAAGAGTAATTGGGTTTTAGCACAAACATATTTATTAACATGATGATGATGATAATTAGTTGCACGTCACTGCACGAATTCGAGTGCAATCATACATAGTTAAATAACTCATCATATAAATATTTATGACATAAATCGTATCCTCATATGTACGCTTAATCACGAAAGTTTTCATTACAATTTCATCAAGTAGGTATATATCAAATTCAATCTTCTTATTATTTAATACAATCGATAACAGCTGCTTAAAATAAATATATGCATTTATTAATTTTGTTATTACAGTTTTTTTTTTTTCATCTCTGGCTTCGCTATTCCAATAATTTGTGTTATTTTTATTTTTAGTTTTTTTTTTTTTTTTTAGTTAACACGTTCACAAGAGCTCGGACAAAATTACTCTCATTTGTCAAGCAATCTTTTCATTTGCTCTTATTATATTTTCAACGCAACAACAGCAGAACTTGTCATGGCCCTGAACGATGATGCAATTATAGCATTAAGTATTACATTACTTTGCCATACTACCTACATATATAACTTCTACACAGTGCAGACAGACACACACATCCTTTTATATGTAGGTACTTATTAAATTCCGCATGTTAATATTAATTTTTCTGACTCGTTCTCATTGTTGTACTTTACGCATTTGTGTAAGTTTTAATGTAAGGATGAAGCTTGCAACATGTGTTCCAAAAATTTCCATCCTCTATAGTAATCGTAAAATATACTTAGTAGGGACATAAATACTGTTACACACATTTTATGCTATAAAATTAAAAATAATGAATGTTTTTGGACCAATTTTTTTTTACATATTTATTGATATATATTGTATACAAAAAAGCAGTATTCATTCGAAATGCCCGCCTTTGGCCTTCACGCACGCCTTAAGTCCGACTGGCCAATCATCAATAGCCGCACGCACCTCCTCCATTGGGAAATTGGCCACAGCACGAATCAAAGCTGTCTTAAGAGAATCAATGTTGGGGTATCTTTTGTGGCAAACCATGTCCTCTAAAACTGTCCACAATTTGTAATCCAGCGGGTTCAAATCCGGACTGCCAGAGGGCCACTCTTCAGAGGAAATGAATGCTGGTAAATTGTTTTGGAGCCAGATTTGGGTCGTTTTAGCTTTATGGGCCGGCGCAGAGTCTTGCTGGAAAGTCCATGATTGGTTTTGGAACATGGAATGGTTAAGTGGTCTTACAACAGCTTCCAAAACGGTTTCTTGGTAAACTTTGGGCGATGTTTTGACCCCTTGTTCGCAAAAATGCAAGTCAGTTACCCCATCATAAGAGACACCCCACCAAACCATGACTGAAGCTGGGTGATGACCTTCTTCGACCCGTGGAATCAGTTCAGATGCTTCCTTAGATGACCGTGCATACACCCTATCATTTTGTTTATTAAATTTTTCCTGCACGGTAAAAATTTTTTCATCGGTAAACAAGATTTTTCTGTGCAAGTTATCAGCGTGCTTCACCAAAAGACGTTTGCATTTTACCACCCTATTTTTTTTCAAAGCTGCAGTCAACAAATGTCCGGTACGGCGTTTGAAAGCCCCAAGTCCCAAGTCTTTTTTAATAATTCGACTCATGGACTTTTGCGAAACATTCATCTCCCGGGCCATGATTTTCTGTTTTCGGATCGGATTTCGCAGAATTCTTGATTTGACAGCTTTGATGACTTGCGGCGTTCGAACTGTGCGTGGACGGCCCGACCGGTCGCGGTCTTTAACATCCCCAGTCTCCTCAAACAGTTTTATGCACCGGTAGACGAACATGCGACTAATGCCGAGCGGACGGAGCGTTTTGAAAATATCACCTTTTTTCATTTCACACTTAAAAAGCGCTATAACAGCGATACGGTTTTCATTATCTGACCATTCCATGTTGAAAACTCACACAATTTAGAATTCCCTATACAGACTAACGCTTTAAAGGTTATATTTTATAAATCATATGAGAATTATGTGGTATGCTCAATTCTTCTATTGAAATGCGTGTGTTTAATGTTGTAACAGTATTTATGTCCCTACTAAGTATATTAACGCGTGTAGGATATTGAAGCGCACGCGTATTGGGTACTGCGGCTCTCGTGTCATAAGGCCCTCGGTAAAATGCTCCATCTTCATAAACTCGAGAGTATTATTTTCGGAAAGTCAAATATTATTTCTTACAAATGGTCAACATTTTCATGAAAAGCTTCTGAAAATATGTTTTGTAAAGCTTATTTGCATTTATGAGAGCCTAACCCACGATCTCGGATTTTGACAACTAATTCACATCACCTCTTCACGAAATACTGCGTTCTGAAAACGTTTTTTATGACGACAAATGTGTGACTTGTTATATAGAAGGGTTATATAGTGTAATCCATGTCAACAAATGACAGTTATGATGGACAGTTATGATGAACAGTTATGGAGACTGTTGTTCATCGAGCGGCGCCACCTCGATATCATAATTTCAGAATGCATATACCTCAACAACTTTCTTTGACCAAAATCCACAACAAACCATAAAGTCGTTCGGATGCAATTAAGGCTCTCGAATCCCTTTGAGATTACTCTCGATAAATACTCAGCAATTTTACATTTTAACGAAGTTATTCTGCAAAAAAAAATTGTCTTGTGGCTTTCTTTCTTTTTTCAAAATTTAATACCATTTCCAATTGCTCCAGAACTTAACCAGTGAACGTACGACGCTCACCGTGGCCTTCAGATACTCACGTCTTTTTAAAGTTATCAGGATCAACGAAGTATAGAAAAGTTTGAGTCTTCGCATATATTTTCAGCAACATTCGCAACATTTTCAGCAACTTGCATTTTTCTCTCGATTGATAGTAAAGTCAACTGAAATTACCTTGTCATTCGAGTTAACTTTGCTGAATAGATCATGAAATACATCACGAATTGATGTTTTTTTTTTCTGTATTTACAAAAAATTTTTAATGGAATTGAGACAGTAATTGGTTCGGCGTAATTAGTTTCGCTTTTGAAACTGAGCGGTATTTTCTTTTATTTATTCAAGTTTTATTTTGGAATATACGGCAGAGGAACATTTTTTCTAAGTGATATGCTTATACCCTAAGGAAATATGCATTACTGACGACGCATTTGAAAGTACTTCCAAGGGTGCTGGAGAGAAAATTATATCAATTAAATAGTTTTTAGATTAAAATAAAGTTATACTACGGGCACATTGCGTTCTATTGTCAGGCCAGAAACTTTTGGACCATTCCATTATTAGTTTTGGTCTGAGACTGACGTGCTGCAACCGTTGATGGAATCACAGCGAAACGTCTCCTGGCTGCATTCAGCAGTTGGTTGGTTGGTTGGTACATATCAAAATGCGCATAAGTGGTTATGCAAATAGGTATGTAGATCGCAGTGATGCATCAATGAGCAACCGGTAACTGGCTAGGCTTCATATCAATTGGTATATGTATTATATTTGCATGAAAATGTAGTAAACACATTTAATATTATTAAAACATATTGCTATCGTTTCCGTAGTGGACCCTGGCAAAAATTTCAATGATTATATTGTAATTATAATATTTCTACGATGCCGAATGTAGTGTACTACTACTACTGCTGCTGATGATGATGCGGCAGTCAGATGATGCACGAGTCCATCCACATGTGCGGTGCAGTGCCATTTACACTGGCCGCAGGAAGCAAACCAGCCACTGCATCGCTACACAGCTTGAAGACGTTTTACGCGATTTGGTGTATTATTAAAACAATGTGCATGTAGCGTCGTAATAGTATATAGTCGTAATAGTAGAGAGTAGTAGAGCTTTATAGTTATAGTTGTTGTTGTTTAAGAATTTCGTTTTTGCATGATTTTCTTTTTTTCTTCTCAATGCAAATTGGTACAGGTACCATCATCAACAACATCAGCAGCATCGTGCTGTTGTTATACTTTTACTCTTCAGTTTTTGTAATGATGCCTGTCAGTCCTGGTCGTTAACAAGTTACCAAGTTGAAAATTACAATATACTCTATATGCATATGTACATATGCATATGAATGTATGTGCCTATATGTAAATACATAGGTAGGCACCTATATATATATATGTGTGTGTCGGTATATATAAATGCATGTTATCCAAGTTAAGTGCCTTAGCTACTTCTCTTCTGCTGTAAGTTCTTTTTCTACTTCTTCTTCATGCTTTTCTTGATATTCATTCCTTCACTATTATGTATTTACATACGTACATACATATATTGTATGTATGAATAAGTTGAGTTCCTTTATTTTTAATTTCGGGTGGCATTGTGGACTTTTATTTTTAGATGCATAAAAAATTGATATGCAATGAAAGAGAAAAACCAACAACAACAACAACACCAACTATCTGTAGATAAATAAATCGTTAAATTTGAGCAATTAATTCAACAATGTAAAAAAATATGTGGCACTAAAAAATATGTATAGTTTAAGCATTTCAGTCAAATTGAAAGTGTTCACAGTGACACTAACAGCTGCAAAGATTATTGGACGATCTCGTCTTTAACTCTTGCTATTAGTATTAAATTTTAAGCAGTATTATAAATGACCTAGTTAATATATTAATATATAATTAATTCAATTATATCATTATAATAATATTATTCCATTTCGAGTGTCAGAACTTATGTCATATCGTTCTGTCATGGCTCTTTTAGTAGTTGACTAAGCTATTTCAAAAGAAAATATTCAAATATGAAAATAATCAACCTCACTTATAGATAGCATGATCAATTGGATTGTGGGTTTATATTTTTATATACTTAAAAGAAACTCAGAAGAGTCATATGAGCCGATCAAATGAAATGAAAATATGAGATACAAATTTCAATCGTTTTATAGTGCTAGATAATAATAATTTTTATATGAAAAATTTGACACGCTAAAATTTCAAAATATCAGCCAATATAAAGCGATACGGATGTGACAAAATCTTGTCACGTCCGTATCACTATATATTGTATGATATATTGGAATCAAACAATCGTCCAGACTCAATTTATTGCTTAATTTAGCTCTCTTTTATATATATAAATCAATCAAAATTTACCTTCTATTTGTATTTGTTTTCCGCTATATTTTATTGTACAAATGTCGCAACTATGATGCAAGAAATGCACATTTTTAAATAAAAAAAAATTTATACAATCAACTTCGGTCTTTAGAATCAAGTTGAATCAATCATCAATGTGACCCAAGAGGCAATTTGAACGAGCTTCTCTTGCAGTACTCTTGTGCGTATTAAATTTCGACAGTATTAGAATGGACCTACTTATAATAGCCCGTTCCGAACCGCAGAAACCTTGTAACATTACTTTTTCTGCTTCCATTTTTCAGGCGGAAGTCCACGCCTTAGAGCTATCTGTCAGAGAATGTCTACGTAGGGGTACTCGAGAAACCAATATATGCATTCTTTCAGACAGTCAGGCAGCTCTAAAATTACTAATGAATTTCTCGTTCCAATCTAAGTTGGTCTGAGAATGCTTCGAACTTCTCAATACCTAAGCAAAGAGGAACTCTGTGACTCTAATATGGGTACCGGGACACCAGGAGCATACAGGCAATGAAATGGCAGATTCACTGACCAAAAAGGACGGTCAGTCTTTCATAGGTGGATACCGTTCGAAAGAAAAACCTTTACATATTAAAGTTATGCTTTCGCCGGGCATTGAACCCGCGACGTACAGATCACTTAACCACTTTGTTATGGTATTATTCAATTGTAGTTCTTTTTTTAATTAAATTTCGTCGAACAAACGACTTAGCTGTGCGATATCCAAATTTATTGCATATCTGTCTAATTTCAAATGCCCATGTATAGTTTTAGTGGTTAGCCCATCTTCCGCAATTTTTGACATTTAAATGTATTAAATCCATTATATTTTTTATCACCTCTAAAGCCCTGAATTTGCAAAAAACTTGCAGTGTTGTGTTTTATCAAATACAATTTTCTAGTAAAACACTGAGTTTTATTATTTAACATATACATATGTATATGTAAATTCCAATAACGCGATGCTAAATTATATGTTGTGATTTACAAAATTGGGTTATTACATTTCACGTTCCACCTTCCAATAAAGAATGTATGTATGTGCTTATTTATAGTATATATAGCTGTCATTCCATGCTGTAGCACAGCTATTCAACTCTTTTCTACAATTAATTATGTAGATATTAAATATAATTTTCACAAATATGCTAACATCGGCTACTTTATTATGACAGCATTTGGGTACTTGACCTTTGCTATTAAATATTATTGCTTCTTTATCTACATACTTCGTCATAGTACTGTATATCTATCGACTTTGAACTCATACTTATGTTATATACACAGACTAAAAACTTAACAAATCGATATATATATATTATATTTCTAACAAAACTTTGAGACCAATTTGACACTATTTACGAACGTGTGACATCATAATGATGATGAGTTGTGCGTGCAAGTATTTGTGATACCAACAATATAGATATACGTAGATATAGAATAACTTTCTCTTTCGAAGTGTTATTTACTATTTTTGTTAGATTTTTTTTTCTTCTTTGTCACAA
Source organism: Megamerina dolium (assembly GCA_963854835.1). Lineage (NCBI taxonomy): Eukaryota > Metazoa > Arthropoda > Insecta > Diptera > Megamerinidae > Megamerina > Megamerina dolium. The sequence goes on from OY978528.1 coordinate 14,469,277, forward strand.
AAACACATATTTTTGATAGTTCAAAAATATTTTTTGTTGTGATTTTAGATTGTTACGCATTCGTTGAAACTCTAGTTGAGATTTCAAATGATTAATTTGTGATAAATTTTATTTGTGGTATTTAAATTATGTATGAGTAAAATGTTCATCTTTTGGTTAAGACCATCATGTCAAAGCTTGAATTCTTGAACCTCAAATATCCTCAAATTTTTAGGTGGAGAAACAACTTTTCAATATTAATTCAATTTTTGTTCGACATTCTTTCTATTTTAAGTTTTGAAATAATGTCGAAAAACGTGAAAGAAAATTTCGACAGTATTGCAAAAAATTTTCGACTTTAATTCACTTTCGGGATTAATTCAATTTTTTGTTCGACATTATTTGAATTGTAATATTCGACATTTTGAAATTTCGACATTATTGCAACATTTTTCAAACCTTTTCGAATTCTTGAACCTCAAATATCCAGCAAATTTTTAGGTGGAGAAACAACTTTTCAAGATTAATTCAATTTTGTTCGACATTATTTCAATTTGAATTTTTGAAATAATGTCGAAAACATCAAAGAAAATTTCGACGTTATTGCAAAAGTTTTTCAACATTAATTCACCTTCGGTAATAATTCAATTTTTTGTTCGACATTATTTGAATTTTAATTTTCGAAATAATGTCGAAAAATGCCAAAGAAAATTTCGACATTGTTGCAAAAGTTTTTCGACATTAATTCACCTTCGGTATTAGTTCAATATTTTCTTCGACATTATTTTAATTTTAATTTTTGAAATAATTTCAAAGAACGTCAAAAGAAATTTCGACGTTATTGCAAAAATGCAAGGATATGCCCGAATGGAAGAATTATTTATTTTTATCAGAGGTTTATAACTACTGGAAGGAAGCTTCGTAAATATAGAAGAGTATTATATTTATATTTTTGATCAGCGCCGCCTAAATATTCGATTTTATTTAAATTAACTAAAATATTTCAACAAAATTTGGCCCAAAGTTATGGATAAGATATGTCATCTGTCACTCCAGCACGCAACAATCATAGACGCTAACCGTGGAATTTTTAATATTTTTCATTAATATAAGTCAGGTAATACTCCATCAATTACCATTATTCCATAATTTAGCATAGAAATGGACGAACTACCATAGAAAATTTCGACATTTTCGAACAATTTAATCCTTCATAACTCAGGTAGTGAAATTCTACAATAACTCCATATTGCTATTATTTATTGTTACATGTGATATATTTTCTTTGAAATAATATGATGTAGGGATTTTTCAAACTAAGTACGAGTAATACTCCAAGACATAAGAAAGCTTAATTGACACAAACGTAAAGACTTACCTAAGCTATACATTCTTACATACAAATTCGTATAAGAAGTATTTATGAAATCAAAGCAAAGCATACTTTTTTAATACCTTGTACATACCTAGCTGTACACGCGTAGAAACAGTGACAAAAGCATCACATTGAATTAAACAATATTTAATTGAAACTCATCTCTACCAATAAAATTAAGAAGCATCTGAGTATAGAGATAATTTTTGACCGACCATCAGTGTATACAAAAAAAAAAGGAAACATAAAGACCAAGTAGTAGAACTGTGGGTTCAGTTATTATTATTATTATTATTATTATTATTATTATTATTATTATTATTACGTGGTATTTTTTTATTTTTGGCATTGTCATTCTGTTACTCAAAATACCAACCGCAACTTCAGACTCCCAAATGAATTGTGTATACATAATGTACATACCGACGTATACCTTATATATTAGCTGGTACTACATACATATTGGCTGTAGTGATTTCACTACTTCATCTCCAGCTTCTCCACCTTCAGTCTTCAATGTCTTCAGCAGCAATGCGAAGAGATGTCAACTTACACTTAAATCGGTTTTCAATGCTGTCATTAAATGATGCAGTAGCAATAGCAGCAGCAGCAGTCAGCATTAGGTGACTATACAATTCTGTGGTTGAGCTGCTGTTGTTGTTCATTTTTTACTGTTCTTCTTCTCGTTACTGTTGTTGTGGGGTTTAGTGTGCCGTCAATATTGTGCGTGTGTCTCTTTTAGTGCTGTGTATCGCATTAATGGTACTGACTGGTGATACTGGCGCTGCCACTGCGCTGATGTTTTGTTATTAGTGTTGTTGTTGCTGTTGTTGTTGTTGTTGTAGTTGTTGTTACCTTCATCATCATCAAATGGGATTGGAGTTCAGACAAGCGTTACATTCTGATATCTTAATTGAAATTTTGTCAAATTACGTTGACAGTTTCAGATTAGATCATTTCAATAAAGTATTTTTTTTTTGGTTTTTTTTTTTAATAATATTATACATATTTTGTTTTTGATTTTTTTTTTTTTTTGTTTAATTTTTTTTGCTTTGTTTTCCTATCCTTGATTTTTTTTTTTATCTTACCAGAAACTGTATTGAGCTTTCAATATTCTTGAAAGGTTAATTTTCCTAAGCAAACCATTTGTAATGGATTGATCATGTTGTTATAGATTGTTGTTTTGTTTTTCTAATTACATATAATTATAATCGTTGTTCTTGCTAAAATTTTCATCCATTATAATTTCAAAGAACTTTTCCCCATAATGGAGGAGTCCATAGTATTTGCAAGCCATTGTGCCTTAGAAATTAAGGGTATAACGTGAAAGAGTCGAAGAGTATTATTAGTTTTGAATACCCAAAAACGACGGGCATTATCTTTCGAGACGACGGAACTATCTACGCCTTCTTTAGTGCACTTTCAGTTTTACAAATCCATTATTTTGAATGTCTGCTGTTACTATACGGTGAAAAAATTTCACTTAAGAGGTCTCACATACAAAATGAATGCAAACTCACTTGAAAATCGACAAATATCCCAACAGCTGAATCAAGAACTCATCAAAAGGGGTTGAATGTAGAGCTGTGCTCTTCCTTTAACTCCCAAAGTCCACCTCTTAAAAGTCGTTCATATAAAATTAACACAAAAACACCTGAATATCAACAAATAACCTCATACCCTCCTAAGAAACACCTTTACAGGGCTGAAATATAAGGTAAAGTTCCTTCCTCCTAAACTCGATCCCTTAATGTGCCTCCATACAAAATGCAAATAGAACACCTGAAAATCAACAAATAATCTCACATCTGTCTAGAAATTGGCGCTAGATCAGTGAAATACTTGACAGATCCCATTCAATTTTTCATCACATTTATCCATTTACACTAAGATGACAGTTATGACAGTCCAGAGCCCCAGTGACAAGGAGTAACAAAATACGTTCAATCTTTGCTAGATCCTTCTAATAAAAATTTCCAAATCCAGTAATGAGGGCATAATACAATTCTCATTCGTTGTAGAATATTTTATCAATGCAAGACAATCCATTTGAGCATAATTCTAGTAATAGCAAAAGACAAAAATAAAAAATATTCCACTGCGTAAGACGCAACTGGTTTGGTTTGAAACGAACTCATAATTAATTAAAGTTTTTGCATGAAATTTCTTGAGAAACCAATTATGGAAATTGATAACGTTGCTCCACTCCTATCAATAAATGCAAAAATTCAACATCAGCTCCGCCTACTTTTAAGTACATACTTAATAAGAATCGTTGGTTGGTGGCATGTGATGATATGTGAATAACATACATAGCATAATAGGAAGTCGCGGCTTCGTAAAACAAATATGTATATGAATATTATAAAAATTAATGAAACCAGGTGAGAACAGAAACACACAAACAACAACAACAACAGCATAATACATATAAGGGAAGAGCAAAACAAACAAACTAAAAAATGAAATGAAAACAACAAAAAAAAACAAAACAAAACACTAGCAAGAATAAACCAGAAACCCATCAAGTAGCTGTCATTGTGTGATGGCGCAGCGAATAAGCAGCTAGCCAACCTTCTATAATAAGCACCCTTTTAATTACGATTCTCAAATTGGGGTTTGATTTAGGTCGCTGGACAACGAAGCCGGTATAGGTATTTATGTGCAAGCACAATATAAAGTATAGCAACCATATTTGGCTGCTGTCTGTTCATACAGCTCAAGCAGCAAACGATGCAGCGAAAATTATTATACAAACTCATAACTCAAATTAATCACTTCATGTAACTACCTGTAGCGAATTAGTAGACAGTTAAAACATCTTTCATTACAATTAGTTCGACGTTCATTCTTCTCTGTGTGTGTGTGTGTGTGCGTGCGTGTGTATGTGCATAGAACGGATGCACGGAGCGAACTGTGTTGAATAGGTCTCGCACATCGGCAACATCGTTGCAGTGCTGCGGTACAGCTGCAGCAGCAGCAATGAACAATGAACGCCACAACTTAATAGGCCCATTAAATATAGTGAGCGAATAGAGCGACGAGCGCCAATAGTACTTGATTGGTTTGATGCCAAGACATGTTAGCAGTCAAGTATCACAACAAGGAGACATACTGTGAACTAACGAACAAATATAATTAAACTGTCTTCGGAAGTAACAATAGCGCTGTTGACGACATCCACGTTGATAGTGCCTATTCTATAAATTTACAAACAACACGATTGTGTGCGTGTACGTGTGCGTGTGTTGATCTAAACAATGGTATCGTTGACTGTGGCAGCAACATGGCATATTCGACTTAAAGTATGGAAAGTGAAACAATTTATGAGCGATTATGAAAAGATCTACTAATTCGTCACTAACAAATAATAATATACTGCCACTGACGCATGTACATTAAGGCGGATCAAATTCTTAGATAGACTGGCTCAGCAAGAAACATATAATTTTGATAATTTTGAACAAGCATTTCCAGTTATACATCATTTTTGTGAGCATAGTAAATCATGTTTGTAGCTCCCCATAAATCGCACCTACATCGGACAAATGTTTGACCCATCCCTATTAATCAACATTTTTTCCAATCATACTTATCCTCTATGTGGGTGCCATATCTCAGTGGTTAGTGTGTTGGCCTTCTGATATGTAGGTCGTGGTTCAATCCCCGGTTGATGCATAACAAATTTAATATCGAAAAGATTTTTCTTTCGAACGGTACCCATCTGTCGGCAAGCAATTGGCAATTCGTCCGACAGTAACAACTTGCCATGAAAAAGCTTCTGTGACAAAGCTCAGAAAAGTGATGTCACAAGGGTTCTGCCGTTCGAAACCGACTAAAATAAGTAGGTCCCTTCTAATACTGTCCAAAATTTAACACGCACAACAATAATGGAAGAGAAGCTCAGCCAATGAGCCCTTCGGGGCTTTAAGTGCCTCATATTTATTTTCTATTTTTTTTACTTATCCTCTGTATTCACTCTATACACAAATAACCTTATAGCTATTCTGAAACCACGTTTGAAGCGGTGAAATGTATGACCATAATTTCTCCTCGCCAATGTTTCCGTCAAATATAGTCATCCACTTCCTTCATCCTTAAAGATAGCTCCCCGACAAAATTGATGATTTCATAATGGCTGTAAAGACTATGACAATGGCGGACCCAAATCCTTTCATTTAATTAGAAAGAAATGCTTAAAATTATCCAAATTTTATATTTTATTGCTTAATCAGGTTGATAAAATCTTCCTTCATAAAAACTATTTGATCCATCTCAATATGCAAACATAATATACAGTAACGGAAATTTATATGAACTCAAAACATGTTCAAACAAAAAATTATTTAAAAAAGTTCTTACATTGTAGAATCATAAATTTATTCGATATTTATGAAGTAAATTTCCTCGACGATAAAATCGCTGGAAATGACTTATTTCTGATTTCAAAAGCTAAATAATTATTTCTTCCGATATGCTGTCACTTCTAACTGTCAAATTGGTAGCGGTATTATGATATATACAGAAAATATTCGGCGAAAGACTGAAAAAGTTGTCGGGGACAGAATTTTTATGCAGCGTATTTTTATCGATTTATCTTCAAGTCCCCTTCAGGCACCCCTGTCGGTTAGAGACTTAGTTTAAATATACCTGCCGATTTACAATATTACAATATTACAATACTATCCTGCAAAGAGATTTGTAACTGAAGTCAGATTGTACCGAGAAGTGGGAAACGGAAACATAGTCATTTAATTTGGTATTAAAATTGCTGGAAAAATCGAAATTGTGTGGCTGTCACCAAAATTAAATCAAATATCTACCAAGTAGTACGGCCCACGCCGTACAACCGTTCAAACTGATCACGAAAATCCTTAAGCATTTTATAAAAAAATGATTGATTATATAGACGTTTCTTGCACTGTATACAGTATACTGTATAAGTTCTTGTATCCATATGTAAGTAGTTATTATAATACAATAGTGGCATTCACAATCTTGTGCATATGGTCTTGTAAAATTGCATATATTTGCAATTATTTCTTTCAATTTCTTCTAAAATGCAATTAGTACATTTTTTTTTAATTTTAATTGTAAAGTTTGCAATCATATTTTGCATATATTCTTTTTCAAGCCGATATGTTCTAGGCATAGAGTTTTAATTTGGCATTCTTTCAAGTGCAAAGTAAATGCAGACCTGTACATTTTGTTGTTGAAATTGCAAACGTTGCATACATCTAATACGTCGCTTCGCGAATTCCACTAATTTATAGATCGTGTTTTGGTTGCAAAACAGTATTTTATTTTGATTTTTTTATTTTACAACACAGAGCCACATTTAACATATGCTTTTCTTTTTTCGCGGGCACATTGGGTATTTGACAGAATTCTGACAAGTACTGAGTGATGGAACCATACCACCAACAAACGTATCTACATAATATCAGAATATTAAATTCTTACAACTATCGTCGTGCCATTCTCCACTTGGCTCTGATGGAGTTACTCGTAGATTGATACATTTCTCTTTTGTATAATTTATTACTTGTTGATGATGTCGATTTAGTCGACTGGGCTGAAGGGGAAATTAAGGTCGTTTGCAGCTAGTTGTCGCTGATTGCTTTTGGGCGTTGTTGTTGTTGTTGTTTCTGATCATGAAATCATGCATATGTATGTACGTATATTGGTATGAGGCTAACCTGTAATCTTAAGTAAATAATATCTACCTTCCTACATACGAAAGACAACCAACCAACCAATCGACCAAGGATTCAATATAAACTCAAGTCGGTCTACAAGTACATATTGTATATATAGTTCTCTTACTTGCAATTTTGCTATCTCCTGTCTCTCTCTCTCCTCTTTCTCTCTCTTATTTAACGCTAATAATCGCTCGCTGCGTCGTATTCTACCACTAAATTATATGGTTGCGTTCATTTCATTGTTTACTTAAAGCACCAGGCAGAAGGTATTTCATTGTTGTGGTCCCATGTATGACGGACGTACGAGTATTGTTATAAACGTGCAGTTGTTCTTGTTGCCGGACTGCGATTAATGTACAAATTATTATGCTCGTGTTTGCCAGGTTTTTTCGTCAGTTCCTCCAAGATAATAACTTGGCAATCGCCCATTTTAAAGATGTGCAAATGCATACATGGGAGTATGTGTGAGCAAAATTTCCTGGCAACGTACAATATAGTGTTCCTTGTAGAATGAACGAGAAGCATTTTTATAAACTTGATCATAGCGGCTGTTTGTTGTCAAGCGTGTACAGTATTCACGTTGCTGCCCGTATTTTATCAGAGCATAGCGTCACAGTTATTATTCACATATTAAATATGAGATTGATGCCACAAGTCTTAACTAATATTTATATATTGTAGGTACTTACTACTACTATGTATCGTAGTAACGATTTAGATGCATTTAAGTATGGCCGCTAGAACAATTTTAATATACTACTACTATACAAATACAATGATTTAGCTTATTAATATCGATTTAGTTCATATGCAAGTAAAAGTAGTTGTACATTAATGATTATGTACAGATGCATAGGTAGACGGACTATATATCACAAATCATTCTTTAGAGCACATAATAGTTTATACATAAAAATGTACAGAAATTGCAGCTGAACTTGTACAAGATGACATGCACAAAACAAAAAACTGAAGGGTGTTACCAAATAATCATTAGTTTATTTAAGATCAAATCAGCGCGCATTCGATTGAGGAACCTAAGTAGCAGCAGCAGCAAAAAGAAAAATACCTATTTATATTAAAATCGTTTTAAACGATATCCGTTCATAATAATAATTGTATATACATGCATATATATGTATATTTATAGATACAGAGTGTTTCAATATCATCTTCGATTTAAGTGTGATTCAAATTGAAACTTAATATTAAGTGCATTTTTGTATTCGATCTGGCAACACAATAGAAATGTCATTTTCATTTTTACATATCAATCGACAATAACTTACTAAAATGTCTTGCATTAATATCACAGAATATTTACAATAATGTCCAACATATGGAAATACAATTTTCGACATTATTGTAAAAATCGCAGTTGATCGTAAAAAAAGTTATGTGAATGTCGTCACAATCAATGTTGTCATTGAAATTGAACTCCCTTACGAGCTGTAACATTGAAAAAATTGTGTATTTATCATTTCTCTTATAAATTAACCATAATATCTCGCTTCTAGAGCGTTGAAATGTAAGTCAGACCCTCATTAACTTTTTCTACCCAAAATTTCCACCAAACATTCTTACCACCTGTCCCTCCCTTGAGGTGACTCCCCTACAAAATTGTGATTTTAATAAAATTGAGATCCATCGATCCCAGTAACCACTTCTAGAGGTGTAAAATATATGACAGCAACAGAAATTCAACAAAAACTCTATATCTGTTCAGGATTGGCCACCAGCGGGGTAAAATGTAACTTCAACCGCATTTAAAGACTGCCACTTTAAGGAGCATCCATAAAAAATTAACATAAAAACACCTGAAAATCATTAAATGTCGACATAGCTGCTCAGGAATCATCTCTGAAAAGGTGAAATGTAACTCCGACCCCAATTAATTTTACCTCCTAAATATTTTTTCCGAACATCCTTATCATCTACTACATTCTCTATTTGCAGCACTTAAGCACCTACCATACAAAAAAAAGCTTGAAATCACTAGAAATTCGACAAATAACAAGGTTGCAAGGTTGAGGCTCCTTAATTTTCCTCCCCACCAGTTCTCTTTCACAACCCAACTTCTTTTTATCTTCCTTATGGAGGCTCCCCTGCAATTGATATTGTGGCTCGCACCGCACTTTCAGTGAGTACTCACTTCGATTGGCGCTGACATATAAAATAATGTCGGTTTTACTGCAAAGATTTTTCGACGTTAATGGAATGCACCTTCTCGTTCAACAACTGACTCACAATGCTTCTTATAAACCCTTTAAATTTCTAGAATAGACGTTAATAAGATTTTAATAGGATTTATGTTTTAAGCATCTTGACCCCTTGTCCATAAAGCCACCGCTTAACAACCCTACCCAACAAAGTGCTACTGACCTCATAGAAAACAATTGGAAATACTATTATACATTGAAAAGTTGCAATAAAAAAAAAAACTCTTCGACAAAATTAAACATCGAAATGACGAGTTTTCACAAGAGTACTCTGAGTTACTGAACTTACTACTCAAATCTGACGTCGGATATCAATAACAGCTGAGAAGAAAATTTAGTGCTCACCAAAACATCTGCGAATCAGCCATCAAACCGCAAAGTTGTGACCAAACAAACGTTTGGATTGCTTTTAGTCTGAACCAAACAACTTACTTGAATGGTGTGGAAATGTTCTCAATGTAAAATTTTAATTAAGGGATGGTCGATTGAAGCACATCGACTCAAGATAATGTACATATATAGAATTATAAATAGAATTCATTAAATAACAAAAATTAAATAATTCGATAATGCTTTGAAAATCCAGAAAATCAGAGAAACGACTCCCAGATGGATTGTTCTTTTGGTAATCATACACCCTGTATATACACATACATATATTTATATCTAAAAATTTTAACTATATGATGAAAAGTAGGAAAACAAAATACAAATTAAGCAAAATAAAGGTATGTGTACCTTGTTGAAATAATCTTCATCCTTTTATATAATATACCTACACACAACAACAACAACAACAACAACAAAAGAAAATTAAAAAAAAAACAAAAACAAAAAACAAATTATCAACAACACACAAATTATATGTAGGTAGGTAGGTACCTATGTGGATAATGCCTAAGATGCTGTTAAAGTTAACCAACTAAATATGTATATTGTACGTGCATAAACCATTCTATTCGAACTTAACAAGGATCACATTAATTTTCATCATTTGATCAGTTTCTCCTCTTGTTCTTCTACTTCTTCGTCTTCGACTCGTACTTTCGTATCTTTTGCCATATGATGTGTTGTGTGGAAGATGATTAGAGTCTCATAACATAGCAATCATATTAATAAGGGGTTCTGTTCCTCTGTCTTTTGCTCCATCATAGAAGAATTTCTTTCCATTTTTTTTTTTTCCTTTCGTTTTATTAAGATGAAATGCAATAAATCGAGCAATCAGATTATATACTTACCCTTACCTATGTGTACTCGTAGATAGTTAGGTATTGAGAGAGAGAGAGAGTCTAGGTTGCCTAGAATACCACGTTTATTATCGCCGCAATTAAATTCAATGTTGCATTGGGTTTAGACAATGTTCAACTTGAAGCTGAGTTATAATTTAGTTAATCCAAAGTAATACCGGAACACCGCGTAAATAGATTAGACTTTATAGCATGCAAAGCTGTCAACATATATTTGTCAAAATATATATCATGCATTTACGAGTACAATTAGAAAGTTACTGCAAGTGGGTAGGCATTTTTTGGAAAACACATACAATTTCGCATGCTCCACATGATAGTTGTCTTGTCTATTTCAATATTGAAAGCAAGCAAATACGTGTTTTTTTCTCTTTTTTTTTCTCTACACACACACACATATATACGAGTACATAACACAATGGTCTAACAAAAAAAAAGGTACGCACAGGTAAGTCGTAAGTAAGTAAATTCAAAAACAATTCTCAGCAGTAGCTTAACAGTATGCAATATGTGAGACCACCAATGTTGGGTTTTACAATTTTGTAATTCTTTCAGATTTACAGCTAAATCTTTGATAGAAAATAAGAAACCCAAAATAAATAAAAAAATAGGAAAAAGAAAAGGTTTAATAAAAACACAAAAGAATCTGTTGCATTGTTGCAATTCAATTGCTTGGTTTTGACATCACAAATTGTCATTGTCAAAATATTCGGATTGCTTTTTCTCTTAAAAACCAAAACAAAATCCATGGTTGTCCTTTTTATGTTTGTGTGTGTGTGTGTTTGTGTTGTTTATGTAGAAAGACCACAGATGATGCATATTCACCTAAATATCTATACAATCGTATTATTTATTGTGTAACTAATCAAGCACTCACCAGTTTCTAGTTTGCCAGTTGACAATTTCATTCGTTACAAATGTCAGCATGAATTGAGCAATGTTTTATTGTTTCTAAAGTACGAATTTACTTCTCTCTTTAATGCGCTGGCATTTGCAATACATCATAAAGATATTTCAGTTCATAAGTAAAAGATAATTTTAGTTCAGGAATTTTAATGTTATATTCATACATTTTTCCTCTGAATACTCATATGCTGTTTTCAAAGCATACAAACAAGTATCTACTCGTATATGCACAAAACATACAAAGAAAGAAAAATGCTAATAAAATAAAGTTAACTTTGATGTTACCGTAATGATGTTGCTAAGGATGCTAAATGCAAAAGGTGACAAAAAATTAATTTGATTGGCTCCATAAGACATGCATACATATATACCGCATATATGCCGTATATGTACTTACCCAACGCGAAAAAAATGAAAGCAATGTGGAAGCCAACATTTTTCCAATATGTTCTTATGGCCGATGGATGGAATATAGTAACATATAACAGCAAAAGAGATACTTAAATTTAAATATTCGTTTACCAAGTATTGCATAAATGCATCACTTTACCTTGTCTAATTTTCTTGAATTTGATTTTTCATATAAAAGTTACCAAAGGATATAATATGAACCAATGGCCCACTTTCCACTGGGATCCAGTAAGCATATACTGTCGTCGACATAAGAAATTGTTAATGATAGATGGTAGGAATTGAATTTAACAAACTATAATTTCATATAATGCTCCAATATTTACTACTGATCAGCGTAAATAATATTTCTCTTAACTAATTTTGCACACCAGAATTACAAAACTAACGTAGACTAAAATTTATATTGGAAAAATGGAATGATTTATTTTATTAAATATTTTCCCCCATTTACGACTCATCTTGGAAGCATGCTGAATCAAAAAGAATTTCCAGTGTATATTTTTTAAAGTGTTCTAGGGACGCCCGCGGCTTCTGTGTGCTTTGTAGATTATTTCTCAGTATGTGACCTACCCATCTTCAACTTCCCTCACTTTACTTGCACCAACCAGTTTAAGGTCTGTTTTGTTGAGCTTCCAGAGCTTATTGTTCGCTGATTGTATTCGAACAGAAGATTCTGAGTATATTTCATGGGTACTTATTCGCATGCATTTGAAGTCTCTTCGTAATACTATTCGAAAGAAGCCAAGTTTCACTGTTATACAATAAGGCGGAGTTAACGCGTTGTGGATGCCGTAGCTCAGTGGTTAGTGCGGTGGTCTTCTGACCTATAGATCGTGGGTTCAATCCCCGGCTGAAAATTTGATATCGAAAAGATTTTTCTTTCGAACGGTACCCAACTGTCGGCAAGAATTGACAATTTTTCCGGCAGTAACAATTTGCCAAATGCGCTTCTTAAAAGAGCTCTGTGACAAAACTAAGTTAAGGCGATGTCACATGGACTCTGCCGTTCGAAACCGGCTAATGTAAGTAGGTCCCTCCTGTCCAAATTTAGTCCAAATTTAAGTAGGTCCCTTCTAACGCTGTCCAAATTTAGCACTCGCAACAGTGTTGGAAGAGAAGCTCGGTGGTATCACAATGTACATTTCTGGCCTAAGTGTGTCCTCTCAGAGAGAGGGCAGCCACATGAACTTACCTAACGTAACGCGTACTTTGAAAAATTTAACCTTCGTTTTCCGGATAGAGTCTACCAAATGCTGATCTGTTGCCTTGGTAAGTTGACATCATGATCTGAGACACTGTCTGTGTCTCATTCTACTATATACTACATCCCAGGTCGCAGAAACTTTCGACAAATTCCATTGGTGCACCATCGATTTAATTCGGTTGTTGTAGTTGTTATTGTTGTAGTTGTTCTTGTTCTTGTTGCTGCTGTTGTTGTTAATTCTAATGGCTTTGGTCTTTGCAATGTTAATCTCCAGTCCCACCTCCCTTGTCAATTTGTCCGCTCTGTTGATCTTAGTCTGCATGTCAAAAATTTTGTGGGAGAAGAAACAAATATCGTTTGCAAATTCAAATCCTTAAGGTGAGACTTTAGGCTACACATGATTAAATATATTAAACGATTTAACGATTTAACATTTATACATATATTTTGATTTTTTGCAGCTCTTCATCTGGCAATATGGCTTTTTCGTAGGGAACTGAAAAATTGCAGTCTCTGACATGTTTTTCTCGCATTGTGTTTATACCCCGTACCCAAAGTATAAGAATAAATTAGAAATTAGAAGTATCCTGTTAAGGTAAATCTAAGTAACCTAGCATTGATGGTCGCAAGGAACATTCTGTGATGTTTCTTCGTCTTCTAAACAGTCGAGTTCATCTTCAAATCGTATCAGTTATACAATTTTATAAAAACGTCAATTTTGTAGAAGATCCCCCGAAGGTGTGATGATAGGAAGTAAATATATTTAGAGGAAATTATGGGTCGAAGAATTACTGGAGATCGCTTTGTAAGGAAATTGATAAGAACACAAATTTTGTAGGGAAGTCCCTATGAAGGTAGAGATACGGGGTAAGTATGTTCAGAAAAATCCATGAGGGCATATAAAATAATGAGGGTTGGTCATACATATTACTCCGCTACTATGCAACACTAGCTCTTTTGATGATTATTAAAATTTTCATACATTTTTTGAGGTTAGAGACAAGTCGCAACTTGACTGAGTTAAAGCAACCAGTGTTTCAAGTGGAGCAACAAATTATTGCAAAATACTCGTAAATAAAATCAGATATGAAAAGACGTCGTTGAGGTGTGGCACAAGCTACTAAATAATATCATGTATATCATATGTATTACTCATGCATACACGTGTAAGTGGCTTCAATACATTAAAGAAAGAAGAAAAATAGAAATCTGAAAATTAAAAAATTTTATTGGTGCTGAAATAAATGGATACATAGTTGATGTTTGAAACAGCATCATATTTAAAGAAGCTTAAAAATTCAAATATGTCAACTTAAGTACATAGCGTACTATATGCTATATACTGTATATGAACTTTGATGTGCTTTTTTTTTCGCTATAAAAATATGGTTTCATTTCGAAATAGTGCAAAATAAATAACTAAAGCAATAATAAGAGGAATTTCATTCAATATTTGCAAATAATGAAATATTCTATGGGACAAAAGTAAAAAGTCAATAACCTAGCTAACAGTTAAGCAATATAAATATGGATATTACTAAATGCATAGATATATATATGCATTTGTGTTTACCAGCAGGCCAGCAGATTGTTAAGTACATTTATACTAACAATTCCAGTTCGACAAGATGCTTAAATTATTACCCAAGATCACCACCGTACGATGCTTGTCGAATGAATGAAATTACCAGCGACTTAAAAACACTTTAGTTGTCAACACGCTCATTCATTTAACATTTTTATGGCAACACCAGCAACTACTCAACTCACCAACTGATGATGATGATGATGGTAACGACAAAGATTTCCGCAGCAGTATCACCACCACCAACCACCACTAACAACAACAACAACAACAACAACAACGCCAACAGCATTACCTGAATGAATGGTCCATATCAAAAATCATATTTGTCCTGTGCTGCGTTGTCGTTAACGAGCGCATTTAATAAGTGAGTGGTCAAATCGAAACAAAGAGCCGCGCCACAATATCATCACTAAACTTTGGTTCTTCTGGCATCAGCAATAACATCTATACGAAAACATATATGCAACTGAATCGACAGTGACAGCAGCGGGAGAAAAGCAGAAATAAAAAAATCGAAAAACGAAAGAAAAGAAAAAGAAATTGTAAAATTTATCTCCATTACGTGCTGCTTAGTAGATGCACGCAAGCGCATTGTACAGCTTTATTTGGAAAGGATCAAATTTCCTACAGCGGCATGCTAGATGCCCAATGCATGCATATTCGCATGCAGATTAAGTGGTCATATCGAGGCAACCTTGTTCATCTCCACAAGAGATGCAACGAGAAAAACAAAGTAGAGGGGGCCAAAGCAACGATTTTTGTCACGTCATGCAATATGCTGATACAGCAACACCACAATACCCGCCACCCCCACCACCAGTATGACTTTATGTTTCTGATCAAACCCGCCATACACATATGATTCAGTTGTATCTGCCAGGATAGCAGCAGTTAAATGACATTTAAAGCTTCTTAGTAAACATGCAGAATTAATTATTTAAAGTTATTATGTGACAGTTTTGCAAATCTCATTCATTCCCATCAGATGAAAGGCTTTGAGAACTAACTTCAACAACTTCAATTCGAAATTTCACACCACACATTCGAGTATTGAATTAATGATGCCCAACTAAGATAAGTGAAATTTTTAATTATATTTAATCGTAATCAATATATTACGTTTAATTTGGTTGCATCAGCCACTTGTTAATCATATCTGAAAAATTGCTGACAAGTATTTTCTCTGTAATTTGCTTATACGCATTGCACCTGGCAATGCTCTGCACTGTGTTTGACAGTTGACAAGCTATAAATTTCATTGAAATCTCTACAGTCCATAAACATTATTGAGTCTCAAGTTGAAATTGATTGATTGATTGAAATCTGCAAAAAAGTCGCTACATTTTGAAATTTTACTATGATAAATAGTAAAGAATATGGCTCAAGCAGATAACAGGATTTGCGTTAGTAATGGGTGAAATTATGTTTTCGTTTTCATTGTGAAAGAATTTTGTATGTGGCAAATCTTAAGCGTAATGCAGAATTTCAAATTTGAATTTATTTACCACTCATGTCCGTTTTCGCCCTGGGGTGCCAAAACACTCTTTCTTGGTAGTTGGCATGAAAACTGCTATTACCAAGTATATGAAAGGTATAATGACCAAGTAGTTAGCCGTGCGCGGCAGCAGGAATTGCGCTGGCATTAAGAAAATGCAAATATCTCCAAATCACCAAAATTTTAAAATGAAGCACTTACTACAACAAACTTGTGAATGCCACTAGAGGTTAAAAAAAAATTTTGACGAAGTCCCTCTACCAGTATCAATCCTGCGCACTAAGTTTGAAATTTTGTTCGTTCCAATTTTCATTTAGTTGTTTTGTTTTTCAGTTTTGTAAAAACATCAATTTTTGTAAAAAGAAAACCCCCTAAGCGATTGAAATGGGGGTAAGTATTTTTGAGGAAATTGGTGGACAGAAGATTTTTAAATTAATTTCTTAGGGGAGCCGCCCTAAGGAGTAGGATGGTACATACTTACCATTCAAAAAGATGTTGAGCAGTCAAAATTAATGTGGTTGGTTATATATTTAATCCCTCCAGATGCACTCTGGGAGCAATGGGAGCAAAAAAAAAGAAATCGTCAATTTGTCTAAGAGACCCTCCAAGGGATAAAGATTAATGCTAAAGAGCATTCATAATAATTTACTAAAAATTGATCATATTTGATCCGTGAATTTTGATGCATAGTCAGAAATTTGCTTTTTGATTTAGGGTTCCACTGCGAAATTCTATTGCGGTTGAAGTAGCAAAATGCCTAAATTAATCAGCAAATAAGCACATATTCGATGATTCGCTAAAAATTGAAAGAGTTTTAAGAGAAGCCGTAAGGCATCCTTTGTATGAGGACCCTGCTGCAAAACACTAGCGCGATTGAAAGAGAAAATTAAGGAAAATTGGCCACAATTTATCAACAAAAGAGTAGATATTCAATAACTCGCCAAAAATTTAAGAAAATCTGACTGGGAAGTTTTGAGGCATCAACCGTATGTGGCATTGACCTTGAACGAAACGATTGATTCTGGTCTCTATTGCGAATCACAAGTGTGACTGCAGTGGGCGATTGATGAAAGATAGCTAAAATTGATTAACAGAGGAGCAGATGACTTGCCGAAAATCTAGAAAATCTAACTGAAGTTTTAAAGTATCCACCGTATGCGGCATCGACCTTTAACGAAACGATTAATTCCGGACTAAACTGCGAAACACTAGCGTAATCAACAGAAGAAATGAAGCTTGATGACAGCGAAATTTACCAAAGTGTGGATTATGGAAAACGCCAAAAGCTTATCAACAGAAAAGATGATCTGTGATACTAATCTTCCCAAACACCACATACATTCTTACAAACATATTTATTCGTAAATATAGAATCTTTCAGCACAGAAGTTCCAACGCCCACTGAAAACAGTACACAAAAAAACACACTACAATTTTCGCATCCGTGCAAAAGATTGTGAAAAACAAAATATCTTTTGTTAAATAAACGTTTCTGTTGCAGCAGCACACAATTGAGAACATTATCGTCAATTGCCACAAGAAGCTAAGAGAAATTTACTTTTTATCGCTACTTAAGTGCAATAAGAGCTGAAACAACAACAACAACAATCGCAAAACAATGAAACCAAAAAACAACAACAACAAGAACAACAACATCAAAATAATAATAATAACAGCAATAACATCAGAACGCATCATTAACGCCCCAAACTGTCAATTACGACATGCAACCGAACGCAACAATCCAATGTGCATGCGCAAGTTTATTTGTTGCTGCAACATTAGTTTAAACAAGCAAGCAAAGTCAGGAAGAGAATATACTCGTAAGTAGATAGTTGTTGCCAAACAACAAGCACTAGCAGCAAAAGCTTTCGTAATTTTCGCAAAAAAAAAAAAACACAAATCACTCCACCACTTTCGATGCTCTCGTACATATTTGCAGTAGCAGCGCAATTAACTTTGAGTGTGGGGGAATAATATCTTTTGTATGTACAAGTAGAAAATTCAATTGCAACAACAATACCACGCACATGTACATACATATTTACTCGGATGCGTTTGATTGCCACCACGTACGGGTGGATATGATGCCTGTTAGCATTTCAATATTACAAAGAAATACAAAAAGGAGTCATCGATAAGATTTCAACTTGCAGAAAAAAAGGGAAAATTTCATATGTAGTAGATACCTAATATATAAAATTAAAAGCAACAAAAATATCTAAAAATCCGCGGTTCTGTCTTAGATGAACAAGAACGAGACTTGAATAAGCACATCAAAAATCGGTGATGCCAAAAATCATGATCATCGCATAAGTGCTTGTGTTGCAATTCAATGCTAGTTACATTACAGAATCTATTCCCTAACTCACTTATATCCTTCAATAGAGTAAACGTACAAGTACTTAAGTGTAGGTATAGGTATAGGTAAGTATGTATGAAGGTACTTCATTGACAGCTCGTGCAACATGTATCATAGCCATAATCACATGCTCGTACATACAATAAGCACACAAACCTCAAAGTTAAAAAGTATGGAGCTCAACAGTAAGGCGGAAATAAGTCACATTCCCTATGGAAAATTTGAGACGATACCAAACAAATTCAACCAATACTCGTCTTGCTCTCACTACATCCGATTTAGTGAGCTTTTCTCTTGGGAACAAGAGAAGAGCTGGCAAGAAACTACCAGTCTGATCTAAAATCTTCTAGAAAAATCGTTCAAAATATATAAATCGTAAACGAAAATAAAATAATATATAAATCGTTCTTTATAAAAAAAAAACAATGAAGAAAATATATGAGGAAAGTTATGAACAATTATATGAGAGCACCTTTCAGCAGTGATACGTCAGCCCTCTATTTTGTGAGGTTCCATAAAAAAATGCATATCTTAAAAATGGCAAAGACAGTGTGGGGGTAAATGGTGCCACATCGAGGTTAAAGCTATAGAGAATGGTTGGAAAACCACTAAGTAGCCAAGGCACTCTTAAATGGATAAAATATACGACCAATTCCCATTAATTTTTCCCCCATCATAATTTTCGTATTATATCCCCTATTTCCATTCCATAAGTGGCGGATTCCCTTCAAAATATATAAATGTTTATAAAATTTACTCATATCGCTCCAAGAGTGTCCATGAAGGAGTAAAATATATGAGCCAACCCCATTCACTTTTTACAAAAAAAAATATGTGGCACTTATAAACCCCGAATAGCACTTTCGCCTACCTTTACTTCCAGTGTGCTCAAGATGACTTACAAATTTATCAAATATGAGTCATTTTCGGATTTTCGGTTCCAGTTGTTAGGTATAAAGGAGAGGCCACTAAAAACTGAAGAAATTTAGATCGGTATATATATTATATCAGTGGGGGCCGTAGCTCAGTGGTTAGTGCGTTGGCTATCTGATCTGTAGGTCGTGGGTTCAATCCCCGGCTGAAGCATAAATTTAATCTCGAAAAGATGTTTCTTTTGAACGGTACCCACCTGTAGAAGCTGGCAATTCTTCCAGCAAAAGCTCGGACATTTGTAACGCTCCAAGATGTTTATTTACGAAATTATTTGAAGAATTCTGAAATATCCAGTTGGCGCAATTGAAAGAATATTCATTGAAATAAAAACACGTTTAATGACGAGTTCTTCACAATTCAACAATCTCTGAGGAATCACCAGTGTAATATAAAACTTGTTAACCTGTAGCCTGTTTCTGGACCACTAGACATGACCTAAGACTGAATCCTAACCAAACGGATTAGATGCTGTTTACACAGTTTCCAGACTCGACATACGTTAACTCTATCAAACAGCATCAGATATTTCAGGGTAATACTAAATCCCAAACAGATTCGGCGACTTAGCATGGAAAAATTGACGAATGCTTTACCTAAGTAAAGATCAATTGGTCCTTCCCATATGACGCTCTGAATGTACTCTAAGTGTGCTTGATTCTGATTAATCTTCATATAGAACAGAGGTCAACTATGAATGCTTTAATAATAAGGGAAACTGAGCGTTGGAATACGAGACTCTACAATTAACGAAGTCGGCTTCTATCACAAGGACATTACTTATGGGGGCTCACCTATAAAATTGTAATCCTCTTAATTTCATAAAAACAATAATTCTGCAAGGGATACCACTAAGGGGTGGAAATAGAGGTCAGTTTTTTCGATTTCCATGATTCTTTTTTGTGTTGGATAGAAAGTATTTCAACTTTTTACAGGTAAGAAATCAAATGCGACCTGACCGAGTCAAACTAACGGCGCATTCGAATTCAGTGGCTCCAAAAATCTTACGCAAATCTTTTTTCGTCTGATGGACAAGGACACTATTTGTTTCGTGTGCCTCTGATATATATATTCTAAAGAAAAATCAATCAAATGTGTATAAAAAAAAAAGTATATTAGTTTAGGTTATGTTATTATAATCGATCTCTGAGAGCACACTTAGGTCAGAAAAGCCTATTATGATACCACCGTTGTCGGACAGTATTAGGCTTACTTATTTTAGCCGATACCGAACGGCCGAAGCTCTTGTGGCATCATTTTTTCTTATTTTTTCCACAGAGCTCATTAAGAAGCATTTTTTCATGGCACTGCCGGAAGAATCGCCAATTGATCCCCAACAGGTGGGCACCATTCGAATGATAAATTTTTTCGATATTAAAGTTGCTTCCGCCGAGGATTGAAACCACGACCTATATATCGAAAGACCTATGCACTGATCACTAAGCTACGGCATCCACTTAAATCATATATAGTGATGCATACCCATTATTGGCTACCATTTGAGAGTCCTTCTAAAATATTTCTTCACGGTTATTCAGCACTCATCGCAGCAAATATATGTAGGTACTATATAAAAAGCTTAAAAATCGGTGGAATTTTTGCTAGCCGCTAGCTTTGTTTACTTGTTTGGTTGATTGTCAACAAGGAGAGAATCATCATCATCATCATTGTCATTATTATTTAGCGTCAACATCGTAATCATGATCATAGCATGTGTGTTAGTATGTATATTATATTTGTAAACACCTTTATGATGTTTGTTTCGTGCAAGCAGCAGACTAGTGAATACACTACGATTATATATATGTATGTATGTATATATGTATAGGTAAAAACATGCAGACATAAATACAATGTATGTACATATAACAAGCACAATGCATAAGCGTAAATATTGATTTAATGAGGTGCGATAAAAAGAAGTTCTTCACATAGCAATGAGGTGAAGTCATATGAGGTGAGGTAACAAACAGATTGTACTAGTAGATGTATTTGTGAGGAAGGTCCGGTAATTATATGGCACTCCGAATGTATGTATGAAACGAAGAGCAAGAGTGTCATACATGTGCAGGTACCTGTGTAGAAGTCAAAATTCACATTACTGCTGCAAATAATCAAGTTATTGCTGTTGAAATTTGAGTAATTAAAATTTATAAAGTCACATAGAACATATAAATAACCATGCATACATATGTACCATATAAGTACATAATTCAATTCACACATTATATCTTCACGCCTCCCCACATTTTCGCACATATAATGTACGTTCTACCATCACTAGTCATTGTGTGCGATTCCACAAACGTGCATAATGCAAATTTACCTTACCGACCGTATACCGCGAGCAAAACTAATGCAAAAATTTTCGCTGTTTCGAACGCAACCAACCAACAAACAGACAGACAAACAAACAAACAAACAACAACAATGACTATGACGACTGTACATACGATGATGATGATTGCTCGAATGTGGCGGTATGCTGTTTGCAGTATGTGCTATGTACGTGTAAGTACGAGTATATTCAAGCTGTCTTGTCGATCGATGTTCTGCATGCAATTCAGAAGCTGATGCGCTACAAATTAGCATGAAGGCGCAAATCGAACGATGTGGCGACGTGTTTGAAAGTGATGCAGGTGGTTACGCCGGTTCGTCTCGCGCGCCATACAAACATCGATATTGTTGAAATTTGCGACGACGATGGCAATTGTAAGTGACGGCGCCGTATGCGCGGTGCATCTGTTATATACGAGCACCAATAACTGCATACGTATGTACGTTTGTTTGCAAGTAGTTACTGCGAATACATGGTGTTAACATTGCTCATCCCAATACATACATACAACAAGCGATTGCAATAATGTACGATCTATAGATCGATCGATCGTTCGATCGATTATATGCCATTATTTTTCACTGATTATATAGTAGTGTGTATGCAAAAGCTTGTGCGTGTCTGTGTGTGTGTGTGTATGTGTGTACCCAGTTGGGAAAATGGCAGCAACGTGAAGAAAATTAAGTAAAATTAGGTAAAATTGCCAACCGCTATGATAAATTTCAAATATTTTTTTTTATAAATTATCGCAAATTTTATTTTTATTTGAATATTTTTGTCTTTTAGACATGCTATTTTGTTGCAAACAAATAATTTGATACGAAATAGTATTTTTATGTTAAATTTCAGCTACAAAAAAATTTGTTTAGAATTTCCACTATATATTCGAATAGTTTTCCATTCAAAAAATACAATAATAACAAAAAAGTCAAATTGCAAAATTCGATTTATCACATTTTGCCAAGTTATTTCTCAAATATTAATATCTAAAGTATATAGACAACATCTCGAGAAGAATGTTGGTTATGTACGATAATGAAACAAACGTCAAAATAGATTTTAGAATTGCCGCTGGTTCCACATCGATGTGAAATAAAAACAACTTCAGTTACGGTTTACGGTTTTCAATAACGTCTGCAGCACTCTTTATGTTAACACAGTGCCTACATCAAAATAACTTTTAATTGAGTTAATTATCAGCAGTTACATTATATCTGTCGCCAATAAAGGTCTATTGTGATAGTAGTCTCGAATTCCAATTCCTCAAATTAAGCTCCGTATAAATTATTTAAATTATTTTATATCAACTGAAGCCAGGTTGTCAAATTAGCTAACTTGAAATAAAATGATTGGAAATTATTGAATAAGGTCGATATGTTAGGAGTCGCAGAACATTAAAAATCAAATTTCCACCTCCAAAGCCTTAACCAAACGGAACGAGATCAACACAATTCCTAAACGAGTGGTGATGAGAAAAAAAAATGATTGACATGCGACAAAATTGAAAGAAAACGGTGAAGCGACTCAAACGGTCATTCACACAAGTCACACTTGCTTGGAAAGTTTTAAGGCATCCACCATATGGACCGTAAATAGCACCAAGCGATTATTATATTTTTATCATTGCACAACTTCCTCCATGATAAAAAAAAATGACATCAAAAGGAGATTTTTGAAATAGTCAAAAAAGACCAGAATTTCAATGAAAGGGGCATTATAAAGTGAGCTTTAAATGAAATGACAATAAATTATTAAACAAATCTGTCTATACTTGAACCTAATTACAAAATCCGATACGATATGAAAAAAAGTCTTATAATGAATGGATTTCTTTTTCCTCAAGCCAATATTTCGAGTTTTTCAAATAAACTGATTTTGAATTAACAGATTATTTCATTCAATTTTTAACGAATTTTTAACAACTTTAAGAAAAGTTCGCACTGGGTGTGCTGAACTAATATAAGAGTTAATATATACATGCAGGTTTTGCGGGTCTCGATGAATGTCGTTCAATTTCTTTTCATACCTTGTTCTGTAAAGTCATTGTCAACCAGCCTATGTTAATGATGTTGCTGTCAATGTTGCTACTGTTATGCTTCAATTTTATCACATACAATGCGGCAGCATAGATAGTATACATAGTACATGCATATACTAAAGTGTGTATAAATAAATACATATGTATTTGTCTGTATGCATCACTCCAATAAATACGAGTATAATTCACAAGCCACAAGAAAACCAATAACAAAAATATCAACTGTTATTACAATAAGCACATATTAAATATATGTATATTACAGTGTTTGTGCGAGGGTGTTGTTCAATAGTCAATGGCCAACGATCAACAACACCACCAATACACCACCACAATGCTGATGACGAGGCGACGCTTGTAAAACTTCAATTTTTCAACGTTGTATTACTGTCAGTATAACAATGATAGAAAATATGTATTTTGGTGCTGACAGACGATGTGCGCGCATCGTAATGTATTATTGCAAACGTTAGCACGTTACCACACAGCCAGAGTAGGAGCCAAAGTATGTAATCGCTTTAGCCATGCAGGGTTTTTACCAGCAAGCAGCTCGAATATTGCTCGTAAATTGTAAGCACAATTGAAAGTGCGAATATTTATGTACGAAAATGTGGATGTGGATTTGTGTACACATACACTTTTACATGCATATTGTACATATCGTACGTACATACTTGTATGTTCATAATTCCATAGTATTGTTCTCACTTACTACATGGCACCACATAGCAATCAGCTAATAATGTGTTGTACCAGACTACAGCGTAGCAACAAGAAACATGGCAATAGCAATGGCATTGGCAACAAAAGAATGATGGTAGAATTTTATGATTTTTACCACGACTTATAGATATTTCGTTATTATTGTTGCTATTGCTTCTGCTGCTGCTGCTGGAGCTGTGGTATGTCTCATGCAATAGCAATTTCGTTTGATATAGGCTTGATTTGTTTTTTTTTTTTTCCTTATTGCTGTTGTTGCGTAAAATTTTTGTTGGAGAGAAGACGTGATATGTACAATATCAAAAGACTTAAGTAACGAACTAAAATTCAATGTTGCAGTCTGAAATTTTTTTATTCCAAAAGTCGTGGTTCAGTTGAAAAAAAAAACGCTAAAGTGGCAAATTTAATGGTCCGCCTAATGACCTATCTCATTGGATTATTGAGTAGAGATAATTAATAACACTCATCGGTTTAGATGACAAACATAGCGAATGGGTGATGGGGGGAAAGTCACCTTACTCACCGTTTTCAACACTTAAACTTGCTTTCTGACACTCTGTGGAAAAGTATTTGCAGAAATTACTTAACCTAAATGCCTACAAGATCCAACCGGTGTAAGATTTGAAGCTTTAAGACTGTCATTTAATTCATATGCCTCACGAGGTATTGGACTGATTTCGACCTAGTTAAGAGAAATTCAAAGAACATTTTACATCAAGCCGTCACCATTGATGAAACCTGGATACAAATAAACCCAAAGACCAAAAGATAGCGAAAACAGTGGATTTTTCTGGGTTTCTGGGTAAGGCTCCGAATCGAATGGACCGTTAATGCCATGAATTGGGCCCAAGAAATTGCTCCCACTCCCAAAATATTCACTCAACCCGGATTCATGTGGTTTGTTTCTGTTTTTCCACATGAAATGAGGACGTTATCGCCAAAACAGATGCAGAGCACGACAAATTGTAGAAGCCTAAAGGGAGATTACGTTGCATGAATGGACCGAAAATCCACTAGCCATTGAATCCAGTTTTCACCTCAAAGCGACTTTCGGTAATGAGGACCAGTCAAAAACAAAATTCTCGTATATTTGAATGAAGCAAATTAATAGGTAACTCTTCACACGGTACTGTTAAGGTCACTAGAGACTCGAGTAACAAATTTCATGGAAGCATCTTGAAAACAATTCGATTTGATGAAAGATTTTCCTTAACAAAACTATTTTTGCTTCAATAAACATTCGTACTGCTTCCTAAAAACCCACCAGGAACATTTTTTAAACAAATGTATGGCATCTACCGTAGCTCAGTGTGTTAGTGCGTTAGCCTTCTGGTCTGTAGGTCGTGTCTTTCGTGTCTTCAAACTCCGACTAAGCCAGAACTTTAATATAAAAAATATTTTTCTTTAGAACGAAACCCATCTGTAGGCAAGCAATTGGCAATTCTTCCAGCAGTAAGAATTTGCATTGAAAAAGTTTCTAAAAGAGCTTTGTGACAAAGCTCAGAAAAAATGACGTCACAAGGGTTCTACTGTTCAGAACCGGTTAATATATGGAGGTTCGTTCTAAAGCTGTCTTAGATTTAGCACGCACAACAGTACTGTAAGAAAAACATGGGCAAAGGGCCATTCAGGGCCTATAAGTGCCACTTAAAAAAATGGAATCTGCGCCATAAAAGGACCAACTTCGATGAGGCGCTTGATATGGAACCAATATAATAAATAATTGTATTATTTGGGTTCCAAATTGCGTAGCATAAATGTAAAATGCTAGGTAAAATGTTCAAGAAAGAAATAAATTCGTGTGATATGAGGATATAACGAGCCCATATGTAGAGGCCAAAGGCTTTAGACAATTTGGAACTAACCTTTGTTAAATCATTGCATCATTATAGCCTTATTATTGCCACATTATACAACATTATATACTCTAAATCATATTCAAATATTCAATGATATTAAATTTTGTATTATATCATATAACGACACTCTAAAATAAACACCCTATATACCCACATATTTAAAAATCAAATGGAGGTGACATTAAAATGATCATGTTCACACTTTTTATCGTAAAACGATGAGAATCATTAGAATTCACACTAATTTTTATGTACCAGAAGCTAAATGCTCGTACATACCTTATGGCAATGCGTTCTTTCATTTTTCAACGCAACATTTATTTTTTTTTTGTTATTCACACTTAACAATAGCAACAACAGTTTGCGGCTGAATCTTAACAAGGTAACGAGCCTCCATTATAGTGAATTCTCTGCCAATTTAGTGCCATCATTGGTGATTTTCATTCAATACTTTGTCATTCTCATGCGAAGTGTCTTAAAGCAGCGAACAAATGAAGGAATAATAAAAAAAAAAGAAAGAATTCTAAGATTGTCGCGGCATATCGTAGCTTGCTTGCTTGCTTGACTAAAACGCTAGCAACAGCAACATCGACCGTTCGATCGACTAACCGATCGACTGACCGACCTTCATACTGTCAAAGTTGACATTCCGCAATGAGCGATTTATTATCGTGGTCGATGTCGTCGTCGTCGTCGTCGTCGTTGTTGTCGTCGTAGTCGCCTTCGTGAAACACCATTGACCAAAGCTCTGTGTGCTCAGCGCAATTGCGTGCCTGTTTGTTTGTCTGACGTTCATTCTTCGATATTTGTTCGTTTCTCCATTTGTTTGTGTCATCAATTTTTACTTTGTTTATTTGTTTTGATTTTGGTTATTCTTTTTGTAAATTGTTGACAGTTTGGACAATTTTCTTCGAATGTATTTGAACATGATTCAAGCGCTGTAATTATTTGCAACTTTACTTGATATGTACCTGCATACACAGAGAATATGCTATTTTTATTTTCATGCCAACATTTGGCCAAAAGACATCAACTTCAGCATTTGCACGATTGTTTATGCAAAACATTTTTATTCGTTAGGAACGTGCGAAAAATATGCAAAACAGTCGCAAGAACTGAAATTTTTTAACAAGAAAAGAAAAGATGAATTGCTGCAGTTTCGATTTGCTTCGTATTTATGTTATGTACGGAGGCACATATAAAAGTAAATATGTGTATATATGGTACATAGTTGCGTACATATGTATTAAAATCTACTGGTGTGAAAATATGTGTCCTTGAATAAAATTAACTGATTTATAAAGACACAATCACTCGCATCGTATATTGGTGAATTACAATATATGAGTAGTATAGTTGTACTTAAACGAGTATGTAAATCAAACATGCAATAGAAAATGATGGAAAATTAAATTGTATATCGTACAATATTTTACATATACCTACAATTTAAATAGAATGCCTTACGATTAAAAGCTGCTAATGTACACAACTTCAAAACACAGTCGAGAACATTCTTTTGAATAAAAGGTGGCCATAAATTTTGCCCGTTTCCGCTCATTTTCGAAATTGCTCATTAATATAATCGTATGTACCTGGTTTCAGCTTGATAATTTTATAAAGTGTGAAAGAATACATTCGAAATCATAATTTTGTATATACGGTAGACGAGGTATTTATCCGATTATACCCATTTTTTTAACCCACATAGATATTGATAAATATATACTATAAAACTTTAAAAACATGAGAGTTGGGAGTGATTTTTATTCAATTTCGCCCATTTTCTGATATATATTCTGTAGTAAGACTAACTTTACATGCTTTATATTTTCGTACGTAAAGTGTGAAAATATACACCGTTCAATATACTTCTGTATGGGAGGTAGTCGTTGGTTTAATACGATTTCACCCATGAAAATAGAGGAATGTGCCAATTTTCAACACAATCGCTCTGTACTTACGACAGTTATCGTGCGAATATTCATACGGGTGGAAAAACAATCGACTTAAATCGATAAATAATACAGTCAACAATATTTTCAGTACCAGTCACCTCTTCTTATGGGTATTACAAAGGCAAAAATGAACTCAATATATATCTATATAATAGTTCCACATTTTTCCAGTATTATTATGTGAATTTTCCAAATGACCGTTAAATAGACATTCAATTAAAATCATTTAAATCATTTTAGTAGAGATAGTTTCTGATGATTCGTTCATAATGTCTCCTAGGGCTATAGGGCAGAAAGTGACTGGTTCCATCTAGTTAAAACATCTACATATTTATTTAGCAATGTCTGTGCTCAACTCATAAGTATCCTGTGAGCGATTTTAAATCAGGTTTGTTGTAAACTATAGGATTAGAACCTGCACTTGTTCTGCAAATAAGTACCCTTTGAGCAATATGAAATAGAATTTGTCATAAACTGGGGAATTGGAACCTGTGTTTGATCAGGGCTGACTTGCCTGAAATCAGACATTTTATTCCAATAGGTCTAGATCGACCAAAATATTCATACATGAGTGGATGCCGTAGCTCAATGGTTAGTGTGTTCGCCTTCTGATCTGTAGATCTGTGTGTACAATCCCCGGCTGAAGTATAACAAAATTTAATTTCTAAAATATTTTTCTTTCAAACGGTTCCCACCTGGCAGCAAGTAATTGGCAATTTTTCCGGCAGTAACAATTTGCCAAAAATGCTTCTTAAAAGAGTTCTGTGACAAAACTAAATTAAAGTGATGCCACAAGGGTTCTGCCGTTCGGAATTGGCTAATATAAGTAAGTCTCTTCTAATGCTGTCCAAATTTAACACGCACAACAGTATTGAAGAGAATCTCGGTGGTATCACGCCTTTCTGGCCTAAGTGTGTCCTCTCAGAGAGAGGGCAGCCGCATAACCTAACCTAACCTAAGTTTATATACATTGTCGTAGAATATGCTGGCTGACTATCAAAAAGTGGGCTTCCAGTAATACCATAACGTCTAGATCTATTTACGAAATGTAGAAATATTTGAAAATTTTTTATTTTCATTGCAAACTTTAATAGTGCTCTCTTGCTTAAAGCCAATGCTTCCCCTAGATCGTTGAATTCTGGGTCCATTAAGAATTTTAGGCGGTTTTTATAGAATACTGGACAGCTGTAGATGCTTTAACAAAAAGTAGTAAAAACACAATGATTAAAATCGTTCGAAAGCATATTGCAATGGTTTTCAAAATAGTACCAGCGGCAAAGATTATTTAAATGGATGTGTCTTTAAAGACTCAGCATACATTTAAGGGTTAAATTTACTCTATTCATACTGCTACTATTCAGATTACAAGTCTCATGTCTCATTATATGAAATACTAGTATGGCTAGAATTTTGCACCAAGTATTAACTAGCACAATTACCAATCAGCTGATGAGGAAAAACGTAATATGCTAAACGACGTGAAAATAAAGAAAAGGAAAAAAATAACGAGTGAGAGAGAGAGAGAGAGAGAAAGAGAGAATAACTTTATTATGAGACAACGTTAAAATAATATGCTAGAAAAATTAATTAATTACAGGTGAGCTCATAACAGAATAAGTAGCACAGTTACAGTAATAAAAAATAATAATAAAAAAACACAACAGTTAAAAAAATAGCACAACACCACCCACATAGCATAACGATTAACTATGTTAACATTCATTACAATCTATAGTATTGCTGCTGCTGTTGTTGTTGTTAATATTAGATTATTTGTAATATCATCATCTTAGTGTAGATCCTTGCAAATAACAACATGAAATCGCTAAAAGAGGTGAATGAAAGAAAATTATACCGTTGCAAGTATATACATTCTTACATAGTATATACATAAATACTATTTATGTAATATAATATAAGCACATCCATACATAGCTACATACATTTCATTAACAACCAACAATGATGGTAGCATTATGTTAAACAGTAGCTACATATCTTAGTTAAGTACGTCTTTATGTTACTCGCTTAGCATACATGCATTCGCTGCTGAGAAATGCAGCCACATTTAATTTGTAATTTTATTCGGTTGATATCATTAAAGCATGAACATTTAAACCTATATATCGTATAAGTAGGTATTCGATGTATTGTGGAAGTACCACAATACAATACAGAAAGCAACATCTTTTTTTTTTTTCTTCACTAAGTACCTGCAATAGTTTCGGTTAAACAGTTATGGCATGTTACAATGGCTCGCGTATCATAATGATGTAATTAGCATTTTAAATCGCTTCGATGGCTTTAATAATTGGTGATTTGTTTTTCTTTTTTTTTTTTTTTTTTGTATGCCTACAGTTTTATAATCATCTTAGCCTATTCGTTAAGCAGGTATGACAAAAAAATTACAAATTAATACAAAATCCAAAAAAAGAGTAAAAGTGCAACTAATTGATAATTGATTAATTAAATGTTGCAAATGGAACTTTGGTGTATTTCGAAGTCTGTTTACTTGTGCACTTGTTTAAATTCCAAATTAACCCTATAATCGTGGATAATGTTGAATTCGCATGCTTAATCTTGGATTGGAGAAGGAGAATTTATTTTTATATTTAAAGTGGTTTTTATTAAAGCCAATATATACCGTTTTGTCAACCATCTTTCACCATAATATTCCTTCACTTTAGAAACAACAGAATTTTCGATTAAAAAACTAATCCACGTAATTATCGCAAGCATCCCTTACCATCTTACTTACACCAAATGTAGAAAATTGTCTCATTTTTGCATCTCAATCACTTTTCATACACTGTATAAAATTGTATGAATATTTTTCCAATAGTTGCATGTCTACAGTCAAACAAACAGTACAGCATGTCCAGTTGTAAAAAAATAATAATGAAGTTATAGTGTTTAGGTAGATTTAATTAAGGGGAGAATAGGGTTTTGATATTTTTTTTATGTCAATCTAGTCAATTTCAAGTCAATCGGAGCAAAATTCACAAAGTTATGACTATTTTTATACCTGTCGTATCAACTGACTCCATGCGTATAAGCCGAGCAGAGCAGGAAGCTGAAAAATAAACAAAAGAAGACAGGATTCATCGTAGACAAACGCAAAAATATGTTTTAGATATCATGGATGATTGCAACATCCTTTATGGACCTGGCATCGATGATTCAGTGTGAGATAAGCCGATAGAACTCGCTCATGAACGTTTGATCCCAAAATTTTTTGTTGTTCAAAACTTTAAAGCGTTTTTCGTACAACTCACGTTTTCAAAGTCGGTATCCCTCGTACCTTCAGAACTACTGCATCGATCATTTTTAAATTTTCAACACTATTTCTGTACATAATTTACGAGGTAACTCTAGTTTTTTCCAATTTGTTAATATTTTTCATTTTATAATAACAAATTAACCGATTTTTTCGAAAAAAAATCGCATTTTTTCCTTCAAAATGTTCCCAAAAAGTGAAAAATT
Organism: Megamerina dolium; assembly: GCA_963854835.1. Classification (NCBI taxonomy): domain Eukaryota; kingdom Metazoa; phylum Arthropoda; class Insecta; order Diptera; family Megamerinidae; genus Megamerina; species Megamerina dolium. The sequence goes on from OY978528.1 coordinate 14,501,094, forward strand.
AAAATTTCGAATAACCCCCACATTATCTCACGATATAATTTTTATTTTTTGATTTCAGATGATCCAGCACCGATTTATGAGGGATATCACAATTCAACTTTTTTCCGAGACGCTCCAGAATAATTGCTGCCATTATCGTATTTTTTAATATTTCTCCATGAAAATTTTACACAATATTCTTCAAATGTCATACTATAATGTACGATTGGTTTTAATAAATAGATTTCTGTGAAAAAGAACTTATTTTGTGGTGTACTAATAACTTTCGATATAATGGAAATTAGTATAATTCAAATTTGCTACAACAAATACATAACTTGGGAAAAATAAATTCTGCTGTTTCTTTCTATCCCTTTAAATTCCTTTTAATTGAATACTTACTGCATCTGCATGACAAAAATAAAATAAAAACTCTCCATTACTAAGAGGGTTAAACATTTGCATGCACATCTGTAAGTGGATAATCCCCTTTTAGTAATTATAATCATTAGAAATCCCGAAAAAGGTTTGTTCGTGTGCCAATTCTTTATATTTAATTGTATTGTAAACATAATAAAAATTAATTTAGCATAACTGAAATAATTAAATTAATATGTATTACAATACAGACACTGGTAAAACATTGAATATACCTACATACATACCGACAAGCCAAAATGATTAATTTTAATAAATCAACTTTAAATGGCGCTAATTAACGTTATAGTGTTTTAAAAACCAACAGCAACAATAACAAAAAAAAACGAGAACAAAAGCCAAAAACAATTACAATTTCAAAAAAATAAAACAAAAAAGCTATTGTATGCAATAGCGATGGCTATCCATTACAAATGAAATGAACACATTAAAACTGTGTGTAAAAGACAAAAATGAAAAACCAAGAAAAAGACAACAACAACAAAAACAAACCCAAATGCGTTACCTCATTATATTTGTATGGCGGAAGTGTGCACATCCATACATATACGTATGTACATTACATAAATCGCTTGGGAACAATCTCTACACCCATAAATGTGGTTATTATCGCATTCGGTAAACGTGTAAACTAAAGTGATTTTCAACGCATCTTTATAATACAAAAATTATGTATCACTCATAATTTTGTATTATGGCCATTGTTTACTAAATAAATGTTTATTTTAATAGAAACTTTTAGCAATGCATTTGTACATTGAATATTGAATATCATTAAAGTTCCATAACAATTTTTTTCCGATTTTCTTATGGCTTCTCAAGGCTCTTAATGGAATAAAATAAATGTAGTTTTAGAAATGGCTTCAAATCTAAACAATGTGGTAAATTCAGTTACTAATTAGGGATGCAATGAAAAATATTTAATTTTTCCAAATAAAACCATCAACAAAATGATATCTTTAGACAATTCCAACTACAGTCAAAGAGTAGATCCATCAAATATTAAAATGTTATGAGACAGATGTAAATTACATTAAAAAATGAGCAAAATTATTATTAATCACTTTTATTTTCTCTTTGGATTTATTGTTAATGTTGTGCTGCATTATTAAATTTGGAGTTGTTATAGAATTTTATGTCTAGCATTTAAACTTTTCGTGTCAGAATTTGCTCCGCAGATCATAAAATCGGTCAAAAAGCATACTTTGCTATTCCATGATATTTGAACTACTCGTCCATTTATAACTATATGCAAAAAAAACCTGTGAATCTTCTACTGGTATTACATCCCTGACTTTAAGCAAGCCAAAGATCAAATTGTATAGATATTAATTGTAAATTTCCTAAAATTCTATGAAAACAAACAAAAAATGATTTCGATTACGTATTTGTAGCGAATATCGACTTTCGCCTCATGGTGAAGATTTCAGCAGCAATCATCTCTATTGTTCACTCTTTAAACATTAATAGATTCTTCAGTATTAACTCCCCTACCATAGCCTCAACACCTTCCACTTCTCCGCTATACTTTTCGATGTCTTGGTTAAAGGACTCTAACGAAGTAGCGTTCTGTGATACTATCGTGTCCAATCACTGCTCATGGAATACAATGAGGGTTGCCATAAATTATCCAACTCTCGTGAAATCCGAATGAATTCAACAAAGCACATCACTCTTAAAATCCGATTTTTAGAGAATTAATGCTTCCAGTACCTCTTCAAGATGCATAGTTGCAGTGTTTATGAGGAGGTCGTTAATGTCCAACCATGGTCTTATGCTACAACATCTATATAAGAGATATAAATAAAGAATTAAGATAACGAACATAGAACAGAGATTGTACTTTCTACGCTTGAGCTCTTATTGCATCCACCTACCCACATTATCTTAGAAGACCAAATATCTTCGTTTAATTACTTATTTCCAAATTGAACAGCAGACAGTTTTATTATTATCATATTATTTTTACGCTTCATTTACTATTTAATAGCATTTTGTTAAACGATAAAAACAAATTGAACTATTTGAATTATTAGAAAAGGTGTAGTACACAATTCTCAAATATTAAATATGTTCTCACCTTTTAGCACTTCATACTTAAGTATTCCGTAAGTATTCAACTAACCAATAATTCCATTACGTTATCGAGCGTAAAATTGAAAGACAATTTTTAACTTTATTTCAACTTATGTGCAAGTACTCGAATGAAATTTAATTCACCCTCACTCCCCTATGTAAATGCCACTACAGTGACTTTTTGCCTAATGATGGCATTATTACAAATATTTCTTATTAAATTAACTCATAATTATAGGTACTTTTGTAGAGATTGCAAAATTTTTGCTCGAACCTAATTTTCTGCTGCCACTTACAATTTATTAACTGTGATTCTGTGAAAAAGTTCAAAGTACTTACCATTCCTAAGAAAAGTCGTTTATTATTGTTATAATTTCTTTTTCTTCTACTTGTATAAGACTGCAACATTACTTTTAGAAATTATTGAAGTTTTGTCAAAATACATGCGTAGTAAAACCCTTATATATTCAATGGGCACATATGTAAAGGGTGACCTAAGAACAAGTTTTTAAAAATAAAATGCCTTTATTATGAAAAGCACATATTCTCAATATTTATTTATGTAACTGCTTCGACAGGCTTTGAACCAGCGCATCCAGTTCGTAGCTCTTGTTCACAAATAGCTCGGACGAGAATCATCTTAAGAGCCTGAATCGTTTCTGGTTTCTGAAACCTCAAACTTTAACAACACCCTCTGAAAGAGAGTATAACGAAGTCAAGTCATAGCTCCTTGGTTTTCAATTGATGATGTCTTGTAACACGATTACCAAAGTTTGCGTGCAAAAGACGATTGTTTAAAGAGATGTATAACACAGCGCGTCATTCTGATGATATCAAGGGTCATGCAAGCTCAAGTCTTGAATTTCAGACCATAGAAACTCAAAAATCATGATTCTATAGCGCTCACGGTTGACCAAAATGACGTTTCCAGCAGCATTATTGAAGAAAAAATGGGTTAATTATGCCACCACTCCAAAATTTACACCAAACTTGGTCGCTGTGGACGCATTAATTCTCCCTATCCCCATATACGTTTTGTTTTTTGTTAACATAATCGTCGAGATGTAACTGTACCTCGTATTAGTATATGATTTTTCGACCAAATTCGATGTGTCCAGAGGAGCCCAGAACAGCTCAAAGCGGATGGTCGGCCTTTTAAGTGAATAATATACGATTTTTTTTTTTATAAAATCCTCGTCGCGCTTGTGCATGAAATGCTAAGTTGTTACAAATGATGACGGGTCGATGTTCAGCAGTCATATTCTCGTCATTCTCTCAACGACGGGGACTATTATTAATGTTGTTCACTATCATGAAAGACTGGCGAACTTTTTGAACCAACTAATATACAGCAAATGGTGGGTTCTCCATTTCGGCCAAAACGGTTATTCAATAAACAAGCTGCTTGGGCAACACAGAACTCATTATAAATTTGCAATATTTTCTAACGTTGTGTACACATAGAGGGATTGATTTTATTCCTCGGTGGTACTATATCGACTGATAATTACAATTTCGAGAGCGAAATGACAATCGGTGCCAATATTTCTTATGAATCGATAAGAAACTAGTAATTAGATCACCCTATATATGTAAAAAAAAGTCATGAATTATATATTCGGCATTGCATTGCAAGTATTGCAAGATTCACTCAAATATGGAGCAATAAATTTCAATATGACGAAATCTTTATCATGTCTTTGTGATTACAATATCTACTTAATTGAGTATGATCACGATCAATCTCCAAGATATGCAATATATGGCACTCCAAAGGGATTCACTGGTAATTACTGACTATGAGTTCAAAAGGACTCTTGTGAAAAACAACTTTGTAGGCTATTAAGTTTGAATTGTTAATTCTGTCAGATAATACAAAATTCCACCACTCTTAGATATACTTTTTTTAATATATTGTAGTATTTTTATTACTGATAAAACCTTAATAAATAATTTAAATGGGAGAAGTAATACATATACATATCCCTGCATACTTACTCTTATTAATAAATATGTACAATACAACAACAATGAGTTTCTCATGTCCATTTGTAAATGTTCATCATCCTGTAACATGCAAATCTTGCTGCAATAAATTTAAGAAATGGCCCGCATAATTGTCTATCAGATATGTACGTTCGAGTATATAAATATATATACATACATATGTACGTACCAAAGTCATTATAAAATCATTTCTTCAATTAATTTGAATTAATTTAATTAATCTTATCTGTTTGGTTCATCTCTTAAATCAATTTAACCCAAATCTTGGGTATAATGAAGTCCAAGTATTTAAAAATTTCGATAAATATAAAATACACAAACACATACACACACATACACACTGCTACTACTACTACTACTATGAAAAATAATTACGAGTATACATAACTGTGGACAAAAGAAGTAGAAAAGAAAACCCCAAACAAGAAACCAGACATGTAATTTGTTATTGTTCTTGTTAGCTTCATAGAATGAATACATAATCTTGGTAGGTACCTAGCTATCCATACAAACCGTATTAGTATATGTACCATATGTATTTACCATTCACATACATAAATCCATATGTTTGTACGTACAATGAACGAGTATGCACAGGTAAGAAATCACAGAGTCGTTGTTGCAGTAATGACGATATGCATTATGCACTCGTTTTCTCTCTTACTCCCTCTCTTGCTGACCCGCTTAACTTAATTTTAACTTTATAATTCTCTCTTACTTACTCTTCTACTCTCTTTCGATTTTTAACTTTATGTTTTATGCTCAATGATAATTATGACCGTTTCTCTTGTTTTTATAACTGACTCAATCGACATGGCCCAATTTGAGTTTAAATAGTTGTTTCACTCTAAAGCTGCTATTTGGTTTTTCGTATTAATTTCAGACGGGTCTACCAATCGGTTCTGCTAAGTGAAATTAAACATGCTTTTTAAAAAAAATGTGATACGATATTACCATGACTCTCACATACATTGTCAGAAATACGTCTTAGTTTTTTTTGTTTATTATTTAAAATTTTTTTTTGTGGAACACACCGTTGAAGAATAGTACTCAGACATAAGTTCAGTCCATTATACCTCAGACCTTAGATTGCTCTTACTCTATGATTATACCAATATTACGAATAAAACTAATTAGATCTAATGTCTTGTTGATGATCTAGCTAACGTATCGGCTCCGAAGACTTCAAACCAGGTTCCAACGAAAGTAGAAAGAAAGTGGTCTCCCGCCACTTATTCCTCCAACTCACAGAAAAATTTTTTACAACCATGCCAATCAACTTTAAATCCATTACAAAAGAAAAGGGCTCAATATATAAGGTCAAGTAAAAAGAAATTATTATTATTTTTGCATTAAATTGAAGGTTTTATTTAGCATAGTTAGAATGATCCGATTTAGGTCAAATATGAACCATTTTGTTCGATAACTTGTTGCCATTTTGAAGGTAATTTCATAATACCACTCTCATAGAAACCTTCGTCCCTATTGGCAAAAAACTGTGACAGTCGATTTTCAGAAGCTTCTCTTGACGCGAATTTTACACCAGCAAAATCATTCGCCATAGACAGGAACAGGTAGTAATCACTTTGTGGCAGGTCCGAACAATAAGGTGGATGCATAAGAACCTCCCAAAAAAGCTCCCGAAGCTTTTGGCGAGTCACTATGGATGTGTGTGGCCTGGCGGTGTCCTGAAGGAACACAATTCCTCTCTTATTGGCCAAAGCTGGCCGCTTCTGGGCGATTGCTTCCTTCAGACGGTCCAATTGTTGATTCCAATTCCAATAGATTACTAAAGCCATCTATTGGAAAAATAATGGATTTCTTTTTACTGCACCTGATAAAACCTTGCGTGCCTAGAGACTATGGGGAAGTTCGTGTTTAGTAATACTGTGGCAGCTAATCTCGGAGCATACTATTTGAAATCATGGATTTAACTGACGAAACCTTAAACAATAGCTTTCAAAGCAGCAGAATGCAATCCAGAGGAATGATCAGAGCACCCGATCATAAGTTTTTTTTTTTTTTTTTTTTTTAGCTTATTTTTTTTTATTGAATCTTTCTTAAATACAAGAAACTAACAATAAGTATTCAAATCTTACAAACTAAATAAAACTATGTGATATCCCCTACGTTCCATCACAATTTGGTGAGTCGCGAGATGTAGCAATTTTACAGCATATTCAGTGTGTCTTTTCTCTTTAATCGACGATGCCCCTTGCTCAGCAACAATTGCCTAGCAAGGGGATTCGGATGATTGTGTAATTTTTGAATGTAGCTTCTGCAGGACATTGCAACTTCCTCAGAAATTGTGGATACATTTAAATCTCGATGGATGTTAACGTTCCTCATATACCAAGGCGCGTTTACAATAATTCGCAGACACTTGGATTGTATTCGCTGCAATTTTTCGATATTAGAGGGAGATGCGGTGCCCCAAAACTGAATACCATAAGTCCAGATTGGTTTCAGGATTGCTTTATATAATAGCACTTTGTATTCAAGATTCAACTTTGATCTTTTGTGTAACAGCCACCATAACTGATTCATTTTAAGCTTGATCTTAGTTTTCTTTGCCTCTATGTGATTTTTCCATGTCAGCCTTCTGTCGAGCTGAATACCCAAGTACTTTGTTGAGGAACATTGTGGAACTGATTGGCCATTAATTTTAAGTGGGGGACATGTATCTAGCCTTAGCGTGAAGGTTACATGTACGTTCTTTGATTCATTGACTTTTATACGCCATTTTGCTAGCCAGATTTCGAGAGAATCGACATGAGTCTGCAGGAGTTTAGTAGCTTCTATGGGGTTAGAGCGAGAGCACAATATTGCCGTATCATCAGCAAAGGTCGATATGAATGTATAGTTATTGTTGGGCATATCTGAAGTGTATAAGAGATACAGTAAGGGACCCAAAACGCTTCCTTGAGGAACGCCAGCGTGAATATCCAATGGATTTGTTGTGTAATCCTTGTGATGTACGAGAAATTGTCTTTTCGTGAGGTAGCTACTAAGCAATGAGGAGACATTTGCAGGCAGTAATAGTTTAAGTTTGTAAATAAGGCCATCGTGCCATACTTTATCGAAAGCTTGAGTGATATCAAGAAAGACAGCTGAGCAATACTTTTTTTCTTCAAAAGTGTTCCTTATCAGAGTTACAATGCGGTGGACTTGTTCTATTGTGCCGTGCTGTTTTCTAAATCCAAACTGATGTTCATAAGTAATCTTGGAATAAATGCTTGAAATTATCAAAATTTTATAATTATCGCTGAGACAGTTTATCCAAATGTTGTTCGTTAAATTGTAACTCATCTTACTGTCTGTAGATCTATAGGGTCACAGCACATGAGGAGAATACTCTCAACCCCATACTTCCTACTCCATCATTATTATTTTCGGGTTATTATTATAGAGGAGGTACTACGTATATGTATAGCGCAACTCTTTCATTAAATGGTCAAACACTATTTTCAGAGAAAGAAAGAGAAAGTGAAAGAAACCACAGTTTCAACTCTGTCACAGAAACTCTATTAGGAATTTTATTGTCAAAAGAGTGGTGGTGAATTACTTGGCGACAAATTTGCTTATATTTCACTTTGCCACCTTCTCTTCTTCTATCATAATGAAGGACTTTTCTTTCCTAACGTCATACATAAATAGATATGACACTAATTTGTATATCTTTCAAGTATCAACACTAAAAAAAATAACTGGGTGCTATAACAATTAAAGAGTCAAATGTTCACCTTCTTGCCACTTTGTTTAGTAACTTTTATGATGGTGTCCATAACTAAATAGTGTATTGTATTGTGATAAAACTATTGTTTTATTTACTCTATAAACACAACAGTTTAGTATCATATATTGGATCATATACATACATACATGCATACATATAGGGAAATTTACCTATTTACAATATATAAAATGTTAATACATAAATAACATTCATTTTAATAATACAACACCGAGATGTCATCGTTAAGTTATTGAAATATCTCTTCTACATATTTACACTGGCTTGAGAATGTATTTCTTTGCTTAATATGTATGATGTTGAATTTGCATAAGTTATTAACTAATTTAATATCTTTTAAAATAACAACGGTACTTTATTGTTTCTGCTTTTAAATAGCGATATATGCATTCACACACACATATATGGACAATAGTACAACTATTTATATGCAATATTAATCGGTCATCATTACTTACTTACATACGAAACACATTCAGAATAAATGTATTCATATTTTTATAGAACCTTTATTTGGAATCTTAACTCAGTATGAAAGGTATTTCGCAAATAGGCAAATAACCAAATCTACCTGCATACTTTGAGTATTACGATAATTTCCGAATCATATTAAAATATACGATATTTAGTACCGACATACTTCCAATCGTTAAATTCCATCCATCCATCCATCCATCGATTTAGCGTGTTAACATAAACAGTTCATATTTTCATGTTTATGCACTAAAAGTGACATATGCGCAACTAAGTAAGCATGTATGTAAATAACAACAACAACATTTACAATATTTCCGTGACATAGATGTATGTACATACGTAAAATATAAAATACAAGAAAAAAAAAAGAAAAGAAACAAAACATTAAATTGCGACGCATTGTCTACGGTAGAAATAAATTTTTTCTTTCATTTTTCCCCCCCACTTTATTTTCATTTCTTTTATGTTATTTGTCTTATAAAAATGCCAGAATTCGAGTATTTCTAAATTTATTCGATCATAAATACTGTTTTGGAAAAAAAAAGCAACATTATTGTGATTAGATTCTTATGGATTATAGATGGTGCTATTATATGAGTGTATGTTTTAAACACCCAGAAGGAAAAAATGCCATTGAAAACCTTCGAAGAAATTTTTCAGGTTTATTTTCTTAGTTATGAGGTCAGTACAATCAAAAGTTCGAAATGTCAAGCGCTTACAGGCGCTTCAGTACTTTGTCTTTCCATCCTGGCTCGTCCATTCTATCTGTCAGCTAATATTCGCTGGGAACTAAATCTGTTGAATACTGTTGCTGTTCAAGCAATTCGTACTATAATTTTGTAAATTTAGCCCTCGTGAAAACACTTGTGTGAACCCGTGAAATTTGTTGATTAAAAAGTAGGTAGTTTTCTTCGGTAAACCAGATTTCTTTTACGACTTTTTTAATCTATTCGATCCAAAAGTCGTCAATAATATTCTACGTTGATTGTTTGCTGATACGTGCTCAATTGCTCAATTGTTATTAAATGCAGCATGTATGACCAAGTTATTATTTTAAACTGGCATAGGCTATTTCACGCAATTTCACTCTTCAATTATGTAACAACATAAAATGAAGTTGTAGAATGATATCTGGTCAATTTTTGAACGCTAATACACCCATGTTTAAGTTCAACAATCCATCTTTTACTACATAACATAATACTGATGAATCCATTACAATCGAAAATCGATTTAGTCCGAATAGGTATCTCTGGTTTTAGTACATATTTATCGTATTATATCAGTAAGTTTCTTGATTGGAGAAATCTTTTTTAACAAATATTCAATGACTAAACGATTTTTAAAATTATCCACTATAAAAAAAAAACAAACTAACAGATTTGTAATTAGACATGTATTCATTTGAAGGAATTATTATTGTAGTGCAATTTAGTACCAATTTACCGAATATCTTGTAAATACTATTGTACATTATATTTATGTCTTCGAAGACAAGCGCATAATTTTCCTACTGTCCAAATGTATATTTACTTGAATTCGTATATTTCGGTGTATGTAAGTTGTAATATTTCGAATTAATAATACAAGTATATCAATACAAATGTATAAAATTAAATTTAAAATCACTGCTTAGTTAAGCTACAGGTGAAAAATAGAACATAAACATAGAAATATCACATAAATACATAAATATACAATGCCCTTAGCAATTATTTAAAATACCTACTCGCTTAAATGTCATGTCAATGTAACGATTCTTTTGTAATTTGTACAAATAAACAGTAATAACAATGACACAAGCACTCAAAATGTTTACTCTTATTCGATTTCATTTTGTTTTTTTTTTTATTATTTATATTTTTTATTACTCTTTATATTATACAATAGATTGAATTCTTATCGGGAGCATGTGGTTTACACATAAAAGGAAGAAGCTATTAAAAAAGTGTAAATTTCGAAAATGTATTCTTTGTTGAACAAAAAGTTTACTTGCTTCAAAATTTTGTTGGTTTGGTTGGTTGGTTAGTTTGGGTGCAGCCTAGGGGACAAAAACTCAGGCTCAATTAGCGCAATAAACGCCATTTTGATACACCACTGGTGTGACCACTGATATGTGATTCTATTTTCGATTTCGGCAGTCGCATCGAAAATGGAAAACCGTTTCCCTGGTCCCTTCCTGATCGCAATTACGGCACTGTCACTGTCACTATGAGACCATCCCATCCTTTCGGCGTTGGGTTACGTCTAAAAATTTTTTCGGATCTGTTTGAAACATTGTAAAACCTGAGGTTTACGAGATAGCGATATAAAGTTGACGAAAATTGTCATGATCAACATAAAATTTAGAAATGTTCAACCATTTAAAAAAAAACACACTGAACATTAAGTTTCACAACCAATTCGGACTTCGTATGGAAAAAATGGTTTTTCATGAGTTTTTTTAATCACCCATAAAATATATCTTCTAGAAGGGTCAAATGTATGACCGGCCCCTAGTAATTTTCTCTCCTTAAAATTTTTTTAGGATATTCTTTTCACCAATCTATAGCACTTAAGAGAGCTGCCCTACGAAAATGACATTTTCATAAAATACACCCGAGGGTGCGCTCCTAGAAACATAAGATATATAAACGAAGCCCATTTATTTTTGCATCAAACATTTTCTCCAATCATACTTACTCCGTATATGCATCTCTTAAGGAGTACCCATACAAAGAATACCATAGGTGGTCAGGAATTACATCTGGGCGGGTGAAATATAATTTCAACTCACTTTTATTTTATCGTGCCAATATTTTTCACGAACTTAAGGGAGAACTGCCATAAAAAATTAACAATAAACACCTAAAAATTCCGACCGCCATTAGTTTTTCTTCTTTAATATTTTTCCCGAACATACATACACTGTATTCCTATACCAGAAGCACCTGAAAAACGGCAAATAACCACATCACACCATGCTATTTCAACTTTCAAGCTCATGAGCGAGTTCTGACGTTTCATGGATCGGGACGAAACTTCCTATATTGTAGCTTTTTATGAAATATCATAGACAAAATAATGTACAACTCTACGGGCCGTAGTTATAGTCAAAGTTAGAATCATCTTAAAGTTAGAACCGACTTGTTTGACAAACATCTGTCAAAAAGCCGACAAATCTTAATCTTTATTTACAATTTTACTTTTAAATTTTAGCGTATCTAGTTACTTAATATTGAAATGTCACAACATCTACATTTTTATCGAAACTTGAATGTACAATATTTGACAAGAAATGTAATAAAATTTTATAATCTCCTTATTCATCAATTGTAGTAAATAGTAGAATTTAACGCATCTCCTTTATCCTAAATTTATAGTCTTGACAACTGCATATAATACAGCTCAAGAATGATAGTGATCCTCTTTGGGTAAATATAATGTCCTGTGTGTTTATTTCATAGTCACATGTGTATAAAAATACAAATCGAGGTCACCATCCTTTATTATATTTTTGAATAGTCTTCACTATCAATGGTATTTTATTATGTGGTTTAAGCAAATACATACATAAAATTTTGATATGCTGAACGTAACGAGCAACGAAAGATCATTACGTGTTCTTGTGAGGAAACTATATATAAATCACTAGAAGCTAAACATATGTCACTGGACGCCACAATTTAGTGGTGGCTATTGTATCGAGATCACACAGATACAACATTAACATTTTCAGTGACAATTAACTGTATGTGACAATTTTCAATGCCTTCTACACAATTGAATTATACTGTAGATTTCGAAAAAATCGCCGCGTCATATGAACATTTTAATTCTCCCTCAATCGAGTCCACTGTTACTTTTTTAATCCATTATGTTATGGTTTCAAGTTTTTAAAATCTAAAAATCAAATAGCTGCAGCTGTATACGTAAGTAAGTTAATAAAGTTACACTTAATTTTGCGTTCCATTAGCATAAAGAGAAGTTAGAACAAGTTTTTCTTGCCAACACTCGAGCTGTGTGGTGCTCGCCGTTAAATAACGCATCTTTTATTATGATAATTTAAAAAAAAAAATTATCACAAACACAAATCGTATTTCATGCTCTAATTAAAGTAGACAATAACAAATCACTAAATTTCATTTTGTGGTGGTAGTTTTAATTGTAGCTATCTGTACAATGTAAAATAACATTTGCTCAGGTCGAATATGATGTTTAATGTTAAAAATTATCCCGTGCATAGATCTTTCATAAAGCACAAAACAAAGCATCGTACATTGTAGGATATACATACAATGAAAAATACACACTTCTGCCAATATTTTTTGTCCTCAGTAGGGATACCACGTAAAATCACACATAATTTACAAATAATTGTCAAAACAATAGTGAGAAATTCGTTCAGCACCCTGTGTTCAAGTCATGAAATCTGGCATTCACCGTACATAAATGGAAACAATTTAAAACAATGTTACGCTATAATTTTCCGGCAATGTTATATGCCAACCCTTTATTAGTTGCAATGTATTTGCAAAATTATAAAATCATTAAAGGATTTTTAATATTCGACTATTTCAAATGAGGGTTAAACACAATTATAGCGAACGACGATTTTCGCTGGAACGAAATAGAATTATAGACTCGTGGTATAATAGCCGCATTCTTTTGCACGCGAGTTGCAAAAGAACACTGACTTATTTGCCGAACTGCATGCAAAGCAACAACAAAAATAAGCGACACCGTCTATTTTAACCGAGTTCAATTGAAGTTGCTTATATTTTAATCGACCTGAGTTATAGTGTTGGAAAGTAAAAAAACAGCACTATTGTGAATAGACTACTGGAATGTGCTTGGGAAATTTCAACAACACGTCAAATTATTGTAAATATAAACAAAAATAAGCAAAATAAAGCAAGTGCAAATAAAAATTTATTTTAAGTAAACGAATATATTTACCACAGATACCGCAGAATTGTTTCTTTTTTGTTTTTATTTCGTTTATAAATATCACGAACAACCATATATACCACCAGCGTTGCTAAGTAACTAAAGGGAAATTATATTTAAGTAAAAGGGAATTTAAGTGCGAGTTGGTGTTCTTTTGCAACTCGGTTACAAAAGAATGCGGCTAATTATTTAAGTTCGTCAAATGAGCGAGTGTTCTTTTGCGTGCAATAGAACACTCAATATCCTAAACAACGCTGCCAAATTGTAGAAGTTCAATTCACTCAAAGGGAATTTTCGGAAGCTCATCGGTTTTTTTTTGTTTAACTTCAAAATTCAATGTTATGTAAAATTAATTTCGATATTTTTTTGAATAGGAAGAGAAGTCCCACACAGAGAAAGCTCGACGTCAGTAAACTGCGATCACCAGAGACAGCAGATGCATTTTCCACTCGACTATCGGATCTGCTTATGCAGAACACTGACTACTGCTGCCGAGGAGGTAATCGGTTACTACCGGCCTCTGAGGAATGAGTGGTATGATCAGGAGTGTCGCGACGCTACCGCAGAGAAAGACGCCGCCTACAGAAAAACCCTGCGTGCAGGCGTAACGCGAGCTGTTAAGGAGCGGTATAGAGAGAAAAGGAGTGCAGAGAGACGTCTTTTCAGGCGCAAGAAGAGGGAGTTGGAAAGACGTGAGTGTGAGGAGATAGAGATGTGTACCGACAAGAATGAGACTCGAAAATTCTTTGAAAAGATCAAGCGCCTGAGTGGAGGTTTAAATCCCGGAGCCTCTTCTTGTCGTGATGGAAATGGGAATCTGGTTACGGATGTCCAGAGTGTACTGAGCCTATGGAGGGAACACTTCTCCACGTTACTGAATGGCGATGCTACGAACAATTCCGCCAGTGGAGGAGAATGCCCGATAACCCCAATTACAGATGATGGTGTTGATGTGCCACCACCCGACTATGACGAGGTTGAAACGGCCATTTTAAGGCTGAAGAACAACAAAGCTGCAGGTGCTGATGGCCTGCCTGCCGAGTTGTTTAAGACCGGAGGCGATGAGCTGCTCACCCGCATGCACCAGCTCATAAGCAGAATATGTTCGGATGAAAGCATGCCTGATGATTGGAGGCTCAGTGTTCTCTGTCCTGTACATAGAAAAGGAGACCCCACAATTTGCGCCAACTACCGTGGAATAAGTCTCCTGAGCATCGCGTACAAGGTTCTATCGACCGTACTGTGTGAAAGGTTGAAGCCTATGCTCAGCAACCTGATTGGACCTTATCAGTGTGGCTTCAGACCTGGTAAATCCACCATCGACCAGATTTTCACACTGCGCCAAATCCTGGAGAAGACCCAAGAAAAACAGATCGACACACACCACCTATTTGTTGATTATAAAGCCGCTTTCGACAGTCCGGTAAGGGATTACCTCTACGCAACAATGTCTGAGTTCGGTATTCCTGCAAAGCTCATTCGACTTTGTAGAATGACACTGCATAACTCCCGTTGTGCAGTGAAAATTGGGAAGGACCTCTCCGCACCGTTTAATACCGAACGGGGTTTCAGACAAGGTGATTCGTTATCGTGCGACTTCTTCAATCTTATTATGGAGAAAATAATACGAGCTGCTGATCTACGACATAATGGCACTATCTTCAACAAAAGTGTCATGCTGTTAGCGTATGCCGACGATATTGACATAATCGGCATGAACACGCGAGCAGTCAGTGCAGCATTCTCAGAGTTGGAAAGAGAGTCGCGTCGGATGGGTCTCACGGTGAACGAGGGCAAGACGAAGTATCTAGTGTCAACAAACAAAGAGTCCCGGCGTCTTGGACAGCACGTCACTGTTGACAACTACGCTTTTGAAGTAGTAAGGGACTTTGTCCATCTTGGAACCAGCATTAACAGCAGTAATGACGTCAGCTTGGAGATCATGCGTAGGATAACTCTTGCTAACAGGTGTTACTTTGGGCTGAGTAAGCAATTGAGAAGTCGAGCTCTCTCTCGAAGAACGAAAACTACACTCTACAAGTCTCTCATCATGCCTGTCCTAACATATGGCGCTGAAGCCTGGACAATTTCCACCTCGGATGAGCGAATACTTGGAGTTTTCGAGAGAAAAGTCCTACGCAAGATCTTTGGACCTATTTGCGTTGGTGGCGAGTACCGAATAAGGTACAACCATGAGCTGTACGAGCTGTATGCTGATATTGACATAGTAAAGCGCATCAAAATCCAGCGGCTGCGCTGGCTAGGTCATGTCGAGCGAATGGAAGAACACGCTCCAGCTAAGAAGGTGTTATATTCGGAACCCGCTGGAGGACGACGCAAAAGAGGAAGACCAAACCTCCGGTGGAAAGACCAAGTACTGGAGAACCTGACGGCGCTTGGAATTTCTAACTGGCGCCAGCTAGCGAAGAACAGAGATGGCTGGCGAAGCATGTTATTTTCGGCCTAAATCGATATTCGGTTGTTATGGCCACATAAGTAAGTAAGTAAGTAATTTTTTTGAATACTATTACTATACTAATTTGAAAAGTCATTTAAATTTGAAGTTGAGCATCAAAATTTGGGTTTTTTTTTGTAAGAAATATCCATTACCACAATATACATGTTTTCTGTTGAACATCAAGTAGTTAACATGACCGATAAAAGGAGCAAATATAACCACCTGTATGTTTCTATCATAACCTATCCCTAATTTTCGTTTTTCAATAACGGTCATATTTAGTTAGGTTAAGTTTTTGTGGCTGCCCTCTATCTCATAGGACACACGTCAGCAATACCCGCTGTAATATGAGACCGAACATCTCTTCCAATACTTATTAAATTTGGACACTATTAGAAAGGTCTTACTTATATTAGTCGGTTCCAAACTGCAGAACCCTTATGACATCACTTTTTCTAAGCTTTCTCACATAACTCTAAAAGAGGTATTTTTTCATGGCAAATTGTTACTACCCGAAGAATGAACCCATGACCTACGAAACAAAAGGTAAACATTCATATTTGCAGAAATTTTAATAAAATATCAAAAATGTTTAGAATTTTTCAAAAGGGCTATATCACATCAGCAATAGTTTTCGTGGAGGCCAATGCTCTCTGTCCTTTTTTGCCTTAGGCATATCACACTGAAGAAACACATGTTGCAGTGCTAACATAGAATGAAACAAATAAATTATATAATAAAGGAAAATAAATTATATTATCGCTATTGACTGCAGAGCGAAAAGCTGGTAGGAAAAACATGCCATATTTTCAATTTTTCTCTTGTATAGATACAAATGTGTCTCATATCTAAAATTACTCTATTGATCTCTCTCATTCGTTGTCTCGTTTTCTTATTGAAGCAGCTATTAACAATATATTTTATTATACCCTGCATAATGCAATATGCATGGTATATTCATTTCGGTCAGATGTTTGTGTCCACTTGAAGGAATCTCCGGAGATATAGACATGGATATATATTCGTGATCAGCGTCGATTAAATTTTCGATTTAACGATGTCCGTCCGTCCGTCCGTCTGTCTGTCACCTGGCTGGTTCGCACGATAACTTGAGTAAATATTGAGCTATTTCGATGAAATTTGGCATAAGTAATCTATGATCCAAGGGTACGGAGGGGATTGATATTGGGCATGATCGGTCAATAACCACGCTCACACCAAGCATTCAAAGCGACTAACCTCGAAATTTTCAAAATCTTTAACTTGCTATAACTCACATAATATACCACTTCGGACAACAATATTTTGCACATAGAGTTATATTATACTACTATATAACCTCGCCGAAAGTGGGTGAGCCACGCCTACTTTCTAGCGTAGCTACCATACAAAGTGTCTGTACTTCTTTTAAATTGAAACTGCTGTAACTTCTACAATCTTCTGTCCAGAATAACCATAATTGACACTTAGAATAATATCATAGTCGATAATAATATGGCAGAAAATCAGTGTGCCACGCCCACTCCTTTTTGGGTCTCCCATACAAAGTTGCGGAAATTAAAAAAAATGTTACCGGTTATAACTTGCAAACTATTCAGCGTAGAATAACGAGATTTAAGGTGTGAATTAGTATTGTACGAGCAACTAGGCTCACAGAAAATGGGCGCACCACGCCCAGTGTTTATCGTAGCCCCCATACAAATTTTAAATTGAAACAGCTGTAACTTCGGCAATCTTATGTCTACAATAACCATAATTGACACTTAAATTAATATCGTAGTCGGAAATAATCTGGCGAAAAATCAGCGTACCACGCCCACTTCTTATTGGGGCTCCCATTCAAAATTGAGGATTAAACAAAAATGTTAACCACCATAACTTAGAAACTATTCAACGTATGACACCAAATTTAAGGTGTGGATTAACATTGAAAAATTAATTGGATTTACTAGAAAGTGATAAGCCACGCCCACTTTTTATATAGCTCCCATACTAAGCCTCGGAATTATCTTAAAATCCTTTTATATCGTCAAAGTCAACCATATTTCGGGTGTAAATTAGTAGTATATGCAAAAATTGTTTCTCGAAAAGTGGAAATAAAAGAAAAGTTGGATATTCGAGTAAACTTTTTATATATAAATCTACATATGCAGGGTATAGTTTGGTCGGCCCCAGCCGACTGTAAGGAGATTTTTCTTATTTCTGTTAGCAATAGCTAATATTGCCACTGCCGCTGAGAGAGAAAAAGAGAGAGGGAGACAGAACAAAAAATTAACTATACCTTTACTATACCTTATCACCATTGACTTAATATTTTACAATTTCAGGTTACTTCGACTTTACACTTTGCCCTTCGTACTATTATTATTTTAGTCTATTGTGCTTATGCTTATGCGAACCACATTTGTTCGTTAAGTTCTACTGTACTATCCTTTCTATGTAATAAAGTATAGGTATACGAAAAGGTACCTACATACATACAATATGTGTGATGTTGCATAAATTTGACTAATTTTAATTTTCATTCAGATGTGTTTTTATTGTACCTACCGCTTAATTTCTATAGAGTAACATTCAGAAGTATTGAACAAATTTGTTTGATGGTTTCCTTTTTGAATGACACTTTAAATTCGTAAATTTTATTGTGAAATGCAAATTTTACAATAATTATTACTTTTCTATAGAATTCGTGTTGGTATATGAATTATATGGAAATAATTTCACTTGATGTTCAGCATTTTATTTGAGAGATCATAATATTTGCGAATACTTAATTCAGTGGTAGTACATAAATTTGTGAAATTGAAAGAGGTAATTTGCATTTATTGTGAATAATTATAGCACCCACCTAAAATAGAGTTGCTCTGTAGTCACTATGTTTGCTTTCTTTGTATATATATGTAGATTGTTGCTTTGAATACCAGTACGGTGAATTCAACAAAGAATATGAAAATATGAGAAATTACTTTAATTTTAAAACAAACAAATAATTATATTAAAAATTCCAATTTTAACATAATTCATTATTTGGTTTTAAAAACGTTTGAGCATTAAAATTATTCGTAACGATAGCTGCATTCTTTTGTAAGCGAGTTGCAAAAGAACATAGACTCACATATAACTTCCCTTTTACTTGAATATAATTTCCCTTTAGTTACTTAGCAACGCTGGTGGTATATATGGTTGTTCGTTAAATTTATAAATGAAATAAAAACAAAATCGAAAAAAGTCTGCGGAATCTGTGGTAAATATATTCGTTTATTTAAAATATATGTTTATTTGCACTTGCTTTATTTTGCTTATTTTTGTTTATATTTACAATAATTTGACGTATTGTTGAAATTTTCCAAGCACATTCCAGTAGTTTATTCACAATAGTGCTGTTTTTTTACTTTCCAATATTATAACTCAGGTTGCTTAAAATATAAGCGAGTTTAATTGAACTCGATTAAAAATAGACGATGTCGCTTATTTTTGTTGTTGCTTTGCATGCAGTTCGGCAAATAAGTCAGTGTTCTTTTGCAACTCGCGTGCAAAAGAATGCGGCTGATGGTAATAAACTATCACAACTTCTTAGTACCTACATGTTGTATATTACGAATGCTGCCCTGTGGCAATGATAATAAACACAGACATTTAGCAAATACACAAACCCTTCAGTACTAATATTCTCTAGAGGGCAACAAATCCGCATTTGTTGGTGTATAATTTGACATTCTTCGTATAAACAAAGTAGTCCGTCTGGCAAATTTTCATTTGAAACACATATTAAAAAAACAGTCTAATAAATGTAATATTTACAACACAGTTTATAAAAAAAATCACACAGTCGATTGTTCAGTTTTAAGAAATGGAGAAGAATTTCATTAGTGGAATAAGTACTAGCAATAGCACTGGCAATGCAACAACGAATTTGATATCTATAAATACTGCTAATTTGGAAGCAATCGAGTGTGTTACTTTAATTAGTGATTCTGATGAAGAACCGTCGCCGAAGCGTAAATCCGCTAGCGGACCGCTTGGTAATGCAAAAATTAAATACGATGATGACTCCAATGATGCACAAACAACAGCGGATGAACGTCGTACGAGTAGGCGCAATAAACCAAAGGTATTAGGAGAGGGCAAAAGCAAAAAAAAATCGAAAGAATATAATGCCAATTCATACACAATATTATTTAGGTGGACTACTATAATAAACCCAATGTGGGCACAAATAGTGGAGATGTTGGTGAGAAACCAAGTACACCATCTAGCACTTCGGGAGGCAGTGGTGAACGCAGATCCGAGAGTAAAACGCGCAAATCGGAGTCCATTCGCAGTCCCTATTCAAAAGAAATCACAGATCCGCGTGAAGCTGCCGCTGCTGCTGCTGAAGCATATAAAGATATTTTGACTGGCCTGGAAGGAGCGGCATTTCAATCTCGCTTACCCTTTGATAAAATGACTTCTAACGAAGCTGCCTGTTTTCCAGATATCACAAAGACTGGCTTGGTTGCACAACGAGTATTTCTCAATATACGCAACCGTTTGCTGCAAATGTGGATTGAAAATCCCAAGCAGCAATTAATCATAGAGAACGCTTTAAAGGATATGGAACCGCCGTTTGACAGCGATCCGATTTTAGTGAAACGTATTCATTCGTTTCTAGAACGTCATGGTTTTATCAATTTCGGCATATTCAAACGCCTGCGCCCCATACCACTGAAGAAGTTGGGCAAAGTGATAGTCATTGGAGCCGGCATATCGGGTTTGGCGGCTGCACAGCAACTACAACAGTTCGGTATGGACGTAATCGTTTTGGAGGCAAGAGATCGCGTTGGTGGTCGCATTGCAACGTTTCGCAAAAATAATTACATTGCTGATTTGGGCGCAATGGTAGTCACCGGTGTCTGGGGCAATCCGATGACAATACTTAGTAAGCAAATCGGTATGGAGATGGTACCGATCAGACAGGCATGTCCTCTATACGGTGCTGGTGGTAAACCGGTGCCAAAACATAAGGATGACATGGTGAGAAACATTTGTATAAATTATGTATAAATATATTTGCAACATTTTCTCTTTAAGGTTGAACGTGAATTTAATAGACTGCTTGAATCTGCTAGTTATCTATCACATCAATTGGATTTTAATTATGCTGGTAACAATCCAGTATCATTGGGTCAAGCACTAGAGTGGATAATCAAATTACAAGAAAAGGCTGTCAAGGAAAAGCAAGTGCAACATCTAGCCAATATGTCGGAGGCACAAAAAGCAATCATTGATAATCAGGTGCTTATATCAGAAGCACTTGCTAAAATACAACAGCTAAAGTCGACGCTTGCGAAGCTGGCTAAAAATCATCCAAGCAAAAGCAGTGAATCTGATTCTGCATGGATAGAACATGAATTTGAGACGCGTGCAACACAATTCGAGTGGTCTAAATCGTTCAAGGAGTATGAGGAATTACTCAAGAAAGACGAAATCTTGCAAGCAAAACTAAAAGAGGTCGAAGCTAACCCACCAAGGTTTGTTAGTTGGACCTATTGTCATCGTCTGTTCATTATGCATAATTGTTAATCTTTGTTCGCTCATTTCATTTAGCGATGTATATCTGTCCTCTAAGGACCGTCAAATACTTGATTGGCATTTTGCCAATTTGGAATTCGCCAATGCAACACCGTTGAGTAATCTTTCACTGAAACACTGGGATCAAGATGATGATTTTGAATTCATTGGAAATCACACTACAGTTCGTAATGGTTATTCTTGTGTGCCAATTGCACTTACTGAAGGTTTGGATATACGCGTCAACACCGCCGTCAAGACTATCAAATATTTTCCCACCGGTGTGGAAATTATCACGGAGAATTTAAAGACCAACAACTCTTCGGTTACGTACAAAGCTGATTTGGTATTGTGCACACTCACATTGGGTGTCCTCAAAATAGCTACAACCAAGGTGCAATCGCAGCAAGCAAATACAGTGAAATTCGATCCACCCTTACCGGATTGGAAACAACAAGCCATACAGCGTTTGGGTTTTGGTAATTTGAATAAAGTTGTATTATGTTTCGATCGTATTTTCTGGGATCCAACTACAAATTTATTTGGTCATGTCGGTAGCACTACGGCAAGTCGTGGTATGTACTGCATTGGATTTAATTTTTTTTTCCTTTTTAACAACCTTATAATTTTAATAATAACCAACAGGTGAACTCTTTCTATTTTGGAGCATTTCTCAATCACCAGTGCTACTTGCTCTGGTTGCTGGCCAGTCTGCAGCCATTATGGAAAACGTTTCAGATGATGTTATCGTTGGTCGGTGCATTGCTGTGCTGAAGGGCATTTTCGGAAATGGTTCTGTTCCACAGCCGAAGGAAACCGTTGTGACACGATGGCGAGCTGATCCATGGGCACGTGGTTCATACAGTTTTGTATCGGTTGGCTCGTCTGGTAGCGACTATGACCTACTGGCTGCACCCGTCATTCCAGTCATTCTAACCGATGTCAATTCAACACCGGAACAGGATGAATTGCCACGCTTATTTTTTGCTGGCGAACACACCATACGTAACTATCCAGCGACCGTACATGGCGCCTTCCTCAGCGGTCTACGCGAAGCTGGCCGAATAGCCGATTACTATTTGGGCTACCCAGAAGGTACACCACCCGATATTGGGTACTCTATTGTAGAGGCGGCCAATACTGCATCTGTAGGTGACAATGTCGACATTGTGGATATTGCACACTCAACGGATTCATCATCAAAGACTTCAGAAGAAAAATCAAACACTGCCGATTCGAATGAATAAATAATTTGCATTTTTCTTTTAAAATTCAAATATGTAGTGCTAGATGTAATTAGGAATTAAGTTTTCTTATTTTGTATTTCACTTGATTATTTCGTTTCACTGACGTGACTTTTTATAAGAATTTTTTCTTAGTACATTTCAGTCTAATAAACGATATATAATTAGTGTCCCTATTACTTCAATTACTAAATGTTTAGTGAGTGGTTGTTGTTGTTGTAGCAGCAGGAATACTGAAATGTTTTCTTTTGTTCTCGTACTATTCTGAGTTGAATGGACCTTGGTTGAGTGCTTCCCGTACGTAGACCCGTCCATTCTCGATGAAGAAGTCTAATTAATTATATACATCATATGGTTCTGGATAAGACAATTGACCAATTGTAAAATAGCAGAGGCTGTTCACACATCGCATGAATAATTATTTGAAATCTTGGCTAAGGATTTCAGGTTTTAAAAAAAAGCTATGTGGAAAATAGATGCCACCAGCCTGACAAGGCATAAATCTAATTGTCATCCTTGTCCACGCCAGAAGACGTGTGTCGCGCACTGCCTGCATAAAGTTTGCAACCCTAATGTAATTTTATGTCGTCCCGCTATTTCTTGCTCTCACTCTCCCGTACTCCGTTACTTTTTACCTTTTTCTCATCACTTTCTATTTTAATTACTTTCTTATTATTGCTGCTAAACTCCCTATGCAAAGTACAAAGTGTGCGTTTCCTTAAATAAACTAAAATTATTAAAATATTTAAAAACCCCAATCACTCGAGCAGTGCGCGATATTTTAACCGTATCGATATATTTAGCAGATATACATTTAGTTTTAATGTTAACTTTAATAAACACTAATTTAAATAAAGAAAAATTTGAAGTAACAAAGAAGTGTCCGTGCCTCATATTGCAACAACATTAACGCTACCAGCGCTACCTTATAGCAAGTGAACCAAACAGGTAAATTAAACCCTGAAAATTGCACCAGAAAAAATCTGTAATACGGATTCTACATCACACTGTGTAAGGTGTAGTCATTGATTGTTGTTGTTGTTGTAGCCGCAAGAATAGGGAAGCCCTTTTTTTTGTTGTTCCCGTACACGTGGTCGAGTTCTTCCGGGACGTAGACCCGTCCATTCTTGGGATGCTATAGTTATTGATGGTTGTAGTTAGTGGTTTTGTTGTTGGTGTCTGTGCTTATCCTTGAGCCAATCTGCATCTAAAAAAGCCTTCAATACATTGTTGAACGTTTGTAGGTTTTAGGCAGTGAACGCATTCTTCGCTAACGATCGTCTGGGTGTATCGTCAAATCTATCATTTCGTCTATATATTTCGATGTGTTGTACAAGCAATGGAAACCCTATTTGAAGGAAATTTTTCGAATTAGTGTAATTCTTGTGGGATATTTTGTAAAATCGGACATTTTTTCTATTGTTTTCCAATTTAAATTTAAAAAAAATTGAAATAAAAAATATGGGATACGAGTGTTTTTTTTTCACGCTTACGCCACAAAGAAAAAAAACAAATCTTTCGAGTTGGTGTAATTCTTATGGGATATTTTGTCAAATTGGTCATTTTTTCTATTGTTTTGCAATTTAAATTTTTAAAAATTAAAATAAAAAATATGGAATAAGAGCTTTTTCGTTTTCAAGATTACGACACGAAGGAAAAATCATAAAATCATCTCTTTTTTAATTTCGCGTAGAAATGCCAATGCCCATCTTCTCTTTTCACTGTTACATTTAAAATGGGATGTCGTTTTCGTTTCCTTGTACGTCAATTATCTTTTCTAACAGGATAAACTTTCACTTGTTCTTACTTGCTTTTCTGCGAGATACAGGTATGTCAGTTGTTACCAAATTTTTGGCAATTTGCCTAATCAAAAGCTGTGGCGATCGAAGTAGTGTTGCTGTTTGGTATTTTTTCTTCTTTTTCTTCGAGTTATATAATGAGCTCGCTCAGCACTCAGCAGTTCTACAAATCAAACAAATATGCCAATGCTTTTTTTCCAGTGTACTCAAGACCATTTCTTTATAAATGCCTTCCTACCTGTTGAGCTTGCATTGCTTTACACCTAAAATATTTTTAAATTTAAACTTTGAACAAAATTCTTTAAATTTTCAAAATTTCACTTAAATATTCAACATAACATCTAACTGCAATTATAGATGAGTATTTTAGGCCAACAAACCCACTTCAGAGATGAGATAAATTAATTGAAAAATTGCTGGAACCAAATTTATTGAGAGATTATTTTCAAGAATCAAAAAAAATAATAATAAATTCCAATCACATATCATCCTTCTGATATTTGAGCTTTCGAAACAAGCTTAAAACTGTCCTAGAGTACAAATTATACGTTTATTTGATAATTCAGAAAGTGTTTATTATATTCTACAATCTTATGCTAAATACATACTTAAACTTTATACAAAAAATATTTAATAAAAAAAAAGAAAATGATAAACCATGTACACTTTTGAAAATGAATATTAATTAAAGCCGATTTAAATGAAATATTACCATGTACGGTAGGTAGTGCTTTTGCAGTTTTATACATACATATATATACTAATATTATATGTATGTATGTATATAATATATGTAATATTTGTACAATACAAAGCAAATATTTAATTTAACAATTCATCATACATATTAATTATTTCTTATTTACTTAATTATTTATGTTTGCAGAAGTAAGGAAAATCTAATTTTGATTATTTCAATTGGGTATAGGTAATAGGTAATTCTAATCTCAGCCGCCAACATGCCAACATAAAATTTATCATAAATTATAAATACATATTATATATTCTGTTGATATAGTTGCATTCTCGATACCGAAAACTAATATTTGCATAATCGATAGTAGATGTATTCGTGTTTGTTAACTTTATAATTGAATGCTTTTTGTTGTTGTTATTGTTGTTTGATCTTGATCATATAAAGTTTTAGCTATTTCATGTTTTAGCGTTTCACCATAATTTGTATTGACGAAATCAAATGAATGCAATCAATTTGTATGTATATATATATACATATATAATTTTGTCATTATTATATATATATATATTTATATGCCTGTGTTTAGTTTTGGAACGTTTTATTTTAATTAATTATATTAGAATCTTTTCTTCTTAAATTGTTTTTTTTTGTTTTTTAATAAATTTCACACAAGATTTAATGTGAAATTTAATCGATGCATGCATGTGTCTTTTAATATTCACATATATAAGTTGTTGATTTCAATTATTGCGATACCTCTCGGAAACGTTTTTGACGCTCCAAGCTTTCCACTTCAGCCCACGAGTTTCTCATATTTCGAAATAGCTGTAATAGGAAGAAACATGCAACAAAGGAATATGCAATCAATCATCAAATCAATCAATTTTAATGACTCACCTCATCTACCCAGTTGTGTTCTGCTAGTAAATCATTTAGAATTTCAGTAGACGTTTTACTCTGATTCTCCTGTTGCTGATCGGTAACACGACGCGAACAATTTATAAATAGATTATATTTTTCATGAGCTATCTTATGGAATATATCTGCACGCGCTGCACAAATACGACACAATAAAATATCCTGCCAACCACAGAAGAAAGAAGCAATATTAGTCAAATTGCCAAACTCATCCTAATACAAATCCACACTTACCTTCTCATAGGAAATGCGTGTATCTGTCGCTATAGTTTGCATTGTATTCGGATTATATGGATGGCCAAATAGTAAGAATCGAACAGATATGCCTGGTTGATGGCATCCAGCACAATTTTTCTGCGTTATATTATTCTGACCCCATTCAGTGAATACATGGCATTTGGGCCATGTTTCAATCGATGCTATAATACTACGTGTCCACGGTGTAATCGATAGTAGTTTGCGTTTACAATTTTCCATAATTGTATCAATAGCACGGACACTTCCAAGAAAGTATTCATCTAAAAAATTAGAATGAAGAAAGTACATTCATTTTACTATTATTCCATCATCATTCAAAATCAACAAACCTTTTTCTCTGGTTATTTCCGAAAAGAAACTTGGATCTAAGACTTGTGAAATCATTGTCTGTATATATATTTCGAAATGATCCCGATATGTTAGATAATCTTCCATAATTTTTTCAATAAATTGTTCCGTATCATCATTTAGAAGTTCAGATCGCATAAATTCCACTATAGTTTCCGTATGCGACTGTATTTGTATGCGTACTGGTGCTTTAAGATATAATTTTTTTGTTTCCAAATTCCATGAGGCATACTAAGGGTAATAATAAAAATTAGTAAACTGTCAACCAATAATTGAATAAATCATTCAATCTCATATAACGAATTGTACAAAGTATTTCCTTTGATATTTCCTTTAATTACATAAAAAAATAAAAATAAAAATAATTTCATAGTAATGTCAAGCTCTTCAAGAAAAAAGAACAGCTTACCCTACACATCGATATATAAAAATGGACTTATCACGCCCAACTGCTTCGGAAGTATACGAAAAATCTTAAATATGTCAAATTACATATAATTAGTGATTCATTTAAATGTACTCCAAGGATTTTTTGACAGATCAAGTTGTCAAAATGTCAAATTGTCAATTGTCTTTGTACAGCATTTTTTTTTTTTTGACGTTTCATAATGAAGAGACTGCTTCTGAAAGCAGTGCTTTGGGCTGCTTGCCACACAGCCCAAAAAAGGCTCTCTAGACTCTCTAGTCGAAAGTCAACATGGATAAGCCGGCTACTATAGAAGAATTGGAAGCCACACCACTCGAAAAGTTCCAACACGTCATCGAAAATTGGAACTCCAGAATGCGTTGTTTAGAAAATGTCTGTCTATCTAACTGTTTGTCACCTAGCTGGTTTGCAAGATTTTTCGAGCCGTGCCCACTATTTAACGTAGCTCTCATACAAAATTACTAAGACGATACGCCTTAAAAATAAGTGTGAGATAGCCACATTTGGAATGTAAATTCATATTTGTGTTTACTAATTAAAATTGGCATGCCACGCCCACTATTTCACATATGCATATATACAACCTCAATCTTTTTACGCCTTGAATGATGATATTGTAATGGTTGAGATTATACCATAAAATCCATTAACTGCGTAAAATATGGGCCTCTACGTGTGAAGGTTATAATTAGGGCGGCTCGGGCTCGTCGAAAGGTCATCTTATTTTGAAAATAAACTGTTAGCCAATAGTATTAAGTTGTTGAATGTCTTTTTCATACTTCACTCACGAAAATACAAAGATATCTAATTCAGTACAGTCACTACATTTGCTCTCAAATAAACGAGTGCGGACGTGGGCGGAATCGGACGAAAACCACGCCTACCTACCATGCAAAAATATGCTCAAGTGCGATACGTTTGAAATTGAATGTTATTAGATGAAAACCACACCTAAAGAGACGAATTTCTTTTCGAAAGTACAGGTTGGATTGTGGCTGTGATAGCTGCATTGGCATTCTGAGCTGGACGGTACCCACCTGTCGGCAAGTAATTGGCATGTTTTCCTGTTCTGTGACAAAACTAAGTTAAAGTGATGTCACAAGGGTTCTGCCGTTCGGGAACGGTTAACGCTGTCTAAAATTTAACAAACACAACAGTACAATAACCTAACCTAATCTCACCTACAGGGTTGGCCATATTAGGTGGACCCATTTATTAAAAAAAAACTACTTAATTTGATTGAAAGAGGTTTGTTTACATCTTTAGCGGCTATTTCCTGTCGGATGTTGGTCTTAAGCTCATCTAGTGTCCTTGGCTTGCTGATATAAACCTTTAACTTCAAGTAGCCCCACAAAAAGAAGTTCGACGCTGTCAAATCTTGCAAACGCGAGGGCAGTCAAAATCGCAATGTTTCGAGATGAGACGACCAGGGAATAAAGGTATCAAAAAATTTATTGCGTCACGCTCTGTATGGTGTGGGACCGTCTTGCTGAAACCAGATAGCTCCATACCATTTTCTCGAACTAATGGCATCAAAAAATCGTGTTCCCACGGTCGTCTTCGAAAAAGAACGGTCCGATCATCATATTCGTACAAATTCCGCACCACACTGTCACCTTTGGCCAACCCTGCCTGGTCTGCCTATCTGTTATGATTTAGAGTATCTAAGCTTCGATAACACCGAAGTTAAGCTTTCTGAATTTTTTGTAACTCTTCGATATAACCAGCAACAATAGCCCAATATTCCTCTGTAGGTGTGAATTCTGGATTCCTCTCCTTTGTGACATATTTCATGTTGTTCTTTTTCTTGAGCTGTGGCTAAATTATGACAAAATATTGCTGAAATATTATGGTTTTCTACAAAATGGTATAAGGAGGCGATGTACGCACTCCCTTTTATAAATTTCAGCGGGTATAGTACTCCCTTCGAGAAGAATGTGATGGCCTTAAGACCACAAAAGCAAATCCAACTGATCAACTGCAGCACCTCTCCATTTTGTGAATAACTGCGGACCTAGTAATTTTCTAGACCCCAATTTCTGGTAGATTTCGTTCGAAAGCATGCGGTTTTACTCCCACTTTAGGTTGTCTTCCACTTTTTTCGGAATTTTTGTGTTTTGTAGCATTTTAAATGGGTGGGTGCCGTAGCTCAGTGGTTAGTGTGTTGGCCTTCTGATCTGTAGGTCGTGGTTCAATCCCCGGTTGATGCATAACAAATTTAATATCGAAAAGATTTTTCTTTCGAACGGTACCCACCTGTCGGTATGCAATTGGCAATTCTTCCGACAGTAACAACTTGCCATGAAAATGCTTCTAAAATAACTCTGTGACAAAGCTCAGAAAAAGTGATGTCACCAGGGTTCTGCCGTTCGGAACCGGCTAAAATAAGTAGGTCCCTTCTAATACTGTCCAAAAATTTAACACGCACAATAGTAATGGAAGGGCCAATGAGCCCTTCGGGGCTTTATGTGCCACATAATTATTTTTTTTTTAGAATTTTAAATAATAATAATACTAGGTTCGTGGACTTTTTTTTAGTTTAGCATTTAAATTAGTTTAAGTTCTTGAAAAATACTTGTATATGGAATTTTTGGTACGAGAAATTCATTTAGGAGGTTTATTCTTTCATCAGTCATGCGCTAGATGGCGCTGCGGGGCAACCATATTGAATTTCCTTAATTTTTCGTAGTTATCCTTAGAATGGTATGAGTAATTTATATCTGAGGTTTATTTTTTGATTAGGCATGCGCTATATGGCGCTGTAGGCCAATTTTTATCATAGAACGATATAGAAGTATTAGTGAATAGCTATCAACTCACCTTGGACATATTTCTGTAGAACATTTTACCATTCTGACAGAAAGGTTCATACTTTTGTAGAATACATTTGGAATCAACTTGCCAAATTGTTGGCCAATCATTTACCAAATCCGAACGTAATACAATAAAGTCACCGGTCTGTAAATACAATATAGAATTTATAAATTGTCTTCTGAATCGCGGGGGGTTAGACTTACTTTGAAATTATCGGTAGATGCCGCAGCTGTATTGTTATAAGTTGCATTATTGGCTATATTCTGAGTAGCACTATAGCCTTCATTAGCACCTTGTTGCTGCTGCTGCTGTTGTTGTTGTTGTTGTTGTTGAAGATGCTGCTGCTGCTGCTGTTGATGATGTTGCTGCTGCTGCTGTTGTTGAATTTGTTGCTGGTATTGTTGTTGTTGTGGTTGTTGCTGCTGTTGTTGTTGTTGTTGTTGAGGCTGTTGCTGAGGCTGATTGAAATTACTTTTACGTGGAGTACCTTTATTTCGGCGAACAATTTTGCGCTTGTAACCTTTGTCCTCGTCGCTCTATAGAATTATATAAAAATAAACGAAATTTTTTTTTTTCAATTAATTTGAAGCAGAAAAATATGTAATTTCAATGAAGATGTATGGCATTTTTTGTGTATAAGAAAAGGTGCTATCAAATTTGTTTTTTTTTTTACTCCCAAAATACTAAACCAAAGCTATGCAAGAGAAATACTCAAAGCGAGAGAGAGAGAGAGTGAGAATGAGTGTGATTGAGAGTAAGAGTTTGCCATCGATTAATTGCACATCATCATTGAGAGTATATTCGATTAGATACTTACATCCTCTTCCTGAGGTGTCCATACTGGATCTGTATCCGAATCGGCAAACTCATCTGGCTCAGCCAATTGATCATCATTGCCAGTACTACCAGTAGAGTTCATCATCATGGCGCTCATGCTGGATTGTTTGGCCTTACGCAAGCATTGCTCACGTCGCGGTGGCAATGTTAGTGGATCTAAAACATACGGAACATGTGTGGAGTACTATGCTTGATTGATGCAATGCAGGCAATATAACAACATACAGCTACAGATATGCGCAAACTGTTAACAGTTTGAGGAATTAAGTCTTTTTTTTTTTTAATTTTTTTTTTTTTTGGTAGTGTGCGTGTGTAGTTGATGAGGTAGAAACGAATAGTAGTAGTAGTAGTAGTAGTAGTAGTAGTAGTTTTAGTAAACGAACGCTTATCACAGCTTGCTTTAATCAACACAATGTTGGCAAAATATTGTACAAAACTCGAATTTCGAATTAAGACTCGAAGAAGCAAAATATTGTGTAGATACAATATATTAACGATTTGTTAGATCGATGTGGAATGTGTGAGTTTGTTTTTCGAAAATGGTAGTAGTAGGCCACACACTACATACAATCTACATCTATCCTCCTACATACATGTGATGGTGCTTTTGTTGGTCAATGTCTTAAATAAAAAACACAGGATTCATTTGCAGTTTGTTTCTTTTTTCCTTTTGTAAAAGTTTTTTTTTTCTCTTATTTTCTTTTTTTTTCTCTTTTTCATCATATTTTCATATTTTCATTGTTTTAGTTTCTTGTTTGTTTGTTTGTTTGTTTTTTTTTTATCAATTAACAATTCTATTAAACACATTAATAGTAGTAGTAGTAGTAGTAGTAGTAGTAGTAGTAGTAGTAGTAGACTTCACATATTGAAATACATAATCACATCACACACTGCGGGATCGATCGCTTCTTCATTGTGCTTATATGTAGGAAAAGCGCGTGCGCGTACGCATCTGTATGCTTGCTTTCAATGCCAATGCCACAGAAAATTTAAGAAATGATGATGATTGGGTGTAACGCTAGTGGCGGTGGAGGCAGTATTGCTATTGGAATTTTGACGGTCAAGAAACATACCTTGACTACTGCTGCTGCTAGTCCCCCCAGTGCCACCGAGTCCAAATCCGATTTGGGCACAATTTTGCTGCTGTTGTTGCGCATATTGTTGCTGCTGCTGCTGCTGCTGTGAATGCTGGGGCTGTTGCTGTTGCTGATCATAGGGGCGGAATGATTGTTCTTGCTGCTGTTGATGCTGCTGCTGCTGCTGCTGTGGTTGTTGTTGTTGCTGCTGCTGCTGTTGCTGTTGCGATTGTACTTGATCGGCGGGATGTTGTATAACAGAAGCAGCAGCTGAAGTTGCGGTGGCAGCAGCAGCTGCAGCTGCAATTTGTGCATGTGGCCGCTTCTTCGGTAAGATTTGTGTTTGCGAGAGTATTTTGATTTTGTGACCATCATCACCAATAGTCATATTTTGGTCAGATTGCTCCTGTTGTTCGGCAGTCTGTTGTGCCGCTGGATCGTCGTTTGTGCTTTGTTTGGCCCGTTTGGCGCCGCCAGTGGTGGCCGGTGTTTTCTGATAGTTGAATTTGCGACTGTTTTTCACCGCTGGTGGCGGTGATTCATCACGTTCGCCCTGTAAAAACTTCAGATAGCTATCCATGAACTGAGTCTTCTTCTCCCCGATGGAGGTGCCAACACAAACCGGCTTCTTTTCAGCGGGAGTACTTTGCAAACTCGGTGTCGTCGCTATATTTAGACTACAACTATTATTAACTGGTGCAGAAGATGATGATGATGTCGACGAAGAAGCAACCAAGGCCGCTGTACCAGGACCACTGTTGCTGCCGCCGCCGCCGCCGATGCTATTATTCGTATTTGCATTGGGATTTCGTATACCGAAATTTGTATTATTGCTTGCAGAATTCGAATTGCGATTATTTGTTAGCGAATTGGCATAGCCTTGCTTCGGAGCGACAGCATCCGTTAGAAATTCCAGTTCCTCCTCGATGTTGGGCACAATAACCTTATTGCTGGCATCGTTAACCGGTGGTGCTTCTTCAATAGCAACTGGTGGTGGTGGTTGTGGTGGCTGTGGTTGGGCTTGTTGCAATTGCGGCGGCTGTTGTTGCTGTTGTTGTTGTTGTTGTGGCTGCTGCTGTTGCTGCTGATTCAAGTTGTATAGTGTATGTGGAAGCGATGCAGCGGCGGCAGCTGCAGCAGCTGCTGCTGTTGTCTGTTGCATACATGCAGTGTACTGTGATGCAATTTGCTGAGGAAATGATGGATAATACGATGACAGATTCGTTAGATGGGGATGCGATTGAGCCTGTGACGACTGCAAATGGGCTGGCTGTGGTAATTGAGCTTGCTGCTGCTGCTGAACTTGCTGTTGCTGCTGCTGCTGCTGCTGTTGTTGTTGCTGCTGCTGTTGATGCTGTTGTTGTTGCTGTTGTTGATGCTGCTGCTGCTGTTGCTGCTGCTGGGTTTGATGCTGATGCTGAGTAGCTGCTGACTGCTGCTGTTGCTGCTGCACAACATGCGGATTCACATATGTCGGTATGTTTATTGCAGCCGATTGTGCAACAGGCGAAGGTGTATTATTCTCAATTTTTAATGGTGCATTCCATTTATTATTAAAATCATAATACGTTGCCTGTTGCTGCTGTTGTTGTACTTGCTGCTGCTGTTGGTGATGCTGTTGCTGCTGCTGCTGCTGCTGCTGCTGTTGTTGTTGCTGCTGCTGTTGCTGATGATGATGATGCTGTGATGTTTCTTGCTGAGGACTTCGCACTGTCGCATAGTCATTCGTTACTAGAGTCTTTTTCGGCTGGCGTTTTCTTGGTGTTTTTGCGGGTTTCGGAGGAAGTTGTTGTTCTTGTTGCTTAACCGTATCTTCCACCTGCAAACAGAGAAAGCGAAAGAGAGATAGAGAATCAATAGAGAGTAATTAATATTGTGAAAATTGTTGACTATTTTCTATTCTATGTACATATGCATGTATATATAACTGAACTCAATTTGAATTTGATTAGTTTCATTCATTATTTTGCTTACTTTCATCTTCCTCAACATCACATATTAACGTCACAGCTTCAAATTTATTTTTGAGAATTAATTTGTGTATGAAAAAACCAACAAACAAAAGAAAGAAAAACTTAAAATCTAAAAAACAATAACAAGGATCGTATAACCAAACAGCAAGTGAGAAAGAGAGAGAGATAAAGAGAGAATTTTTAATGCCAAACACAACAACACCAACAACAACAACAACAACAACAACAACAAAGAGGAAGATGATCACCCATTAACTAACTACACAAGCCCAATCAAGCCAAAGAACAACATGGATTAGAATTAGTAGTAGCATTTAAGAATATACAATGAATTTGTTGATGATGATGTTGTTATTAATTTTTTTGTTTTTTGCTTGATTTGACATTATTTCCATCAGTTGGACGATAAATGTAAATGAAAAGGAAGAGAAAGTTGTGTCGAAAATAAAATAAAAAATTCAAATAAAATGTTTAATAAAATCATAGCCGGTGTTGAAGTTGAAAATTTGCAATAAATTTTGAATAGATAAAATCAGAAGAAACAAAACAATTGCAATAGAGAGATAATAAAACCTAAACAAAAACAAAAAGCAAAATACGAACCTTCGGAATTATTTGAATCTGTGACGGTAAAACTGTGGACGTCGTGGAAGATGAAGTATTTTGATGTTGTCGATTATGTGCAGATGTGGCGGCGGCGGCTGCTGCTGCTACAGTTGCTGTTGCTGTTGGTGACATCAGCATATTGGCAACCATATGTTGGCGACGTTGCTGAATTTTCTGACTATTGCTGAAAATGTTCTGCCCCAATGCGTTCGGATTTTGTTGTATTATCAATTGTTGTTGCTGCTGCTGCTGTTGTTGCTGTTGTTGTTGTTGGGTATGTTGTAACACTGTCGTATTGGCTGTTGGTATGCTTGGAGCAGCCTGATAAACAGTTTGTTTAATTTCTAGACCGGGTGGCAAATTGAAAATTATATTTTCACCAACATCACCATCGGTTAAATAGCCCAATTGACGATTTTCTTGTTTAACCTCCAATTGCAAAACATTCTTGACATCTTCGCCCGTATCTTCGACTTTAGGCCAGCAATTTGTTGCCTGGTGGTGTTGTTGTACTTGTTGCTGCTGCTGCTGCTGCTGTTGTTGCTGCTGCTGTTGCTGCAAAGTACTTTGTATCACAGATGAATAAGCCACAGCCGATGATGCAGCAGACGCATTAGCATTTGCAATATTACGCCTCATAGGCGAATCACTGGCTCCCGTATTTGTCTTATAGACAATGACCTGAGGTGTTACCTCAGCTGCAGTTAAATTTGCAATTGTCGATGGAGAGCCCCCTGTTGAACTGAGTGCCGGACTTGTGTACACTTGATAAGCAGCCGGACTCGCATTGTTCTGTTCCACCTGCAGCACTTGCTGCGATGGTTTTCGTACAATTTTATAATTTTTTCCCTCAATTGTGTAAAATGTATCACCACTATCCAATTGTTGTTGAAGTGCAGCAGCTGCTGCTGCTGTAACTGCTGCCGATGAAGCTGTTTCATCCTGCTCTTGCTGCTGTTGCAATTGCGTCAAGTAAAGTATATCATTATAGGCTTTTACTTGAGCTTTTGTTTGTGAGTTTTCATGTTTTATTTGCTATTTTATTTTATTTTGTTTTTTATTTTTTATTAAATAGCAGTTTTCCATTTGAAGTAAAATATAGTTGTAATTTTAATAGAAGTTATCCAAAATGGTGTATATGTGTTTGTGTGTTAGAGAGTATACATATTTGTAAATGTGTGTTAGTAATATGTTTATAATTTAGGCGCAAAAAACAGTGAAATATTTAGACATATATAGTTGATAAAGTAAAATTTGAGGAGACAGAGACGTAAAATCAAATTCACTTGATCTAAATATGAACCACTCGTTATCATAAATAATCAAGTGATATGGGTGATGATCTATGATGATGCATGTCGTCTTAACAAATACAACACATACAACAGCGTATAAATTAATTAAACATACTACTCACCACCTTTTCGGCAACCAAATTCAAATGTTGTTGTTGCAGCTGTTGCTGATGCGATTGCGATTGTTGCTGCTGCGCTTGTTGCTGCTGCTGCTGTTGCATGGCCAAAAATGTATTCGAAATCATCGGTGTATTCCAGCTTAATGTGGTCGATGTTAATGCTGCCGTTGTAGGCGATGGTGAAGCACCGCTTGATGATGAATTCTCACCATAATAATTGGATGCATTGTTTGCAGCAGCTGCTGCTGCTGATGAGACAACCGCAACAGCGGCTTGATTCTGAAAAGAAGTGAGTTGTTTGTCGAGCGTCGTTGGAATTTGTAGTTGGCGATGTGGTGTATTTACTGCAGTCGAAGCATAATGGGCGGGTTTGGGTTGAACACTGGCTGCCGCCGCATGATGATAGATTTGCTGAAATACCGGATTATAACTACTTATCGGTGAGGGTGAGACAAAACTGCCTCCGCTAGCGGCTGCATTAAATGTCGCTGCTATGCCAGAATGTGCAGCTTGCAGCAACAATGACTGTGCACTCTGACCTGCTGCGGTTATTGAGGCCAAATGTGGATGTTGAAATTCTTCGGCTGATCCACCCGTAGTAGCAGATGGAACAATTCTATTGTACGCATACGACCACGGACTTGAGTTGGGATCCATTTTCTTTGAGTAAGAATGGAAAAAAAATACTTATATGAAATATTTACAATTATCAAAAATTATGTATATACATATTTTTCTTTTCACAAAAAAATTCATCTTATTTCATTTATTTCACCACTAGTATTTCATTGTTTATTGCATTTATATGCGCACCTGATTATTTTCAATATATATTTTTCACAAAATACCCCTAATCTGTATTTCAGTTAATCTAAGTATCGGCAATCAAAGAAAAACTCAGCCCCATACGTGACAGGTTCCGTCTCGTTGTTCTGTGCAAAAGTTGTTTGCACTACCCAATTATTATTAGTTAAATTTCTTACACTTATTCACAAGATATGATCAATTAAATATATTTTCACATTGAACATCATTATTAAACTGTTTAATATATAACTTTTTCAATTTTTCGTCACAATTTTTTAATTTTTCCGTTCTTCTATTCTGTCTACTTGCGATTAGTCAAAGCGCCATTTTAGAAATATGGTGGAAAAAACATTCAACATTCGGACACGATTACTCCGAAATTATGTATTTTTGCTGCATATAATCGCGTTTAATTCGGCCGTCAAATATCGTTCTGAAACAATTTATTACTTTCATTAGTGTTACCAGCGTTGCCAGAATTTGCTTCTTTAAACGAACTATCAACATGAACTATCGCTGACAACAATAATACTGATCATTTTAAGGTTATAGGCGTGGGTAGAGTCAAAATAAAATATACAGATTTCAGTGTGGCATATATATGAAAAAAATCGTACTAAAATATTAATTTCACTTTCTTTTCTCCCAAAATTAATATCTCATTGTTCATAGAAAAGGCAAAATTCTATTTACTTTTGTAATTTTGATGAATTGATGAATTTGAGTTGATGAATTTTTAATTATCTGAGAAGTTTAACATTTAATTAAAATTTTACCAAAACAATGTAACATTAGAACTCCTATAAATATTGTAATATTGATGGCACTAGTAATCTATTACATTTTTATAAAAACAATAAAATCAGTTGTACTCTATTATAGGTTGTAGCAATAGTACGTTATTACCCAGCCAATCTTGCACACATTATAACTTCACATCTCTAAATTTTTAATCTCGTTATTAAGCAGATGAATTTTTTGGTTTGGTACTTGTTAAATTGTACAATAACATAAAAGTAATAAGTTTGCTTTAAATTTAAAACTGAAAGTCCAGACGAGAGATTTCTGAATCTGCGCATGCTACGCATTTCTCGCTTTTTACGCATTTTATACTGTTCAGCTTTTGAAGATACATGTGACGCCTTTTACGTGGAATGTTTTTCTTTTATTTTTCTTCTATTTTTATTTAGCGATAGCACTGAAAGAAAGTTTTATTCAACACCCTTGTATATCAAAATCAACTGGCCTATTTGCACTATGCTTATGATGGTTACAAAAGTAGAAAGTATTTTGCATTCTACGCATCTGAGACATATTACATTTTGCACTGTGTACACTGTACAATGGATGCGAAAAAGGGTAGACCGCGTAGCGTTTATTTTTAGCTTTATGGTCAAAATTAAGATCTAACGTTTAATATCAAAACTGGTTCTAATTTTAAAATAATTCTTAATTTTGACAATTTTTCAAACGAATTCAAACACATTTGTTTGACACTAGAAGGAAGCCGTTTGTAACATTAAAATTCGAAGTTATAAGAATTTTGATTTCTTCACCTTATATTCGAGCAGCTAAGGGTGTAGCTTCTGTGTGGAAAAGAGAAACTGGACACAAATATTTTCCTGTGCAAAACAGAACTAGCATAACAATGCTTCAAATTTTTGCCATTTAGCCAATCAGTCGTTTCTATTCTGACAACGTCAAGGAGAATCACCCGCATGTGGTAAAAGGAAATTTAGGATCAATTATTTCTTAATAAGGTGTGAAAAACTATTTACAATGTCCTGATATTTTAATAATTAATTGCATTAGCAACATAAATTTGGGTTTAACTATGGTGCAAGTAATTGTTGCCATACATTAGAAGTGTTTATGAAAGAGCAAAAACAATGGGAAACAAGTGCTTTTGTAAGCAAAGTGTGCAAGTGAACGATTGTGTGGATTTGTCAATGTCCGATGACGTTTACTTCTTGTTCTTTTCACTACAGTCAGAGAACTGAAATTTTTACGTTGCAGTGGAACAGACGGAATATAAGATTGTAGAATTTGCTGACTCAATCGAAATACATTAAAAAATATCTACACAATTATTTTTATTTTTATTTTGAGAGAACATTAAAGGTATACAGATTAATAACGAACAAATATTGACAACCGAAATAAAATAGTCATTTTCTATTCGCGAAATTATAATAATATTCATATACGCCTCTTTTTTTCTTGTCTGATCACAGAAGATAATGGAGTTCGGTGACGACTTTGCTTCAAAAGAAGAAGTTGATCCTGCAGCAGACTTTCTTGCACGCGAACAATCAGTGCTAGGAGATTTGGAGGCAGAGATCATACCTGGTAGCAATTCCACGAATGCAGCAGTGGGAGATGAGGCGAATGTCGGTAGCGATACTAACGAGCTGGCGCCAGCTGCAAGTGGTGTTCTAGAGTCGTCCACTGGTAGTTTTGAAATGATTGGGGGAGAATCGAACGAACCTGTTGGTATTTCTGGGCCACCTCCTTCACGTATTGAACCTGAGAAAATACGGAAATGGAGAGAAGAACAAAAACAACGCTTAGAAGAGAAGGACCGTGAGGAAGAGCGCAAAAGAGAAGAGTTACGTTTACAGGCAAAGCAGGAATTAGAAGATTGGTTACGTCAGACCGAGGAATCGATTACGAAAACCAAAGCGGCTTCCCGCAACGCTGAAAAGCAGGCAGCAGCTCTTGAAAATGGTGGACCTTTGGAGCCAGGTACAGAATGGGAACGCATTTCAAAATTATGCGATTTCAATCCGAAAGTCAACAAATCGGGCAAGGATGTGTCGCGTATGCGTTCCATATACCTACATCTCAAACAAAATCCCATTCCAATGCAAAAAACTGCATAAGTTTTTATCGCAATAAGATTATTATTATCCCATTACAATACGACTATACAAAAAATAAGTATTGAATTGTAAATCGAATTAATTCAGTTATCCAAGTTTATATACATACATAACACGTATTAATAAATATATTAAAAATTTCACACACACGCATGATGCTGTACTTATTCAAAAATTATAAAAGAGCCTCGCATGAAGAGACGTTCATTAATCGTTTCTGCTATAGGAAATCATTTATTTTATAATTTTACTTATAAATTGCTGTAATTCAGAATACAAAATATAATCAATCATGTTCTCCACATTTCAGTGAAAATATGAGCAAACGTGAAAACTACTTACAGTGGGATGAATACTTTATGGCAACTGCATTGCTTTCGGCTAAGCGCAGTAAGGATCCAGTAACTCAAGTTGGAGCATGTATTGTCGATAACGATAATCGCATTGTGGCAATTGGCTACAATGGGCTTCCACGCAATTGTAGTGACGATGAATTTCCATGGGGAAAAGATGACAATGTCTATGAGGACAAAAGCATGTATGTGGTTCATGCTGAAGCCAATGCAATACTTAATAAAAATTCTGCAAATATCAATGGTGCCAGACTATATACAACACTATATCCATGTAATGAATGCGCAAAACTAATTGTGCAGTCTGGTATAAGTGAAATTATTTACATTTCCAACAGCAAAGCTAACAAACCCAAATATCGAGCTTCTGAAAGAATATTGAAGGCAGCAAATATAAAGTGCCGGAAATTTAACTCAACAAAACAACAAGTAATTATTAATTTCTCCGAGGAGAATGACGATGAGAAGATTGATTTTAATGAAGAACATATTTTGGATATACAAAATAACTTGGATAATCTGAAAGTTTAACAATGTTTTGTATTTAATATATATAAATGTCTTAAATCATTGACAATCAATTTCATTTTGTGCTTGTTTTATGAAATTTTAGTTCTAAAAAATAGTCAAATTCAAAAATAAATTATTTTAATCTATTTTAATTAACGCAGCTGCAATTTGTCATATTGCCTGTAAGGGTTTAGTATCTGATTCTAGCGATGCTATGTATTTGTATATTTTGTAATTAATAAAGTTGGTTTACAACAAGACTTTAAGTTTAAAGCTATTTTGTATTAATTGCCACAATCAAATTGGTGCATTTAAATGATTCTGTACTCTATTGGATGCTTGGATTTACGCCATTTGGACTAATATTTAACAGAAGGTTTAAATTAGTAGCTGTTTATATATTATATATGTACATACATATATGCATTATTCACCGAGACAATGTTTCTCATAAATACATTGGTATTGAACACCCTATAACGAAAATAAAATATGCTTTCAAACAATCAAAACAATATACTATGAAGGAAGAGTATGTCCTCTTCAAAGCTTTTATGGTAAGGAGCACTCAAAAAGTTTTGATTATTTTCAAATACATATATTTATAATATATAATATATTTTCACTCAATGCATATGACTGTGAATAATATTCTTTCAAAAAATAGTAAATATGCTTCCGGATATTAAAGAATTTTAGACATAGAATTGTACAAGTGAATCATTAAAATTTTTAATTATTTACAATTTGTAAAAAGTTTCATTAAAAAAAAAAAGTTATATTTTGATTTCCAATAAAATTTTGACAGTTGCAGGAAAAGTAGTATGTCCGACGGATCAGAGTAGTCACATTCTATGTATTTTGGGTCTCTGAATATGAATCCAATATAGGAATTACTTTCTAAATAAAAAAAAACATATTTTTCTGCCTTTTTGCAGTTTATTAGGTTAGGAAGAAACCCGAGTACGATGGCAGAGATCCAAAATCAGTAGAATGTGACTATTCTGAACCGTCAGATATCTAACTTCTTAGTGTGTCTGTGAAAGTTTTATTACAGATCAGAAAGAAAATTTTTTTATTTTAGTTTTGTTGTAAACTCTTTTCTTTTTCCCAATTCTGATATATATTTTCGAGGACATTATGAGCTTCTTTAAACAAAATATTTGCCAAATAATGTTTGCTTTTAATATTTTATATTAAATTACTTGTCCAACAAGTTATAGATGAAGGAAATTCGTCATTCCATTGATTCTATGCACACTTTCGAATTTAGCTCCATTGGCCAAAACCGCAAAATCGCAGTTCTATCAGCCAAAAAAAATTATTTTCAATATTTTAAATTATTTTTCAATATGCTATCGGTTATATAACATTTCCTTAAAAAAAATTTGGACCCTGCTAGAAAAATATGGTCTTTTTCAGTATGACAGCTTCAGCAAAGGGCAAAAGTATAATTTTGTATCGTACATGTTATTGAACATAACGGTATTTTTTTT
The DNA here is from genome assembly GCA_963854835.1 of Megamerina dolium. Taxonomy (NCBI): domain Eukaryota; kingdom Metazoa; phylum Arthropoda; class Insecta; order Diptera; family Megamerinidae; genus Megamerina; species Megamerina dolium. The sequence goes on from OY978528.1 coordinate 14,543,221, forward strand.
GTACTTATTATCTACAAATTCCGAGTAGTGAAATAACTAAAATAGTCGTAATTGTATCTAAAGTAGTCAATATAATCGAGCGGCAATTGTACTAACACAAAAGATACCACCGCACGTGGTACAAATTAATTTTGAGTTGTTTCATTGTGCATTAGGGTAGATTAATGAAAGCTCTACACTCTGAACTTGCATCTTTATCAGTTGTTATCCGGTTAATACACTCACCAGAGATGAGTACTCGAAAGGAAAATGCTCAAAAATCACTGCTATATTCACAAATTCTTTCATTTCTTTTTCCATAAGTAGCATAAAAGAGCAATAATAATAATTATTATATGTAATAGAAAGTATTCGTATTATTGCACCATGTTCATTCAACAATATTTATCTACATGCAAATATGAATGAAATTTTGCAAAAGGCTGTGCTGTGAGTGTGGGCCAAGAGTCGCACTCATGGAAACGTAAATATGGACAATACGCAATACCTACATTATACTCACAGCAGACTTTTCGTAAAGGTCGCGTGATTTTCGTCAGTTTTCTGTGACATTTCAAAGACGACGGTAATACTTTCGCATCACCAATATACTTTCCAATAAGCGTGTGTGTCGGTCGCCTTCTTGTTGTTATTATTGTCAACATATTAATATTAATTTTGTTTGTTTTTCATTTTATTTTTTTCGTGTGTAGTCTCATGTGGTTCTCTCGAGTATTTTTAGTACCCATATATTTTTATATTGTCATGCGTTAGTGGGCGCTAAACGAATAATGTTGAGTAAATAAAGTACATATGTACAAAATGAGCAGAACATAGAAATAATAAATATAAAAATTAAGAAATAAAAAAAAAGAACAACCAAAAAAAATCGGTTAGAAAAATGATAAAAGTGTGTTTTTGCATGTACGACAAATAGAAAGATTTCAAAAAAAATTCATGCATATACATAGCAAATGTGTCTGTCGTCTACCTATTGTATGTATTGCACATCTGATATATTCGTATGTACATGTAGATATATCTGCAAATTCACAGCCAAGGTATTTAATACAAAAATAAACTTGATGTTTTAAGATTTAAAATATTTTCACAATCGATTATCATTTCACATTTTCATTTAATCATCAAAAGGATTATTTAATACTAGAGGCAGATAATATCAAACTCACTGGCATTACTCTTGTACTCGCGCATTCAATGGTCCTACCTCAACATACTATATTATATGACTAATTGTAAACATACCATACATCACACACCCTTGCTCTAACAACTTGATTTAAGTGTGTATCATACATATTTATGTATGATGTACAAATGTAAGAATGAAATTATATCACACCTTAAATAGAATAGATACATAAACATTAATATATATACATACCAAATTGTGTATTATAATAAAACTTCTCCTATTTAGAGTAAACGAATTTTTACGAATCTTCTTCTTCAGCAATTCTTGTCCTTAATATCAATTTAACACGTGATACTATATAATTTGTGAAGCATATGAGTACCTACTCAATAATTACTCGTATATTTTTATAATCACAGATGATCGTTTAAAATTTGTTGATCCCCCGTATATCATCAGTTTCAATATTGCAAATTACGATAACAACAAGTTTATAAAAAATATGTAATTTATAAACTGTAAATTATATTATTGTAAATACTTTTCTAGATCGCAATGTACTGTCATTCTCCAAATGTCAAATATATTCTTATATCTCATAACATATGTATGAAAAGTAAACTTTTTTGTGAACTTTTTCATGATCTTTAGTGTAAAAATATGCGTACTTTGTATTGTTGATCTTCAGTGTAAATACAAGATTTATCCAACGAAAGTTGTACCATTTTTACTTCGTGAGTGAAATTTTCTCGTATCGTCTAAACAACCATGTGATTTGTACATATCATGTCAACGTCTGTCAACATTTTAATTATTCTTAGTTTTTCTTACATTCCATACATTTTTTGCTAGGTTCGGTTTGGTTAGGCTAAAAAGTCACAATGCTGACAATACTCTTCCTTTTTGGTTTATGCTCCAGGGCTTTCGTTATATTACACTTCAAGCATGCTATTTTATGAGATCCGAACTTTTGTTAGTATTGAAATATGCTCCATCCATTCTCGTGAAGCCGTAAACACTTTGATCCATTCCAAGGGAAAAGTGTCATTTTGGGGGAATAGTCTTGGAAAAATATATTGATTTGAGTACCCTCTTCTATGGAGTGGTTTCCAGTATGCTACGGAGAGGATTTGAATAGAATGTAGTTTGTATTTCACTTCTAAAAAATGGAAATCCTAAAAATATCCATAGCATTACCCTGTATAAATTTTGTTGTTTGTTATGTGATGTTGTCAATAATATTTTACTTTCTTCCTTTCACTTTCTTTTTAATTTTAAATTCTACATTGAAATTGAAAATAACTTATGATGCGACCGTGACCGTAACTTTTTGATGCGAAAATTTTTTTTATAAACTTTTAAAAAGTAAATGTGTCGATCTACTGTTTATAAAGTTATCCGTTCTATCAATTCAAACATTTTTTTGTTTAGAAATACGACAGTGGGTGCCGTCACCTGTTGTCACGCAATTTATAAGTTTTTATTTTTATTTCATTTCTAAACTCATTTTTTTTAGGTAGATTTATAAAATTTAACCTTAAATCTGACCAAAAAATGTTGATGCCATCATTAAAATGAGCACACTCATGATGCGACCGTGACCGTAACTTTTTTATGTGAAAAGTATTTCGATCTACTGTTCATAAAGTTATTAAACATTTTTGATAGAAATACGACAGGTGGGCAACGGCATTTGTTGTCGCGCAATTGACAATATTTTATTTTCCTTTCATTTTAAATATCATTTCTTTTTTTTTTTGCATTTATTTTAACGCACGGACTTTAGGTAGAATTATAAAATTTAACCTTAAATCTGACCACACATTTTTGATGCCATCATTACAATGAGCACACTTTTTATTATTGTGTATTCTACTAAATGACGCATCCAAATTAAATTTATAACAACAAAAGGATATTACAAAGATATAGAAGTCGTACACATAATCTCCAACTTTTCGCGAAGCCGGTTAAGTACATAAAAATCAAAAGATAACAAAAGAAAGCAAGTGGCTTTTTTGTATGAATAACATGTCTAATACAAATTGAGTAAAATATGAACATACATACATCGGTACATATACATAAATATATGTATATATTTTAAGAATATTAGGTCATTCACTTAATTCGCTCAAAATTTCAAACAAAAAAAAAAATCAAAGAAAGATTATACGATAGGGTTGTTGCGTATGCTCGTACAGATTTTTCAACAATGAAACAACCTTTCATTCATTCACATACCTGCCTACATATAGCTACTACATATAATTAAATATATGCATAATTACGTATACGCATTGGTTAGTGCTAAATTTCACGCAACCCCATTAGTGTTTGCGTGAGAAATTTACCATAATTTTCAAATTTATAAACGAATATATGGACGCCTTTCATTGCAGTTCAACGCACTAAGCTCTAAGCATATAAATGATATTGTAAGTTCTTTGAAACAAGCTGATAGGTATGATTGCTGAAAATATGAAATCGACATGTACTAAAAATTCAAGTTATCAAAAGTTTCGGTTGAAATATTGAATATTACATTGATATTCATATTCCCATTAAAAGCAGACTACAATACTACAGCACTCAATTTGACTTTTATTGATAAAAAAAAATAAATAAATATGTGGCACTTAAAGCCCCAAAGGGCTCATTGGCCGAGCTTCTCTTCCATTACTGTTGTGCATCTTAAATTTGGACAGTATTAGAAGGGACCTACTTATATTAACCGGTTCCGAACGGCAGAACACTTGTGACATCACTTTTTCTGAGCTTTGTCACAGAGTTCTTTTAGAAGCTTTTTCATGGCAAGTTCTTACTGTCGGAAGAATTGCCAATTGCTTGCCGACAGGTGGGTAACATTCGAAAGAAAAATCTTATCGATATTAAATTTGTTATGCATCAGACGGGGATTGAACCACGACCTACAGATCAGAAGGCGAACACACTAACCACTGAGCTACGGCACCCACACTTTTATTGATATCATAAAATAAATCTCTGCTGGAGAAGAAAATTTTGCATGTAAGTGACTGACAGAGCTAAAAAAAACCGTACAATCAACAATATTGAAATATACTCGTTACTTTTTTATATATAATACTTTGAGAATAATAAAAATCTCCTTACAGTCGGCTGGGGCCGACCAAACTATACCCTGCATATGTAGATTTATATATAAAAAGTTTACTCGAATATCCAACTTTTCTTTTATTTCCACTTTTCGAGAAACAATTTTTGCATATACTACTAATTTACACCCGAAATATGGTTGACTTTGACGAAGTAAAGGGATTTTAAGATAATTCCGAGGCTTAGTATGGGAGCTATATAAAAAGTGGGCGTGTCTTACCACTTTCTAGTAAATCCAATTAATTTTTCAATGTTAATCCACACCTTAAATTTGGTGTCCTAAGTTGAATAGTTTCTAAGTTATGGTGGTTAACATTTTTGTTTAATTTCCTCAACTTTGTATGGGAGCCCCAATAAGAAGTGGGCGTGGTACGCTGATTTTTCGCAGGATTATTTCCGACTACGATATTAATTTAAGTGTCAATTATGGTTATTGTAGACATAAGATTGCCTAAGTTACAGCTGTTTCAATTTAAAATTTGTATGGGGGCTACGATAAACACTGGGCGTGGTGCGCCCATTTTCTGTGAGCCTAGTTGCTCGTACAATACTAATCCATACCCTAAGTCTCGTTGTCCTAGGCTAAATGGTTTGTAAGTTATGGAGCTTAAAATTTTAGTTTAATTCACTCGACTTTGTATGGGAGACCCATGAAGGAGTGGGCGTGGCACACTGATTTTCTGCCAGATTATTGCCGACTACGATATTAATTTAAGTGTCAATTATGGTTATTCTAGACAGAAGATTGCCGAAGTTACAGCTGTTTCAATTTAAAATTTGTATGGGGGCTACGATAAACAGTGGGCGTGGTGCGCCCATTTTCTGTGAGCCTAGTTGCTCATACAATACTAATCCACACCTTAAATCTCGTTATTCTACGCTGAATAGTTTGCAAGTTATAACCGGTAACATTTTTTTTAATTTCCGCAACTTTGTATGGGAGACCCAAAAAGGAGTGGGCGTGGCACATTGATTTTCTGTCATATTATTTCTGACCACCGTGTTAATCTAAGTGTCAATTATGGTTATTCTAGACAGAAGATTGTAGAAGTTACAGCAGTTTCAATTTAAAAGAAGTACAGACACTTTGTATGGGAGCTACGCTAGAAAGTAGGCGTGGATCATCCACTTTTGGTGAGATTATATAGTAGTATAATATAACTCTATGTGCAAAATATTGTTGTCCCAAGTGGTATATTGTGTGAGTTATAGTAAGTTAAAGATTTTGAAAATTTCGAGGTTAGTCGCTTTGAATGCTTGGTGTGGGCGTGGTTATTGACCGATCATGCCCAATATCAATCCCCTCCGTACCCTTGGATCATAGATTACTTATGCCAAATTTCATCGAAATAGCTCAATATTTACTCAAGTTATCGTGCGAACCAGCCAGGTGACAGACAGACGGACGGACGGACGGACGGACGGACGGACGGACGGACGGACATCGTTAAATCGAAAATTTAATCGACGCTGATCACGAATATATATCCATGTCTATATCGCCGGAGATTCCTTCAAGTGGACACAAACATCTGACCGAAATGAATATACCATGCATATTGCATTATGCAGGGTATAAAAAAAATGAACATCCTAATATGGGGATGAAATATTGTAGCACCAAAAATAGAATTGGTATATGTGTGTGTGTTCTGAAAACCGTTTAATACAATATTACATACTTATATATACAATAAATACAATAAATAAATATAGGTTATACAGACGTACCTATATTACATATACTTACATGGCTTTTATATTGTATATACTAAAGTCGTTAAACGTTCTACTGAAACCACTTTAAAACATTTTAAATTCAATTTGAAACGTTCAAATTTATTACATAGGGTGATTTTTGAACCAATAGGTAATAAAAGTCTTATAATATGTATAATGTGTAGCTATTGTATAGTATAATTTTCTATTGTATGACATTACATAATGAACATATTTCTATGGGAGAAGATGCAAATATAAGAGAACATAGTGAAGTCCTTATTTTGTAATATCATCCCACAGACATAGACGCCATCTTTAGAACAGTGTCGAACGCCACCTACTTATATTAACCGATTCCGAATACAAGAGCCCCGGTAATATTGTTATTTCTGAGCTTTGCTGCAGAGCTTTATCCCAGCAAAACTTTTACTGTCTGAAGAATTGCCTTTTTACCAAAAATTCTACTGAGATGACTGAATCGTAAGTCTAATTTGTAAATATTTTCAACATTTATGAGTCTAATTCACATGTTCTTCTCAAACATTCTTTTGAGTTGTTGGTTGAGGTTGAGGTCAAATCTGAATAAAATTATCAACTCATATCAATCTCATTCACATTAAAGTCTCATGAAATTATGACATTTACCATCTAGCACTCTAAATAAACTGAACCTTTGAGATATCCTTTTGAATACCATAGTTATTAGTCTAGCATTGACGTCATATGGTATCAAAGATATGTAACAATAGCAAAACATTGGAAGCAGTAGAAGAACTTACACATCTCGGCAATGAAATTACTGAAAGCGAAAATGAAGGCTGTCCTTGGTGTGATGTCCAACGAAATGCTATTGAGTTTGACAATGACGGGGAGTCACACCGAATCTTGTTTTAGCACCTAACCACTAGACTATAATGTCTAAATTTTAAGGGAAATTCGACTGTGTTGTTTTTTTTTCTGACTGCAGCACTTTAATAATCACCCATTTCAAACGTGTCTACTTCCAAACAATTTTTAACAAAAATGACGAATGCCTTTGTTATTAGCTCCATCTGATCTAGTACGATACATGTTGTACAATACAACGAGAGCGATGTCATCTGTGAAACTTAATATTCTTATACTTTATCGAGTCGTTGTATGTCTACATGATATTTTACAAAGGTAGGCCAAACATAACATATATTCCTGTGGAAATCACTCATCGCTTCCTTATTGCAATTTCCTGTGTGTGTAATTGCTTGAGATTGGTGTTGGAGTATTGCAAGGTATAATTTAATGATTGAACAATTTGTCGATTTAAACCATTTTTTTTGGCATTTAACATAGCACAGTCCAATTTTATTCAACATTGTCATCTATGTAGCATGACTTTAGCACACCACATGCATTAGCTACTATTTCTTATGGCATCTATAGTCGTGTATGGATATATAGTATGTAAATCTGCCTAGTGCTAATGGCATATTTATTAAGTATTTATTATAATTTAGCTTAGTAAATGTACAATTTTCATGTAGGTAGGTATGCATATACTACGATGACCTCAAAAACAGCATATTTCTATATATTTCCTGTTCTTTCATTTAATATTACCAAATATCCAGTATAAAACACGCATATGTAACCTTTTGCGACAGGTTATATTAATCGAAAATTTCCTTTACTTACTACTTAATAAAATGTATATGTTATTATGCTGTAGGTACATAGAAATATATTAAAATTGTGTCCCACCTGTGGTGTTGATAGCAACATCGATCCTACGCTATATGCGTAAAATTTGTAGGTACCTACACACTGAAAAAAATCGTATGGTATGTGAAATTAATAAAAATACATTTTTATATTTCACAACGTCTTCTCTCTAACGAATTCAATTTTTTGATAATATTTTGAGCTTGAACCATACTAGTTCGTGTCAATGAACTTAATGTACATAGTTGACTAGTTTGAGTACTAATTAATTAAGTAATTTAACTTTTGTCGAAGTAATAATAAAATCTAATATCTACTTTAAATGCCGATAAGTTTTTTAATAGCTGACAAACCAGGATTTTTATTGGACTCATCTATTTAACCACTTATTTACCATATAAAATCAAAGTTTAAAGACCGTGTCCATCTAAAAGTTATTTTTTAACGAAAATGGGGAAAAATAATCAAGAAAATGGTAGAATTTTGCAATTTTATTTTGACAATGACAAGAACTCAATATTACCATGGGAAAGATCTGCAAAACTTATTGACTTATCATGGAAATTATAATATGAAAGATGGAGCTCTGTTTGTCCGGCGTTTTAATGAAAAAAGTTAATAAAATTATTCAGTCTGGTCGAAGAAAATATGTTGAATATTGTCAATAATATAATTTTCATTACTAAAATGACTCGAATTCATGTAATTTTTATAGACACTAATTACGAGTAATGAACAGTGAATTACTTTTACCAATGTAGTTCGCCAAAGTTTTTGAATCAGAAACCTTGAAAATTCGATGATTATTAAATTATGCGTTTCCTGTTAACATTTCTGAAAAAATGTTAACCCAATGCAAGATTTTAAGTGCTTCAGTCAGAACAACAATAAATAAAGGACTTCATTAGGAACTATCTGAATTGATCTGACAGAAAAGTTATTGCATTCCGTCATCACAATACCACATCATAGTGAACAGTTGCCTTCAAGAGAGGTCAATGAAAACCATCCGTCAATGTTTGTGACCCACAAACCATGGACGTTTTGTGAGGATAAAATTATAGCTTACCCCAAAAAGAAATCGTCGAAAGAATTCGAATATACTTCATTCATTCATCGATGAAATTTTTTAAAAGCCAGCTTCGGTATCCTAGAAATATAATCTAATATTATTTAATAATCCTACGATAGAATTGCTGGGCGAGAAATTGGGTGCTGTAGCCAGCAGTTATTCGTTGCTCTTCTCAGTCATACGTCTTGAAACATCAACTTTAAGAAAAAATGTATCTTTCGAACAGTACCCATCTCATAAAAATATCGACCCAATGCTTCATTTTAATTTCTTCGATCTGAAAATAACAACAATGATTGAAGGACTTCAGTAAAAAAGGCTTGACTTGATCTGACAGACCAAGCCATAATGAACAGTTGCCTTCAATAAAATTCCATGCAAATAATTCATCAATATCTTTAACCCACAAACCCCTCTATCGTTATATGAGGTAAGACTTATTAGCTTTCCAAGAAAATTTACAACAGCAAGTCATTGAACAAAATTGCATATCCCTAATTGAATAAATTTTTTTAGTAAATTTATAAATTTATTTCATGATCGAGAAATCGTTCTCGATCATGAAATTTCTTCAAAACCTACTGCCTAAATAATTGTGCTGATTTTAATAATCTTTGGGCGAGAAAATTGCGTCGAAATTAGCATATGTATGCTAATAATAAATGGTATAAGGCAATCATCCGGTTTAATTAAATTCGGAATTACTCAAATCAATTTTTATGTAATAGTGTTTATAAATGTGTTCTTTAAAACACGGATAATTAACTAAAACTATGATTCACAATTATATTATGGTACAGATGAATGATTTTATAGTACTATAAAAGTTTTATGTAAAATTTCCTATTATACAAGTGTTTAGGTAACTTTTATAATAGGAAATAAATAATGCAGGCATGATGGCCACACTATTCAAGATGATACAGCCAACGAACCAGTTGATTTTCACAATGATTTGAAAATGCCAAACCACTCATAACTTTCAAAGTACCTGGTATGAAATTGTGTTTAAGTAAGTGGAACCGATTTTAGTCAAACTGATATGAAGTATCCTATAAACGGAGTAATAGATGTGATATATTTGCATATAAAATATTTTATTAAATTCGTGTATATAATTTGGTATCCAATTGTTCTCATTTTTTAGGGTTTGTATACAAAAACGTGTCTCACACAAATTATGCAAATTATCATTCATTTTCACTTCATGCACACATCTTTCAGATTTATGAATGTAAACACGTAAATTGTTTAATACACAAAAACTTGATACTTTAGAGGCTAATGAAATATGGCATTATAAAGTTCTTCATCAAATTATGATTATAAAAAAAAATGTTCATTATAAATATAGTATGGAAATATGAAAATTTTAGAGTTTGGTTTTTTTTTTGCTGCTGCCGCAACCAAGTAAATTGCCATTTGTAAATTAATGTCGCAACCTTTATGTGACATCATTTTATTATATCAACATACCTGTACTCGTAAATAAGAGTGCATGGTATAAATTTATATGTATGTAAATATTTACTTAGGATTAACCAAGTTTATCATAACATAATTTATAAAAAAAAAACACACACACACACACACAAATACCTTGTTCTTCACACTTTAATTGCACATCATCCATGTGCTTCAGCATCGAACAGAATAGGCCAGTGATTCTCTAATGTTTTTCGATTTGTTATACTTTTTAAACAATCTATATGCTGGCGTTTTTTCTTTTAATTTAATGATTTTTGAATATAAAACTACTCTTATTTTTCGCTTATGAAATCGTTTCAATTTTAAACAAATTTCACTATTTTTTTTTCTAATGAAGTTTAGTTCAAACTAAACTTGTTTAAAATTTGTATAATTTCAAGTATAGTATTAGCTCAAAAAAAGAATAAATTATTAAACATTATTATAAATTATGAAAACAGAAAAAGCCTTATTTTGTATAACAAAATCCAATACTTAGTAGCAAATCCATTTTAAACAGCAGACTATTATTTGGAAATCTCTTGAATGGGCAATTATGAAATGATGTGAGTAATAATGTGAAAATTGTTGTGTTTATGTTATGCTACTACGTTCATAAAATCCCTTATCTACTTATGTATTTAAAACGATTGCTAGAGATGATCCACTACATGAATCCAATTTCGATACTTTTTGTTCGACTACAAATGTTTTTAACCATCTAGATCTTCAAAGTTATGATTATCTTAAAGTTAAAATCGATTCCACATTTAAGTTGGTCTTAATTTTGACTATAACCACTGGCCTATGAGTTTTAGCGATTATTTATAATTTTTTAAATTTTTGTAAAATTATGAATTTTATAATAGGAAACTACCTATTTTCATAGTTTCTATTTTACAATTATATATTTAATTTAATTTTATTTTAATTTATCGGCAAAAAATGTAATAGAGTGACAGTGATATTAACATTATAAAAGCACAGACGCAAGGTTGCATTTCGAATTATTAACGATTTTCACTGCAAATCAGATTTTCAGATTTTTTATGAATTTTTGTTTGATTGTTTTGTTAGCAAAACTCAATTTTCAATCGATATAAACCGAAATGTTTAATTTTGGCAATATATAACTGAAAATCATATAGTAACGCGAGATTTGTGTTGATATTGAACCAGCTGTCTTCTTTTTTCAAAAACCTTTCCATATTAAAATCATTAAAAAATATTAAACGAAATTTACATTTAATTTCTTCTCTTCTTCTGACATAAATTACTTAAGAGGGCTAAAGTTGCTCCATCTAGCTGAAGCAATTAAGATATCTACAACTCGTAATTGAATCTAGTCGATTTGGTATCTCTGTGTTATCCCCTAATTGTCTTCATTGAACCATTCAAAATTAAATAATCACAGTAATCGCATTATCGAATTGTATTGTATCATCCCTAGTGCTTATGAAGTGGAATTTTTCCTATGCAAACATACATATGTACATAAATACTAATGACGCGATATTGTTAATAGCAATCGACAAGTAAACAATTTTCCATTACAACATAGCATATTCTCATTAATAGACAATGTATAAAAATTAATGAATTTGAAAATTGTGAAATTTTTTAAACCTGATTAAGGATATTCAGATATTTAGAATTCACAAGCTATGACAACACTTTATATAGAAGTATTTTAGATGTGCTTGTCTTTAAAAATTTTATACAATGTTTTTGCCGATTTTAAATACAACTCAGAAATTATGATTTAAGTTACGATAATACCGAAACTAATTATAGACAGTTGATTTATAAACTTAGTTAGACGGATCTTACTTGCGCTTGCTATAATGATCAAACACATATTCATCCGCATGAAATCATTTTTAACCACAACACATATTAACTATATGGACAAAAGAAACTATGACCTATCTACTAAAATTGATATCTTTGCTTTTTTTTCTTGACATTCTCTTTTTAGTCTTCCGTAGCGTGACGAAAATATTCCAGCAGCAGTAGCATCAGCATACATATAATTCGTCCTTTAGCTTTCATATTCCATTAGTCATCATTTAACAAAGTAACATTTTTGTTTGCTATTCCATCGAGTCGATAATAAATCAAACTCATGGTCATTGTTCAAAACTACATATGTACTCGTATGTGAAATTCGTATTCGACTTTAGATCGTATGCGCAGAAATATATTAAGATTTCATAGTGAAAGTTATATAGCACAAATTGTGAAGAATTTCAATTGAAAATGTATGCACAATTCTTTATCTAGTATATGATTTACACTATTTTATACATACATCCACACACACGCATATACATATACAAATAAATACATTGAAAAATAAAAAGTCACACACACACACACACAATTACATAAATACACATCCGCAAAACGTCTGCCAATTAGTGCATCGAGTTAGAGGAATAATAGAAAAGAACGACGACACTTCATTGAAAACATCGTCTCAACACGGCACTAGTATGTTACGTAGCTGTGTCTGTATTGGCAGGAGAAGTGAAAAACGTCGCAGTTCCTCGTTTGAAGATTCGTCATCATGCCGCTCATCGGAAATAGAACGAGGCGGCAAAAGTATGGAGCCTTCAACAGCTGGCCGTGGTGCTAGTGGTACGTCCAGTATACTACAGTTGTTTCAGACGAAAAGTTGGTATCGACAGTGGCGGAAACCAGAACGCGGCATGAGCATGACCAAAGTTGAAAGAAGTAAGTAATTCAATGCAGACATGCATATGTAATATTGTGCAAATATATGTATGTAGATTAGGATGCCTCATTAGAACAATTTCTGTGAATTTACTAATGAAACGTGAAGCATGAAGCTCAATTTTTTTTCTAATAACATCTCCAACTACATAAAAAGCCAAAATATTATGGTAGACGTCATTAAATACATAAAATGTTTATTTGTCTATTTGTATTGATGGTGCGGCACCTTAAGGTACTTTATATGTGTATTATTTAGATTAATAACTACATATGTTTATTTGTTTATAATTAAGTGTGTATATGTGTGTGTGTGTGTTTATGTTTTAGTGTGTTTGTTTTATTTAAGGATTTTTTTCAACATTTCCTAATCTCATAAAAAAGCAAAAGTCCATGAAATAAAATTACTCATACCATGTGCTGGTAATTATATATTACTTATACGTTACGTTTGAATATATCATGCATTTTTCTATTGTATATTCTTATACAATTTATTTAATGATGCGTGTTTTTGAATATTAAATTAATTCTTTAAAACTCAATCCAAGAAAGATGTTTTACGAAATACAACTAACCATATTCACATCAATAATATACGAGTTGCATATTATGTATATACCCCATTGATGTGGTAACATGTATTAGATAGTTCTCTTCTCTCTTTGCATGTAATAATTCTCGACTTAAATATTGAGATTATGAGTATATATACGTTATTAGATAAAATCATACATAGCTCTACACCAGTATGCTGCTGTTACAAGTGTGATTTGGGTACGAGAAACTCAAATGTTATTACCTTTTTGATAGTTTCGTTCATAGCATCATAAACAAATCCTTTGTTCAGAAGATAATTCAAAAATTTATGACATGAACCTGTGATATAAGTTCTTCATGAAAATAATATTCTATACAAAATGTTCTTTTAAATCAAAAATAATTGCAAAGTTTGTCTGAAAATTAACATTATTTTAAGGCTTCATTATGAAACTTAGTGAATCTTATTGGTTTATTAAAAATCGATAAATTTGCTTGGAAGATCACATTATTTTTTAATGGATCCTTCTGAAACTTTATGATTGTTATTTTTTAACCAAAAATGTTAACCACTCCATTCATAAATAAGCATAGTCACCATACAAAAATTCAACTTATGCTTTTATACAAAAATCGATAAATTTATATGGTGAGTCATTTATTTGCAAATATTCTTTTTCCACAGAAAATTTGAAGTTATTCTGTTTTTAGATAAATTTCGAAATTTTAATTTTTTCATAATTACAATTCATTTTATTCATAAAGAAGCATAATAAATTTTCCAAATAAAAATCGATAAATTAATCGATAGTTACTTGCAATGTACCATTCTGAAATTTCGATAATATATTTGCACCAAAATAATACTTCACAAATAAGCTTATGTCATTACGTTTTTAAATAAGCATAGCACTCATATAAAAATTAATAAAACACCATCCATTATGTTAAATTTCCAACAACAATTTCCTACCGATATGTCATTCTAAAATTTCAGAAATTAAATTTTTTTATTAAAAGAATACTTCACAAAAATGTGTAGCCATTATATTTGGAAATAATCACTGTTCCCATACAAAAAATACATTTAAAAAAATGGAAATCACAAAATTTACATTGCTACCTCCTTTCGATGTGTCAATCAAAAACCTTGGGAGTTATATTTTGTCTTCTACTTTATGGAAAAATATGATCCCCATAGAATAATCCTTAATCGATTAAATGTAGCACGTAATGACCTTCGAAGTCCGAAGGCATCTCAGGAATATGAGTTTTGAAGGATTGACAGCTGAGAAAATAAGAAAGTTAGAAGAAGAACTTAGAAGTTACCCATCTGTCATTTGAAGCTAATTAAATTAAATATTCTAAACCAGTACTATTATGACGATTTATTTGGCCAAAATTAGCGTAATAAAAAAATTCCTGAATAGGTTATCAGATTTTTATATATTTTCTTAAACCGATCCCACTCATAAATAGTTATTGCTAAAGCAAAAAATATTTTCAGAATCAGTATAAAATAAACCAACATCGTTAATATTTTATATGAAATGTAAGGCATCCTAATGTACCATAGATATACATACATATATAGTACCATAAAATATTCCAAGTACACAAGAGAATATTGAATAATCTGGTAAATGCATAACGACTTCTCTTGTACTCGTACATACTTCATTTTACTGCATTTCTTTGGTATTCATATTCAAACAAACTCATACAAACTACTTATTATTCAGCCACAACATGAGTAGAGTTTAAATAATCTTAAATATAAGTAAGTAAATACCCTTTCCTTTCACATCCGTTGTCATTTATGTATGTATGTCGTCAATGAATATAAGAATATTTCCATATCAAACATCGAAACTATTGCATTAGAATACATATATGTATGTAGAGTGTTTTCTAGTACTCATACTTGGGAGCATTTCAATTTCTTCATTCAATAGTTAGTATACGGGTATGCTTATATATTATTGTATGACATTTTATTTAACTCTATACATACTATACATATATTCAAATGAACATATATATACATATGTACTTATATTATATACAATACATATAACAATATTAACGTAACAACAACAACGATGTGCTTATTTAGATTTTATTACTTTTATATTATGGTAATTTCAAAAGTTTCACTTCAGTTACTGTAACTGTTGTACAAATCGAATCGCCTTCGACTTTTTTGTTTTGTTTTCTAATTTAAATATCAAAGTATAGTATTCAAAGTACAATATTATATATTTTTACAACACGTGTTCTAGCTAAATTGCATTGGTCAAAATGTTTTATTGTTCTTGACCTAATTTATTAAATTTATATTATGGCCAAGAGAAATTGTATTTCCCCAAATGACAATAATATGATCGTTAATGGCATAGTAAAATTAGTTGTTATAGCACATTCTTTATAAATTCAATATTTTATTTTCTGCACATATTTTGCGCTCATATAATGTGTTTTCAATTAAAGATTGTTCAACCTAGGTCATTTAACAATTCATCAAAAATAATATAATAAAATAAATAACGACATTTTTATCAGTGATTTTTTTTTTTACAATTTAGTGGTGATTTTTTCATCAAAGCTAAATATAAAATGTATGCATTTCATAATTCAAAAGCATTCATAAAGCCATTGTTAAACCAAAATAGTCAAAGAAACGTTATGTGAGGTTGGTAAGAAAATGATAGCGGAAATCCGACTATGTATTCGAACCCACAAAATTCCACAAGACATCATTCTTTTCTATACATTTTTTCATATCTGTCACTTCCTTCTTGCAATTGTTACAAACGGAGGCACAAACTTAGCAAATTCTTTCCTATTTGAGACTTTGAAGCCTTAAATAGTTTGAAGAACTTTGACTTCCCCCACAGTATTGCTGTTCGTGTCAAATTTGAACAGTTTCGGAAAGTCAAAAATTAACAACAATCCTGTAATTAACTTTATCTAAAAATTACCCCAAATTCAGTAAGGGACCCCCTCAAGGCGCGTACGTTGAAATGGCGTTTCTGAACGGCAGAACCCTTGTGACATCACTTTATTTCACAGAGCTCTTTAATTTTCATGGCAAATTGTTACTGTCGGAAAAATTGCCAATTGCTTGCCGATAGGTGTGTAGCGTTCGAAATAAAAATCGTCCCGATAATAACGTTGTGCTTCAGCCGGGGATTGAACCACGTTCAAGCGATCAGAAGACCAATGCACGATCCACTGAGCTACGACACTCACTATATATTGAAATTATTAAACAATAGAATTGCATGCCCTCTGAAAACCTAAAGCCACCTCAATCTACATTTCCGTGTATATATGAAATTGTACAATTTTCAATGCATGTGCCTATACATAACTAATATCTAGAATGGTTGAGAATGACTACATCGTCCACAATGGTATCTATATTGAAAACAAAACAACAACAAAATTAAGGAAAAGGTTACCCACTCACGTTTCATTTGTGGGTGTGCATTTACGAGCATTTGCTTTTGTCGGTTCAAAACTATTATTAGTAAATATTGTTCAGACAATAATGTTGAAATTCACTTACATATGCATTTACGAATAAAATGAAGGAATTGTTTATATTATTTAAGAGAAAATAAACACTTGTAACAACTATAATACAAAATGGTCTAACAGTATAACAATTAATTTCAAAGGTTGTGCTAGTTTGAACGGAACACATAGAATTTCTTAAAGAAGAATTTATTATACAATATATGGTCATCGATATTTCAATTATATCACATATAACTACATATAGTTAGATGACCTAGGTAGCTACCTTCGAGTACGTGTAGATGAAAAGATTGTATCAAGAGTGTATGAAGTAAAAAGTCAATCAAAACAAATGAATTTAGTAATAAAAACAAATCGTTCAGAAATGTGTATATAAAATAATAAGTTACAAAAAAAAAAAATAATAATTATAATAAAAACGAACTTTACGCTTGCAAAAGCGTTTACGCGCATTCGATAGAATGTGTCGTAAATAATTTGCTGGAGAAAAAAGTGCGTCTATAAACACAAAACAGACGATATCTAACTATAATAAAAAAAAAAGGAACTAATAATAAAAACCGACAACAATTTTGAGTGTTAGCAAGAACTCTGTGTGTTTACTTGTGTGTCATTTCAACTGACATCTGCACATTTGCACCGGGTTCATTATTGTATTCACTCTCTGTGTTTCCTGAAATTCATGGATCCGCAGCACACATTAATTGCCAAATTTAAAAATAACTTCAGAATGATGGGGTGTATTTCGGGGAAAAGGAAACAGACTGACCCCGTCAAAGGTATATATTTATTTATTTGCTATTTTTTTGTCTGATGATTTTCAACAAAAGGCAAAACACTAACCCTGACAATTTTCCTCTTTACCTTTAATTGGACTATTTTCAAAAAGTCGCCTCTAACCCATTTTATATACAACAATTTTTACTACTTTTAATCACAAATATTATTATAGTCAAAGTTAAGATCATCCGAAATTTAATATCAACTAATTTGACACATATTTTCCATGTAATAATCTGTCACTGTCAAAGTGCCGATTTGAATTTCAAGCTTATCTTAACAATCATAGCTAAATACGAAATATTTTCGCAATTAGAAATATTTGAATGCATCACAAAAATATTATAAACAACCATTAGTCACGCTTTTATATAATTTAAATTAAGTATTACTTGCATATATGTTATTAACATATAAAAAAAAACATTTTTATCCCGTTTTGACAGCAATGAAATCAGCGTTGTTAATTCAACGCTGGTATCGACGTTATATGGCTCGCAATGAAATACGCCGTCGATATACTTGGACCATATTCCAAAGTCTTGAATATGCTGGAGAGCAGGATCAAGTTAAGGTAAAAAACAAAATTCTTCTTTTTTTTTCTCCTCATTATTAGGGGAATTATTATTAGAAAATATTTTCATTTAATTGCAATAGGAATTTTTTTGGAATTATTACTTTTAGATTCCATTCCACCATTCTGTTCGTGTAGGTTAGCAGAGACATGAAAAATAGTTTAAATTATAATTATAGTGAGATAAGGTTACCATACGTTAAAAGATCAAGATCAAGATAGTGGTTAATTTGAAATAATTTAATTGTCGGAAATAATACGAATTAATTTTCTCTATCTTCTGTCACAATGTAAGGAATGTAAACTACAGTATTTGTATTGCAACTAACATTTTTTTGTATTGGGGAAATTCTTTAAAGGGACATTCTAATTAATTTCTTTCGTAAAAAAACGACCACTTAATGAGCATTTGAAAAATTTATACGTAAACTGCTTTGAAATGATTAATTTTGAACTTCATGCTTGAACTAAGATATAAGAAATGCACATCTTCCCATATACGCATTAAAAAAGTGAAAACAAAATGTAACATTTGGGTTTTCAAAGTAAAAAGTAAATTGCAAAATAGTGACTTCTACAGACAATCTTAACCTACGTATGCATTTCTCACCCTACTTTAACATGTTTTCTTTACTAATAATACTCAACGACCATCCCCGTTTGTATGTACATTATAATTATAGAAATACAAACTACACCTTTGCACTTTTATTGTTTCAAAACTCAATAAAATACATAAAAACACTGACATATCCACATAGATATATATGTATGTATGTCTGTATATATGTAGGTGTTTATGTGCATGCATATTTCTTTATGTGTTTTGCCACAAAATAAAGCATCGTTTTTTTTTTGGTCGTCCTTTAAAATGTCTTCATTGTTTACAATCATTTTGAATTCTCTTTTAATGTTCTTTCAAAACATTTAAGACATTATGAGCACTATCAAGATTAAACAAATAGATTGCATTGCATTGTATTTCTGACATTTAAATGGATACCAGTATTTAAAATTGCGCACTAATGTAGGCGTTTGCAAACTTTACATTTGCGGTTTATAGTGACCATGCGAAACGAACATAAAGATGAAAATGAATAATATAGTATGTAACAACTTTGTAACGAGCATCAATATAACCACCACCCCCTAGAATTGGGCAGGTGAGCCATATGGAATTTTATCGCTGAGCAATACCACCATGCTGAATTCCATGTTCAATTTACAATTTAATTCGCTTTGTTCTTTATTGTAATTTAATTTACTTTCAAGTAATAATATAATAGGTTTATATATTATATATATATATATATATATATATATATATATATATATATATATATATATATATATATATATATATATATATATATATATATATATATATATATATATATATATATTCTATAAGCTCTCAAGATATCTCTTTGAAATGCCAACTATTTGTTTTCTTTTGAAGTAACCGGTTAATGACATTGTTTAAGTTCTAATGGGTTTTAGTTGTTTTATTGGTATTTTGTTTTTCTTTGTGTTTTTCAGTGAAATTTCAAAAGATTTAAATAATCCTTTGTATGTATATTTCGTTTCTTTGTACTTTCTATATAGCTTTTTGACTTTTTCAATGCATTAATAATACATATGCCATCAGCTGCAGCTGAAAGAGTTTCTATATCTGGACAAACATCCAAAGCATCATCAGTAGGTAATGTACACTTCATTAAGTCAATATTGTCAATATTGAGCATATGCTCTATACCATTTATTTACAATATTATCATGAAATTATTGAAATAGAATAATATTATTCTACTTCACTGCTTCTTGTACGTTTATAATGGTAAAAAAAAAACAAAAACCAAACAAAAAACTATAAAACAAAGACCACCTTGATTCAAAATATTCGGATGAATCGGACGGAGGTGATGATGGTGGACTGTCTACGGATAAATCGTATCAAGGGCCGCATTTAAAATTTCCCTTATTAAAAAAGGATGTTACCATACTGATTGATTTATTTCGCAAAAAGAAAGTATGTTCCAATAATTAAAATTTATACCTATAGAATTTATGTAATGAAAAGTTATAATTATTTAGCAAAATCATTTGCATGCCAAATATGTGGCTGGCATTTTAAGAGAAGCTGCAATACGTCTTAAAAGGCTACCCAATTTAAATTTAGCATCTACAGCAATTTCGAAACAAGTAACCGTCTGTGGTGATCTACATGGTAAACTTGATGATTTGCTTGTCGTATTCCATAAGGTAAGCCGCAAATAGTGTGTGCACATTATTAATTATGTCAATTTGATACTTTCTGACTTTCTATAGAATGGACTACCATCAGCTGAAAATCCATACGTCTTCAATGGAGATTTTGTTGATCGTGGTAAAAAAGGACTTGAAGTATTCCTATTGTTACTTGCATGTCTGC
Source organism: Megamerina dolium (assembly GCA_963854835.1). Classification (NCBI taxonomy): domain Eukaryota; kingdom Metazoa; phylum Arthropoda; class Insecta; order Diptera; family Megamerinidae; genus Megamerina; species Megamerina dolium. The sequence goes on from OY978528.1 coordinate 14,564,057, forward strand.
TTGCATTTCCTGGTGGAGTATGCCTAAATCGTGGAAATCATGAGGATTCTGTAATGAATGCACGTTATGGTTTCATTCACGAAGTCCAACAAAAGTACAAAGTAATCAATAAGCATTTAATCATATACATCTCATTTATAATGTTTTTCATTTTTTTTTTTTGTTTTGTTATAATAGCACAATTCCGAAAAGCTTTTGAAACTTATTGATGAAGTTTATCGCTGGCTTCCTTTAGGAACTATTTTAAATAATCGAGTTCTAATTGTACATGGCGGAATTTCTGACACAACCGATTTGGATCTGCTTAAAAGTCTTGATCGTGGCAAGGTGCGTATGTATTATCATTAAAATATGATAAATTTCCTATCCACATAAGATAAAAGACGGTCATATTGAAAATTTCAAATGACTTATTAGACTTAGACTTTAACTTATTCATGTATAGCTTGTGCACTATTTCTTGTTGGTTCTTTTAAATTAGCACGTGTCCATATAGAATTTTGCAATGGCAATACTATAAAATATTTTAAATGAAGCAGTGTCGTTTCATCAGAAAATTGTACGCTGAAATGTTGCATTTGAGATTGCAATTGTTTTTATTATTTTTCATTGGCTTTAAAGCGTATTATGTTTTGTTTATTACATTATACGTTATTTATTACATTATGTTTTGTTTTGTTTTTTTTTACTCTCTCTCTCTTTCTCACATTTCAGTACGTGTCCATTTTACGGCCACCAGTCGAAGTAGTTGGCAGTGAGGGAATTGACAGACTCGAATGGAAACAGGTAAACAATACATAGACAACTATATAATAATAATAAACAGAAATTAAAGAAAGTAAATGTCATCCGAGATATTTAATTGAATTACTTTTATGCTCCCAAATGACTGTATATGATATGTGAACGTGTTTATAGTCACATTTTAATTGCATCAAGCAATTTGAATTTAATTCATTAGGTATAATTGATTATTATTTAATTGCCAGTATATAGACGATATGTAATAAAATATTAATTATAAAGCAACCGTAAAAGAAGAAAAATTCTATTAAATCAACAATGCTGTAGTAGGGAAGTGCAGCAAGAAATTTTATTATCATATTATTCAGTTATTTGATTTTTTCAAAACTGTTGTTATGCTTTAACTCACTCTTTATGAGTATTGTAGTATATTTGATCTTTTCAACAGTATTTCTTTATACCCGATAAATCCTACTTATATGTCATGATCTATATCCATAGAAGACAATTAAAAATATTTTTTTTAGATCGAATTCATGAACTCAGTTCCGATTAGCGTTTGCAAATTGTAGAAATTTATTTTCAAAATCTGTGTGCAGCAAGAAATTTTCACAGAGCTCTTCATCCAATTTACGGTGTCGTTGGTCATCTGAGATGGCTATATGAAAATTTGCACACACAATTCACTCTTGTTGACCCCCATTCACCAACGAGATTTCGTTGAGTATGCACTGAGAAAATATCGCCGCTGTTGAGGTCAGCTTTGAGGATGATCCAAATTCATCAATTCATCATCGTGCACAAGAACTTGCTATACGTCTACCGAACTTGTCGAAGATTTAAATGCCTAAAAGATTTATTTAGTGCAGAATAGACAGCACGATTCTTCAACTATGGATCCATCACGAAAAATGTACTTATTGATACGGTTTTGTAGGCTGAGGTCATAATCGGGCCGTACTTCTTCAAAAACGAACACCACCATCAATACTGACCGGAATAAAGCCGTGCTCAGCAGAGTTCGTTCGGGTTCGCTCACAGTAGAAGTTCAAAGCTGTTAATTTCCTAATGGAAACCCCGTTATGAGAGCACTTCATTTCAATCATTCAAAAAGAAGAGCATAATATGAACACTAATTGAAAACACCTCAAGAGCATAAAAAATTATTATTCTTTTTTAAGAGTGTTCAGAAACTAGTTTCTTGGGAATAGTCTTCAAATTCAACACGCACACATTTCTAACTATTACTCTTTTTTTACGACCACCCACTTTGTTATCGCACTTGTTATCGCACTTTGTTATCGCATTAATTATTGAAACAATTTCTATTCTCTCATTTGATTAACGATACTAACGATATTATTTTGATTGTGTTTTATTATTATTTTTTTTTTTTTTTTAAAAATTCGATATCTAATTTGTACGTATGAATTATTAAAGGACTCTTCAACAGCATATCGTATATTCAATACGACGTTTTGTTTTATATTTGTACATAACTAACTACATGACATTTTAGAAGCCTATATAACGCAACGCCAAAGAAACGTCAAGAAAACGTCCCATAAAAATGGCCAACTACATAAACATGAATGTCCCAAAGGTCTCTTAATAATGAAGCATTTTGTATTTACAGCATTATGCTGTATATGTATAAGAATGTACAAGTATAGTGTACATATAGTGTACATACATATATATATATATATATATACACATACAGTGGCTCCCAGCTTATTTCGTACAGTGACAGTTTAAAAATTGCTGCAGTCGTAATTCCTAATATAGCAAAAATTTGAACAAAATATAAATGCCATTTTTGAAAGGAAGGTTTGTTTTTTATTTTCCAAAATTTACTTTTTCAAAATTTTAGTGTTTGACACTATAAAAAAATAAAATAAGAAAAAAATAGGAAAATTCATGTCACAGCTTATTTCGTACAGTCTCTTTAAGTTCAAACTAAAAACAAAGTATGTTGATTTTAATATTTAGTATGACATCCCTTAGCGTTAATGACAGCCTGGAGTCTACTTGGCATTGAATCCACCAATTTTTGAGTGATGTCTGGTGTGATTTTTTTCCATTCCTCCATCAGTACCTTCTTTAGGTCTTGCTTATTAGAAATCTTGTGTGTTCTTATTTTATTGTCCAAAATAGACTAAAGATTTTCAATCACATTCATGTCAGGTGACTGTGGTGGTGGAGACATCAAGTGTGAGCAGTTCAAATAAGCCAAGATTGCACAATCCCAGATTTATGTTTTGGGTCATTATCTTGGTAATACCGAAATTCTTCCCGCAAACCCAGTTTGTCTGCACTTTGAAGTAAATTGTTTTTCAGAATCTCGAGGTACTTCATTTTGTCCATTGTTCCCTCAATAAAAACCAATTCACCTACTCCGGCTGCTGACATACAGGCCCAAACCATCACGCTACCGCCACCATGCTTCACTGTGGGCTTAAGGTTCTCCTTGTTTAGCTCGGTATTAGCTTTACGCCAAACATATGACATTCCGTCCGAGCCAAAAATATTAAACTTAGACTCATCCGCGAAAATAACGGTATTCCAGAACGCAGGAGTATTAATAATATGCTCTTTGGCGAAGTCAAGTCGGCGTTGTATATTCATTTTTGAAATGAATGGTTTCTTTCGGGCTACTCTACCGTTCAAGTCATGATTGCGCAGCACACGTCGGACAGTTTCAGCACTGGATGATTTTCCTATTTCACGCTGAACCTCTGCAGCCAACTTCGGAGCGAATAACTTTGGATTTTTCTTAATTTTTCGTACAATATAACGCTCGTCTGATGCGTTGAAAATCTTATTAGGTGCTTCTCTGCCCTTGTTCTCCAACCGATTTTCGCGAACGAAGCGTTGAATGATGTATTGGACAGTTGAGGCACTTAAATTTGTCATTTCAGCAATTTTTCGCACACTCTGACCTTTCCTAAAATGGTTAATTACCAGTTTACGCTGTTCCATCGTTGTACGATGACCCATAAAGCTAAATGTTTAATTTACAGCACTTTAACTATTTAAAATAATAATAATAAAAATTGTTATAATAGTTAAAAAGGTCCAAAAACTCATACAATTCAAAAAAACTTTGTAACTGCGCGGCAGAATGAAACTTACTTACATTGAAGTTTGTGTACGAAATAAGATGTGAGCTGAAAATCAGCTGATCAATAGTTTTTCTCTCTTGCATAACAAAAAGAAAAATTTTTGGGGTTCCCCGTTTTCTTATTAGGTTTACTAAACACATACACAGACATCTACATTCAAAACTTATCGATAAATTTTTTAGTTTCGATGTTACAGCCATGTACATAAAAATATATACACTGTACGAAATAAGCTGTGAGCCACTGTATATATATATATATATATATATATATATATATATATATATATATATATATATATATATATATATATATATATATGTATATATTAATATATATATATATATATTAAAATTCAGTATGATGTGCTAAAATTTAACTGCCACACATATTTCAACTGAAATGCACTGCTTGCAAGGAAATATTTACGTCTCTATCCTACATAAATACGATACGAATACTCGTACAATGCATTGCGGAAAAAGATGTACATATGTTAGGGTATAATCATAAATTACAACAGTCCAACAATTTTATTAATGGTCATTCAAGTTTTTGATTCAGACTAAAATCATATAGATATATTTTGATTATATTCATATGTACGAGTACACTCGGTAGATCAATAAAGACTTGTAGGGTTAATAAATGCGACTCTCAAGAATTTTGGATAATTAATTTAATTTCAATATTTAAAATAATATAATGCTAGAGATTAGTGATTTGATTGCATTATAAAGTGTGTTAGAGGAAATACTGATTTTTTAAATATTATTCACACATCGTATTTAAAGTGTACATTGATTGGAAACACAAATATCTTTAGAAGCCGTTTGAAATTAAGTCCTCTTTAAGTGAAAGAGATTTTAATCAAACTGATATGAAATGTCGTCTAAAAAATGTAACAGACATTCGCCTAGGTGTTCACTGCACCAGTTAGTATATTTTGTTCAAAAAAAATATTAGGAATTTTTAAAAAATCAATACTCTGCTTTGCTTCTTGAAATGTTCACTATTGGGTATTTCTACACCCTTTTCGTAATATTCAAATATTAATGATTTTTTTTTCCAAATTCTTTACATTATGACCCTTCCAGATATTCGATATTATGTGGAGCGATCCACAGCACAATGAAGGCTGTAAGCCAAATAGCTTACGTGGAGCAGGTACTTATTTTGGACCAGATATTTCAGAACAATTTTTAAATAAGTACAAACTTCAATATCTGGTGCGATCACATGAATGTAAACCAGAGGGTCATGAATACACACATAATGATAGAGTAAGTAATAATTCAAAAGTAATCATATACTCTTTACATATTTTTGCACATTTCGTACTCCTAGGTCATTACAATATTTTCCGCTTCCAATTATTATGCGATTGGCTCAAATAAGGGCGCCTATTTGAAATTTGATCCACAATTGGAACCGCATTTTATTCAATACATTTCAGCAGCATCGAAGACACGGCAATTAACATTCCATCAGAAAGTTGGTCTCGTAGAAAGTTCTGCTATTCGGGAATTGGGAGCACGTTTACGTGAACGACGTCGTCAATTAGAAAAGGAATTTATGAAATATGATACAAATCACACTGGTAAGTTGATTCACATCTAGAAAAATAAACAAAAAATTTATATAAATTTATAGTAGTAAAAATTTGCAAGTTGTTTTTTTTCGAAATCTTTAATTTTTTTTTTTAAGTTTAATATATTTTTAGGAAATTTATTATCAACGATTTAATCGAACGACTTCTAATATTTTTCCTAAAGAGCTTTCAAAAACTCAGTATTAAAATTCTGTCTCCTAAAATCGATTAGGTGTAATTCCGGTCAGCAAATGGTGTGAAGCTATGGAAAATGTAACCAATTTTAGTCTTCCATGGCGTCTGATGCGCGATAAATTGGCACCGATGCCAGATGATGCACCTCCAAATGAAATCAACTATAGTACGACATTGGAACTTCTAGATACAGACTCAATTGTAAGTGTTTCACATTTAAAATTACAATTCTTTTACCACTCCTCATAACTATTTTAGATAGAAGCTCACGAGGCAGAAACAAGCGTTGCCGATGCACTGTACAGAAATAAAAGTAGTCTTGAAGCAATTTTCCACATATTGGATACAGATAATTCTGGTAGTAAAATCAAAAAAAAAAAACCTCCAATCGTGAAAAAATTCGACAAATCAAATATCTTTGTAGGTCATATATCACTTGATGAATTTGGTGCAGCATGCGATTTGCTTGCAAAATATTTGCCAGGTACAAACAAAAAAGAAGACTTTTTGGAAATGTGTAAAATGATGGATATCAATAAGGATGGTTTTGTCGATCTCAATGAGTTTTTGGAAGCATTTCGTCTATGCGATCAAACCCGTAAAGCTCAACTTGCTAGTACATCTCATACACCAACACGTGGTGCAAAAATATTACAACAGAAATTAACACCAATTGCGGATCGTAAATATTCAAATATACTTAAAACTCTATGTTGCAAATCGAGTGAAATAAATAAACATTGTTTGCAGGAAAACATATCACCAAAGTGGCAGAGGTAGCAGCCAAGCTCACGAAACAGGCTTCAGACATTGACCTCGATATAGATCCGACAGATCACGAATCGAAGGACATTAAGAAAAGTCCTAAATAAGCTTTACCATTTTATCCACTAATCAAAACAGACTCTTAAACTTAAATTTAGTTGTACGCGAGTTACTTACTCTTTGCTATAACTTATTAATTTATTTTCGTTTTTTTTTTCATTTCTATCTCCGTCCATTGATTTCACTCAAATTTGTTCATATCATTTCAAACAAACAAACAAAATATATATATATAAATTTTATTATTTTAAGCTTTAATTGAAATTGTTTTTAATTATATGTAGATGTGAAGATGCTATTTTTGCATATATATATTTATAGAAATACAATAAAATAATTGAAAAAATTATATTTAGAAAATCAAGCTTTAAAGTTAATATTAGATCTGTTCATATTTTTATAGAATATAATTTTTTCTATACGCCAAAAGTTTTTCGCAAAGCTCTTTGTTCTTTTCAAACCCATGATGACATTGATGTCGCTACTAAAGCTGAAATAAACAAGCATCTTTATAGTAATTTTGTAAAAAAAAATTATTACAATTTTTCAGAAATCAAACGCAGCCTTCCAAAATAATTGCAAAAATTAACAAATAATTTTTAGATTTTATTTTATTTCGATTTCAGCGTTTCAAATTGACTTTACAAAATTCTCCATTGATTTCATGTAAATCCAAATATAGTGCAGAATATCACAAATTTAAGTTTCACAATGAACTATACAAGAAAACTCACCGACAAATCTTGCTGAGATTGTAAAAAAATATATCAAGTCAAATTGACTTGAGAAAACTGCAAATTTATTTCAAATTAATCCAAATGTATTTCAAACATGGTTTTTTCGCTTCAGAAAATTCCACTAATATTTGTAAATTCGAAAATTTTAATTAAAGAAATAACATTGGGATGAAGTAAAAAGTGATTATATTACAATTTTATTTCTATTTTTTTTTTTACAAATAGCTTTCAGAAAATTTCAGCGCATAAAAAAAAATTATATGCAAAAAATCCCACAAATATGTTGAACAGATTTAATATATTCACATACATATGTACATTGAGGTGCTTCACTATAGAAACATTTGTTTTAGCTTATGTTATGAAGTCCATCGTCTCAATAGAGATAAAAAAAATGTTTATTTCAAATATTTTTTTCCAATAAATGGTTTCAGATTAGAGAAAAATATGAGATGACTAAGTACTGTACTCAAAATTTTTAGAAAATCTGCCGACAGGCTCAAAACAATGAGATTGATGAAAATGGTATAGCGCACGAATGGCTCTCTATTGAACCGAAATATCTTGATGGACATCATAACATTATTATTTTTTTTTTTTGGTGAAGTATTTGAATGTACTTAGACGTGTGTAACGCATACGCTTAGAAAAAAACATTTTAGGATAAGACTACGAGAACATATATACATACATACATACATACATACATATGGTTTTTTGAAATTTAGAAATATATATATTTTTGTTTTTCATTCAAGCTTATAATTTTCAATGAAGCTAATTGCCAATAAGATTGTAAACATACTTCAAAATTGCATTTAAAAGTGGATACACATTTTTTGAAATAGGCTTTTTTTTATATTTAGGTATTATATTATATGTTAATATAAGCTATTTAACTACTAGCGGACTTATTTTGTGAGAAAAGCAAACAACAAGAGCAACAAACACACCTACATAATCTAGAAATGTATGTATTGTGTTTTATAATAAATAATTCCACAAACAGTAACTTATCAATTTGCAAACAATTCATGCATTCATACAACAAACATATTCTAACATGAATTTTTTATAAATTAATTTTAATAATTATTATACATACATATAACATATATATATATAATATATATATATATATATATATATATATATATATATATATATATATATATATATATATATATATATATATATATATATATATATATCTACTATAATTAAATTGTGTGTTGTACGAAATTAGAGCAAACACACAGAAATGGGATCAAAATAAATATTATCAAAGCATTAATCAAATTGAAGTTCACATCACTTACTAGCTCTTATAAAGATAAATATTTTTAGATTAAATTTAACATTTAAATAAATGTTGATAAGCAAACAAACATTTACATATTAAAACATAAAAAATCAAATGCATTCATAAAGTTCATGTATGCAACTTTAGCAAAATTTTTGAAAAATGCAACTTACGACAACTTTCTATTGTTAAGCACTTCGCATATTGCACTGGTTTACATTCCCCCATATACATTACTTTACATTATTAAGCTTTAGCTAAGCCAAATTAAGAGAAGGACAAAAAAAAAAAATATTACATCATTTGTTATCTAGTACATATAAACAAAAATCATATAATTTACAAAATAAATATTTATGAAATTCTTTCCAATATACACAAGCATACATACAAATATGTTATTTATCCTCCAATATTTTTAATGGCTGTTGTTCTAGAAAATACCAACTTACATACTTTACATAAATATATCCTTATTATTGTACGATATATTTGAAAACTATTAAATATATCTTTGAATAATTAATTGTTCGAATAAAGCGTTCTACTTACAAAATATTTATACATCTATTGTAATGTTTTACTTATGTTTTACAGCAATTTTGATATGTTCACGTCATCTGTCAGGTATCGACATATCAGCCTGATTAATGCACATTTTGAAATATGGTAAATTTAAGTGACAAAGCAAAGCAATGATCCAAGTGCTTTGACACTTAAATTTAGGATATTTTATATAATCGATATTTTCGATAGTACTGATCGAGAATCTGCTTTTATGAAATCGGGAAAAATTTGAATCTAAAAATAAAACAGTATCATAATATCAACTTTAATTAATTAAAGTCATTTTATCAATGTTCAGTTAAATGGTCAGTGTACATGTTTTCGTTACTTATTTTGTGCCCGCACTAAAATTTAAGCATAAAAAATTGGATTTACAATATATATATTTGTATGGGAGCTACCATAAATAGTATTCGTGTCTTGTCCACTTCTTGCTACTCTAGTTATCCTCACAATAACACTCCATAACTTAAACATGGTTGTCCTACGATGAGTAATTCATAAGTTAGGGCGGTTTTACATTTTTTTTTTTTAATTTTCCACAACTTTGTATGGGAGCCCCAATAAGAAGTGGGCGTGGCATGCTGACTTTTTTCCAAATTATTTCCGACTACCATATTAATCTAAGTGTCAATTATGGTTATTCTAGACAGAATATTGCAGAAGTTACAGCAATTTCAATTTAAAAGAAATTCAGTTATTTTGTATGGGGGCTATTATAAACAGTGGGCGGGACGCGCCCATTTCTTGTAAATCTAGTTATCCTTACAATACTAATTCACAACTTAAGCATGGTTGTTCTACGCTAAATAGTTTGTAAGTTATATCGCTTAAAAATGTTTGTTTAATTCCCTCGGATTTGTATGGAATCCACATAAAGAAGTGGACATGGCTTTCTGATTTTATGTCAGCTTATATCCGACTATCATATTAATTTGAGTGTCAAATATAGTTCTCTTAGACAGAAGATTGACGAAGTTACAGCGATTTAAATTTAAATGAAATTCAAGCACTTTGTATGGGAGGCACTATAAAAAGTAGGCATGCCTCGCTATAAAAAGTATGCATGGCTATAAAAAGTAGGCATATCTGGCAAGGTTATGTAGCAGTATAATATAACTCTACGTGCCAAATCTTGTTGTCCTAGATGGTATAATAATATGTCAAATTTCGTCAAAATAGGTCAATATTTGCTCAAGTTATCGTGCGAACTAGCCAGACGAACGGACGGACGGACGGACGGATATCGTTAAATCGAAAATTTAAGCGACGCTGATAACGAATAAATATCTTATTCTATATCTCCGGAGATTCCTTCAAGTGGTTACATACATCTGACCGAAATGAATATACCTTGCATAATTACGTTATGCAGGGTATAAAAAATGAGGAGATTTAGCGCACCAAAAATAAAAATCGGTGTATTTCAACGTAAAAATATATAAAGGACATTTTGATAAAAAGCGAGACTGGGAAGAATTGATATATAGCAATACTATTCAGCTAATCATTTCCGAAACTTTGTATGGGGTCTCTCATTAAATAATGGGAGTGGCTCGCCAATTATTAACGAATTTTTTTCTCAGAGCAAACATTTACGTGACGAATTGCACATTCATGAAACAGATGATCTCACCCCAGGATGATGACTCCCTTGCAAAATGTTTACTGAAGTTCTGAGAATGAGGATTAGGAGAAATAAGTAAATCGCTATTTGTATTTCTGCCAGATTTCCTCTTATTGCAAGAACTGATGACTAGGCAAGTACAAATTTTAGTGACATGCTATGAGTTAAATATAACTTAAAGAGGACCAGACCCTTTTGGAAAATTAAATTATGTCTTTAGAATTTGAGTTTATTTTCACACCATTTTAAATATATGAACAATCGTTTCACTTTATCATTTAAAAAATATAAATATAAATTTATAGTTTAAAAAATGTTGAATTTATTTTTGTATATTTACTGTTTTTATAATATTATTACATACATAATTACAATTATTGACAAAATTACATGATTTATTGAATTGCTACTCATGCCAATGTACATAAATGAAATATGTAATAATAATGCATATTAGCAATAATGAGTATTATGTATAAGGAAATATCTTAAGCACTAATATTGCAAAATATTTAGCAACAAAATTGTAATGCATATAAAAAACTGGATGAGCAAATTTTAATATACTAAATGCCTCTTCGTTTTTTTTTTTTAATTTATAATATAAATAGATATTTTATATACTAAATGAATACCTGCAATTTGATGATCGTATAATATTGTTCAAATAAATGTAGATGTGTAATAAATATTTAAATGAAAATGCTTAAGTCTAATGAAGCGAATAAATGAAATAAGGTAAAATTGACTAGTTCCAATATAAAAATCACAAGGCCGCATTTTCCCGTGCTAATTTCGAAATGAAATAAATATTTTTGAAAATATTACAATTACAATGTTCCAATGGAATTCATATTAATTGTCGTAATTTTAATTTTATGAATGATGAAGGGAAAAATAAGAACATCTAAAATAAATATGTATACTTTTCATATATATATATATATATATATATATATATATATATATATATATATATATATATATATATATATATGCTTACAGTACCTATATACAGTGGCAAATCTATTTACATATACATCCTTTTTTTTTACTCATATATTTTCACATTTCTTTGTCGCCGATTTTCACTCAAATTACTTATGTCTTTCTGCACATTCTTTAAAGGTGTTGTTTCCATTGACAGATGTTCGTCATATGTATTTGTAGATGTGTCATGTTCGCTTTCACTTTCGTCCGCAAACTGAATATCATCGAGTGTAAGGAAATCTCGCAAATCACTTGGCGACTTTACAACCGAAGTCTCCTTCTCCACATATGAACCGGTCATTGAATCGGAGAGTGATGTAGTCGCATTAGTTTCAACGGCGCCATTTTCACTCAATTTAATACTGGAGGAGAGTTCATGCAAAGGCATCTTTTCTCCTTTCTTCAGTTTGACAAAAGAAAATATCGGTTCTTCTTGAATTTGCTCTTGTCTCTCTCGTATATCTCGATAGGAATGTAAAATCGATTGCTTCGCAGGATTATGGATAGCTACACTGGATGAGGTTGTAGTGTTCAATGGTGAAAGTTCATCTGATGTTGGCGATGTGGTTGAGGTTGTATTTGTACTGGATTCAGTATTGCTATGTGGACTCAAATAATGTCCGTATTTGGGCATTTTAATTTCTTCATAAAGTGGTTCAGTCTCATCAGGCTCTTGTGTCGGTTCCGGTGTCTTATCAGCATCATGCTCATGGCCACCATCTGTTATCTCCTCCAGAGGTGGTACCCATATTAAGTGCGCCGGATCCATACCAAGATAAGATCCGGGTGCTGCAGCTGCATTTATCACATTGTAATCGTAGTAATCCAATTCCAGATCCTCCTGATTTCCGAGAGAAAACTCTGAACCAGGTCGTGCTAATAGTCGTCTTAGATTTTGTTTCTCCTTACTCTCCTTCGGATTAGTGGTGCGTATTGTGGCAGTGCTTATTACACTAGCGGCTGGTGAATAACATGCCTTAAAATGATCAATGGAAATTCGTTTCAAATCTATCCAACAACTGCATTCATCATCTTGTACTTACATTTATTAATGATATGCTGGCACATCGTAAACCAATCTGACTCAGACGTCCTGAATCCGGTATTGGTGTCGAACTCATTGAATCACAATTATTCATCGAATCATCTACAAATGAAGTTCGCAATTTTAACGTAGCAGCATCATACCTTTCGGAATAATGACTGGCACGTTTCAAATTCAACGGTGGACTATTGCATATTGAACTCATACCAGAAGATATAATTGATTCTGAATCCTTAGTGTTATCTTTCTGCTTAAGTACCTCACTGTTTGAACTAGTTCGATCTGCATTCAATTCATGCACTAATGATGCATTATTAAGGCACTTTGTATCCGGTGAAACCATCTCATTGCGTAGGGTTACAATTGAACTTGTGCTACCCAATTCATCGATACTGTAAGATCATATAAATTTATAGAATATGTATTCACAAGTAAATCAAGTAAGTAATTAGTCTTTGCACTTACCTATTAACAGCATCAGTTTGTAAATTTGATTCGCGGAATTCTGTTTCTTTTGACATATTGGCATCTACATCTACACTTTCGCGTAGTATTGAGTGACGCAGCTGATGCTTTGGACGCATCTTCACCATATATATTACTTCGGATATTAATGTCGTAGTCGACACAGCACGAGATGGAGGATTATGCAGTGAACTCATCGATGCATGAGGAGTGTGTAACCGTGAACCTTCTTCATGACGACGTGCGACAGCCAAATGATACTTACGATATCGTACAACATATTGGGTACCTTTAAGAGAGCATCAAATAATCAAAGACCATTCAAAAATGTTTAATTTCAAAAGTTTTAGATTAAAATAAAACACAATATTTCATTCTAATTTAACCGCGACGACAGTCGCCTTTCTTAACTATCGACCTATTTGTTGAGTCGATATAGGTAAGATATCAAGTTGGAGTGCATCAATGTCGAAAAAATAGTACAACGATATCGAAAAGTATTTGTGAAATAATGTCGAAGTGTCAAAAAGTTTTACTTCCACTTTTTCAAAGCCAACAACTGTCGGAGAAATGGAAGCTATTGTTCTAATTTGTATAGTTTTCGAACTACAATATTTAAAAACATTGCCACGCCCCTTTAAAGAGTATTATTTCCCAAAAATGTTTTCTTCGTAGGGACTTATACCTTGAAATTCTCGAAAAGTCAATATTTTAATCATCTGCATATATTCAGGGCGATTCCAATGTTAGTCTGTTTAAAACCTTCCCTGACTACCGCGATAAGGCCATAGTCACAACAAAAAAATATTGTCTAGCAGATCAGATAAACATATCTTTAAGTATTTGAGGTCCCTGAAGCGCTGAATAGAATCCGGTGATGTTTGAACCTAAACCTCTCAACCTCTAACCTCAAAAAATAGAAAAAATTCAAAGATTTAAAAACCAAAATTACACCGAGAGGGAAGAAATGTGTGACCGACCGCCTTAATTTTTTACCCTCGACATTTTTTTTTAACAATCTAACCTCTGTCTCTAGTGGGTGCCGTAGCTGAATGGTTAGTGCGTCGGCTTTCTGATCTGTAGGTAGTGGGTTCAATTCCCGCCAGAAGCATTACAAAATTTAACAAAAGTTAATATCGAAAAGATTTTTCTTTCGAACTGTACCCACCTGCCGGCAAGAATTGACAATTTTTCCGACAATAATAATTTGCCAAAAATGCTTCTTAAAAGAGCTCTGTGACAAAACTAAGTTAAAGTGATGTCACGAGGGTTCTGCCTTTTGGAACCGGCTAATATAAGTTGGTTGCTTCTAATGCTGTCCAAATTCAACACGCACAACAGTATTGCAAGAGAAGCTCGGTGGTATCACAATGGGTCTTTCAAAGTGTGTCCTCTCAGAGAGAGGGCAGCCACATAACCTAACCTAACCTAACCCCTGTCTCTACCGCTTATAAGGTAGGTAGGTAGGCTACCATACAAAATTAATAATTTTTTATAAAATTCTCTCTCACCGCTTCCAGAGTACTCAAAGGAGTGTAAAACCTATGACATACCCCCATTAATTTGTGCTACACTACATTTTTTTCTAAACAGACATATTCTCTATCTCTACTCCTTAGGGGGGCTCCCTTACAAAATGTAGTTAAAACTACCTACAAATCAATACACTCAGGTGATTTTATATAAACTCATCATGATGTTGAATATTTAGATGTTGGGAGTATATTTCGTGCTATCTATTATAATTTTGATGCTCTCATTCAGTTTAGGCAATATTTACTTCATTTCTTGCACCAATTTTATACACCTAAATTCCGAATTTCTAAAATAAAAATAAACATATACATACCTAGCAAAGCACTTATCAATATGATAATACTTGCAAATACCATTGCACTCAGATGCACGATAGTGAATTCAGATCGTGAATTAGATTTATACTTGATATCACGGCTTCTTGCAGACAGTCTTGTCGCTGCTAATAATGTTGTATTTCTATTTTTCACTGAAATACAATTTAAATAATATATGTAAGTACGTTATATCAACATTGTTACAGGCTAAAATGCATTCTCACCAAATTGTTCTACACTTGCCAAGAAACCACCTGTACATATGGAATGTCTACCATTGGTAGCATTATTTGACGACAATACGGTTACATCGTCACCAGCATAAAATTCCACCAACAATTGTGCACCAGTCGATTCAAAACTTGTTGGTATTTTTAAATTACTTCCGTCTTTCAACTCAGCGAGTAGAGTGGATGATAATGAAGCCCCATCACGCACTTTAACATACTGCGACGGACAAGGAAGTCTTATAAATTTCATTGAAAGCCCAATCGTTTCCTCTGCATCAACCTATTGGATGAGTAAATAGAGGAGAGTGTTTGTACATTCTTTTAATTGAGTTCAATGCCAATTCAAATGTTAAACTTACTTGTATTAACCAAAATGATCGGCCTGGACAACTTTGTGTTGCGCCTGCAATGAGGCGTTTTGGTTTCGGAGATCCAAGATGTACAATACAACCGCAACGACATCCAGGACCAATTTCTTCAATTACATGTGTTTGATTTTTATTGCGTGCATTGATGCCATTATTTTCGTACATGCAATCCCATGTATCTGATATGGGTTTTCCGCATTTTTCCGTCTCAACAGATGGCCCCTAAAATTAAAGAAGGACGCACTTAATATCGCAAAAATATTGTATACTGAAGCTGATATTTATTATAGTAAAAATTATTACATAAATACATAATTAAACGAAGCGCCGTACACAATTGTTCAATAAAATAGATTAATTGAATTTTCATCTTCGGCCTCCTCGTCTTCGTCTCCCATAACACGTGAAGCGCTGTCTGATGTTGCATCGCCACGAGCACTATCGAAAGATTTCAACGATAGTTTTGCATCAACTAAATCCTCTTTGGCAACACTGTGACGACTTGCAACTTTCTCCACCTCCAGCTGCTGCGTTTCAACAGATGATGACTGATATTCACTGCTGGATGCTTCTTCACCCTCCAAGGGCTCTTGTTCCATTTGCACCATTTCAAGATTCTCGTGTGACGACGAAACATACAATGTGGAGCCCAGCTCAACATCGATCAACGAATATTTATCGACACTGCGGGCTTTTGGTATAATTTTACTATCTTGCTGTTTTAGCTGGAATTCAGGCGATATCAATTCTGCAGATGCTATTTTACGTGCCTCACGTTTGAATATCTCCAGAAGTGACGATTTTGTACGCGGCAAGAAACCCATTTTGCCCGGACGATAAATCGACGAGGCCGAACGTGAAAACGAAAGCACAGATGATGTTTCGGGCAATTTATCCGAATGACTGCCAACAATGTCCATTAGTTCAGTTAATAGATCATTTCGTTTGAGTTTACGCATGGCAATGGCATCTTCTAGATCAGCCGAATCACCATGTTCTCGTGTTTCCTTTATCGTCTCAATGGCGCCCTGTACTGTGGATTTAATTTTCTGTGTCATTTCACGCAAACGTAATATTTCAGCTTCATACTGCTGATGCATTGAGGTCAAGCGATTCTTTTCCAATTTCAAACCTTCAATCCGTTGCCCAAGTATACGTAATTTTTTCGACATATCATTATACGTGAAATTCTCACAGACATCACGTTTCACCATCGTCTCGTAGAGTTTGCGATACTTTAGCGCTTCCACATATTTCGATTTGAGTTTCTCATAATTTGTCGTCAGCTTTTCGATGATATGCATTTTATTCTGCGACGAACGTATTAGCTGTTTTTTCATCTGATCCAATGCCGCAAATTGTTCGGACATCTCTTTGTGGCGCACCATTTGTTCATTGACTTGCTGCTGCATTTTTATTTGTGACAACACCAGAATATCAATTTCCTTCTGCAATGCAATATTCTCGCGTATCAAACGTCTGGTATAGCCAGCATTACGAATCTCACTGGAACGCGTAAAATCCTCTGACACTTGCAACAGCTTCGTTTCGACTTCTTTTTTCAGAGCGTCCTTTTCCACAACCGCCTTCTGTTCCATGTTGAAGAGAGCCTCCTTGTGGGCGCGATCCTTTTCCTTGAGATCTTGATCTTGATCGTCAAACTTCGATAGCAAAATATCACGTTGCACACGAAATTCATCGAGCGAATTAAGTTTGCCATTCAAAAGTTTTATTTCCGATGTTAATTGATCGTGCATTGCTTTATATTTTGCTTCGAGATCCTTTATTGTCTCCCTTGAATCGGCATTCTCGAGATCACGTACTTTTGTAATCTCAATAAGTCGTTCCTCTAATTCTCTGATGGTATCATCACGTTCGGCCAATGTACGTTCCAAATGTGCCGACACATCGGTGCGATCCTCATCAAGTTGACGCAATTTCTCAGTTAAATTTATATTTGAATCGTCCAAACTAGCCAGACGACTGCGTAGACGAGCTAATTTCTGATTGAGATCAGTAATGGTGAGCTCATAAAATGTACGATCGACTTGAGTCAACTTATTCGGATCAGGGGCTTTTTTATTTTTCTTGCCCTTTTTACCACCCTTGCCTTTAGCACTCATCTTTGATGGGGTTGACTAAATCGCGTTCGATTGTTCAAAATAAACTTTATGGTTACGTTTTTAAATTTTGTTTCTTATTGTTTTCCAAATTATTATATTGTTTATGTTTTTTTTTCTCCTCTGTAAGCAAACTAACTAACGAACTGATGAAATGTGAAATAATTTACAGGGAGCTTTTATCGAAAAAACAATTCCAAGTGGCAACGGTAAACAACAAACAGTAGGATGACAACCAAACAATTTGTTAGTAATTTGTTTGTTGTAACTGCTTCACTACATATTCTTATACTATAGATATCCAGTAGGAAAGTGTATATATAATTTCGCATTATTTGGTAATCGAAAAAGCTGAGCACAGAGAGCACAATATTGAAATTAATCAAGGTGATAAGCATTTTTCAAAGGATAGTTTGCTTACCTTTTCTCTTACCACCACTGACATTTTCGCACTGGGTACGTGCATAGTAGTTAAAAGAAACAGTACAAATGTTTTATTAAGCACTTGGATATGTGCATATATAATTCACAGGACTCAAACAAAGTGAACAACAAACAGTTTAATGCTTTTAGCTACCTAATTTACACACACACACACACATATGCAATACTATAGTGGTTTCTTAAAAGTCGTCTAACTGCAAATTATGTACTGTATTACACAAGCACGCGCTCATACACTAGTATATGTGTGAAAATGAATATACTATTACGGTATCACTTACTTCAATATGGATATGTATATTAGACTTATCCTAATAATTAGAATTTGATTTACTTTTGTATGGAAGGTAGGTGTGGCTTTCATTCGATTACGCCCATTCTCAAAGTGCTCAATTTATTAGCAAAAATAATAGGATGTGCCAATTTTCACCACCATAGCTTTGCATTTTCGTACACAGAGTATGAAAATCTACATACGGAAACGTACTTTTGTATGGGAGGTGGGAGTGGTTTTCATCCAATTACGCCTGCTTTAAAAAAAAATTAATTTATGACTAAATATAACTGGAAGTACTAAGTTTCAACTCCATAACTTTGCATTTTCGTGCGGAGAGAGTGAAATGACATATTTTTAAATATACTTTGTATGGGAAGTGGGCGTGGTTTTCATCCAATTTCGCCCATTGACGAACTTGGCCGTCCTTTGGAGAATATAATCTTATGTAGCAATTTTCAGTTGGATGGATGTATATTTACGGCATATTTACCGTGCGATCAAGCAGTTACATAGACAATCATGGATATTTAGGCTTAGAACGTGTTTCTGGAAACATTCGCGTAAGAGCAACTCTCAGAAATTTCACAATTTTAAGTTGCAACTAATAATGGAATGGGTATATAAAACGTTTTCAGCATTGAAAAAAAAAACTTGATTCTGAAAAGCACATCCATTTTTTTGGACAGGTCTAATATATGTAGTAAGTAATTATTACTGTAACTCTCAAAAATACTTACCTTACAAAATTTTGCACCGTAACGTGGTGGTGGCGAATCACAAAATCGATAACGATTACGCGTTCCACCTAAGCAGTTTGTTGAACATGGCGTCCATTCACTCCACGGGCCCCAACCACCAGTGTCAGAGTCTGCGAACAAAAATCAAAATATGCATAATTTCAAAATATATTAGAGTGATTTTGTAATTATATTCAAATAAATACAAAACTATAAATAGCGTTTAAGAGCTCGACCTGATGTGGACGTAATTGAGCCTTGTACCACGTTTCGGGTTTGTCAAACAAAATTAATGGATTGACATTTTTCATTATAACGTTCAAAATAACTGCGTTTTGTTTTAAATTGTTGCTGTTTGAGATATTACTTGAATCAATGTGACAATTTAACGGACCTTAAATGACCAATTTAATGTAAAATTTTGATAAACACATAAATCTGATGGCTATTGCAAGACTGTGGCCTCTCGGTAAGCGCAAAATGCGCGTATTGACTCGAGCCCTTCATATGCAAGTATTTTTTGACTTACCACTAACAGGTAGCGTTGGCACACAATCCACGCGCACATCTGCAACAGCTCCCGATATGGCCTGACTCACATAAACGAAACAGTATTCAACGTATTTCTCAGTGAATAGATCGCAGCTGAAATACAATGAATACTGACTCTTGACAACACGTTGTTCGGCCACATAATGCAAAGAGGTGGGCGGTTTCAATGATGCAACATCGGCTCGCAGCTTCGCGTACACCCGCACACGATCACCCTGCGATAGAATACAAGCAGGATACTCGTATAGAACGCCAATCCCTGTATGTGGATCGCAGGGGAAAATGCTACGTGCATACACATTAAATACGAATTTATCACTCCAATCGACAGTGAGCAGACGCCGTGTAATGGGCGAATCGGGCGTTGGCACCATCGGTCTAAGTTGAACCGCATAATTGCCCGCTAATCCAAAAAGTTCACATTGCAATTGAACAATTTTCAATCTGGGGAAACCGCGTATTTGCTCGGCGAACAATATGTTCGATTTCGATACATTATGCGACGTGAGGCGAGAGCATAGACTTTCTTTGCCGCAAAATATAAGCTCAAGCCTAAATTCAGGCAGTGTTTTGCTATTCAGCGCAGCGTCACAGTTAACATCTGGAAATTGTAGATTCACTTCGACCGGACCATCAGGATATGTAAGCAAATGTGTGGCGCTAACTTTCAATTCAGCACTTGGCCATCGAACGTCAAGGATCTGTCGAAGTCTTTCATCACTGGCTGGCATAAGACTAGTGGTTGTAATTGTTGGCGTAACACTCGAGTGCTCCTCATCGGCGGTGGCATTGTATTGTACAACGGTGGTTCTCTTTAAGTTGGTCACTACTTGTATTTCGTAGAGACCGCTTCTAGTGAAGGTCTGACATGGAATTGCAATCTGAGTCACATTATGACGTGGATCGGGAAAAATCGCAATATTCTGGACAATTTCCTTACGTGTACGTAACAGTAATTGTTTATGACTGCTACTATGATTAATACTTTTCGATTTTGAGCTTATATCATTACTATTGTGCTGATCCGACACTTTTGTTGCATCATCATGCATCGAGTAGTCATCAATAAATCTGCTAATTACTAAGGTACTAGTAGTAGTTATGATGTTTTCAGTGTTGGCGCTGATGCTGTCATTCGTGAAGTACTCTTTAGCAAGTGATGCCGTTGCCTGTGTGCGTGCTGTAGTCGATGTACTTGTGGCATCACCGAATCCACGCAGCATATCTTCGTCATTGAATTGTATCTGCACATGCAGATCTCCACTTAGAGCGGTGAATGTGCTCGGGGATAATAAACGACCCTTTCGTATGGCGAGCACGTGACCTTTTGTTAAAAAGAGTGCAATATGATAAAACATTTTATATTACAAAGTACATGCATTTGTATATACAGATTTACACATCGGCTTTGCTGCAAAGCAGGCATGTATAACTCAAAAACTAATGATATATTTTTTGAGTTAAATCGCTTTTGCAGTAAACCAATGATATGTAAATTTGTCGTTCATTCATATGAATATGTTGCATTCATATCTATTATTGCACAATTTTTGCCCCGCAGCAAATTTTGCAATTACTTGTCTCTCAGATTAGTTCTGATGGCAAAAACACACAGAAAAATTAATTAAAACGAGACTTGGTATTTATAAAGCTTTAAAATGTCAATAGAGCAGGTACAATAAAACAAAAACGAGATATATCAACATCCTTGTGGTAGCACAAAGGAGCTAGTTCAGAATTATTCGATTCGCATTTACTTGCAAACGTGCATACGGGAAACCTAACAAAAGTTGACTGAATTGACTGCAAAAGAAAATTATATACAAATAATTTTGGTTTCCTTTTTTTCGGCTTCTCTACTTTATGATTATAAAGTATACCTGACCTATGTAAAAATTGCAAAAAATTCTCGAATGGTTCAGCTCCACTATAAGAGACTAATAAAGGTAGCTTGCTGAGATTCGTCAAGACCTCAAGTTACTTTAAAGAGTACACAGGTGAGCGGACTGGGCGCATTATCCTAATTTAGGCTAGCCTAACATAATCACCAATAATTTCATTAAGTCGGTAGATCTCCTTCTTTAAAAATGGTCCTCAAAATTATATTGTTAGGGCTTTTGATTTTTGACAATATATAATCAGGAATTACAGTGCGCTAGAGGCGGCGGATATGATGCATGAATTTCTTCCTAGCCTGAAAACGTAATAAATTCTTGCTTAGCAGTTCATATTCAATATATTTTGGCTTTTCAACAAATACAGGGTGATTTTTTAGCAACTTCCTTTTTGGTTCACTGTTTTTGGCAGCTCAACTGTTTTCGTGTAACATGATACTGTCAAACATGTTTATTTTGGTCTATAATTTAACCATGTATCGACTTACAAACGAACAATGCTTGCAGACTATTGAAAGAAAGTTAAGAAAGTACATCGTGCACTTCTTCCATTTAATGGTCAGTTTGGGCGACCTTCTGAGGCGGCTATTCGGAATCTTGTGACTAAATTCCGCATCAAATTTACATTATTGGACATTAAACCACCAAAACGCTTACGTAGAGTGCGGACAGAGGAAAATATCGCAGCTGTATTCGCTAGTGTTGTTGATGACCGTGAATGATCGATTCGGCGCCGTTTGCAACAATTGGGCCTCTATTACTCCACTACGTAGAAAATTTTGTGGAAGGATTTGGGTGTAAAACTTTTTTTTCGGAAAATTGTGTTCAGCGACGAAGTTCATTTCTGGTTGAATGGATACGTGAACAATGAAAAATGCCATATTTGGTGTGAAGAACAGCCAGAAGCACTGCAAGAACTGTTAATGCATCCCGAAAAATACACTGTTTGTTGTGGATTATGGGCCGGTGGCATAATTGGACCGTATTTTTTCAAAGACGACGAAGGCAGGACGTTACTGTGAATGGCGAACGCTGCCGTTCGATGATTACAAACTTTTTTTTTTGCCCAAAACGGAAGAGCTGGACTTTGTTGACATGTGGTTTCAACAAGACGGTGCCACATGCCACATAGCATGTGGCACAATATCAATGGCCCAATTGAGAGGCGAGTTAGGTAAACAGTTTATTTCACGTTCGGGGCCGGTCAATTGGTCGCCTAGATGATGCGATTTAACACCTTTAGATTATTTTTTTGTGGGGCTATGATAAGGCTCATGTCTATAGCGATCAGCCCGCAACGGTTGACGCTCTGGAAGCCAATATCGAAGAATTTATTCGTGAGATATCGGCCGATATGTTGGATAGATCGTTCTATCGATTCAAATAAAGATTTAATACATTTGTCCAAATTTTACGTTTTTTTTTTTTTTAAATCAAATCCGAAGACTCATAAAAAAATCATCCTGTATTTTTAAGGAAATTTCCGATCAGGAATTTAACGTTTTCTGAGAAAATGGTTAGATCTCAATTCGATATTGGCTTGATATCCAACCCTAATATTTATTATACTAGAAAAAATTATAAATGTTGGATTCTGATGTGGTGATCGCCTGTCTTAATTTTGCTGTTTCAGCAATATTGAACTAGGAATACTCGTATAGCACAATTTATTCATTAACAAATATGATTATATTGGGTAGCTGATGTGAAGTGAAACTAATACAAATTAATTGAGTAATTTTTTGCAAAAATTTGATTTAATTCAAGTATTCAAAATTTCATTTAAAATTATAAATTTTGATAATTTCGTGCAAACATTTGAGTTTGAGGAATTTTTTTCCATTCACAGATAAACCGTGCCTACAAAGCCTTCACGCGTTTAACATATAGATATTAAGAATTCCAATAGATTTGCCGTCAATTTGGAATTTGTTGAGTAAAAATGGAGTACGCCGCCTGTAAGGGATTTAGGGCGCTCGAAAGTTTTTTTTTTATTTCAAATTCATACCAGCTACCCTGTATAATCATATTGTGTATAGTAGATTGTCTTTTGAAACTTATCCATATACTCACTCGAATGGCATATTAGCAAAATGATTGTTAATTGTATTAGAATTATGGAAATTCGACCTGATTTCGTTGCATTAATGGTCCGATAATTGCTTTGTCTTCCTTGCCAATTTCTGCCTGTGCACATTATTTGTGCGCATTTACTTTACCAATATTCGTTATATGCATACAACAGTCGTTCGTTCAGGATTCTTGGTTTGGTCTTGGATTATGTCGCTGAAACATTGTTAAACCATATAGATCCAGCGATCTAATCCTTAAAAATTTAATCTGTAAGAAAAATTAATTTCATCATTAGTTTTATTAGCAAGGCAAATTAGTGAAATTTCTAAGTGAAGTGATGTCGTTTTAGTATTTTCTTTCAAAGTCGACAAGTTTGTAGCACTGTCATGAAACACTGACTTATCTAATCATATCCTCATATCCATAGGTGAGAAACTATATTAGAAACAATTTTAAAATTATGGGCATTCGCACAAAGACTCATTTATTATGACGGAAATCATCGTAAAGTCGAATTTATTACTTCTTTTTATTTTGCGTTGTTATAAATGTATTTCATTGTTCGAATACCCTTATTGTTTTGATTCTATTTCATGCTTATTTGAACTGTTTCAATAGAAACATCCCTTAATACATACCTACTCGTACATACTCGAACTCATGCTGAAGAAAATATCTGCAAGAGCCATTCAAAGCAAATGGGGACATTGACTTTATTTGTTGTAGGCGACATGAAGCACGAAAACGTTTCATGTTCCATACCAATTCAGCCATATAAAATGGACAGTGCAACATTCGTGTTGCACACGTATTAATAAGAGCGCGACTATGTTGTAATTACGTATAATTATTTAGACTCTGGTATTTATTATTTTATGGATTTTTTCTTGTTCTTTTTTTCCTTTTTTTTGTAATCGATAATTGTAATCGAATTGCGAAGGTGTGTAATCTTACGTTTGAAGTACAGAAAAAAATCCTTAAAATTAATTAAAATAAACTCATAACATGCACAGTACTTTTACTATTACATAACAAATTAAAATTGTTAATTAGCTTGCCAAGGTTATGTTGAAATTCTCGGAAATATTCTTTTGTAGGCAGGAAGCACCAATTTCAGGCTCATAACTTTATATTTTCATGCGAAAAATGAGAATATACGCATACGAAGTAGCCGTGGTTTCACCCGATTTCGCACATTCTCAAATCAGTTCATTCATTAGTGTAGATAATCTTATGTACCCACTTTCAAGTTGATATCTTTATATCAAGGTGTAGGTTTCATCCCATTTCCTGGACTATAATTTTAAACTGCTGTGGAATTGTTGTTTAGAAATTTAGTAAGACTTCAAAAGTACTAGATGTTTAAGAAATTTTGTAGGGTTAGGTGGAAAGCTCCCGGGATTTTTAATAAAAACATGCATTTTTAGGCAAAGTCATATTTATTCCTCAACATAGTTGTCTTCGAGAGCAAATCATTTGGTATGGCGAGTTTCCAACATTTCGATGCCCTTTCTGTAGTACGAAACATCCAAGTCTTCAAAATACGCCACGGTTTCCGCGATAACTTCCTCATTCGACCTGAATCTCTTTCCCTGGAGCAGATAATAGTAGCTGTGAGCCAGGTCCAGAAGGACATGGTAAGTGAGCAACCAATTCGAATCGTAATTGGTTCAATTTGGCCATCACTTTCAAAAACATGTGAGCCGGGGCATTATCATGATGGTACAGAACCTTTTTCTTCACTCCATATGAGGCCGTTTTTTTCATTATTTTGCGGTTCAGTTTATCCAATAACTCTGCATGATACACTCCTATGACTGTTCTTACCTTCTACAAATAATCGATGAAAATTATGACACAGAGGCCAAAACCATCCCTTCCAAACATTGGTCATTTGGTCGCTTTGGTCGACTTTCGTGACTTTTCAGTCACTCTAAACACTGCCAATTGAACTCAGACGTATGGAAATGAACCAATGATTCATCCATCGTCACAAAATGTGGAAAACAGTCAGCTAAACAACGCTAAACCGATGTTTTTATAGACGGTCCGCACCCATCGCGCCGATAGTTTTTTCATCGCCAAAACATAGTGCAAAATGTATACCCACGGCCTCAGCTAACTCGCACAACTTCACTTTTCGATTACTCAAAACGATTCGATGCACATGCTTGACGATTTTCACATTTGTACCCTCTTTTGGCCTTTCAGAGCGAGATCGACCCACTTAAACCACCTATGCTACTGTTTCTCTCGTAGGAGCAGATGTGGAATTCACATTTCTGCAACCATTGCAATGATTATTCGGAAGTTGTTCCCATAAAAAAAAAAAACAATATTTATTAAAATGCGATACTCATGCTTTTCCTGCTGGTGACAGATGAGACTCTCGCAATGACCTATGATCATTCTCTAATGGTGCCATCTATTAAAAAAATCTCGGAACTTTCCACATAATTCCAAATTTTGTTCACCCTCTAGTGCTGTTGTCCAACATATTGGATTGGTAATATTTTTACCCGTAAATATATTTGCATTGTGAAAGCGATCAATGTAAATAAATGATGTGCGTTTTCAGATTGTCTGCCATATTGTTGTATTGTTGCTTATTATTGCCCAGATTTAACTAAAAGGTATGTTTCAGAATTTCAGAAAACCTCAATGGTTAAGGATGATACGCGAGGGTAAATGTTGCTGAGCTGTTCTCAAGGTAAGCATTAGGTAAGGGTAGACATTTGAAACTGTTTTCATTGGTCATCCCTATTGTATGAACATATCATATTATAAATACATATGTATTGAATATATATATATAGCTACATATGTTTACTTAGTTTTAAAAATGTTGCTTAATCAGCATGACAAGAATATAAATACAAATACGTATTCAATTATAGTCCTATAATAATGAAAAATAAATTGCAGAAAACCTTTCTGAAAAGACAGCCAATATATAATTAAATATTGAAGAAATTGATTAATGGACTTTCGACACTCTAAGCTCCTGTGTCATTAATAGCTAACATTAATTGTGTTTGTTTACAAAACAACTAGAACATCGAAAATTTTAAAACTACAATCGTCTCAATTTGGCGTACTATATGGTACATATATGCACTGTCGTTAACCTTTTAATTCGAATGAAATATAGAAAATATCATGAATTTTACTGCCATTACAATTTTACATTGTATTTCTCTTTTATATACAATATGTATGCACATAAACTATGCTACAATACAATACAATAGAATAATACAATATGTAGTCACAAAGTTTCAATTACAACTCCAGTATTGTATGAATGATGATAAAAACATTTTCTTTTTGTACGCAAAAAAGTAAAAGCATGCACAATGCTTAAATTAATTGGTTGGTTGACTCGGTGCAAGCGATATCACATCAGTGCACACCCCAAATACAATATATTGAAAACGAAAATGAAACCACGGACTGACATTTGTTTAACAATAACAATAATAATAACGAAAAATAAATGAACGTTTTTTGGTAAGTTAAGACTGTATTGCATAATTCCATGTTTAAATCGACTCGTGAATTACCATGTGGTCATTACAACCAAAAATTGATTTATTCCGAATGTAACGTGCTTCCCTAGCCATTTTTGTCCTTTACTAGCTTGCTAGATATTTCTAGCTCTTACATGTTTTCTAGTATTTGGTTTTTTCAGCGGAGGTTGGGTCTTCCTCTTCTGTGCCGTCCTCAGCGGGCTCCGAATAGAACACCTTCTTTGTTTAGGCGTGTTCTTCCATACGCTCGACATCAGCTTGCCAGCCCAGTCGCAGGATTTTCACACGCTTTACTATATCTGCATGCAGCTCGTACAGCTAATAGTTGTAGCATATTCGGTTTTTGCGACCAACGACTTTTCGCTCGAAAACTTCAAGCATTCTCTCATCTGATGTGGAAATGGTCCAGGCTTCAGAACTATATGTAAGGACAGGCATGATAAGAAACTTGTAGAGAGTCATTACCGTTTTTCGAAAGTGGGGCTCGACTTTTCAATTGCTTACTGAGTCAACATAGCTTCTGTTTGCAAGCGTAATCTTTCGCAATATATCCAAGTTGACATCATTAGTGGTGTTTATTACTTCAAAGGCGCAATTGTCAACAGTGTCAAAGATGCCCGGACTCGTTATTTGTGGACACTAGATACTTCGTCTTATGTGGGTGCCGTAGCTCAGTAGTTAGCGTGTTGGCCTTCTGATCTGCAGGGCGTGGTTCAATCCCCGGCTGATGCATAACAAATTTAATATCGAAAAGATTTTTCTTTCGAACGGTACCCACCTGTCGGCAAGCAATTGGGAATTCTTCCGACAGTAACAACTTGCCATGAAAAAACTTCTAAAAGAACTCTGTGACAAAGCTCAAAAAAATTGATGTCACAAGGGTTCTGCCGTTCGGAACCGGCTAAAATATGTAGGTCCCTTCCAATACTGTCCAAAATTTAACACGCACAACAGTAATGGAAGCTTTAAGTGCCACATATTTATTTTTTTTTTGTAGGTACTTCGTCTTGCTCTCATTCACCGTAAGACCCATTTGCGACCGCCACTCTCTTTTAGCTTTTTTGTTCTTCAGCCTTAAAATGGCTGCTTTGTTGTGATGGGTGGTGGAACATCAGCACCAACATCTAAAATTAAGGTGTCGGAAAATCTTCTTCACTGACGGAATTGTTCGTATCATCGCCGTTCGATAACTTGGAGAAGTGGGAAAGCATTTTGTGTGGCGGATCTCAAGCTCAACCTCTGGCCGAAGGATTTTCGTCGCTCACTGCAACCGCCTACCAGCAGGTGACAGAAAGACATTATCAATTGTTTGCCACGTGAAAAATGAAAATAGCAAACAGCACAAAATGCACGATGACATCTTCATTTAAAAATGCAGACCAAACTACATGATGTGCAGTAAGTTGACTTGCGATGAGTTCAACAGAGATTGCGCTGGCCTCACCAGGTTGAGGCAGTTATACACGTAACCTCTCGAAAACACCACCAGACCACCATCCAAGCATATATGATATTTTTCATGTCTCCGGCGATTCCTTTTAATAATTAAAAACAGTATACCTAAATAAATTTATGTTCACGAGTCGTCGAACGATAATTCTGGCCAAAACAAAAAATATATATATATAGCTATTGTCCGATATCGTTCGCCATTGATAGCCACTGCCTGCCTCTCATTTCGGAAGACAGGCTTCACACAAAACATTTTGTGTTCACAGATAAAATGGATCCACTTCATACTACCGTGAATTGCTTTCGTCCCAACTGCAGATCTATGACGCAATGACACGATATTTAAAAAAATTCTGCTCACAATAGCACTCATGATATTTGCGTTTTCGGATACACAGTATTTTGTGTGGAAGACAAAGTTCTGTACACAGTGGGTGCTTCATATTTCAAAGCGGCGCTAACGAATACACAGAACTAATACTTGGTTGTATTATCACCGCTTTAAATTTCTTTTTAAATTTAAATCAACTGATATTTGATACATTTTACTTGAATATATCAAAGGAATACATTTTTGAAATTATATTTATACCTAACAAATATATCGAAAGATGAAAAAGGGCCTAATATCCATATAATGTATGCACATCGACAAGTACAACTTTTTTTTTGTGTTAATAATATGTCAACCTATGAGTACTTTCTTTGTGTTGAAAACATTTTTTAACATTTAATTCAAATCATCACACATTTTAATACCATAAATCATTTAAAATTTTATTTATTGTAATTTTAGCACATTCAAGCGAAAAATCAAATTACCGTTTAAAATATTATTCCTTCGAATGTTGTGTTTCCGACGAAAAGAAATGTAAAACTAAACGAAATTGCACTTGGGGAGACAATTGTAAACCAAAAGCCAACAATCGCAATCATGGCGTTTATATTATACCTTATCTTGAAGTGAGTAGTTGAATGCATACACACCTGTATAGAGCAAGCTTTATGCATACACAAGCAAGGAAGTACCCACACGTATACAGCTGTGTTCAAAATGATTGTTAATCTTTAGCTTTAATTCTCGAAAAGTATTTAACAAGAATGTGGATGGTGTTAAATTTGCACAGTTATGTAATTAAACGCTCGAACCCACAATAATCCCACAAATTGCATGTTCCAGAGTAAGAACATATTTCATAACTTCAATTATTCTTTAAATCTGCCTTTTTTTTCTTTTCAATTTCACAAAACGTATTCGACCATATAATCCACGGGACAATTTTTTAAATCATTCGATTGGAACTCGTCAAGTGTACTATTGTACATATTACTTTAGACATAACTGTATATACATACATGTAGTTATTTTGAACATAGCTACACCTTACTTTACCTTACCTCATACTCCAACATTTGAATTGCATTATTTTCGCATTTTACCACCCCTAATGGCTGCTATTACTTGAGCTGCCTATACCAACTCCATCGTTTCATTGCCTTCTTTTTGCAATTTATTGCTGCGATAAAAAACGAAAGTACAGTATAGCCTGCTGAACATAACCACTTCGAAACCAAAACAATTATAATGCAACGCAACAACTTTTCCTGAACATCCTAATTTTGTAAAATATTTCAAGGTGAAATTGTATATCTTCGGGTCATTCTCAAGTGAAATTACTTTAGTGATTTTCACAACAAATTCGTTCAAGTTGTACTCATTATTCGTTAACTCGGTAAACTTTTCTAAGTGGCAACACCTTTTTGCTATTATTTTTCGTTAAATTGAAAATGAATCCTTTAAATCAGCTGATTTTGTATTTACTGAAGGAATTAAAAAAATTTGCATGGTTGGAGGTTATTTATTTAATATTGAAAGAAGGAACAATAAAGCAATATGCCACGAAAAATTACATTTAATTTTATGCTTACTCATTATTTGTAATCTTACATGCAAATAAGAAATTGAAATTAATGTCTACACAAATCAGTTGGTGCGTTAACGAATTTCGTTAAGGTATACCATACAACTTTATCAGAGGTTTCAACTCGGTAGCCAGGTAAAACTTTATTCGGTAAAGTCATAATTTCACAAGAACAAAATACACGGCAAAAGTTACTATTATTACTGTTGTGTGCTTTGCAGTAAAGCTGAGTATCCAGCTCTTAAGGAAAGGCAAATTTCCATACAAAATTCGCTTAAGTAATGCATAAAAAAAGTTTACTTGTGAAATCGCTTTGGAATCAGTGTTCAGTTCAACTTAATAGTATGTTTACACATAAAGATTACCACAACTAGATTACGAAAATCTATCTACCTCTTTACATAGTAAGATTTACTTCTAGAGGGATTGTTAGCCGTCAAAATCCAACGCCAAATCAACGCCAATTTTGATTTTACTCCCTTCTTCACAAAGTTTTATCGTGTAAAATTTAACAAAGTCACCGGGATTTGCACAAAATCCTAGATTATGGTGATAGTAATTTTATATGGGAAATCTACTTGTTCGAAACTAGGTTTGAGTGATCCTCTCAAAAATGAATATAATCTCGTATGTATAATAGCCCGTACAGACTGCAGCGTTAATCCCGATTAACGATATAATTCGAATTAACTCGGGCATTAACTGCAGCTAATCCGCATTGACTCGACGAGCTAATTCTCAAAATAAAAGAAGATTAGGGCAATTTGCTATGGCAACACTGCTGAAAATTTTGTATTGTGAATTTTTCTCATCCAACTTGTGTGTTCGCTTATAAAAAACTTTCAACAATTGTTAACAGTTTTCGACATGAAGTGAGCAGACCTAATAAAACAGCTAATCAGCCGTTTAGTTAATCCACAATACTGCCGTCTGTCAGGTTAATATTTTATTCAGATTAAGTGCGCCAGTAATCCGGATTAACGCTGCCGTCTGTCTAGGCTATAAACATACTATTATAGCCTGCCGTCTGTCTAGGCTATAATAGTATGTTTATAGCCTAGACAGACGGCAGCCTAATTCCGGATTACCGAGTTAATTCGAATTAACTCGGGCATTAACTGCAGCTAATCCGCATAAACTCTATGAGTTAATTCTCAAAATAAAAGAGGATTAGGTCAATTTGCGCTGGCAACACCGCTGAAAATTGTCTATTGTGAATTTTTCTCCATCCATTTTACAAACCATTAGGTGTGTTCGCTAACAAAAAACTTTCAACAACTGTTAACAGTTTTCAACATGAAAAGCGTTGGCGAACAAATAAATCCAGCTGTCAATTAAGAACTGTGAATGTCAATTTACAAGTTTCTGATAGTTTTCAGTTCACGTACTTCTTGTAGATTTTCTCATATCGAGAGTGACAGATGACAAAAATTGATAGTGATAGTAATGTAAGTGAACAAATCTATTAAAAGAGCAATCAGCCGTTTAGTTAATCCGCAATACTGCCGTCTGTCAGGTTATTATTTTATTCGGATTAAGTGAGCCGGTAATCCGGAATTAGGCTGCCGTCTGTCTAGGCTATTAGAAAGTAATAGATTTTATTCCGATTTGCAAAAACTACAAATGCTACCTTGTTTTAGCTTTTCAAGCAATCCTATTTTTTCTAGCAAACAAATACAAATTTAATCTTTCTGGAAGGAGTACCTTTTGTGTACTTTTTTACTAAAGAAACAATGAGTTTTCATTCTTCAGTGTATACTCAAGAGCTCGGCTTAAGGCTGTAACATCGAACAAACACGAAAACTCATGATTTTGATTAATAGAATATGATATGAAATTACATTTCTCTATAACTATTTTTTATACTACGTAGTATTTTTTAAATTTACATATTCTCAGTATAATCTCATACATTATACTCATACAATATTGATTTTTAATGGTGTAGTAATAATTTCCACAAATTATCACGATTGGCTATATCTGTCTTTGATATTTAAGACTTACTTTTGTTTCTTGAATCAGCTGATTCTCATTTTTGACGCAAACTCCACTGAAAATTAATTTTAAATAAATGTTTTCACAAATGAGCAATAATTGCCATGAGTGTTATGCGTCGTATGCGAACGTTATACGACAAACTCGAGTTAGTCGAAGCACAAATTTTCGTGTGGAAAAAATGATATGTAATAACCACCAAAACGACTTTACTTATTTTTACGCATACGATATTGACGATATATGCTAAGGCGATACAAAATTTACAGTTATTATATCGTATTCATCCGCATCGCACTCGGCAATGGTTACAAGAGTACATTATTAGTTACTCGCGCTGGACTCTGGTACCTACTTTTTGACTAGTTGCATCAATAATGAACTAGATATCTCTGTTGTCATGAAGTAGGTACTAAAAGTAACGTTTTTAGTTGTTGTGTTTTTTAGTTCTTATTACCTCCATTTTCTCTCACTTACCCCACTTAGCCTACTACGAAATTACATTTTTGTGTTGATTTTCTGACGGTAAACGCATACACTTTAAACTTTGCGACGGTAAGATTAAATGGGGATCAAGCTTAATTTATTGGATATAAAAGATCAGAGTTGCATTTCCAATATATCTGCTTTAGTTAACATTTGTATGCAAAATATATTTTAAAAATGAATAATTGCACACGCGCTACAATTTAGTTTATATTTCTTCAAATACACACTTACTTATTCCATTCACAATAAGAATACATGGAATCGTTTAGCCGGTACTACATTCAACTTTTCTTCGCAATAACGTATTTGCGATACTATTCAGATACATTCACCCACGACTAAATATAACGGCAAACTAAAAGCACATAAAACAAAGCAAGTAGTACAAACGCTGCAAACGTCCTCGTGGGACGTGATGAAAACATTGAAAGTATGTTGGGTTGGGGGCGCATTTTGCACTAGCGGTTATGCCGATAAAAGAGAAAGCAATCGTGCTATGAATGAGAAATGTGAACAACCCTTGATTCACAGAGAGGGTTGAGGGTCAAAAGGGTGGTTACTACCAATTTAGTTCCATTATTGATATAGTAAACAATTTTTTTATTATTTTTAAGCGATTATTTTACAGAGTTGGTAAATTGTCGAACTGACAGTATTTTCTGAATTTATCTATAATTTAAAACCAAAAAAAGCTATGCATACATTTTTTATTTATGAATACTAAAATTCTGCATCAAAGGTATTTGAAAATGGCCGCATAGTCGCCATTGTTTATAATTGCATACTTTCGTTCCACAAATCAATATCCAAGAACAAAAAAATTAACGAAAGCATTATTCGTTGTAAAAGTGTTGCTCTAAATCAGGTCTGTGAATTTTCTTAACAGGGTTGCCATAGTACTTAAATAAAAAGAATCGAAATTTTCTATAAAATTTAATTTAAATTGTTCAAACGATGAAAAAGAAATGAAATGTGTTGGAAGTCAACTTTTTTATAAATATTAAAACTTGAAGTGAAAGGTTCAAAATTTATTAGACTTTTACAGCTTTTTCAATTAATTATAACTTACATTTTTGTGTTTTTAACTTGTTTTTTAATAAAGTCGCGTATTGAAAAATTCGCTTAGCGAATAAACATTATTGAATATTTAAAATCAAAATTAGGACATGTCATTACTTAATTGGGTGAATACACATGTGTCCTAAATCAAATATATAATCAAAGTTTTCAAATTTTGTAACTACGCGGTATGTCATATAAAGTGGAATTGGCTACAAAAAAACTAATAATAATGAAGTCACTCGTTGTGGACCATTGACTCCTCAATAATCACTTGTGGATTCTTTGATCTCCAAGTGCAACAATTTTACTTATTGACATAACCATAGATTGAAGCCCAAACAATCGAAATTGTACTGAAAAATTGGCTTCATTGGATGGTGTACTGTAAATCCAGTCATTCCATTCTTAAATAAATTCTAAAGTAAACTCACGACTGAAAAATATTCATGGGTTTTTATAGCCGATTGTAATTCTAAACTTTAAATGGCCACATATGTAGTATAATTTATTTTCAATAGTACCAAGAAAAGCACATGTGTTTTTAATACTTTCCGAATGCAACACTCCATATCGAAAAAGACAAGCCTTAAATTTGCCGAAAAATTCGCAAAAGAGATACACATTTTATTGATTGCTGCTGTGAAAGTATAACTGAAGAAAATTTAATAAAAAAATGAGTGATCAACGAGGAACGCGTGTGTATGTTGGAAATTTAACAGATAAAATAAAGAAAGATGATCTAGAAGGAGAGTTTACCAAATATGGAAAACTTAACTCCGTTTGGATTGCTTTCAATCCACCAGGCTTTGCTTTCGTTGAATTCGAGCATCGTGATGACGCAGAAAAGGCTTGCGACGTATTAAATGGATCTGAACTTTTAGGTTCGCAATTACGTGTTGAAATTTCCAAGGGACGTCCCAGGGGACGCCGTGGTGGTGGCAGTAACGATCGTGGCCGCCGAGATTTTGGACGTCGCAGTGGTGGTAGTGGAGGTGGAGGCGGCGGTGGGGGCTTTCGCTCTCGTGGTCCCAGCAGCGGCGGTGGCGGCGGTAGTCGTTACAACGATCGAGGATATAGTTCAGGTGGTCGTGGTAGCGGCGGTTATGGCAGCAGCCGTGACGGCGGTAGCAGCGGATTCAGCCGACGCGATGTCTACGGTAGTGGCGGTCGAGATGGCGGCCGTTCATTTGGTGGCAGCGGTGGCGGATACGGCGGAAGTGGTGGACGTAGTGGCGGCCAAGGCGGAGGACGATTCAGATCACGTTCACCGGTTGGAAATCATCGCTTCTAAGACACAAGAAATCATAATGTTTAAAAAGGCAACTGAATGGATATTCGTTATGATCCTCGTTATTAAGAAATTTTCACAAAATATTCGATTTAGTGAGATAAGGGATAATTAAATACATACTGAGAATTGATTGATTGTAGCTGAAAGGCAAAAAAACATAACGCTATTTTTAAGTTTGTTTGAAAACTGAATTCTACGTTTATTTCATCCATCAACTTCTGAATAAATATAACAACATGTGTACACATACATACAATACAGTATTCAAAAAGCCGAATATTAATTTGGACACTACGTTTAAACTATTTTTTTTTTTCACCCTAACAAACAATTTAACTATTTCCAGATACACGCTTCAAATGTCCAGAATTGGCTTCGTTAAATCTTCGCCTCGAAATTTGTTGTTGCCTCTTCGCAATTAAAAGACACTTCGAAATATCACTAAAACGACTTCCAAATTTCCACAATCCTTCGCCTTTTCAGTTTTGCCACATTACGTCGCACACTTCCGCTTTCAAAAACCGCACTTTGCCACTTGAAACTATCGTATTCTTCGCTTCCCCATTATATGGGTTTATTATATGCTCCGTACCTGCCCCTATCACATTACTACGATAGAAATATCTTCCAAAGTCTCTTGCTTCGACTCGTTTTCCGTTCTTATGAAATATTTTCGACAATGGAGCACTTTATGCATATGTAAAACGATATATGAACATCAAAAGGGGATTCTTTTTTTTTTTTGTTTTTAAGAACCCTAAACTCTACTATGACCAATTTTAGAAATAAGTTTTTTTTTAATGCAGTACATTAACAGAAATGACCTTCCCATTAAATGTGGTTCAAGAGAATATCTTCAATACAATGGCTTTTGACTATCGAAGACAATATGCTCAATAGGCATCGTATTGGAGATAATCATACAATTTTTAAAATACGTTAAATCATTTTCACTCATAAGTTAATGAATTCAAAATTTACTATTGGAACTTTCCAGAACTCAACCATACTTTATTTTCAATAATTGGTGTTATAACTTAACTTAAATTATTTAAATTTTTGATGAAATGATTTAATTCACCAATTATTTTTTTTATAGTGACAACAGAAAATAGAAATGACTAAGGTTTTTTGTTATTGAACATTATATTCATTTTCTGTTTCACCAATTTAAATTATTAGGTAGTTATGAGGTTGTTGTAATGAACAGCTATGACATTTATTGGCGAGTAAGTGTAAATTTTAAGGATATATATTTATATTTATTTAATTGAAAATTATAAGTAGAAAGTGCATATCACTTATGTTTCATGCAAAGTTTATCATGATTACTCGCTTCAAACTCGATGAAATAATCATTCTTCGAACCAATGATTCATCTAAAGACGTAGTTCAAATTAAACCATCCACTTAATGCATTCCCATTCACTAATTAGTGAAAAATGAAAGTACTGAACTGAATAGTCATGTAAACAGTAATGATTATTCTAGATGAATTCTGTCTATGTGACACTGTGGATGCATAGCACATCCAAAGAAATACAGTGTAAAACCGGCTTTAGTTTATTTTTAATGTTGTATTGAAAACAGCAACAAATTTTTCAATGCTGGTATCAAAATATTCCTATAAAAGATGAAGCATTTGCTTGCATCTGATTACTATTGAACGAGGCTTTATATAGAATGTTTTGCACTACCACTCAACTCATAGTATAGCAATATCAAAGTACTAGAGATTCAGCTTATTGAAATTTATTTTCTTTATAATTCTTCATAATATCATTTAGATAAAATATGTACATAAATTATTTACAATAACGATCTGCCTTCATTTTACTTCGTCGATCCAATAAGGTTTCATGAAGCACGCCAGTTTCTTTTGCCTCCGCTAGTTCCTTGATATCATTTTTATTTATGCGTAATTTTTTATCTTGAAATTTTTGAAATTTCTTGCTGTATAAAAGAGATGTAAAATCACACAATTATGTTTAAACACATACACATCTACTTACACATAATTTTTTTCCACTTCATTCAAATCACCCTTTTCCTCTTTGGGTTCTTCTTCCACCACTGTTTCTCGGGGTGCATTGCATCTGATTTTACAAATTTCATATTCACCAACCTTCTTACGTAGAGCAACACAAGCGTCATCTTCAGGGTCAATAGACATGAAAAAGCCTGTTTCTGCCAACAGTGCCATTCTGCCATCCTTTGAAAAAAATGTATACATTTATAAAAATTCAAAATGTTATAGTAAATTTTTTATCAAATATACTTCAAAAACAGGCTCCCATTGTTCCATGCTTCCCACAGCTTCCGATCTTCCTGTAATAGTGCCATCTTTTTCAACTTTAAGATACTTTCCGTAGCCCGATTTAAACGTTAATTTCGTTTCATTGATGGGAAAAGCGGTAAAAATCTCTTCTGGGTGTGGTCCATCACCCTCATTATGTGGTGCACCCAAAGTAAACAGACCATTGTCAAGAGCTTTTAAATAAGTGCGCTCATCAAATTCAATAGCCACCGTACCTACAACTTCTGATGTTGCCTTCACCTCCCACCAACCACCGTGAACCAGGGCATCTTCATCTACCTGTGTTTTACTCTTTTTATGCTTTTCTCCATCCTTGTGCTCTTTCTTACGTTTTTTGCTTTTCCTTTAATTAATTAATATTAATCGTATATATGCGCGTATATATATTTATAAATACATACTTCTTCTTTTCGCCTTTAAGGACAAGCTTTCCTATTCTGACATTTTCATATTCAGACATGTTTTAATTCTTCAATCAGTCTTTTATGTTTGCTGGAAGTATAAAAAATATGTGTTCAAAAACTCAGATGAATTAAGGATATGAATACATTTTAAAATCAAAGTCCTCTCCACTTTTATTCAGAATGAATCATTGAGTGTACCCCTTTAATTAAGTATTTGATCATGAATTTACAATTATTAAAATTTCATAACACTTGAAAGAACTGAACAGTAGTAATTTTTTGATGTTTTGAGTTGATAACGAAGCATGTGGTTGCATATACCAAAATATCTCACCGTACAATTCATTGTCTCTTTAGATCATCTTTTTGGCGTTAGTGTGGCTACGAAACTTGAATTTTCCCTTACAACAATCTAACAAGACCATACTGAATTTAAGATGATTTTAACTCTGATGTAAACTGAACCATTATTATTGTTTCTGGTTTAGAACAAAATACTTAACTCCCACATTCTCCGGGAGTAAAATGGCTTGCGATCCCCTTATTAATTCTATATTTTATATATTTAAAAAAGCACCTCAAATAAGAATTACTCCGAATTTGTAATTGCAGCTCACCAGAAAATTAATAAATTTTTCAATATCGTCAATATTTTCCACAATATTTCTGATTTATGTGTTTATTTGGACATTTACATCAAATATAAATATGGATAAAACCAGTGATGTTAGCTAAATAATAACCCAACAGACATTACTATTTTCTACAATCGTCAATGAATTTACTGATGCATTTAACGTTCAAATTTTGTTTTTCTTACGCTCTTTCCAAGCAATGCTATTTTACTAGGCGTAATACAGGTTAGTTTCATCAGCAAGGAAAAATATGAAATGGATCCATCATCCGTCTCTTTTGTTGTATTAGTACAACAACAACGGCATTATTTATGACAGTGAACGAAATGCCGATATTTCATTGTCAATGTTGTTCTGTATTTGACTGTCGTCCAAGTTTCACATTCAAATTTTTGCTGCAAAATGAAGAGGATTTTCTGCTATTGCAAATATAATTACAATGTTTTTTGTAAATGTCACAATTCGTCTAAATATTTGTAACATACCTGGAGCTAAGGGAGTAATTGTACATTTCGTTAAGTTTATCGTTTCCTTCTCGTGATATTCGTAGAATAAAGGCTGGTACAATTTACACAAAGCATATGGTTGCCAGAAAGTTTCGAAATATAATTTATTTGTTTATTACCATTAAATATAAAATAAAAAATTTTGGAAAAAAAAATACATTATTTTTCTAACATATTCATAGTGCATGACACAGTTCAACATATTCATAAAAACTAAAGATATCTAATGTGTAAACAAGTAGCGTAACTTTTAAAAAATTACTATGTAATTTACAAAAGTGACTAGTTCACATTAAAAGTTTGTTTAATTGAAATTCATTTCATTTTCTAAATTGGAAGTGACTTATTTTTTTTTTCTTTCCTGCTAAAGCTGTTTAATTAAATTTCTTTGCTTCCAGCGCAGGAATTTATAGATGAAATTAAATTTTCAGGGGGAAATTGTTAATTCGTTTTAGGTTGGCCGATATGAGGATAATATCACCACCCTGGTAACGCTGCACAAGAATATTAAAATTTTTGTTGCCATTATCGAGCAGTTTCTGCATCAAGGTATATAAAGCCATTTAATTCACAAATATTTCAAAATTTTCACTTGTAAGTATATATATTAATAATAAAACAATATTGAATATTATAAAGTGTCAGAAATATAAGAGAATTTATAGCTTGCAATTTCTTGTGTAATTGGGAAGTCAGCTGCAAAGAACAATCTACCACCGGAGATAAAGATGAAGTTTGCCGGCGATGTTGCTACAAACATATGTGCGAATGGGGGTTTAGGGAGCTTTGTACATAATGAGTCCTATTAAATTGTTGAAATTTTGTAAGGGGTTGAATCTTATTAAATCCGGAAATGAAACGAAATGCAGCTTATAAGTACTATATGATAAAAGTAGAGAATGAAATACAATTATAATAAATTCAAAACCTTGCATTGCTAAATTATTGCAATACATAGATGAATGATATCGGAGAATTGTAATATATAAATTCTAAGCAGCTTATTGATTCTGACAGTAAAGGTATACTGAATTGCACCGTACAAGAACTTTATATAATATGAATTTATGTTTTGCCTTTTCTGTTTTAATCTACTATAATAATGTTAACATTTTCTTTTCAGCGTACTGTTTTTTAAAGATTTGTTAACTACAAAGATAAACCCCATAAAGGTATGTTTTGTGTGAATAATTTCAAAGTATTTTGTCACATTGCTTTTATTTGCAGCTATAATTTCAGTTAAAGGTTTTGATATATTTCAATTTGCTGAATTGAGTCGGCGATTCCCCAAACATACCTTTCTTGCCATGCCCCGTGGAAAACGACGATCCAATCAGGACATGGGTGAAGAAGAACGACAATCCTCCAAAAGACAAAGAAATAATTATTTGAACACTACACAAGCAAGCAGCAGGTTTGTTTTATTCAACTTATATAGTGACAATTCGATCGTAAAAAGGTAGAAAGAGGAGCAGCTCATTTTATTTATATTTTCTTTCGTCAAGAGGAAATAGTCTGTGTTAAAATTTATTAGTTTAAATTGAATTCAGGAAAAATTTCAATCATTTCTACTTTTCCAATTT
Source organism: Megamerina dolium (assembly GCA_963854835.1). Lineage (NCBI taxonomy): Eukaryota > Metazoa > Arthropoda > Insecta > Diptera > Megamerinidae > Megamerina > Megamerina dolium. The sequence continues at coordinate 14,605,009 of OY978528.1, forward strand.
CGGAGCTGATAGTGCTAATGTATATGAGTACACCAATTCGAAGTAGGTAAATCAAAAGTTTTATGCAATATAATTGTAGCCGTGTGTGGAGCTAAAATGAAATGAAATAATCATAATTTATGAGATATCGCAGTCAATTGCATGGAGCAGACGAAATCTTAACTTGATTGCCAACTATGTGTTAGGGTCATGAGGTCTGCCATGATGCAATAAAATCATATACATGTTGTTGATTGGACCTTGAGCGACCACGTGATCAAGTGATTCCGGGACGTAGGCCCGTCCATTCTTCGGATATGTATGGTACCAGTCAAAAGTGTGCCAGTATGTCTACAAAAACATATTCGTCGTGTTTTTTATTTAATATTAATTTTGTTGTTGTTGAGCTAGAATATGGAAATGCTTTGTTTTCTTTCCGTACAAAGCTCTTACGTATTCTACTGTATTGAATGGACATTGGTCGACCACGTAGTCGAGTGCTTCCGGGACGTAGACCCGTCCATTCTTGAGAAGTTTATTTTTTTTATTATTAGCTTATTATTCTAATGCCACAGCTATAATAACAATCTAAGGTGATAAGTTATAATACACAAAACTTGAAAAATATGCCTGCTGGATTATTCTGCTAATATGCTTTGGTGTTATTGAAATGAATTTTAATGCCAGCATTATTGCACAGTGGCATCTTTTATAACTGTTTACATACTTTCTTCAACATCCTCTGAATAAGCACAAATAGGTTGACGGTCGACAACCGTAATAATGATAATTATTACAATTCTACCTCTATACTTATATTCCACCTCTTACTTATATACTTCACAGACGCCATATCAGAGCAGAAGACAGTTTCAGCCAAAAACGTTGTGTTGCCTGGTTTCGAGAATATACAAATCCAGATGAACCTGACACGCTAGGTAAGAAAAAATATAATTTTATAAAACATGAAATTTGAATAAGTTATTAATATTTTCTAAGGACCCGATGGAATGGAAAAATTCTGTGAAGATATAGGTGTTGAACCAGAAAATGTTGTAATGCTTGTACTTGCGTATAAAATGGGTGCGACACAAATGGGCTTTTTTAGCCAATATGAATGGATAAAGGGACTTACGGAACTGGAATGTGATTCTGCAGTTAAGATGCAATCGAAATTAGAACACTTGAAAAACATACTAAATGATCCAAATGTCTTCAAAAGCATATATAGATATGCTTACGATTTCGCCAAGGTAGAATTGACCATTTGATATTTTGAATCTATAACAATATTAACAAATATTTCACTAGGATTCCGACCAGCGAAGTATGGATATTGCTACGGCAAAGGCGATGTTACAACTTCTTTTGGGAAAACATTGGATGTTGTACCCACAATTTGCACAATTTTTAGATCAATCAAAGTACAAAGTCATTAATAAGGATCAGTGGTGTAATATTTTAGAGTTTTCACGCACGATAAACAACGATTTATCCAACTACGATATCGATGGCGCATGTGTGTTGTCATACATAAATTTATATGAAAAGAAAAATAACCATATATTTTATTTTATTTTCTTTCTTTTTTGTACAGGGCCTGTAATGTTAGATGAATTTGTCGAATGGCTTCGACAGCAACGTCTGTGTACAAGCACTACATCAAGCTGAAACTTTTTTTAGAGATTTGTTGAAATTAATTACCTAAAGGAAAAAAATAAGTACCAACAAAAGTCTACATAATAATAATAAACAACAACTATTATTATTATTTAATTATAGTCATTGTGTTAATACAGATGGATCTAAGTGTGAAAATTCGATTACAAGGGATACTCTTGTATTCATTGTCACCTCAACAAGGAAAAGTTATGATATTGTAATTCAATAAAAAAAAATAACCAACAATAAATCATGAAAACTTTGTTGTCATTCCCGATTAAGGGATCCTCATTGCAATCAGAAGAAAAAAAATTATATTACTGCACCTCTAACAATATGAGACAGAATTTTCGGGGAGAAAATTACAAACATTTGGCTGGTCTTCACTTGCAGTAAGTATCGAATAGACCACAAGCTTAAGTTCCATGCGGATATTGACGTACCTCTAGTCATGGTTTTACATTTGGAAACTGATGGTCGACTGAACCAAAAGCAAAAAAAACAAAACATAAATAGCAATATGCTACCAAAATAAATCATAACCTAAATCTTCCGAACCAAAATAAGAAATGTACGGATTTGACTACTGCAATATAAGATATTTATAAAAGATGGTCTAGAAATGTGCAGGTAATTATTAAATGTTTAGTGACCAGTGAGGTTATGTGCAATTTCCGTATTAATGTTCGACAGACCTGGAGAGTTCAGTAATTATTATGGCGTTATTATTAGAGGTACGGTACTCCTCATATCTTAGAGTGTTTTTATATATGCCATTCTTTTAACAACTGTTTATACTAAAATGTTTTTTGAATTTCGCGCGTATCGCATATCAAATATCAAAATACTTTAAGCATACTGGTATTTTCATTAAATATCAAAATTGTATGGGCCGTAGATAAGATCATCTTAAAATTGGAATAGATTTTTGACAGATTTTTATGTGTTTTTGTTTTTTTACTGCTTTTGGTTTTAGGATTCCTTCAATTATATAATTGTACAATATAAAAATCCAAGTGTAAGAAGTAAAGTAGCCAACAATAAATACCACCACAAGAATACGTTTTTGATATACGCAAAAGACAAGATAAATCATTTTCCCAATTCCTTTACATGAAATTTCAAGCGATACCTTCGTATAAGAACACAAGGTGGAGCAATTGCAAAAGCTTTCACGAGGTATAGCAATTGAAAAGCTTTCACTTGTCTTCGGTTTTTAATGTCAGAAACGGTTTCCATATAGTGTCAAACTCGTATGTTTTTTATTTTCTTCTTTGCTTCTCTTTCTACGTTCCGTATGTTTTTCTTGTTGTTTTGATTACTTCTCCTTTATTATAATTAGACCATTAATCAGTACCATGGTATAACGCTTCCAATGAGTGGACGGGTTTAGATCCCGAAAGCACTCGACCACGTGACTGACCAAGATTCATTCAATTCATCAGAATACAGATATGCTTTGTACGGGAACAAAACAAAGCTTTTCTGTATTCTTGCTACTACAACAACAAAACTATGGTATAACTATATGAAATACAGCAATTACAGAATACGTTAACCTTGTGGAAGCATAATACTTCAAAAGTTATTTCATAATATGTCAAAGCGGTGTGTTTGTTGTTTTTCTTTATTACTTCTTCCTCTTCTTTTCGTATGTATTTGTGATTTTTTCATTACTTCTTATCCTTTATTCATAAGAGTGTAGAAGAAACTGTCCACTATTGCAATACCATATTAATTATGCCATGGGTAGGTTCTTGTCCTTCTTGCTTGAGGGTATACATAATTGCAGTGCTATATAGTGCTATATCTTTTATAGTGGTACCAAGGGCCCATGCTATCTTTGTATTAAGTAAATCAATCTCAGAAAGTAAGTATATATACTCCGACACTCCAACGATAGGGAGAAATGTATAATGAACAAGAAAGCACTGTTTGAAAATCGAATTTAATTCAATTAACAATAATCAATTTTGTACATAAATATTATATACATTCAAATATCTGTCTCAATTTTGCGTTAGAATTTATTTTGCTTGTAAATACTGTAAGATCTGGCAGCACTATATAAAAACCACTATTAGACTACGTCAAATATATACTAGGGAGTGGTGTAGTTGTACTCTTCATCCAAATAGTTCTATATAAAATCATTTTAAAAATCCTGTAAACGGTTTTCGTTACACTTCTCTGTTGGTTCGTCGCTTGCTGTCGTTTGTACTGCCCGCGCTGATCAATTTGTTTGCAGATTGTTTTAAATTTAGACAACTGCTTGCTGTATTCTTTGATTTTAATACAATAAGTCGATTTAGATCTTTTATTTATTTGGCTATTATATTGTAAATTTGGTTTTCGTTGTACACATAATTGTGAAGTGTTGAAAATGGCAAAATGCGAAGAAAAATTTCCAGATATACCAGAAAGGCTTTATGATTCTGGCACAGGAAGTACTTATAAACGTATGCGCTTTTTCGGCAAGGTATGTACTTCAAAATGTATAATTTTATGTCAAAATGAAAACCTATGGATAAATTTTAATATTATGTTTAATATTTGTGTAATAAACTTCGTCTGTTTGAAGGGTGGCTTTGCAAAATGCTATGAGATAATTGACGTTGAAACCAACGATGTATATGCCGGAAAAATTGTATCAAAGAAACTTATGATGAAGCACAATCAAAAGGACAAGATGACTCAGGAGATAACTATACACAAGAGTCTTAACCACCCAAATATTGTAAAATTTCATGGTTTTTTTGAGGATAGTTTCAACATATACATTGTCTTAGAATTATGCAAAAAACGAGTAAGTTTACGAGTGCTATGTATTTAATGCAAATATTAAGAATAATCGGTGATTTTAAATAAGTCTATGATGGAGCTACATAAGAGACGGAAAGCAATCACAGAATACGAATGTCGGTATTATATCTATCAAATCATTCAAGGCGTCAAATACTTGCATGATAATCGCATTATTCATCGTGATCTGAAACTGGGCAATCTATTTCTGAACGACATGCTACATGTAAAAATTGGCGACTTTGGTCTTGCAACACGCATAGAGTACGATGGTGAAAGAAAAAGAACCCTTTGTGGTACTCCAAATTATATAGCGCCAGAAATACTGACTAAAAAGGGTCATTCATTTGAAGTGGATATATGGTCCATTGGCTGTGTTATGTATACATTGCTTGTAGGTCAGCCGCCGTTCGAAACGAAAACTTTAAAGGATACTTACTCGAAAATTAAGAAATGTGATTACAGGTGATTGCTGATTGAACCCTTTTCATGTTATTGGGAGCAATAATTTTAATTTGATATATTATTTTAGAGTTCCAAGTTATTTGCGGAAGGCTGCTGCAGATATGGTAATTGCTATGCTGCAAACGAATCCTGAAAATCGACCAACAATCAGTTCGTTGCTCCTTTTTGATTTTTTGACTGCAACGGCAGTACCGAGATTCTTACCAAGTTCATGCCTTACAATGGCACCACGATTGGGTCTGAATGAGACAATAGAACAGGAAGTTGTACAACGTAAACCATTGACTGAATTAAATGCCCTTAGAGATGATACACGTTTGGAGACGACTTTCTTGAAGAATAATCTACATGATATAATTACTGCCTCCGCACAGGTCTGTCGGCACAATGAGGATTATCGAGGCGATATTGAGAGTTTGCAACAGCAGCTTACAAGTCTAATTAATGCAAAGGTATGGTGGGCAGTATTTAGATAATGAATATAAATTAAACTAATCGAATGATTGTAGCCGAAATTTCTACCCGACGATTTGGGAGACGAAAACACTGATCCAGCTGCTCAACCATTATTTTGGATATCAAAGTGGGTGGATTATAGTGACAAATATGGATTTGGTTATCAGTTGTGTGATGAAGGGATTGGTGTTATGTTTAATGATACCACCAAGCTTATATTGTTACCGAATCAGATGTAAGTAGATTGAAACATTTAATACACTCTACGACTATTATTGTTAACATGTTTGCTTACAAAATGATAGAAATGTTCACTTTATCGATAAAGATAACAAAGAAACGTATATGACCACAACAGATTATTGCAAAAGTTTAGATAAAAAGATGAAACTATTATCGTACTTTAAGCGATACATGACTGAACATCTGGTTAAAGCTGGAGCAAATAATGTCATATTTGAAAATGATCACATATCAAGAATGCCACATTTGAATTCGTGGTTTAGGACCACATGTGCGGTTGTAATGCATTTAACTAATGGCTCAGTTCAGGTATTGTAATTTATTCATATACGTGTGCGTTATCGCATCAAATTTTTCTTTACAGCTCAACTTTTCCGACCATATGAAGATAATATTATGCCCTCGTATGAGTGCTGTTACATACATGGATCATGAGAAGAACTTCCGGACCTATAGGTTTTCAACCATAATGCAATACGGTTGTTCAAAAGATCTATATCAAAAAATACGATATGCACACGAAAAACTCAGTCGAATGCTCGAGAGGATGTTTTTTTAACAAGTTGAGATACATAAAACATTCATACATACATTCATTTCTCTTAACATAAGCAAATCATATAATGTTTTTTGTGTTATCATATATACACCGAAATATTTATTGTATCTCTCATTATTTTAGATAATTTTGTCGTTTATATATAAATGTTTATTCAATAATTTTTCCCTCATTGATTTCTACATTCTTTCCACCGCCACCACCATTCATTTTAAATTGTTCATGCGATAAGCGCATTTTTGTGTTTTTAACAGCATTAAACAATGTGTATGCCTTCAGTTTTATTGTAAATGTTTATTTTTTTAAATTTTATAACTATTTTTCACTTTATCAATCATCGTCATAACTTAATAAAAATATTAGCTGGCACTTCATACAATTGCCACAACATTTGGTGGTAGTTTCGTTTACTCGCTTGTAATACAACTTATAGAGTGATTATCACATATACAATAGTGGTTTCCAACGATATATTCAAAATAAACAGTATTTCACAAATCTTTTTTAAATAAATGCATGCGCTTGATTGATGCAAGTTTGTTGCTGGTGTGGAAATAGAAAAACAAGTAATTTAAGGAAAGCTTTGTCATCCTTGTCATATTAACCATTCGAGGTAGGATTGACAGAAATGTTTGAGAATACAATTTTAATCTTTCTTTCTACAAATTAAACTTTTTGTAATGATTCGTGAAAGAGCTTTGCCACACGTAGTATCAAAAATGATACTCTAGGGAAACAGGATAAAATTTAGAACATTTCATAAACGTTCAGCTGATATAAACCAATGTTCTTTGTGTTTGAAAAGAGATATCATTGTTGATGGAAGTTGATATTCAAGGCTTGCATTGCTATCTGTGAACGATACTTCAGACGGATTCGCTACCAAATGGAAAAATATAATTTAATATTGTAATTACACGTTCATTATCCCATTAGTAAGAACAAAACGGCAAATTTATTATTTAGAATGCAATCTAAATTTATGATCTGTAAGTTTTAAGAGATTTTTAATTATGTTATCACTAACAGAAAGGAAAAGAAGGAACGGTATAAATCTTTCGAGCTCCTTATCAAATATGAATAATCTTGAAATTCAATAGATATGTTTATCATTATGGTTATTAGGTGGTCTTTTTGAGAGATTTCAAAATGGTGTATTAAGTTTTATCTTTCATTCCTGTTGTCACTTTGTTAGCTCTATTTAAGTTAAAACCCAGTTTCAAATGACGGCTTGACAATTTTCTAATTTTAATTACGATTTTGTTTTGTGAATCATCCATGTCACAATATCCAAAATTTTTGAGCTTCATCTTCGCTGGGAAAAATATGACGCACATTAGATAAAGCTTGGCAACCCTGACATTGTCATGTACTTCGCAGTTGTCAAAATATATACTTTCTTAAAAAAAAGCAATAGGAGAAAATAGAAATAGCAAAGCGACGAAGAATAAAAGGCATAGAAGAAATTATTTTTAGTTTTTTTTCAAAAATTGAATCATAAATTTTCCTACGATTTAATTTAATTATCATCAACAATGGTAAGTATTGGATATTATTATAGGGTAACGAGAATTCTCTACTAATTCACATAAGCATTCTTTTGACCAAAGCAATAAATGTGATATTTATCACCTGCCATGTACTGGAATCCATTAAATAATAAGTACATAAATTGTTGTATAAGATATAGCTATTATTAATAGTATTTGTGTTGTTTAAGTTAATTGCGATTTTCCATCAGGCAAGGAAAAGCTGGCAATGTGCAATTTGTTTTAATAATTCTTATGGTACAGAGGAATTTGGAAAACTGTCATATTTGTAACAACATATCATTCTCGTTTTTTTTTTTTTTCATTTATTTAGAATAAATTAAAGTCGGCGCAGAAGGAAAAAGTCAAAAAATTTATATCGCTTACTCAAACTGGAGAACAAACTGCGATTTATTGTCTGCAGTTAAACGATTGGAAACTGGACTTGGCTAGTGATAATTATTTTCAAAATCCCGAATATTATTATAGAGAATTGGATCGCAAACGGATTGAGCAGCTTTTTATGCGTTATAGAGATCCAACCGACATACAGAAAATCACATCAGATGGCGTGATTCGATTACTGGATGATTTGGAACTAAGTCCAGATTCGAAACTTGTGCTTATAATAGCTTGGAAATTTCGGGCAGAAGTTCAATGTGAATTTTCTCGTGAAGAATTTACCAATGGCATGGTTGATCTAGGAGTTGACAGCATTGAAAAATTGAAGTTAAAGCTACCATTGCTAGAGACAGAGTTAAATGATTTGGGCAAATTTAAAGACTTTTATCAATTTACTTTCAATTATGCAAAGGATCCCGGCCAAAAAAGTATTGAATTGGATATGGCCATAGCATATTGGTGTATTGTGCTAAGTGGTCGTTTTAAATTTTTAGACACTTGGTGTAAATTTCTTAAGGTACGATTTTGTGTATATTTTATGAGTTATTTTGCTGCAATTGCATTTAATATGATGGTATATATTTCATTATTTAAAGGAAAAACACAAACGTTCCATACCAAAGGATACATGGAATTTACTATTGGATTTTGCAGTACATATAGATGATAACATGAGCAACTATGATTCAGAAGGAGCATGGCCAGTACTTATCGATGATTTTGTTGAATGGTGCCAAGAGAATCGCTTAACGCAACATAATCAAAATTATCTAGCACAGCAACAACAGCAAACACAACAGAAAAACATATCGAATAGTTTTCAGGCGTCACACAATACAAATATGAATTACGGCTAACGGTTATCAAGTCGTCTGATAATTTTAATAAATATTTGATTTTATTCTTATATGTACATCATAAAAATATATACTTTGCATATAAAACTTAGCTTAAAAAGATGAGGTTTTGAATTGAGTTTAGTCTTAAAGCAATAAGTTAAACATTGTTACAATAATATCGCAAAATTCCATAAAGGATATTCGAATGTTACTGTGTGTGTATAGTAAACAAAGACAAAGAAGCCTACTGTCGATGGAAACACCAATAAACAATAGAATTTAATGCGTAAAATAAATATAAACAACTGTAAACTAGTTCTTAAATAAAAACATATTTCGAATTAAGTAGATATCACTTTATTTAGATATATCAGCAAAAAATTTTTAATAATAAGTAGCCTGCCACTTCTGTTATAGTTTTTTTTTGAGAGGATCAATTTAGGAGAGCATATTCCCACACGGAACAGAATGTTGATCTTTTAGGCAGATATATTTCCTTATATAGTAATGATTTAGCACCGTCTTGTTTTATAAAGTCGTTTGTTAGAAATGAGTTTTCTTTAATGGTGATCCAAGTTTATAAATTTTACATGATTGAAGCACTGCGGTAAATGTTTACCAACTGTTGAGCCAAAGTTTCTAAAATTTTTTTTGTTATCCATGTGGACGGTGAAGAGATAATTAGATTCTTTGAAATGCTGAAAAAAGGATTATATCCCAGCATTTTTGTGTATAGTTAATGTAATATTGTTTTACAGCGAACCAAGTCAGTTTTTCGGGGTTTTTGCTGTGATTGGAAAAGATTCACAACAAAAAAGGGAAAACTAGATGCAATTATCGAAGATATTACAGAAATGAGCAGGAAGCATGGAGGTAGATTGTTGCGGAAACTTTTGTTCACTGCGGACTGTCGCTTTAAGGAGTTTTATAAAAAGCTTTTCTTTCAATATGGATATATCGGCATTAAATTTATTTAAAAAAAATCCTTTCCCAACCTTTCTTGTGTTTTCATTGAAAATCGTCTGAAAATGAATTCTTGCAAAATTCGATAATCGAATGAAAGACGGACACTTAGCGAAAATCGAAATGCAACCTTGAGTATCCTATTATGAAGTTAATGCCACAAGCACTATTACTTTTATTTTGTAAATAAAAAAATAATTGAATACAAATGCAATTGAATGCCCCTATTACGAATGACATATAGTTGCATTGACTGAGTGGCAACTGCTAATTAACAGTTGCCTGTTCACTTACCTTCGTGGATTCAAATCAAAGCAGCTGATTTCTACGGCTGCCATCGATAATTCGCTTCGTTTGAAATCACAGTTGCTTCGCAGGCAACTCAAACAAGTTGAGTTGCGATCCTTAATAGGGGCAGTAATTTACTTACTTTTTGAATAAATAATAATAATAATCAATTTGTGTGCGAATTTACATTAAGCTATGTCAATGACATAGCTAACATTTGGCAAAGTTTCTCTTCCATCTCTGTTGTGCGTTCTAAATTTTAATAGTTTGAAAAGGGACTACCTTTATTAGCCGATTCCGAACGACTTAATCCTCGTGACGTCATATTTTCTCAGCTCTGTCACGAAGCTCTTTCAGATGCTTTTCATGCTGTTGGAAGAATTGAAAATTGCTTTCCGGCGGGTGGCTACCATTGTACAGAATAAATTCCTATATCACTTTTTATTTAAAATTTGTCAAGTTAGTGATTTGAACTTACAACTTACGACTTGTGCACACAACGGATTTTGAACTGTTTATACATGCGATTAGTCGATACGATTAGTTCAGTACATATAATAGATGAGAATTAAAGATATCGCTAGGTATAAACAAAATAGACAACTGAATTAGAGAAAAGAGAATTACTCTAATTTTTGACATATGCCCCGTTGAAAATCTAAATGCAATAGATGTTCAACGTTACGTTACCTAACAATTCGTTTTGATTAATGCTGCAACTAGCCACCGACGTAGCGTACGTACGTACCGCCCGTACGTAAGAACATACAAAATTGCATTGATTTTCTCCGCTCCGAGCAACGTCTACGTCACCGTCATACGGTGGTGAGTTTTCGTTAACACGACATTCCCATAAGATAGGTCATGTCAGCTGACACGTTCTACGTTTTTACGTCGGTGGCTAGTTGCAGCATAAATGTTCATATGGCTTGTGTATGAAATAGATTGGAACAGCTGATTCGTTACGTATTGACTAATCGCATCATTACACTGAGAAAAAGAGAGGAGTGAACGCGTTTCCTTCAAATTTATTTGCTGATGAAAACAAACGTTTGCTTGAGCAGCGTCGAAGATATACATTAGGAATAAATTAAAACGTTAACAATATTTCTCCTCCAGTAAATGATATAACAAGAAATTAATTTTCAGCGTTCGTGTCCATTGTGATGTTGGTTAATAAGTAAACCAAAACAGAAATTAAAGTAGCTTGGTAGCATTGTTGATGAGTCTTTTGACATTTCATCTCGTTCTTTGGGTATAGTAGTAGATATAATTTTCCGAATCTGTACTGAAAAATTATTTTCTATCGTTTAAGTTGTAAAATATTTGCAAAAATTCTGGTACTATGTTGAGGAATCGTCGCAAGTAATGTCCTTGGAAGTTGGAAGAATATATGGATCACACAAATTATTATTTTCAAGAAAAACGTGAATATCGAAAAGGAGAGAACAAGTTATAACAAAAGAAAAACTTCTGAAAATGATAAATGTAAGTGCGCAGAGGACCTTCACTATTGTATTGTATTCAATATTGTAAATATGTATTGCTATTTGCTTTTCAATTGTCTGAAAATATTTACGTTGGCTATTGTATAGATTTGGTTTTGGTATTTTGCTGTAGGTTGTTAAATTTTATTCTTTTCTTTGCAATTTTCCTTTTCAAATCGTTTTCAAGGAAATATCTGAGATCTATATAAGACGTGACTAATTGTAAATATATAGGCATATACAGGTATAAACAGTATAACTAAATTGTATACGATTTCATTCATAGGTGTAATAATATTTGAGATCTATGTACTAAAATGGGATTGGCACAAAAACTGAAGCAATAATGGTATGGTATATAGTAATAAATATGTTATTCCATATACTATAATAATTGTAGTTATCGTTGTACAATTTTAGCAAATTTAGGAGACGATATTTCATCACACTACACACAACACGCACAGAGATATTAGTTAATAGACTTCATAAATATATATAAAATGAAATATTAAAATCAGACGTATGTAAATGATCGCCAACTTGCCACATTCTAGAGAAAAATGGATAATCAAAAATCGTCATATCAAACTGTTAACAGCGCTATATCCACGTCCACACCAAATAAAAAGTCGAATGCGCAACAAGACACAAGTTCAAATGATTATGATGATAGCACATCTGTCTCCAATAGTAAAAATACAACCAGTGCCCCAACCGCATCTAGTATTACGTACAATAAATCAAACTCAGCATCATGCAGTCCCGTGGCAAAGAGACATTTAAATGTGTCCAACTCTCGTGTTCGTCCACAATCCAGCTATTCAGCACGGGTGCTTGTTTTCGACGATTCCGATCAGGAAGTTGGTACAAATGCGAGTAGCATTTCAGCACAGGAAGAAAGATCTGCCAATGATTTTTCCTTCTCAAGTGAGGGCACTAAATCTTCAACAGTATCCGAATTGATGGGAGCATCACCAAAAAATGATACACCAGCATCTTCGTCACAATCGTTAATACGTAATTTCAATTTGACTAAATCATCTTCGGGTGGTTTATCGGGCAGTTCAGTATCATTGCCCGGTCGTAATTATGGTGCACTTTTACGTAAAATCTCCCATCAACATACGTACTCTTTACGGTCAACTAGTAATGGTAAGTTATATTTGCAGCAATTCTCGTTATTATTGATTGGCATATTTTTCTTAGACTCAACTTCGAATTTAGCCAAAGTGCGAAATTCATCGCTAGGAAAGTCAGCACCATGCTTGACGGGAAATTATTTTCGAGAAACAGCATGCCATGCTCCCGCAGCTCATGTGCTCACACAGTCACCATCTTCATTATCGTGCAATGTATCACAGCTGGCACAACAAAGTACTAGCGCGTTAGGTGCACTGAATATTTCGCGTTCAGGTAGTGCTGCTGGACTGGGGATTGGCAAGCATCATTTACATGGAGTCGTACTGCGCGGAAACAGTGTAAACACATCAAGCGGGGTGGCACATCATCGTTTAAGTTTAGTCACCGGTGGAATTGGGACACTGACGACTTCACCTCGTTCTCATTCGCCCTATTCAGCCAGCCCCGTCGAGAGTCCACGTATCAATTCACCCATGCAATTCGCATTTGCGCCCATAAAACGTATTGCTTCGTGTCGAGGTGATGGCAGGCGGTGGTCTGTAGCTTCTCTACCATCGTCCGGTTATGGTACAACGCCGGGTAGTTCCAATTTATCGGTAAGAAAGAGCATAATAATGTATTTATATTTTGCTTTTTCTTATTTTTTCTGTATTTATGTTTCAGTCACAGTGCTCTAGTCAAGAGGGACTTCATCAATTACCAAACATTCCAACATGTGATGAACTGCATATGTTAACGACCCATTTTAGCAATGACGCTGCTGCTTCTTCAGCTAATTGTTGTGCCGAGCATAATCAAATGCAAATTCTGCATGCCGCAAAGAAGCATTGTGTAAAACATTGCGCTGTAATTAATACGGCACAAGTTGGGGCAAATAAGCCTGCTGCGAAATCAAAAAACACGACCTCGGCCTCTGTCTCACCTTTGCCATCTTCAAGTGGACAAGCAAATGTAAAATGCCATAATTGTTGTGCTGAAAGCAGTGCTGTGTGCAGTGGTAGCGGCGGTAGTAGCGGTGGTAGTGGCAGCACTGTATCTGGCAACGACGGTGGTACAACGACACCAAATTTAAGTGAACGTACCTCTCCATTTCATCGTCCACGTTCTCGTTCACTATCCAGCCCGTCACGCTCGCCTGTGGTAGATAATGAAATTGCCGTAATGAATACGCTGTACAAGGAGAGATTCCCTAAGGCTACGCAACAAATGGAAGAACGACTAAAGCATTTCATCGATGAGAATAAAAATGTCGCATGCAATAGTTTTCGTGATTCTCAGCCCATTGTGCGATTTGTGCATCATCAAGTGGTGGAAATGGCTAGGGACTGTCTACATAAATCCGAATCCAAATTGATAACATCACGCTATTTCTATGAGATGAGCGAAAATCTTGAACGATTGTTGCTCGAAACAAAAGAAAAGTCTCCAGAAGCGGCTGTCGAATTGTCGAGCGTTATAAAAAAATTGTTGTTGATTATATCGCGTCCTGCCCGTCTGTTAGAATGTCTCGAATTTGATCCTGAGGAGTTTTATCATCTACTCGAAGCAGCAGAGGGACAAGCAAAAGCTATGCAAGGCATTAAGGCTGATATACCACAATACATCATCCACAAATTAGGTCTAAATCGAGATCCTATCGCAGAATTGCAACAAGAATTGAAAGAGTCGCAAGAAGTATGTGATGACAATCCCAAACAATGTACCACCACCACCACCATCAGCGCCATCACCACCAGCACCGCCACAACCACCGCAAGAGACTTGAATAATTCATGCTCCCTAACGTTAAATACGTCTATGTCAAACCTTCAGACATCTTTGAGCATAGATATGCCTGCACTTGGTAGCGGTATGAGCACACCGCATCAACAACTGCCACAGCAACCACCACAGACACCTGTTGCTTCATGTGATAATACGGAAATGCCCTCGTTTGCGTCCGCAATATGTGCTGCAAATAAGGCACAGCTGCCTTCAAGTCAGCAATTGCCACCTCAGCAATCTCAGCAATCTCAGCAAAATATACCAAATGAACAAGATTTTGATATAGTTAAATTGATCTCAAATGGCGCCTATGGAGCCGTCTACTTGGTTAAACATAAAGTTTCACGCCAACGATTTGCCATGAAAAAAATCAATAAGAACAATTTAATATTGAGAAATCAGGTGGAGCAAGTGTTTGCTGAACGTGATATTCTATCCTTTGCCGATAATCCATTTGTGGTTAGCATGTATTGCTCCTTTGAGACAAAGAAGCATCTATGCCTGGTCATGGAGTACGTGGAGGGTGGAGATTGTGCAACACTCTTGAAAAATATCGGACCACTACCGGCCGATATGGCGCGCTTCTATTTCGCCGAAACAGTATTAGCAGTTGAATATTTACATAGTTATGGGATTGTGCATCGTGATCTAAAGCCAGATAATTTGCTGATAACAGCATTGGGACATATTAAACTCACAGACTTTGGCCTCTCAAAAATGGGCCTAATGTCTTTGGCCACCAACTTGTATGAGGGTTACATCGATTCAGAGACAAGACAATTTTCAGACAAACAGGCAAGCACAATTGCTGCATATAAATTTGATTCGTTTTAATATAATCTAATCTCATTATAGGTTTATGGCACACCTGAATATATTGCACCCGAGGTTATTTTACGTCAAGGCTATGGTAAACCCGTTGATTGGTGGTCAATGGGTATTATCTTGTATGAGTTTTTAATTGGTTGTGTTCCATTTTTTGGCGAAACGGCTGAAGAACTTTTTGCCCATACCGTTAATGATGATATTGAATGGCCCGACAATGATGATTGGCCTGTTCAACCGGAATCCAAGGACTTAATAACACAACTGTTGCAACAAAATCCACGTGACCGTTTAGGAACTCAAGGTGGCGCCTTGGAAGTGAAAGAGCATTTCTATTTCAACGGCTTGAATTGGAATTCGTTGCTACGGCAAAAAGCCGAATTTGTACCACAACTTTGCCATGAAGATGACACTAGTTATTTTGACAGTAAGTATGAAATCGGTTTAGTATGCGACCCAAATTTCGTTAATATTTATGTAATGTCAAACTGATTATTTACAAATTTTTGTCGAATTTAAAACCGATTCCATGTTTTGATTCACGTTTCGTAATTCGTTTCGAATAATGGGAACGTTCATAGATCGAAAAATATTTTAAACGTCTTTGTTTTGAAAGGAGAATAGCATAATATCTCTCTACGCCAAAACATAAATGTCGCGCACTGTCCATTAATTAATTTATTTATTAACTTCAAATTATAATTTCTTTTGGGTTGGCAACCCTCTATAAATTTAATATGTTATTTTTCGCTGTTTGCCGCTTTCTCTCTCTCTCTCTTTCCCTAACAATGCAGTGACGATGGGTAGGATAAGTAATTGGTGTGGGTTTGGCATTGTAACATCAATGGGTCATCCTTTCGCTAGTGCATAGCAGTATGAAGAAGATGCAGATGTCAATGGAAGGAATGAGTAAACTAAAAGTGACACATAGGATATTCTCACGAATGATATATGTGAGAAAAATGACATCAGTATTTTTACTGATGGTTCAGTAATGGTTGGCAGGGTAGTTGCTGGAATATTCTCTAAACAGTTGGCACTAGAATGCCCTCTAAATTTGGAAAGACACCGATTTTTTTCACCACACAGAAATACTTGGCACAGAAATACTTGGCTTAATCATCTACTTCAGACGTTCAGTTGCGAGGTATGAAAAACTATGATATATTCTAAATTTGCGTACGAATGCGCTCAGCAACTGAATAGGGGCATATTGCTACTGAACTGAGCAAACGCCTTGGCTATCCGAGAAATCGGGACTGATTTTTATGGAACGGAACCTGTAGTTCCTCTCAGTAACAGTATGGGGAATGCGAATGTTGAGAGTTGGATAAGAAATCTTCTCGAGGTGTAAAAGATTCGAGATTTGTACACAAGCAAATGCCTCTTTAAGGTTACCAATGGGCAGTGAAACAAATGGGACATTGGCAACGCCTTGGCTATCCGAGTATTCAGGACTGATTTTTATGGACCGGAACCTGTAGTTCCTCTCAGTAACAGTATGGGGAATGCGAAGGTTGAGTATCGGATAAGAGATCTTCTTGAGATGTAAAAGATTCGAGATTTGTACACAAGCAAATGCCTCTTTAAGGTTACCAATGGGCAGTGAAACAAATGGGACCTTGGCAACGCCTTGGTTAGGCGAGAATCCAGGACTGATTTTTATGAACCGCAACCTGTAGTTTCTCTCAGTAACAGTATGGGGAAGGCAAGAGTTGAGAGATGGATAAGATATCTTCCCGAGATATAAAAGATTCGACATTTGTACACAAGCAAATGTGTCTTTAAGGTTACCAAATGGGCAGTGAAGCAAATGGGACCTTAGTCTAGGGCGATGAACTTTCAGTTGCTTGATCGCACTATTCGAAGTCCCATCGCAGCAAAATGAGGTTTGTTGTAGCAGAATATGAGAGAGAGAGAGTTGGTAAGGTCCACATTGGGTCCACAATATATTGACGAGCTTGAAATGTTGAGCTTAACCCATAACAAAATGTTTCAAGTACCCTTCATTCTATTGTGAGGAAAAAAGTGGAACAATTCTGCAAACTACCCAATACATTGCACACGGACAGATGGATGAAAAAGTATTCAGATAGGTGGTGTGATTCGGCTAATCCACAAATAATAATTATAATAATAATTTAGTCGGTCTAGAACTGAACTGAAACACATTGTAACTTGTTCTTGTTCTTGTTTTCTCCCCTTATTCACAGCTCGTTTAGATCGGTATAATCATGATTTGGGTGGAGAGGATACGGATGAAACTGATGACACTCCAGTATTTGGATCTTTTTCTTCGTATACACCACAATATCGTAAACAACATTATTCGTGGTCACGTTCCACATCGGCAATTGCCCCAACAGAATCAGCAATGATACCGGCGCCAACAACAACAACAACAACAGCCACAGTAACAACAGTGTCTACAACAAAACCAATAGCTGCTGTTTCAACTTCAACTAAGAATGAATCGAATGCAGCTGCTACGACCACCACCATCAGTACTGTGGATGGAAATATTAGAACAGTCACTTGTTCGTCCCACACAAATAAGGATGCAACTGCTAATAAGATTTTAATTACACCACAATTGAGAAATATTGATGTATGTATTAATGAAATTATGAAAATGTTTGTATTTAATCCCCCCATTATTGCATTACAGTTATCGACGGTTTGTCTCAAAGTACCATCAACACCAGATGCCGATTATATACCAGAATTATTTCAAAAAGCTAATATCAAAAATCAAAATGATATGCGCATGCTAAATCAATTTTTGCCTAATCCAAATCTGTCCAACTCCAACGCCTCGAATACACTTTTGCAAACACACAATTTAAGTAAACCCCGAGAATATGTACGACAGAATGCTACACTGTCAAATACAGCAATAATAACTACGCCAGCTTCGCCGCCTGTGTCGAAAACATCTACATCGTCTTCCTCTTCTTCGAATATATCAACAGCATTAGCTGGAGAGAGTAGTTGTAGTAGTAGTAGTAGGCTGATTGATTCACATCAGTTGGCCAATTTTGTATCGCGCAGCACACCGGAATCATCACAAACTGATAGTGATGATTTTTCGCCGCAAATACATCGTAAACGCAAAGGTGTGTGTGCTCGTGATATGCTACCAAGATTTTCAATATCTGTTGAGGACGAAGCGGTTAGTGGAGGTTCATCGTCGGCTGAGAATACACGTGAACATTCGCCACATGTGATGCAAACGAAATCAATGGACAATCATATGAGTAAACATAAATCTCGTGCGATAGTCAAATCAGCTTCTGCTTTAGGATTATCCTTAATGTCGACAACGGGTAAATATGCAATTTATACATCAAAGTGGCCATCAAAGTCAAATGAATTTCTTTATTTGTAATACAGTAGATAGTGGACAGTTGAGTCAACAACTTTGTGGCATTTCTGAAGCTATTCGATCACCAAGTGGCAGTGTCGGTGGTGGTGGTGGCGGTGGTTCTAGCACAGCTAGCTCAAGAGATACATCACCATGCCGTGAACTATCACCATTAGTTACCAATTTGAAACCACCGATTATTATACGACGTGGTCCAAGAGGATTTGGTTTTACCGTACACACAATACGTGTCTATTATGGTGATACTGATTTCTATACAATGCATCACTTAGTTATGGCCGTTGACGAAGGCAGTCCAGCTTTTGAAGCTGGCTTACGTCCAGCCGATCTGATTACACATGTTAATGGCGAAGCAGTGCAAGGACTATATCATACACAAGTACTTCAACTGTTGCTTAGCGGTGTCGAGCATGTGACACTACGTGCTACGCCCCTAGAACATACCAGTATTCAGAGTGGTGGTAGAAAACGAGATTTGATGCAAAGTAAATTGGCTAAAAAGGGAATGAATCGTCAGAAGAAGCAAACCAAGAAGGATCACGACAAGAAGCGTAAAACATCACTATTCAGACGCATCAGTAGTAAACGAGCATCTGCCGAAATACAGCAGGTTGTACGTTGATTATATAAATCTAGACGAATCGGTTTAAAATGCAAAAATTCATTTCTCTCGCATATGTAGATTGCAGCTGGTATAAGTTCTCCTACAACTCCTTCCGGTTCAAGTAATGCCGGCAATCGAAATAATTCTCCAATGGATTCATCATATCATAGTAGCAGCTGTTGTCAATCAGCTGCAAATTCATCACAGTCCACATCACCTTCATCGTCGGCTCCAAATACGCCTACGGGTGCAACTGTAACACAAACGCCGCCATCGCTTGTAAGCACATCGGCAGCAGCCAATCCAATATTATTGCCACATGGCTCTGGCTCTACTTTGGCCACTGCAGCAACTGTTGGAGCTATTGGAAATTTACCTGGTGAGTATGTGACAAGTATATATCGAAATAAAAGATATTACGCGCACGATGTACTGATTGGTCTAACGCAAGATAATGAAATGACTATTGGAAATACTAGAAAAATCATAGTGTATAAATTAGATGTATTTTTCAAACCAAGATCAGACTGTGAATACATACTAATCAATAATGGAAATCTATTTTTGTGATATACATCAATTGGTGACTTACGCTCCAACTGACTGAAAATGATTGACAGGAGGAGAAGATTAACAGATCTGGTCATTGCTAGACTGAAGCCGCACCAAAAATCTGCTCAATTTAGAGCGTCAAGACTGACTGTGGCCATAAAATATAAGTAATAAATAAATAGCTGGCACCAGAGAGTACGAAGGACTCTGGCCGAGCTCTAGTCTGATACCAGGTGTAGTAAAAAGAAATCCATTATTTTAGCATGAAATCGAGTATAGGATGATCATTGACAGAATGATCCGATTTAGGTCGTAGCTTAGTTGTTAATGCGTTGGCCTTCTGATCTGTAGGTCGTGGGTTCAATCCCTGACTGAAGCATAACAAAATTTAATATCGAAAAGATTTTTCTTTCGAACTGTACTCACCTGCCGGCAAGAATTGGCAATTTTTCCGGCAGTAACAATTTGCCAAAAATGCTTCATAAAAGAGCTCTGTGACAAAACTAAGTTAAAGTGATGTCACAAGGGTTCTGCCGTTCGGCTCCGGCTAATATAAGTAGGTCCCTTCTACGCACAATAGTATTAGAAGAGAAGCTCGGTGGTATCACAATGGGCATTTCTGGCCTAAGTGTGTCCTCTCAAAGAAAGAGCAGCCACATAAACTAACCTAACCTAGGTTAAATAAGCGCCGTTTTGAATCCCTTTCTCATAGAAACATAGACGATAGTCAATTTTCATTCGTCATAGACAGGAACATATGATAATCACATTGTGCCAGGTCCGGACTATAAGATGGATGTATAAGAACCCTCCAAACAAGCCCACGGAGCTTCTGATAAGTCTCTTACCCATGTGCGTGGTAGTTTGCTGTCCTGATGGAACACACTTCCTCTCCTATTGGCCAAAGCTGGCCGCTTCTGGGCGATTGCTTCCTTTAGACAGTTCAATTGTTGATATTACAGGTCCGAATTAAGAGTGGCTAGGCGAGCAGCTCATGATAGATGATTCCCAGTCAACCCCAACAACCACACAGCAAAAACTTTATGACCATCAATCTTGGCTTGGCCACCGTATACGCGGGCTTATTGCGATTCGACGAAAACCAATTTTAAACAAAACTATGAAGATTTAATGAAGCCTGAGTTTGATAGGAATTTCCTCGAGGCTATACGAAACTGTACTCTGTTTTAATTATTTCTGTTATTATTATTATTATAAACATTATTGTAACAAAGTTCTGCTATTTCCCTTTTTATGCTCTTTACAGTGTCTCCAACATCGGTACCACAGCTCTATCAAAGACCGTCAACACTGCATGGTCTGAAACATAAACTTCACTCTGGATGTGCTGGCAACAACACGATATGTCCCACTGGCACAAGTGTAAAATCATTGCATGGCAATGCTCCGGGTTCATTGTCGAATAGACGTAAATCCGTTGGTCATATACCACTTTCACCGTTGGCACGCACACCGTCACCTTCTCCGCTCCCCTCATCGCCGACACGATCCCCATCTCCATTGGCATTTCCATTGGTTGGTCATCAACCAGGTGCATCTAATACAACACAATCATATAGTCCAGGAGGCACATTACCCGTAGTGCAGACAGCTGTAGCCGGGTCTAAAAAAAGTGGATTTGTCCGTACCAAATCATCTGAGCCTAGTTCGCCGTTGCTACGTCGTGCTCTATCACCAGATCGTTTACATCCACGTAGTGCTGAGAAATGCACACTAATTTCTCCGCTATGCTGTTCGCCGCCCGTGAAGCAGCAACAACAGCGTATTATTAGTAGTGTTTGGCGTCCAAATACGCCTGCTACTGCACCGAATACTATGCCTCAAACATTTGCTGGTGTTAATACAAATGGCAGCAGCGGTGGTGGCGGTTGTGGCAATTTAGAAGGACTATCAACAGTTGCTATAACATCCACTGATGAATCTCAAATATCTGGTAATGAAGTACACTTGAACACACCGTCCAGCATTGCTTTGCCAGCACCCGGAGAGTTGCTACCACGGATTGCGGAAGAAAAGGATTCGCCCACTAGTACACAGGAAAACGAAATTGCTTTTATGCAGGCCGCCAGCGAGAAAAGGGAGGAATGTAAACCAGAGAATATTACTGCTGCAGCTGCGATTATATGTTCAAAAGATGGTAGTGAAAGTAGTAAACATAAATTGGTTGCAACAAGTGAGTGTGTACGTAAGTCATACCGAACGACGTTTTTAGCCTAGCAATACCAAAATAATTATCGCGGAAATACCTGTTCTTCTGTCGTAAAATTTGTCTTTCTTATCAGACGCATTGCCTGATAAGAAGGCGTGCAAGCAGGCTAGGCATCATATCACCTGATTACTGCCAGAGTTGCGGCAGCGAGCAAGAATTGGAGCCTATAACTCATCTCCTGTATGAGTTCCTGGCTCTGGCTCGTCGCAAAATGACTCATCTAGCCGACCGAGCTGGTTCACTGTCAGCTAGGGAATATATTACGGGTATTTTTTAGGGCAGCCGTCTCAACCTAACCTAAGCAAGGGTTTTGAAGAACGCTCACTGTGATGACTCCGATCACTACCCTTAAATCCTTCTACCTTAATTATTAGAGAAATTTCGCCAGCTATCTATCTGGGTCTTAAAGCTTTTCGACGATCTGCTTGATTCAGTCACAAAACACTTTCTTTTATGGATAAAACTCATAAAGTCGTAGACTCATAGCAGTCTTCTCTCAAATCTGACCCTGAACATTGATTATCGATTCATAGTTGTACCAGCAGAACTTTCACAGGCTCTGTGAGTGTGATCGGCCCATTCATTCCTTGTGACAGCGCAGTGCCTCCGAAACCATATAAAATGCAGTTTATTTCGTTTCACAATGCTATACAACTTTGTCTTACACTGACTGATCATCATAGAAGAACTGGCAAGGTTCACAAGAGCTTTGATTCCATCCAGACTATCACTGCGAGTACCGATGTGCTCCTCGCATCCGTTTTCCTCGATTATCCAGCAAGATACATTGAGTGGCGAAGGTGTTCATATCTTATGTCGAAGTTCCACTCGGAACCAGTACCATTCATGATTTTAGTCAGTTCCCTCAGTAAGATCTATGTACTGTACCATTCATTTGGTTCGGGTAGTCTACGTCCAAAGCATGTAGAGGCCACACGATCTTCCACTGGCATCAGATTCAGTTGGTACTAATCCGATAGCTGACGATATATCTGTCTGCGAACTATGTTTGCTTCGCCGTTCTCGTGAGTTCCGTAGCTCAGTTGTTAGTGCGTTGGCGTTCTGATCTGTAGGTCGTGAGTTCAATCTCCGGCTGAAGCATAACAAAATGTTATATCGAAAAGATTTTTCTTTCGAACGGTACCCGGCAGTAACAATTTGCCAAAAATGCTTCTTAAAAGAGCTCTGTGACAAAACTAAATTAAAGTGATGTCACAAGGGTTCTGCCGTTTGGAACCGGTTAATATAAGTAGGTCCCTTCTAATGCTGTCCAAATTTAACACGCAAAACAGTATTGGAAGACAAGCTCGATGGTATCACAATGGGCCTTTCTGGCCTAAGTGTGTTCTCTCAGAGAGAGGGCAGCCCCATAACCTAACCTAACCTTCGCCGTTCTCGATTCCATAAATTGGGAGTACGAATTCTTGGATGTACTTTTCTAGAGAGCAACTATCATGAAGGTCGCCCGCAAATAGCTGTTACAGAGGAAAATATTGCTGCCTACCCATTAATCACCCAGCTAGAAACCTGATATAAGAATACTTTTAATGAATGAACAAATCTATTCAATTACATGAAGTGTTCTTTGATAAACAGAAAAAAGAGAAATAGAATTTAGTTATTTTTTATTTTAGGCTAAAAACTTTCGGTATGACACTATGACATTTTTGAATTGTATATATTTTATATATGTATATTATTTCTATTTTAGCTGAAGTGAAAAGAAATGTGGCATTTCAAAAATGTAAAACCAATAAAGAGACTGGTAGTGAACCAGCAACGACACCAAGCGACGTTACATCAAGTGTAACTACGAAAACTGATTGTGTAGTAAAGCATAAAAAGTAAATGTATGTCTGTTTATTTGTTTTGTTTTTTGTTTTAATTAGATGTTTAAGAATAATCTGCAAATTTATAAAAGTTAAAGTTGTGTTAGTAAGAAAAAATAAAAGCTCTAAATTGTAAAGCGCTTCGCCATAAGACAAGGTTCAATTGAACTAAAATTTGTCGCAAATGCAAATGAAAAAAAAAAAAACAAAAAAAAAAATGATTATGGTTATTAATAAACTAGATACATTACATTTGTATGTAATCAACGAAATACATATATAGCTGCTTCATAGTATGTAGTCGTATAATGCACACAGTTGTGCAAAAATATTGATGTTGTAAAGCAATATATAATTCAATATAAATTTTAAGTATAAAATTTGTAGGTGTAGGTTGAAATGAAATTGATTGCGCGAGGTTACGGTAACTATAACGCAACCAAAAAAGTGGGTTATATTCGAAATGTATAGAAAAAAAAAAAAATTGAGACTCAATTTAATTGTGGCTTAATTGCATAATTTTGCTTAAATTGCAATTTCTTATCATCATTTCTATCTGATAAATGATTATGAAATTTGATTAAAATTTGCAAATTCATAATTAGCGACTGTTTAAATATTTTTGTTTAATTGTCATCTTGTGCAATATTCGATAAGTAGTATATAGAACTGTATAAAACTGGTACTATATTCAATAATGTTGTTGCATTATCTGCCTGTGTTTTGTTTTTCCCCGAAATACATAAGATAAAATCTACACAAGTGATTCGTCGCATTCTGTTCTACATAATTCGGCTATTAATTATTATAAGAGTCAAAATATTGCATTTATTCTGATTGGATTTCAATTCAATAGCACAGTCGCATTCAATTCAATTCATTAGCAATCTCGGATGAAAGTATTTGCATGTATATATAGGAGGTGGAAACCTCAACTTAGAATGTGGAGTGCAATCGTAGCTGAAATTCAGTTTACCTGAATTCATTAGTAGCCCATAACTGCAGAAGATCTCTTAACGAGATGTCCGAGATGTCAGTTCAACATTCAGATTATATGGTGCCAGGGCACAGGGACATATCAGGAAAGAAGACCATGGACGAGCTGGCAAAGGAGTGTTCAAACCCTTTCTGATAAGGAGAGTATTGGCAGTCCAATGGCGACGTGTAAACTTCTACTAGTCTCGGACGGATTACAGAAAATGAATGCCAGATGGGAGTTGGAAGATTCGTGTGCAACTACCCGATCAATCTGGCCAGCACTAAACATAAAACGGACAAAAGCACTTAACAGACACGCGGTTAGTATGCTGGTAGGAATTATTACGGGGTACGCATGCAAATAGGCTAGGCATCGCTGCACCTGACTACTGCCAGAGCTGCGGCCACAAGGCAGAATCAGAATCCATACCAGAGTCAGCTGGGAAACATATTACGATTTACCCGAAGCTCGGGTTGGTTCCCAAGGAATATGGGATAGCCCACCACAATGCGCCTCATTTGGCTTCTCATTTGGCTTCTAATTTAGTAACATTTGCCGCCAATGGTGAGATAAGAACAACCAAAATTCGATTTAGGCCAAATTTAGCATGCTTCGCCAGCTGTCTCTGACCTTCGCTAGGTGACTAGAAATTCTAAGCCCTGTCATATTCTCCAGTACTTGGGTTTTCCACCGGAAGTTACGTCTGCCTCTTCTGTGTCGTCCATCAGCAGTAACCTGTTTAACATGACGTAGTCAACGCAGCCGCTGAATTTTGATGCGCTTCACTATGTCGGTCTCGGCATACAACTCATACAGCATATGGTTGTACTTTATTCAATGCTCGCCATCAACGCAAAAAGACCTTGCACGGTACTTTTCCCTCGAAAACTTCAAGCATTCTTTCATCTGAGGTAGATATCGTCGAGGCTTCAGCGCCATATATAAGGACAGGCATGATAAGGGACTTATGGAATATCATTTTCGTTTTTCGAGAGAGACCTTGACTTCTTAATTGCTTACTTAGCCCAAAGTAGCACCTGTTAGCGAGAGTGACCCTTCGCAATATTTCCAGGCTGACGTTATTACTAGTGCTATTGCTGGTTCCAAGATAGACAAAGTCATTCACTACTTCAAAAGGGTAGTTATCCGGGAACCTGGTTTGTTGAAACTAGCTACTTCGTCTTGCGCTCGTTCACCAAAAGACCCGTTCGACGCGACTCTCTTTCCAACTCTGAGAATGCTGCACTGATTGCTCGCGTGTTCTTGAGGCCATTAAAGGCGTTTGTATCATCGATGACCTCTTATTGGATGCAGGAAATAATCCCAGTGCGTTGTACTTGTGGAAGAGCATTTTTTCTCACCAAACGCAGTCATTATCGCTTCAAACTGGCGTCGAATAGGTCCAACAGCTCTGCATAATATATGCCGGTGTTTGTTTTATCCTTTTCAAGGTTGATGTGATGTGAATAGCGCAACGCTCAACCCAAAAATCTATTGCCATGACTTTGTTGTCTGATAAACCTGCCTTGGCTTTCTTCGGCTTCGATTCACCATGAAAATTCCACCCTTACTACTGTTCCTCTGGTCTCTAGTGTGTTGTAATGAATTCATATTTCATCCGCGATTACGAAACGGTGCAAAATATCATGCCTTCGATTTGATCAACCATTCTCGGAATGGTAACCTCAATTGGGCGATCAGAACGTTCAACGTCGCTTATATTGGTACGACCGCACCGAAACTGAGCAATCCAGGTGGTTCCAATCGATGGTAAATTGTAACTTTTTTGGATGCGTGATTGGGTTTTTTCCATTTTTACGAAAATATTCGTATGGGTCCATTTCACATGGCTCTCACATCAGCTGATGTTCATGCCTTAAAAATTAGATGCGTTTCTTCTTTTGATTTAACTTCTGTATATAATTTCCGAAATTTTTTCCCAATTATTCCCATTTTTCATACAAATATTTCATTTGTTAGAATTCGAAGAAAAATAAATACTTTCATACAAGATTTGTTTAAGAATTGAGGTCCTAAATTCTCTCTTGCACTGTTGCACAGATCATTATCGTCGATATACGAGAATTTAATGTTTTTGCACTGAAATTTTTTGTGTTTTTCTTTGGTTTAATCACTTTAGTCCAGAGTGTAAAATTGGATTGGTGTGTATATAATATATAGAAATACCATATATAACAGAAATACCATGTTTAACAAAAATGAAAACGTGATTCTTATCAAGAAAAATAAATTGTAATGGAAAAAAATCATATTTATGGTTCTTATGATAATCTAGTAATATTCAAAAACATAATACTGGATCACCTTCTAATGTGTAAAGGTGATAAATGACTTTGCAGTCTCTATTGGATACTCCGATTACTTTTGTCAAAAAAAAGTGTCAGCTGATGTTACAAATTTATATTCGACTCTGTTCGACGCTCGACTACTGTGATAGGGGCGAATATATGGCTACATTATATTATTTCGAAAGAAGTTTTCTATCACTTTAGTAATTATTTATGTATGAATATGTACCGACTGCATCTACGTAATTTGCTTGCTAGTATCAAATATTTGTGTAAAATAAAATAAAATTAAACAAATTCGCTTGTTTGTAAACACATAATAAGACATATTCTTTTTATTCATTTCTTGTCATTCTTGTTTGTGAAAATGTGTAAAAGATCGAGTATCGAGCTGTCATTAAATAGTTATTCCTTCGAAAAGACGAGTTAGCTGTTGTGTATGGGGATTCTGCACCACCAATTACCACCATGACGGCTGAAACTAAACGTGGCCGTACCCACTTGGGAGACGATGAACTTTCGGGACGTTCAAAAACTACGATTATTGAACAAAAATTCGCTCGATAGTGTTGAACAACCGTCGAATATCAGTGTATCCAAAGTTCCAACGGTATGGCTCCCTTTGTTGCCTTAGAGTCCTAAATGCTTCGAGTATTTTACTTTTGGTCCGGACTCTTCTTTAGGAGCCGTTTGTGAGCCATGTTATCATGTTCTTGTCTCTACTGTATGTTGTAGATACACCTTGTTTTTATTACGAAATTCAGTTTGGTATCGATTACTAAGATGTTGCGATCTCAGGATGCTGTTTTGTTAGATATGTCACATTGTTGTACTTTTTACGATTCATAAAACTACCTGGTCGCTGGTCCTGGTGTTTGTCATAAATTTAATGATCTACAAAAATAATTAATAAAACAGCAAGAATCGCCAAAGAACTGACAAAAATTGTCTTTATAGGCATGACATGAATGACCTACCCCTATTAATTATTCCAATTTAATATTTCCCCCATAAATACTTATCTCATATCTCCACCCCGCCTTAGAAAGGCTCACTTATAAAATATATATTTTTTATCAAAGCAACTCTCTCCGGGATCGCTGAATTTGAATCCTTGTTTGGTTTAATTGGGTTAGGTCTACTCCCTAATCTAAGAAAAAGTAATGATAGTTGAACATTGTGGGTGCCGTAGCTCAGTGGTTAGTGCGTAGGCTTTCTGATCTGTAGGTCGTGGGTTCAATCCCCGGCAGAAGCATAACAAAATTGAATATCGAAACGATATCTTTCGAACGGTACCCACCTGCCGGCAAGAACTGGCAAAAATTGTTCTTAAAAGAGCTCTGTGACAAAACTAAGTTAAAGTGATGTCACAAGGATTCTGCCATTCGGAGCTGGTTAATATAAGAAGGTCCCTTCTAATACTGTCCAAATTTAACACGCACAACAGTATTGGAAGAAAAGCTCGGTGATATCACAATGGGCTTTTCTGGCATAAGTAGTGTGTCCTCTCAGAGCGAGGGCAGCCACATAACCTAACCTAACCTAGTTGTGCATTCATTAAAATACCTAGAATCGTGAGCAGGGGGCTAAAATGTACGACCGTCTATAACCTCGAACAAATTATGAAACTTTAAACATTAGTTAAAATTCACAGAATCTTCTGTAGCAAGTTGAAATGTAAGGGCGATCGACATTCATTTTTAGTCTCCAACATTTTGCCTGAACTCATTTAACCCTTAGTGAGGTTCCTCTACAAATGAAATTTAAATTATATGGAAATCGTAGAGTTGTCTATTTTATAGTTAAGTTTTTATATTTGAATGAAAAAATATTTTATAAATTTTCTATATGACAACAAATCTTAGATAGAACAATTCTTAATTTGTAGCAAGTAGTAAAAACACAAGTTAATTTTCTTTTTCAAAATAATATACATATGTGTGTTCCAGACTTCAATAGTCTAGGAATTGTCCGTAGAGTGGTGAAATGTATGAACATGCAATATTTAAAACGAGCTCACCTTAGACTACAAAATAGCGAAACTGCTCCATCTAAGTATAATGTACCTATGTGATTTTCCCCTTATGAGATTACGTCTTGAGTTATAAAATGAATTTATGAAAAAAATGTTGAATTTTATTCAATGCAATTATCGATTATTACTATGAGTAATGAATTTCGAAAAAAAATTCCTCTCATCACTATGTATGACACTAAAATGGTATAAAAAATTTTAATTGAAAATGTCAATATTTTGCTTTGGTTACACATTCATCAACAAATTCTTAGGTTGCAAAAATAAATAAAAAGTAAGCAAAATTCTCTGCAAAATTCTTAATGGATATATATATAGTATATGTAGGTACATAAATGATCAAGATCTAAAGGGAAATTATAATTACTTTTCGTAAATATTAAAAAATGTCATATTGTACAATTTTCAGATAAATGACTATCATAGAATTGAAAAATAAGTTTTTTGGTCAAATTACACAAAGAAATTGGAGAGAAAAAACCGAAAATTTCATCTTAATCCTCTATCCAATAAGAGTATAATAATAACAACGATAAAAGGGGAAAAAATGAAAAAAAATGTTGGAATTCAAAACGATATGACATGGGATCAGAATTTTTCGGCAAATCATACTAATATTGAGTTCACTATTGAAAAGTATTCAAGTCAACATAAATTTGTTTGTACATCGCCACGTTATGGACGTGATGAGCAGACATCGTGTCGACCGCGAATGCGTACAATCGGCCTACAGAAGAATACCGCCAGTCGAAATAGCAAAAACGACAACTCCAAATACGATGAAATAAATTCGAAATACGGCCATATTAAAAATGCGTTAATGAACCCGAACGTTTTGTGTTGTTTCGATTATGGCAATGGTGATTGCCAAGCCATGGCGAATTTGTATCGCTCACAAAGTGATAAGAACACGGGATTTCGAAAGACCTGCAAACACTATAATATGAATAGTAATTATAATGGTGTCGCTTGTAATCACAAATCATACATGGAAAACGGTTGTACACCATGTTCTGAGTATAATTATTGTTGTGATGAATATTACTATGATTATTCCAATAAATATCAGCAGCCCGTGTGTGGATGCAATACGAGTAGCTTGTCGAATAAATCGCCCTGTTGTTGTTGCGCTGAATCTAGACGTCTGAGAAAACCCTACAGTCGACGCGCCAGCGATCTTGGCACCAATGATTTCTACTGTGGTGGAAAATATGAGCAATATCCAGCGAAGAAAGAACGTTCGAAATCGCCTACACACAAATCGTCCAAGAAATATGCCATCGAAATTACGAAATTACAAAAAAATATGCAGAAAGATCATCGAACCAAAGAGCAAAAACATGAAACTAAAGCCGATCGAAGGCGAAGCAGTGAAACATATAACAACTTGAAATCCAAGCTGGAGCAAAAAGATAATGTTGCCAAAATGCATGAAAAACACTATTCGGATAGTGATAGTGCAACATCACTTGGTAGATATAAAGTAAAGAGTACTGAAAAGTTAATAAAAATTGTACTTAAAAAGGAGAACCTCGGTGATCAAATACCAAGGCGACTAAGTGATGATATAGACGAATGTAATATCGACGAATGTCCAGAAGAGTATGGATACTCCAAGGAAACATTGAAAATGTTAAAGGCAATGCATATTAAGGAGTATAAGCCAAGCAAGTTGAAAGAGCCTGATAATGATGATGTTACGAAGGATAAGACGACGAAAAAGAAGAAGAAGGAGAAAAGCAAGCGTTCGAGTGACGAAACGGAAGAGATTAAGTACAAACAAGAATTCAATGATAGCATGAATAAAGAAAACGTTAAGCGATTGAGTGATGCAAACAATTTTACAATTAAATCAGAAGATGAAATCGAAAGGGGCAAGAAATCTGGTCAGCCACCAAATAAGAGCAAAGATATTGATGAGCATGACGACAAAATTGCCGATGAAGATAGAAAAATTAAAAAACGATCTATTGCTGATGATGATTATTATGAATATGCTAAAGCTAGAGCTGCTGCAAAGCCATTAAAGCAAGAAGTTATGAGTGCTGATCAATTACTTAACGATGTTCACGACAATGAAACTACTTGGAAAATGAATGCTGCCGAAAATGAAAACCAAAGTGATATTCAGCGGTCTAGAATAAAGGAACAATTCGATTATTTTGATAGTAATATACCGTTAGAGAATTATCGTCGCCAAAAACATGATCCAACATTACCTCCAATAATAGATTCGAATGCGTATTCTCGAAAGAATTACCCGGAAAATGGACAAAAAAATATTCCACATGTATCAAAAAGTCCAAGATCAGAAGCCGCTGCGCATTCTAGACAATCTTTTACGGAAAATGGACACAAAAATATTTCACATTCTCCAATATCAGATTCTGCCACATATACGAGACATTCTCTCACAAAGGATGACCAAAGGAATATTCAATATTCGGCAAGACCTTCAATAACAGATTCTCCCGACCATGCTAGACAATCTTTCACAGAAGGTGAACAAAAAAATATTGAATATGCATCACAGCCTCCGATCCATGGTCAGCATAATTTTATCGATGATGGACAAAGAAATATTCAGCCTTTATTACAGTCTCCAATGTATCGTCAGGATGCTCCTTTGCAAGATGGACAAAGACATATTCAACATTCGCCACAGTCCCCCATGTCAACGTCTCCTATGCAGAGTCAGCAAGGTTTTCCAGAAGATGCACAAAGAAATATTCAACGTTCGTCACAGTCCCCTATACCAACGTCTCCCACATATCGTCAGCAAGGTATTCCAGAAGGTGAACAAAGACATATTCAACAGTCGCCACAGTCCCCAATGGCAATGTCTCCTACGTATCGGCAGCAAAGTTTTCCAGAAGGTGGCCAAAGAAATATTCAACGCTCGTCACAGTCCCCCATGCCAATGTCTCCTACGTATCGTCAGCAAAGTTTTCCAGAAGGTGGGCAAAGAAATATTCAACGTTCGTCACAGTCTCCCATGCCAATTTCTCCTACGCATCGTCAGCAAAGTTTTCCCGAAGATGGACAAAGAAATGTTCAGCATTCACCGTCTACAATGCCCCCTATGCATCGTCAGCAATATTTTCCAGAAGATGGACAAAGATATACTCAACGTTTGTCACAGTCTCCTCCCGTGCCAATGTCTCATATGTATCGTCAACAAGGTTTTCCAGAAGATGGACAAAGAAATATTCAGCACTCGTTACAGTATCCTTTATATCGGCAGCAACGTTCACTCGCCGATAGACAAAGAGCTCAAAGTCCCTTGCAACAAAAGTGTATGCCACCGGTGGTTTCACCACAGCGTTTAACCAAAGAAATTCAATTTAGACAACAACGAAAAGAATCTATTATCACAAATATGCCACAAGCACAATATATACCAGAACCACGTCTTAGATGTTCCCAATATGTGCATGAAACGCGAGAAGTTTGTTGCAACACAACCGAAGATTCTGTACAGTGTAATCATACATTTTTCTATAATTTCGATTGAATTGTTGTATTAGTGAACCCCTCGAGACGAAAGATATGTTATTTCTACTAATTTTGGTAAGAGTTTGCCGTTTTACCAAACTTCGTCAGGGTTTCATATTTTTGACAAAAAGTGGTTCGGCTTAGTTTACCAAATTTTACCAAAAATTTGAAGCCATCAGAGCCCCATACAAAGTTTGCACACAGGTGGGCATCACATGGCCATTGTGGATGTCATCACAGATCCACAATATTTCCTGTATTATATGGATACTACGGTACATTACCTCTGTTACCGAGCAGTAGTGCACAGAACAAAGCTGAGGTTATTGGTCGGTATGGGGTTATGAACGTGCTCTTCCTCTACTCGAAATTGGGTTTATAAAAAAAACGAAGAAGTTCGAGGTATAATAACGTAACTTTATCTTCCCTATCCTTTCCTTGCTTTTTTTTCTATCTTTGCTGTCTTTTTAGTATCTATCCTGCCCACGTAATACGATACAAAATTTAATTCAAAAATAATACCATGCTTTGAATAGATAAAATCAAGCCTTAAGCAAAAAATTGTTAGAAATTTCGTTTTTAATCAAAAAGTCTATTACTATTGATTTTCTAATACCCAAATTAAGTCGGGATGACATGTCTTCAGTCGCACGATAATTACAAATATATTATTTATGTTTTTAACAAATTTTTCGTATAAAAATTGTATTTCAGCTCAAGAGAAAAACAACACAATTGTAGAAAGTAAAACTGTTAGAAAAAATTGCGTTGCAACGACGAAATCAACGGGTAACATTAAAAGGAATTCTCAAACGATTACGTGGTGTAAGTTAATTATTCACCTCTATTACGGTTGGCAATTGTCGACTTTATTGATCGTCAAGGTGTTTGTCGAATGGAACATATTCGTTCGTAATAGTTTGAGTTATCTTGCGAATTTTCGTGGGCCGTCTTGACGATTGACTGCCGTCATTGGGGTGAATAATCGATTTATGATTAATTTAAATACTAAACTCGTCCTCATATTATTTGTGTAATAAATTCTAACAGGTTGTGAAAATAATTCACGCAATATCAAGCGAAAATCTCAATCAATGAACACATTATCAATACCGGAATTTACTGGATGCCCATGTATGCTAAATACATATCTACTCATGTTACATGATTGCAACAATGATGTTTAAAGAGATTGCATAAAAATTACATTTTTCAACTATTCATATCAATATTTTTTATTCATAATGGAATTTTTACACAATCTGTTTTAGTTATTACATTGTAATTCAGGAGTTAAATGTTTATACAATGTCTCTTCCAATATGGAAAATCCAATGTACTTATAAATTAAATTTTTTTAAACATATCTTACAAATGTCTTAAATCTCTAATTTACATAGTTTTTGTAGAATAATGTGGACTTTGTTCACGAGAGCGTGCCTGACGAAATCGATCATCTGTTAAATTGTGCCTCAGTTCTTCATTTTGTACCTGATATTCGTGTGCAAGTACTTGTTGTTGTTGGCATTTTTCACGTTCAGTATTAAGTTGTTTCTGTAAAATAATAATTAGTTCTTGTTTAATTGCCAGTATGTGTTGAATAGCACCGTCCAACAAAATTTGTCTTTTGCAAACATGAGAAAATTCAATATCTTATTCCATAATCTCTCCTAGTTTTTCTATATCAATTCGTTTTATTGTGTGTATACTAGGCCGAACGTAGGGGTCGCCCATTTAAATTTTTCGTTATATCATCGGCATTTACAATCGAATCTTATAGTGTGATATATCGATGTTTTTGCCTCGAGAAGAGTAATTTGTGCCCCAAAGATCATTAAGCTCAAGTGTCCCGTTGTAGTATTTACCCGCCATACATCAGTTTCTACCGCCCTAATGTACCACTCTAATGACAAAAAATTAAAGCTCGTAAAAAATTATTAATCTTTTGTTAAGGAAGTATTTAGATTATTCCAGTAGAACTCTTTAAAAATCATGTTTTAATTTTTTTGCCGAATATAGGGGTCGCCTTTTAAAATTTTTCGTCATATCTTCGGCTTTTCCTCGTGTAACCGCGTAACTGGTTTTACTTAATTCACTTTTGTACTTAGTTTTACTAAATTGTTTATTTGACTAAAGAAGAAACACTAAATGGAACCACCACTGCTTTGATTATAGACTGGAGGGCCTCGTAAGGATCGCAATGGATTAATATGAGGTTTATGACTTTAAAATCATGAGCAATGTTGGTGCATGTATTGCATATGTAGTGAGGCATATATGTCCACATTTAAATTTATATTTTATAGACTAAACACACTTACTGTCTTACTTATGTGATCATTACAACCGAAAATCGATTTAGGCCGAATCTAGCATGCTTCGCCAGCCAGCTCTTTCCTTCGCTACTTGGCGCCAGTTAGAAATTCCAAGCTGACAAGTTCTCCAGTACTTGATCTTTCCATCGGAGGTTAGGTCTTCCTCTTCTGCCTCGTCCACCAGCGGGTTTCGAACGTAACACCTTCTTAGCCGGAGCATGTTCTTCCATTCGATCGACATGACAGTCAGCGCACCTGCTGAATTTTAATGCGCTTTACTATGTCGGTTTTGGCATACAGCTCATACAGCTCATGGTTGTACCTTATTCGATACTCGCCACCAACGCAAATAGGTCCAAACATCTCGCATAGGACTTTTCTCTCGAAAACTCCGAGCATTCTCTCATCTGAGGCTAAACACACACTCTTTCATAATTTCTCAACTAATTAATTAGGTAGTTTGTTTGCAAATGAATTAATATAGAAAAATTCCGAGACAAGTATCTTGTATTTTTAATCTTTCTTTCAGAATATACCTTATTGGATTTGGTCATGTATGAAAAGTTCTGTTAGACGGTGTAATATGTCGAATAACATACCAGTAGTTCATCGTTTCGTTTTTGTAATCTAACTAATTCCTGACTTAATTTGGTGTCTATTTTAATTTGTTCTTCAAGATCATGCCGTGTTTTCGTTAAAAGTCCTTCAAGTGTTTCCGATGGAACTTTAGTGCTGTTTTTTATTCGTTCAATTTCTTCACGTAACGATTCATTATCTCGTTCAAGCTATTATTTGATAAATATTTGTAATTAAACATTTTTTAAAACATATTTTATTGTTTTAGATTACGTCACCTTTTGACGTATTCGATTTATTTCACCCAACTCTGCGTTCAATTTATCCTTTTCAATATCCAATTTGTCACATAATTCTTTACGTGCTGATAGATCAACTTTCAGCAAACGTTGATCATCAATTGCTTCATCGAGTTGATTTGTAAGGCAGTGGATTTGTGAATTTTGTGCAGAAATCTGCAAGCACGCAAAAACGATAAAGGTTTATGGTTTAGTTGTATATGAAAATGATGCATAGATTTATATTTGATTCAATTAATTACCTTATCCTCCAATTGTTGAATAATACTATTGCGGCAACATATCTCCTTTTTAAGTGACTCGTTTTCTTCTTCAAGTTCGTGTAATTGTCGTCTTAAAGGAATTTCATAATTTTAATATTAATATAAAAAATTAATGAATTTTAAACGATTTCTTGTTGTGAAATTCAGTTTTAATGAAAAAAGAAAAGCTGGGAGTTTTTGTAATGAGTGTGGAATTTTTTCATCGAGTAATGTCTTCTGGGTTCTGTATTTTCTGCTGGCTCGAGCACTTTTTGATTTATGCGTTAAAATAATGAGCTTTGAATCATCAAGGCAATACTCATTAGAAATAAAGAAAGAGCATGTTAACAGTTGTTGATTTGTTCAAGAAAAAACAAATGACACGAAGCTCAAGACATATTAAAAATTCGAAAAACCCTCGAAGCACCTTGGACGAATTCTTATAATCCTGATTTTTGGGGCTAGAACGCAGCACTCAGATATAGGTAGAGTCCAGTCCACAAATAGAACTGAGTAGGTCTAATGTCCTTAGAAAGCTTAGTTACATATCAGTTTCGAAAACCCCAAACCTAATTCATGAAAAGCAGTAATCCGACCAGAGTAAGCAGTTATTCCTCCCCCCACAAAAGAGGGATGCGGAACTGTGATTCAAGCTAACCACTTGTAAATCCATTACAAAATAAAAGTAACCGACATAAAGTCCCACTAATACTCTGCAGTCATTTCCCCTAAAAGCTTGAAGAAAATCAAGGGCACACTTTGAGAATTTGGTCTTTTGACTTTAGTTCATCGGTAGATCCTCGTAACCCTCCATTCGTGATCAGGCAAGTCACAAATAGAGGTCTTGATGGCAGCAGATTGTATTTTAACAATCAGATCAGATTCAGAATATCGAGCAGAAGGCCCCACCTTAATTCAAATGTCTCAGGTTTCATTTCTCGAAATCCCTAAGTGATTCGAAACCCACAATGAAGGAATCAAGGAATCGTTTCCACTTACTGAAAGGACTTAGGTAAACCTTGTATAAAAGTTCTATTCTAGCAATGTTAAAGAATTGCAAAGAGCTTTGAGCACGACTTGACGATTATTGCAGATCCAAATATGCAGATCCGTTTGTTTGTATGACATATATCATGGGTTTGATGATGGGGAAATAATCCTCTTAGAAATACTAAAGTATAGACAACAGGGGGAAAATGGAGCATACCGCTATCCACTATTCGTAAAAATTCGACCTTGATTTGAACTCTTGAAGCCTAGTAAAAACACTACTAACGACATCTATTGCGAGTCCTTTAAAATTGATTCGAATACATCTGTGATTATAAAAGTGGCGAGTGTGGTGCGCTCAAAACGTTCTGATCGCAGCACTTATAAAAGTACTTACTTATACTCGGCAGCTTCATGTTCTAAACTTTGGTTATTGCCTTCCAACGTTATGGCATCATGTGAAAGACTGCGATAGTGTTCCAACATTTCCTCGCGTTCATTTTCCTTTGAAAAAAAATTCATTAAATAATTCATTGTTAGAGACAGCTGTTTATTATACCTTATGCGCCAGCAAGTCTTCAGCTTTTTTCACTTCTTGGACATATTGTTGTAACTGTTGTTTCAAAGTATCTACTTCCTTTTCCGAGTCTTTCAATTTCCTCTTTAATAGAGCATTTTCAGCTTGGCTGTCGGACAATTTATTCGTCAAGTTACTGTAATATTTTTGCAAACATACAAAGAATTAAAAAGATTTGCATCATTTCCTTGACGATCAGCTGTCGATTTCGTTGACAAGTCTTGTTCGTCGTTCTTTCTGCTATTTAAATATAAAATTACATTTCATTAGATACTTACGCATGCTCTGCTATTGCTTGCTCACGACTTGTTTTGAGTGCAGTGAGCTGTTGATACAAAGTTTTACTTTCTGATGATGTTTCATGCAATTCCGCATCTCGTTTACGTGTTTTTATACTCAATTTTCTAATATATTGCATTAAAAATATAGAACAAAAATGAAGTGTATATTAAAAAACGAAAAACTTAGGAAACAAACTGTAAAATAAAGTTAATGCTATGGGTGCATGGGACGAGTGCTTCCAAATTCGATCCGATTACCTTAAAGTATTCTAAATTCTAAAATGACCATACTAAAAAGCCATACACAAAAGAGCTCTGTGACAAAGGTGACGTCACGACACTTTCGCTGTTCGTAATTGGTTAATGTAAGTAAAGTTTTACCAATAAGCCACTGTGTTCAAGAATTGATGTAATCCGATGAAAACGACGACTATCTCCCATACAAAAATTTGTTTTTGAATATATGTTTTTAAACTTTGTGCACGTTAATATTAAACAATTTAGCTGAAACTCCTCAGTGTCTAAGATTATTTTGTACCAATGAACATAGATGTGCACGAGCCCGATCCTTAACCTGCTAGCTCGAACCAATTGGAGCTCATGTTGTAACATGTGAGATCCCTCACACTCATAATTGAGAGGATTGTGAGGTTATCTGAATTATAAAATCCTAAGTGGGTGGTCTGGTGGTGTTTTCGCAAGGTAACGTGTCTAACTGCCTCAACCAGGTGGGGCTAGCGCAATCCTTGTTGAACTCATCGCAAGTCAACTCACTGGCTGTCATGTAGTTTGATCTGAGCGCTATGTGATGATACCTTTATTTGTTAATGAGGGGTAGTCATATAGCTTGCTCTGATTACTCTGTGATGGCGCTTTCATTATTATTAATGGGGGCCCCCCATGTGGCGACCACCGGGCAACGTCTTCCTGGCACCCGCTGGGAGGCGGCTGAAGTGAGTGGCGAAAATCTCCTCGGTTAGAGGTTGTGCGTTGGGTTTGGGACCCGCCACATAAAAAACCCCCCCAATGAAAAAAACAAATATGCCTCGGATAAGGACTACCGCTTTTGTTGATGACCCCCGCAAACGAAAAAAGGACCACGATTTACGGATATGCACCTGGAATGTCCGATCCCTTTATAGGGAGGGTGCCTCTATCCAGCTGGTTGCTGTCCTCGAAAAATACAGAGCTGACATCACCGCTCTCCAGGAAATGCGATGGACAGGACAGGTCTGCTCCAAAAGAGCGTCCTGTGACATCTACTACAGTTGCCATGCTGAAAGGCACGAATTAGGATGTGGATTTTTGGTCAGCAAGAGACTACGACATCTTGTCTCACAGTTCACGCCTGTGAACGAACGGCTGGCCACAATCCGCATCAAGGCAAAATTTTTCAACATCAGCCTTATATGTGCCCACGCTCCGACGGATGAGAAGGACAATGTGACCAAGGAGAGCTTCTTTCAGCGCCTCGAAGAAGCTTATGACCGCTGCCCCCGCCACGATATCAAAATCGTGCTTGGCGACTTTAATGCCAGGGTGGGCAAGGAAGGTACCTTTGGTCCAACTGTCGGAAAATTCAGCCTCCACCAGAACACCTCCGATAACGGAATGAGGCTGATCGACTTCGCCGCAGCACGAAACATGGTAATTGGTGGTACCAGATTCCAGCATCTCGACATCCACAAAGCGACATGGCTGTCTCCAGATCAACGTACAAGAAACCAAATTGATCATGTGGTGATTGACGGAAGGCATGCTTCCAGTGTGATGGACGTGAAATCGATCCGTGGTGCCAACATCGACTCGGATCACTACCTTGTTGCAGCTAAGGTGCGCACACGCCTATGTGTCGCAAATAACAAGAGAAGTCCCACACAGAGAAAGCTCGACGTTAGTAAGCTGCGATCACCAGAGACAGCAGATGCATTTTCCACTCGACTATCGGATCTGCTTATGCAGAACACTCCCCCACTTGATGATACATGCGCACGGTGGACACATATATCCCACTCCATGACTACTGCTGCCGAGGAGGTAATCGGTTACTACCGGCCTCTCAGGAATGAGTGGTATGATCAGGAGTGTCGCGACGCTACCGCAGAGAAAGACGCCGCCTACAGAAAAACCCTGCGTGCAGGCGTAACGCGAGCTGTTAAGGAGAGGTATAGAGAGAAAAGGAGTGCAGAGCGACGTCTTTTCAGGCGCAAGAAGAGGGAGTTGGAAAGCCGCGAGTGTGAGGAGATAGAGATGTGTACCGACAAGAATGAGACTCGAAAATTCTTTGAAAAGATCAAGCGCCTGAGTGGAGGTTTAAATACCGGAGCCTCTTCTTGTCGTGATGGAAATGGGAATCTGGTTACGGATGTTCAGAGTGTACTGAGCCTATGGAGGGAACACTTCTCCACGTTACTGAATGGCGATGCTACGAACAATTCCGCCAGTGGAGGAGAATGCCCGATAACCCCAATTACAGATGATGGTGTTGATGTTCCACCACCCGACTATGACGAGGTTGAAACGGCCATTTTAAGGCTGAAGGACAACAAAGCTGCAGGTGCTGATGGCCTGCCTGCCGAGTTGTTTAAGACCGGAGGCGATGAGCTGCTCACCCGCATGCACCAGCTCATAAGCAGAATATGGTCGGATGAAAGCATGCCTGATGATTGGAGGCTCAGTGTTCTCTGTCCTGTACATAAAAAAGGAGACCCCACAATTTGCGCCAACTACCGTGAAATAAGTCTCCTGAGCATCGCGTACAAGGTTCTATCGAGCGTACTGTGTGAAAGATTGAAGCCTATGCTCAGCAACCTGATTGGACCTTATCAGTGTGGCTTCAGACCTGGTAAATCCACCATCGACCAGATTTTCACACTGCGCCAAATCCTGGAGAGGACCCAAGAAAAACAGATCGACACACACCACCTATTTGTTGATTATAAAGCCGCTTTCGACAGTCCGGTAAGGGATTACCTCTACGCAACAATGTCTGAGTTCGGTATTCCTGCAAAGCTCATTCGACTTTGTAGAATGACACTGCATAACTCCCGTTGTGCAGTGAAAATTGGGAAGGACCTCTCCGCACCGTTTAATACCGAACGGGGTTTCAGACAAGGTGATTCGTTATCGTGCGACTTCTTCAAT
Source organism: Megamerina dolium (assembly GCA_963854835.1). Taxonomy (NCBI): domain Eukaryota; kingdom Metazoa; phylum Arthropoda; class Insecta; order Diptera; family Megamerinidae; genus Megamerina; species Megamerina dolium. The sequence goes on from OY978528.1 coordinate 14,646,257, forward strand.
CTTATTATGGAGAAAATAATACGAGCTGCTGATCTACGACATAATGGCACTATCTTCAACAAAAGTGTCATGCTGTTAGCGTATGCCGACGATATTGACATAATCGGCATGAACACGCGAGCAGTCAGTGCAGCATTCTCAGAGTTGGAAAGAGAGTCGCGTCGGATGGGTCTCACGGTGAACGAGGGCAAGACGAAGTATCTAGTGTCAACAAACAAAGAGTCCCGGCGTCTTGGACAGCACGTCACTGTTGACAACTACGCTTTTGAAGTAGTAAGGGACTTTGTCTATCTTGGAACCAGCATTAACAGCAGTAATGACGTCAGCTTGGAGATCATGCGTAGGATAACTCTTGCTAACAGGTGTTACTTTGGGCTGAGTAAGCAATTGAGAAGTCGAGCCCTCTCTCGAAGAACGAAAACTACACTCTACAAGTCTCTCATCATGCCTGTCCTAACATATGGCGCTGAAGCCTGGACAATTTCCACCTCGGATGAGCGAATACTTGGAGTTTTCGAGAGAAAAGTCCTACGCAAGATCTTTGGACCTATTTGCGTTGGTGGCGAGTACCGAATAAGGTACAACCATGAGCTGTACGAGCTGTATGCCGATATTGACATAGTAAAGCGCATCAAAATCCAGCGGCTGCGCTGGCTAGGTCATGTCGAGCGAATGGAAGAACACGCTCCAGCTAAGAAGGTGTTATATTCGGAGCCCGCTGGAGGACGACGCAAAAGAGGAAGACCAAACCTCCGGTGGAAAGACCAAGTACTGGAGAACCTGACGGCGCTTGGAATTTCTAACTGGCGCCAGCTAGCGAAGAACAGAGATGGCTGGCGAAGCATGTTATTTTCGGCCTAAATCGATATTCGGTTGTTATGGCCACATAAGTAAGTAAGTAAGTAAGTGGGACTTGCACCTCAGCAGAGCGCCGGGCATATGCACATCAGTTGCCGGATTCTCTCCTTAGCTTCTGCAGAAGTTATGCGTTAAGTGGGGTAATCCTATTCTTCTAGCATGTGTGCCCAGAACGCGGTGGTCCTACAGGTGCAGATTATACTGCTCAGCCATCTTATCAAGAGATCGGCGCTAGTGAATCGTAATCTTTGATGTTAGAATGTGCGATCCTAGTACTTTTATAGCAGCCTGACTATCAGAGAGGATTCCAATAACATTCGTGGATATATTGATTTCTTTGATTATGTATAGGGCTACGTCTATAGCCTTAACCTCTGCTTGAAAAACTATCCAGTGGTTAGGCAACCTAAAGGAACGCTCAGTGCTCATCCACCCGCGGTCTCATCTAATTTGGAGCCATTCAGGTGATTCTTCATCCTATTCCCTCAGGCATGTGAGTGGTGTATCTTTAGGATTTTAGGTTTGTATATTCTAGTTCTCCTATATGTACTTGTTGTTTGAATGGTTATCATGTAATAGCCATCAGGATGTTGTAGCCAAAGACGTGTCGGTCTTAACCTGATACACATTGTGTGTGAAAAAGTTTCGGGTTTATAACTTCTAGTAAAGAGAAGCTACTCCGTTTTCAAGGGATTTACTGTTATCTATTGAGGTTTGAATGAACTCCCCTGTAGTGAACGGAAATCTACCGAATACAATCGGGGGTTATGTCATCCGCATGTGTTGTCACTTTGCAGCTCTTTGCGTACGTAAATATGAAGTTATATAGCTGAAAATCAGTATATGTATAAGATTATTATTACCAAAACATAGATGTTTTAAAAAATTTTCATTATCGGCTGAAAATTATGAATACTTCTTATACAAAAGTTTTCTGTGTGGAAGATGATGAGACATCCATACACCTAATCACAGAATGTCCAGTCCTTGTCCATGTGAGGAAACAAACATTTGGGGTGGAACTATTACAGAGAACCTATCTGTCTGAACGCGAACTCACAAGAATCAAAACGTCATTTGAGAAAATAGGAGGATATAATCTCTTCCAGTATTAAACTCGGGTATGGCACAATGGTTGAATATTTGTTGATTATAAAGCCGCTTTCGACAGTCCGGTAAGGGATTACCTCTACGCAACAATGTTTGAGTTCGGTATTCGGAACGAGGGCAAGACGAAGTATCTAGTGTCAACAAACAAAGAGTCCCGGCGTCTTGGACAACACGTCACTGTTGACAACTACGCTTTTGAAGTAGTAAGGGACTTTGTCTATCTTGGAACCAACATTAACAGCAGTAATGACATCAGCTTGGAGATCATGCGTAGGATAACTCTTGCTAACAGGTGTTACTTTGGGCTGAGTAAGCAATTGAGAAGTCGAGCCCTCTCTCGAAGAACGAAAACTACACTCTACAAGTCTCTCATCATGCCCGTCCTAACATATGGCGCTGAAGCCTGGACAATTTCCACCTCGGATGAGCGAATGCTTGGAGTTTTCGAGAGAAAAGTCCTACACAAGATCTTTGTACCTATTTGCGTTGGTGGCGAGTACCGAATAAGGTACAACCATGAGCTGTACGAGCTGTATGCCGATATTGACATAGTAAAGCGCATCAAAATCCAGCGGCTGCGCTGGCTAGGTCATGTCGAGCGAATGGAAGAACACGCTCCAGCTAAGAAGGTGTTATATTCGGAACCCGCTGGAGGACGACGCAAAAGAGGAAGACCAAACCTCCGGTGGAAAGACCAAGTACTGGAGAACCTGACGGCGCTTGGAATTTCTAACTGGCGCCAGCTAGCGAAGAACAGAGATGGCTGGCGAAGCATGTTATTTTCGGCCTAAATCGATATTCGGTTGTTATGGCCACATAAGTAAGTAAGTAGGTATGGCACAATAGTTCGAAACGGCCGCAGTGCCATAGACAGCAAGTGTCTAGCCCGCACCACATTCTAATCTATACAAAAGTCTGATTTTAGTGTTTGCGCACGTGTAAATTCTTTTATAGAGTAGGATATCTATTATAGTTTCGATAATATCGAAGCTAACTTCTTTATGGATTTCATATATTAATCCTCAATTATTACTGAGATATATTCATTTTTGTTAATGGGACAATGACTCATATCTTATTTAAAACTGAGCTCTTCTTAAGCAAGAAAAAAAAATAATCAAAATAAGCCGAAGCAAATTCAATTATATGTGTATTACTGTATTGACATTTTTAGCTATATATAGGTACAATTTGGTTAACTTGGAATTTATATATCAGTAAATAAAAATATGTGATTCGTTATATTTTACTTTTACATATTTACAAAATAAACTCACGACAAAAGATTTACTTTAACATAAATGAGTGACATCAGTCACAATATTTGTATGCAATTATTTTGGAAATTCGATATACAAGTATATAATTACAAAAAACCTTTAAGGGCTAAAGGAAATTATTATACATGAAGTGTTCGGCCCTAAAGTGTGTAGTAACAAATTTGCTATATGTAATCGTACATTAAATCATAATGAACATGATCGATAACGATAATTACGTATGATGATTAAATAAAAACTTGTTTGAGTGATTAACAAAAACAAAATAACTCAATTACCTCGCATAATACTTGTATATGTCATATTGTACGTTTCCGCTTATGTATGCGCCAAAAAGGCACTCATCAAATGAGGTACTTTAATTAAAATCTGCTGAAAATCAATGAGCGCATTACTATCGAAACAGCTGCAAAACATTTTAATAACAAAGAGTATTAACAGTGATGTGTGGCAGTGTTGACGCGCCGGTGGCAATTGACAATCGATTACTAACGCATCATTTTGAAATCGGAGTGAAGTGAAGTAGAGCAGTATTTCAACAAAATATGATTTATCGTAACACTAAATGAATCAACTAATTAAATGTGATCACAAATGCAATACATAGTATGTTGAAATCAGATTAATAACCCAAAGTACGTAAGATGGTTATATTGCGAGTCAACTTACAAATGTATGATTAACCTTGAGAATATACAATACTCGTATGTAAATGTATTTTATTTAAATATATTTCTCTATCTGTCATTGTTTTGTCTAAAAGTGTATGCTAACAAATGTTGTAAATGGAATATAAATTCGTTGAAACAAAGGTCAAACAATTGTAGACACAATAATTATGTACACAGGGTTAATAAACAAATTGTAAGAAGTTAATTGATTAAAAACGTATGTACATGTACTCGTACAAATTAGGAAATATTTATTAGAAAATAAACAAACAAATCATATGTAGTTTACGTGATATGGACATAGGTACATCTTCATTAATGTAACCAGCCGCAAATGCTACTTACTCATACATACCTACATATTGTTTGTATATGATAATGCGGATTTGCGGCTGACTACAACATCGAATGCCGTATCTAGTTTACACATTTTAATTACTTCGTATTATGTAAAACTAAATCAGGTCACGGTATTTGTTTGGCTCTTCCTGCTTCAACAAAACATCTTTTTTTATGACTTCCATTCAAATGTGTCGAGTGTAGTTAGTGTAGTGACTAGTCCTATAATTACCGATTTTATGCCTATACTATATAATATAGGCATAAAATGCAATTCGGTCCATTGCGATGCGGCTAATAGATTTGAGAAAAAATAATTTCCAAAAGAGTTGAACTATTTTAAATCATAAAAAACGTAAGACATGTTATGTATTCAGCGTTAGGCAAAAGCTGACGTATTAAATAGACGCAGCAAACAATTTATTAGCATTTCAAATGGTTAGTACTGAAAGTCAAGCTCGCAACCTAAAATATATTTTGTGTTAAAATAATCCTATTTAAGCAAACAAGTGTCTGTTGTCCTAATAAAAGATAAGGCATCCTTTGCAGAGGCTAAAATGATGTCAGTCTAAGCACATGCTTCTTGCGCGAGGTAATGTTGGTTAGGTTAGGTGGCTGCCCTCTCTCTGAGAGGACACACTTAGACCAGAAATGACCATTGTGATACCACCGAGCTTCTCTTCCAATACTGTTATGACTACTTATTTTAGCCGATTCCGAACGGCAGAACCCTTGTTACATCACTTTGACTTAGTTTTGTCACAGAGCTCTTTAAGAAGCATTTTTGGCAAATTGTTACTGCCGGAAAAATTGCCAATTCGAAAGAAAAATCTTTTCAATATCAAATTTTGTTGGTTAGTCTTCCAAAAAAAAAAAAAGGCGAAAGGTGGACCCTTTATCCAGGTATTTCTTTCCATTCCTTGCAGCAACAAAATGGTTCATTTATTTCAAAATATTGGGTCTCACCTAATTCACATATAGTAAAAAGCCCTGCTAGATAACTGCTATCTTAATTAGTGAAGAAATTGGTTTGAACAAAATTACGTATTTACACTAACATTTATTTTAGACATCTGCAAAACGATTTTTATGTTAATTTTCTTAATTTTCCGTATATAATTGTGTTAACATGTTGCGCCAACATGTTGCGTCAGCACGTTATATCAACATGTTGCAGCAACATATGAACGCTACGTATTGATGAATCTACTAAATAGATAAAAGTAATAATTTGCGCTGTGCGATTAATCGTTTAAATCACAAACTCTGATTAATCAACTACATTGGAATAATACAAAAAAATATTCACTTTTAGTGTTTCTTCGTTTTTTTATTCCTTCACGTGTAACGTCGGCTCATTTGTGCCCTAACATTTTCCACGTTTGTTTGTTTAAACAGTTATATTGTTTAAACAAATTTAAAAATCGGTAATATAGCGATTGATCCTTAAAATAGAATGCTCAATAAAGTTTTGTGAATTTTTTCAAATTTTTTTGAGCAATTTTACGTACTTTTTAAGTGCCGGACACAAGTGACCCGACGTTACACAGAAGAGGTGCGAAAAACGACGTTACATGGCAAGGGTTAATATAAATTTGATACTGCTTAATGAAAACTGACGAATTTGATTATTTTTATAATTAATTTATCATTTAATTAAACGACTAATCGCACAGCCCTACTAATAGTAATAATATTGTTTAATTGAACTTATATTTTTTATCCGCCGAAAGTACACTGAACTATAAAAACATTTTGTATGCCTGTTGTATTGATATGAAACTCCATTGGATTACGCTACAAGTGAAGCCTGATTTGGTAATGAGTTTCATTTTGTTGCTGATTACAATACAAACAAATGCCGCAATTGTACCACCACCATGGAGTGATCCTCAAAAAAATCCATGTGCTATTATGCCTGGTGGATGGCAATTGCTTTATTGGCCGCCTTTGGACAAGTGTTTTAAAATATTCACTATTGGATATCCTTGTCCAGAAACCATGGAATTAACCCCTGGGTCATTTAGCAGTAAAACTAATGCAGAAAACACAATAATGGCTGAGTGTCGATGTCCACCGGGTACAGCTTTAAATGCTAACACCAATAAATGTTTTGAAATATTCACACGTGGACCTTGCAAGGCAGGACAATATTTCAGTCCGATATCAGATGTTAATCTAAAGACAAAAGGGTAAGTAAAACACTTTTGATAACATCGTAACAATTGGTATAGGTAATTCTTGGACCTATACATGATTTATGCAAAGATTGAGAGACTTTGATCATATGATCAGTTTACTTTTGACAAAAATATGTTAAATATTATTCATCTTCGAATTAATTGTTTCTATTGTAGGTTAAACAATCGTCTTGGTGAGTGTAAGGAGCCTAAGCAATGCTTTAGCAATATGATATATTCACCAACGGACAACAAATGTTACACGCAGTTTACAAAAGGACCATGTGCGAAGGGTAAATTGCTGGTATTAAACGAGGATGGATTTGGAGAATGTCTAGTTAGTAAAATATATAATACACATACAGGTTGATCCAACTTCCTACAGCTTGACCAAAAATATATTGATAGATGATTAATTCAGTCATGGCGGAGTATATAATTGATGGGGCTCCTGTCTAGTTTCAACCAGAAACTTTTTATTCCTAAGCTAAAAAAAAAACGATGAAAGTTAAAACATTCATAAAGATACCCACGAAATTGCTACCTGGTTAGGTAATTAGTCTTTTCTACTCAAAATTTCCATCTCCCTTAGAGGGGCTCCGGAACAAATTACTCAACAACTTTATCAATTTCGCTACCACAGCTTCCAGAGTGCCACTAGAGGGTTAAAATGGATTAATTTTTTAATTATCAATACTTTTTATGCAAATTTCTAAACCTTCTCCCCTGTACTCTTTATTCCTTAGGGAGACTCCCCTACAAAATGAAATTAAAACCTATTTAAAATCGATAAATATCCCCGTAAATGCTCAGGAATCGCTTTTAGAGGAAATGTATGATCGACCCATATTAATTTTTCTACCCTATTGATTCAATTGAAAGTAATATTTCCGTAGATATTGAGACAAAATTCGTACAGAATTTTTCCTCTTTCGAAGTAATTGAACATTTTTAACGGTTTGACTTTTAAAATATTGTTTTTTAAAATTAAGATTTGTCAGGTTAAAGACTCATCTTTATTGACTGGTTGATAGGGTTGCCAAAATAGGAAACTCGAATTGGATTACCCTGTATATATGCATACATATCGCATATTACATACTTGATTCTATTTATTCTTCTTACAGTGCAGTGATGTGGGTGAATTACGAACATATTTTTACAATGCAGAAGGGACATGTCATGAACATTATACTAAAGGACCGTGTCCAACACCTGGACATCTATTCCTACCAGGTGGACATTGCGGTTGCAATACTAAACTTCCGCATTATTATGAGAATCACAAATTGTGTTATGAATTAGGTACCTACACAATGTTAGACATGAACTGAATACCAATAATTTAATATCTTACAGATACAACTGGACCTTGTCCGCGTGGTCATATTTTCCATATACACGAAAATGTTACAATCAGCGACTCGAGTCCAATACGTGCTCAGTGTCAATGCAAGGAAGGATACATACCATGGACGGATGGACAATGTTATCGTCTGTACACACGTGGACCATGCGAACAGAATGAATTTTTAATCAATTCCACAACTTGTGTTCGTAATATTTGTGGCAAAAATCGTCTTTACTTTCCTGCACATAATGCTTGCTATCGTGTGGGCTCAAAGGGGCCATGTGCCGAAAATCAAGTTGTTGTATTTGACTTTACAACAAGAACATCTATTGATGGAATCTCATACAATGGAATATGTGGATGTTCTGGCGTTCTAAGTAATTTAGATCTGCAATGTTCCCAAAAGGATACAGAAGAAGGCACTAAAGCAAATATTTGTGACTCAGCATCAGACATGGTGGAATTAAATGGAAATTGTTATAAATTATACAGTAGAGGACCATGTGGTGCAGGTCAATGGTTAGAACCACTAAAGACACATATTGAAATAACACAACGTTTTGCAAGCGGTAAAGCCAAATGTGTCTGTCGTCCAGGATACACTAGTGAGCAAGACGTCAATGGTACAAATGTAAATATGAACCGTTGTGATGTGTTAAATGTCAAAATAACAAGGTACAATGTGACAATTCAAAATTGAATATCTGAACTAAATTTCTTTTCGGTGTTTCTTTTTAGCTTGTTATGATGATGATGCAATTATTTGTTGTAAAAATATACAAATTGTACATATGTGTATATGTAATTATTTTTTGTACATAATAGCAATAACAAATTGCAAAATTACATGCCTAAAACCAAACTGATTACCGCCCCGAGATTCAGTCATTCACGCAGTAAGATGAAGAGGACTATGATAGTCGGCGTAATTTGTGTGGTGCCGCAGTACTTTGCATAAGGGGCCTAAAATACAGTGTAAACTGATTCCAAAGGATCATATTCTATTGAAAGCTGTTTCACCAAGACTGTGAAACCACTGTCTCATCATTATGCTTTGCAAACTTAAAAAGAAAATTGAAAGTTAGCACAATTCGATAGTATACAACTTCTTGAACTGAGACTGCGTTTTATGTACGTCATTTATGTTAAATCAATAAATAAAATATCAATATCAATATCAATTTAGAGTTTATTAGCCAAAGCTTGATCAATTTGGAGTGAAGCTTGAGTATATGTTTGTATATAGAATTTTCAGCAAATAAACAGGATACATAAAAAACTTAGTATGAAATATAAATGTTGTCTATTATTTTTTACAGGATCCAGATATTCAGTAACTCTTTTTCTTCATCTTTCGATTTTTCGCGCTGATTTTTCCACTTGAGTCTAACTAATCATGGGAAACGTGACATTTTGCGATGATTTTGCATTTGGTTTTTTATTTTTATTTTGAAAAGAACAAATACAAAGTCCAGGCAAATGAAAATGACGTCGATAGCATTGTAAATTTGCATGTCTAGTACATGTTTTGCTTACTTAATTACTTAACTGACCATTACAACCAATTTTGTTCGATTTTAGCCGCTTCGCTAGTTGTCTCTGATCTTCGCTCGCTGTTAGAAATCCCTAAGTTTTATTATTCTCATTAAATTTAGACCACATAACCTATAAACTACATATACCTATCACCCCATTGAAAGAGGCTTGAGGAAGCACTGATGAAATTTCCTACCTAGTGTGGAGGTGTCAGTGATAAGTCCCATATAAAGATGCAATTTTGATGCAAATGGTCTGACTTCAGCAGTGATTTTACTGAGGAGGACTCTATGACCGTTCATTACGGACTTGTGCATGAATAATTGCTGAACGGTGGGCAGTAAACAAAAGCGAATGAGGGAGGGTTCTCTATCGAACTTAAGAGGTACTTCACTGGAATGGGTGACGATTGCTTTATGAAATATAGTGGATGAGGGATTAATGAATCCTTAGTGAATTATTGATGATCTTGATAATCTTTCAGCAAAACAATCGTCATTTTCGTTGCATTTATATGATTTTGTGGTAGCACTTCTAAAATGTCGTCACCTAGTTCCTAGCTCTAGTTATATTATATGTATACAAAAACGTTGGCCAACTGTTTCCTAAGGGTTTTTTTCTTCACTTTGTTGTGACACGGAAACATTTGAAAATTTTCATTGCATCGCCCCAACACAATCACTTCATTTTCTGAATTATTGCTCATTCTTTCTTTTCTTTTATTTATTTGCCGATTAATTGATCGTTTATACTTGTGATAATTCCATTTATTTTCGAATTTGATCACTATTGAAAAAAAAAGACTAATAAATTCACTCGTTCATATTAAAAAAACAAAACTTCGAACAAACTTCATGTATTTTGTTTTTGTTCTCTCTGGTTTCTTCAAAAATGTGTGAGAGAGAGAGAGAGAAAGAGAGGCGCTCATTCAGCGCTGAAATATTTTTACTACGGGATGGGTCACTGCTTTTCAGGTTCAGATTCATATAAAATATTTATAACTAGATTTTTTTTTGGGATAGAGATGAAATTTGATGGTCATAATATTTAATGTATAGCCATTATATGGCATAACTTTTCGAGTTGATCGAGTGGTCTTCTAATATGTTATCTCATGTAGATACCATGTTAAACTGTAAATAGTAACAGAAAAAAGCATTACTTACTCTAGTTGCTCTTCCAGATCCTTAACTTGTTTTTCCAACATATTACATTTCTCTTTACAAGACTTTAGTTCATACTCTAGTTTATATGCACGTTCGGTTTTCTCATCCAATTGAGACTGAAAATTTCATCAAAAAAAAAATATTCACATTAAGCAACACTGAACTGAACAGTTGGTAACTAATTGCAACTTACTACAATTTTATCTTTTTCAAATTCCAACGTAACATATGTATGCTTCAAAGCGGCCACTTCGGTACGCAATTGCGCAGCCTCTTTTGCAAATTCTTCACGATTTGAATCGAGTGTGGTCATGTACGAATCAGTATTTTGTATTCGATGCTCAGCAATAGACAATTTATTTTGATATTCTATTAATAGCCGTTCAGTTTGATCGTGTAAAAGTCTATAACGAAATGATTAGTTATTAATTTAGATATTATGTTTGTTAGAAAAATATACAGAGTCATATCTAAAGCAGTTTGGCTTAATAAACATAATCATTCTATAAATTAAATCAAATAATAGCCAAAGTATTATCTTACAATTATTTCGTACTTACTTTAACTGATTATATTTTGTGTTTGCTTTGCAATTTTCTTCTTGTAAAGTATATAGACGTTTCTTAAGATCATCTATTTCCTCTTTAAGCAATACCACATGCGTTTCGTTGGGCCGACGAACCGAATCAAGTTCATGGTTTTTTCTTTCACATTCCTTCAGACGTTCTTGAAGTTCAGCAATATGTTGATTAGCTCTTTGCGCAGCATCTGCATGGGATTTTATTAAGGAAATATGTTTCTCATGTAGTGCATCTCGTTCGCACTTTACACGTTCGAGTTCCGAACGCACACAGTCACGCTCACGTTCAGCTCGTAACACCACTGCTTGTACACAATCACTGCGTTCTGTACGATTCGAACATAAGGAAGGATTTTCGGATGGTAGAATAGAATTCATATGTGATGATTGTATCGGTTTATGCGTACACAATTCAGAACGTAAAATACGTAATTCATCATCTTTACTTTTAATTTGTGATTGTAAGAAATTTATTTCCTGAAAACAAAATTATATTGTATATAGTTTTACAATATAATACAATTTTTGTTAATCATGCTTATGTACAGGGTACACAAAATTACTTGTTCAGATCCTGTTTTGTTCAATAGCCGCAAATATTCCTTTTGAAAGAAGTCTCTTTCTGACTGCAATCTTATTTTTTCCTCATCCATATATTTCTCCTTATTCTGTTCATATTCCTTTAATTCTATTTGATATTCTTTAGTAACTCAAATACAGTTGTAAATTCTTTTTAACTATGGCCTACCTTTTTGCAGGCATACTATTTTGCTCTTTAATTTACCAACTTTCTTTAACAGATGCTCATTTTCGATTTTCATTTCGGTTTCTATATAAATTCAATATATGAAATATTAAAAGTTAATGAGAGCAAGCCCATTGCTTACCTCTCTGTGTTAACTCATTAATACGTTCATTAAAGCGCAATTTCTCCGAACCGTTTACATCCGTTTTACATTGTGTCTTACTACTGCTTGCCATACTATTTTCATTTTTATTCTTTAATTCGTTCAATTTCTTACGCATTTCTTCGATTTCGCCATCACGATATGCTATTTCATTGTTTGCTTGTTTTTCTATTTGTAGGGCAGCATCTTTAAGCTCATCCAGCTCTTGTTGCAATTGTTTATTGTATGTTTCCAAATGTATTGCTCTTTGCATTGCTTCGTGCATTTCATTGCGACAATCTCGAATCTTACTTAGGCTCTCTGACTTTTCACGTTGCAAGATATTAATGTCTTCCGACAAAACTTTCACATCTCTATAGCAACAATCTTTTGCCAAAGCAACTGGTGGTCGTCCTCCTTTTAAAAGTTCACTAAGACGTTGAATCTCACGATCACGAGCCTCCACCTAAATCATATTTTGTTACATTTTATATATTTTATATTTCATATGGATCAGAATATTTACCATGCGTTTATAGAATGCCATCTGCTCTGTTACATCTGTTAAGTTCCTTTCTAATTTTTCCATATCTAGTTGCGTTGAAGCATTTGCAGCTATATTTGTTTCTGACTGTAGGTTACGGCCTGAATTACATTTAGCACAACGTAAATTGCACAAGTTATCTGTTAGTGGTGTGTATGAAGAAAATTGATCACCAGAGCGAACAGTTGTTATGAAAGGTTTTTTCTCTATATAATGTTAATAATATGTACCAATAAGTTAATAACGTTCAGGATATCAAATATAACATAACATGGTCTTACGTTTATTGGTATTATCTTTACTATTTTTCATATTCCCACTTGTAATCTTACTATTTGAAAGAACCTCCTTTGTCAAAAAAGTAATTTGTTGCTGTAATTGCTGATTATGTTCGGTTAAATGCTGCTTATCGGCTTGTATGCTCCGAAGTTTTTGGTTTAATTCTGCAGTATTTTAATATTTTATTATTATAAATTATATTATGTATGATAAAGGAATAATTGCTGCCCCACCGCATATACGTTGTTCAAATTCTTCACGTTCTTTCAAAATCTTATCATGCAGCTGACAATTTTCTGCAAGCAAACGCGAATTATCACATTTGTACGGTTCTGCACCTAATTCCCAACAGGATTTCTCCTACAAAAAAAAAAGTAGGTCATTTCTTAATGTAACCACGGTAACGACAATGACCACAGCGAATAAGCCATAGGATGACCAATGCATATATTATCATATAGCAAAAGTAGGACATTTAATATGTATGCAATAATAAATTTGACAATATCCAGGAAACATCAACATATATTGGATATTTTTCATTCAATATTACCTCTAGCAAGTCCGCAATTTGTTGCTTTGCATCACGAAGATTTTCAGTAGATTTAACGAGATCTTCAAAAATAGCGCCAACCAATGGAATTGCTGTTAACGGCAGTGTTTGATTATATCCCAAAACATCCAATTTTTGGCGTAAATTATTAAAAACTCCAACACTTAAACTCATGATTGATATAAAAAACTAGCTCTATATAGATAGGACAAGTATCAACAAAACAGAAAGCAGTAAAAACATTTATTTATAAATTAAGATTGATCTCAATCAATTACACATGGTTGGCAACTTCAATATAGTTTACCAACTTTGTTCATATTGAAAAGTGTTTTGTTTTTAAGTCTGATTCACATTGCCACAACACGATACGATATTTATCGTAAGACAAGAGGTTTCTGGGAAATGCATATATTCATTTCGAGTGATTGCCACAAAAGATAGTAGTTGATGAAACGGAGAGCGGTCATATATTTTTGTATAAAAATATGTCTAACAAGCCAATTTTAACTTTAAGATGAATCTATTCGGGCCAATGTGTTTAATATTTCGTTGCTTGTAAATGCAATAGATGAACAGAATGTAGAACCCCACTTGAAATGGGCACTCAGATCAAATATATTCATGCAATTGTTCCTACGTACGAAATAAGCGAATAAGACAAACGTGTGATGATGTATCATTACAAGTTTTTATTGGATAAATTTATACCGTAATAACTTGCAAGAATGAATTAAATAAAAACATTTATAAAAACATAATTTAAAAATTAACAGTAAATTTTAACCATATCAATTATGTTACCCCCAAAAATCCTACACACCAAATTTGATTCTCCATATAGACCAGTTTTAATTTTTTGGTATACCCTTCATGTCAACAATCAGCAGCGTCGATGGATCTAGCAACTTCATTTTCTTATATAATTGTACATATAGGAATTATTCGCGTTACATTTTATTCTAAATACAATTATATTTAACATTCTAATTTTATCTCGGAAATCTTAGGCATTCGAAAGGAAATAAATAGATAGCAAATTGAGTGAATATAGCTTCATTTTTTAATGAGTTTTAAGTTGTATATAGTATAAATGCACATTTGTCCAATATATATGTATATATGTATATATATATATATATATATATATATATATATATATATATATATATATATATATGTATATATATATATATATATGTATATATATATATATATATATATATGTGTATATATATATATATATATATATATATATATATATATATATATATATCCATTATTTTTAAAGATTTCAAAAATTACAATACATGTGTGTATACATTTATATTTTATTTAAAACATTATTGGACGCTGAGGCATACACAAGTTGTAATAGCTTTTTTTGTCCCAAAAATCTAATCCTTTCCAACCGCACCAACCTTTCACTTGAATTGTGTGCAGATCATCAGCTCCCGTATAGTGTGGATCTAAAATTAAAAATTTCGTCTGACCGCTATCAGTAGAATAATCGATGCCAATGATTGTGTGAGCTAAAAGTCCACCACCAATCATAACAGGTGTACCCTCCGTTTGAAAATGCATTGCTAAATCAGTTGCTAGTCCCGCCATGTCTTTGCCAGAAGTAATATGTTGTATTTTTGAATCAACGTTAATGAAACCTTGCAAGCACATGCTAACTTCAGTAGATCCTATCCACTGTGCTGAACCTAGAAAACTTTGGCCTTTATCACCAATATCAACCAAATATTCTTGCATTTCTTTGTGTGTTGGCACAGCTCTTTCCGTGTATCCTTGTAGTAAAAACCATGAACATAACGTTTGCAGCGAACGATACGCACATCCCCAGCCTTTGTCTTGAATTTTTTGTTGACAATAATGGTAGTAATAGTAATTTCCTTGCACCAGATATTGTTTACCATCCACGACCCCACTGGGACGTAGACCAAGATGTACGTTAAGCAGTGGAGACTCTGGAGGAATTTCGCAGAGAAACAGGCATCGGTTTGACCGACGGAAATATGGACGTCTAACGGATAATCCGAAATGTCGATGAAGACGTTTTCTTTTCTCTTGCATTATACTTGTATCATCACCAATTCCATCCAAATAAGAACACGATATAAAATGTCCTATTTCCTACAAATGTTTTAATATCAAAGGTTAAAATCGTAGATATGTGTAGAAGCATCGAACATACCTCGGCGAAAAAATGATAAATCCGAGGTATCAGCGGTTGAGTCATTGCAATTTGATCCAAATGCTCAGCCATACTTTGTTCAAATAGACGCAATGAACGACATATGCTCTCAATTAAAATATCATAAAGTCGGCTAACCTTGGTATTTTTAGACAGGATGGCCATAGCTTCAACCTCCAAGGGTATACAAACTTTATGCTCATCTCGCTGAACAGACATACTTAAAGCGGGCAGGGTCATAACTCCGCAACTAGTACTTTCGACATTGGACCGCTCTCTTGTTTTGCAGCGGAGCACATCGATATTAATGACATCATAATCACAGCCAAGAGCACCATAAACTGAACTTAACGTGAAACTATTAACATTCAAATTCTTTTTAGTTACTGTAGAATTCTCTTTGTTTTCATCAACACATATTGCCTGAGCAACAGAACGTACTACATCTGCGATCAAAGACTCGTTACTGATTTGTTGTGAAGTACCATTTCCGTTAGAACCATGTGTTCCAGCATTAGTAACATATATTTTGGTCGGTTCGACATGAAATGCGAGACTACCTCCAGATAACAGCTTCCGTAGTGCATGCATTTCATGACGTAAAGCCTGAATAATATATTAATTATTAATGGAAAGTTAACAGATATCGCTAGTAAAATATTACCTGGGATGTGTATTCTGTATATACTTTTAGACCACATTTCAGCCGTGTAAAACAAAAGTCACGATAAAGAGTCTCTGATTCAATCACTTCGTATGGAATTTCTTGTAATTTTCCATGCATAAATACCGATGCACGTAAGCCCACTAAGGTACCCAATTCACATTGGAGAAGTATTGGATTATCTGTAATGTCCACATCCTTGAATATTTCACTAAGATGCGCTTCTGCATCTGTGCAATCGCCAAATTTAACTAAGCCACACAAATCTAGTTCAGCTGGAAACTTGCATTGAATCTGCTCATAATTCAATTGTCCAATAGTTGATTCAACATTGAAACCCATCAGTAGCAAAGTACCCTCATCGTAGAAAATACCAAATAGACAACCACTGCATTGTTGTTTGACACGTTCTAAACGCTAAAGTATTTTTATGGAAAGTTTCGATTATATTGAATATATTATAAATATATATATAAGTATAAATACCTTCAATAAATACACAGACACTTGGAGTTTAGGCAGCATCTTATTAACTAAATTTATTTTCACTTAATACGAACGATGTGGCTTGAAGTAACTAGTATGTATTTTGTTTTGACGTTGCATGTAGCTGTGTTTAATAATCTTATGTGGTAGCGAATTTGCAACATTGATGTAATTAAAATGATGGTGATACTAAAACAGCTGGATTGCGATTTTTAGATTATGGAATTTAATTATATTTTTAGCCTCTAAATTCACTATCGCTGCATTTACACAAGACAATTTAAGACAAGAGAAGGCAAAGCAGAGAAAAACTGCTTGTGTAATTTAGGCATCCAGACAATTAAATATACAATATACTATTCAGCAACTGCCATTTGTGTCGTTTCGTGTGAATTTCGTGCTCTGTTTCTGAAATTTTACCAGTTAAGATTCACCTGGTTGCTTCACCTGTCATTATGATGCCAGGTAATATTGTATGTGTGCATGTTGCTAAAAAAAACGACTAAGGGCTGCGCGATTTCAAATAATTTGCAAATGAATATTTTTTACCATACATTTCCGTGATTTTGCAGTTTTAGCATTATACAATTATACTTATACAGTTTGTGTTGTTCATCTTTGGTATTTCAAATTTTGATAAATATTTATTAAATTTAAATTAAGTTCTTCATTAATCGAGGACGCAAATTTTATAGTTACGTTCAATACATTCATTTTTATATCCCTTTTCTCCCATATATTGCAATATTCCTCATGTACATTATTATATGATCTATCATATTATCAACTTGCGTTGTCTGAGAGGCAGCTGCTAATTAGCAGTTGCCGTTACGTATTGAAATCAAAGCAGCTGATTTTTTCGGTTGTCATCGATAATACGGGTTTGATGTCACAGTTGTTTCTCAGACAACTCAAGCAATTTGCTTCATGCAATCATGCTTTTTAGATCTAACGTAGCTTAGCAAAATCTAGCCGAAAGTCTTGGTACTAGTGCTGCTAGTTTAAGTTCTGCAGTGATTCAAGTTCAGGTAATAACAGATATTGACTTGTTGGTTGATTTCTATGTTTTTGCGTTCATTTTGTAGGCAATAAGTATGCTTGGAAGAAAAAAAATCAGGGTTCCGCTCTTGAAGCGATCCCAGGGTTGCTGTTTTGAGCGGATATTTGAATTAAGACCTTGAGCTACGTCGTATGTAGTCGTTGCGAACAAAAATTTTAGTTTATTTTCATATTTTCTATACTAGATATTTTTCGCTAAACCAGACCCCTTAAAAAATGTCACCCACCTTAACCTCTATGGAATATGCTAATTACTGACTCATGTTGAAAATAAATGTATGACATTCATTTGCATATACCTTTCTTTTTTTAATAATCATTTTACTAAAATCAAATATTACATGTATTGTATAAAGTTACTTTAATGCATACTTAAAACCTCTACGATATAAATATTTATAGGAGAGATATTAAAAATTTAGCAAGTTTTTATTATGAATTGAGACTCGAACTGAATTGCATTCATTTAAAATTAGACAAATGAAAATATATCTTAGGGGCTATTATCTCCTAGTATTCTTTCATGTATGTCGCTTAGAAAAATATTTCACTTTTTTTCATCAGATATCCTTTTATTTTATTCCTGTATTACACGATAAATGTATGTGGGAGAATAAGAAGGAATATGTATGTGGGTAGATTCCAAATAATGATAAACATAAAAACAGACGTACAGTGAATATGTGTATAACATATGATATCAGATATCAGATTTTCAGTGAAATAAAAGAAATAAAAAAAATTTTGACAACTTATTTCTCAGTGATATTATTAGTCGAATATGAAATTGTAGTAATGCTAAAATAATTGATTATGGACTAAGAAGATTATGAACAAGAAGGAGAGATTTTAGATTGATTTCAATTATGGGGAAGAACATCAGTATTTTTCAATAGTATTTTTGGATATACTTCCGGATGTTATGAGTTAATATTTGGCTTTAATCTTTGTTTTCACATGCACGTTATTTAAAAAAAAAATATTTACGCAGATTGCATTTTCAGGAAAATGATTTAATCTGCACCTGCTTTTCGAAATTTTACAAATTATTTACGTACATATATTGCTTGTTAAGTTAGGATCGGTTGAAATGTTTATACTTTACTTCAGTTATATTTTGTTTCACTTTCTTCCCTTTAATTCGAATAATTCACATCACTCTATCCAATGCAGTGTTTGGGGTCATATACATTTGGATTATACTAACAACAAACATAGCTTTTTATAGTACAACTATTATTTTTTTAGATTACGCCGGTATGTCATTGGATTCTGTTGCCACACCATTGTTCGTTCGCTTTGAATTTTGTATAAAGTCTTTCCCATCCTCTTCTTCTTGCTCATCATCTTCATCTTCATCTTCGTCCTCATCATCGTCATCAGTAGGCAAGTCGTCTTCCGTTTCAAGATCGAAATCGTCATCATAAAAATTTGTGTCCAATGTTGGCTCTGCAGGCGTTTTACGAGTGGGTTTGAGACAGTAATCTTCCAAAGTCATCGGTACAATAATGCCTTCCTTTTTTGCATCCGCATTAGCAGCCAATGCCTGTTTACGTATTATGTTTGGGTACTCATTGTCTTTACCCTGTTGTTGAATCGAAATAAAAAAATAAAATAAAAATTAAAATTTTTAATAAAAAACATCAATACCACAAACTAACCTGCGAATCACGCCATCTACGGTACATAACCGATGCATCGACATTCGCTGGTGAGTACGTATTGGGCTCATTAAGCAAAGAAATTACTGAGAGCAAAATTGTTCGCACATTTTGTGTGGGATTCCATCGCTCACAAGGTAATTCTCCGCTCTGGGGATCATCAACTGGTGGATGTAATATGGAGATGCATAAGTCACCATTTTCATAAACATTTGGATGCCAGACCTAAAAAATAATATGCATATGTTTATAAACACCTAGACATAAAAATCGTAGTTAAACGTAACGTACCTTTGTCAGAAATCGTATCGAGGGCGGCGAGTATGGGTAATCGTGTGGAAATTTCATATGTGCTTTAAAATATCCGCCTTGATAGAGCGTATCGGGAGGTCCAAAGATAGCCACTTCCCATTCGAAAAGGTTGTCATCGTTAAGAAGTTTTACACGGAATCCCTCTACTGGCTCTTCCTGCAATGATTTATATTCCAGTGCTAATGCCCGCACTGCAGAACTGCTTGGGGTTGTTGTTGAACCAGATGGAGTATTCGATGTAGAGGATGATGACATTTTATTCTTAATTGGCAAGGGCCAAAATTTATTTCGATAAACTGTGTTGGATGATAACGATCGAGTTGTATATTAATCAAAGTGAATTGTATGTGAGTTATGACAAATTATAATGTACCTAGTATAAAATTTTGGATATTCTGATCTAAAAATGTTGGCCGTGACTACTTGAATATTTTGCCCTAATATCATCAACGCTCATTCAATGCTTGGATATTATTTTGTCTAGCGCCCCTACAATAATGACTTTATTAATATGCACTAAATTTGTTTACAGTTAAAACGAATACTTTTACTTAAAAAACCGCTCATTTACTGCTAATACAGCACGAACGCCCTCAGACTTTTATTTAACGCTTATTAAAAAAATAATATATTCCAGGTTTTGTCAAATATCGAGTTTTTCCGATTTCACTCTTCACTATTATCAATCAGTATGTCCGTCAAAAAAGAAAATAAAGAAAACGAAATCAGTGTTGCAGCATTTGTATGGGGCTACAAAATATCCCAATAGGGGAACAGTATTCGCGACATACAGTATTAAATCGCAAGATTGTCGTATGCAATAAGCTGGTATTCAGATGAATATATCGTCATATGAAATCCAAAACGGCGTAAGTCACATTGAAAAAATTGTACAGAAGAAGCAAAAACGTTCTAGAATAACACAAACAAAATGATCAATTATTTTTGTTAATAAAAACTTGGTTTATTAGTTGCAGGAGTGTAAAATTTTGCAGGAAGTGTATAATTTATCAATAATGTTAAATGGGTTTAAGCTAAAAACATTTTATAGAAAATTAAAATTTAACATTTATAATGCTCCGACGAAAGCTGTGTAAAATTGCATATTCATATATGTTTTCTAGTATCCGGCAATAATGGGATCAGAATATAGTGCTCGGGAAGGATAACGGTTGCTAATAGAAATTTTTAGAAAAACTTAAAGCTACCTTCAAGTATGCATTTCTGATTGAACACACCTCTTTGACATAATGTATTTAGGGGAGTGATAAGGTCTCATAACAGGATATATTGGCTGCCATCAACAATGATAGAAATAGAGATTGCGTCCTGTGACGTAATAACCGAAACAGTACGAATAGTAGGCAAAGGAAAAGGTATAAAAAACTACAAACATTTATATAAAATTGTAAAATATTTATTTATAATTAGTAAAATTTATTATTTTATTATGAAAAATATTAGAAGAAACAAGTAAATAAATATACTGCGAAAATTATATGTAAAGTGACCAGAAGTTTCCTAAGGTACACTTTGCGAGATGCTTTGAACTCTGCTTCAAAAGGAGCAAATTTTCTTTCTTTAACGCTTTCAAGCAAAGTTTGAGGCTCCTCCAAGACCACTTAAAGAGTGGAAGGACGAAATTTTCTTTATTTTCCTTAATGATGCTAACATTGTTGTCAACTTTAATTTATCTAATCCTATGTTGACAAGTTAATTTAAATAATTGAATATTTCCACAAAATAACTAACGATTTTTTGTTACCATTAACTGCATTTTCTGAAATTTGTTGATGCAATAACATAGCAACGGTTTGCTTATTTTCTTTTCGCAGAACCCTCTGTTCCCAACCAGAAACTTGGCAGTCAATTGGCACCACCCCGCGTTTTAATTTAAGTTTCTACACAAAGCATGGAAAATTGGGAACATTGCAGAAATGCGAATACTGCGCAAATAAAATAAATAAATTTTACCCATTTTATATTGCTTGAGGTCTATAAAATCATCAATTATGATATGGTCCTTGTAAATCATACTCTTTTTGTGGTTGAAAGGATTTGATTCCCGGTAGAAACCAATCCACTTTTTCCTTTCACAAGGAAAGGAAAAATAGTTTTTCAATAATACTTTTTTTTTCAATCAAAATTGTTTTAAATAACGTACTATGCAAATGTAAGAATTATAAACATTTGTTTACCCTTTTTGGTTAATTTTCTTTCCATTTATGACGTCACTATACGAACAGTTTACAGTCAAACTCAAACGAAAAAAGATAACTGTTCACTCAGGACGCTATCTTTATTTCTATCATTCTTGGGCTGCCAATATTAATCTTTTCTTGCGATTTGTTTGCGGTAGCAAAATTTGCTATTATTCATCTCACGATCGGGGTATCATCATCGTAGTGATGGTGGTATTTCTTATCTCTAGCGTTATTGATCTCGCGATATACATTTTATCGCCCCGTAAAGAAAATTAAAATAATAACAATGTAAGTTTTTGCATAAAATTGGTTTATTTTATAAAAAAAGAAATGAATTGTAGTTATTCTTTAATGAAATTTGTAATTTATTTTAGGAGCTAACGTGAAAAATATACCTCAAAAGACAATGGAGACATAGCTGACGTAGACTCTGGTCAATTGCAGCTTCTAATTCTGACAGCACGTATTGAAATGCTGCTTTATTCAAGCGAAAATTTTGTTGGAAGCTGTGAGTTTAAATAAATAGTTATCAAACTACATTTACTTTCGTTTTATTCAACTTACTCCTTGTCACTCATGTGTAGAATATCTTCGGTGTTGTGTCGCAAAATTCTTCCCTCAGTATTAAGATTTTCATCGCGCAACGAGATGCTTCTTGCGAGACATTAATAATAGCCGCATTCTTTTGCACGCGAGTTGCAAAAGAACACTGACGTATTTGCCGAACTGCATGCAAGGCAATAACAAAAATAAGCGACATCGTCTATTTTAACCGAGTTGAATTGAACTGTCTTATATTTTAATCGACCTGAGTTATAGTGTTGTAAAGTAAAAAAACAGCACTATTGTGAATAGACTACTGGAATGTGCTTGGGAAATTTCAACAACAGTCATATTATTGTAAATATAAAAAAAATAAGCAAAATAAAGCAAGTGCAAATAAAAATTTATTTTAAATAAACGAATATATTTGCCACAGATTCCGCAGAATTGTTTTTTTTTTGTTTATAAATTTCACGAACAACCATATATACCACCAGCGTTGCTAAGTAACTAAAAGGAAATTATATTCAAGTAAAAGGGAAATTAAATGCGAGTTGGTGTTCTTTTGCAACTCGGTTACAAAAGAATGCAGCTAATGCCAGCCATTGTCAGTAATTTCTATGAGTTTGTTGTTGTTGGTTTACATTCCATTCGAATTTCACCCATATTATGTCTAATATGATTATGTGTTCCAATTATTGTTTATATTTTTTTATTAAATCTATTTTTTCTTATACATGATTATCAAAATCCTCTTTTAGAAAGGCATAATGTTTAAACCGCCTGCTTAAACGATTGATTCTGACCTCAATATAAGGTTTCGCAAACTGGATTCGCTACTAATTTTGTTTTTGTTTTATTGTGTGAAAAATCCTTGAAGCCTTTGGACTTGTTTCGAAATTACATTCTATCTAAAATATGGGTTTAATGTGCTGATGTTACCATAAATACGCATATTAAAATTCAGTAGCATCCTAGTGTATAATTTAAGTTTTTAAATTTTATTTTATAAGAATACCACTATTAATTAAATACCATACTGATTAGGAATTTTTTAAAATTCTATGAATTAGTGCAACAGATTTAACTCAAATTTTAATTTTTACATAGCATCGAAATGAAAGCGATGCGCTTCCTGTAATTTTTCTTGCTTATCTTCTCGTTTCTCCTTAATATAGAGCACTAAAATGATAAGTACGATAACCAGGCATGTGCCGCCTAAAGCTACGACGCTCATCAATATTAATTTGCTAGGTGTCACAAATAATTGAGCTTTCCAGCGTTGTGGCTCCTCGATGGGTTTTGGAACTACAATTATTTGTGAGTTTGGTATTAATTGTGTCCATGTTCTTGATTTGCCACCCAAACCGACGTTTAAGGAATCCACAAAATTGGGGGTGCGGCCCAATCCAAAAATTGTGTACGGCAGTTGCAATGCAAAATAAGCCGATTGTGGTAATTGCACACTTGAGCCGCGCTGCAGATCACCATCTTGAGTGGTTGTCGAGTACGTGATGCGTGGTCCTGGCAAATTGGTTCCATAAGTACGTTTCTTTCGACCAAGTGGTGTGAGCTGTGTTGGATTTTTCTTATTGACTAGGCCCGTTAACACGATGACTTTCACAAAATTGGCATCATAATCCAAAGTATTTCGAAAAGCTAAGGGTTTATATTTACCATTTGCTGACTTTTCAATTAGAATGACATCGAGTACACCTGGAAGTTAATAGTATTAATTAAAAACGTGTCCATTACACATATACGATTATCTACAACAAACCGTCTTGATAAAAGTCATAGAATGCACCAGCAACAGTTCCATTTCCCATTGGATATAAGGCATTCCATTTAACTTCGAATGTTCGTTTCAAAGGTTTGTTGCACATTTTGCAGGGAACATTCTCTAGCAAAAAAGTTTGCATGTGCTTAGGACCGGTTACTGTTTGCAGAGTTATAATTAAATCTGGGTAGCCATCCATATTGTAATCGCCACCTCGTGCTGTTATGGTCTTCAGATATACATCAGAAGCAATAGGCTGTACAAATCCCCACAACACGCCTTGGGGGTCTTTGAAATTAACATGAACATCACGGAAATCAGTGCCATCATGCACGAGAATGGTTGAATTCGAACAATCTTTGCGTAGACAAACTGGTAAGATAAGATTTTGAAACCCTTCTAGCTCAAAATCAGCAAAAACCGATTGCCCAATGGTGTAATCATTTGAGCCAATAATCGAAAAATCAATAGTGTGATTAAAAACGAAATCTTCCTTTGGTTCATCGGTTCGTCCATACCAAACTTCAAAAAATTTGTTCGTCTGTACGAAAAGGTCGGCTGTAAAATCTTCATTAAGGTCCAAGTAGGCGTTTGCATTTGGAATTCTCATTGCAGCTTCAAAATTCGCAATACTTGATGGTGCTGACTGACGTTTAGCAATGGGTGGTATACGCGTTTTTTGGAAAATCCAGAATGTGCGATATTCCTCTTCGCTTAAACCATACAAATCGATTATCATGTCATTATTATAATCTAGCGCTAGTGGTTCTCCTTTTGTGGTGAGGAGAGGTTCTTCCGAATCCTTGCTGCAATTCAATCCGTTTGTGTCACCCCAATTAATGTAGACTTTATATATATTATCTTTTGGATTATATTTGGGACGAAGCGTTACAAGTACATCCATTAACGCGTCTCCGTCAAAATCTCCTGGTACAACACTAGTTATCACATGATTGTCATATAAACAGAATGGACCGCGACGAAGTAAGGGTTCTGTTTCTGCACCTATAATGAAGAAATAAAGTTATACATAGAGTGTGAAGTGCATACTATAATGCTAACCATATAGAATTTGCAGAGTGCTCATGTCGTCCCTTATAATAAAAACATCAGTCAATTCGTCCGAATTGAAATCACCAAATGCTGCAATAATCCCCTCTTTGATGTCACCAAAGACCTTTCGTGTTATATCGCTTGCTCTGCAGGATATACATAGCAAAAGCACTATAATATTTATGGCGTTAAATTGTGACCGCACTTTCATATTGCTAAAACAAGGTAGACAAAAAAATATATATCGATGAATGGAAATTATTTATTGCGATTCTATATGTAAACACAATCACTGAATACACAAAGTGAGTCAGACTTTGAGCTTATACGTATTTGTGCACTTTCTTTTTAATTGCAATACCTGCTTTATTACAATCTATAATTATTTTCCACATTTACGAATAACCTCTTCGTTTATTTAAGCGAAATTACAATTATCGAATTGGAGGAAAAGATATAAATATTTTTCAATTGTAGATTTTGCTACAGTGGTAAAAAACAAACAGCACAGCTGATTTTTTCTTATTTTGATAATTCAATCGATAGTAGGTACACATAGTATTGCCATATCTGTGATTCCTATAATTTATGAAAAAGCAGTCAACTTTGTTTTTGTGTTTTTTCTCTCTCTAGTCAATTGCTGATAAAGGTGCGGAAATATACTTTGTTGTAAATTGTTGTTTATTTTCGTTTGCTCAGTTTTCACTACTCATCACAATACAATTTCAAAGATTGACAATGAAATATAATCATTACCAGTAAACTATTATAAGCACCCAACAATTTAAGTATGTGAAACAGGAAATTAATATCATGGGCAACAATAAAAATATTGGTCTTCGATGTGTGGCAACACCAAATAGGTGTATTTAGTTAAATACTCGCAGAGTTGCAATTAGTTATGTGGGTTTTGCAACATTTTTTTTTAATCAAATTAGATTTTATTTATAATCGTCCTTTTTCTAATCATGTCCTAAATGGAAAAAGTTTGATAAATTTTAATAATTTTTCTATTAATTAAAAATATAGAACTTGACAAGTTTAATAATGTCATACATATGCACATACATACAGAAACAACAACTCAGTGAATTGCCAGGATTTGGAAAGTAAATTTGTAATAAGGATCGAAAATATAAATGCGAAGTCTTTATGTTCGGGTTGATATAAAATTTTGAATTTTATAAAAGCACAAATGACATGGAAGTAATTGAAAAAATTTGTGAAAATAAGAGCGTACCGCATACGAATTAAATTAGAATTCCTACATACCAATAGCGAAAAATAAAACATGGCAACTGTTGGGGGAGGAGGAGGAGGAGGTGCATATGCAGATATTGGTGGTGGTAACACAATAAATGTTCAGCAATTGCAAACTTTTCACCAGCGTTGTGGCCGACGTATTACACTTTCTAATGGTAACCGTACTGCAACAAGATCTGTACGCGATTTTAGTCATGCACTAGTATTTAGTGCAGATCCTCTGGTAGACGATGTGCTATTCGAAGTTATTATTGAAAAGAAGGTTGTTTTCGCACTAATAACATTATGCAAAATGAAAATTTATATAATAACTTTTCGATTTATTTTTCTTCTTCACAGAATGACTCTTGGGGTGGTAGTATTGAAATTGGTGTCACCGTAGATTCGCCAGATAAACTTGATTTACCTTCAAGTACATCTGCTATGCGAAACGGTACCTGGGTTATGTCTGGAATTGATGTTCGTAAGGATGGCATGTGTCTAATTGAATTTTATGGAACTGATTTGGAAACATTAAACGAAGGCGATCGTGTAGGAGTAATGAGAACATCTAGTCATGAACTAATATTTTATGTAAACGGTGAATCGCAAGGTGTGGCTGCAAAAGATATGCCAGAAACATTATGGGCTTTAGTTTATTTATATGGTCGTTGTGTTCAAGTATCTATTTGTCCCAACGATTTGAGAGGATGTGGGGTGAGATTATTTAAAACATTAAACTTTTTCTTCATTATTGACATTAGTTTCTTTTTCAAAAGGATTATGCTGCTTCAAGTGTGCAACCATCTCAGCAAATTGTTCAAAATATTGACGTTCAGATGAGCGTAGACCTGACTGTGGTATCATGTGGAGCTCAATTAACACATAATGGCTTGATTGATTCTCAATATACCACAACAATTACAACGCCGGCCACTACATCTATTGCTAGTTCGTTATTAGGATCTGTAGCAACGTCTTCTGTTATAAATAATGGCAATTCGTCGATACCATCATCTCTGCAAAACACTGCCGCTGATTTTTATGAATTTGATCGCCTTCGATTTCATACACGTTGTGGTTCATTAGTAAAATTATCACCAAATTGTCGTTGTGCTGAACGACGTCGTCCATTGGATGAATTCAATAATGGCGTGGTGATGACACATCGTCCGTTAAAAGATAATGAATTATTTGAAATTCGTATAGACAAACTAGTTGACAAGTGGTCGGGATCAATTGAAGTCGGTGTAACCACACACAATCCTACTATTTTACACTTTCCAGCTACAATGACAAATATGCGCTCTGGCACTATAATGATGTCAGGTTGTGGCATATTGACTAATGGTAAAGGAACGCGACGCCAATATGGAGAGTTCAATTTGGATGAACTGAGAGAAGGTTTGCCTGCAATGTATTGATGTAGTGGTGTATTTGTAATTCAAATTTTATTGATTGCTTGCAGGAGATCGTGTTGGTATGATGCGTAAAGCGAACGGCAGTTTACATTATTATATCAATGGCCAAGATCAAGGCGTGGCAGCCACTCGAGTAGCAGCCACACTTTGGGGTGTAATTGACCTTTATGGCATGACAATCAAAGTAACGATTGTCGATCGTGATGAACGAGAGCAGCAAAATCTGGTGACACGTCGTAATAATTTGGTTTCAGCTGCCACGGGACTTACAAACGGTGGTGGAGTTCTAGGAACAGTTGGAGGTTTATGTGGGGCAAATATAATATCAGCAATATCGACACCTGTATTGAGTCTTTTGAGTCCTCCGGAAAGCGATATTAATAATCCCAATTTAGTTGCATCCACAATTCAGCATAATGATGATCGTTTAACATTTCATCCGATATGTGGTTCTCATGCTACAGTAACACATAGTGGGCGTACAGCCTTGCGACCAAAGTAAGTAAGATGAGCAATATATATTAATGTAGAAAGATGTATACTTTTCATATTTGCAGTGCTTCCGATGATTTTAATAATGGTGTTGTATTAACACGTCGACCGTTGCGTCCGAACGAGCTGTTCCAAGTACGTCTGGAGCGTATTGTAACTAAATGGGCTGGTTCAGTGGAAATGGGTGTAACTACTCATAGTGCCGATGAATTGGATTTTCCATTTACCATGACAAATGTTCGGTATGTTTCTTGAAAGGAGCTACATGTTTAGCTAATATTGAATTTGAATAATTTTGTAGATCTGGAACATGGATGATGACTGGCAATGGTGTTATGCATAATGGCATTACTGTCATTGAGAGATATGGTCAAAATCTTGATCGTCTGCAAGTGGGTGATCGTGTCGGTGTAGTGTGCAAAGATGATGGAACATTGCACTTTTGGGTAAATGGTGTGGATCAGGGTCCGGCCGCCACAAACGTACCCGAGCGAGTCTATGGAGTTATCGATCTATATGGACAGGCTGCACAAGCCAGCATTGTTGACACATCTGAATGTGGTAGTCCTGATACTGGCAATTCGACGATTTCGAACACAACACTTTATACAGATCCACCATTGAGATTTCACAGCATTCATGGTATCATAGTTCCACAACTATATCATATACAAGTACATATATTGAAATATATATTTTAGGCAAAAACGCTGGCCTTTCGAATGGTGGTCTTACTGCGTCACGACCAAATTCATTGGCCGAGTTCAACGATGCCATTGTCTTCAGTAATCGACCATTGCGCCAAAGAGAACTCTTCGAGGTAGTTTTGGAAACGATGGTGCGACACTGGTCGGGAAATATTGAAATTGGCGTAACGGGAACTCGGCCTGAAGATATTTGGTTAACAGCAAATGCAACTGATTTAGATGCAAGCGATACTATTATCCTTTGTGGATCGATGCTTTTTCAAAATCGAAAAACATTACGGTCCAATGCTTTAATCGATTTGGACACACTTGGTGCTGGAACGCGTGTAGGTGTTATGCGTAATGGTGATTTTATACACTTTTTCGTAGACGGCGTTGATCAGGGTCCGGCTTGTGAATGTAAAATGCCAAACATATGGGCAGTAATCGATTTATATGGGCAATGTGCTCAAGTTAGTCTAACGTTAGCACAACCAGATATACGGGCACCGTATGCTACGAGCGAAAATTCACAAAGTTGTCAGGCCACTTCACTTCATCAACCAACTACATTGGAAACAAAACACCGATGGACATGTATTTCGGGTAATGTAACATTGTCTCAAAATTGGACTGTAGCCTCACGAATAACTGGAGCATCGGCGGCACTATCACGTTGCGTAGTGTTCTCGGAACATCCACTTAGTGTTGGTTCACCTTTTGAGATTAAGATCATTTCGCACAATGCTTTGTTTGCTGGTATGTGTATTAATATTGCATATAGCAGGTCCTGGTCTTACAATAAATACTCTGCATATTTTTATATAGGCTGTCTGAATATCGGAATAACCGATTTGAATCTTTCCGATGAGTACGTACGAAAGAATATTCCCCTGAGTATGAAACGAATACCGGCAAATGTGTGGTATGTATCCGGTAGTGAGGTGCGTCACAATTCCACATTGCTACAACGTTCAATGACATCTTTGGAGTGGTTACGTGTTGGTGATCGCATTGCTTTAGAATTAACACCTGCCCGTACTCTACGTATATTACTTAACTCTGAGGATATGAACATTCAATTTCAGAATGTTCCTAATGTAATAATATATTCCCCACTGATATTATGACGCTAAACTGTAACGATTAAATTATCTCGGAATTTTGTAGGATGTTTATGTTGTAGTCGAACTAAAAGGGTCAACAATGGCTGTTCAAGTGACATCATCACAAGGTCCCACATCTCCTTTACGACCATGCAGTCTTCGGCTTCAAGATTCGCTAGAATTTGGTGTAGACCCCTTGAACAAACAGGATTCAATGTTGGAGTCCATCGATTCAGAAACACAAACATATGAATTTTCAGAATTTCACGGAAAAAATATTCGACTGTTGGACGAACGACGTTCTGCAATGCGAACGCAATCTTACAATCAAGGTCTAATATGTGTTACAAAAGCATTATGTAAAGGCGAGAGTATAAGTGTAAGTTGAATGATATCTCTCGATTAGGTTGTCTTAATTCAGTGCTACAAATTTGTTGACTTCTTCACGTCACTTGGTTCCTTTTGATTTGTAGATTAAAATAGAAGCTATTAATACAAAGTGGAAGGGTACTATCGGTATCGGTGTGCTTGGCGTATGCCCACAGTTGTCGAATTCAATTCATTTACCATTATCGATTGTCCATTGTAAGCGCCCATGTTGGGTAGCTACACATGATTTCATCAATATTAATGGTCATAAAATTTCATCTAAATACGGCGAGGCTTTGGAGCAAATACAAGTAGGAACGGTTATTACAATGACATTGTCACATGCAGGAATGTTAGGTATTACAAAAATTATAATTATGATTCCTGCATTTACAGAGAAATACTTTTCTTCTTCTTCTTGTAGTTATTATGGTTGGTTCAATAAATTTAGAAGATCTGGCAGCTGGCTTACCAAATCACGTATATCCCATTTTCGATTTATATGGAAAATGTGAAAAAATTTCCATAATTACTGGCAACGATGTGGGACGCAATAGCACACCCATAATCGAGGAGACAGCAGTGTTGGAGTATGATTTAATGAACGAACAAGATGGTGGTGCACCCCAGTGTGAGAAAGCCGATTTGGAAGTACACGAAAAGGAGACTGAACACCAACAACAACAACAACAAGAACAATCGTCCGTACAACAGTCGTCGGCAAATATTTTTGGAGCAGCAGCATCGGTGTAAGAAATTTGTTTTTGTATTTATATTTGTATTTTTTTGATTTTTAGTTCGAATATTTACTCTTATTGCAGGAGTCGTTCCGTAATGGAGAGTGTATCAGAGAATTTGCTTTTGAATATATCGATAAAAAATCGAACATTAGAGCAAAATCGTACAGTAGATCCAAGTACTTCAACTTCATCATGGTGAGTTATTTAACGATTTTTCAAATTAAACTTTTGGCGCCTTATTGGCTAATGGGAAATAACATCAAGGAGAGGTGTAATGTTGCTATTTTGTGACAGCCACTTTGAAATAAAAGGTCTCCAATCGAATACTATAAAATCTAAACCGGTGGGATAATCCATGGCCTAAATTGGTTTGCTGAAATCACTGTTTAATGGAATCATCGTGTACCATTATCTAATCTAATCTGACCTGGGTTTCACCAAAAAAGGTCAAAACAACTACTGCACTTTAACAGACATCCTCATCGATAGGCACATCACTAGATTAGGCTTGGCAGCATCTGACCACTACCACAGATGCGACAATGAGGAGAAACTGGAAACACTCGAACCTTTTTTTGGAGGTTCCAAACCCTAGTACGCCGCAAAAAGACACATCTGGGCAGTTATAAGGACAACCGCAGTGACTTGGCTTCAAGGCACGTGGCGGATTTATATCGTTTTTCTCGTAGTTTGCGATGGAGATAGGGTGGCTCAGTCTTGCGGTATCACAATGGGTCTATTTAGGCCCAAGTTGGTTCACATAAGCGGATAGTCGCTTCAATCTAACTTAAATGAGAGTGTCCTACCCTGAAAATCTGAAGAACAAGTTCCTAGAAAAGTACTTCTTCGATAATCTGTCAACTGTTCAGGAGATAATCCGAAGAATCGATTACGGTATATTAACTCAATGGGTTGGATCTAGTTAGATACGCTGTCGTTTATCTTAGGGGTCAAAATTCCATTTAATGCCAATAAAGTGACACATTAAGATTTCTGTAGATAAACCAAAAACAATCTACCAAATGCATATTAAGAGATCTTTTGTTTTATTTCTTTCTATTTTATAGTTGTCTGCGAGAATCTTTGCAATTGCAACATAACACCAATCTCAATATTCAGAGGAGCCAAAGTACTCAACGTTTCAATAATGCTATGAGCACTTCGAACTTGGCTAATGCAACATCAACAACAGCAACAACAACAGCAGCAGCGGCAACAACATTAACAACAACAATGTCTTCATCATCATCATCAACGGGAATAAATCACATGCATTACGATACCAATAAAGATTATGAAGAACTGGAAGATTGTGGTGCTGTCGGTGGAGCTTCATTAGCTAAAAGTTTACATTGTAATTCAAATGAAAATCTAATCGATTACAATGAGGAGAACAATCTAGCATTGCAACAGCAACAACAATTGTCAATGCATTGTAATGATTTCGATGTTGATGCCACAAGTGATAATATTTCTACTGCCCATTTGCATCCAGATGACGGCGTTCGTATTAATTCGAATGCCAGCAGCAATGATGATAATAGTACAGTATTTCGTAATGAAAATAATAACGATAATGCCATCGTAGATGATGGTGATCGATCTCTAGAACATTTAGAAATGCTACAGCAATTACATTTACAAGATCAACAGCAGTTGTTATCCTTAAATTTGGACAATTTGTCTGTGTCATCGTCATCAACACAATTCGATTCAATACAATCGATTGCATCTATAGAACGCAAAGACTGCGAATATTTAAAATTAGTACAGCAATTTCGAACATCATTAGTATTGCCGCAAAGCTTTTTCCAACCAATGGTCGAGCCCATATGCTTTTGTCCCCATTGTAATGCTGCTGCATCGGAAAAGTTGCATGGCTGGGTATATTTTAAGCTGAATCAACAAACTGTTAATTCAACAGCTTCACAGCATATGTTCGATACTGGTATGTATGTACTTGTAATTAGCTCAACTATCTGTTTAATATTGGTCTAAGTGTATTGTTAGTCCGGTGTTCCGAAGACATTTACCAGAAAGTCCGAATTTTGATGTAATGGCGTTTAATAATATTATTGAATTGTTATTACGCAACTAGTAATTCGTAAAAAAATCAATTATGTGGCACTTATAAGCTCCAGAAGGCTCTTTGGTCGAGCTTCTCTTCCATTACTGTTGTGTTTGGATAGTATTAGAAGGGATCTACTTATATTTTAGCCGGTTCCGAGCGGCAGAACTCTTGCTACATCACTTTTTCTGAGCTTTGTTACAGAGTTCTTTTAGAAGCTTTTCCATGACAAATTGTTACTGCCGGAAGAATTGCCAATTGCTTGCCGACAGGTGGGTATCGTTTGAATGAAAAATCTATTGTTATGCTTCAGCCGGGGATTGAGCCCACGACCTACAGATCAGAAGGGCAACAGACTAAGCACTGAGCTACGGTACCCACTCTCTCACTCTCGTTTACTCTCCCTAAAAAAAAAAAATGTTGATATCGCTTCTTGTGGGTGTTGTCCCAGAGCTCTTTTAGAAACTTTTCCAATATTATTGTATATGTATGACATATTTATTTGGAACTAACAAGCATCCGTGGTTTCGGCAAGTCCACATCAATTAAACAAATTTTTTTAAATTTAATATTGACATTTATTGATATTTAATGACAATTTTAAATATCGCAAGAATTTTCAATTACATGTACTCCAGAAAGAATTAATTTTTTACATTTCAAATAGTTGTGTTTAATTGATCGATACACAGTAGTGATAAAGATATGTTGCAATTTAAAGGGGTAACATTTTTTCAGGCCCTTTTGTTTCTAAAATATTTATTTCAATCAATTTTTCATGCGATATGATCGTATGTATCTCGGCAATTGTTCGCACAAGTCGTTCAAAGTTTCCGAATTGTTCGCATAAACCAATGACCTAACGAAACCCCAGAGATATAATTCATACACCTGTTAGAAAAGCACGCCTAGGGTCAACATTCCATTCAATTGTGGCACGAAATAATCTGCAGTCGTGGCTCTATAGCGCTCGTCGTTTACGGTAACTCTCTGTTAAAGAAATAAGGACCAACAATTTCACCGGACCATAAAATATACCAAATGTTGAGTTTTTGTGGATGTAACGGTGCCTCGTTGGTTGACTTCTAGTTGATTTTGTGCCCATTGAACAAACTTACGGAGCGAATGATAGCCAGTCGGCATCAGATGGATCTTATAAGGTCATAGATCGAAATCTTTACGTAAAATGCTCCACAAAATGGATGCATGCAGTTTCAAAGAGAAGATGACCCATGGTGAGTCGAATTACTCGCTCGAATGGACGATTATGTCGATAGTAAAATGAACCTAACGCACGGTAACATTCCCGAACCGAACCATGATTTTCGAAATAAATTTTACAAGCGTTGATTTAACGTTAATCTATAATATTTATAATTAAATGGCAAACCAAACTGAGCACAATTGATAATGGCGTTGCCAGATCTGACCAATGTGTGACCATTTAATCTTGATCGGAAAATGGAACCTATCGTATAATCGTATAAGATATATCAAAGGGTATTAAAGGTAATCTGATAGGAAGTCGACAAGTACAATTTGTCATGTAGTGCTTTTGAAAAAGCTCTGTGACAAAACTCAAAAAGTGATGCCCCTAGCGGGGTCAGTAATCACCAGAACTTCAATAATTGATTTTGCAAAATGTAACATTCGAATTACATTTGACTTA
Organism: Megamerina dolium; assembly: GCA_963854835.1. Taxonomy (NCBI): domain Eukaryota; kingdom Metazoa; phylum Arthropoda; class Insecta; order Diptera; family Megamerinidae; genus Megamerina; species Megamerina dolium. The sequence continues at coordinate 14,681,346 of OY978528.1, forward strand.
AACTTTTTCTTTTTTATTTATCCACTTAGGTGATTGGATACCACTGTATTATATAACTCGCGTCGATAAAATTCGTGCTATACTGGATCACGGTCAACCATTGCCATTGGAAGGATTTAGTGAAATGCATGCAATGACCAGCAACCAAAAAGATGAACCCGGCACACGTCTTGAGCTACATTTCTCACCAAATGCCGCCGGTATTGTACCAACAAATATACAACATAAATATATTGCAAATGCGAACGCCTATCAAATTGGTACAGCATTTGAGGTTTACGTACGGAGACAATCATTATGTGCAACAAGTAGTAATGCGAACAGTAGTAATAAGCAACTAAATACAACAGCAGCAGCAGCAGCAGCAACGACGTCGTCGTCACCGTCGTCGTCATCGAGTACTTGCCAAATAGAGGCGAACAATTCCAGTGAACGTTCAGGTGCATTTAATGAATCCAATATTCGTAATGCTGCACAGGAAACCGCTCAACGGTCGACACTATCAGCTAGTTGCAAGAATATGACATGGTTTACCAAAGAGGCAGGAGCATGTGTAATAACAGCATTAATTTTGAAATTAGAACAGATTTCAACGAATTCAGTAACGGAGCAGCGGCCAACCACTTCGAACAGTAGGGCAAATTGCAATTAATAAATTAAATTCAACTATTTTCACATAATGCCAAGTGAAATTGACGTTACAATATTTTTTTAATACGATTTTTCAAATTTTTTTCACTTCTTCGAATATACATTTATTTAAAATAAATAGCTATGCAACCAAATTGAAATTATAAGTAGATATTTGGAAGGGATCAATTGGTGGTTTACTTAATCGTTTCGATCATTCCATTAGCTATAACAAAAAACGAAAAAAGCTAACCAAATTGATTGATTTATATGCGACTATTTAGTCATAGATTTCATGCTAATTACAAATATGTAAATCAATTATTTCCGGCCATATAGAATACCCTAAATATTAATCATTTTGGCAAAACAAAAATAATAACCATTTATGACATTTTTAAAAGCAAACATCCAAATACATAAATTTATCATTAAATCGATTTAAATCATTATAATCATAATGTAGTATTACTGAATATGATTAATAAATGCTTGATTCCATTAAAAAAAAAAAAACGAAAATAAAAATAGAAATCGTTTTATTGCAGCTCTTTAGAATAATTACATACGATGACACATTTTTGTTAATGGTTTTATACTTGAGGAAGTTTTCATATGTATTAGTATTGTCTTTGATTCACATAGGACACATATGTATTTACATGTATTCACATTTCATGTAATAATGAAATATAATGTAATCACCAAGGGAGCAGCGATCACTTGTAAACATTTCGACTAAACACAATGTGTAAAAACATATAGATATCGTATGTATGTAGTGCATTTTATATGCAGCCAATGTCGTCTCACTTATAATTCATATGCTATACATATGTGCGAGTCATTTGATTGTTTCATTAGTATATTTATTATTCGTGCATTTGCGCAATTTAAAAAAAAAAAAATACACGTTTATCTTGAATCCAATATCAACAAAACTATAAAATTAATTACTATGTAAACATGAAATGAGTGTCCTGACAATTCAACACAGTGAGACAATATTCACTTTCTGTTCACATAATAATACGAGTATGTTGTAGGGGAATTACTTTAGGGTCAGTTGTTCAGTGCCTGAAAAACTCCAAGTCGAGTTTAAACTTAGCTTAGGGTTAAACTCGACGTGGAGTTTTTCAGTCAAATTTTCACATAAACGCCCAATCTAGATGGATTGAACTAAGATTAACCTATCAGTTGTGAAGCTGTCTATTCTTGCACTTCAGTACATATTTTCTTGCTGCGTTAAATTAAGTTTAAGTTAAAATTGAAACTCCGTTTACGTTAACTTAGTTTAAACCTGATTTAAACTTGAACTGTGAAATTGGCCCTCGAGGGGGAATAGGGGTTTAAAATTTTTCTTTTCGAATTTTTTTTTAAATGAATGCATAATATCTCGAAAATGTTGTGTCTAAATTTCAAGTCAATCGGAGCAAAACTATTTTTATACTATGTTTATACCGCGCGATCAACTGACTCCATACGTATAGGCCGAGCAGATCAGCTCGGTGCAGCTGAAAAACAAACAGGAATCATCGTAGACAAGAGCAAAAAGATGCTTTAGACAACATGGATGATTGCAATATCCTTTATGGACCTGGCATCGATGATTCAGTGTGCGGTAAGCCGATAGAAGTCGCTTATGAACATTTCATCCCAAATTTTTTAATGTTCAAAACTTTAAAGCGTTTTCGCCACAACTCAAGTTTTCAAAGTCGTGGTCCCTCATAACTTCAAAACTACTGCACCGATCGTTTGAAAATTTTGAACACTATTTCTGTACATAATTTACGAGATAACGCTAGAGATTTTTGTTTTTTTAAATAGGTTAAAATTTTTCATTTTACAATAACAAATTAACCGATTTTTTCGCAAAAAAATTGCGTTTTTTTCTTCAAAGCGGTCCCAAAAAGTGAAAAATTGAAATTTCGAAAAATCCCTCCTCGCGTTACCTGGGCAAAGCGATTATCTAATGATATAATTTTGATTTTTTTGATTTCAGATGATCCAGCACCGATTTATGAGGGACACCGCAATTCAACTTTTTTCCGAGACGCTCCAGAATAATTGCTGCCATTGCCGTATTTTTTAATATTTCTCCAAGAAAATTTTACACAATATTCTTCAAATGTCATACTATAATGTATCATTGGTTTTAATAAAGAGATTTTAAATGTTTCATAAAAAAAAAAAATCACAAAAATGTGCCTTTTTTACACGAGTTAATCCTATTCCTAGTAGGGATTTTATGATAGATCAAACTGTCAAATTCTAGAATCTAGAAATTATTCAGCTGTATTATGAAAATTAGCATTACGTGCCACATAACCCCTTGGAATCATAGTATTATTGCGAGGAGAATTGGTTGATCAGTCACAGCTTCCGAATTTTGTGTTTGGGTGTTAAGTAAAGTGCAAAGTCTACATGGATAAGACGGCTATGATTGAGAAATTGGAAGGTATACTATTTGTAATGCTCGAACTCATCGAAAAATGGAATCTCATAAATGTAAAAAAAAATATGTTTTATGGCAATAAAGATTTCCCGATGAAATTAAATTTTATTCTTATTATAATTTACTTTCTTTTGTTGAAAAAACTATGAATCACCCATTATAAATGAAAAGGTAAGTTCTTTATAGTGGATTCATTTAAAAAAGAAGTACTTTTGTAATTTATCAAATCTACAACCCCATTTGCAACGGAATATTGTGCAGTCCCTTAATAGATGTAAGTCCTTACACAACCTAACAGAAAACACGTGTACAGCATTTGAGGTTGTGTCCATACATTTTATGAAATATTTTTCTGAATTACAGTGCCCAACTAATACAAGAATCATAGTTAAATGACAAAAGTTTCGAAAGTTTCGAAAATTAGAGTACTGTTATGTTGTAATCTCGCAGTTTTCTTCACTGATGGAACTCATTTTTGTTTGAATCGCTATGTCAACGATCTAAATTACTGCTCTTAGAATGAAAAGAATTTAGAGCAGATTATTCAGACGTAACTACAACCAGAGACATTTCTCATTACTACGTGATATAGGTTGGATAAGTCCTCATGCCATACATCTTCAGTAAGGCTCGTCCAGTCAGAGCTGCTCACGTTTTGATTCATTGATTTATTTTTGACATTCAGATATATTCAGTGGAATTTTATGCCTCCAAAACTATACATGTCGCAATTGTCGATGGCCCTTTTCTCTATACATTCCTGAGCAATGGTTGTCAACAAGTTGTTGCAATTTGTCTGTTAACGATTCTCTATTTAATGTTGACCCACTGTTCGAAATCACTCCATTCTTTGATTAGAAGCTAAATAAATTGTCTCTTAACAACTTGAGTAGAATGATTGTAATGTTATGGAAGTTGTAGTGAAATGACCACGTTTATTGTATGTACTTATGCATATTTGATTAGTATTTATTATTTAATTCTTACATCTACATAAATATGATGTATGAATGTATGTGTGCCTATGTTCACACTCTCATGTGCATATGTATTTAGTACATTTATTAAATTCTATATTTTCAACCTGTATGCAAGGAATCAGTTTAGGTGATACTCAGAGCGCGAACGGACGGAAAGAACGGATTGCATTATAGTTTTATTGTCAATTGATTTTTTTTCAGTTATTTGATATCGTTTCTACTATTGGACATTGTTTGAATTAATGAAATTGCAGAGACTTTGAGGGCTCTGTGAACGAAATTTTGTTGTTTTGAACCGCTTAAAATTAGTTCTTAATGTGAATTTTGCAAATAACGAGTAATGAGCGGAATTGAATTGATTCTGGCTGCCGCACTATGTCTTACGTGTACCCAAACGGATAACGCCACGCAGTTGTCCAGCGGATTAATTCAATTCGATTCTGGCAGTGGCGATGTTGTTACTATTCCTCCTGATCTGTCGAATATTGAGCCATCACTTGATGATGCACCAGTCGAAACGCAAGCTTCGATAATTAATAAAAGAAAAAAACTACAAGTTTTACGTGATTGGATCAATGGACGACATTTACGTATTGCCACCCTCGAAGATTATCCGTTAAGTTATACGGAGATATTGGATAATGGCACACGTATAGGTCACGGTGTAGCATTTCAGCTTATTAATTTTTTACGCGATAAATTCAATTTTACATATGAGGTTATTGTACCGGAATCGAATATTATCGGATCGGGTGGCGATTTTGAACGGAGTCTAATTCAAATGTTGAATCAGTCGGTAAGTGAAATTATTTGGTGCCCCAGGAATAAACGCTTTTTCTGTTCTATATCGTTCGTGAGCTAGATAGTTAAAAATACTTTGAAAATGGTTTCGTAACTGGTTTAACCCGTAGTATAAATAGTAATTGGCGTCTTTCTCTGCAAAATAATTGTTACCGACGACGATGTCCTTCTTATTTGACGAAAATCTCGGTCCTGCGAGTTTATGAAAGTCGTTTGGTCGTTTGGGGCTAGATCTGGTGAGTAAGGAGAATTGACAAGCAGTTCAAGCCGTAATTTAGCCATTTCAACCGCTAAGCTGTCAGGCGGCGCATTGCTTTGGTGAAACAAATTAGCTTGCCTGCAAATGTGGCTGTTTTTGGGAATTTCTCCCATCAGCTTGTCAAGTAATGATGCTTCTCTAATAGATTATCGATTAAAATAACTTTATGACCACCCCAAAAATCTTGATTCGGACTTATTCTTAGCCTCTACTATTTCGCTTACTTTCATTCCACGGATATCTAGCATCTTTTGCTGAACTTAAGCGATGGCATAATTAATTAGTGGTTCCAGTTTTTGGACACCTCGAACATACATTGTCTCCCAAACTGGTACGGCCATGTTTAAATTCAGCTTACTATAATTTAACGGTGATAAATAATGGTGCAGAATCCCCGTGTACATCGTCTAACTCTTCTTTGATTTGCCTAGGTGTATTGCCTTTGAAAAGCAAATATTTATTCACAAAACACGAAACTTTTGTGAGACGAAATTTTCAAAAGACGTGCAAACACATTTCCTAGCTTTTGCTGTGTTCATGATGTGGTTGGACGACTCACGCAGATAGTCACTGCATAATCTTGGATGAGGTTTTCTAATAGCATTACTGTTCGTAATAAATTTCGATAGTATTGGAAGGGAATCACCTCACATACAATACAGTTTCGAACGACAAAACTCTTTTAACGCTACATTTTTGAGATTTTTTCTGTTAATATTTTTATAATTTCTAAAATATACGCGCAGAATGTTCATTTAGCAGCAGCATTTATACCGTTACTCTCCGAACAGCGTAGTTTTATTTATTATTCCACAACAACTTTGGATGAAGGTGAATGGATAATGGTAATGCAGCGACCACGTGAATCTGCTACCGGTTCCGGACTTATGGCACCCTTCGAATTCTGGGTATGGATTTTGATTTTAGTTTCGCTACTCGTCGTTGGACCGATTATATATTTCCTGATAATTATACGAAATAAACTAACTGGTGACTCGGAGCAAAAGTCATATTCGTTGAGTCATTGTGCATGGTTCGTTTATGGAGCGCTTATGAAACAGGGCAGCACATTATCTCCGATTGCTGGTAAGTTCAATATACTTAGTTTATTCTACGTGGTAAGTGTGTAATTATCTTAAGAAAATATTATCAATGAATAAGAAAATATTTCATAATTCCTTCACATCGGAATGTTCGTTATTTGAAATTGGAAGCTTTTATTTTCATTTCCAATGAAATGCAACTCTGTCTATTACACCGTCCGACAGTGGTTAGTATACGAGGAAATCCGACTGAAATATGCTTAAAAATATTTTTATACTTACTTTCCACCTTTGTCATCGAATTGAAACGTCACTTATCTGAAATGTATTCCGTGTTCAATAACCTTTTCTTTTCATTTATCAACAACTAATTCTTGTTTTACAGTATTTTCCAGAATTTGAAATAAATTTTAAAATTTGACGTATTATGTTACAGGAAATCTCCGAGACACATATCTATGGTAAAAAACAGTAACCGTTTTAGTAATTTTATAGAAGAGCGTTATTAAATTTCTGAGTGAAAACGGTAAATCAACAAGAATTTTAATATGGGTTTTTTGTGTTTTCTTGATTTTCTCAAAATTTTTAAAAGCAAACTTTCCCGGTGGAGCATGTCACTAAATTCTCTCTTACTCAACTTGAGCGGTTATTGCTTTTTGCCACAGATATTACATTAATTAAAGCATATTTTCAGAATGATGTTGAATTTTCTCAAGTGTACTCCAAAATAAATTTCCAAGGTAAATTTTGTCGAGCATTGGCCCCAACGTTGAAACAGTATGCGCCATTTACAAACATCGTCTCATTGTATTCATTTTTGTGACACACAGTCGTTTTGGAACGTGTTTCCAGTGGACAAATTTTTCCCATTATGTATACTGATGAGTTAAAATTTTATACACACATTGATTAAGAGTAATAAAATACTTACAATTTTTGTAAATACTCGTAAATAGTAGATACTTTTATCTTTAAGTAAGATCTTTTCCAATAAATTAAGCTAATGCATCGTAATATCGTATATGGTATATTGCACTGTCATTTACAGATTCGACCCGACTACTCTTTGCAACATGGTGGATTTTCATTACAATTCTTACATCATTTTATACCGCAAATTTAACTGCTTTCCTCACGCTATCGAAATTTACATTGCCTTTCAATACGGTTAATGATATACTCAGCAAAAATAAGCAATTTGTATCAGCACGTGGTGGTGGTGTGGAATATGCTATTAGAAATGTAAGTTATATTTACTTAAGTTATACATACTTAAACATATGGCTACATAAATTAAGGTCGAAAGAATTAATGTTGAAAATTCAATGCATTAATATCTGCCACTTTTTCGATATTTTGCAAGAGAAGACAATTGAAATAATGTCGAACAAAACATGTAGAGAATTAAATTTTTGATATTATTGCAAACATTATTGCAAACACGTTAGCAATAATATCGAAAAATGATTTTGCCTAATAGGCGGAAAAACCTTTTTGGCATATACACATTTTTGACATTAATTCATTCGACCTTATTTCATGTAGCCAAATGTTTCAAGGACAACCTTTTGTCGTGTCATGCCCATTGAATTCATTTGAATGTTTATTTTACTTTGTATTTCCATCCCATTCAAGACCAACGAGAGTTTATCGATGCTGAATAGAATGATACAGACAAAATATGCCATGTTCTCTGAGGTAACAAATGATACGTTCAATTTGCTCAATTATGTCGAAAGAGATGGTTATGTTTTCGTACGCGATCGTCCTGCCATTAATCATGTTTTGTATAAAGATTATCGTTATCGCAAGACAATCAGCTTTGACAACGAGAAGATACATTGTCCATTTGCTATGGCTAAAGCACCGTTCCTAAAAAAGAATCGCTCATTTGCATACCCCATTGGATCGAATTTGAGTGAATTGTTGGATCCTGAGTAAGTATGCTTGTACTATAGTACAATGCATAACTTTTAGTAAATACATTTCTTTAAGGTTATTGAATCTTGTCGAATCGGGTATTATAAAACATCTATCATCGCATAAGCTACCAAATGCTGAGATATGTCCACAGGATCTCGGTGGCACTGAACGTCAATTACGCAATGGCGATCTTATGATGACTTATTATATAATGCTAGCTGGCTTCGTCACATCGATTGTGGTCTTTAGTACCGAACTAATGTTCCGTTTCATAAACAGTCGTCATGATCTTGGAAAATGGGCGCGCCACGGTATCGGTCGTACACCGAATGGTCAAACAACTTCGATGTGGCGGCTCGGAAATAATTCCGCAAGCAGTGATAAACAACCATTAACAGCACATTCAAATGTAACCCCACCGCCACCCTATCAGAGCATTTTCAATGGCAGTCGAACTAAGGAAAATTTACCCATGAGATCGCGAGGCGATGTCATGTCGGATGATAATCGAGATGTAAACACTGGAGAATCGAGTGGTGTACGACGTTTCATTAATGGCCGTGATTATATGGTATATCGTAACCCGAATGGTCAAAATCAATTGGTACCAATGCGAGCACCCTCTGCAACACTTTTTCAATACACTTATACTGAGTAGATTTATTTAGCCTGAATGGATACGAGCACACATATCGTTACCTTAATGTAGAAAGACTCTAATTAATGACGTTTTAATTTTTTCGAATAAAACCCATATTATTCGTTGGATTGTATGTTGTATGAAACTCTTCTTTTCAGAGAAAATATAACCCCATAATAATTTCCATATATTAATTAATCATCTTAAATATGTATTTGCATCCCCTAAAATATGTTATTCAATGTGCTACATATGATAGAAAATTACCAGTTTACAAACATATAAAAACCATAACGTACACAGGCTTGCATTTCTTCAGCAAAGTAATTACAATATTATTGTAGTTACACCAGTCCTACATTAAGGCAACGATATGTATATACTCCTATTTACATTTCTATGCATAATACAAATGATCTTAATTACGTTTGTTATAATATAAGTATGTGTAGGTCCAAAACAAAAAAAAATGTGTGTTAATTTTCTGATATTTATTATTCGAAATCTTTAATGTTCAATGGTTTACCTACAATAAAATAAACAAGCAAAATAAGTGTGTTGTGCAAGTGAACCAATGGTGGTCACATAAATAAGCTGTTGATTGAATTGGTTTTTTTCTTTCGTTGGTAAATTATCGATGAAATAGGTGACAATCTGATAACGAACAACTAGGTAAGGTTAGGCAGTTAGACGTAGTAACAATTATTCATTAATTATGCATGTTCTTATCTACATATGCGACACACAAATGTAGTTTGTACACAGGCGATTATTTTACATAAGTACATATATATGTATCTATGTATAGCATGTACCTTAAACCTCCTCATGCCTCAAATGAAAAATGGAAAACACTGTTCGGGTAATCATTGTAGGGTTGAACAGCTTAGAGTAAGTAACAAAACCGACAAACGTATGGACAAATTTTCCAGTTATGTTTCAGAGATGGTTAAAAAATGAAACACTGCATTAGATCCGGCGGCGATCTTGCAGTCCACAGAGTTTCTAAAGAGTCAAATATTTCTTTAAAAATCAACATGCGAATGCCACATGTACCTCAACCGATAATCCCTATCAAAGAACGTAAGTATCGTGTGAATACCACTACAGAGAGCTCAGTGTGGCAAACAGATGCTGAGGCAAAACTTTCAACTGAATTCTCTTATATGGGACTACTTCCGTCTATGGCACCTCAAAAGAGGATCAAAACAATGTTATAAAATGTAAACTATGCAATAAAACTATTAAACAAACACCCTAAAAAATTTCTATCATCCAATAAAAAAAGTGTTGGAAGCTTTTAAACTCAACATGCCAGACATAAAACTCCTTTGTGGCATCACCACGGGATATCACTTCTGTAATTATCTCACAAAATTAATCCAAATTAATAATGCAGATTCTGCTGCAGATTTTCACAGTGCTGGGGAAAGTCGACAAAACTTTTTATTCAAAATCCTTATACAATGTCATTTTGTCTTATTTTACTTATAACAATATATTCTAGAAACGAAAAGTCTGCTTAAAAGTCAAATTTGTGAACCGATAATACAAAGAAAACACTATTTCGGTCAAAGGCACAAATATTTCTTTCAATATTGTTCCACTGTGTAATCTTTCATTAGGCTACTCATAAATTTTGTATTTCTTTTTTTTTGATCAAAACGCACTCTAGCACGTGGAAAATGATCAAGTTTGGATATATCGCTGGCGTTTGGTCTATGAGATAATATAAATTCTGCAACTTGAGTGCTGACCCAGAGAGTCTGTGGATTTAAGCTTTTCGTTTTTGAAATAAGTATTTATTTTCCATCCTTCTTGTTTTGCCTTTTGGGCGTGTCTGATGTACATCTTTTACTCACGGAATTCGACTAGTTCTTCGAATTTGTTTCGATTGTTTAGAATGACTTCTTTGAAGAAACTCCATTTTCTTCTGTTGCTAACTACTGTAAGGATATTCTTCTAGCCGCTCCCTCTACAAATTAATACACTGAACTCACGATCGAGCTTAAAGTGTAATTTTATTTCACAAATAAGAAAGTCAAGATTTTAAAGACGAATATCTCACCATTAAAAGTTCAATCGAACAATTATTACTTGAATGCATTTGATTTTGGATTTTTTGAAAAATGTTTCGTGTTACTTGGTGCAGAAAAAGAAGATAGGGATGATTCGATGCTGCTTGAAGAAGTCCAACTGTCTCTAGGGCGACGAATTATACGAGCTAATGATCCAACTGAAACGGTTGCAGCTAATGAATGTCTGATATATCCAGCATATCCTGAAACTGTTTAACATCAATTATAAACTCAACGAGTTAAGGTTAATCATTTATAACCGTTAACGAGCGCGAAACGACTTTGTTTCTAACTGAATATCTAAAATAATAACTTCGGTTTTGTGCAGGACATTTGGAGTTTTTGTTAATTGTTGATCATTTCAGAGGCGATTTTACACCTTTTCACCAGTTTGTGGTTTATCATTGACATTTTGAGACTTGTTGAATTTTTTAACATTACGGAGCAGATTTGGATTGCATTGTATGGTTCTTAAACCACTAAAGCATTTACACTATATTGCTTAGAAGTGACACTTTAGGGTGGGGTTGCTCGTGGACGGTTATATGTTATGTAGTATATGCTATAATGAAAACGTACCAGAAGCTGCTCTTCGTGGCTGCACGCAATTGCTTTCTCCATTGGCCATATTGAGTGGTGCTGTAGCTGGTCGAAGAATTGATTTTGTTTTGAAATCTGTTGATTCCAAACTTGAGTGAGAATATATTTCACTTGACAAAGACGAGACTTCACCATCTGTGGAGGAATTGTTATGAAGTGAACTGTTTTCTTCTACATTTCTAGAATTTGTCCCAGTTAAAGATTGGCCATCTAATAGTTGCATGGAGGGGATGCTACGTTGCAGCGTTGTGCGATACAATGCCAAGTGACAAACTGGATTCCCATTTAAATTGAGCTCAACCAGATTTGGACACATTCCAAGGAAAGTCAATAGGCCGAGCTCATTGATGCGATTGTGTTGAATACTCAAACGTTGAAGCAATGATAATTGCGAAAGTGGACCGATACGCTGAATCATATTGCGATCAGCAACTAATGTGCGCAATCCGGGTAAGCCACTGGTGCCATCAAAACTGCTTAAACCACAATTACTTACGTCCAAGTGACTAAGTTGTATAAGACTACAACCAAGATCACGCAATGAGCTTAGTACACTGCCACTGAGGTCTAGATGCTGCAAACGTGGTAGAAAAAGACCCAATTGTGATAGGCTGATCATATATGTGATGACACGGAGTCGTAAGGTTTCAACATGATTGAAATCATTACCTTCTATAACACGACGCTGCATTCAATTGTTAGATATAGGTACATGTAAGTATATAGAATATATAGAATTACACACAATGATTTCATTTAACGAATTTGTTTGTTTTCTTTACCAAGAGCTCATCCAATGTGGGTTCAGCAGATTGTGCTGGTAATACCACTGGTAGAAGATATGGTTGTTGAGGCCAATAATTGTCCTCTTCGCGTGAGTCAATGTCACGGTCAAAAGAGTTGTTGCGCAATAACTCTCTGTTATCCCGTGTGGGATATTCAATATTTGAATTTTCTGCCGACGTCACTGCTTGCTGCACAATTGCTGCAGGTGGTGGTTCAGTATTATCGAAATGCCCAGACGAATTGTCTGACCAAGATTCTTCTAATTCAATTGGTGCTTCCAAATGTGGCATAATGCTCTTATAATATCAAGCAAAATTTGACAGAATCACGTATTTATAATTTGTTTAATGTAATATTGATCAAACTTGCATGTTTGTTTGCTTAGTTTCACGCTAATATCCATTTCATCATATTAAAATACCTACTTATATATGTATTTATTCATGCTAGCGCACTATGGGTAAAACGGTGACATTTTCCGACCAAAACCCTAAAATGGAAATCTTCAATTATTATGTGGCAAATTAATTCAGCGTATATGAACGTTTAGAAAAAATTTATACGAGTATATTTTTATTCGAAATATAATACGTAAACCAATGTTTCAAAAACAAGAAAGCTTTTCAAATTTAGCGATATCTCAATAATTGTACTTTTTAAAATTGGGAGAGGTTTGATTCTTTTGGTCCCAGTAATATCAGTTTTCCTTTCTTCCCATATAAAATTTGAATGAATTATTTTTCAACACTTGGAAATGAATACAAATTTCATCAACTCAGCAATATTTAAAAAAAGATAATTGCTAGAAAGTGTTAAATGTTTTTTTTATTACGTCAAAAGTAGAATCGAAGCAATTTTTTTTTTTATGGCTCGGGGGTCGCCATATTATAATTTTTCGTATTCTCAAAAAATGTGAATTTTTTTTATGAACATTTTACTGTGAAATTGTTTAAATTTAAAGCCAATTGTTGTTTATTATTTGCATAATAGTATTTATAGTTATTATTGTTGGTTATGCACTGCCAGGAAATCAGGGATATATTGTGCCCTATAACGGTAACATATTGTAAATGTTAGTGATAAAGTAGAACTATCAAATGAGCATTAAAGTTTCAGTTTCTTTGGTACATGAGAAATATCTTTGAGCTCAATCTAAAGACAAATTTTACTAGATTATGATATAATTTATAGGCTTGACAGCAGAAATTCTCAGTTACAATTCTCATTTTTGTTTGATTATACGCTTTTGCATTTTCAAGTGACTATTCTCGTTAAAATATTTTTCTTTCTCATTTGGAGTTGACTAGATCAGATTTTCAATTGACAATTTTTAATTGTAAACTGAAAATGGTGTAAGGCAATTACCGCTTTAATAAGAGAAAGTTGTCTGAAATATGGCAAAATGCTACAAATGATTTTACTTTACAGTGTGCAGAATATATTTTTCTAAATACTGGAAATTTGAAACGTCTTTATACGACATATAATTTTTGTATGCTAAATTCTTCAGAGACTTTGCGAAGTAGTGCTAATTTTTATGAACATATAAAAAAGCCAAGAGATTTTGATCAAAAAATGTAATCATATTCACCCATAGTGCATTGAGATGTTTTCGTTTTGCAAATTTTGACGTCACTTATGAAAACGACGTCACAACAGAGACGTTTATGTTTTATTGATCGAAAAAGAAATGATGCTATTGTATATGTAGGTGTCTAGTAGAAGTATTATACAGTTTTGCCACCCTCTTGGCATAAACAAGAGCTTTTTGTTTTTTTGTTTAGGTATAGTACATAGTATGTTGTTAGACTTGAAAGGTTAACAAATATTAGAGTCAACCTACATTAATCTCTATATTAAATATATTCGAGAAAAAAAAAACACAAAATAACAATATGAATTCGTACATATTGACATGCGTATGTATATGTACATATGTACAGTTAAAAACGTGTTGGTAGTACGTAATAACCGTATTTATGAATGAAGGCGCAGGTCTGTTGCAAATCGTGTAGCAATAGAAGTGCGAGCAGTATAGTATTCGGCGGCTTTTTGATGATATTTTCTGCCGGTTTCATGCTTCTTTGTGAAGTTTTATATATTTCCTGTAATATTTATGTAAGCATGTTTCTATGGAGCTTTTCCAATTGACGTCATCACGGGTTATTTTTAAAGCCTGCGCGTTTTTCAAGCAAACAAAAAACTTAAAATAAAAATAAAATGGTGGTAAAAAGCTCATTTAGCACAATTTGAAGAAGAAGGAGTAGAGAATTTTGTTTTGCAATGAGAGTACTAGATACTATGTAGTAAAATTGTTACAGTGAAACCTCGAAAAATATATAATTAAAATTAAATTTAAAATCTCCTATTTGCTTCTTAAAGGAATTAAGGAGAAAAAATAAAAATGCCCAAAAGGTTAAGCAGTAGCATTCGTAATATTATATATGGTGTAGGCGTGCAAATCAAAGGCAGACAATTTCGTACAGTAACAATAACTATTGTATCTGCATACTAAACGCATACGACGCTGACGTCATTGAAAAGCTTTTTTTCACTATGTTAAGAAAGTAAGTATTTTATGAAAGCAATCATATTGAGCAAAGAAATAATATTAGTCGAGTCGTAGACGTGAAAATGAACGAACGTGTCACACTGATGCAAGGACAAAACTTGTAAACGGAAGATATAAATAAATATAGAAAAGCGCCAACAACAAACAACACTTTTAACAAGGATATTTCCTATGACGAATTGATATTTAGGTCAACGCGAAAGTGAACTATAAATGTTATGGACTACAACAAAGGAACTTTGGAAATGCAAAAATAATCAAAAATGCATTGCTGAAGATTGTTTTGTTGTAATAGCAACAGAAATCATCATCAAATTGATTTAGTATACTTATGTAAAATCAATATAAGCCCACGCTGCAAGCAGCGAGGACATCTGAGACTAGATAATTGTTGTGGTTTGGAAGCAAAATACCAAAAAAAACACACAAAAAAAAAGAAAAGCTAGATTTAGTGAAATATGCACGAACAGCGCATATTATAATATAAGCGTTTTTGTGTTGTTGTTGTTGTTGTGCGTGGTGTGGGAATAATATTTGGCCAGTTTAGCAAAGAAGATTCAAATTGAAAAGTTGCACGCAATGGAAACAACTCCAAAAGTGCATCGTCATCGGCATCATCGTTCGGATTCACGATATCGCAAAAATGAACGAACCAGCAATACTACTCAAGCGACTAATGCAAATGCGACAACGACGGCAACAGCAGCAGCAAGACGACGTCGTTCTTCAAAGGAAGGCATTGTGGCCGTCGAAGAAGGTACTATAGGCGAGAATGCAATTGATGCAACGATTGATGTTGTGACAGCAACCTGTTTGTCTCAGGAAAATGAACGTCAAAGCTCCTCAGATTGTTTGGAAGTGATAGCAAGTACGAGTCAATCATCCCAACAAACGGTGGTTCTTATAAACGGACGTGCTCCAGAGCATGAAGCAGATATTAAGGAGGTAACTACAACAACTACTATAGTTCGGACAGAAAATTCAGAAGAACCATGTAAGAATAATGATGACACTCAGCCACCACACCTCGATTCACCGACTCAGCAGACTGCCGGCGGTAGTAGTCGTAATTCGTCCGGAGACGCGATGAGTCTACGTGAAACACTGCGACACTTGCCACCAACTGCCGGTGCGACACATAGACATCGACGTACTCATTCACCACAGGCGGCCCTTGAGGCCGATTCGTCGTTCCATCGTGGTATTCTTGGATTCATGGACCGTGAATTGAAGCAATCTTCACCGACGCCGTCGGCCCTTAGCGTAGGTGGTGGTACTTCTGGTGGTGGAACCATTCGAAAAATTCACTCTTTATCCGATCCGCAGGCGAGTCCAGCACAGCGCTCCACACGTTCACGTAATAGTCTGGAAAAAAGTCCACGACGCAAACGAAGTAAGTCGGAATCAAGGAGGCGACGTGAACGCAAGCTAATAGCAGCAGGTGAGATGGAGGTGCGCCAGGCAAATGAGACTTTAATGCGATATCTTAAGCAATGCTCGGAAATGAATGATGCTTCATTATCGGGCGAATTGGAAATTGATCAAAGTTTCGACGAACGACGCGTACATCGAAAGACCAAGTCACAACGGGACAAGCGTGGACATTTGATTAGTAAGTACCATATTCAATTGTTTAAATGAAAACTGCACACGTTTACTTTTGTTCTCTTTGTTTGCACAAATGTTTTGACCTTTTCGATTTTCATTTAACAAATGGGTTTCTATATGAAAAATATATCTTATATGATTGACTATGATGCTAGCGTAACCAACAAAAAATTTAAATAAAATAAAATAAAATAAAACAACAACAATCATAGCATAATAGCTTACTTACAACAAAAGCAAGTTTGTGCAAATTACGTATATATTCCTCCATATATATAATGTATGTGTAGTTTTTATTTTTTTAAATGTCAACTGCTTAATATGCAACACACTCAAGTGCACCACACACACACACATACACACACGCAAATATAATTGAAAGCTTTCTCATTAGTATTGTATTGTAAATATCTTCGTACAACAAATTTTGCTCCCACACTTGCAGGTAAACTGTACACAGCTGGTGGTCTAACATCTATACTAAAAGAGCTTTCTGATGATATCGTACCGGCGGAGGGTGAAGAGATTTTTAATCCCTTTACACCGGTTGTCTCTCCAACAGAGGATACGCCCGCGCACATTGATAAAATGTTCCTGCAAACGTCATCAGGATATCGACCAGTTGAACACTATTACTACAAGCATTCGTTTGTGGGGGCTAATGGCAATGCTCGTGGGAGGACAGGGTCTGCTGTCACGCTACGCGAGGATGGCATTGATGGCACCGCTGTTGGAGGACTGAGATTGAGCGGTAGCTGTTCGGACACGCACTGCTTACTCGGTGCAGAATGCAGAAGGTGAGTGAGTGATGGTCTTTGTATTTATTTTTATATCAAATTCACATCCAAAAATAAACCACCATTATTAATATCTACTTACTTAATTACAAAAATAACATACATTTCAGAAACGAAATCAACACAAATATAGATTTGGCATGTGTAATACAACGAATTTGGTTACTTGTGTCGAATATATGCCATGGTCTGTTGGCTGGCTTAGCCTTAGCACATTTACTCTTCGTATTAAGTAGTCAACCGATTGATTGGTCTATGATTATTAATAAAATTAATGTTGTTAGCGAACATTCACAAAAGGACAATGCCGCTGGCACAATTAACGATCTGACTGTGGAAGATGATTCGAATACTTTGTTATTGGAGTCGCAACCATCGGCTCTTATGAACGATTATGCAGCTTTTGCGAAGATTTATATGAATACATTTTATTGTCTCGCCATTTTATGCTTGGTGTCGGTTTTCGATCGGTAAGTTTTAAGTATAAATCATATTTAGATATATAATATAATTTTTTTATAAATAACATAATAAGTTGGCATGTGAAAAAAAGGGCCTTATTGATTGATTGATTTTTCTATCAAACACATGGTTCGCAATTTAGAGTATTTCAATGAAGGTCTTCCATCAGAATTAGAGGACACTTATCGATTTTATGCAATTCTTTACTTTATCTTTGGGCTGTGCAATTAATTGTTTAGTCGAAATTCAGATTGACCTATTAACTTCATTTTTGGATATTCAAAATCATGATTATTAGACTAAATTCTTATTTGATTAATCGAATAATTGATTTTTTACTTGATATTTCATTGTCTTTGTTCGCTTCACTATCTTTGTTGTGTTCACGATCAAATTTTTGCACCAATGTATATGTTCGGCTCTGCCTAAGCAGCCACGCTTTATTTGAAATGATGTAGATACTTAATTTTAATTTAGTTCTCTTTTAACACGATGACATTCTTCGATACCATATACTGCCAAGTATTTATATTTCGGGAATAGCAAATAATAACAAACATTTTTAAATGAAAACGGCTTTATTGTTTTTCAAAACATTCACCATGATGATCAATGCACTTTCGCATTTGTTCAAACCATTTGTCATAGCAGTTTTTCCATTCCTCTTGAGACACTTCTAAAACATAGTTTTTGAACACTTCAACTGCTTCTTTGGCGCTCGGAAATCGTTGATCACTGAGTTTAACTTTGATATTCGGGACTGTACGGAGGATGAGTCATCAGTTCCATGTTTTGACTGCTCAAAAATTCACCTGTTTGACGAAATGTGTGAGAGCTCGCATTGTCATGATGGAGAATGATTCGTCTTTGGTGGTTGCTTTTGTGAATTTCTAAGAATTGAGCGTCCTACGTTGCTCAAGCAGAACAGTGGCATTGCTTCGATGTGCTGCGGGCCCGAACAACTTTTGTTGGATTTGGCTCGTCTTGGAACACCTACACGGTCGATAGCTGTTTTGTTTTAGGTTTATACGCATATATCCATTATTCGTCACCTGTCACGATTTTGTAATCGTCTTTTGAAGAACCACGGTTGAACTTTTTAAGCATTTCCTTCCAACGACTGCAAATTTTTTTTACAACTAACTGTTCATGTAAAATCGAATGTATGTCACAATGTCTCTCACGCCTCTATCTCACGACATGACGATCTTGCACTATCATTTCATGCACTGCATCGATGTTTTGTGGCACAACAACCGATTTTAGACGACCTTCACGGAATTTATCGGCAACCGAACTACGACCACGATTGTATTAACAATACCAGCGATATACTGTGATTTTTGATGGTGCTTTATCGCCATACAAAGAACTGAGTTCATCGACACATTCTTGTTGAGATAATCCATGTCGAAAGTTGTGAAAAATTATCCAACGAAAACCTTTTCTTGAAATTTTAATTTTTTGGCCAAATTGATTTTCTTAACTTACTGTAAACGAAACAAGTAGCATTTGTACATCAAATCGTTGTGAGCAAGTTTTTGCTAAGAAATGTCAAACTTTATTATGGTGTTGCCAGATTTTAGCTATTGACATTAGTGTTACCAGATCACGAAATATAAATAGTAGCCCTCGGAATAAAACTAACTTGAAAAATAGCATAGACTTTTTGACAAATTTACCATTTCCCATTGCGTTAATGGCAATTATTCAGATAGTCTAAAAGTGTTTAGGAATGGTCTCTAAGTCTTATCCATTGAACTGTTTGAATTCATTATTTTTGACTTCTATAAATTATAGATTATATATGTTTCAGGTATGTTGGGACAGTCGATATCCATAAAGTGAAATTCAAATGTTCATTAAGAAAAACAATAATTTTTATGAAAGATAAATCTGAAATCCAGTGAAATGTTATTATGTGCCTCCCATTCCATTGTCTAAAATTATTTCAGGAGATATTCTAAAGAGAAAATAAATATATAGTTTGTGAACATGATGGAATTAACATAGAAGGCGTTTTTAAATGCTTTGTCATCATCATGTCATCAACTTTTTTTTCTGATCACGCGCCATCTTGATTTTATTGATTAGGTTTGACAATAGCACACTCAAACCACTTGTTATAATGCTGCCCTTGTTGTTTAAGTACTACCACCTTGGTTTGACGACTTCTTTTGTTTGTTTCGTTATATTTAGCAAAGTTATAGGAATAAATTTTGAAAATTAAAAACACAAAATCCTGTAAAAGTTATGTTTTAAATTCGGTAAAACATACGAAAATTAGAGAAACATAGAATAACGAAACCGAGAACTTTTATAAACACACTGTATATGTAAAAAAATTAGTTTATGTATAACATAATTAATATAAATTTTCATTTATATATGTATTATTTTTTAGTATGGACACTTGCCGTTGGAACTTAAGTAATGCATCTGAATTAATATCATTTCGTTGGTTGATTATAGCAATGATTTATATAGCGACAATAATACTTACAATATGTTCTGATTCGATCGATGAAAAGTTGTATTACACAAACAATGCGAATATAACATTAACACAACAGGAAATGGTAAGTTTTTTTTATACATAAACTCGTACATATAGTACGATTTATTTAACTTCCAATTCTTATACTGATGACTTTCTTTCCTTTTATCCGACTGCAGTTTAGCAATAATATTTTAAGTGTGTGGAGCAGTCTTGCAGTTACGCGTAGCATTGTCGCCATATGTGGTTGGATTATGATCGGTTTAATACCACATAAAGATTTGCTGTATGAGTATTTAGTGGATTTAGCAAAATACCAATTACCAAATAATTAATATATTGCCAAATACGAAGAAATCAATTGAAAGTAAGTTACAATTTATGTATTATAATTACATACGTATTTACCCACAAAAAAAAAACAGTATAACAAATACAATAACTGTTCTTTAAATATATGGAAATACATAAAGTACATAATTACAATAATATATACACAAGTACATAAATTTATGTACTTACTATATGTACATACAATGTTTACCCGAACGATTTACTTATTAAGTAAAACTTGTTATTTAAATATGCATATGAAACCGATTTAAATGTATAGAAGGTATATACACTAACGCATATATATAAATTAGAAACATGTAAGAATATGAACTAATACAAACATATGTACATACATATATTATATAATACATAGTTAAATAAGTAATCAAGACAAAACGAAGCTTTAAGATTGTATTAGTACAATATTTGCTTAAGCCCTTCAAAGGCCGCTAGAAAATGTATTATACTTAGGTATAATATACATATTATAGAGAATTACATACTATATTTATTTACACTATTGATATTTGTACATAAGTATGTGTGTATAATCATTAAGCGTTCTATGGGCATATTTACTTTTAAATTAATCTAAACCATAAAGGAATTATTTGAATATTAAAATTTCTTATTTTACTCAACTCATATTATCAATCAAATGAATCTATTAGTACAGAGATAATCTGCCAGGTCATTGGCTAAGCTATCTATAACACTTCTGCTATGCTGGGAAAAGTCAGATATTTATTCTTATTAATAAATATTCATTCATTCATCAACTATGGCGACTTTTTCAGTTACATTCGTGTATTTTTATATAATGTCGAACAGTTTCGTTGGTACTAAAATATTGGTTGTAAAATTTTGCATTAAACTTCGCATTCATAATATTTGCCCAGGTATATAGATAATTTGATTTTTATCTAATATGCTTTGTGATATAAATATTTAAATGCTTCCTTTGGACGCTCAGTTTTTACCCAAGAATGATAGAATAGAAGATTGCGCCCATCAGAGACCATTTATAAGCGCTGTGACGTAGCATTGGTCAATTTGCGAAAGAAATGACAAATTAAAAAGAAAAATGTAAACAATGTGGAATAACGTATGAATAATGCAACCATTGGACTAGAGTGACATCACATACACAGCTGATTACATCAAATTCATCCGTGATTTGTTCCCATTTTTTATCTACCGGCGCCCATCAGAGACCATTTATAAGCGCTGTGACGTAGCATTGGTCAATTTGCGAAAGAAATGACAAATTAAAAAGAAAAATGTAAACAATGCGGAATAACGTATGAATAATGCAACCATTGGACTAGAGTGACATCACATACACAGCTGATTACATCAAATTCATCCGTGATTTGTTCCCATTTTTTATCTACCGGGGTGGTGCTATGGTGTTTAGGTGAAAAAATAAAAGAAAAATATATGTATATATATATGTGGTACTTGTAAGCCCCAAAGGACTCTTTAACTGAGCTTCTCTTCCAGTACTGTTATATTGTTAAATTTTGGACAGTATTAGAATTTTTATTATTTTAGCCGGTTCCGAATGGTAGAATCCTTGTGACATTACTTTTTCTGAGCTTTGTCACAGAGTTCTTTTAGAAGCGTTCCCAAGGCAAATGTTTACTGCCGGAAGATACCGTTTGAAAGAAAAATCTTTTCGATATTAAATTTGTGCTTCAGCTAGGGATTGAATCCACGACCTTCAGATCAGAAGGCCTACTCACTAACCACTGAGCTACTGCACCCACATTTGTTTAGGTTATCGAAATAAATATTCATGCAAGCGAAAGTTGAGGTTCAATTATCCAATCATATCGTATCGTATCGTATCGTATAGATTGTAGCAGTATACATATAAGAATTCATGAAGATAATTTTCGTAAAAAAATGGATCAGAGAATTAAAAATATTGACCTTGCAAAATTCCAGCCAGAAATAAAAAAAAAAAAAAAAATACATCATTAATTTTCATATGTAATCAATTTTTAAACCTTTGTATTTATGTAATCGTCAAATGTCTTTTGAATAATTAAGAAAGTGAGAACGGATTTTAATAGCTTTCAATGAGTAAGAGACGTTAATAGTTTTTAATTTTCGAAGTTTTGATAAATTGGTTTAAAGTCGACCACATTAGAAATCTTAAATCGAATTAGAAACGATGCAAAAGTCATATAAAATCCATAAAGAAGTCCCAATATAAAAATAGAAATCATGAAAAATTGCTCTAATCGTCACATCTGATAACGTAGTAAAACAAATGTCAAATATCGTAACGTATCGCATAATTCTATCCTCAACAGATTTCTACCATACGATACAATGTGAAACGAATTGAGTAATTACTTGTGTTCCTATTTTATTGTCAATGTTTGCTGTTAAACTAATGCAGTTGTTGCTGTGTTGAGGAATAAAGATAGAGCGGGAAAAAAAAATTAATAATTAACTTACAACTTCCATTTGCAGATCGAAGATTCAACTAAAACATTGGCTAAGAGAGTAAAGGCTCAATTATAGAAACTTAACGTAACTGAAATATGTTTGGAATAACCAGATACATACGTAATCCGTAAAAAAGATTATTAAGTGACAGTTTGTCTGTGCTGAGTTACGTTAAGTTAAGTTTCTATAATTGAACAGAACATTGACAGTTGATACAGATAATATAATATCGGCATTACATGCATCATATGCATATATACGTGATATTGCTACGATACTATACGATACAATTGGATAACTGAAGCTTTATGTTACTGAAAAGAGAAAATGTAAAGTAGTGAAAACTCATTTATTTATAAGTTTTTACCAGTGTTTACTCTTACTGAAGGGTTTATAAGTTTGTCTAGTGCATTTCAAAGTTTTTAAATGACACACACACATTTCGATTTCTTAGTTCCACTAGTATGATATTATTGCGGGGAAGGCGCTAATTATATTATATGTGATAATGGCATTTATTTATATTTTCTTACAACTCTCTCTCTCGCTCTTTCTCATTTGTAAGAACTAATATCGGTCTTCTATCTTTCAATAAATTAAAATATTCAATTTTGTTTTATAAATATATATTAAATTGAATATTTTATAATTTATTATAAACATTTTATTTAAACACACGCTCCACCTTTATTTTGCTTTGTTTATTTTCTAATACACATAGTGATTAAGAAATAACAAATTATTGGATGAAATTAACAATTCCTAAAAATAACATATTACATACCATAGAAGAGAACACCAAAAAGTATTTAGATTATATTATTTTGTAAAGATTTTTAGGTACAAATTAAAACATTACAATCGTACACGTACCGCAGATTAGTTCTAACTGCATATCGGATTGCGGAATCTGTATGAGGCGACATGAAGAATGATCTCACAATTTAAAAAAAAATTGTTTAATTTTCATATATCATATTTACGCTTTATTTTCATACATACATACATATGTACTATATATATATATATATTTATTAGAAATAGAAATTTATATTCTCAAGCTAAATCTAAATACATATATTATATCTACGATATTTGTGTTTAATTACATAGTAGTATATATATAGATTTAATAATACTGTACTTAAAATAATTTGTTATTATGTACATACATACTTATATACAATAAATGATTGATGATGATGATAATAATAAGTTACTCAGAGAGTGTATATATGTAATCGTATTTGTAAAATATTCTAAAAAACGCTTAAATTGTTTCAAATACGCATATTAATTTCAAAATTATATTTAAAATTTACTATAAATATATGCATATGTATATAATGAATTACTGTATCATATCGCACTTATGTATGTATAATATTTACATTTAAAATTAATATTATCATTATTTTATTGTATTTAGTTTACATACATACATACAGATGAGTACAAGCAGTAAATATGTCTACGATATAATAAATATAATATGTATAACAACATGCTTAAAGGCAATATTAACGCATATTAAGCTAGACTTAGACAACTCTAAAATAAGACTTGATTTACGCAATAGTAATAACAATAATAATATAAACATAATCGAATTGAATAAATACGTACACAACAGTGTTTTATTTACATTTGTAAGGCATAATTTAAAATATATTTTTTTTTCATAGGTTAGGTACAGTAATAGTCGAATATACTATAAGTTAAAGTAAGGTAAGTGGCAATTTCAGAAAAAACCAAAATGAAATAATTTACAGCTACTTACTTACTACTTAAGAATTAAATTATCCTAAGCCATTGAAGAAAATATTGGTTCTGGTTTCATGTGGATATGGTCTTAAACCCATAGAAAATGTTACTCCTACAACAGCAATGATAACAACAACAACAACAACAAAACTAACCTGGTTTTATATTACTTTAAGGCGTCTTCCAAAATAGTTTGTGTTCACCGAAATTATTCATTATCCTGTTCAATAGCAGCAAACGGCAAATTAGTTGCCCGCAATTATACTTAATAGATCATCTTAAAGTTTGAATCCGTTTTTGCACAATTTTTTATATTGGAAATATATCAAACAAGCCAATTCGAACTTTAAAATGATTTCAACTTTGACTATAACTACAGCCCAGTGTATTTAAAAAAACATAATTATTACAATTTTTCCACTTACATCTATGGTTTTTTGTTTTAATGGAATTGATCGACTTTGTCAAATTGTACCACGACGACCAGGTTGAGTTTCTTTGTTTGTTTTCTTTTTTTTTGCAAATTTGTTTTAAACTTTTTTCCAGTTGAACTATCCTCAACATTTTCGATTTCATTGGTTCAAGTTCTTCAGGAACTGGTTAAGGAACTGAATCAATTATAAACATTTCGCTGTTGACCTCAAACCATAAGGTATATTTTTTGGTTGCAGCCCTTGGCTTTTGCAATCACGTAAAACAAATGCTTTTTCAACCCTCACTAACGCATACATACATACGAATCTTCCCAGTGTGCAATGAAATTTAGCCAATACACAAACCACACGTTTGAAGGACATAGCAACTTTTTAAATATCTACATTGCCATATTGCCTTTATAGCTTTTATATACCTATTGTTTTTAACGTATTTTTGAAAGTCAATTTAAACTGGTTTCCACATTAATTCCATTAAGTATTATTAAGTACTAGGTATGGTGTAAAGCGTGATCCAGCGCGATATCGGTAATCGTGGCCCATCGAGAACAGTAATCCTTCGGCCATATTTAATTGTACTGTAAAAGGCGATATCTGACAATTGGTGTTTATGAAAGGTGACAGTCAACTTATTTCACAACGTTTTGGTTGCGTCAGTATGTATTACTTTTCTCCACAAAAATTTAGTAGCTTTATTTTGACACAGCATATTGCATGAATATAATCATTCGGTATCAGTGACCTAGTAATATTTTTCATTAAATTATCACGAATATTATTATTTTTTCTCAACTGATTTAAAATTATTTTAATTTTTTTCCTATTAAAATAGCAAAAGTAACGAACAGAAATTGTCCCAGACCATATTTCTATTGAATGTGAATAATTTTCAGCGTTATAAATACTAGTATTTTTATATATTTCAATAAAAATAATGTTTACAAGAGTTCATGGAAAGACAAACTGTTCTATCACTTCTCCTAATCTTTAGGGAGACATCACAATAGGATCAGTATACCCGAATAGGGGAAAAGATTGGTCCGTTTGTAATACTAAGAAAAAATTGTCGCAGAAAGAGGGCGATGGTTGCAGACTGTGTCATTTTAAAACGCTATATTTGGCATTTTAGATTAGATTAAACAAATTGATTCAAATGAAAATTGCAGCCTAATTTCTCGGTTTTTTTTTTGAAATGTCATTATATATTGGGAGAGGGAATATTGCATTAACTTATAACAATCAATTAGATTAAGTCGTGTTCGTTATATATAAAATATTTTGAAAATTAATTTTTAAATAATATTTAAGTAATTAAATGGCATTGTTTAATTTATTTATTTTCTATAGCTTTATATTCAATTTGGGCGAATAGACTTTTTAAATATGTAGATTTATTAAAAAAAAAAATCTCCTTACAGTCGGCTGGGGCCGACCAAATTATACCCTGCATATGTAGTGATATATATAAAAAGTTTGCTCGTATATCCATCCTTTTCTTCCACTACTTTGTATAGGACCTACATTAAGAAGCAGGCGTACCTCACCAATTTTGGAGGATCAATTTCTGCCTATAATACTAAACTACATAGGTTGCAATGGGTTGACCTAGGCGTATTAATTAGTAAGTTATGGGTGTTTTAATGTTTAAGATAAATCCGAGACTTTATACGGAAGATATATAAAAAGTGGGAGTGACGTATCTCTTTCTGGTATATCTAATTAATTTTTCAATATCAATCCACACCTTAAATTTGGTTGTCCTACGCTAAATAGTTTGTAAGTTATGGAGCTTAAAAGTTTTAGTTTAATTCGACTCGACTTTGTATGGGAGACCTATGAAGGAGTGGGCGTGGCACACTGATTTTCTGCCAGCTTATTTCCGACTACGATATTAATCTAAGTGTCAATTATGGTTATTTTAGGCAGGAGATTGCCGAAGTTACAGCTGTTTAAATTTAAAAGAATTTCAGTCATTTTGCATGGGGGCTGCAATGAACAGTGGGCATGGCGCTCCCATTTCCTATGACCCTAGTTGCTCGTACAATACTTATCCATACCTTAAATCTCGTTGTCCTACGCTAAATGGTTTGTAAGTTATGGAGCTTAAAAGTTTTAATTTAATTCCCTTGACTTTGTATGGGAGACTCATGAAGGAGTGGGCGTGGCACACTGATTTTCTTCCAGATTTTTGCCGACTACGATATTAATTTAAGTGTCAATTATGGTTATTCTAGACAGAAGATTGCCGAAGTTACAGTTGTTTTAATTTAAAATTTGTATGGGGGCTACGATAAACAGTGGGCGTGGTTGGCCCATTTTCTGTGAGCCTAGTTGCTCGTGAAATACTAATCCACACCTTAAATCTCGTTATTCTACGCTGAATAGTTTGCAAGTTATAACCGGTAACATTTTTTTTAATTTCCGCAACTTTGTATGGGAGACCCAAAAAGCAGTGGGCGTGGCACACTGATTTTCTGCCATATTATTTCCGACTACCATGTTAATCTCAGTGTCAATTATGGTTATTCTGGATAGAAGATTGTAGAAGTTACAGCTGTTTAAATTTAAAAGAAGTACAGACACTTTGTATGAGAGCTACGCTAAAAAGTAGGCGTGGCTCAACCACTTTTGGCGAGGTTATATAGTAGTATAATATAAGTCTATGTACCAAATATTGTTGTCCCAAGTCGTATTTTATGTGAGTTATAGCAAGTTAAAGATTTTGAAAATTTCGAGGTTAGTCGCTTTGAATGCTTGGTGTGGGCGTGGTTATTGACCGATCATACCCAATATCAATCCCCTCCGTACCCTTGGATTATAGATTACTTATGCCAAATTT
This sequence comes from Megamerina dolium, assembly GCA_963854835.1. NCBI lineage: Eukaryota > Metazoa > Arthropoda > Insecta > Diptera > Megamerinidae > Megamerina > Megamerina dolium. The sequence goes on from OY978528.1 coordinate 14,709,310, forward strand.
CATCGAAATAGCTCAATATTTACTCAAGTTATCGTGCGAACCAGCCAGGTGACAGACAGACGGACGGACGGACGGACGGACGGACGGACATCGTTAAATCGAAAATTTAATCGACGCTGATCACGAATATATATCCATGTCTATATCTCCGGAGATTCCTTCAAGTGGACACAAACATCTGACCGAAATGAATATACCATGCATATTGCATTATGCAGGGTATAAAAATTATTATTATACGAAAACTACATAAAAATCGATTATGACAAACAAAATCTATTGCAACTCGCCTCACCATCCCCTATTTAGTAATTGAAATTTTAGTTATCACATTGTTACTTATACGTCATGGTGGTACATGTCATCCCAAATGTATACTATAAAAAATGCGTAAAATTTTATTGTGATTAGCATGGATGTGCCTATGCATTTGCAAATTTAGGTTTGTTGTTTTTGTATAAAAAGTGAAGACGAATATTTAGAGTATACATTTTTTTAAATAATCCTTTTCATAAGATAAAGTTTTTTCAAGGCTATTTTGAATATGCGATATATCGTATATTCATCAGTATATTACTATTATTTATCAAACTTAGTTTACTTCATTTTTACCATGAATACACTACCTACACACATCGTGTGGTAATGAAATGCACTTAGAAGATTGTTGCTACATATTCAGTTTTCTCAATTTCTTTAACGATGCGTCAATATCGAAAATTATTGTATTATACGCACATTAAAAGAAGTTCTCTTGTTGCTTGATGACACCTCACCTTTGGTTGTCATACACTCATAATTCTCTTTATAGTACGCAGAATCGCTCAATATGTTATGGTTTCAGCTCAGTTAAGTTAAGTAGATTTCTGTAGCTAAATAGGCATGGGATTGAAGTTGTTTTAGTTGTGCAGTATTTTCAGTTGCATTCTACTTCTTAAGGTAACTAGATGTGTGTTTTGTTTTTGTTTATTTCTTGGCTAAGCACTTATGGTCGTCGAAAGCAACAATAGACGAGGTCGAGGCCTTAACTTTGCTATTGTATCGACTTGTTTATATATTGTGTCTTGTGCGTACGTCAAAAAGATCTAAAGTACATATAAGTAGGTACCTACTATGAATAGAATATGAATAGTATACTTAAGTATAACTAAATATTTACTTTAGTTTGTAGGGGCAACCGATATGTCTTTAATTTTTATGAAGTATACCTTACATTGTATATATGACATTTGAAATTGTATAATGATTGATTACGAATTTGGGTGTGTTTAAAGAATATACATATATATTATTATATGAGTACATGGCGACTTTATGTATGTGTGTACATAATAGGTAAATACCTCAAGTCCATTAAATTGCAATGTGATCATAATTAACGAAATAATATTTGAACATAATAAATATCAATGTATTCAAATTTATCATTACGGTAGATTTAATTGCAACTTAACCAGTAAATTCAAAATCTATATTGTTGATTTGCATCATTATCTAGGTACAATTTTATGTTCTCTTTATTATAGAACCATATTATGTTGTACATAAAGACTTGAATAATTAATGCAGAATGCTGATTGAATTAATAAACGTAAAATTGGAATGAAACGACGATGATTAAAACGAAACAATACATAGAGCAAAGCATAAGGAATGAAATCCATAGAGAAATCACACTCGCACGCATAAAATTGGTGTTGGAGAGATGTAATAACAGAAAACAATCGACAGAAACACAATGTAACATAACACAACACAACACATCAGTGGTTTTCGAAGCAAATGAAATAATAAAGTTTTAAAACCAAAAGCAAATATAATCAAAATGATTAATTATTTAGACGTTTAAGGACGTTTCATGCATAGGAACTTTGTATTAGGTACCCATACAACCACTTTTGCTAAAGAGGATTTTGTTCAATAAGTGGTTTCGAACTTTATATGGTTTAAAAAGTTTTCAATATCCATATGTATATATTTGTTGCTTTTATTCTAATCAGTATTGGGGCAACCGAACTTATTGTATATGAAATTCTTACATTAAAGCACTAGTCGAATATGGACAGTCTGGGCTGGGCTGATGATGCTTTATTTTGGTGGTATTTGGTTTGTTTTTACATACATAAAACCATTATTGATTTCATGATCAAAATTTGGGTTTGAAAATGTAAAAGCATTGCCTATAAAGGGTGTTTTTTTTTTGCATGTTTCTTTTTACTTAAGTATGACAAATTGCAATTACAGGTGGTGCAATTACTTTCGCAACTACAATCTACATAAGATTTCCAACAGTGAATATTCTCTTGAGTAGAATAGTAACCAATACAATGAAAGTTATAGTCATATGGTCAGTTCTATACTAACTATGCTGAGTAAATATGAGTTAGAGAAAGTAGTAAAGTACGATTACTTGGAAGCCATTAAAGACCCATAAGCTTTTAATTGATATATTGGTTAAAAAAAAAAATAAATATGTGGCACTTAAAGCCCCAAAGGGCTCATTGGCCGAGCTTCTCTTCCACTACTGTTGTGCGTCTTAAATTTGGACAATATTAGAAGGGACTTACTTATTTTAGTCGGTTCCGAACGGCAGAACACTTGTGACATCACTTTTTCTGAGCTTTGTCACAGAGTTCTTTTAGAAGCTTTTTCATGGCAAGTTGTTACTGTCGGAAGAATTGCCAATTGCTTGCCGACAGGTGGGTACCATTCGAAAGAAAAATCTTATCGATATAAAATTATTCATCATCCGGGGATTGAACCACGACCTACAGTCAGAAGGCGAACACACTAACCACTGAGCTACGGCACCCATATATTGGTTTGGCAACTAAAAAATTGCCAAAGTGATTGTCGATGTTTTCATACAAAAATTTGTGTAGAGTCAGCAACAATTATATGTGAAATCGAATAAACTAGTCGATATTGCAATACTGGGAGGAACAAGTACTACTTCTCTTACTGATCCTTTCGATTTCCATATTGTTCAATTTTATATATTTATAGGGAATTTCATTAATCTTATGCTGTACTGAAAAATGTTGTCTTAGCTTCAATCGCAGCTAATTTAGGTTGAAAGTATTAACAGACATTAATTTAAACGAATGTTTTGGCCGATTTTGTAAAGCAGTATTCTTGTGATATCACTTATTGAACAGGATTACAGAATATTTTGAGTCTATAATATCGGACACATTTTTTACTGATCTTAGCTAAAAGTTCTTTAAAATTACTATTTGAAAAATAAAAAAATCTTAAACTACATTCTGTCAAATAAGTCCCGGAAATTCTCATTTTTAATTTTCCCTCTGAGAATATTTCAAAAAAATTTGTTTCCCAGGTTGGCACAACTGTCAGCCACTATTCTGTGAATTTTTATTGCTATGTGTCATTTAGTTTGGTTACGGCGTCATTAGGAACAAGTCAACCTTTTGTGTGCGTTGCGATTTCTTCTCGCCCCTCTTTGAACGGTTTATACCAATCGTAAACTTGAGTTTTCGACATGGTTGAATCACCAAATGTTTTTTTTTCAACATTTTCATCGTTTTGGCACAAGAAATTTCGTTTGAAACACAAAATTTCACACAAACTCTTTGTTCGATATTTTTATCCATAGTAAAAATCGCAACGCACACAAAAGGTTGACTTGTTCCTAATGACTTGTTCCTATTTGACAAAATGTATAGTGCAGGAAAAAAGACAATTCATCATGAAAACCAATCTTCAAATCAGAACAAACATAATAATTTTGTACAAGTTTATCTGCTTTGTTCAAAGAAAGATTAACAAAGTGAATTTTTAAAGTTCCATTCATTTTCAATTGCTCAATATGGATGTACTGGAATGTATTCTGAACAACCGTGCCATACACCTCACTGACTGACCGATTACAGAATTTTGCCTTTTTCTCCTGCTTTTGCTTCTCTCTAGATTGGATCCGTGTTTCATCGATGGCACGATTGCGACGGAAAATGATTAAAAAATAAGAGGACATAGCGGAGGCACTAAAAATCAATCATTTCACAGTTTGGAATCATTTTAAAAAGGCTGGCACCTGAATTATCGCAAAAAAAAATTTGCTTGATCGAATTACCATCTGTGAAGCGCAGCTGAAACTCGACGAAATCGAACCATTTCTGAAACGAATCATCACGGGCGATGAGTCCAACAATATTGAATGAAAAAAAAGGTCAAGGCTAAGGCCAAGAAAAAACGACCAGAATTGGCCAACGGAAATGGAGTTGTGCTCCATCATATCAGACCACACACACAATACGTTTGATGACTTGGCACAAATTGCAAAACTTGGATGGGAAGCTTTGATACACCGGCCATATAGCACAGACCTTGCGCCATCCGATTACCATTTGTTTCGGTCTTCGTCGATAAACCACAGACGTTCTATACCGATGGAATTATGAAGCTACTCGAAAAATGGCAAAAGGTCATAAATAATAAAAGAAAATTTTGTTCAAAAATTTAATAAAAATTCGTGGAGAATTTTTATTCACCCACCATGTGCATTTCCATGGAAGAATTCAACAATACAGGGTATAACTTATATTTGCTATGTAACCATATACAATACTAAATTTAAATATGCAATTGAATATAAAACTGAACTTAATAATTTATATTCGCAATTGATTGTAAATATTTTTGGGTTTTGCTATTTTCAAAGACAAAATCGCAATTATGATTTATTTGTGTTCGACCATGAGCATTCAAAAAGTGAACAGCATATGAGGAAGAGATTGCAAAATCAATTATGACAATCCCATTACTTATATGTTACTATAGATTATTGCCACAATATGTATAGAGATGTTAATCAAAAATAAAATACGGTATTTTTTTAGGACGCATTATTAACACATTTAAAGAATCTTACAATTTTATTTTTGTATAATATTAAAATTGATCAATAATACACAATTCAATATACATATCTCTATATACTCTCTATTGTTGAATCAAATACTATAAAACACATAACGTGTTTTTTACGATTATTATTTGATTTTTATTCTCCTTCTTCTTCTTCTTCCTGTTCGTTTCATTTGATATTTGAAGAAAGAAAATTACATCGTCTGAAAATTCAATTTTTTATCTTGGTTTTTTGTTTTATTTTTGTAATATGTGTACGATATTTGTAAAATTATTGCTCTTTGGGTATATGTTAATACTAAGCATAAGTATATAGGTATGTAAATAAAGTTATTGCCTATGTAGCTGCTTTCAAGGGTACGTGACTGTAAGTCATATACATGTATATATATGGATACTTAGCTGTATTTACATATATTCGACGATGCCGCAAAGGAAACGGAATCAGTTCTACTATCCGTTCAACTTGGTCCGGATCGACCTCTTTTACAATGAAATATCTCTTCGCAGCATACTTGAGGACCAGTCGAAGTCACAGTAGCATTCAAAACTTGCTGCAAAGCATTCTGTGAAATTTTGTGGAATGTGTCGAGTTTTATATTACATGTCATTTGTGTTACTTAGAGTATACGTATGTGCACTCTTGGTGAATTTTAAGACCTTATTCTTATAGTAAATAGTTATATGCACGTCTATACATAACTAAATACTTACATACATAACATATTTATATGAACACATATATAATAGTTATCTTATATATGTATATATATATATATGTATATGCAGCACACATACGAATATGAATATTGTTAAGGAAAAGGTTAGTATTAGTATATTCGCATATTATGTATGTATGTGTGTACTCGCACAGATATGAACTTGCGGGAGTGCATGTGTGTGTAAAACGGAACGAACCTATTCAAACTTTATTGCGAATTTCTGTAGCATGAGATCAGAACAACTGTTAAGCTATGATGCTTATGCTCGTATTTGACATTTACTTTTTGTCTTAAATTTTACTATGGATATGAATGTTCATATAATGATTTTTACTATTTAGTATTCCTATGCAAGTGTTGCGTATATGTTTCACATGAATTATCATTTCATTTATAAAACTACATCGTTTAACATGTAGATACGTAAATTTATTACAGACTTATAATACAGCATTTTTGCTTTAAAGATAACTACTCGTCGCTCTTGTTTATGAGTATTTAACCAGTAAAATAGTTTTATGAACATACATACGAGTATTTTGAATTGTCACATAAATATACTCTTGGCTGATTTGTGCTCGATTTGAGATTGAAATGCAAGTGGTAAATCCTTAAAGAAAACAAATTTTGTGATTCAATTATGTTGTTTCTATTTCAATGTTCAATGTTCAACAACTGTTTTCCGTTAGAATTTCTTAGGCGGCTTTTCTACTACTTCCATAAAGATTATTTTATATATTCTTGGGGCATATTGTTTATTTTTTTATATATAAATTTATGTTTTGATGTGTAAATATGATTACTTCGCAAAATGGGGCAACCTGATGATTCTGACATTATAGCTCAGAACACACCAAGGAAAAAAGCAATAAGCAATTGATTGCCAGGAAGCTGGTACTCATACTTAGATCTTGCCAATAACTAGGTTATATTTTTACAAAGTGGAAACGAGTCAGGGTGATATTCTTTCCTAAGGGGGGTAATAAACTAGCAAATCAACCAAAATTCTACATACTCAAAGCTTTTTAATAATTTTTGTTAAAAGCAATAGTAATACTAGTAGATCTATATAATCCAGTGGGAGGTACCAATAAAAATCCGCTCTGATTTGCTTAGCAATGCAGCAAATCAGCAATTACTTCAATCCACAAAATCCTTCAGAGAATAGAGAAAGCAATTGGTGCGAAGAAAATAGCAATAGCAATAGTTTGGAATAATTGAAACAAGAAAGCATTTTTTGTTTGCCAAATTTGATTTTTTTCCGTATACATTCCTTTTAAGTCAATGATTTTCTACCTTTTTTATACCCCCAAAAATTAGTCTTTCGAAGACTATCCAAAATGGGCATCAATTGCAGCTGCGAATTCCTCATTTGAGCTATCTTTTCATGTTTGGAAATAGGATGAAGGGACCAGATCTTGCGAATACCAGTTCAAACCCGATTTCGTGCAATTTTACTTGTGCAACTAAAGATGAATGAGCAAGTGTATTATCGCGAAGATGAGAAAACGCGATATCTATTGCGAAGACCTTCAAACGTCATACTTCAAACGTCATGTATGATATTGAATACATGACACCTTTGTGATCTCCCCACATTCATTTTGAGGTCGTTCAACTATCATATCAATTATCATTCAACTATCAACTATCAAATATCATAGATTTTTTGCTTGTACGGTCACAACAAAAGTCATTTTTGAATCATCTGTATCGGCGATACGGAGTCCGAATAATACTTTTCTAGCTTGACTATGGTCTCAGTTATGATTTTCTTGCATTAGAATTTCACTTCTAATACTATCTAAATTTCACACGCACAATACTGAGAGAGTGGCTAGGTGGTATCACAAAGGGCCTTTCTGGTATAAGTATGTCCACTCCGAGAGCAGCCGCAATAGCGTAACCTAAATAAATCTCTTAGAATTATTCCATTCTTTTTGCATCATCTAGTAAATGTGCTCGATTTATTAATACATATCCCCAAATTACACAGTAAATCAATAAAATACTCATGAGCAGACACATAGTAGCCGCTGTAGGCGAATTCAGCAAAAGAAATATCAAAAGTTTAAGTCTGCCCTCAAGGGTTTTTCTGTCATCATTAAAAATAAATAGAAATAAATATGTGGCACTTTAAGCCCCGAAGGACTCTTTGGCCAAGCTTCGAAGGTAGCTACTTATATTTTAACCGGTTCCGAACGGCAGAACCCTTGTGACATCACTTTTTCTGAGCCTTTCTGACAGAATTCTTTTTAGAAGATTTTTCATGGCAAATTCTTACTGCCGGAAGAATTGCCAATTGCTTACCGAGAGGTGGGTACCATTCGAAAGAAAAATATTTTCGATATTAAATTTGTTATGCTTCAGCCGGGGATTGAAAATATATGGTGTCAAATATATTTGCATCACCTTAGTTATAAAACTCACCTGGGAGCCTCATTTAAACTCTGTCATAAAAAGGCCACAAACTCACTGTAAACAACCTACTGGTAAAACGTGGGTCTTAGCTCCACATGATCTTACCCAGTAAGCTATACGGCTCGATAATATGGTCGGAGAGGACTATCAAAATAATGGCACAAAGTAAATTAAATTAACTCCAAAGGCCGGTAATATTTTAATACGATAGGAGCAATGAGGACTACTTCAACGTTAGGAGTGGAGGCTCTGCTGAGACTAAAACCATTGTATATAACAATTAAGGGCAAAGCAGCAAAGAGGTTTTAAGTATCAACAAACTTTACATATATAAGGAAAGGAATCACAGTGGCCATATGAAGATCCTACAATGGTTTATATCAGCAAAATCTATTGCAGTAATCAAATAAACCCTCTGACCCTGAGTTCAGAGAAATTCTGCTATGTGGTAATTTCTAGTCGAACGAACTGGAATTTAAGTCAGGAATGGTTAAAAGAAGATGCCCAAATCTTATGGCTCCAAAAAGTCCCACGGCGTGGAAGTTGCAGCAATATCAGCAATATCTAAATAAGAAAAACACAATTTTTTTTTGCGGAGCTATACGAGTATGTAATAAACGAAGTGTCTATGCCAGAGTAAGATGCGTGCTCTGTTTGTTTTGTTTCATATGTTGGGGTTGGCAACCCTTTCATTTATATAAAACATCTCTTCTTCTTATTGCCTTCCGTTGTGTTTATATTTCTTTATTATAGGAAGAAATACAACAAAATTGAAAATCAATATATCATACTATCAGACAGCCAAACTATAATAAAAGTATTAAACAAATAGACATTCCACCACATGTCTGTTCTAGAATGCCATAAATCTCTAAACCAGCTGACAAAAAAAGAATGAGGTAACACTTATCTGAGTGCCAAAGCATAGTGGTTTTGTTGGAAATTAAAAAGTGGATAAGCAAGCAAGACTAGAGGCTAAACAGCTCAACTCTACTCTATTCCGCGAAATTGCGGAGCAGAGTACCTCACTAGGTTTCGCAAAACAGACATAAATAAATAAATCGAGAAATGGGTGATGAGCAGAACAATCAAAAGATGGTCTCAACATCAGACCATAAGGCACTCAAAAGAGCGATAATGTCATTATTTTAAACTGGTAAAACCTATATGGGGCATTGACAGGATACCATAGTTGCAACTATCGCCTATATAATCATCTAAACATATACTTGCCAAATCCCCAACTTTTCTAAGTGAGAGAAAGGAAGGAGATTATAAAGGACAACAGATTACGGATGTAATTAAATATCTAAACACAGTTTACAAGAAGCACAATTAGCACACAATACGTTTTAAAAATGTGTAAAATATATATTTAATAGATTTAATTGATTTTAGACCTATGATTTATTGGTCAAATTTACTTAATATTATCCCTAGATTATTTTTCTTTTTCGATTTGTTTATCCGTCCTAACGTATATACTATACCTACTGAATAAATGATTATGCAAATTGATGGTATTCAAAAAGAATAGAATGGTTATGAGACACGTGTTGAGAGACGTAAATGCATGCGATTATTATTCAATAAATATTATACATATGGTAGGTATTGCTAATTTTCGGCCAGCTTTAAAAATTCTATTCAATTTCACAGTTAAAATGTAATCAATCACACATGTCATATCACTTTATCCGTGCTCATCGATATGTACATGTAATCATTTTTGAACATCCTTTAATGAAGACGTCAATTTTTGATTTCATATGTCGTGCAAAATGAACTCAAAACCAGTCAGATGTGCAAAAACACACGTATATGTTACAAGCATGTGTATAGTATATAACATAAGTAGTACGAGTAGTATGCCGAAACAACCAAAACTAATTCGGTTACTGTTTTTATGCTATGACAGCACAAATACGAATAGTAAGTTTGTAGGTAAGTAAGTGTAGCTAACCACTACCATATTCAATCGGAACTATATAGTACTATGTATATATGCTATAAACAATATATACGGGTATGTACTTACGTATATATGAGTACATACATGTAGTTTCAGGGTGATATTGAGTGAATGACTGAATGTCTTTATAATATTTATCTATGTATCAACAAACATTCATCTGTTGGTCATGTTTAAAATGCTGTTAGCATTTTTTTTTTTTTTTTTTTTTTGTGTCCGGTCGGAAGTTTCTGCAACCACAGGCAAGGAAAGCTGACACAACTACTCTCAGGCAGCTACTATTTCTGCTCTTTCTGATTGCCCTATCATTGTATGTCCGTGTATATCACAACATGTACGGAATGTTGGGTATTGTCATGACACTATATAATGTGTTTTCTTTATATTTACATATATCCGTATATATGTATAGTATGTCGTGGTATTAAATCCTTTTTTTTTTGCGTGAGACAGTAATATGTAATGTTAGAAAAAGGATTCTCATTAGATTCGGTTTTGTGGGTGTTTTTATTTTTCAATTTTGGTTGACATTTTTAAAGGTTTCCATCGTGATTCATTTTCCACTTACATAAAATATATACTCGTGTGTGTTTGTGTATAGTAGTACTGTATGTGATATACGAGAAGACGAGATTGCTGAATAAGGATATGGTAACGACTGCTATAAAATTACAATTGTGGTAAAAGAAGATAAACTTTTTATATAATCATTTTGGAAAAGACATTTGTTATGTTGATTTCAGGTTGTACGTACGATTGTACTTTACAATTGAACAAGCTAGTCTTATCACATCAACAAATGTATGTATGTTTTGAGGGAGGGAAGAGTTGAATTGATATGTGATGGCGACAGCTTAAGGAATATATAATATTTATTGTATTATAAATGTACATATTTTCAAAATAGCGTATTTTTGTGTTGTGCTCTTGTTGCTGGTAATAAAATTCTGTTGAATGTTTCGAAGAAGCTTGACTTTGCTTTACTTATGTTCCTATAACATCACAAATCATCATAATCAATGGATTATTTCACCATAATTAAAGACTCAGATCAAGATAATGAAACTTATTGCATTTCTGAAATCTTTAGTGTGCGTCTAAATAAAAAAATTAGTAGTGCTTTAAGTAAAGTTCGAGCTGATGGTCGCTTAGTTAATTTTGGATGATATATTTATAGCTTAAAACTGTATGTACAAAATAATGAAATGAAAATACATTGTCAATCTACTGGCTATAAAAAATTACATGAAAGTGCTTTAGCTCTAAAATTGTTCTTCAAAAGTAATTTAAGAATTAAAAATACAAGCAACGAAACGAAAAACAAAGCAATAAATATTGAAGAATTGGAAACCAAAAAAAAAAATTTTTAAATCTGCACATTCAATTATCTAGAAAAATATACCTTATCTGATAATCAATAGCAAATTCTTTACATAATATATATGTAAAATTTTTGGTCTCCACGCCATTTCACCAATCTTTCCGATCTTCGGAAAGAAGTAACATAAACCAGTTAACTGGAATCGCTTGATTCACTGAGGTCATTCTAGAAATAACTGAAAAGCGAAAAACACCTTGGATTTGCTGCTAAAGTCTTGGATGAGATATTTTCGCAATGCGTTTCGACAGCGCTGTCTGATGATGCCAATGTAATCCTGGTTGAAATAATAGCAACTGAAATAAGACGGCTGAAGTAAGGGGCGAAAAATGCCTCAGTGAGCTGCGATTGGCCAGAAATCCAACACATGATTTCATATTCAAATTAAAATGTACTTATATAGGGATCTCCACTGGATTTGAAGACCCTAAGGCGCTCTTTTGTACCGATACTACTATATATACCTGACGAAATTTGATTAGTGGGACAGAGTCGCTTTAATGGTATGAAAGAGAAAGCGTAAAAATAATAAGAAGAGAAGAGAAGAACAAGAAAAGGAGAAAGCGCAATAAATATGTAGATAATTTGATAAAACTTCTTGTACCATCGCTAGAGTTGCTACAACGCCAACAAGGAGAAAAATTAAAATTGTACAATTTTAAAAAATCAAGAATTGGTGAAATAAAAAACTCTCGTTAAATTATGTATACTGATGGAAGTGACTGAGATTATACTGATTAAGTGAACACACTCGTGCAATCGATAACCGAAAACAGTCGCAATCCGTATTGCTATAGAACGGATTGGAGAAAAATGGCAATTTAGTATTCGTGCAGGATTGGTTAGTCCACTTGAGTCAATATATTAGATGATATAAAGTTTTTACCCACTTAGAGTTTGAGTTTAGATGTTCCGATGCTAAGGACTCTAATTATTCGATTTATCAGATACGATTACATGCATAAATACGTATGCGGCATTAATAGCTACAGTTAAATTTAGCCAAGTTAATTTTCCAATATCAATTAATTATATTAAAAGGAATCTTATTACCTTTGTACATTTGCCGGTTTTGATCATTTCTAATGTCAAAGATTTAAAGTTGGAGTTGCCAACTGCTTGTCTCAAAAATTGGCAATTTATTGCCGGGAGGTGGACATCAATTGAAACAACATAGTTTTTTTTTTGTTGTTATGTGAAATAATACTAATGACAAGCAATTAAGCTGCGGTAGCTCTTAGATCAGTGCACAGTGTCAGAAAAATTATATTGCATTTCAATTGCCAATAAAGAATAAAATGTACAGTAGGTAAATTCTATACTTGACTGATAATATCATAATATAGTAGTTTGGGCATATACTTTTAGATCAGTCGAAGTTTTAAAAATATTGACAATTCTGCCAATATAAATTTATAACAAACTAATTTCATTAATGATAAATTATAAATAAATGGTATTACATTTAATAAATGAGCTTCATTCTCTGGACTAGGAACTATTGTGTGCAATATGTTTGTGTGTATACTTAAAATAAAATATTTATAAATTATTACATATTAATTACAGTAATAGCCTAACGTTGTAGGTGTTTTTTTCTTGTTTGCAAGCAGATGTATCTGAGCTTTATTGGAAATTGCGTGGTACTTGTGTTGTTTCAATGGTTAACAACATGGTAAAATATTTTAATTAAAACTTTCACACATTTAACTTACATATTGTGTGTATGTGTGTGTATTTTGTACCTACTTATTCACCCCATACTGCGTTTGCTGTCTATCCGCATAGAGATGGGTGGATGTATGAAATTAATTACATGCCATTAAATTAAATTTATTGCTTTGACTTTTCACATCTGATGTTTAAACTACTCGTGCATAGTCGTATATATAATACATATAGTTACAGTTTCTCTTAGCGCATTTGATAAATCGTTGCTACGGCTCATCTGCATACGAGCATAGTAGAATGAGGTTATTATTTCACATATCATTGCTTATTGGTCTCTTTGGACCATCAAAGCCATCTATAGATTATGACTGGAATAATGTACATCATGTGTGATAAATATGAATAAGGGTGAGGCCACCAACAATCAACATGGCGGGTAATAAGACAACGGAAGAGAGTTCATCTCTGATCTCTCCAATGGGATCATAAACAACAGAATATGAATTAAATGCTAGGAGCGTACATAGCAATACTATGAAAAGTGAAACTTATTTTTTGACGTGAAGTAAAACATGAATACCAATTTGAAATATGAACATTTAAACTCGAGTTATAAAACATATGGCGCCAATAATTTTCATATATAATACACATACCACCACCTCGATTATCACAACTAATTTATTAACCATGCATGTGGTGATAAACAAGTGGCAGAAATAAATATTATACATTAGGGTGGGTCAAGCTATTTGCTCACAAATCGAGGGAAAAAAAAATAAAACTACCGAGAATTCTAAAATCTAATTTGCCACTTAAATATTTTTTTTTAGTTTGTATTAAAAACAATACGTTTTTGTAAAAATAAAGTGGCAAAATTGATTCTAGACTCATGGATTCTTGGATCAATATACTTAAATTCAATTATAGTTTAAATTTGTAACATTTTTCTTCGCCATACAACTTTGACTCTCTCTAATATACTGTTTATATTGTGTATATGTACATGATTGACAAATCAAATCATGTTGATTTACTCACTTATTAATTTGGCCGATTATCGATTTTGGCTTTCCACGCTTTTCGCCACAGTTCTCCTATTTGTGTGTGTGTGTGTGTTGCGTGTGATTACGGACTGGCGCATGTAGACACGTTTTTGTTCACATCCAATATTAAACCACATCGTAAGCAAGCAATATTCTTGTTTTCAAAACATAATTTGCTTCTTTGAGCTCGCTATGTGCCGATTGTTGTGATTGGTGCGATGGAAAATATGCAATGGTGGTGGACAAGTGTTTTGTCCAAATAATTAGTGTCCAGATGCTGGCATTTATCGCAAGAGCAAAAAAATCAAAGCCGCTGATTGCTTTAAAGTATTTTAGGCCTTCCGTCTCTGCTATAAAAACTCAAGTTAATTGTGTTTTAGAGTTAAATGTCTTAGCGACTGGATTTTTCAATTTTTCAAGATTAAATTTTTCGATAAACATTTTGGAAATGCTTGAAAATTTCATATTATTTTCTTCTGACAATTGTTGTGGGATTTCTCATGTTAGTTTTCATAAATTGTATTGTATAAGTATAATATTTATCAAATTGTCGATATGGTTAAAATTTATTGTATAAAAATGCAAATAATATTTTGCAAATTAACGGATAATTACTGTTGGAGTGATCATCGAACTGAGAGAACGATTCAAGGAAATTAATAAGGTTGACTTCTGCAAGCTCACCTCACCTTCACGAGAATTGAAGAGCCAATTATTGATGCAATTATTTCAAACGATAGCTGTCAACGGCTTATGTTACTAGACCTTTTCTGGATTGCACCATACTGACATCGAAGAAAGATGGCCTTAACAAGACTCTGAAACATCCACAACACTTCGAACTATACATTGGAGTTGTTTCAAGAACATAAAATTTCGCTTTGGCTCCCAAGTGCATGCAATTTATCGTCCACAGACCACGCTAAAATTCATAATGCGTATTTGAATATCAATTTTTGAAATTAACTGGATTCAGGTTAATCTATTATCAAGACGTTCGTCATATCATCATAACGTACGTGCTAAACTTGGACAGCATCGAGTCACACAAGCAGAAAGTGTGCCAAATCACTTTGGTAAAATTAACTTTATTTAGAAGTTTTTCCCCATTCGAATTGAATAGCATAGCTTTAACCATGAAATCAATATTTGTTAGCCATTATGAGCTACGGTAGTAAATCATGACATCGACAAAATGCATGTATTTTGTTTAGTTAGTCGACTTTCGTTCCACTGCTGTTCTAATTAAAGTTGTGTGAAACAGTATTTTTCATACCACATTGAATTAAAATATTTCAAATAAGATTTCAGTTATAGCATTTTAGATTAATTTTAAGATTTATATACATAAATATATATTATATCCTCAGTTTGTCGACTGGATAGTGATTTGTTTGTGGGTTGCGTCGTAAATTAAATACTTTCATTTATTCAAATTAATTGAGGTTTATTCTCTATAGAGATTCTACAACATTTTCACAGTTGAATTGAACAAAACTGAACAAAGAATATATTATATATACATGTAAGTATATATTTACTAGTTTAGTTATTTTAAAGGGTCATTAGTAAAAGTTTAGCATTAATAGTCTATCACCCGAATGCTAATTAATAATGACCGTATAAAATAAATGAGTACGTACATCTACCTATAAGTAAGTAATAGACCTTATGCCAATTTGTATACCGCAATCATTTTAGGTACGCGTTGTAAATACTAATAATATATATATAGTAGGTACATATCATACCTGCTGTCCCTCAAGAAACGAAGAAAGGAAAACCAAAAGCTCAATACACAAAAGTCCTTGTATAAAAGTGGGAAAACTCGAATGAATGAATGAACTTTGTGTAGATGTACATGTGCGGCCAGCAAAAAGGTTCAACTTGAACATATTGTGTTAATAGCTAATGAAAAGCAGAATCACTTCATAACGCTTATCCATGGTATCGTTATATTGTATTTTATAAGTGAGTGTGTGTGTGTTTTACATCTTTTTTTTTTAAGTTGTTATATTTATGATATATCGTTATAATTGCTTTTGAACATGAATTCATTCGTTATTAAAATTATCACGCTCATGTATTTACTATTAGGTACATAGACAAAGTATACATATCCATAAATACATTGCATAGCAGAATATACATAAATATCTACGTATTATTTTGGATACATAAATATATATTTAAGCCGCTACAAGATATTGGTAGTAATAAACTTATTTTGTACAAACGAAATTAATATAATAAGTCAAAATCAACCACATACAAATAAATATAATATTATACTTATCAATACGAAAATTTGAATAGATTTGATATACACATGTTTCCCTGTAGTAAATTTGGGGCATCGGTGCATTTTCTGAGGATTGAAAATTTACTGAGATGCCATGTCTGAACATCGACCTGATCGACCTGAAAATTAGCACATACACTATTTTCCATTTGCAGCAAAAAAAATAGTATGTTTAAAAGTAATACAATGTAGTACAATGTACTTTATTACGAACTTTAATTCTTTATAATGGGTGAGAGAAAAATCTCCACGGTTTTAGGGTAAATTTTTGAATAAAAATTGTCTCTATTGAAAATCGATTTTAATCAAGTACATATTGGGAATTATGATATATGATCTTCTGCCACTTTTCGACTAGCTTAATAATTTCAACGTTGTAGAACTTCTGTGGTTTATTGACGAAAAACTTGGCAAAGTAATTTTAAGAGGCTCTTCGGTTGACCAATTATTTACGATCAAGATAGTTCTTCAGTCGAAACAAATGGTAGTCAAACGGTGGAAGATCCGGAAGGTGGTTGCATCTTCTCAACTTCCCAACCAAATTCCGTCAATTTGTTCCAAGTCATCAAATATGTGTGTGGTCTGTCATTGTCATGATGGAACACATTTCCTTTTCTGTAAGCGAATTCTGGTCACAATCTTTCATGATTGCTTCGTTCAAATTGTAGAGTTGTGCACAATTGAGGACCGAATTGACCGTTTCGGCAGGTTGTAGCAGCTCGTAATGGATAATTCGTTTCCAATCACACCAAATACTCAATATAACCTTGTTTGCCTTGTTTGATATCATACCACCGTCCTTTGACCAAGATTTTTTCCTATTTTAATATTCTCGATTTAATCCATTTTTCATCGCCCGTGATGATTCGTTTCACAAATGGTTCAATTTCGTTGAGTTTCAGCTGCGCTCCTCCGCTGATAATTCTATGAAGCAAATTTTATAACGTTCCTTCAGGTGGGACTGAAACATCGAGCTTCTATATGTCGTCACCCACTTTGAAATGATTCCAAACCATCATGTGGTTGATGTTTAGTACCTTCGCTATGTCCTGACTTAGCTGGTTTCAACAGCTGCAAGAATTAATCAACTTTTTCAGTGACTTGGCCGGCCAGCGAAGTGTATCTCTAATATCGAAATTTCTAGAATGGAAACAAGCGAACCAATGTTGGGCGGTACGTTCCGTTAAAGCATTCTAACCGTAAAGTGCCGATTTTGCCTTTTTTATGATAGCATCACATAGTGTATTTCTTTAGATATTTCAGTCATTTTCAAATTAATATAACTTTTTACATGAGCAACAAATTACAGAACTGTCCTCACATTGATGCCCAATATATGAGCATCAACATCGTCTAGTAACAAAAAAACGCGAGGGATTTTTACATCACCCAATATTTGGTAGTTGCACTGTGCTAGTTTCCCAAAAACAAAAAAAAAAATCAAGCTATAATTATTATTGCAACTGTGATTGCAACTAGTGCTTTATCCATTCCACACTACTGAATTGGTTCACAGTTTATTTCTGTACATACGAATTTATATTACATTTAAGTACATATATAGGCACCTACGTGCATGCATGTGTATTATATTGTATGTACAATATCTTATATATTTATATACTCGATACATGTGAAAAAGGTGAAATTCTATCAACATCATTAATTTATGGTTTATGCAGATGGTGATTACAATGTGATGTCAATTTCTATTGAATTGCCCATACCCGTATTTTACGTTGTGTTACAATAATTTATAGTCGTAAAGTAATTTAATCTGATATTATCTATCTACCATATGTAATGTGCCTTATCACCACAATTGTGCGTACATTTTTACCTAAAAAGCATACCATTAAATTGGGTACCTTTGAAGGCTGAAGGCTAAAATGTACATTTGAACAGTATGCATATACTCGTATGTAGTACAATATATAGTAAATTTAACAAAAGAATAGGAAGGAAGTTGGTGTGATAATATAAAAGGTATGGAAAAAAAAATCGTATAATGGTTTATGTACCTACCTTATAAATGAAGGTATTTCCCTTGTCCTGTAAATATTTACTTAACCACTTATAAGAGCTGCCCTTTTTTCTACTTTTTTTTGGAAAGCACTTTAATGTTCACTAGGTAGATAAAGAATTTAACTGTATTTTGTACCCAAATATATAATTTGCATAAATAAAAAATGCTCAACTATCACCAGCTTTTCCAAATATATTATAGCGCTACATATACATATATAATCTTAAACTTATATATTTTTTTTACGATACTATAAATTTGCAATGACGATTTTTCTTTTACATTTTAATAATAATAATTAAACGATTTTGAATCACTCTGTACATGTACATGAATGCAATAGAGTATGCAGAATTTGTAAAGTGTATGAATGATTGTCACATATGAGTTTTTGTAAATCCAAATAAATTAGATTGGGCATATATTTTTTTATACATATTTTACATCAATTTATAAAATGAATTATGCTATATATTTTCATATGTTCTCTCGTAATAAATCTCCTTGAAAACTTGATTATTGAAAATATACCTATATACATAAATACATGCAATAAATACTCGTATAAATAGGAGAGAGTCATAAAAGTATGGCTACTCAATTTTCATCATTTTATGTACTCATGTTTTTAATGTTATAATGACAAAAGTGACACTTGATAGCTACGTTTTTTTAAGCATGTTGTTTGTGATACCAGTTGTACTCAAAAAAAAAACCGTGGTTAAGTAGGTTTTTCTTTCTGTTTTTTGTTTTTTTTTTCATGTTTACCACATGAAATAAGTATTTTTCTTTGTAATTCTTTGAGTATAAAAATGAAAATATTTTTTGTTCTTTTTCTTTTTGAATTTTGCTTTGTGTTTTGTCAGTTTTTTGGAATTTTTTTTTCTCAGTTACATGACTTTTTCCAAGTGGTTATATTATACGTAATAGCTCGAACGTATATATTTTATGTAGAATTTCCGATGAGAACATTTTATAGTTAAAAACTCACATTTCTAAAGTTTTTGTTCTGTTTAATTGTCACTTATTGATAACGCCGTGGACTCGAGTGGAAGCGACGGACGTTGAACGACAGCAATAATCGTTGTCTCACTGGCACGAAAATATCTAGTAGCTAATACGTAGACTCAAATTTGTTCAATTCATAACCAAAAATTAAAGTTAAAGTTGCAGCCACCGACTCGGAATATCTAGCAGCAGTTTTGAAGTTCCTAAATGAAACACTCGTTAGAAGGAAAAACCGAAATTGAAATCGAAATTCAATCATATTGCACGACGCCAGTACATTTCAATTTTGCTCTTAGTGATTCATTGACTCAATTGTATTGATGATACATGCATTCATTGCCAATCAATCCATAAATTCTTCTATGAATTATGAATTAATGAAACTTTCATAAAATTTAAAAAATTCGGTGATTTTATTTTATTTTTGTCATGAAAATGTGTACATTTGGATATATTGAATCAAATTTGATTGTGATAATTACGAAAAATATGCTATCAATAAACCCATACATTCTTCAAGAAAGGATTTCTTAAAGTAATGCTCTTTAAATACATAGATTTTAATAATATCGGCATTTTTTATCCAAAATTGAAAACTTTACAAACTTTCACACCTCTCTTATTTTTAATATTTTCAAAAGCCATCCTTTAATATGTTCTTGTATAGTAGGATGGGTTTTTGCAAAAAAAATTTCGAATATAAACCCCTTCATTGAAAGGTTTACTTAAGATTATTTTGGCATAATAAAACAATTTTAAGGACCAATGTGTGGGTCGTTTTATTTATAAATATTACCGTTGAGCATGTCACGATAAGCACTACATTTGCTTCTAAAGAGTTATTGAGCACAGATATTAAATTTAACCAAATCAAGATGATTTCTCAATTCGAGCTTTCAATTAAGGGTTTGTATATTTTAAAATTATTTCCTTTGTACGTGGTGCGACCCAATCTAGTGTACATATCGTATATAAAAATCTGTGATGCAAATTTTAATATCATACATTATTTACATAGTAAGACTCATGTAGAACGTTTAACTCATTTAAATCGTTGTAAGAAGGCTATATTAACATACTTCATTATACAAGTATAGTACACAACTACATACAAAGTCATATACATATGTATATTACAGTATGTAAATTGCATATGAAGAAGGGAAACTGTGTAATAGACCAAGCGATATGCATTCGCTTACTTTAATTCAACAATACACATGTATAACTTTATACAGAGCTGAGTTAATTCAATTTCATTACGAGCATGTATACCATAAGTAGTATATAAAAATCTCCTTACAGTCGGCTGGGGCCGACCAAACTATACCCTGCATATGTAGATTTGTATATAAAAAGTTTACTCGAATATCCAACTTTTCTTTTATTTCCACTTTTCGAGAAACAATTTTTGCATATACTACTAATTTACACCCGAAATATGGTTGACTTTGACGAAGTAAAAGGATTTTAAGATAATTCCGAGGCTTAGTATGGGAGCTATATAAAAAGTGGGCGTGGCTTACCACTTTCTAGTAAATCCAATTAATTTTTCAATGTTAATCCACACCTTAAATTTGGTGTCCTACGTTGAATAGTTTCTAAGTTATGGTGGTTAACATTTTTGTTTAATTTCCTCAACTTTGTATGGGAGCCCCAATAAGAAGTGGGCATGGTACGCTGATTTTTCGGCAGATTATTTCCGACTACCATATTAACCTAAGTGTTAATTATGATTGTTCTAGACAGAAGCATACAGAAGTTACAGCTATTTCAATTTAAAAGAAATTAGGTCATTTTGTATGGCGGCTACTATCAACAGTGGGCGTGGCGCGTCCATTTCCTGTGAGTCTAGTTGCTCCTACAATACTAATACATACCTAAAATCTCGTTCTTTTACGCTAAATGGTTTATAAGTTATGGAGCTTAAAAGTTTTAGTTTAATTCCCTCGTCTTTGTATGGGAGACTCATGAAGGAGTGGGCGTGGCACACTGATTTTCTGCCAGATTATTTCCGACTACGATATTAATCTAAGTGTCAATTATGGTTATTTTAGGCAGGAGATTGCCGAAGTTACAGCTGTTTAAATTTAAAAGAATTTCAGTCATTTTGTATGGGGGCTACGATAAACAGTGGGCGTGGTGCGCCCGTTTTCTGTGAGCCTAGTTGCTCGTACAATACTAATCCATACCTTAAATCTCGTTGTCCTACGCTAAATGGTTTGTAAGTTATGAAGCTTAAAAGTTTCAGTTTAATTCCCTTGACTTTGTATGGGAGACTCATGAAGGAGTGGGCGTGGCACACTGATTTTCTGCCAGATTTTTGCCGACTACGATATTAATCTAAGTGTCAATTATGGTTATTTTAGGCAGAAGATTGCCGAAGTTACAGCTGTTTCAATTTAAAATTTGTATGGGGGCTACA
This sequence comes from Megamerina dolium, assembly GCA_963854835.1. Taxonomy (NCBI): domain Eukaryota; kingdom Metazoa; phylum Arthropoda; class Insecta; order Diptera; family Megamerinidae; genus Megamerina; species Megamerina dolium. The sequence continues at coordinate 14,731,168 of OY978528.1, forward strand.
ATAAACAGTGGGCGTGGCGCACCCATTTCAAGTGAGTCTAGTTGCTCGTACAATACTATTCCATATCTTAAATCTTGTTATTCTACGCTGAATAGTTTGCAAGTTATAACCGGTAACATTTTTTTTAATTTCCGCAACTTTGTATGGGAGACCCAAAAAGCAGTGGGCGTGGCACACTGATTTTCTGCCAGATTTTTGCCGACTACGATATTAATCTAAGTGTCAATTATGGTTATTTTAGGCAGAAGATTGCCGAAGTTACAGCTGTTTCAATTTAAAATTTGTATGGGGGCTACAATAAACAGTGGGCGTGGCGCACCCATTTCAAGTGAGTCTAGTTGCTCGTGAAATACTAATCCACACCTTAAATCTCGTTATTCTACGCTGAATAGTTTGCAAGTTATAACCGGTAACATTTTTTTTAATTTCCGCAACTTTGTATGGGAGACCCAAAAAGCAGTGGGCGTGGCACACTGATTTTCTGCCATATTATTTCCGACTACCATGTTAATCTCAGTGTCAATTATGGTTATTCTGGATAGAAGATTGTAGAAGTTACAGCTGTTTAAATTTAAAAGAAGTACAGACACTTTGTATGAGAGCTACGCTAAAAAGTAGGCGTGGCTCAACCACTTTTGGCGAGGTTATATAGTAGTATAATATAAGTCTATGTACCAAATATTGTTGTCCCAAGTCATATATTATGTGAGTTATAGCAAGTTAAAGATTTTGAAAATTTCGAGGTTAGTCGCTTTGAATGCTTGGTGTGGGCGTGGTTATTGGCCGATCATGCCCAATATCAATCCCCTCCGTACCCTTGGATCATAGATTACTTATGCCAAATTTCATCGAAATAGCTCAATATTTACTCAAGTTATCGTGCGAACCAGCCAGGTGACAGACAGACGGACGGACGGACGGACGGACATCGTTAAATCGAAAATTTAATCGACGCTGATCACGAATATATATCTATGTCTATATCTCCAGAGATTCCTTCAAGTGGACACAAACATCTGACCGAAATGAATATACCATGCATATTGCATTATGCAGGGTATAACAATGTATAAATACTTGTAAATAGCATTATAAACTGATACCAAAGTGTTGAGTTGATCTTAACTTTTAGTAAATATCAAAGTCATTAATGCAAATTCTATTTAACAAATTACTATGATTAAAATCATAACGACTTTTTAGTAAACATGCATATATAGAAAGAAAATTACTTGAATCTAGCAGAATCAAAAAATGTTGGTCGAAGTTTTCTTCAAGTCTTTTTGTATATCTTAAATTGAGATAGATCTTGATTGTGAGCATCATTGTTGAACATCACTGTTTATCAAAATAATATTACGAAATAAAAAAATTTCGACATTATTGGAAAAAAAAAATGTGTGGTATTAATTCATTCGATATTAATGCAGTGCCCTTGTTATGCCATGAAGTTAGTTAGGTGCTGTTTATTTTGATATTCCATATCATCAATGTTTACAATTCTATCAGGGGAGTGAGCAACATTTTAACGTTTGACAAACTATGCGAAATTATGTAAATCACTTTTATTTTAATCAAAATTCGCATTCGATTACACGCTGGCTCCAATCCGTTATCATCCAGTCATTTTGGGGATTATGCCTGAGTATTAAAAATGTTTAAAATACGCTCTATCCTAAAATAAACCGGATTGGCAATGTAGAAGCGAAAATAGAGCGCATTAAGTGACAGTCGTTTTTGTGTATCGGTCGAGAAATGTATAAAGGACAAAGAATAAATATTAAATATATTAAAAATGGTAAAAGTGCTACCGAAACGTTACAAATGATGTAAATTGCTCACGGTGATGATTTGTTCATCTAGAACATAAAATTTTTGAGTGGAGTTGATGATTTAAAGAGGGTAGAGAAGGTGTGAATGATAAAAAATATCCAGGTTGACCATGTGATGCGATTACTGAAGAAATTTTGAAAAAGTACGTGATTTTGTGTAAGTTTGCAAAAATCTTCGGTAAGATTCATGAAATTTTGACTGACAAAATTGGTTTACGGAAGTATAATTAGAATTCAAAAAATTATTTTAAAAATTGTAGCGAATCGAGAAATCATTAAACTCGCTCGACATGACGAAAACTGCGTGAAATTGATTGTAACTGGTGATGTGACATGGTGTTCCAATATGAACCAACAATATGAAGCGTCAAAGTGCTGAATGGCGGTCACCAGATGAAGGAAATCTCAAAAAATCTCGCTTAATGAAGTCAAAAATTAAAAAAATTCTCATTTATTTTTATCCATAAATAGTTTGTTCCAAGTGGTTCAACGGTTAATGCTGCCTGTAACTTGGGTGTTATGCAGTGTTTGCTAAGTCATATTCATCGTGTTCGTCTTTAATATCGAAAACCAGATAGCTATAGATTATTTCTTTATAATTCAAATGAACACTGTGAATCACAAATCGACGATATTTTTACTGAAAGTCAAATTTTTTGCTTGAACATTCACAGTACTCACCTGATTTGGTTCCCTGGGACTATTTTCTATTTCCTAAACTTCATTTGACAATAAAAGGAAACCGATATGTTATGACATAACGACATAAAACACTCATTTGATGCACTTTCTACCAAACAAAATTGCCCGACATCTATCAGATATCTGTCAGAAATGTTCGAAACGGTAACGATTTCTATCCGATATCTGACAGAAAAACATATGAAGTGGTTGGCAAGAAATACGACAGACATATCTTGTGAAACTTAGTTTTTCTTGGTAACTTTTCTGATAGATTTATGAACAAAAACACTTGGGAAATTCTGACATAATTGCCGATGCTCGCACAGATTTCTGCTAGATTTCTAAACGAAAGTACTGCGGAACTGTACTATATGCTTTTTCTTTAGATTCTTGAACGGCTGTCTTATGGAAATACGAGAACTTTCTGAATGAGTTATGAATATGAAAGTTATACAAAAATTGACGGAGCATTCTGATTCAGACAATGTCGTTCAATATTGTTAGCTTTATTGTTGATCGTGCAAAATAGTATATTTCAGTTGGTGGAGACTAGTTCGAATAAACAAAATGATTTTTGTTAAAATTAATTAATTATTTCTGTTTTTTTTTTTCTCAATCAATCTGGATTATTTTGGGACAAAGGATTAGACCCATTGCCAGTGACTTGACATAGAACCAAAAATTTTTCGGAAATTTGCTGGATTATCTATCCAATTATGTAATCAAGAATTGGGCTTATCACATTTAATCGTCCTTGCTATTTCGTAAATTTCGTAATTAGTGACATTCTGGTTCACAATAAATGTTAGCGATATACGAGTACATAGATAGTAATTCTTGACAAATGACAACTCAATGAAATGGTATGCAATCAAAAAACTGACTAAGAATATGAAAAGGAAACTTCAGTATAGAACAAAATATACATAAGTCACCGGTCTCAGAATATTTCGAACCGGTTCTAGTAAATCAGTTTTGTGCTGGGTTGATTCTTTATGGAAATATTATTATTGTATTACGTTAATAATAATTGTTTTAGACTATTAGATTCTACATAATTTGATTAGAAATATAAATCTTTTATAATTCATCTACCGAACGCTTGCCATTAAAGCGAAATATTTTACTTATCATCATTAAATAAACCAAGGTTCAAGCATTAACTTTTTCCACAAATCACTCCAATGTAAATTGAATTTTTTTTGTGATACATATTAATATTACGGAAAAAATAGCAATTACATAGTAAGTACATACTTATGTTTAGATACTGAAAATAGTTCGTGTGCACGTGTAACGGTGAGTACGCAACAGAATGAAGTATTGTAATATGAAAATTAGACTGATTACTATTTTATTAAAAATAAAAGTGCTGATTTTAAAAGCATCGTGGAGACAACTTTTTCTTTTAGATTAAAAAATCAGGTTTAAACTTGGATTGTGATCAAATAATGTTTAGTGTTGCCGCCCAGTAGGCAATTATCGGAAAATTCGGACAAAATTCCCAAATTTCATAAAAAACTGCTACCCCCCGATTAGAGTATACACCTTGATTTAACATATGAAAGAAAAATATAATTCGAAAAAAGTGAAAATTTTTAAAATAAAAATTCATCAGCTTTGTTTAAAAAATTATAAATCATCATTATAAGATTAGAAAAATAAAATTCTATAAATATGACTTAGTTTTACACAATTTTTCATTATTTATGTTTGTTTTTGTTTTCGTAAATGCGATGCAGAAAAATGACGGCATGTCGTAATCGTAAAAATATTGGTATTTTGGTAACACTATAATTAATAGAATAAAAAAAACCAAAAAGACACAAGCAAATGCCAATGATCAAAAGACTAGAAAATCGCACTTACAAACACTACTTAAAAATCAGTTTGAGTAAGTTGGAATTTTTTTTACAAACCGCCTAGAAATACTTAAATCGAATTTACAATAGGAGGACAGCTAGATCAGTACGATAAGTCAGTGCCTTTTTTGTATTGCACGTATACTATCCTTAAATGCGACACTGCTCTTATCAACCGGTATAATAAACGGTGGCTATTTTTTTCTCAGCTGATTTTTATTTGTAATCTGTTTCATTGTGTATTTTATTGTGTCGAATAAGATTTTACCAAGAATATTTTTGTTTGTATCATTGTGTGAATTTTTCTATTTATAATAATAAAAAATAATTCATAATAAACTCAAGCTGTTACAAGTACAATAGTTGACACATAAAGAACGAAGTTCACGGACACCGTTTGTTGAACAACAGTTCACAACAATTACAATTAATCTACTAGCGGTAACTTTGAATCATCTTTTTTATTTAGAACGAGCATTACAATCGAAATACAAAAATTGTGTAAAGTGTTTTAATCAAAATTCCTAAAAATGCTAGACTTGGAAATTGTTCCCGAGATTTCCTTAGGCACAAATGATTGGGAATTTGTTCTTGGAATGTATTTATCACAAGCCATAGCAATTATCCAGTCACAAGTGGACACTATCAAAGGTGTAGAACTGTTGTATTCGGATACGAATCCCCTAGGTGTGGATGTTATTATTAATTTGCCACAGCACGGCTTTCGATTGATTTTCGATCCGACAGTTCAACGCTTAAAGACCATTGAGGTGTTCAATATGAATCTTGTGAAACTGAAGTATGCTGGTGTTTACTTCAATTCACCCGAGGTTTTGCCTTCAATCGAACAGATAGAATATTCATTTGGCGCCACAAAACTGGGTGAATACGATGCCGACAATCAGTTATACACTCTTCATTTTCGTGGGCTTAGCTTTTATTTTCCTGTTGATAATACGCTACATGATGACTATGCACATGGTCTCCGCTTACTTGTTTTGCTTAATGGCACTTCACCGGTAGTCTCCAAAATGTTAGTCTATGCCGGAAGTAATGTTGCAGCGCATCGTATACCTCCATTGCCGTTCTCATGTTATAATCGTCAAATATATCTGGAATTGGCTACAGTATTGCGTTCGTCATTGGGCAAAACCAGTGGCCTAAAAATGAAGCTTTTCACCGAGAGCTCTGCCCGATCTCTGCAGCATCGTCATCAATGTTTCACAAAAGAAGTACTTTTCGGTGACAGTTGTCAGGAAGTTACACAAAAATTGGGTGCACCAAATCGTATATATTTCAAGGGTGATGACAGAATGAATATATACTCGAGTGTAAATCCTCCACTTCAACGAAGCGAAATGTTCTTCAACTATTTTACATTTGGTATTGATATACTGTTTGATGCAAGTACGCAGTTGTGTAAGAAATTTGTATTGCACACCAACTATCCTGGCCACTATAATTTTAACACGTATCAACGTTGTGAATTTCAACTGTTACTGCAACCAAGACTTCTGTCTGACAATACTGCAAACATGTCACTCAAACCACCAGAAAGCATCAACATAAGCACCTACTCCAAATGGGATGAAATTAGTGCCGCCTTGTCACCACCAGACCGTCCGGTGGTGGTGCATCGTATCAAATCCACAACTAATGTTAATCCATTTGGATCGACCTTCTTCTATGGCTACCAAGACATTATCTTTGAAGTTATGCCCAACAATCATATTGCATCTATTACTCTATACAATAGAACGAGCACACCTGCCAAATCACCAGATAATTCACAGGACAAATGATTGAATGAAAATAATTTAAACCATCGAGAGGGAGAGAGCCGTGCTTGTATTGGGCGACATCATTGAGAATTAATTCTAAATAATTATATCCTGTAAAATATTGTATTATAATCATTGGAAATATACATATACATATCTAAGCCACAATAGTATTTTACTGTATATTAGTTCATTGAATATCACTATGATCGTAACAACACAGGTTATGCCGAACATTCAGTTTGCTCAAAAGAAATCGTCACGCCAAAATTCGTCGATAAAACCTATGAAGTAATATTGGACGATTGGAGAATGAAGGTGCGTGAGGTGGCTGAGGCTGTTGGCACTCAATTTAGTAGGTTTGCAAGATGGCTGCCGCGTTTTCTTTCACCTGACAAGAAACGTAATTATTTGAAAGCTTCAAGAGAGTACTTTACGATGTCAAGCCAAGATGATTCAAGCAAACAGCGGTGTCATTCCTGTGAATGACTACCTGTGAAAGGTGGAAATGATTACCGTCGCGAGAAAAAATTATCTTTACCAGCAGAACGTCTAGCGTACAAGTCCGCAGTAGTAATGGCAAAGTTGCATGAGTTGGGTTTCGAATTGCTCCAGCATATTCTACAGATTTAGTCCCCTGCAACTATTTTCTGTTTCTGAACCTGAAAAAATGAGGTCCTTGACCTTGAGGATCTATTATTTGACAGATATTAACAAATCAGAAAAACGCTGGACTAAATGCGGGATTTTTTACCGAGAAAAATATGTTTTATTCAAAAATGCACTGATTTATTTAGCTGTACTCGTATAGTTTGATCCGGAATACTAATATTTGTCAAAGATTGTTGAAATTGTGTTTATATGAACGTTTTAAGTTGAACCGGCTTTAGTTAATCTACTATGAAGCTTCGTATAAACGAGGATTTTGAATCTCACGTGAATAATTTGTTCGTGGGGAGTCGAGATCTTTATACCTTGAGAAAAATTTCACCGTCCCAATTTCGAAATTTATTTTTTAGTGCACAGTTTAATCTACAATATACGAGTATATTTCATTAAACGACTTAAACATACAGAGGGAAATGGCGGGTGGTTGGTCGTATGTTTTATATCTAAAGACAAAACGGATGTACTCGTATACTCTCAAATGATAAGAGAAAAAGAGAAGAAAAAAAAAAAACGTTTGTAAGACAAAACATGACAATGGACGACATAAAACAATGGTCAACAGTGCCATTAACTCAAATAGAATGGCCAAATAATGAAGTGTCATTATTGCTAATATGAGTATGTGTACGAGTGTATAGTACAGTGACAAACATTTAATTCAATTTCGATTATCTTCTAGATAAAGAACATTTAACAACACTAAATGGAGCCACAGAATATCTTTTTTTTTTTTTTTTTGCAACAAATTTCAACATTATTATTTCAACAAATAGCCTCATGTACTTAAATACATTTATTGGATGTGTGTGGATGCTTATATGAGATTGTTTGTTTTTTGTATTTTGTAAATTGTGCCCTCTCATATTTGTGAACAGAGTTGGTAATGGAACTGTTGATATGTATATAGTTAAAGACTTTTTAAAGAACTTTTCTAAGACTTTTTTTTTAAATTTAATCATTTCGATGTGAGAAAATGAATAATTAATAAATTTTCAACATAAATTTCACTTTGAAAGCGCTTATCAGTATGTACGAATATATATATATATATATATATATATATATATATATATATATATATATATATATATATATATATATATATATATATATATATACATACATATATATATACTCATACTTATACATAGGTTTGATTTTTATTGGAATTTACTCAACTGTAAAAAGGAAGTAGAAGAAACAGATGCAGATAGAAGTAGAAAAAAAAAAATAAAAATTAAATCAATGCGAAAAATAAAACAGTAGCAATATAACAAAGGCAAAAACAAAATAATATATGTATATATATATATATATATTATATAGTGTAGGTACAATATAAAATACCAATGCCGTAAACAAAATAATTTATTCATCATTAAACTGCACAGATTTGTTTTGAAGTAGACAAAAGGGTGGTGGCAACAAGCAGTAGACATACATACATCGTAGGCAATAGTATAACAGACCATAACAGACACGTTTCTATATGAGTAAATTGCTGCGTGCGTCTCATTTGACATTTGATTGATGAGGATATTCATGTGTTATTTAAGCAGAACAAACACGTAAGAGCACGCACGCATACATACGGTGACATTATTATCATTGAGAAGCTTTAAATATATTTCTTACTATATACATATATATATACACATATATATATATATATATATATATATATATACATATATATATACATATATATATATATATATATATATATATACATATATATATATATATATATATATACATATATATATATATATATATATATATATATATAGTATATGCAATCGGACATACATAGTCATGCATATATCATCTGCACTATCATATCAAAACTGGCACATATACATGTACGAGTGTAGCCATACATATATACATATATATGAAAATTAGATATGTTCAAAATTTTCAAATTATATTCTTTTTATGAACTCCACAATGATACGTCGCTTACAAATAATAAAAAAAAAATTTTCAAATAAATCCTTCTGAAAAATAAATAGTGTCAATAGGAAAAGTTATTCAAAATCAATCAAATTTTCTCCAAAAAAATTTGCTTTTATTTTTTGTGTGTTGTTCCCAAGAATTTAGCCAAAAGTTTCGGTTTCATATATATAATTAATCCAGGGATCAATGGCATGAAGGTAGTGACATAAGTAGTGCTGCACAAGGGTTTCTTTTTGCATATTTCATAGCATTTTTCAATATATTACTTCACTTTCTCTCCATAAACCGAAAAGAAAAACTTACTCCTTACTTCGTAAAATTGAAAGAAAATAAATTTTGTATGGGAGTCCCGTAAAGTATGGAGATTGAGGGTAAGTATAATGATTAGAAGATAACTTATGGGATGCGGACATACATTTCACTACCATGGGATCGATCTCCGGGCAATTATAATGTCATTGATCGATTTTTAGCCTTTTTGAAATTGATTTTGTAGGATAGCCTTTTTAAGGACTAGAAATAGCGATAAATATGTTTAGAAAAATATTTAATAGTAAAAATTAATGTTGGTCAGTCTTGCATTTGACCCCCTTGATAGCGGTGTAAATATATGTAAATATGTTCATTTAGTAAAAGAGCCCTTTATAGATAAGAGATAGTTTAGAAAAAATATTGTAAATGAAAAATTAATGAGTTTTGGTGATACCTTTTACCCCTCTAGGAGCATTTTGTGTGAGCGCTGGCTGCGAAATTTATTAAAAATAAGGTTAATTTTGTAAGGAAGCCTCTCTAAGGCGTAGAGAAATATGGGAAGTATGTATAGAAAAATGTTGAGGGAAAAAAAATAATGAGAGTTGTTCGTACAGTTTACCCTTCTAAGCATGATTCTGAGTATTTTAAAGAATGTTTCATCATTTTTTAGAGGTTAGAGGTTGTCACATTACATTTCGGAGTAAGTTGCCGTAAAAGGAGAGCAAAGAAACTTGGTACTCGGTAATTTGGATTTGATTCAACGATCCGCAAATACGTATAAATGTTTATTTCGTGTGCTAGATAATACATTCTTTATCTTATTGAATAATCAATTGATCAATTGTTAGTCAGATCAAAATACAGCAATATATTCAAAATTAGAGGCTATCTTTTCAGGAGTAGATTTACAAATATAGAATATTTATCCACTGAAACCGTTCCTGAAATCTGGTGACCCAGACAACAAGAATCTTTTTATATTTTACAACTCTGAATGTATTAAGAATTATTTTCTATTACTCTATGATTTTCGACAACTTTTGCAGACTCTCAAACACTGCACTTAAACATTCTATGCTTTTGTTCAGATATCACTCGGAATCTGGTTCATCTTATGATTTAGAACTGTGCGTATAGATGATTCCTGTGAAATCTTAAATAATCACCCTCCAGATTGTATGATGATTAATAGAATGTTTTCTCTTCCGTTGGGAAACTTCATAATGTCTTAGAAAACATAAATGATCTCAATTGTGTGTTACAGCAAGTCGCATAATAGGTTTGAAAAACGTTTTTTTTTTTTCGAGCATACTTTCCATTTTGTATACATTTTCGTCATACAACTCTAATGTACGAACATATGTATTTGTGTGAAAGTTGTGAGAATTGTTTGCTTTGCGTCAACATACACATTATTTAAAACCACCACGGGCACATCAACGAGTATAATTTCATTGCTTCCTTTTCCGTTCTTCTTCTGTTTTCCTGTGCTATATAATAACACACTTAAAAACGCCACAAAATTGCGTGTCACAATTTGCGTAAAACATTCATTTGATTGTGTATGCCCTATTATTACACAAGCAGTGACATCGTTAAAGTGAAATTTAACAAAACTCACAAAACTCACAAAACATGCTTTTAAATTAAGAAGCATTGCGATGGAACGAGCAGTTCCGAGTGGCAATTTAATTCAGCACACCTTTGTATGTATAGGTATGGGTATGTACGTATGTTTGTACAATAACTACAATTATGTATTGTATGCGACAACAAGTGTGTGTGTGTGTGTGTGTGTGTGTGTGTGTGTTTGTGTGTATGCCTATCTCTTCAATAAAATGACAAACATAACACTTGCTAATGAACTAATTGCTAAAATAGATAACAATGTTATAATGGCGCCAAGGCAAACAGTCCTATGTAGGAAGTGGAGAAGTAGAAAATAAGAAAAGCGTATGAATACTAGCAACAATACCAACAGAATAAACATAATGTTTAAGTTGCCATCAAATGTGTTTTCCTAGGTTACACCAATATAAACACATTTTCTTATGCACCATCTAGACATACTTACGAGTACATTTGCCAACATACATACATACCACACTATATATCCATTCTACCATTCCGTACTACCTACTCACAAACAAACATAAAAGCAGACGCACACGTATAAAACACATAAGTACATATAAATATACATATACATATATAGTTATATGTTTACATATATTGCACACATGCTTTGCCACACATACTTACATACGTACATATGTACGACGACGTACACAAACATCGATCGAAATTGTTACTTCAGAAAGAAATTACAAGACAATTATCTTCATAAAAACCCCTCAATCCATATGGTCACAAAAACAAACAAAACACACACTATCTATCTAACAATACGTAATCGGATAAATATCTCACAGGTTTTTATTTATATTACTTTTCTTATTTTTTTTTTTTTTTTTTTTTTTTTGCGAAAATTTAGCCAATTACACTAAAGGTACCTTTGGTGTTATATTCCCATTATACAGATGGCCACATTGTTGGAGTGAAGAAGCTTTTATCCATCTATAATACGATAAAGTTTTTTTTTTAATAATACTTAGTACCTATGTACGAGTATATACATAATTGCAAAATCATGACCAATGAATACTTAAATGTATTATTATTATTATGTTTTTCCTTATTTTTTTTTCCCCCGAAATATCGACAAAGCAAAAAGTTAGACGACGCTTCCTGACCACCAACATAAGCAGAGATGTACTTGTATATACCATATCTATATTAATTGACATTAAGGCTGATCAAATTGTATGGGGAAAACGAAATTTTGTATGCGAGCTACCTTAAGAGTTGAAAATTCGTGGTAAGTATATTCGGAGAAAATGTTGATAAAGAAAAATTAATAGGGGTTGGTCATACATTTCACCACTGTAGGCGCATCGCTATTGGGTTATTTGACGATTTTCAAGTTTTTCATGTTCATTTTGTAGGAGAGCTCCCCTAGGAAGTGAAAATAGACGGTAAGTATGTTTGTAGGAAATACTTGTGAGGAACAATTAATGGGGGTTGGTCATATATTTTAACACTGTAGGACAATTCTATAGGATTATTTGACGGTTTTCATGTCTTTCTACGCTCATTTTGTGGGGGGAGCTGCCCTAATAGGTGAGGATGATTGGAGGAAATGTTGAGGAGAAAAATTAATCAGGACCAGTTATAGATTTTATCGCTCTGGTCACGTCGAATGGGTCTTACGGTGAAAGAGGGCAAGCCGAAGTACCTAGTGTCTACAAACAAAGAGTCGCGGCATCTTGGACAACACGTCACTGTTGACAATTACACATTCGAGGTGATGAAGGACTTCGTCTATATTGGAACCTGGATCAACAATTGTAATGACGTCAGCCTGGAGATCATGCGTAGGATCACTCTTGCTAACAGGTGTTACTTTGGGCTGAGTAAGCTATTGAGTAGTCGAGCCCTCTCTCGAAGATCGAAAATCACACTCTACAATTCCCGAATTATTCCTGTTCTAAAATATGGCGCAGAAATCTGGACAATTTCCACCACAGATGAGAGAATGCTTGGAGTTTTCAAGAGAAAAATTTTGTGCAGGATCTTCAGACTTATTTGCGTTAATGGCTAGTGCCGAATGAGGTAAAACGATAAGCTGTATGAGCTGTACGATGAAGGTGACATAGTCAGGCGAATCAAAATTCAGCGGCTGCGCTGACTGGGTCATGTCGAGCGTTCAGAAGAAATGCTGAAAAAGAAAAACGAATGTGGATGAGTCATGCTTTTCAGTGCTCTATGGTCGATTTCTGTGCAGATATGGTGATATTTGTTAATTTTCATATATTTCTACGTTCATTTTGTATGATAGCTTATTTAACGAGGAGATATGGAGTATACGTGTGCTCAGAGAAAATGCTTGGAAGGAAGAATTGATAGTGATTGGTCATACATTTCACAACCCTTAAGGCGATTTCTGAGGCACGTTCATTTTGTACGTGAATATCCTTAAAGGCTGAAGATCAATGGTAAGTGTAAGTTTAGAAGAAACGTTGAAGGCACAATTCCTGGGTACTTATTCCAACGAGCATCTAAACTTTAACTTTCATGGTTCATTAATTTTACAAAAATAAGCTCTTTGTGAGGCAAATTTTTATATATTTTTCTTCATATTGTGTTGTTATGTGGTATTTAGTTTCATAAAATCTATTTTTGAAAAGATGACTAGTTAAAACTTGATGCTTTCGTTTGCCTCCTTTTTAAAGAATGCTTCAAATTATTCCAATTATATGTTTTTAGCTCATATATACTATGTACATAGTTACATTAGAATAGAACATGTAATTAAATTAGGCTCACACTTACGATTATGATTTTCAAAATCACTCACACTTCACAATACCACATTTTTGAATCACGCACTCTCATGCACGGTCGCTAACAAAACATTAAGATTGTAGGAAAAACTTTTTAATAAAATTGTACAGGGTGATTTTTTAGCAACTTTCTTTTCGGCAACACTGTTTTTGGCAGCTCAGCTGATTTCGTTTGACATGTTACTGTCAAACATGTTCAGTTTGGTCTATAATTAAACCATGAATCGATTTCCAAACGAACAACGCTTGCAAGTTGTTGAATTTTATTGTCCAAATTCATGCTCGGTTCATTCTTTCATTCATTTTATGGTCAGTTTGGGCGACGTTCTGATGCGGGTATTCGGAATTTTGTGACTAAATTTCGCACCAAATTTACATTATTGGACATTAAACCACCAACACGTATACGCAGAGTGCGGACAGAAAAAAATATCGCAGCTGTATCCGCCAGTGTTGTTGATGACTGTGAATTATCGATTTATTCGTGAGATACCGGCCAATATATTAAGGAGAGTATGTCAAAATTGGACCCTGCGTATGAACCATTTGAGGCAAGGTCGCGGTCAATGTTTACATGAAATCATCTTTTAACATTCAATTATATAGATTTCATACAATTCTCTAATTTGTATGTGTTTTTTTTTAATCAAATCCAAAGGCTCTTAAAAAATCACCCTGTATTTTTCGAATAGTCATTAGTGGTATTCATTTCAATCATAAGTGTTCAACATCATTATATTGAATGCCTTGTTATACGAACGCTCTTTTTTGTCTAATATGTAGTTTTTTTAAGTAGAATTCCACATGAATAATATTCTTAGCTATCCGGAAACTGGTTGGGTTATAAAATGTTATATAATTTATAGGCGAAAATTCTCTTTCAATCGAAAGACAGTAATCATCTGAAGATCGCCTCAAACCAGTAGTGAAAACGCCATGACAACCGATCTCGCTTGATATAAACAAAAGAATTCTATGATGGCAGTAATCGATAAAAACAATTTGCTGAAGTATTATCTAGAAAATGTACCATTACTCCTTGGCTCATCACTAAAGACACAAGTACATACTTATTACCAGCATTTTTATACAATTTCGCCCAAGTTTATGAACTCTATATGTATACTCACAGTAATCAAATATAAAATAGTATCTAAGTCGACTTACCCAATACATATATTACCAAAGCGAACTTTCCTTTAATGCAAGTACTCGTACTCATGTATTTGAAACAAAAATTAGCATCGTAATCAGTTAAATCATTTGTCAGGATTTCGTTAAGAATTTCGTTAATCTCAGATCGATAAGCAGTTCTTGAATTGAGTAATTTATGCACAGTGATAGTACAATTTACATAAGCTATGATACATGCAATGGAAATTTGTCAGTAAAATACAATATATGTATATTGTAAGAAGAATCCGGTAATGAGTTTAACGAGAAAGAATCCAAAAGACTTATATACAATCCCAAAAACGTGACTAGAAAATGAAATGCGCAAAATGTGTGGATGTAGGGTAAATATATTGAGAAACAGAAACATGATAAATTACATTACCGTTGTATATATATAGTATATTTAATGTTTGTGTAAATAAATGGATTACTTTGCTCATATGTAAAATATTTAAAAGGTATACGCATATTTGATTTTATCAACACAAATAATCTCTTATTTTGAAAATATCTAAATGTAGAGTGGAGTTGAATTGGTACAGTCTACAAACCAATTATTCTTTTTACATAATCATTCGCAATGCTAAACTCCATAACGAGTCGACTGTTAATTGCTAAAGTTCAATTAGCAAGGTTACACATAATTAATATCTAAAATAATTGAAAATAAATCTATGAAACTACTCGTATTAACAAACAAGTGTTAAACATGAGAGTTCAACTAAATTGTATTCAACTACATAATTGTTCGCATAGTTTTGTGTAGTTGGTAGAGATTGAACTCACGACCTACGGATCAGAAGGCCAACGCACTAACCACTGAGCTGCGGCACTCACTTAAAAGTAATTGTAAATTAAACTATGAGCTTAAACAATCAAAACGTTACAATATCTAGGATAAGGTTGATAAGTCGAGTGTCCAAAAAAGTTTAATTTTCGGGTTCATTAGCATGTAAATCGTATTTCTTTTTCCAGGGCATCAGGTAAATAATTTTATTATTTGCATCTGGTAACATTCTACTGGAACAGATTCATCAGATTCCGCAGTAATTGATTTCCTTGCAATTCCACCAGGCACAGAGTAAACATATCATTGTCATAATAATCGATATTGTAACTGATGCTGTTGGTTCTATTATTAGTCGACACACGCTTTTTAGTGTTAAAAATTGTTATGCAAAATCCATTTTTCAAAGAAAACATTCTGTTACTTCACAAGGAATCATTTTCGGTCTTGCGAGACTTTTCTGCCGCATGTAATTGAATTGAATTTGCTGCATCGAGTTGCTCTGCAAGCTCTTGTCGAGTTTGTCATGAATTGCCATCCAATAAAACGTCAAAAACTTAGCTTTAAAAATCTTTTTTCTCTGCATATCGACAAGAATCGACTGAAATATTCACAACAAATTTGCTTTTCTTCCATTAAATGACTCATACTATTATCATATAAAGTTGAATTAACCATCTCCATTGCCTGTTGAGCTTTTTTTTTTCATTTGAATATAGAATAAAATTAAATGATGCAAATACTGCTTAACGACATTCATCTTTTATAAAATTGATACACAGTTAATGGCAGCTCATAAACAACATAGACGTCCAACTGGAAAATATGCGAAGGATCATTCTTGCAAGCATTTGCTACTTTGAGCTAAATTAGCAACTGAGAAGTCAGACCCTGTCTGGGAGATCCAGTACAAGTCACTGATGATGCCTGTCCTTGTATATGGGGCTGAAGTCTGAACAATTTCACACCTCGGATGAGAGGATGTTTGAAGTTTTCAAGAAAAAAGTCCTAAGTAAGATCTATTTGTATTGGTCGTGAATACCGAATATGATACAACCATGCGCTGTATGCACCGCATTCCGATATTGACATTGTAAAATGTATCAAAATCCAGCGTCTGTTTTAGCTCGGCCATTTCGAGCAAATAAAAAAACATGCACCAGCCAAGAAGATGTTATATCTGGACTCTGCTGGAGATCGTAAACAAAATGGAAGACCCAACCAATGATGGTAATACGAAATAGACGTCAACGGTTGAAATTTCTAATTGGCGCCAGCGATCGAAGTTCAGTAACTACTGGCGAAGCACACTACGCTAGGATATAATCGCTCAAAATCAGTTGTGATGGCCAAATAAGAGAGGAAGTAAAATTTATGCCATACAAATTTTAATGTCTAAACTAGGCACATATAATATATTTAAATGGGAGAACGATTGGGTTGCCTTTAAAAATACTATCAACTTCAAAAGTGAATTTCAATATGCATAATCATATATTTTTATTTTTTATAAATTAATTTTCATGTAAAAAAAAAAAATGGATTGATTTGGTACTTTTAGGCTCCGAAAAATGTAGCATATTGCATGGAACCTGCTTTGATTGGTGATATCACTTTTTTTTGAGCTCCGTCATGGATTTTTTCAAATGCTTTTTTCGTGGCAACTTATCTCAGATCTTTTCTATAAGTATTTTCATTGCAAATTGTTACTTATGAAAAAATTGCTAGTCGATAGCCAGCAGGTAGGCAGATTTGTTTGCTTATAAATTTGTCTCGATCGGCATTCGAACACACTACTTGTGGCTTAACCAACACATTATCCAACTGTGCTACGGCATTTTTTATAATTCGACCAGAATATGTAAATCCATAATTTTGGAAGTGACATAATTAAATTGTTTATACCATTAACCCATTATTCTTTTAACTGAAGTTATACCAATTTCAGAAACAAAGACTCATATACACATAGTAGATTTCATCGCCTTTTAAAAGTCATGTCGTAAAGTGTTGAACTTCATGAAAGTGTGGTGGATTAATTTTACACTCATCCAAAGATAGTGCTAATAGCAATAAACATGTTTTTATTAAACATTTACAGCTTCAAAACGAATATATTTCAGAATTGTTCATTTGTTCATAATATTGTATAATATTTTTGGCATATTCACATACCAGTTTTTATTGCATATAAATATTACTTGTCATAAAATATAAATGTAATAACATAAATTTCTTTTGTTTCATTTCTATGAAAGGTACGTCATTTCTATCTATAAGATAACTTATATATGTGTATATACCTACAAAGGTAGTATATAAACTTATGTATTCATATGTATTGATATACACGTTTTATGTCTAAGTCATTTACTAGTAATAATTCCGCCCCACCCAAAATAATTTTCTTGATGTGTCACTGTGAAGTTAGTGATATTTTCTTATACAATACAATATATAAAATGCACGTTATACGCAATAATATATACATATATATATATATATATATATATATATATATATATATATATATATATATATATATATATATATATATATATATATATATATATATATATATATATATATATATAGTATATACATTTACATAAGTACATGGATTTTTTCTCTAGTTGTTGTTGTTGTTGATTTTTGTATTTTTTTGTACTTTTACTTAATGGCAATAAGTGGTGCTCAATGTATTTTGCCTTAGAAATACACAAGAGGACGATTATCAATAAAATGAATAAAAGCAAAGCAGCACTCTATGACAGTCTCGGGGGATCGATAAATTTTGCTACATATATTGTCGAAAGTATAATTTATCAATGGTGTCGATGATGGTAAATAACTAAATATAAGGTATATCAATATTCTCATATGTGCTCTATATATGTATGTATATATAAGCGCTTCTTTTCAATTTGATAATATTTATCTACGATTTAAAGTGTAAAGATTAATATTATGTTTGGATTTTACATGAAATTGTTGTTGAATCTCATACAAAATTCATTGCTATTAATAATGTGTGAAATTTCACAGCATGTTCGCGACGAAAGAGTATACTTTTTTGTTCGCAACATGTAGCTAGCAACATTGACTTCAGTCACTTGTTACATTGCTTTCATGACATTTAAATATTGTGAAAAGTGACAGATGATTGAAATATGATTGACAATACAAATAACACAATGAATAAAGTAAAGTAAAGAAATATCTATGAAGTATAAACTCAACCAGCATTCAATTTATGAAATAGTCAATATTTATATAGAGAGTAAAAAAAGATAGATATAGCTTTTATTAGAGCACCTTGTATGTACACATATATATGTACATGTTACGCTTAGTTATTAAATATAGCTACTAATGGTTACAATATGAAAATATTATATATATACATATATACGATACATATTTATTTACCTTTACAAAATATTCTCGTGCAAACCACTCAACGTTATCAGCTAAATGTGTTAGAATCATGACGTTAGCAAGAATATAATATGAACATGGCTTTAATGTGATTTCTTTTTGAAAAGGGTATTACATGGGTATCTACCTACTGTTTTCTGCATATCTCATAATTTTCCCCATATGTAAGTAAAAATCATAAATGCTTGTTCCATTTCGAAGTCAAATAACTTTTATAATATTGCCTATATCGTACTCATACTATACAGAGGAGTATGTCGGGTGCTATGGAAGCAATAAAAACAAAATAATATTAAGTCACATACATAACATATTTGAAGACTAAACGAAATATGGTGCGTGTGTAGTGGCGCGGCGTAAATACGAATAACAAATTTGAAAATAAAAAATAAATATATGTAAATATTGTATAAAAACTGCTGAAAGTTAACAGTGTTATAACTTATATATTTATATATGTACGTACGTACGTGCCCTTGTTCCAGTTTTCTTACCACAATTTCTTTACAAACAACACTGCAAATTGTATTTTTCCTTCGCTCTCATTCTTGTCCTCAACATCAATATTACAAACATTTGTATATGTATGTATGTACATACATATATAAATTCAGGTACCAATATGCAATAATATATTAGTCAATATAACTTGAGATTTCTCTTTGATTTACTGCAAACATCATTCTTTATTCTTTGTTTCTGTGGATGTGTGTTTTTTTTTTTATATAATTTAAAGAAATGTTGTATTGAACAAATGTGACGGTTAAGTTAACAAATTACTATTTAGTCTATTGGATATGGGTAACGTTGAAAGTAATATATTCTTACGACTTTTCAATAGTTACTTTTCCATACTTGGCCATTTCGAAGGCGTCAGCATCGTTATAAATTTTAACGTAAATTGTACAACGAGAAACCACATGACTCCACAAGTCTACAAAAATAGGTCTTTAAATCAATTCGTTGCTCTTATTATTCCGCACTTTATTTTTATGCGCAAATAAGTAATAGGAAACAGTGAAAATAAAAATGTTCCACTCAACATTCAATGCTTGAAACATCCATCTCATCCCCATTAAAGAATACATATAACGCTTTGACTGCATTAATAACACATTGCAAAGTAAATAAATAGCAAACAATTTGTTCATATGATAGCTGTGAATTATAGCAGGTGGATAGATGTGTGTGTACAGATCCATAAATATTTACACAAAGCATGATTCACTTAGAATTAATACACACAGAAGCTTTACGCAAGCATTTAAATTCAATCAAAAATATAAAAATAATTGCGAACATCTTTGCTAAAGGATATCATCAAAGTTTGTACTCCTTCTAAAAAATATTGTAACAAGATTCTGTTATTTGATTCTGATTGTAGGAGATCGAAAATAAAATTATACATGTACGATATTATTCAGGTTTTGAAAATTTGGAAATGTTCATATGTATGCCTAATATATACTTAAATTATGTAAAAAATATATTGAAAAAATATATTGACATTTTTTCTTGAAATTTATTTTGATCTCCCATCAAAATGGTTCTCGGCGTCGTTCTCTACAAAATAATTGTTTGCGAATGTGATGGCCTCCTCATTTAGCAAAAATCTCTTGGAGCTAGATCTGTTGAGAAAGGAGACTGTTCTTTTAATTACACGATAATTCTTGGAATTCCTTCCCTTGCAGCCGCTAAGGTAAAAAACGGCGTATTGCTTTGGTGAAACAAAATATTTGCAATATCTGTCTTCAATATTTTAAATAATGATATGTAGTATACTGCATTTTAAAGATAATCGATTATAATAACTTCTGCCTTTCACAGTGCTAGTAGTATAAAAATACTTATGATGCTATCTATTGCAAAAACAGTAATAACTTTTCTGCCATCATAATTTGTAGACGTGGCATTGCAAGATGTTAAAACTTGAACAGCAATTATTTCCAAATACTTACAAAAATCACAACCTACCATACTGAAAAAAAGCAGAATTTGTGGCAACACCGCTTAGCACCAACAAGGTTTATATTGAGTACCCGAGATCAGATGGAAAAAAGGATGCGATTAGTACGGAATAAGTCAGACAAATCAGGAAGAATGAAAAACTTAATTTATTCGTATATGATATAATCCAGGTATGGTTATGGGTGATGGCGCTTACTTTAAGTAATCTCACTTTACACAACTGTCACTATGTAAATTTTATTCTACTTACTTACTTACTTACTTACATGTAAGCATTTTACCAAGAGAAAGTTGCGTCCTACAAAGTAAAGTAGTTTTTATTGAATTCACAATAAATTCCAATGCTTATGTAAAAAATGCGTAGAAGCGCATTTCTTGCGATTCTGGGCTCTGGTAAAGGAGACATTCTTGGTTGTTATTTTCAAATCCAACCACATAATATGAATATTAAACAACCAACCAAAAGTGAAACAATCCAACTGAGGACACCTCCCTATTTTTATCATCTTTATTTTTTTATGGATTTTATTTTAAAATTTTAAAAAAATATAGTTTAACACTAGAGAATTTTTTTTTTTTTCTTAATGAAAATTTCTAATTTTATATTCTCCAGTAATTGCAATTAATTAAAACAATTATCAGAGAGAACGAGAAAATGGAAAAGAGCGACTTTCTTTTGCATTTTTTTCGAGTTTTGGTAGCCATATGTAATTGTTCCTATTTTCTAGGCCAATCATATTTTTGTCGGCTCAATAATTGATGGCGTAGCTACAGCATTTGATGGTCTAGGTATAACATTTAATAGTTCAGGCGCAACAGTTTGATTGATCCTCTACTGTTTGAGAGCAAAGAAATACTTTTTCCAGATGTTGCTGTAATTTTTTTCTTCCGTTGACGTGTATATACTTTAGATGCTTCGTTACAAGGATCAGGTGGCAATGTGGCACAAAAATATTCACATGAGACACTTTCATTACTATAGGCTCATATAATTCTAAAAAAATTGCAATGTACTTGGAATATACTATACACACTATACATAGAATATTTCACATCTTTGAATAATAGTGAGAAATAAGTAAGTATGTTCGTTATTTCATGCACTCAATGGAAATGCCATGAATGTATTTTCCTTCCTCATCAGCTGTCACTGTTAGTATTCCAAATTCGATTTATGCCCTTCCGATGGCGATTTATGGCGAGTATGACAGTATTACATATAACAGAAGTGTAATTTTTTTTTGCCTGAAACTGTCCTTATGTACATATGAAAATTAAAAGATCTCACCATTTGTAAACACAATCTATGTATATTTTATTAACGGTAATAAATCTTTATTACAATTAAGCCAATTTGTTTTTCATAATTACTTTAAATACTATACTTTATAATATGAACTTAAAATTACAAAAAAAAAAATGTATATATTTCAAACATAAAATTTAATCGTATTATATGTATTACTATTAGATAAATATTAGTATTATTATCAAATTAACATAGTATTATAATTAAATTAATTTAGTTATACATTAGTAACAATTTATTAGTTTTATTCTAACTGAAATTCGGCACACAACAAATTTCTTATATTAGGTATTATTAATTGGCCTTAGATATATTGTGTATGTACCTGTATATGTAATGGTAGTTTGTATTGTATGTAAGTAAGTATGCTAAGCATAATTTTTACCTATATTCATACAGTCACTTACAATCATAGTATATGCTTTCACATATTTTAATTTACATAAATATATTTTTGTGTATAAGTACGTAGGTTGGTACTTATTTCAATTAGTACATAGTATAAGATTCAATTTAAACATCCGTTTCTCTTACGAGTATTGTTTACTAGAGTACAAAAAGAATTGTATATTTTTAATTTGATTCTCTTTGTTTTTTGTTATTATTTTACATTCATTACATGTAAATTTCTGAACAGCCACATTTATA
Organism: Megamerina dolium; assembly: GCA_963854835.1. Classification (NCBI taxonomy): domain Eukaryota; kingdom Metazoa; phylum Arthropoda; class Insecta; order Diptera; family Megamerinidae; genus Megamerina; species Megamerina dolium. The sequence continues at coordinate 14,753,936 of OY978528.1, forward strand.
TTTAATGTTTGATTTTTTTTATACACAAACATACACACACACACGCACATGAAACCTTAATTGTAAACTCATATAAATATATTGTATATATATATATATGATTTTTATATACTTATTTACCATACATTTGAGGTAAAATAATTAATTGAGTATTTGAGAGTTCAAATTTTGTCTTCATCTTAATATTAAACATCATATGAATTTACAATAACATTGAAATATCATAAAAGTACACAAAATCATGTAACTAACATTTGGAAGAATGCATTCTTTCATAGTCAAAACTTCCAAACCGGGGCTCAACATACATTATTTTGTATACTTTTATACAATTAACATTCAACATAGAGAGACAGTTAAGTAACTACGTAGTACATATTATCGATGATAGATTTCTACGTATATAAGTGAATTTATGTATTGTATATAAATATTTTGTAAAAGAACTACAAATTAATTATTCATACACATTGTTGTAAATAGATTTTCTCTTTAGAAATATTTTTTGTGTATGCCACATCTAAATTCAGTTTAATAAAAACAATTTTAATATCTAAATATTATATTTATTGATATAGTAAACATCTATGTACATACATTATGGTAGGTCAAATTCTTAAATAGCCAGACTGAGCGAAAACCAAGCTTTAGTTTTTAATTTTACCACCAATTGCTATGAGAGCATCAATTTTGTAATAGAGCCCCCCCAGTAAAAAGTGGAAATATGGAGTATGTTTAGAGAAAATGTTGAGAAGGAAAAATTAATGGAGATCTGTTCATCATGTGTTCTGCTCTAGAGACAATTCCTGGACAGCTGGAAAGAAACTAAATCCAAAATCATCTGTAAATCAGCCAAAAACTCCATAGTTGCCCAGAAATCGTTCCGAGAGGGGTAAACTGTATCACCAACCCCCTTTCAGGTTTTCACGTCAATGCATTGTCCACACATCTCAGTCTCTTGAGGGAACTCCCATAGAAAAATAACATACACATTTCAAGCGATATATCAATAATCCAAGGATTCGCCAATAGAGCAATAGACCTCCAATAATTTTTCATTCACCACATTTCCTCTGACCTGTACTACCGACCCCAATATTTCTCCTGAATATACTTACTACCGATTTCTACCTCTTAAGGAGGCGCAACATACAAAATGAACGAAAAATACTTGAACATCGACAAATAAACCCATAGCTGCTCAGGAATCGCCTAATGACATTATTTATATTTCCTTCCCGTCATTTGCATCGAATGTACTTACTATCTGAACACAAAAATCAAACCTAGAGTAGACGGATCCGATTGATTTTTTCTCTCCAGGATATCATCCTAACATACTTACTTGGTCTCTGTACCTGCTGTTTAAGGGGGTTCCTTGCTATTTTCATCCAATAGCTGTTAAAACTAAAAATTAAGTACTTGAAGTACTTGAAATAACCCAAATTTTGTGCTCTTCGTTGATCCAGGCTGTCAAAAATTTGCTCTACACAATTTAATACACCTCAGTATACGAGTATATATATATGTATATATGTACATATGTACGCATTTAAGTATATAGAGCCTTTCTTTTATTAAAGACTTGCATTTTTCAACCATTTTCATTGTCCTAATCTTATCTTATTAAATATGAATTGTAAAGAGATGAATCAATATATATATCACATACATACATACATACATACATACATAAATATGTACATATTATGTACCTACTCGTATATATTGCATATATACTATACCTACATTATATACATTTATGTACGTAGACTTCTTAATATTGACCTTTATAAATGTATTAAACTTTAATATACTAAGTATATGAATTTATTTATTTACCTAAGTAAGTAAGTAAGTATACTACAAACAACTGTATGTACTTAATCTTAGTCATATGCATTTGGATAAAATATACGAGAGAAAAAGTTAACAAAACAATATATAAATCTTACATTTAAAAATTGAAATTTTACATCAGATGTCTGTAAATTCGCAAATAACCAATAGGTTTTAGTATGAGAAATTTCTATATGGATGTATAGCAATTGAAGTTCTGCTACCTTTTTCTCTCAACTCAATATATGTATGTAAGTAGGTACGCATTTTCTTGTTGCAGGCTTGTTGTTTGTTATTATTATCTTGTTATATTTAGAAATGCGTCTCAATAATCTGCAAATATACACAAAAAGAGGAAACATCAAAAAATAAATTAATACGTATAAGTATCTGTTGGTAATAAATACGAGTGTATGTAGTAAAGATTAAATTCATTTTTTTTTATATTTTGATTCTTTGATTCAATATTTGATAGAGAAGTCCAATAACCCCAAGCGATTACTTTTCCAAATGTATATAGACCATAATCCTTTGATGTTTCTTTTTTAACATTAAATTTGTCACGCTGATAGCAAAATGTAAAATCACATTCTTTTTTCTTTTTAACGCAAATGAACCGTCTTCAAAAAAGTATGGGGCAATAAATCATCGATTCTGAGGCATGAGAAATTAATTCAACCAACGCCACCGCAATTTTTTTCAGAAAGGTAAAGATTTTTCTAAAAAAAATTACGGATATTCCTTCTATAAACTAAGAAAAATGTGATTTTAAGTTTCACATCCGGTTTCCGTGTATATATTGATATATTATTAGAAGGGACCTACTTATATTAGCCGGTTCGGAACGGCAGAACTCTTGTGACATCACTTTAACTTAGTTTTGTCACAGAGCTCTTTTAAGAAGCATTTTTGGCAAATTGTTACTGCCGGAAAAATTACCAATTCTTGCCGGCAGGTGGGTACTGTTCAAAAGAAAAATCTTTTGGATATTATATTCGTTCACCATTCATATATAAAAAATATATTAAATGAATATATGGCTGAGCTTCTCTTCCAGTACTGTTGCGAATGTTAACTTTTAAACAACATTATAAAAGACCTAGGCATATTAGCCGGTTTCGAACGGCAGAACCCTTGTGACATCAGTTTTTTTGAGCTATGTCATAGAGCTCTTTTAGAAGATTTTTGAGGGCAAATTGTTACTGCCAGAAGAATAGAAAAATTGTTTCGATATTAAAGTTGCTCTTCAGCTAGGGATTGAACTCACGACCTATAGAACAGAAGGCCAACGCACTAATCACTGAGCTGAGGCACTCATATAGTTCGATTAATTATAATATGTTTTTATATATCTACTAAATATTCGCAGATATGAAGGTAACTAACGAGTCCTAGTGACCTAAATAGAGGCCACTAATTTACAAAGCGAATACTCTTTCGATTTGTAAATTTTTTTTTTGTTAGTCATAAAAAACGAATGTTTCTGATAATGACGAACTTATTCCTGAAGTAACTCTCCTGAGCATATATAATACTCAAATTCCTAACGAATCCCTATTAAACGCCCATGTCTGTTTTGTCAAAAACATTCAACGTAATTTTTGACTTAATAAAATAAAATTGAGATTGAAACCAAAGCGAAGTGTAGTAAAAGTTATTAATTTTAAAATTTTAGTTAAATCTTTTAGCAACTTCGAAAAACTCTAGGATAAATTGAGGAAGATTACTATATAAGTAGTTATTTCATCGCTAAGAAACTATAGTGTGTCCACAAAACAGTTTAAAATAATTTAAAACGGGCTGAGTACCATAAGAATGTTTAACATTTCGATATCACATGAATTGATTGCAAAAAGCGGATTGGATCGAATATCTTTTTAGTAACAGACAATGAAAAATGCATTATTAAGTTAAACAAATACAATAATTGCACATACTATTGATAATCTCCTTTTTTAAGAAGGCGGTTAAAAAAAGTTCACACGTAAACCAAATGTATACGTATTTCCCATCGCAACACAAAATACGGTCGCGAATTAGATTAAAAATGAAAAAATAAAATTTAAGGGTAAACAAAAATAAAAAAACAGTTATTGTACCATTTTCCATTTTCAATGAATGCTTTAAGATTGAATTTGCACTTCATAAGAGAGACTTTAATTTTATTTTCTATTATAACACTAATGAATTCGTTTTCATGATCGCCATTTTGAAATCAATACTAGTTGAGCAATCAGAGTCGTATTTTATATAATATAAAATATAGACAATTTTACTATTTTTTAATGTGCGTTTCGAATTCTGAAGCCCTGTTAAATTTTAATTAAAATATATTCCATATTGCCAAATTGTGCCTTATGAAATTTTAATTGATTTTTTGCTTTCATAGAAAGCATTATGAAATTTACAATTTCCTACGGCAATAGAAACTTTTCGCTAATTTGTTGTTAATAGTTCAGCTAAACGAATACGTGCAAGTGTTTGCATATAGAAAATTATAGTACCTTTAACATTTGAACATTTAATAAATCATGAAGTATACCCTCTGGACAAAATGATTCGTCACGTTTGTTGTAAAAAAGAATGTTCAAAAGAATCCATTTGTGACAATTATTTAAAGTGCATGACCCAAGAAAACTAGTCATAATAATGATGAACATTCCGGAAATCATTTATCATATATGTTGCCTCAAGGGAAATTAAATTTTAGAGAACACAACAACAGACATGACAAACCATTTTCTTAACCTCTATTATGTATAATTATTCACACGATGTTCATTGACAATATTGTTGAATATTAGAGATTTATCGATAAAACAAATTCTTGATTAATATTGGCTTAATGGCAAACACTATGGAAGCAAAAAGTTGCCAATTAATATTAATAGCAAATGAGTATACATTAATGTACACACATGCATATACACCTATTAGAGATGAAATTTATACTTATCACATATGTTGTCTATTTGTCTATTAGCGCTGCCAAACTTCTAAACGCAATTTGATTAAATGCCACAATCATCACATGACTAAGCGCCAAGCATAGTCAACGTGAAGATAGAGGAAATAAAAGCAATTTTTCATTGCTTTTATGTCTTACGCTATTATATGATATAAGTTGTGCACCATTAAAAATTATCGCATCGCGATAAAAAGTAAAATAACTGAGTAACCACAAGCATGGTTTTTCAAACGGTTATGATTTATTAACATAGATACCTTTTATTTAAAGTAAATCATTTGTGTTTGAAAATAACTAATTTTGAATAGTAAAATTTATGACATTTCTCGTAAGAGTCTTTACTGAAATTATTTTTGTCGAAAATATGGGACATACAACTCTCTTCATTGATTTTTATATATTTTCCCTCGAGCTCAATATCGATAGATCGAAATTTTGGACAATTATTGCTGGTTAGTCATCGATCAATTCTTTTCCTCTAAGTATTGGAAGAAAAGTTCGGTAGTATCACAATGGGCCTTTCTGGCCTAAGTGTGTCCTCTCAGAGAGAGGGCAGCCACGTAACCTAACCTAACCTAATTCTTTGTGTTCTTCTTTTTTTATTTAGTTGCAGTTCTATTAAAGAAGTTATACGAAAACTGAGACGGAAAAACAAAGTTAAAATTGCGGATCGTCTCTCTGACTATTAGACGATTAGTCTTTAGACTATTATTCTATTAGAGCTATTAATCTTGGACCTATTTCCATTGGCGGCGAATACCGACTAAGGTACAGCGATGAGCTGTATGAACTGTATGCCATTAGCTCAGTCATGCCGAACGAATGGAAAAACACGCTCCAGTCAAGAAGGCGTTATGTTCGAAGGCCGCTGGAAGACAACGACGAAGAGGAAGACCCGAAGGAAGACTTACAAAGCTTGAAATCTCTAATTAAGGCTGAAACAACCATTATTAAGGCTGAAAATAAGAAGGCTTCAAGTGCGGATGATCGTTAGTTTGATCTATAGAAAGCATGCCTGGTGATTGTAGCCTCAGAGTACTTTAACACACCCACAAAAAGGCCCTTATAACAAAAAGTTTACACGGTCTATGCGAATGACCGTACAAATAAGTCTGTAATAGTTTGTAAAGTACATAAGATAATGGATGATTTATTTAGAACTACTAACTAACTCAATTATATCCGGTAAACTTTATTATCATACAGTAGAATTCTTTACAGTAATATATTTGATCAATATAAAATGACGCGAGTATTATTGGTTTCAGAATTTAAACTCATAGTCCCAAAAGAAAAAAATTGTGATTCAGAGTTGTGATATCACATGATCTGACATGAAATTAACGGTTCATCGAATTGTTTGGATATAATAATAACTTTTCATCCTCTTTTGGTTGCTCTTCGGACAGAAATGGGTATCACCAAATTCTGGTCAAAAACAAGAGCGAAAGTTTGTGCAGCTTCAATTCTTGCACGACGGCAACGAATCGATTAATCACGGTTTCTACTACCGCTGCTCTATTTTCTTCACTACGTGCTGGATGTGGTATAAATAATGTGGTCGCAATTTATTCAATAATAAAAATAGCATTGCGATGGCATTATTTTATTTTTTAATTATTATTCAATTTATTATGTGGATCATAAATTGCTCTAAATGCAAGAAACACATTCCTCATAGAAGGCACATTAATGTTTGAATAACTTCTGAACGTCGTGAAGGGCACAGTGTTTCCATGATAGTGTATCAAACAATACCGAACGAAAATACCATGACAATTTGACAGTTTGACAGCTAGATCTGCCATAAAAGTATCTTCAAATGAAAGCTTTACATCCGGTATAACTGGAAAGCTCATCTGTCTGTGCTTAATGAAGTTGCTTCACACATATTGTGCTGTGAAAATGATGAAAATGTTCTCTATTCACCACCCAGTGGAGAAAATTGTAAAATACCTAGTCTCCAGTGGAACAATGAAGTGCTGTCAGCACTTATAATTTACAATTGAGTAATATTCAATTTAATATTTCAAATCAATTAAGAAAATACTGTTTACACTAGCTAAATATTGCCCAAGTATGAATATAGTGAGCTTTGTGATCAATGGTTCTCAAATTTAGGTAGCATTCGAAAGGACTTTCCACCTCAATTTCACAGCGATATATTAAATAAAAATCAAACTCGCTACTTTTCATAACATATTGCTCGATATTACTTGTGACTTAAATTGAACAATCTATTAAAAGCGAATGTCAGTTTCCTTAATTCGGTGTTACAATTCGGCTCTCGGTTGCTTTGATAAAGGTGATTAATGACAGCAACTTTATGAATTTACCAACATTATGAACCGAAATTTGCCCAATTTTATTCTCACACTAAAGGATGAAAATTAAGTGATTTAATAAAAACAACAAAAAAAAAAAAAAACAAAAAGCAAACAAAAACGAGAAGAGACATTGTCATTAAAATTAATAACAAACTACGCCACAGGCAATTAGTGAAACTTTTAAGTTAGTCGTAAACTCGTATTCAAAGGTAAACATGCAAACAAGACAGTACAACAAATTGATGAATATGCATATGAAGAAATAATTTACTCTTCACAAAGTGGATATTTGAGAGAACGTTTCATTTCCCACTGAATGATAATTTCCATTTCGATTGTGGTTGTGTAGGCGGTGGTGGGTACTCAATTAATAATCAAAAATGACAACAATGAATTAATAAGAAAAGCACTCAAGTGGAATCGACGGGCACTCGTAGTCATAGCAGCCAGCCACCAGGAGCCACACGGTCAACACATAATAATAAAGGTAAACCAACGCGAAATAATTAAGGTTCTTGGTAAATAAGGCGAGTGAGTGAGCATCTAAATTAGCTTTAGTGCTATTGAATAAGTGTAGCAATTAATTTAAAGCATCAACGGTTATATTTAAATTAAAGTTACATAATAATTAGGCGAAAATTACTTTGCCAACATATTCTACGCTAATAAGCATATTACAATGCCAATTTTATAGCATTTGATTTTCAATGTGACACCAAAGAGCTGATGGTGGTTGTCACTTCACTTCACTGCTAAGTGGCAAAAACAGATAGAGTGCGATGCCTGTTTGATGCCATCATTAAGGCTGACTTTGAAAGTATGTATGAGTGTGTGTAACTTACATTCATGCATACGTACATACATACTTATAACAAGAAAAACTTGTACCATACGATAATATTAAAAGCCGATGAAGAGAATATGTACAATTTGAATAAGAAAAAGATTTTGTCGGCCTGATAAAGTGGATGGCGTAAAGCATGCTTCCTGTCATTAGCCTGTTATGCATAAGATTGGAACGTACTCCAAAAAAAAAAGATTCATTATTAAATTCCATCATTTCTCAGATCAATTTAATAACATAACGCATTGTTAAGTTTGAAATTTCGTTCACTTAAACGGATTCCATTTTCATGCATCCTTTCACATACTAATTTAAAAAAAAAAACCTAGATTATTCCCGGTATGATGTAAGGCATCAGCAAGTACATAAATACATACATATTGTTATTTTCTTGTCGAAATCATCACTCATACACATATACATCCTTCTCCTAAACAAAAGTTTACACAAATTTATCCAAATTCCACTTTCAATTAATTTCTTGCCAGAGACTAACACAATGTTCATAGCTGATATGAAAAAGTTTTGTGCTCCGAAAACCCTCAAACTAACGATAATGGACGACATTTACAGCTGCTGATAAATGGACTTCTTTACGAGTAATGGACTTGTTTTTTTTTTGTGTTTGTTTACTTTTTGGGCAAAACATGAGATTATACAAACATTGTTTGTGAACAAATGATTTAGGTATACGAAAGAATTGTGCGAATACCTTTTAAACCATGCTTAGACATTTTTATGAAATTAACAACATCCAAATTCTTGATTATTGCGCCTACTAAATTGAAGCAGAAGCTTAGGCACTTGCGAATAAATACTATAATATGTACACTATGTATTTATATGCTTATATTGTTGACGTTTAGCATTTATAGTGAAGGAAACTTTTACAAGATCAAGCATATTTCAAATATTTGTATTTATTATAGGATATTGGCCTTCAAATAAAAACATTTGAGTTCATAGTTTCCAGAACAACTAGAATTCCATTCAAAAGAACACAAATAAACAAACTTTTGATGTTTGAAGACCAACAAAGATAGAAAAATTAAATGAAAGTTATCCTAGATACCTAATGAGTTACCTAATTAGTTATGTTTTTTTTTTCAATAAAATGAACTAAGGTGTATTGTCTCTATTCAGAATGTTATTATATGGTACAATACATTAATAGAAACATTAAAAAGCATGTACAGGTTCACCCAGTAGAGAAACCGTTAATCGGGATCATGTTTTTATTTTATTTGAGGTGAAAAAGACGATTTCGTACTATAAGATTTAATGCTAGAGTATTGGATTTAGAAGTACAATATTCTCCGGCCGCTGATTGATGACTTTTGATTTCCACTTTAATTGTGGATAGTTTTAACTCCCTATGAATTTGAGCATTTATTATATACCACAGGCAATTTACTATCATTCTTAGCACTTTCGATTGGAACCGTTGTAGAATTTCGATGTTAGAGCTTGCCGCTGTCCACAATAATTCATTACCGTAGAAACAAATGGATTTGAGTGAGACTTTATATATTGTAATAGTACCAGCTGGAATGCTTTATTTAATATAGACTCGATAGTGTAGACTCGATAGCATTCGTCTCAAAGTTTTTCTTTTGTAAGGATATGAGTTTTCCATGTTTTGAGTTTTATTTTCAATTGAAAACCCTAATATTTAGTTAGTCTTGTTTGGGGAAAAGTAACCTATTCTGATTTAGGCTCGTTAGTTTTTAAGCGCAAATTTTTTAGCCACTGCGTAATATTGTCGAGGCGTGTTTTTAATTTTGGGGATGCTGTACTTTCATCAGGAATTAAAGCGACAATGTCGATTGCAAAAGTCAACGAAGTATTTGTGAAAACTCTCATTTTTTCTATCTGCATTGCCTCTCTCTTTCTCTCTCTCTCTATCTCAAAATCATAGTTATCCGCTTAGAGATACCTGCTTCCGTGTGTCTTAAAATACAAAAATAAATATGTGGCACTTATAACGCCCAAAGGGCTCTTTGGCGGAGATTCTCTTCCAATACCATTGTGCGTGTTAAATTTTGGACTGTACATTTGGCTTCAGGCATGCTTATAATACTGAAATACGTCTGGACCATTCCAATTAATTTTTTTGAATAATATTACTGTTGCGACTTAGTGCGCTACACTAAGCAGTGTATCCACTTTTTAATAATAATGAAGGCTTGCAATACGTGTTTTATTCTCTCGGTCAGAGCCCTTCGGGGCTTATAAGTACCAAATATTTATTTATTGTTTTTTTACATTTTTGCAAAATAAAATTAATTTATTTTAGTGAAAAAATTTAATACAATAAAAAATATAGTTTATAGGCTTCTTTCACTTACAAAAAATTACCATTATTGTAGATACTTATATTTTCAAAGTTATTCATATAAAAATTAAATTAAAGCTTATTAAAACGCGTTGAGCAACATTTCATATAGCAAAATTTAAACTTCCGGATAACGGCTCAAGAGCAAACCAATCACTGCTATTATAGGTTAGAATGATTTTAAAATAACATAAATTAACAAAGTAACACAAAGTAATTTTTTTGTCGATGTTATGAGAATTTCCACCACTGTAGCTACTTTCATATACGTACACTATTATGGTGGATAATAAATGTATAAATCTTACACTCAATGATAATATTGTGGACGATGAAACGGCGAAACAATACGACAACTTAGTATGACTTGAGAAAAGAGTATTTATGACATGACCGCCATTGTTACTTTAAATGTGTACATGTAGTCTTTGTTAGCCGATGAAATAACCTTTACGTTGTTCGTTCGTTCGTTCGTTCGTTTTGAGTTTTATGAACTTTTGCAAGTGCAAAATTTTTCTATGAAGTTACCTTATGCACAATGTATAGTAGAATACCTACATACACAGCTACTCACATGCTTATAAGTATTCTATTATTCTATGTATGACTCTATCTGATGCTCTTGGAATCTCAAGCTTCAACACAAATGTGTGTTTTTCACTCTGTTAGCACTTAACGTTGTATTTAAAACATTGTCGTCTTTTACAATACTACGTATATATGCATGTACAATATTGCCCATACAGCAGGTACACAAGTAATGCTGCAACTAGCCACCGACGTAGCGTACGTACGTACCGTTCGTACGTAAGAGCAAAAATTTGTCAAAAGTTATGCCCGTAGCAGCGACGGAGAAATCGACTGTTCTTTTTTATATACATACATAACAATGTTGCCATGTAACACTGTGGGTGCATGCTTTTAATCACACTTACCATTTTCATGATCAAATTTCATAATATATATGTTATAAACTGAAAAAAAAATTAATATACGTGAAGTATATTTTAATATATAACTAAACACGATAATAGTTTTGATTAATTAAAAAAAAAACTAAACTTTTTTATTTAAGTTTTTATTCATTTATAAAAGTCTAAGCTGGTAACCCTGTACACATATATAGCGATCAGCTGACACGTTTTTACGTAAAAAATCAAATTGCTGTTGATTCTCTCCGCTACGAGCAACGTCTACGTCACCGTCATACGTTGGTGAGTTTTCGTTAACACGGCATTCCCATAAGATAGGTCGTGTCAGCTGACACGTTATACGTTTTTACGTCGGTGGCTAGTTGCAGCATAACGTATGTACGAGTATGCATGTGTGAGTAGTAGCAACGGACGCCATATTTAGAAAGAATAAATACAAGTACTCTTACATACAATTTGTTTCAATCTAGCACAGTTTTATTGTAGGTAGTTTTTCTGTTCTCCTCCCTTGGTTTTTTTGGTCCACATGTTTCAGATAATTTAATGCATCCATAAAATTTCGCCAACCACCTGACGATAATAATGTGTGTCACCAAAGAGCATAAATTTGAGATCAACATTCAAGAAAATCTAACATAAATTCCTCTTGACAGTGTACTCGTAATGTGAGTGAGTAAGTATGTTAAATAAGTATAGTTGGATTTATATTTTTAATAAAACTGAAGCGTTATATACCTACGTACATATATGTAATATATCGGTAATGAAGAAGAGGAAATAAGTTAATTAATAGAAAGCGGTAATAATTCAATGGATTCATGGCTCAGTTTAATGTAGCTCGGAAGCAAGTTAATAAATACATATTTAATGGTCGAAACTTGCATTTGCACTTATCGTAATTTAATAAGCGTACTATACTAATATCCTGACTGGAGACATTATGCATTGTATATATAAGTATCCATTTTGTGATGTCTTGTGTATAAAAGTATTATACGCTTTCGTGGCATTTATGCATAGTGTCTACTCATATGCATCAACATATTGGGATGTGGAAAAAATATCAGTACTTTTGCATTTAACCCTTTCGAACTGAATGGAATAATATGTGTTCATTAATAGATTATATTTTAGAATTTTTACACTAATAATGGTTCTACAATTATAAAATATAATGAATTAATTCATTTTTTGTGAATCGAATAATACCAAATTTTTACTATTGTAACTAGTATGCCACTTGTACAAACATACAATAAAGCATTACCAGTTTTACTTAATAGGTTAGGTTAGGTTATGTGGCTGCCCTCTCTCTGAGAGAACACACTTAGGCCAGAAAGGCCCATTGTGATACCACTGAGCTTCTCTTCCAATGCTGTTGTGCGTGTTAAATTTGGACAGCATTAGAAGGGACCTACTTATATTAGCCGGTTCTGAACGGCAGAACTCTTGTGACATCACTTTAACTTAGTTTTTGTCACAGAGCTCTTTTAAGAAGCACTTTTGGCAAATTGTTACTGCCGGAAAAATTGCCAATTCTTGCCGGCAGGTGGGTACCGTTCGAAAGAAAAATCTTTTCGATATTAAATTTTGTTATGCTTCAGCCGGGGATTGAACCCACGACCTACAGATCAGAAGGCCAACGCACTAACCACTGAGCTACGGCACCCATCATTAACCACCATTTACTTAAGAGATCCTATACTTTTTCTCCAATAAATATGTTTATACCAACGACCTTTTTTATGTCCTATCAAATGGCACTACGATTTAAGTGGCTCTACATACGGCATGCATACATACGTCGAATTTCTATACCACGTTGTTCAATAAGTTCGCGAATGGTAAATGAAAAAACGGATTTATAATTATAAAAATTACTTTATTTTTCAATATATTCTTCTTGAAGCTCAATATACTTTTTTTCAAATATCATACAATTTACGTAACCCTTTTACGAAATGAGATTCCGAAATGTCTGCAAAATATGTATTTGCATCAGCTCTTGATTTGATGAAAATCGAAGATCCAAAAGTCAGTCGGAGCTACTCGTAAATCAGGCGAAAATTTTGGTTAGTGCAACAATTTTTACTTCAATTCAATGATGTTAGATATCGTTTTTGCATGGTGTGGACATTGCATGTCTTGATCAACAATTCTTAATTTTTTCTTCCGTAAACCGGATATTTGTCCATGAATTTTTGCATCAAGTTGATCCAAAAGGCTACAATAATAATCTAAGTTTATTGTTTAGCTACTTTTAAGATAATTCACGAAAAAAATTTCGTTTGCAAACTGATTTTAAACTCGCTTTGAAACTAAAAAACAAGTTTCACACCGCTCATTACCCTCTGATTTTGATTATGGATCACGGTGGAGCATTCAAGTCTCATTCATAACGATTCATGTTTAAAATCATTATATTTTGTGCACGTTCGTAAGAAAGACGGACTGTTAAAATGCCGTCAGAGTTTAATTCTTCGCGAACTTATTTAACAATGTGATATACTATGAAAGATGCAACGGCAAATCTGTCTGTATTGTAGGAGTATGTAAATCGATGGTGACCACGAAGGAAAGAATTGACTTTTTATATAAAATGGACTTAATTCAAAATAATAGCCACTTATATGTATGTATGTGTATTATATAGCAATATTTCATATGTTCATGTTAACTTCGTTTTCGTTTTTTTCGAACAACAACAAGAAACTGAGAATAAAAATAATATAATGGCAGATAGGCAAAAAAAAATATACAAACATAAGAGAATGCAAAAAAATTATATTTTTTAGCCTAAACGAAAAATATGTTGACATTTTCCATATTTTATAGTATATCTTCATTAAATTTTAATTTTAAATTTAAACATATTTTCACAAACATCAAACTTGTTGGACACTTTTCTCATTTATGTTCGAATGAAATATGTGTTATTTCATATAAAAAAGAGAAAGGTTGTGACTCTTTCTTATCATTATTATTATTCTCCCAATTTTCGAATATGGAAATGGTGTTAGACTATTTTACAATAGAAACCCATCAAATCTTGCAAGATTAAGAAGCAAAAGCCCTCATGCGGGAAGACAAGACGAACCGTACTACAACAACGCATTTCATTGTCAAAGTTCTCTTTCCTCACAAAAAGCACCAGAAGATGAACAAACATTTGTTTCGTTAATCTTCGGAGAATGTCTAAATTCTAAATCAAAAATTGTCTGTAAAACATTTAAAACTTCAGCAAACAATTTTTACTATGTTTTTGTGTCAAATTTCAATTTAATTTCACATACACGAAACAGCTGTTAGTTGGATTGTTTTTATATTTTTTGCTCTTATGTTTTCATCATTAAAATGCAATTCTTGTTGTTGAAATTTTATGGCAATATTTTAAAAAGAGACATACATGTTTTGCTAATAGACTTTATTAACACATTTTGGTTTGCGCGATGATACTTTAACCCTGCTAAAGTAAATTCAAGGAGCACCATAATTTACTGTCAAAATGAAAGACTAGTTTGAGAGAGAGTGAGAGAGAGATAAAATGATTTAGTGAAGAAAAATATTTTTTCATTTGATATAAACCTTAGAATCATAAATAGTATATATGGGGTAAAGCCTTTCCAAAGAGTAATTATTATAGAATTAAAGAACAACCAACCAACATATACGGAGGGCAACGAAAAATGTCAAGAAAAGAACACACATGATTTTGACATTTCTTATAAACGTTAGCAGAAAGGTTTTTTTGTATTGTTTTCCATTCTTACATTAGCTTATGACGAATTTTGAAGTAAGAGGAACTTTTGTGGCTTATTTTTTATGAACGCATTTTATGAGAGGAGCATAACTTTTATGGTTCACGGAAAATACTATAGAAATAATAGCAATAGCAAATCTTAAGATACTAATAAATTTACAAAAAAAAAAATCCCATTTTCAATACATCTAAAGTAGAAAAATCAACTAGCTCAATGCTAAACAAATTCTTACTGTTTGTGCTTCGTGACATAGCTCCTTTAAAACTTTGTCATTGCAAATTTATACGGTCGAGTGGGTCTAGCGATTTCCATTGATATACATTTCTAATTTCTATGAGATACGCAAGATTTCTTATTTATCATTTATGGTTTTATATTTGTGGCACAGCAGAATAAAGTAAATAATAAAGTTGAAATGTATGTATAAGCAATATTTATTTACGAAAACAAACTTACCCTTCCTCAGTTACACCTACGCATCGAATCAGCGCCACGTTCTACCTCTGTGCTCGCACTTATTTCCAACATGCTAATAGCCGTTGTATTGTCCGAACTAACAAATGGCGTTTCGGAGAATCGCATTTCCACAGTTTGCTCCTCACCTGAATCGATATCATTTTCGTCATCATTATAACGCCTACTACTGTTGCGGTATTTAGTTGTATCATTCAATAATATATCAACATGTTTACTATGCGTGAGTGTAGCATTGTCCGCATGATGACGTGGTGAGAGAGTCCCACTGCCGCTGGTATTACCATAAGTGGCTTCACGCGGTATAATGAGCAATTTGTCCTTGGCTAAACTTAGCTCTTGTGTATTACCATTTCCATCATTATCCTCAGTGTTACCCATACAGCCTCGATCCCCTGGGCGTTGCAAACGGGGACCACAAGTATTGCGATCAGAACGATTGTAGCCACGTGTGAGATTAATTATATTATTATTGGAAGGATTGAAACACGGAAGCACATGCTTGAATTCTTTACGAAAATTCTCATTTAACCAGGCATACAAAAAGGGATTGTAGCAAGTCGAAGACATCGCAATTGAATGCGCAACAAAGAAGAATAGGGTATAAAAACGCCATTCGTTTGACTTTTCGTAGAAATCATCAAAGATGTTCACAACATTAATTGGCAGCCATGATAGTCCAAACACCGCAACCATAGCGATTAGCATACGATTTGTCCGTTTCTTACGATCACGATCGGCTTCTTCACGGCGCGACGACTTGGAGCCTGGTTTCGCTCTGGCGCGTGCATTCAACTTTACTGAGACCCATGTGTAACAAATTGAAATGATAAAGAAGGGCAATACAAATTGCAGAATTGTGGTGACAGAACCAAAGACCTTACGATATTGTTCCGATGGCCAGTTCTCCTCACAATAAGTTGTCGTTGTAACAATTAATGTTTCTTGTGGTGTGGTAGAAGTGATAGTAACTTGCGTATATGCCTCGGTGACAGTATACTCCGATGCTGCGGCAAACAAGTGGGTAGTATTTAAAATAGCTAAAGTCGTATTCACTGCTGCAACTTCTGCAACATCCGCTGTAGTATTTGCATAATTTGTGTCTGTCACTACCTTCATATACATGCCGTACGGCAGTGTGGCCAATAGCGATATTACCCATATGCTTATGATAATTGCAATGCATGTGGATAGTTTCATACGCGGATGGAAAGGATAAATTATCACAAAATATCTATCTATTGCGATCGAAGTAAGCGTTAGCGTTGAAATATATATACTGCAGCCCTGAGCAAATGACACCAGATGGCATAGACTACGTCCGAATGCCCATCGGCCCATAAATGTGTACAGTGGCGTAAATGGCACAGCCAGTATGCACAGCAAAATGTCGGAGAGTGCGAGATTTGTGATGAAAATATTTGTAACCGTTTGCATGGCTCGATTGCGTAACACCACATAACATACCAGCACATTGCCAAACACCCCCAGCACAAAGACAGTCGTATATAAAATGCAGAAAAATATCTGTACAAATTCGTTGTTAATTAGATCAGGTGCATTGTTGGGATCTGTTGCGATGTCAGGAGCTTTTGTAACTCTTACGAAATTGGTTAGTGTAACTTTGTGTGTTTTTGCTGTTGTTATTAGTATATCAGATATTTTAGCAGACCATGTTGCCTCCGTTTCCATTGAGGGCATAGTCGTTGTTATGTTACTTAATAGTTCTTCTTTGTGTGGAATTTGTGATGAAACACGTTCCAGATTGGCCATTGTTCTTGTTTTGTGTTTTTCCCCCTTTTAATCGTGATATCGAGTGGTATTGTTGTATACATAAACATATACTATTTGTCTAAAATCACCATCTGTTCAGTCAGTGTAGATTTGATTAACAACACAAATCAGTTATGGAATTTATACCCTTCAGTTATGGAATTTATTTAATTGCCTGCAATGATATAAAAGTACATGTATTTATCACTTTATATGTAGTACACAGTAAAAAAGCTTACAAATAAACAAAATACAGTGGCTCACAGCTTATTTCGTACAGTGTATATATTTTTATGTACATGGCTGTAACATCGAAACTAAAAAACTTATCGATAAGTTTTGAATGTAGATGTCTGTGTATGTGTTTAGTAAACCTAATAAGAAAACGGGGAACCCCAAAAATTTTTCTTTTTGTTATGCAAGAGAGAAAAACTATTGATCAGCTGATTTTCAGCTCACATCTTATTTCGTACACAAACTTCAATGTAAGTAAGTTTCATTCTGCCGCGCAGTTACAAAGTTTTTTTGAATTGTATGAGTTTTTGGACCTTTTTAACTATTATAACAATTTTTATTATTATTATTTTAAATAGTTAAAGTGCTGTAAATTAAACATTTAGCTTTATGGGTCGTCGTACAACGATGGAACAGCGTAAACTGGTAATTAACCAAGGTCAGAGTGTGCGAAAAATTGCTGAAATGACAAATTTAAGTGCCTCAACTGTCCAATACATCATTCAACGCTTCGTTCGGGAAAATCGGTTGGAGAACAAGGGCAGAGAAGCACCTAATAAGATTTTCAACGCATCAGACGAGCGTTATATTGTACGAAAAATTAAGAAAAATCCAAAGTTATCCGCTCCGAAGTTGGCTGCAGAGGTTCAGCGTGAAATAGGAAAATCATCCAGTGCTGAAACTGTCCGACGTGTGCTGCGCAATCATGACTTGAACGGTCGAGTAGCCCGAAAGAAACCATTCATTTCGAAAATGAATATACAACGCCGACTTGACTTCGCCAAAGAGCATATTATTAATACTCCTGCGTTCTGGAATACCGTTATTTTCGCGGATGAGTCTAAGTTTAATATTTTTGGCTCGGACGGAATGTCATATGTTTGGCGTAAAGCTAATACCGAGCTAAACAAGGAGAACCTTAAGCCCACAGTGAAGCATGGTGGCGGTAGCGTGATGGTTTGGGCCTGTATGTCAGCAGCCGGAGTAGGTGAATTGGTTTTTATTGAGGGAACAATGGACAAAATGAAGTACCTCGAGATTCTGAAAAACAATTTACTTCAAAGTGCAGACAAACTGGGTTTGCGGGAAGAATTTCGGTACTACCAAGATAATGACCCAAAACATAAATCTGGGATTGTGCAATCTTGGCTTATTTGAACTGCTCACACTTGATGTCTCCACCACCACAGTCACCTGACATGAATGTGATTAAAAATCTTTGGTCTATTTTGGACAATAAAATAAGAACACACAAGATTTCTAATAAGCAAGACCTAAAGAAGGTACTGATGGAGGAATGGAAAAAAATCACACCAGACATCACTCAAAAATTGGTGGATTCAATGCCAAGTAGACTCCAGGCTGTCATTAACGCTAAGGGATGTCATACTAAATATTAAAATCAACTTACTTTGTTTTTAGTTTGAACTTAAAGAGACTGTACGAAATAAGCTGTGACATGAATTTTCCTATTTTTTTCTTATTTTATTTTTTTATAGTGTCAAACACTAAAATTTTGAAAAAGTAAATTTTGGAAAATAAAAAACAAACCTTCCTTTCAAAAATGGCATTTATATTTTGTTCAAATTTTTGCTATATTAGGAATTACGACTGCAGCAATTTTTAAACTGTCACTGTACGAAATAAGCTGGGAGCCACTGTATATCGTTTCATTATTAGATATGTCAGAGCAGGTTTAATATTGAAAAAGTTTTCAATTTATCTCGTACACTGGTGCTGGATAAATATTTACTTGTAATAGTTTGTAACTATGAAAGAAAAAAACCTGCGATTGCATATATTCTCTCCGAAAACAATTGAATTCCACATGCACATACATGCATTCCACACATGGACAATTCAACATTTGAATTTGTAGATGTCAATTTCGTAATCACTTCTTTTCTTGCACATTATTTCATCATGTTCTTTTAATATGATGATGATATTTGATATATGCAATTTATATAAAATAACTTTGATTTTTCAATGGAAACTTGCAAATTGAATCATCAAATTTTTAAATATCAAAAGCATTTTCAACCAAATCGTGATTTCGATAGCCAAGTTCTTCTGGCCCCATCCAGATATATTGTAAAAAGCATAGCAAGACTGGAAGACAAATTCGTTACGAATTTATTTATTCGAATTGAAATTTTATTTCATTTTTTTTTTCTTTTTGTATAATAAATAACTTTTTTGTATTGTAACTTTTTACTTTCATCATTCTTTGTTATTATTATTGATGTATTTACAATACTCGTAGATTTATGTATAAGTTCATGGACTCCAGCATATACAATGTCTATGTTGTCAAGGAAATCAATAGAATCGAAGGAAACCAAAATTAGAGGACATTGAAACAACACGTTCTCTGACAAGAAGTAAATCAAATATTGTATTGTTTAACAATAAAAAATATAAAAAAATTAAAAACATAAAAATACCTACATCCCTTTGTATGCATGTGTATGAATAGATCCATTTTATTGTATATTGTTGTGTTGATAAAGCGGTATTGGCAATGTAACGCACAGTGTATCAAATGCAGTTGAAAGCACATTTTGCAGGCATTTGTAAAAACAAAAAAAGCAAAACTATCGCAGAATAATATCGTAAGGAAAGAGAACAAAAACAGTATTTAAAACAACGTTAAATTATGGGTATTAACTTTTTTTAACATCCCTGACTATGTGGCAAAAAGTCAAAATCAATTTAAGTTGGATTGTTTTTTTTTTTTCTTAATACGTTTTAGTACAATAGATTATTAAAGTGTATAACATTGTTTGGGCAACTTTTGTACACGAAGCCTTATTTTGACTACAAATGCGCACCAATAACTAAAATAAAGATCGTATTCGTATGTAGAGGCTAATTTTAATCATTGCTCAACCATTCGTTGTTTGATCATGTCACACTGTACATTGTTTACAAAGAGATGAAAGTAATATTTTGATTTTTATTGTACGTGTTTTTTCCCTTATTCCAATCAACTTCAAAATCCATCCATATTTTCTTCACACTATTTTCATATATAAGGTTTCTCAATCAATGGAGACAACTTACACACTGATGAAATGTGACATGTTATGGTACGAGAGCAAAATGATGCCATTTATGCATAACAAATTAGGAATGGGTTGTCGAACCAAAAAATATTCAATTATTGTTTTACAACAAATTTTATTGATTCTATTTGGAAAAGTTATCTTTTAGACTTTGAAATCATTTTATAGCATTACGAACATATACATACATATTTTGTTATGTCCACCTTCCATAAGAAATCATCTATCACGACAATATGCCTTCGAAAATATAAGATTAATTTGTCAACATGATGCAGAGCTCTTTTCAATTGTCCAATTTTTATGTTCTTAAGCTGTCATATTTTCATAATTATACAAAGATTATGATGCTGAAAAAACAGTTGGTGCTTTCGTATAACTACATACATATGTACATATTTACAAACTTGATACTTACAAGTAATATTGCAGCTAATGTTTTTATACTATTAGTTTGTTGTATGAATTTTTTTCTTTTTGTTTTTTTTTTTTTTTTTGTTAATGATGTAAGTAATTTATTTCAGAGGACATTTATGAAATTCAAAAAGGATCAGCTCACATTACTTAAATGTCGTCCTCCCAAATTTTGTTAGAATATAATATGCAAACAAATTTGAACAAATTGAACACTTAAGCTCCTTATGATAATGTATGTAAACAATATTAAATAATTGAATAATTGAATATTTTAGTTTAGTGCAAAAACACCAAAATATGTAAAATTTAGTTTTTATTTTTCATTGTAATCACAAATATTCAAATAAATCTTTAACATAAGAGTAGTGAATTTTAAATTTACCTAATCGGCGGTTTTTTTTTTATCATTTGTCGCCGTTATATTTACAGCATATGTAGATATATAATTAAATAATTTAAGTGTTACCATGCATAAAACAATATTTCATAATTATAAAGAAACACATCAGATTGATAATATGATGAATGTGCAATTTTAATTATATTTCCACGTATTTGCAGCACATATGATATTTCGAAAGTTCATTATGCTTTATATGTATTACAATTGCTATTCGCAGAATACAATAATTGTCATCAACACATACCACAGCGCATATCAACGTGCTTTATTAAAGGAAATTAAACTTTTACAGTATTAAAAAATGAAACATTTTAGGCTTAAGTTTCTCCACTTCAGGTGTAAAGTGTATATTTTGTAGTCCATAGCAAAATTTCTCCGAAGTTATGGATTTTTACATGAAAAGAGCAAATTAAAATTGGTATATGGGAGAAATAATAGCTGAATATAGGTCCAAAAGATGTTGTTTAACTGAAATGTATGAATGTATACACATTTTCGAATATGTAATAACCCTTTCGATGAAAAGTTTATAGGATAACCAATAAAAGAACAACTTTTAGGCAAAATTCGATTTTATTTATCAAAATATCGATATAATCATTCCAAGGCACCTCTCTTGTGGAACGATTCATCTTGGACCTTAAAATAAGACTATGTGTCGGTTATTACCTCTTTATTCGAGGCAAATTTCTTTACGGCCAGAATTTTTTCTGTCATCTGCGAACAGGTAAAAGTCGTTGGAATACAAATCTGGCGAATACGGTAAGTGCGTAAACAATTTAAAGTGTAAAGCGTGCAATTTAGCCATGATAGCCAACGATTTGTGATACTTCTCGATTTTCTCCTTCAAAAGCATCAGCAGAGCCATGTAACGATCGCTAGTGCTGGTCTGGCCGCTCTTAAAGTTAGGTTAGGTTAGGTTATTGTGGTTGCCCTCTCTCTGAGAGGATACACTTAGGCCAGAAAGGCCCATTGAGATACCACAGAGCTTCTCTTCCAATGTGCGTGTTAAAATTGGACAACATTAGAAGATACCTATTTATATTAGCCGGTTCCGAACAGCAGAACCCTTATGACATTACTTTAACTTAGCTTTGTCACAGAGCTCTTTTAAGAAGAATTTTTGGCAAATTGTTACTGTCGGAAAAATTGGAAATTTTTGCCGATAGGCGGGTGCCGTTCGAAGGAAAAATCTTTTCGATATTAAATTTTGTTATGCTTCAGCCGAGGATTGAACCCACCAGCCACTGAGCTACAGCAGCCACCTTCTTAAGGTAGACGATGAATGAAATTCCGTGCACATCCTAAAATTCGAACACCATAACTATGCAGCTAACCACTTTGGCCATTTCAGGTGAGGTCTCTAGTGTATAGTGGTATATTCTAGTTTCGTGCAGTGTTACATTTCGATGCACAAAGTCCTTTATATATCGCGGAAATAGCTCAAAATCATTGACAAACGCAAACGCGGCACTCATTTCGAAAACAGCTTTCTCATAGACAAATATTTATACAAAATGAAGCCGAAGCGTTCCTTAGATATCTTTAAGGTGTCAGATATCTATTTACTGCAACTTCACTTTATGGTTTGCACAAAACGATTTTCTGTGCTTTTTTTGTGTCACGACCTCATTTGAGCAACCAGAGCTTTCGGCATTATCGGTATTGGTACGGTCACGCTTAAAGTCAGCAAACCACTCCTCTACCATTTGACTCGATGGAGCAGATTCCGAATAACACTTATTAAGACAAGCGTTAACTCGAAAGGTGTTTTTTTTCATCAAATTGCTTTCAAAATCATAAAAGTAACCTACTGAAACTGACTGTAAATTGTGAAATAATGATCGAATTATCATGAAACCACCTATGTGTCATCCTATGAACTTTTCAACTCAAGACATAATTTATGCCCGGATTTCCTTCGACGATGACTTAATGAATAGGTAAATTTAGAGTAGAGTACTTTAAAGAATATTTTCAAAAGTACAAAAGTGAGATTCTAGATTCATTCCAAGTAACTTCCAAAATCCTCTACAACATTGCAAAATTTCCTTCAGCTTTTTGGGTGCTATTAGTATACAATATACGTATTTCAATAAGATCCTGCAGCAAATCCTGTTCATATGTATATTAATCATTATATATTTATATAAATAATTGCTTATGCACAAGAACAGGGCATATAGCCAATAAAAGATGATTGGTAAGAAAATCGCTATAGTAGCAATAATCTAAAGCTTATATTTATGTGCATATATGTGTTTAAGTATTCTGTTAAAATGATTGCAAATATATTATACATATATGTATAATACATATGTTCGTTTGCATATCTGTAACAAATGTAGTAATGGATGAACCATTGATTTTGCTTGCATAATTCATGAAAAATTATCAACAAAGATTATAACAAAAGAGAAGCGTAAATCCAATAAAAAAAAAATAAAAATAAAAAAATAAAGAAATAAGTACAAGTATGGTATATAATATACGTTCAAAAGCATTGAAATTGCAAAACGAGTAAACTGTTGCGCCATCAGCTACATACTCGTAAAATACAAGTACTCGTTATATATTTACATCAGCGAATAAAGGGACACACGCACACAACAGTTACAACAACCTAAATCGATTTAAATGTAAATATTTTTACGCCTTTGTCAGTCCAGTCATCCATGAATTTTGAAATTGTTTCCAGCATCTAGTTTCTAGTCGTTATCATCATTTGAATTCAATTGAATACATTTTGACCTATGAACTGTGCATACTTGATTTTAATGTCATTGATATGTAAATTTCAAAATTGCACAGCATTTAAATTTCATCTAGCCGGCTATTTATGAATGTCAAAAAAATATCAAACACAATTTTTTCTTATGAAATCAGAAAAAAACAGCATACATACATATTAATTTAATTTCAATAAAGGCAAAATCCATTAGTCACCATATTTTATGGATATGATGTTGCGAAATTGCAAAAAGGCAAAGAATTGAAAATAATTTTTTAAAAGCTTAATTGTGAATCAAGTTTCTTTTTTAATTTGTTCTATTATATATGAATTACTTAAAGTGTCAATTAAGTATTGCTTATGCATAGCAAATTAAAACTAAAGGTTTTTAGTGTTGCATACTTTCAAGCGCATAGTAAATACATATCTGTACATTGTATTAGTGTTATTGTAAAATTTGCAATAATAATTAACATTTACTCCCTTGCAAGACCATATGCACCAGACTGTAAATTCCACGAAATATTGTCCACGAAATTTCACACAGAGAGTAAATTAGAGCTAAAGGTTTTTAGTGTTGCATACTTTCAAGCGCATAGTAAATACATATCTGTACATTGTATTATTGTTATTGCAAAATTTGCAATAATAATTAACATATACTCCCTTGCAAGACCATATGCACCAGACTGTGAATTCCACTAAATATTGTACACGAAATTTCAGACAGAGAGCGTAATTGGATTAATATACAATATGTATTATAGTAGCACATTCTATTACAAAACACCTCATATATAAAACAACAGTTTTCAATATTCAACGTTTGTGTGGCATATTCCATTTTAAAAATATTAATTTTTAAATTATCCTGTCAAAGTCAGTCAAAACAAACCAAAAAAGAAAGTCATCCTATTGTGCGATATTCATATTGTTTAATTTCAACTATATTTTAGTCGATTCAAAAAAATATCATCCCACCCACATTGTGTGTGTCTTTCGAAGAAAGCAAGTGATTAATCTGGTGCTTCTGATTGATAATGATAAATAAAATTGTATGATAAAACTGAATATGGTCACAAATTTGTTTAGGTATTGGACCCAAGGATTAAAAATGCTTCAGAACTTCTATTAAAACTGATTAAAGTTTGTTCAAATGGCTCAGCTCACGGGCGTTTATTATTAAAATAAATAATACATTGATTTCGCTTCTTAATTCGTTCCATGAAATCAAAATACATACATTTTCCACAGTGAAATTTTAATAAGAAAAATTTCCATATAAAATCATAAATCGATATATGAAGACGATAATAATTTATTCAACACAAATGTACAATATAACTATGTTACTCTATCACGAAGTAGTTAATATCTTCGATAGATTACAGTAAATAAGTGTAAGGATGTGGCTTGTGGTTTTTTCTGGATGATTTCTGAAGTGTAAAGCAAAAACCTTGACAGAGTTTCTCTTTCACTGTTATCATGAGTGTTATATATGGACAGTATTGAAAGAGATTTACTAATATTAGATGACATTGCATGACAGCACTCGATTGTAAGTAGAACAGTATTGAAATTCTGAATGGAAGTATTTCTGTGACAATAGACTTTCGCAGCTTTATCATAGATTTCTTTCAAAAGCCTATTTATGCCGAAAGATGAACAAATTTGTGATTTGTGAAATTTTTCTCAGCAAAAAATTGTATCAAATTTGTCCAATCAACAATGTAATCACGAACCTTATGCACCAGCAAAGCCAGCGCATTCAACACTGAGCTATGATATCCACTTTCTATTGATTCTGATATATAAATTTATTCAAATTGCGAAAATTCCCTGCACATATTTAGTGTATTTTAACTCAATTTCAGTATAAGTTATTGTGCTTAAGAGTCTGAACTACTGCTGGATTTTTAGCTCAGCTCAGCCTCTTAAATGGCACTTTATAAATGATGTTAATAATGATGTACATTAAAGCAAAATATATCGGAGTAAAAGTGATTTTCTATTGGTCTCAAAAGAAGCTTCTGAAAAACGGCGGCTCCAGTTTTCTACCAATAACGACGAGGCTTTCTATAAAAAATTTATAGTGAAAATATCTTTAAAAAATATTAGTCGTTCTCTAATTCTAATTCGATTACATTAGTGGTTTAGTATGAGAGCTATAGGAAGTAATGGGTGTGGTTTACCTATTTCTTTACTTTGCAATAAAATTTTAGCCCATATACCAAATATGATTGTCCTAGGTGATATTTTAAAGAAGTTACAGGGGTTTTAAGTTTCATAAAATTGTGAGGTTAATCCCTATAATCGCGCATAGCCATGTCTACTGATCAATCATTACCATTTCCTACAGTATCTGTAGATTTGCCATGCCAAATTTAATTATTGCAATATTTTTTTTAATTAATAGTGCAAATTAGTCCGATAAGGGGCACACGACTTAAAAGGTTAGTATGTTGACCTTCTGATCTGCTGGTCGTAATTTCAATCCCCAGCTGAAAGATATTTCTTTCGAACGGTACCCATCTGTCGGCAAGTAATTGGTCATTCTTCCAACAGTAAAATATTGCCATGAATACGCTTCTAAAAGAACTCTGTGACAACGCTCAGAAAAAGTGAAGTCACAAGGGTTCTGCCACTTGGAACCAGCGAATATAAGTAGGTCCCTTCGAATGCGGTACAAAAATTTAACACGCACATCAGTACTGGAAGAAAAGAGACCTTCGTGGTCTATATGTGCCGCATATTTATTTATTATTTTTCTAAGAAAGTATGTCAGTTATCAATTATCTTCAAAAATGCACCTCTGAAATGTTTTTATTTTTTCAACAAAAATGCCGGCGTTATATATCTACTTTAAAACTCAATAAGAGATGTCATATTTATTTCCAATAACGTTGTCAAATTTTATCAGAATTTCCTGTCTAAACCCCAATCAGAGAAACGATAACGAATAGAATCCCTATTTTATTTCAACTCTTATGGCGTTCTAAGGACATTATACCGAATTCTCCTCAGTCAAGTGCGCCGGCTTCAGTTCAGTGGTTGTAATCAAAAGGAAAGCCACTCGATGGTCGACTGTTTATAAACTGTAAGAGCTCATATCAACTTTGTTAAATATTCATGAAAATTCACTTACTTACATTTGCTCGGTCACTATAGCATATAAGGTATTTTATTTGGATTTTGAAATGTAACTAACATTTTCAAAAATTATGTAAACTTACTTTTCAAAAATTATTACCTGTATAATTCAGCTGAATTTACCGCTTATTATATAAAAGTTGTATAGTTTTTATCATTTTCTAAAAAATATATCCAAAATTATTTACGATATGTCAACGTATGACCATCATTACTCGTATGTATATGTACTTTTTTTTTAAATTTCTCATTTTGTGTATCCGTTTCATGGGAAAAAATCAAGCACTTATATACTCAGAACATATGGACAATCAGTTTAGTAATCACATAAAATTAACTACTGTGTTAATAATATACGTACATATGTTTTTGGTTCTTTATCTTCTTTATCTTTTCATCGAATGTATTACATCATATGTGTTAACTACGGGGATTTATGTAATTAAGAATGCCTGCCTAAATTAGAGATTGGAGGTAATACTTGGTATTTGTACCCACGCAAAATTTCAACTGTGCACTTATCAATTATTGATTCACAAGGCACCTGATAAACGAAGTTATATAAACAATTACCTTTTTTGTGTGTTTTTGCGTTGGTGTATGATATTTCCAAGCTATGAAGCTAATGCATTTTGCAATCGTGTTGTAACTTTTTCATTATCACATTAATAATATCCGTTTTTTATGTGTCATATAGAATAATGCTTAAAACAAAAACACACCGAATGATAACATTTGTAATTGCATACGCATATATATGGTCTGACACATATGTTTGTACTCGTATATTATTCGCGAAAAATAAACCACAACATTGGTTTTAATATAACGAACACACACATTACCCTCAAACACACACACCTAAAGTCTCCTATCCACTTGGGCACGTTTCAGCTCTTGAATTGTGCAATTTATATAAAATAAAACGCGAATTCAACAAGCAAGCCAGTCAGCCAGTCAGCCAGCCAGCCACATTACCACAACCGAAAACTAACACCACCAAAATTAAATAAAGACACAATTTCTACTTTTTACATCAATGAACCAATAATAATCATCAAAGCAACAACTGCACCATTAACACAATACATAAATAAGTACATTTTTAAGAGATCACAAGTGCACAAATGCACCCCACATATATCTACTCGTATACGTAACACAAATTGCGCTTGCAACACGCGGTAACGTATACTCACATTGCACTCATATACATGTGTAGAGTACTCTCAAGTGGAATTTTGTATACTGTTTGTTCTCCAGCAACCTTACGAGTTTGGTTCACGCATTTGCAATTTTCAATTGCCAACCGTCGTCATCAACCTTTGCCGTCGGTGTTGTACAAGTAACTGACGAATGACAATTCGGTAATACGTAAGCTGTATAAACACTGAAAACAGACTGATAATAAAAACAACGGCCACAAATTTTGTGCAGAAGCATTATCACAAAGGACTTCTGCATATTTTCTCTACATTCGAATTTACACACAGCAACTTTTCTTTGCACAAAATGAAGTTCGTTGGCAAAGTAGAAAAAATAAAAGAAATTAGATATAGACTTTATCATAACGGAAAGTTTTCTTTTGTTATTTTCATTCTCACAAACGACAACAACAACACACAGTAACAGAAAGAACAAAGAAATTATTGCAAACAAATATTTCCTTGTGTAAATTATCACCAACAGCTGTATGGTGAGAGTTTTGAGTGTGTTTTCTGTTATTTTATCATCGAATGAGTTAAAAATGTATTGTGACTCAATAGCTTTGCTGCTTATGCATCAAATTTACTGCGCAAATCTATGGAAACAGTGATTAGATGATTTTCCTTAAGATCACCCGTCAACATCGCATATAATACATTATTACCTACATTGACACCTGTTTAAATAAGTTAATATTTTCTGGCTATGCAAAGTACGTATATATACGTACATACTATAAGCATGCTCATGAATCGAGTAACAAACATGGCACTTAAATAATATCACTTCTAATTTGCAGACATTATTTATTACGTGTTTATACATTTTATGCTTGTATATGAAGCTTATTAGTTACGCTTAGGCCAGGCTATTTTGAAATTTAAAAATTTATGCGATACACATTAGAGTGGGTTACAATTATTGAGGAGAAAAATAAATTGCTAAATCATATGGCAAAATAATGGGCATTTGTATAAGTTATCATTGATAATACTACAGAGGAATTTTCAAGAGAAGAAATAAACTAGTTTTTACAGGGAATTTCTTTGCATTACTTTGTTTTTACAGAAAGAGATTGGTTTAGATGTTTCAAAAAATATTGATCTTACTCGATGAAATCCCCTATTAGATTCAATCTAAACTGGCAAAATCTTTAGAAGTAGTTTTTTAGAATAGTTTCCAAAGTGCAAGGAAATAGGTGTCGTATGAATTGAAGCCGCAAGTTATCGAATGTCATTCTTCACATGTGAACAACTGCTCGAACGACAAAGGAAAGGTTTTTTGTTTTGCTTCATGGTCTTATATCAGCTGGCTGTAGTGTATTATGAGATATTCAAACTCAAAACAATCCTAGCGGAAGATTGCTACTGATTACAATTGCCGATTGAGTCGAGAATCGAAAGAAGAATTACCACATTGCATAGAGAGAGATGGTCACATGTCGCAAAATCGGTCAAAGGTGTCAGAGAAATGTTCAAATTGGAAGTACCACCACATCTTGGTCGAATTAATCGTATTATTCGTAATTTATATGCTGTCAGAAAGATGGGAAAAAGTGCTAACCAACAGTGAAAAGGCATGTTCTTTACTGATTTTTTATTAAATAAATTATTAAACAAACAAGAATCAGTGAAAACATCTACTTAATAGAATTTTTGCCTTTAACGACCGCTGGTAGAACTTCCCTCAGAATATATTTCCAACATATTGAAATGCATCTGTAAATCATAAAAATAAGAAAAAGAAGCATTGAAATATTATTGAAAAAAGTTTCTGATAGCAATTTATTTTAAATATATGTGAAAAATATAGCTTAGAAGTAAACATTGTCACTTTCGATTTCTCAGTTATTCGAAATTTCTCTCAATACTAAGAATACTTGAGTATTTCGATCCTAAAATCATAGCTGGAATTTTATATTATTATAGTTCTTGCCAATAAAATATTAGACTTGCCTTAATATATATACATATGAGAATTTTATGTTCTTATATTATTTAAATTCTTATGTTCATATATGTACATATCTTCCTGTATCATACATTCTCATCCTAACTAAGTGAGAAGGTTACTTTTCATTTGGAATTATAAGCATACATATTTTAAAGCTTGTTTACTTTTATTGGGCCTTTTAAAATGTTTCCAGTGCTTATTTAATAACTCAAAACAGAGAATAAGAAGAAGAAAAAAAAACGAAAACAAAACAAACAAACAAACATAAAAGACCCAAATGTCTACCGCCTTTTCCTTGCTTTCGCAGAACTAAAAGTTTATTATTTTGTTTACTTTTACACGAATTTTGTTGCAGCAGTAACATCCGCTTTACTAATTGTTAGATGGGACAAAGTCGTATGTAGCTATGTATAAAAGATGGTGGTGGTACTCTTATAAGCCACTTCATTTTCAGACTTTACATAAATTATATCCCAATTTAAACAATTGAATTTTAACAGTAATTATGTGTATGCATACATATGTACAACTTATACTATACATACTCGTATGTATAAAACAAACAATTAATATTCCCATACAATTCATAAATGCAAAACATATAATTTTAAATGTTTTCACTTATTTAATTTAATGAGCACTGATAAAAATGTATTAAATATACTTTTAATGTTCATTATACATATGTAATTTCTTTGTAAATGTTTATATATACCCTGTGAGAAATGCAATTGGTTAATTAAATTAAATTAGTCAATTATTTGCTAGGTAGCATCTATGTATTAGTTGCCATTTAATTCGCATTTGCATGCGGCAAAACTTGTTACTTTTACTTTGGGATGTCTGATGAGATATTCAATTGTTGTTTTTGTGAAAACAATTTTCCTATAAAAACGTAGCACTCCACTAAATGTCATAAGTTTATGGTTTAATCAATCAAAATAGAGTGTGACGTTGGAGCTAGGATAAAATCCTTGTTCATCAAGTGGACCACGCGAAACCAGATTGGAGTCTGTTAGAGGATATGAGCCCTACAGCTGATACCTCTGAGGGCCAACCACAAGTGTTACGGGCACTGCCACCATATAAGGTCTTTTGTACCCAAGCCCGTCTACGACACTAGAATCTCCTCTACCTTTTTAATAAAAGATAGAATTGATCTTGTTAAACTTTCAATTATTGAAGCTGGTGTTGGGAAACTCAGCTGAAACTGTTTGAGGCGAAGCCTAGCCAAGGCTGGGCATTCCCAAAAGACGTGGATCGATGTTTCATCCTCCTCCAAACAGAGTCTACACACCGTGTCAAAGGATAATCCCATTTTGTGGAGGTGGTACTTTAACCAGTTATGTCCTGAGAAATAACCGGTTACTAGGTGTAGATTTGTTCTGCTAAGACTAATTCTGTCAAAAGCTGTATGAAAGCTGATGAGGGTTTTCGCTTGGCGGAGACCTGTCGAATTTATCTATTGTATTTGGTATTTGTCGTGGTAATGTTTGTTACTATCATAGCTTTGGCCGATGCCCAGTTTATACCGCGGAAAGGTTCGGGGCCTGTCAGTGGAGAAGACTGCTAGTTTGTCCACCACTTCATTTCCCTCAATTCCGTTGTGTCCCGACACTCAACATAATGTGACCTTATTTTACATAGAAAGTTGTTGTAGGATAAGGAAGCATTCGGCGACTAGTTTGGAAGAGAACTGCCATGAGGAGAGAGATTTGATGGCAGCTTGACTGTCTGAGTAGTCTGGAAGTAGAAAACACGCTTGGTAGAGCCAGATTGCCAAGGGAAACCTAGCTTAAAACAAAAGGGCGGTAGGTATTCACATATTAAGACCGTGCACCCCACTTCATTGCATCTATCGGCATATGCTGTTTCACCTTAGATTGGGAGCATTTTTTAGGGAGTTTGCATCTCTCCACCGGACTACCATTTGCCAGCACTCAAGCATAGATGATTCTAAGCTAGAGCCTGTTTCTAGTCAACCCCACGGTGAGGGTATAGTCACACTATCGTAGTGCACACAGTTTCGGCACGTACACTAATGTGTTACACGTAAATCTCCCTGTGTACCTATCGGCTGACGGACAAGTTGATAGTTAAAGACCAAAAAACTGAAAAAGAACATGCAAACGCAAAAGTCACTCTCCCACAAAATTACAAAACAAATACAATCGTGAAATAAAACGCATATTATTATATTGTATTAGTTATTTACGTAGACATTTTGGGATCAGTGTTGTCAACAATAATGTTTCTTATATCTTCAATTATTTTTCAGGCAATCCAACTATCTACCCATTAAATTTAATGTCAACCAAAAACCAGTAAAATCTTTTATTTAAATACATACTCTTATATACATAAATTTGTATGAACCATAAATTGTGAATAAGATGTTAAAGAAGATGTAAAGGATATTTCTAATCCACAAAAAGGATAAGAAATCAGACACTTTGAATATAATAAATAGAATGAATAAAATATATACATAACAAAATCATAAATCATTCCTCAAATTAGTTGAATTATTATTATTATTTTTTTTTTTAATTATCTTGCTATTTCAAATGATGAAATCTGCATAAAATTAAGCAGCAAACTAACGCAGACATACACTTGAAGGAACATATGCAAAATTCATGAAATAAATCATTAAGCTGGTAACACCATAAAAGAAGAAAAGAATTGATGGATATTTTCTTCGAAAAATTCATCAATAAATATATGAAGTATGAATATAAAATTGTATATTTGCATAAAATGATGAATTATTAAACGCATATTAAGTTTCATCAATTTTATATTATATTGATGTATACGAATGGTGTGCACATTTTATACGTTATCACGTCATTTACATACAGTGGCTCACAGCTTATTTCGTACAGTGTATATATTTTTATGTACATGGCTGTAACATCGAAACTAAAAAACTTATCAATAAGTTTTGAATGTAGATGTCTATGTATGTGTTTAGTAAACCTAATAAGAAAACGGGGAACCCCAAAAATTGTTCTTTTTGTCATGCAAGAGAGAAAAACTATTGATCAGCTGATTTTCAGCTCACATCTTATTTCGTACACAAACTTCAATGTAAGTAAGTTTCATTCTGCCGCGCAGTTACAAAGTTTTTTTTGAATTGTATGAGTTTTTGGACCCTTTTAACTATTATAACAATTTTTATTATTATTATTTTAAATAGTTAAAGTGCTGTAAATTAAACATTTAGCGTTATGGGTCGTCGTACAACGATGGAACAGCGTAAACTGGTAATTAACCATTTTAGGAAAGGTCAGAGTGTGCGAAAAATTGCTGAAATGACAAATTTAAGTGCCTCAACTGTCCAATACATCATTCAACGCTTCGTTCGCGAAAATCGGTTGGAGAACAAGGGCAGAGAAGCACCTAATAAGATTTTCAACGCTTCAGACGAGCGTTATATTGTACGAAAAATTAAGAAAAATCCAAAGTTATCCGCTCCGAAGTTGGCTGCAGAGGTTCAGCGTGAAATAGGAAAATCATCCAGTGCTGAAACTGTCCGACGTGTGCTGCGCAATCATGACTTGAACGGTCGAGTAGCCCGAAAGAAACCATTCATTTCGAAAATGAATATACAACGCCGACTTGACTTCGCCAAAGAGCATATTATTAATACTCCTGCGTTCTGGAATACCGTTATTTTCGCGGATGAGTCTAAGTTTAATATTTTTGGCTCGGACGGAATGTCATATGTTTGGCGTAAAGCGAATACCGAGCTAAACAAGGAGAACCTTAAGCCCACAGTGAAGCATGGTGGCGGTAGCGTGATGGTTTGGGCCTGTATGTCAGCAGCCGGAGTAGGTGAATTGGTTTTTATTGAGGAAACAATGGACAAAATGAAGTACCTCGAGATTCTGAAAAACAATTTACTTCAAAGTGCAGACAAACTGGGTTTGCGGGAAGAATTTCGGTACTACCAAGATAATGACCCAAAACATAAATCTGGGATTGTGCAATCTTGGCTTATTTGGAACTGCCCACACTTGATGTCTCCACCACCACAGTCACCTGACATGAATGTGATTGAAAATCTTTGGTCTATTTTGGACAATAAAATAAGAACACACAAGATTTCTAATAAGCAAGACCTAAAGAAGGTACTGATGGAAGAATGGAAAAAAATCACACCAGACATCACTCAAAAATTGGTGGATTCAATGCCAAATAGACTCCAGGCTGTCATTAACGCTAAGGGATGTCAACTAAATATTAAAATCAACTTACTTTGTTTTTAGTTTGAACTTAAAGAGACTGTACGAAATAAGCTGTGACATGAATTTTCCTATTTTTTTCTTATTTTATTTTTTTATAGTGTCAAACACTAAAATTTTGAAAAAGTAAATTTTGGAAAATAAAAAACAAACCTTCCTTTCTAAAATGGCATTTATATTTTGTTCATATTTTTGCTATATTAGGAATTACGACTGCAGCAATTTTTAAACTGTCACTGTACGAAATAAGCTGGGAGCCACTGTACATGTACAATAGAGGAAGCTGGGAAATAGTACAATATTTCAAATTATGAAACACTTGATTTTTCCTCATTTCGTATAATTTAACCTCTTAAATAGAAGATATAAGTGAAGAGGCCGGAGAACACCATCGAAGGTTAGGTAAGAAACGTGAACCCCTTAAAAACAAGTCTCAGAAAATGACATCTATTGTCCACATTTACATTGGTTTTATATAATTTTTAGAGGCATAAATACATTTAAATATGGTTTTTAATTGAAATAATTGTTGTGATTTTAAATCTGCCAAGCCTCCATGATTAAAACGAATTGTTCAAACAATAATTGAACACAAAATTTATATATTTTGCTGGAGTTAAATAATGTACGTCTATACAGGCACATATACAGGCACATTTATCATGGCATCCATCTTTGAATTTTACAAATATATCGTTTTTTAGCAAGTTTTAAACCATAGGCCCATATTGTTAGCTGCATTTGATTTTCGGTCTGCGCTGGTTATCAGAGATCGAAGATCGAATGTCAAATTCAAATTGCCGAAATTTTCGTTGAGTACCGAATTTCCAGTTCGTGACTACTGAAAAACAACTGGAAGGCTGATTTCACTGATGGAAGAAAATCCAACCCAATGTAGTGAAATTCACGATAGTGCTATTCTGCATCCAATGTCGTCATAATACAAAATAAAAATTCGTCGAACAGTCGAAGATCGAATGCAACTCATAATAAGGACCATAAAAAGAAAAATATGTTCCACTATTCAACAACTGCCCCTATAATTTGAATAAACAATTTATACAAATTGAACCGATTAAATATGCTTGACCGGTTTTAAAAATATAAATCAACATTTATATAGTTACTTTTGACAGATGGATGTACTGGATGAATTATCACTAAAACAGAAGAAATACATTGGTGACTTTGATTTCTTTTCTTTACAGAAAATTATATGAACATCTTTGAACACACACACACACACACACACACATAAACCAGTAATCTCCTAAGAAGACAATGCGAAAGGCAAAGGTAAAGAAATACAAATGAAACGGAAATTCCATAGCATCAAAGTGTTGTTTTACTAACTACTTACGTGCCTACTTATGGTATATTCTAATAACCAATCTATCTGAACAGGCACTAAATAAACAAATTAACCTGTGTAATAACGTATGTATTGTAGTTGTCTACCCATTTGCATATACATAAACTTATAAATACTTTTAAACAGTATTGTTCATTGATTCCTTGCTTATTGGGATACCTACTCCTTTTAAGTAACATAAATGTACTCGAGCATAACTTAAAAAGAATTTACCGGAGTTGTAAGTTGCTTTTAATTAGAGGAGTAGTTTTGGGGAATATTCTTTTCAACTTGTAATAGTTACAAATTCCAAAGAGGCAATTATACTGTGCAACACTATTTCTGAAGGGTGCGTTCACCCTTATTGGCATAAAATCTGAAAATTTGAGATATATTTCTGAAATTTCACGCTTCAACTTTGTCTCATAAAACAACTATAAAAAATGCGTACCATCAGAAAGAAGTTAATTTTAAGAAAAAATTTAGGTAGACTTTCCTATAATTTAATATAATTTGTGAATTTAATTTTAACAAATTTGTTGTGCACCGTCTAAAATAAATTCATGTATATACATTTTTCTTGTTTCAGCAGGTTACCCTAGTAAACATACAAAGGGCACGTTTAGTTTGATATGAAACATAAATGGAATCCATCAACCAATGGATAATAAGTCGTAAAACAATTTGAAAATGTTTTTAAAAACCTACAATAATCGGTTTTTTAATAAATGTCAAAATTAAAATTGACATTTCGTATTTCCAATTGTTGACACCCCGTATAAGGAGTAGTGATACAAGCTAAATGAAAATATTTGGTATTCGCTGCATTCTTTTGTAACCGAGTTGCAAAAGAACACCAACTCGCATTTTGAATATAATTTCCCTTTAGTTACTTAGCAACGCTGGTGGTATACATGGTTGTTCGTGAAGTTTATAAACGAAATAAAAACAAACAAAAAAACAATTCTTCGGAATCTGTGGTAAATATATTCATTTATTTAAAATAATTTTTTATTTGCACTTGCTTTATTTTGCTTATTTTTGTTTATATTTATAATCATTTGACCTGTTGTTGAAATTTCCCAAGCACATTCCAGTAGTCTATTCACAATGGTGCTGTTTTTTACTTTCCAACACTATAACTCAGGTCGATTAAAATATAAGCAACTTCAATTGAACTCGGTTAAAATAGACGATGTCTCTTATTTTTGTTGTTGCTTTGCATGTAGTTCGGAAAATAAGTTCGTGTTCTTTTGCAACTCGCGTGCAAAAGAATGTGTCTATTATTAGAGAATATCTTGTATTAACTTTGCCAAAATGTTCATAATAATTTCTTAACGATTGAGTGATTCGATTTTTCTTTTATTTTTATTAATTTTATTTGAAAAAATATGAATAATAAAAATGAAAATTGAAGAACGAAAAAAATGCTAAACTCATTCTCAAATCACTCTTGAATTGAAGAAAATGTATGAAGCCATTTTGAAAACTATATTTGCTATTGAAAATTATATTCGATATTAATTTGAAAATGAAGATTTTCACAAGTGTTTGAGTTCAGCTTGAGAATTATATTGGATATTATTTTAAAAATTAAACTATTTCTTGCGCAACACTTATAATTTTATTCTTTGGTGCTGGTTGGGTATATTTCGACAAATGATATTTTAGTCGCAAGGGCTTCTAGTGAAATGTACTACACAAGATATTCGTTAAACATTTTAATACAAAACTGTACTAATCTCATACCTTCTCAACCGACGTAAATATGATTCACCTTCTCAGGCCATAACGCGAACATTTCGCTCATTTGCTGCAAGACCGGCATAAGTCAAAAAAATCGATTTTCCATAAAACGCGTTAGAAGTTTTCAACTGACTCCAACCGTACACGGAAAACACGGAAAAAATTCTCTTCTCAAGCGGAGCATATAAGAGGTATTCATATGAATTTTTCACTCAACATGAAGTATGATATAACGAACAATTCTGCAGCATTAACTCAAAAATCACATTTTTTTATTTATGCCGGTCTTGCAGCAAATGAGCGATTTGTTCTACAGTGCCATTTCTCACTTTACTCCATGCATATGGACGAGTAGAGAGTAAAAGAATGTTTCCGCCTAAATAGACTTATACATTGATTGCTTCCAAAAGTCAACACACAAAATGAATAGCTTCGGTTTTGTTTTAACATTTGCATTGATTCTTCAAAGAGAAATAACTCGGACTTAAACACCTGACCCTCATTCGAATGTAGTGAAATGTTCAATGCTTTATTGGTATGAGTATCAAAAAACATCGGGTAAATTAAAAAACTTTTTTTTTTTGTGTGCAAATAATTGTTTTTTTTATACTTTTTCTTTATCATTTTGTTTGTTTTGTTTGGTTGTTGCTTTTTTCTGCAACTGTTTGATATTTTAATAGGCCGTGACTTAATAAACAAACGAAAAAAAAAAAGTTCAGTTCATTATAATGTGCCTCAACGCGAAAACATTGTGAATGTGTTTACAGTTTCGGGTTTTTTTTTTTTTGTCGAAATGATTAAGGATTAAAGTATAGCAGATATATTGAATTTATGTAGATTTTATTTTTATTGCGCATTGAATTAAATTAATTACTAAACATTATTTATACGTGATTCAGCTAAGAGCGTTTTCTTTTCTTCTTATATACATACTCGTAATTTAATACCCACATATAAAATACTTGCATATAAAGTTATGGCATCAAGTTATGTAATATTACTGCATCACTGATGCGTGTTTTTTTTTTCTCTGCTTCTTTATTTCCTATGTAGACAATGACTTGATGTAATATTTATATCCTTTGATGGTGGTGATATTCATGTAGACATCTAATTATTTTATCT
Organism: Megamerina dolium; assembly: GCA_963854835.1. Taxonomy (NCBI): domain Eukaryota; kingdom Metazoa; phylum Arthropoda; class Insecta; order Diptera; family Megamerinidae; genus Megamerina; species Megamerina dolium. The sequence continues at coordinate 14,792,823 of OY978528.1, forward strand.
TTATTTCATTTTTATAATTTTCTTTTGCCAAGTTATTTATGTTAATTAGGAATATAACAAAAAAAAGGAAGTGATATCAAAATTACAATTGATGGCACCGCTATTGTAATTAGCATATGCTTCTAGAGGATGTTCTTTTAAGCACGTCAATTTTGGAATGAAATAAAATCAATCGTAAATGAGATATTAGCTTATTTTTCACTACCTTTTGAAGTTTATTTTCATCGATCACCTACACCACCTACATCACATTACAAAGGAAATGAGAAAACACAGAGAGAAGAAAATTTTGCGCAGTGAATATCACATTGTGAGGTTATGTTAATCCGCTCATTGATGCTAATAGGAAGTGAAGTGAGGATGGTTGAAGCCAAACACCCATCGAAACTCATGAATAATTTGCGTACAACATCAAACTACGTCTTGGCACAGTCCTTCGATGAATCGGCCATTTTGGAAAACGGTAATATCCCAAATATCATTGAAAACATTTGATGAAAACAGCGGACAATTTCTCTTGATTGGTGAACAACATTTCAAAGTGTATCAAATTTAATTTTAAGAAATCCGATAGCAGTTTCTTAAGCCATAAGAGAAAATTCTTTTAAAAAAAAGTATTACTTAAAAATTCCTGTCTTTGAATAGAAATAATTTCATATAATTTTTTAGGGTATCTAATTTTATATACGCAGCATTATCCATTGGTAGCGTCTTTCTAATTTAGCACTTAAAAATGTTTAAAAAAAAAAACCAAACTTTTTTAATTTGCCCCCAGAATACTACTCAAAGCCATTTTGTGTGTCAAAATAGACATCTTAATAATTTGTGATTGTCAAAAATAACAACTTCATGTATCCTTTTTCCACAAAAAAAAGTGGCAAGTCCGATGGACCAGGTTAAGCACATTCTTTGAATTCTGAGACGCTAAATCCGAATCCATAATCGAATATCCGTCATCAGGTTTCTTTCTCACCTCAAGCAATCTAGAAAAATAGAGGAAAATTTCTATAAAATGTGATTGTCCTGTGGGGCTGTCACTGCCCAAAACAAAAAGTTGTAGCCACATTCAATGGATTTTTTTTTGGCTATTTTTTGCAGATTTGTTTGAAGTTGGAAATAATTTGTTCGTATTTTAATCTTATCCAAAAAGTACTTCCGAATACTATCTCCAACAACAAACAATAAACTCTTAGGTAGAGTGGAATTATTTTTGATATCAGTAAATTCTGATGTTTAATCCGAAACTATCGATATATTTCAAAATGCAGTAAACACTCTCCTCTAAAAAGCACTAAATACATTTAGGCTGTTATAAGTATCATTTAATTTGAAAAAAATATGCCGACAGCAGAAAAAACACCCTTTACAAGCATAGATATGCATGTAATCTATATTGTAATGCTAATTTAAACATTCACCCACATTTTGTTCATACTTAGAACTAAGCATCAACGAATTTTAATATTCTCTTGATCATGTGGACAACCATAGTCGTTATATGCGTTCCTGGAGTGTCATCGCTCGCAGCATATCGTGAACATTTTCATCTAATTACTAATTGTGTTTGTGTGCGTGCTGTGTGAGGCTATTCCAAAATAGTGCACATACATACATACGAATATGTATATCAAGTTACGCAAGAAAAATTCATTTTAGTAAAAGACTACAAATTATCTTATAATTTTGTCAGCACTCAAGGTGGTTTGTAATGTACGAGTAGGTTATTTTTATATGTAGATTAATGTTCTATTGAAATTTAGTAACTCATATGTATGTAATATATCGTATGTATGTGTTCAACAACAGCTATGATGCATAATCTACTCTATGTAAGTAAGAATTTACCTACATATTTACATATGTACATACATACCATATATCGTATGTAGGTGGATGTATATTCACAATAAAGTACAATATTTGCATATGTATGTATGTACATTACATTAAGGTGGGTGAAATTTGTGATGGGAAAAACAGTGAAAAACATAAAATTTGGATAATTTCACGGATATATGGTAAATACAATATATTCAGTATTATTCTTCAACATTTTTCTTACTTACTATTGTATTTTCACCGTTCAGTACGGTACCCTGCAAAACGAACAAAAAAAAACACTTGAAAATCGACAAATAAAAAAAATGAAAAAATGCTCAAGGTGTTCCAATTGTTAAATTTGCTCTCTGAGCCACTTTGCTTAAAACTAGACCCAACTTAATGTGCACACATAACCGTAGGTATATAATGCGCTCCTCCTCTACACATCTAAAAAAATTCAAATTAGCCAAAATTTTGTGACAATAAATTGTATTTTATTGTTTGAACTATAATTTTCTTGCTGGACAGGTATGGACACGTTTATTTTTACATTCTTTATGTATTCATTCTAGAAGTTTTAAATTGTATTATAAAGTAATTTTTGACATCCTTATAAAAATATATGTAAATTGCTTTGTGTGCTAAATGTTATATACTTGTAAGTATTATAATAATTTACATTAAAATCTGCTTTTCAAATACGCTCAAATGTTTAAATACACTTATTTTCTCACATAGTGTATCATTTGTTATTTATATACCTGTACTTTACATATTTTCAACTTTAATTTCTATATGACCAAACTATAAGAATTCTCTCATCGGTGATGGAAAGTGGACAAGCATTTTCGTATTTTGTATGTACAGACATGCTGTGAGATTTATAAAATAAGATTTTCATTTTTCTAGAGATGGTTCGACTTCTTATTTGCTTATTTAGCCCAAACTATAAAGTTGTCAATGCTGATTCTGAAGTAAACAAAACACTTTAATTCTATAAAGTGTTGCCATAGATGCCGCAAACTTTGCTTTTGACTCTCAAACCCCTCAGTCGGCCCCTGTTAAATATATTAACCACTTATGGCAGCATCATCATCAGCATGACACTTTTGTTGTAGACAGTGAAGTTGTTTCGCAAATTAGCAATTTCATCTAGTAAACTATATGGGTCAACCGAGTACCGCATGAGATTTTGTTCTTTCTTCTTTTAATTTTTTTTGTAATTTACATTGAAAGTGTCATACTCAAGCTAGCTAACCCGTAAGGTTGAATTAGTAATTTCTTAAATCGAAAAATCCAAATCGAATATAAAAATGGGCTATTTAATACGTAAGAATTTGTTAAAATTTTGAACTAGATAAGCCATAAAAGGCCAGTGAATTTTTTAAGCTGGCAGTCGATGTTTTAAGTACAAAATTTCGTTATTTACGACTATTTCTATGAATCAAAAAATACCTAATTAGTGTATTGGTGGAAAATATAATTTTTAGTCGAATATGCATTTCGTCGCCATATTGGATTTATGGGGTGGGTTTTTTTTTCTCTTTAATATTTAACGTTTAATTAATAAGGAGCTTGGAAATTTTAGGGGTTAAAGTGATTGATTTTAATTACGTAAAAATCAAATAAGTAAATAATGTCAGTTCTTTGTTTTCGTAAATATTATGAATACAGAAAACTTAGAAAATTCAAGTGGTTCCGAAATTTCACAGTCATTAGCATCTAAAGAGAGTTCGCAGTATGCATAGGCACTAAAATGTATCTCGTTGCTCGAATACCCTTATTGCATTTTCAGATGCATAACATATATACAAAGGCAAAAATACTCCGAATTTTTTCAATTCGTTTACTACTTCTACTTCTGGTTGATTTTCCATTTAATAGCACCATTAAGGTGTAGTAATTTTTAATGGAGATGTTTCTATGTTTCTATGAAAATTATATTTCTAATTATGGCTATCAAAACAGTTATTCAAATTAGTCTCAAACATCAACTAAAATAAAGAATTCGTTTGATTTTGATTTTTTAGAAATACAAAAAAATTGTGATTTGATGTATGTCTTCTAAATTTTGTAACCTTGAGGCACCACTTAACATACGATGAGACAAACATTATTTTGTACTTTTAATATTTTTTTTTTTTAGCTAAAACATAAACCTTCATATTCATAAGCATTCCCATACCGTTTTACATAAAAAAAAAGAAACGGATTTCACTACACCGTAATATCCATACTCTTTTGAATGCCATTTTACATATAATAACATGTATAAATAAATGTACGCACAAGCATTTGTGTCTACTTGTAGTACATACACAATTTTGTAGATCATTTGCAAATAAAACCATGTATGCATGAATTGTATGTGGTATTGTACCCATTCGTACATCTAACATTGCTCGAACATTGACATATTGTCCTCAACAATTAGTAAATAAGTACATCTGTATATGTAAAACATATCCTTTGTAAATGCATACGATTGTTTAGCAAATATGCATGGCATCGAATAATTTGTACACTCTGTTGAATTGTTTTTGCATGGCTCATCGCCTTGAAATGTGAAACGAGTACCTTTAACAACTTACGTTTTATTTATCAAGTTCATTGCTACGCTTCTGCCAATATCTGTTGCTGTTTTAAAGACCTCAAGAGCAAAGGTCTGAAAAAGTGATGCACTATTTTATTCTATATTCTATTCAAATATAGCACACACACAAAAAGAATGAAAGTGCTGCTGCTCGGCCAAGGTTCTTCACTTCTAACAATTTTCAAATCCAAATAATTAAATGATAATTCAATTAACACTGACTTACCCTATGAAATAAATACGTGTATTTATACCAATGAATATGAAAACAGTGTGATAAGAATGAGATTTTCTATCTTGATGCGAAATTTTATATTTTAAATTTACTTTGTATATGATGAACATCGCTGTAGAGTAGTCCGTATGTATTTCACTATATATGTAGTACATAATTACAAACAAACATACTTACATACATATTACATACTTGAAATAATTAATATTCAATTTGACGGATTATTTAATTTACAAATAAATTGAAAAATTAGGCATCACTATATGTTGAGAATGTTCATTATAATTTTTGTAAAATTCTCATTAAAATGCATATTTAAGATCTGACAAAATTGGGGTGGTAAAATTTAAAATTCAACATATTTTTAGCCTTTGAAAGCAAGACGTAGTACAAAAATAAATACCATAAATGAAATTAAATAGGTACAGCATATACGATAGCATGTAGTGTTCATTTTTATTCCTTTAAAATACTACAAATCAATTTTTTTATTTCATTCTTCCTTTGAAGTGTATTAGATAATGAAATATCGATGTCTTGCTTTCTTACAGGTGCTCCACCCGACTTATAAAGCATACTGACCGAATCATTACTCATTCCAATGTGAAATAGCGCACTTGCATTTAACTCTTCATCACTAGATGGATCCATTATTAGCACTCTAAAATGAAATATGAACATTTGTATTTATAAAAGGAAATATTGGAATTTATCTAATTTGTTTAATTGTTATTTGGCAGATAAAAAAAAAATCTATGATTATTTGATGAATAAATATTTTTTGGAGCTCTTCAGTACATTGATATTTTAAAACACGAATTTATGTGCACAGAAGTAAATACAATAACTTTCTCTAAAAATATATAGAAACTCGCAATCGTTCACGAATGAGCAAACTCTATATAAAATTCATAAATAAAAAATGTATTCATGAAATTTATTTTGATAAATTCGCGCTGTTAAATAGTATAAATAATAGATGAATAAAGCTCTTATGATTTATTTTTGCTAGACACAATTTTTTAAACACGAATTGCTGTTAAAAAAATGTAAACTCACTCTTCAAAAGTACAATATGTACTTATCACTGGATAAGCCTTTAATTTTAATTTGATATCCTTATTAGATTCGACATCAATCTTATCGGTAGTATCATCATAAAAAATATTTGGCAAACGAAGATTATTTAGAGCTGCAACGCATGCCATAATCACAGCATCTAATAGGGCTCCATCAATTTCCAAACAAATAACATCGATGTAAAGTGCCCAAACTAGTTTCCCTTTTTGTACACATAAATCTTCTAAATTTAGACACTGCGAGTCCACTAGAATGTCATATACTAAACAAGTGATCATATCGGCGAAATCATAATTTGACCGAGTGCTTGTATTTGAACACATTGATAGGAATGACATATCAATATTGGGTATTATATATCCACGACTTGACGTTAATGTGTTTGGTTTAGCTAATTCAGCGCGTATACCACAAACCACATTTGACTTGCCAATTTTAACAGCACTTGATCCGAGCGAATTTATAAACGAATTCGTATTCAGCCCAACCGGCCTATGTGTAGTGAATTTTCTTCCATCCAATCGAATTTTGTTTTCAAGAAAGTCCCATAAATGTTTAGTTGGAAGTATTAATCTGCAAGTAATTAAATGTTTTAAAATAACAGAAGTACTAAAGACAATACAGGAATGTCGGCTTGCGACATATAGAAATACATTTTTATTAGTAGCAGTAGTAATAGGGAGTTAGAATCTTTCAAGAGTTCGGTGTATATAATTATAAAAATTCACCCAAAGGAATTCGGAAATATGTTTCAATTCAGAAATAACTTACTTGTGCTGTTCAGCCATTTGAGAAAACGAAAGCGAATTTGTTTTATTTATTAATCTGAAGTTGAATTAAACAAAATGAAAACAAAACAATTAGAATATTACAAAAATCGACCGCGTGTGCTTTGTTTTTGTGTTTGTGTGATTATGTGTAACCAGTGTGACCAGGCGCATGATAGGGGGACATTACACTATCAGTGTTTTACTGAGAATGCTTTTCTAAATTTATTCTCTTGTCAATGTTTAATTCTGGCTGCAATATTTCAGGTTCATTTCGTCGAGAATGAAAAGTGTTCATTTCTCAACACAATAACAACATTGGTTTGACAGAAAAAAATGACAACATTTGTGTTTATAAGTGCTTTCATTATTAAAATGTACACGTATTTATTTTCCCAATATTCCGTTTTCAATTTACAAATTTACTTAAATCGCGGTTAGATGTTGTTTAGCAGCTGTTTTCTTGGCTGCAAATTTCTGCTGATAAAAATTTTTTCCAACGGAATCTAGGAACTTCCATTCAAAATAAACTGTTTCAATTTCCCTTATTTTCTTGATTTTTCTGTACGTGAAGAGGAAAGCCTGATCATTTACAATAATTGTCAGGTAAGCGAATACAACAATAGGCAAATGTCAAACTGCCATAATGTTCCCATAGCAATCGGGTCTCAGTCTTGGAGCTACAATGATCATACAAATTGACAACTCACAGAAAAAAAATGTTGTTACAACTACAAGAACATAGGAAAGTCCACACATTTTTAAAGAGAAATCTCACACTACATCTGTATCCGTAGACATCAACATGAAAGTTCAATAAAAGTAATGTTATTAATTTATTCATTCCGACTTTTATTCATTATTGTTCACTCATACTCAAAGTGGATTAATCGATATGTTCGGTATAACCATTTAATGTATTTATGATTATAATTAGAAGATAATTCAACTTGGCTTTTTATGGTGCATATCGTGGTGGGCGCGATTTTATGCCATGGTGTGAACTGCACCTTACAAAATCCATCCAACTTGTGAGATCGTGTGAATGTGCCTCGAATAACATTATATCGACAAATGCCGAATTATCGGTTCATATTTAGTTTATAAAGCGGTTTTGTGTTTTGTGAGTTCTAAACGTTTTTTGCAAAATGAAGTTGGTTAGGTAAGGCTAGAATATTAAATAAATAATATATAGAATGCCGTAACTTAAAGCTGCTATAAATGGCGTGCAAATAAATATTGAGAAATTTGCTTCAATACCATTCTAGCGAGTTGTATCTACAGTGCAAATATTTCACTTCTGTTCATTGATTAAAGCATGCATTACTTTCGTTGTAGATTTTTGATGAAATTAAGCCATGAGACGGCCACAATTGAATTAAAAAATGGAACACAAATACACGGAACTATAACCGGAGTGGATGTAGCTATGAACACACATTTAAAATCGGTCAAAATGACCATCAAAAATAGAGATCCAGTCCAATTGGAATCGTTAAGTATTCGCGGGAATAATATAAGGTACTTTATTCTACCCGACAGTTTACCACTCGAAACACTATTAATCGACGATACGCCGAAATCAAAAACAAAGAAGAAGGATAGTAGCAGGGTTGGAAATCGCGGCAGAGGACGTGGTGCACGTGGTCGGGGTGGACCCCGCGGTCGTGGAAGAGGAAGATCAGTCAGTAGGCGTTAAGTCAATATATTTTATAAAACATTCGGTACAATCCAAAAACTAAAAATGTAATAAATATGAAGCAAGTTATCATCATTACAGGTCGTGTATTGTCTTTATGTAGTCGCTTCAAGAATTCCTTGTGGTCATTAACTTTAGATCTAAGTGCCAGTAATTCTTCCTCGATTAGAGTACGATGTTCTTCATTGAGATCTGCATTATCTAATAAATCTTCCAATCCTCGTAGTCTATTTAATAGCATGATAATGTCATGTTCTATAGTATTTATCTGAAACAAATAAAAAATAGAAATAAAGGTAAAACGTACTGATTATAAAAAATGTTAATTTGTGTCAGTTAAGTTAATTTCTTATTTTGCATATTAACAGAATGCCTATCAAATACTAAGTGAAGGTGGAAATTTAGTAAATTTACCTGATTGTAAAATCACTTCATTGTGTTCGACTATATATGCGAATGTATATTGAATTGAAATTATGTATCTGATATGCACAAATTGCCATTGCTGTACATTTACAATGTACTATATCATATATCAAACTGCGCATGCGAGCCCAACTATTGTAAAATCACTTCATTATGTTAGACATTATGTATCTGATAAGCACAAATTGCCATTGCTGTACACCTACAATGTACATATTTTATATATCAAACTGCGCATGCTAGCCCAACTAATATACTATCAACTTCCTATAACAATATGGGAACTATAAATTATCAATATAATTTATTACCCACTTGTTCATTTAAGGTACATTTATTATTTTGTCCATATAATGTCGAAAAGGCCATTTTTGTATTATTAGCGACTTTATATTACAATATATGAAAAACAAAAAAAAATTATGCGGATACGTTATCCAATCGTAACGTATTGAGCTGCCATATAAGCAGTTTTTTTTAAGCTGAAACTTCACGTCATACTTTTTTGGTGTTAACGCATTTTCCGCACACCACTCGTTACACTCGCAATTAAGCTGTTCATCGAAAATCAATTTGGGGAAAAAATTTGCAATTTATAATGAACAAAGACCAACAAATAAATAATCAATCGATAAGAAAATTACCACTTTAATGAAAGCTTAATTCAGAAAATTATTAAATAAAACCTATGGTGAATTGCAAATTGCTATCGTATAAAATTTATTTTCTGTATGTATTCGCGCAGAAGTGTTATATGAGTTTGGGCCATAATTGATTAATTAATAACTGAAACATATAAAATACTTTATAAACGTCAATCTATCATATCTAACTGAGTTGTAATACATGAATTGTATGTAGTAATGCCCAATCACTCCGTCTACTTCAACGCACCTTACAAAAGGTGACCATCTTTTATCTTTGGTTTATGTCGAAGCACAGGGTTGCTTTTTATTCAAATAATCATAAGTGCGATTGATGCCATCGTATAACGATATAAACCGTATAATTTTATAAAGTTTAAGCGTATTGTTGTATGAACGCAGCAAACAAGTCATCGTGCAAAGGCCGTAAATCAATCAGCATAGTAGCAGAACTAAAGTGTATGCAACAGAGTTGCATTTCGAATCGTATAATTTAATCTAGTCATCGGGAAACTTTTACGAGCGCGTAAAATTTTTTTTATACAAATATATGACAGTTGATTTACGAGCGTATAATTTGATAAGATTTATGTGGTTTACACGGCTTTTATACGATTGCATGAATGCCACCATTAAATATTTAATCAAATAAATGCGCGAATAGATAATGAATGTATAATAAATATTCATGTTTATATACATAATATTTCATTGGATTGAATAAATAAAATAATACCAAATAATAAATTCCTAATATACAACAACCAGATCAACTTGGTTTATATGCGTTTGGCCAGCTTCTCCTGCATTTCCGTCAGCGTCTGTTTTATACTTTGGTGTATAATGTGCAGACAGCCATACAATATTCTGGTGGTGTTAATTGCGTCTTACGACCGTCCAAAAGCGTTCTATTCAAAGCCCAACCACCAACGCAAGAACTAAATCGGGGAAAACGATCACAAATACAAAACCATCAAAGAACAGCGAAACGCTCTTTTTGCGGTCATAATCGATTATCGGTTATAACGGGCATGTAAGTATGTGAATAAAAAAAAAAGGTTTAACATGCTAAACACCTGCCCCACGTTATGTTGGTTAATAATCAATTACTTCTATTGTTTTACATTAATTATATAGTATATATTATAAATTTTCACATTTGAAAGCTCTAAAAAAAGAACAATGAAAACAATGCAAAAATAATAAATAAATCATAAGAATCACATAATTTTAAATCTTTCAAAATCCCTTAAGTTCTAACATAAGCCTTCCCTATGAATCTATGAGATAAATTGTGTGCAATATCTTCTTGGATTCTTAGAACAGTGCATGTGGCATGCTACACACCTACTCGTTGACAATAGATTGTTCGCCTTCATCGAATACACCTTTCGCATAGTTTATCTAAAATGTAAATATATAAATGAAATTATATTTATTGCAATTGTAATGATTGAGATGATCCCACTAAATAAAACTCACACTTCTAGCAGCTCTTTCGGCAATTTCCTCATTCTGACATCTTACTCTGGGTCGAGTTATTTTTGGTAAATTTGTAGATATTTCAATGTAATAATGTGTATGTTTATTCGTTGTGCTAGATGATGCGCCGGCATTTGTGGTCAACGGATGACATGAGAGTACTTCACTCAGATGACATTCAAACATAATTGCTGGATCTTCGTCACAACGGGAGAATATTCGTATGTATTCGCTCGTCACAAGCAATCTAAGTTTCGATTCACGATTATTGCACAAGTTTGGTTCATAGCTAATAATTTTCTCTGCAAAATTTCGTCGATTTATTACATATAGATATTGTTGACCTCTGCTCTGACGATAAGAGTATGTTGGTAATAGCCCTCCGGGAGCACCAGTAATACATCGTGGTAATCTCTTTCGCTCTGGCACTATACGATTGGAACTTCTGCTAGTTTCGCGAACAGCCGTTGCTGTTTCAGAAGCTAAATCCAGAACTCCTATAATTGGTTTTGTGACCGTTCCGAGTAAACCTTTTCCGAAACCACTTATAAATCCCGGAAAACCACCAGATTGGGCTCCAACATAGGTATGCCGCACAATGCTCGTTACACCGCCAAGCAAACCGAAACCGAAACCTTTCAAACCGGCAGCAAGATGACCACCAGAACTGTTTGATGATATTTCAAGAATTTTTTGTCGAGTCTCATTGTCGTGATCATCCAAAACTACTCTACCAAGACTATCGGATAGAGTTTCCGTTAATTTGGCTGTGGAATTTGATATTCCATGTGCAGCATTCTTGACCAAACTCTTCACCGATCCCTCTAATATAAAATCCGATACACCTTCAGACAGATCATTGACGAAACCCAATGGATTTCCCAAAAAATCAACGCTTCCCAAAATTGATGCAGCATGCCACTTCAGTTGATTGATGTAATGTTCCTTGATTGCCTTCAAATATACATCCAATGTTTCAAAATGATGTTTATAACCGAATTTCTGAAAGTCTATGATGGCATCTTCAAACTTAATTAAAGTCAATCCAATGCTCTTTTTGAGTTCCAAAAGTTCTGCTGTTAACTTGGGTGCTGTCATTACAGTGAGGCGTATCTAGTAAAAAACCAAAAAGAATACTCCACCACGTTCGAGTATTTTCAATAGCAATATTTAAGCATTTACCTGAGTTGGGCCAATAATTAGATTTTCAAAATAGAATCTTTTGAAATTCGTCGACAATGATTTCTCGTCAATATGATGAGGAGCTTCATATTCCAATTCAATGGTTGTACTGTCTTCAGCAAGCTTGCCGTAGCCAAGAAAAGCAGCTGCCTTCAGCAATAGACGCTCTTCTAAGTATACGGCACAAGGTTTCAGATCAAACGATAGATATTCAAAAATAACGGCATTTTCATTTGGACTTGGCAGCATTTTTGCCCTTAGCACTAAGGCATTATTTTCCAAGCTATCATAATCCACTTTGGACGTATGCAAAAGTACTGGGCACGAAGTTTCCAACAATTGATTATCAATTTGCAAATCACTTACTTTTAAATTGAACGATTTTACAAAAGGTGTTGAAAAAATTTCACACGTAATATTATCAAAAGTTATATACACAAGTTCATCACATGGCTGTCGACTTATAACCGATAAACCGAGACCCTTTTGCAATTCCAATTTAAGCTATACAGAGGAAATAATTTATATATAATCCAGTTTTTGTCACAGAAGAACAATAAAGTCTATTACTTACGGAAAACTCATCGAAAAAGCTTCTGTGAGTGCCATCGGATATAGTGTTGTTGTTAAAGGAAGCATGATTCCATGTTGGATCCGGAGATAGCATTATACCAGTTGATTTCGATTTGACATCTTTTATTTTTACGGTTCGTATGGGACCATCCATTTGACTCATGACTTCTAAATGCCCTGAGCCTGGGCGAAGTTTCTGAATTTCAATACTTTGCTCAAAAGGTATGGATTGATCATTTTTAATTCTTGATTTCGATTTTAAACATCCTAAAACTGCTTCACAGCCAGGTCGCAAACCATAAACGCCATCTCGAGCCTGCATGATATGCATTGTATTCATAATCTGATAGTCTCATAGCTCTTCTAAACACTCAAGAATCTTACCTGAACACACAAATTAGCATGACACATTAGTCGACCATTCTCGAAACGCCAAGTTTGTGTCGTTATTCTTTGTTTGTTGCGCGGTCGCACAACCAGCGTAGTGTACTCTCTCGGATTTGGCGCTTTTTCAACATCGAGCACCATACGCGATGCACACTGCTCGCCACTTTTGGCATATTCGCTTGGCGGTGATGAACCTTCATGTTCCAACTGACCATTCGAATTCATTAGCCACAATTGTGATCGATCACCGGTACATTTTCGCATTATATAAACTCGTCTGTCCTTCACACCAAGTACCAATTGTTGTGCTTCAATATCATTTTCTGCAGCATCATCGTCTGGTATCACAGATTTAAAGGTCTCCCTGAATGCTATATATATAAAATTTGCATACGTGATGCTCCGAGATACTTCAAATTTTTGCAGAGGAAATTCAATCGAATTTCCACCAGGAGCCTCAATTTTCAACGAATGCAACCCCAATGGATCGTCCAAGGCATACGCAAGGGATGATCGTGGTCGTACCGGTGTTCTCCAGCATGGTTTGCTACCATATTGGAAAAAATGTAATACTACTTCGGAATAATTATCAATTCGAATGGGTGGAGGCAAGATATGCGCGTCGCTAAATAGTAATATATATGTGGCTCCTCTCATAAAGACTTCCAATCGCAAAAAGTACATTTCTCCCAAATCATTTCGCATATTTATGTACAAACTTTGTATTTCATTAATTGGTATTCCATTCGACCAACGACAGAATTCCACATCTGCTATGCGTACGCACAGAAGTGGCTCTTGTTCACACTCCGGCCAATGAAAAGGAAAATTACAATCAGGTAGTGCAGAAATTATCTTTTCAGCGGTAGTAGTCTCCTATAAAAAAAAAAGTGGATTCAGTATATAATCGAGTTTTCGCACAAAAGTGTCTACAAGAGAGTTGTCAAATTGGAAGTCATATGACAGCAACACTAACATTTTTCTAATGCAGGGAGAAAATAATAGGTGACTTCTCACCAAAGCTCGTTACATCCTTAGTCCGTTACTTTGTAGTTTTTTGTGGGTATTTAGTTTTTGTAAAATTACCGTATTTCTAATAAAAAAAAATTAAATAAATATGTGGCCCTTATAAGCCCCGAGGGACTTTTTGGCCGAGATTCTCTTCCATTACTGTTATGCGTGTTAAATTTTGGACAGTATTAGAAGGGACCTACTTATTTTAGCCGGTTCCGAACGGCAGAACTCTAGTGACATCAATTCTTCCGAGCTTTGTCACAGAGTTCTTTTAGAAGCTTTTCCAAATTTCCGAATTTCCAAAAATGTACATAAAAAACTACCAAATAACGAGCATAAAGTTTTCTACTTGCCAGTAAATTTCTTTTATTGAAAAAAATGAATTTTCGAAAAAATAGTGTGCTTTCGTACTTTCGGAATTTGTAAAAATGTTGATACAATTCAAAAATTTTGTATTGAAATATTTGCCAGAATTTCACTGAAAATTTGGTTTCCATTTAATTTCACCTTTTCTTACTTTTTCGAAGTTCAAAAAATTAATTTTCGATTGATTTCATATGATACTTACGTTTTTTATTATATCACATTTTTGGGCAAATTCCAATTTGTGGGAAGTTTTATTGTACATTTGAAATCTTGGAGATAGAGTGACAAACGTAGTACATGCATATAATGCACGTCCTCTTCGAACATTAATACCAATTGCGTAGCAGCCTCTTGCACGTTCAGTCCTTAGCTCTCGATAATTAATATTTCTATGGAGATTGAAACTTTTGCACCACTGAAATGATTTGATAAAACGTTGTGTTAATATTGAGTAATTTTTAATGTGAATTAATAGTGATTCTTTCTCATCCTTATCACATATTCCATTTCGAACAAAAATTTGCAAATTTTCGAACATCACTTTTTTTGGTATATGTATTTATTTTTAGTAGAGTTCTTGATGAGATTTGCAAATGTATCAATCACCTTCTGGATAATTTCGATGATGCCAAATATTCGAAATTCCAAAGCCGTTCGAAATGTGCGATAAGGGAGTATATGTATTAGCAATGACATTAAAACAATTACCGGATTATCATTTCCATAGCAATTGCCTAAGCGAATTTGCAGTGATGGCGACCCCTCAGAGTCGGAAAATGAAAAGAGTAACGGTGATACCACTCTGGCCTTTTCATGCTCATCAAATTGACCAGAGGCAAGTTGATTAGAGTTTTCCTGCCGAAAAACCAATGGTAGTCCAGTGCGATTGATCAACCACACTGGTGCACTAATATATATTTCCATACTTTTCCCCTTGTACAATTGTATCGAGACTCGCAAATATAATTCTCTGTTGAATAGATCAATCAATTTTAATTTGGGTTCCACAACACCGGTGTGTCCCATTGGAATTTTCAGCTGACCGGACAATTTGTAATTATCCAATGTAATGCTCAAATTAAACGAATTATTGACATTAACTGCATAGATGTCGACCGTATTCGATGGTGGAATTGTGCCATATATTTGTGCGCCACCAATTTTAAAGAGCAAACTACAGCTTAGCATATTTTTGATTTTCAGAGGTGGCAGTAGTGTTATTGTATGTCCCGTTATATTTGCAACATCTCGATTTGAATATTTATCGCGTCGTATTTCAACCCATATATGAAATATGTCATTATTTGGTCCACAACATGAATATATATCTTGCATTGTATCCTTGGTGCATTCACCCCAGCATATGCCACGTGTGCAAAAGCTGAAATCACCTTCGTTATTATTTCGCGAGAGTAATGGCGAATACTTTTTATTATCTTTATTTACATATACAAATTTATCTCGTTCGATTTGTTCGCACAATTCAGCACTGATCATATGATTTGAGAATGGCTTAACATAAATCAAGGCATCGATCAGTCTTAAGGGAATCTTTAAGCTCTCGTTTGGTTTCAGCACAGACACAGCCACTTGTTGCTCATGATCAAGCTGCATTTTTAGCAAAATACTCTCATTGGTTTTATTGATTGCGCTCAGCGCTGATCGAACGGTGATTAATTTTTGCGCCGATCCAACCAGAGTTATATCGAAGACGATTCGTGTCTTCTTCATAAAGCCCAAATCGAAGGTACAATTGCGAAAAAATACGCCGACTTTGTCAATGGAAATTGGCCCAATCATTGTGCAACCATTGATTTGTACAAATATTTGATGTAAATTTAGCTTGTGCGAATTCATATGTCGCAACTTCGTTTGCGGTCCAAAATCGAATGGTACATTTGCATTATGTTGCACCTGCATCCAGTTGCCTGTATCCTGTACTTCGGTTCGCGTGATGCCACCGGGTTCAGAAATGAATGTCTTGAAAAACAACTGCTCACCGGTTAGATTCTGCAATGCAAATGGTACGAATGGTGACCTGCGCCGAATATAAGCCAGTCCGTCTGCATTTCTTAAGGCACTATCAGGTGTAGAACTGAAGTAATCTTGTGTCCAATTGTTCTTGACCATATCACAGAGTTCAATCAATGTCGATGTGATGTTCAACTTCACCAAGTGCTTGCTGCTCACGCATAAATTCATTGTACTCTTCTTGGACGCAGCTCCTTCAGAGTACTTCCATTTGGCTGAGCACTCACACGATTCAATGACCGGCTCCCAGCCACTGAGACGCCGATTATAATAATCGCTCATGATGGTTGCTTCAAGGTGTCCCTCAAATGCATTGGGGTCAGAGCATGCGCCGTCTGAAAATGCATCTCTCAATCTTTGGTTAACCATTAGGTTTGATAGTAAAATTTCCAACAGTGGCACATCGGCATCCATACAATCGTCGATTACACAAATCGAAACACAATTCAAATTCAACACTACACTATGAATATCGAGGGAGCTGCATTCGTGTTTAATCTGTTTCTGTTGTGAGAGCCAAAGCGCTGCATCGTTCAGTTTATAGTTATGCATTTCTAAGGCAAGCAAGGCATCGCGCTGTGTGAATCCCATAGCAATCAATGGAGCAATTGCATCTGAATCATTCAATTTATTTGCAAGTACATCTGACGTTGTGTTGGATTTATTCTGCTTGGGAATCATTTGAAGCATTTTTGTAAACAATTTTCCATCATTATACGAGAGACGAATACATAATTGCTTTTGTATGGTCGCATACAGACAATTATTGCGCAATTCCATATTCAGCGTGAATGGATCGATGATGGAAAGTGCACTGTCATCTTCAGCACCAATAATGCACGAGAATATCTCCAGATGATTTATATTCACTGAAACAGGCACATTCTGGTTCGGCTTATACGATACAACTGTAGTACTTTTCATGATCACAGCATTTGTGTCCGGCTTCGAAATATTTTCGACGAAAACCAATTCCGAATCTGTTATATTGAGGACTACTTCAAACGGTGTACTATTATCTTCCTTGCTTGTTGACAATTTCGAAATGTGCTCATGCGAAGTGGCAATATCTTTTGTATATGATGCTGATACATGCGGCTCCTCTTGGAGGAAATCCTTGATACGATTTACACAATCCAATATCGTCATCATTCTCATGTTATTCAATAGAATCGTGTACTTGGCAGAGCCTGCTCTTTTTCGACTATGCACCTCGGCTTGTACCAATGGATTTAACGATATATGTTTAGCCGGTTCCAGCAAATGTTTAAATACATTATTCGCCGACACATCGACAACATTGTCCGGCCTTGAATCGACAATCAATATTTCACGAAATATCAAATCAATATCTTGTGAGCCATCACTAAATGAGTCAATTTCCAGTGATGATTTTATAAAATTAATACATGCCAATGGTAGAAATTCATCTTCGAATGTTGCTTGCTCCGTCAAGAGTATGGAGACGTTTTCTAATTGAAAATTGACCGACATAATATTCCAAACGGTCTCATCCTTTCTACTCTGGTTGACTTTATTTATATGATTCAGTCTCTCGATCGATTCGCACAGGCTATTCGTGTAATTGTAATAGATGTCATCAATTGTTTCGCCGAGATTATAATTTAAAAATCCTCGAATTAATTTGTACTGTTGCAAGTTCACAATGCCATTCAATTTGGAGAGTGTACCTTTAATGCTGATATCGGAACAATTGTGACTGATTGCTGTTTCGGTATTGCGTTCACACTGCAGTTTCAAATAGCAGGTTTCCTTAAAAATGCTCGTACCTTGTTTCACAATTGTCATATTGCCAATATCCAACAAGTGCTCATTAGAATTCGAATATTTATGCGGTTTTGTTGTCATTTTTTCGCCAGCATACAAATTAATATTTACCAAATCAATGTACATCACATCTAGAATTACATTCATTGCATTTACATCATAGATTTTACTAATGATGCATTCATCAGTTGCCAAATGAAATTCATTTTTCAATGTAAACTCTCCCAAATCGACGATAATCACTTGATTGCTATAATTACTCAACGGTAACAATACTATTGGCGATGCAGCGTGTATTTTTAAGCCAATTTGCAATTCTTTGGAGTTTGTGTCCTTTTCACTTTCGGCCATTTTAATTCTTCGTATCACGGGCTGAAAATGAAAAGAAATAAAATTGAAAATTAAACTGTCGATGATTCGAAGTACTCGTATATTTGCTTTTAGGACACATTATGTCTTGGGTCATGTCTTGGTACATAATGTTGGTAAGGAATTTTTTTCCGTATAAAATGAATTGGTCTAAAAATAATGGTTTCAGAGTCATGGGCTCATTTTTCTGAAAATTTACCGTATAAAATGAATTTGTTTCAAAAAGTACTCTTATCGGTTTGAGCTCAATTCTACGAAATTTTTTCGTTATAAAACGTATTTGTTCTCGTAATTACGGTGTTTCAGAGGATTTAGTACACTACGTTTTTAGTTTTCAGAGTCATTTGTACTCATTTTTACAAAATGTTTCCGTATCGAATGAGTTTGTTTACAAAATTTCTCTATTCCGCCTAGTTTCGGAGAATTTAGTACATCCGATTTTAAGTTTTGGGCATCATTTTAGTTTAATTCTTTTGCGGTATAAAACAAATTAATTTAAAAAATTACTCCTTTTCGGGGGATTTAGTCCACCACGTTTTTCGTTTTCAGAATCGCTTGAGTTTGAATTCAATAAATTTTTTTCCGTGAAAAATGCTATCGTTTACAAAATTCCTGTTTCAATACTACGAAAATGTTTCCGTATAAAACAAATTCGTTTACAAAATTACTCTATTCCGTTTAGTTTTGGAAAATTGAGCACACCACGTTTTCGGAACTTATTTATAAAATTACCATTTCGGAGAATTTAGAACATAATATTTTTAATTTTCGGAGTACACTGCGATTTTAGCTTTAGAGTGGCTTGAGTTTGAATTCAATGAATTTTTACCGTTAAAAGTGAATTCGTTTACAAAACAAATTTATTGAGTCTAGTCTCGGAGAATTTAGTACTTCTCATTTGTAGTTTTCATAGAAAATGTTTACGGACAAAACGAATTTTTCCTACGGTATATAAAACGAACTCGGTTATGTACTCATTTAACGATTTAACGATTCGCAGATTCGCAAAATTCATCTATTCTGCCTACTTTCGGAGAATTTAGTACATCACGGTTTTAATTTTCGGAATTGCATGAACTAGGAGTCAGAATCGCTAGGCAACTCTGCAGGCAGGGTGTAAGGGTATGTTGTGATGAAAAAATTAATTTGCGTTGGTCATTTTTTTTAGCCTTTTAAAAGCATTCTCGAAGTGTTGTGAGCGTATTTTATAAAATTATCAATTTTGTAGTATAATATCTATGAGAGGCGGAGATATAAGGTAAATATGTTCCGGAAAAATATTGAGGGTGGAAAATTAATAGGGCCCGGTCATATATTTCACCTGTCTAAAGTCTTTAGGGCTCATAAGCGAAATCTAAAATTTCATTGATCGGAACGAAAGTTTCTATTTTGGTGTTTGACATTAAATCAAATATTTCAAATATATGACAGCTAGAAAATGGACGTTTCTAAGTGCGGGCCACCCTAATATACATATGTTAAGATGCCTCACTGAAAAAGTTGCTATTTTTACTAGCAAAACATGAAGTTTGGTATATTTTATAACATCCATCATACCATTATAATATTTCGGCTAAATAGGGAACAGTTTGTGAGCCAAAACAGCTAAAAAAAGAACGCCTAAAATCTCACTATTTGGAAATGCATTTTTGTAGAAGTTTTTCAAAAGGGTTTGCCTCATGAATGGCTTTCTATTCAGCCGAAATATTATGGTGGATGACAAAAAATTCAACCAAACATCATGGTTGACTGCTAAAACCAAATACCAATTGTTTTTTCTTACGGAGGGTAATGTATCTGCCCTCAACAAACGCCTGATATGTATTCACTTACAGATTGAAGTTGCAAAAGTTCCTTGACAAACAGATGGAGTTCAGCCAGAAAACGCTTTGTATGAATATATCGAACAGATGACATTTGAATATGCAAGACAGCATCTTTTTCCAGTGAACGATTATCACTGCATTTTATTTCATCATTTAATCTAATTTAGAGGTATAGAAACAAATTAGTCGATTAATTGCGAACAAAATTTGCATCACAGTTTACCTTTTATAATAAAAATGTAATGCTTCTGGACCGGCAGTTGAGAATTTCTCACGATAGAGGTGTCCATCACGTGTCAGATCATATAATGATATTGAACCTAAGCAGCCTTCAACAGCGCGAACAATATTCTCTTTTATTATCGTAAAAGATGCATTTGATATATTTGCTTTTGATAATTCTTTTTCATTGCGTACTAATATTAAATTTAAACAGCGTACATGAACGTTAAGCTCATTCTTAAATTTGATGTTAGCTGCAAATTTTTTAGCCAGATGTTAATATTATCGTATTTACGGTTAATCGTTTTGAAGCAAAATTGGGTACTTACATTCGATGATTTCAAATTTATGAGAATCAACTTGATCTGTTCCATTGTCGGACAATAGTCCAAAAAAATCTAAAACCATGAACCATCTATCGACAGAAATTGTCAAATTTAAGCAATTAAAATCGATCGAACTGTCTGTTTCTCCAATGAGTACATTATCAGCATTGTACTTTTGTATATACTTCGATTTGTATATAACCAAATTCTTATCTGGTTCTTTTAGATTTGATTTATTCGAAGGGAAATTATTCAAATTCTTTGCATTGCTCGAAGTACTGCTGCACTTTACATTCGTATCCACGGCAAATGGGACACAATGAAGTCTATTTGGCATCGAAATTGAGAGCTGACCCTTTGAGAAGCCTAAATTCTGTAAATTGGGACATGATGTTGAGAATTTCTTATTCATCACTTTCATATTTGTCTCTTCGTCTTGTGCGGATGATTCGACCATATTTCTAAACTTTGAATTTTCAGCACATTTAAGATCTTCCATCAGGATGGATTTAAGTAATATTTGTAAAGTAGTTTCTTCCTTTCGCTGATGATATTTAATGCTGAATGCCCGAAATGTAATATCTATGAGCGAGTTATTGTGCTCATTTTTTAAATTAATCTTCACAGCTGGTACTAGGAATTTTACAATTGTTTTAGAATCATTGCTAAAGCTAAACGTTGCTTCAGTATTGCTTTCATTGTCTTTCGTATTTAGACCAACATCTGTAGGATTGTGTTTGGGGAAGTTGTGATCATTTTGATGAAATTTGATAGCATTACAAAGTGATTCGGTAAGCTGTTTATATTGAATACGCGATAAAGAAATCTGCAATAGTTGTGTCACACTGCCCTTGACCTGAAATAGGAAAAGAGTTTCATTTAAGGCATATTCTGAATTTCATTTGTGATACTTACAGTAATAATGTTTTCAAAATGCCACACATTCTCTTTTCGAATCTTCTTCGAATACTTTGTAACCTTGAAGGACATTGCTGTATCATATAGAATTGCGACGGCATCATTTTTGCACGAATATAATTCATTAGCCTTTGGTAGTGATGTTAGACTCAAGTACTTTCTTTGTGATGTATTTAGCGAGAATAAATTAATATTGCGTATATCAACAAAATAATTATCTGTCGTTGAGACATTAATGCCACTGCCATCTGCTTCCATGTCAGCAGTAGCGGATATCTCACTCTCTTCGATATTATTGTAAGCAGTAATTTTACCCAAATTTGCTACCAATACATCTGAACTTTGACTAGATCGTGGCAATACAATTACAGGACTGTTTAATATCACATCCATTCTGGAGATAGAGGAAAGATGAAGACAAAGATTATTTTTCGATACATTACGATTAAATAGCTACTAACTTTATGCCGAGCATTTTATCAATATTCAATGTATTATTGACCATATCTGATGCTTTGTTACGTAGGGATTTAGCAAAATTTCTGAAAATATTCACAACAACAATACTTTTAAAGACTTCTTCAACATCAATCAACACCATAAATACTTACTTTAGATAATGTTTAAATTGTGATATGCAAACATTAATTTCTTGTATGAAATTTGGACAATGCGTATACCATACCGATGCCATACGAATATTTACATCAACTGGAGAATTTTCATTGTTACTTATTTTAAAGATCAGTGCATTGATTTCGTCATACATATGATTGCCATTATGATGGCCGCCATACATTTCATTTGAGATTGTGCTCAATAACGATGGTTTGTGTAGATCTGGAGGATCTGTTAGCGGATCCTTTCCTACCGAAAATATCCGTTGATGATTTATACCCTCTGGCGTTATATCGATAACCTGGAGACCGCCCAATGAACCGGAAACGCAAAACTCATTATCCAATGTGGCATGAATTTTTGCCTCCGTCATTGTTAGAGTTCCAACTTTACGTGCAACAATGCAGTTCTCTTTTTTCACAGTACGCATCACCAATATATTAAGACGATTGAAATCAAATGATATTTCAGTTCGAAAATTTGGAAATTGTCCCTTCTCCTCTTTATTGTCTTGCTCATGCAATTGCAATTGATCATCTTGTAGACTTTCAGTTTGACCAATTTTAAAAGAGCTTTGAATTCGTTTCATAAATCCTAGCAATTCCACAACTGTTTCTTGATTTGCTATAAAGAAATTTACAAATAAATATATACTTTTAGTGATAGTAGGCTTTCAAATCAAACTATTTACATACCAATTATATCCAAATTATTGAAATTTATACTTGCTATTCGCAATGTATCACCATCTTGAGTATTTTCGATGAAATTCACATCGACAGTTATAAGAGCATCCATATAATTAAAATCTAAATCAGAAATAGTGTCATCTTAATATAAACTATTACAAAAAAAAAACGCTTTTTGCAATAGAAGTACCTGTCCGAAGATTGTTAATAGCTTTATTAAGTATAAAGGGACTCGTTGGTCGTTGCATAGCCATGGGATCTGGAGATCCTGGAGAGGTAGGAGAGCATGGTTCACTTTGTTTAAGACTACCCGATATGCTGTCCATGCTATAAATAAAATTCATTTATGGTTATAATATGCACGCACGACTATAAAGATATTGTTATGTCGAGAGGCTTTTTCCAAATTTCACTCTTGGTCGAAATCACTTTTATCACAAGCTAAAAACGTTTAACTATTCAGATTATCGTAGAATAAAATATAACTAAAAAACAAACAAACAAAAAAAACAGTTTTAAATTCAACTATGCTCATACATCGCTCTTTATACGTCATTTCGCAATAATGCCCTTCTTAATTATGACACTTTTCGATTTTCAGCCAACAATGTTTCGTTATACGACGTTATACGTTATATTACATTGATGTCGAAAATAATTTTTCAATTAACATCGTTGCAAAATGTCGAGTCTTTTTAGTACATTTTTTGTTCATCAATTAATTTCAATTTCATTTGCAATAATGTCGAAAAAGTGACATTAAAATTTTCGACGTGTTGCAGCATAGTTCGGCATTCAGCATTGTTTCAACATTATTGCACTATAACCGGCATTATAGCGCGGGCCGTTATAGCGCAGCGTTCTTTTTCGACATTATTTCGAAAATTAGTTGATCTTAATTTGATTAATAAGAATCGCTCACGGTAAAAAAAGATAAAAGCAACAAAATTTTGTATGAACTAAAAACTATGACGCATATTGATAAGCAAAATTAAGTTCCAACATAAAAATAGTATCGGCTTGTTGACGGATACTATATTTATATGAGATATTTGTCAAAAAAGTAAATACTATTTGGCCGAATTTAATTTGACTATGAATACGCGTCTATTACATTTGATTAAAAAAATCGAATGGAAATAATTGGATACGTAATTAATTGCTACTGTATCCCCTCTAACCGTAGAACTCAGTGGCGAAACTGTCACCATCCAGGACGTGGACGGATTTTGCTATCTTGGTAGTCAATTTACGAAAAATGGAGGGGATATAGAGGATGACAACATAGCGAAAATGACAATTCAATGGAATCCTCAAGGCAGCCGACAACCGGGACGCCCACGCCAAACATGGTTAAGGACAATCAAAGCCGAGACCCGCTCTAGCGCCACTTGGCATGAATTCAGGTATATGACCCGGGACAGGACTCAATGGATAGCGTTCATTTCTGCCCTATGTTACGATTAGGAGCAATATTTTGATTCGTTTTACGATTTACGACATTCAAACTCTCCTGAGCGTTATTAGGCCATATAGCAAAGCATAGGGATCATATAATCATAAAATCAAGTTGAAAGATAGCTTAACAACGTTGTACTAATAATTTCACAAAATTCATTAAAATGCTATAAAAAAATAATTACGAATAACCATTTTCACGGCGCTGACAACACGTAACACCTTAAGTCTAATTTTTTAAAAAAACCAGACGAATTTTTAACTCCTTTTACGAAGTCGATTAACAGCCAATTAAATAAAAAGTGACATTCGGAATATGCCTGTTTAAAAATGTTTTAGTGTTTTAAATAAATTACTTACCCAACATGACGATGGCTTGCTACTAATAATTCAAAATCCGGTCCGAATGCTTGTATTGCATCAACAAGAAGTAAACCATGTACGGACATAGTAATGTGTGTGTCATCACTTAGCTTAGCTACACCAGCACGAGCACCAATAATTTGTAATTCAGCAATGCTTTTTTCATACGACTGCAATTCCAATATAATTTGCCCAATTACGAATTGAGCTTTTGCAATGTTTTTATTAACAATTGGTTCTGCGTTAAGTGAGTCCTCTTCAAGCGTAAATCCATCAATCTCGTCATCATCATCCCCGCTGCCATCGTTACCGATATGAGAGTTTAATGTAAACAAGCTATTCAATGTGATCGGTTTCAATATTTTCAAAGTTTCATTGATTTTTTGCTCATTAATATGTGCGACAATTTTCGGAAGTGTTCCATACAGCGTAAATAATGGATATTCTGGATCTGCTGTATAAATAACACGTTGCTCCAATTGCAGTGATATATCGAATTTATCCAAAAGGTAAAAATTTGATGAATTTCGAAAATTTCCATAACCATATTCTTGATTTTTACATAACAACACCTGCAAATCGGTCAGATTAATCGTATATTTGTCATATATTTTGTCATGAAAGGCGCTCTCCAGGCCATTGTCGCTATTTACGACTAAATTTGACGCATCATGACATACAGTTGGCGATTCTGCATAACTAATTTCGGAACCTGGTGGAGTGGAGCAGGGCGTCATAAATAGCTCGTCATCTTCACTATTTTTTTCTTCAATTTCATTATCATTTGCGGCACCATTTGTGGTGCCATTCGATATTGAATTCAATTGATCTTTGCGTAATTCGTTTTTCAGCAAGAGAAAACGTCCAAAATCAACTAGAACAAGTGATGAATTTTTATCGAGATAATTTTCAACAAACATTATTCGCGGTGCAGAAATATCAATTTCAAAGGACCAAGTTTTTCGATTTTCCTAAAAAAAAAGAAATAGACTATTAATAATGACAAATGCAAATGATAACAGAATCACAAATGATAAACCACCTTATAACCAACTAACAATTGTTTCCAATTTTTCAAAAATTTCAACCTTGTATTTGTATCTTTTTCCATTTTAGCCTTCTTGTGGTTATTATGGTTTGTAAATGGTTTGGTCACAAAGGCGATAAGCCACTCAATTAAATGTTTATTGTACACAATATCCAAACTTCTTGATTTTATAATCAGACGATAATCAGATTGTATTTCAACCGGTCTACTCTGATATTGTAATTGAAACCATGGTTCTGGATCGCTTTTATTATAATTCTTTGTGAATATACGATTGTCAATCAACGGAAATAACGTAGCCGATGGCACGTGAGCATCTGTCGTTTGTGGTTTTATTATATATGGAAATTCAGTTTGTTTCGTTAATTTATCCTTCACACAAACCGATCCCAAAGATAAACCAATCAAATGCGAACCATATCTAGGCTTCATTTCCATGATGGAGAGTAGATTTTTAAACTCCAATTCCAATTTAATATCAATGACTCCACTAATCGGATCCTCTGTGTTAACTACAAATAGGCCATCAGATAGAACGAGCGTAAAACTACAGAAAACCGCATCACGTTTAGAGAATGAATCATTTCCGAGTGTATCTTCCAAAGCATTTAAGAAATCATCTTCAATATTTTTGTATGCATCATCCTGGGGTGGTATTTGATTGGCTACATCGTTGTTACCATACCATCCCCACCAATTTGGAAACCAATGAAAAAGCATACTTTTCCCTTGATTAATATTGCGAGTTTTTAAAGCAAGCTCTTTCGTATAGACATTTGTGAAACATACACCTCGCAAATTCTGCAATTCGTTCAAAGTTCTCGTTTTTTCTACATCAAGCTTAAAATGCGTTTCTTCTATCGAAATATTTTCATTCGGATTTAAGAGTAAACGTTTGTAAATTTTTATATATCGCAGATTTTCCTTTAATATTATCCATTTTTGTTCCTCATTAATGTGAGTAAATCCATGACATTGTGCGGCATACTTCCACCAAAGGATAGCATTTTCTTTTACACTACATTGGGGCCGTTTTAATCGATTGCAACGAATTGTATTTATTAAATGTAAGCCCGTGGTACAGTCCACAATTTGTTTATATTGAAACTGTAAATGAAATCAATTATGTATGAGTAATTAAAACATACGTTAAAATACTTACATCACTGCAGGAGACTTTAACTTCTGGTATGAAAAGCTCACAGGATAATCTTGGCCTCAATTTCGAACGAATTGCTTGTTTACATCTTTCGCGTTTGCATTTCGCTGTGGCGCTTATAGGACTTATAATGTAGTAGTGGTTTTGTTCGTTGCACAATTCTTTCATATTTAGTATTAAATCCTTAGATGATAAATGACTGCATATATTTTCCTCTCTTAATCTATCCCAATATAGCGATAAATCTTTGAGTTCGATTAACTTGTACGATATATGCTTATTGGAATTTACTGATCCTGGATCCCAATTGGCGTTACAGCTTTGTGCAGTTAATGATCCTATTTTGATGCCAGCTGCAAATGGGACATTCTTTATAGTTACATTGTCTTCATATCTTAAGTGGACATCGCGAATCTTTAATTCCAGATTTTCTAAAATGTTCGTAGCCAAGCTTGTACCATAATTAATCCAACTAGAGTAGGATGATGAATAGAAATTGTCCGTTTGATAACCCAAATCAACTCTTAATTTAGCTTCTTTTGCATCGAGCTCAGCCAGTTTAAATTCCAACTCGGACAGTTTTTCCTTCTCATCATCCCATTCGTCCAAATTGTTTGGCGCCAGAACTCCGTATACATGTTCGATAATAACACACCATGGTGCAGTACGAAACTGTCTTACAGGAATTTGTAATTTTATCTTTCCAATATTACCAGATATTGCTTGAATTGGTACACCGAGTGATCGAAGGGCATCTTTTCGTATTGGTATGTTTTCTAATTCGACTTCACCTAAAAGTGTATATACAAATTTCACTTACTACGTATATCTCAATTTTATCATGAATCTACTTATCTATAGAGCTAAAGTTCAAAATTTTATTGAAAGGTCACATCGCACATATTACATACCCGATAACAATGCCACAGATAATTGTGCAGGATTAAAGTTTTCCAAATATTTTCCTAAATAGGTGTTCAATACCCATGTTATTAATTCATTTAACATTTTTTAACTTTCAGAAATATTTTATTTTATTTTTTTTTTCACTATTTACACTCAAAAACAAAAACTGTCATTTGTTTACAATCATATAGTCATAACTCATGCCAGCTGAGCTACAATTTCGTAATTTAACTGTCAAAAATGCATTGAGATGAGCAACATCGAATCATTTATCGATTACGATTTCTTAGGACTGGTAATTGCTTGATATAAAAACAATGGTTGAACACCAAGCACTCACTGTCATGAGTTGTTATTGCAGAGTTTAGTTTGTAGCAAAATTACCACTTTTTCGTTAGCGAATAAATAACACGAAAATACTCATCTAGCGTAAACCTAAGTAGATTAAATGCAACAGCAACATTTCAACAAATATCACCATATCAGAGATCTTAGAGCATGTTCACATGACCCATAAAGCTCCAACTTATTTTGACGTCTACAGGCAAAGGTCGGTAGTAGGATTGAAAAAGTTAAATGAGGCAGGATTATTTATTTATTTTTTTTTATTTACATATAACAATTCTCTCGTCAATTTAAGGCACAAGAATGACATAAATGTCAATAATATTATCGCAGTGTTCAGACATCGTTTTAGTATGAGCATGGGTGAGTTTACTCATGCCACCCATATCTATTACCCATATCTATGCATTTTCTACAGATGATATGTAGCAACTTGCATGCAACTTAACAATTTCGTACTTACAGCAATTTGAATGCGTTGTGAGCTATCTCACATTTTTCACCTTATTATTAAGGCATCATGTTCATTCACGAGAATGGGGACCATGTATTGCGTACTTTTGCTATATTGAAATAGCATTTTAGCACATATGACGTCATCATGTTAAAGGAGAATACTGCGTTCTTTCAAAAGCAAATATAAGAACAACACTAAAAATATTATAAATACAATTCATTTTCAAAGGAATTTAAGATAGCTATTTTTTAATGATAATTTTAAGGTTATATTACGTCATGTAAGTATGTATACGAGCGCTACATATTCGGCGATTGAAATACTTATGTTAAGGTCTGATGTTGACTGCTGATGTGTAATGTTACAATATAATTGTTGATACTGTGGTTGACTGTTGAATAAGCGGACCTCTTGATTTACTAAATACGAGTACCATGTTTCCATCGATTAAAATTTTTTAATTTTTATTATAAAACGTTTATTGTTCACACAGAACCAAATAGAGCACTGTTTTAATTATGTAGGTATATGAATGACATTCACGCAATGATTTTATATACATTATATATGCTACATTTATATTTGCAAGTTAGTTTATAATATCAGGGAAAAAATGTTTACATTGAATAACAATTTGTTTTAAAATTCTATATATATAATCGTCACATAATTGCTTATTCGGAACTGCTTTCTTATTTAACTCATATATATGTTTAATAATTTCTAGCTCTGCCAATCGTGAATATTGTCCTTCAGAACATATATCTTTCCGATGCACAATATTGTGAATTACAAATAAAGCACCAGCCTGTAGTTTGGGATCTGGATGAAGCTGTAAAATAATAAAATAAAATAAAATAATGGATCCATCTCAGCATTGCATATATTACTATCGTTATCGTTTCAAAGCAGTTGTAACATACCAGAAATTCACCCAAACGAGCCATTATTTTGCCATCGTTTATTATATATTCGACATTTTGCGATTCCGCAGCAATATTACCAATAATACATAACATTTGTTCCTTTATATCAGATGAATGATGCGATTCCAGCACCATATTCACAGATTCTATTACTTGCACAGAATGCTCACTTAAAACAAAATCGATATGATACGATTTACTTAAGAGGTTCCTGAGCAATCCCAATGTCTTCATAACAATTTGAGGATCGGGATCGTATAACAGTTCCAGAATTCTTTTCATACTTAGCGTATCTATAATGTTAGTCTTAACACGATTATCTGATTGGTATGACATATTCATTAGTGCCCATATACTGTTTAATCGCAATGATGGGTCTGTATGCTCTGTCAATTTGCACAATTTCTCAACTATTCCACAATTAATTATCGGCTCCTTAGACGGTGAAAATTCCAGCAGCAAATTACAAATGGTTGACGTCACTGCGACTAAGAAATCTATCGATGGATCACACATTATATACATTAATGGCTTCCAAACGATGTGATCCTTTCAATGGAAAGAGAACAATAAATTCGATTTTAACTATTTATATGCAGATGCAATAATTATTACCTGAAATGTAGTTCGCAGTTGCTGTACAGACCTAGACAGCGAATGTAAACACCTAACTGACGACAGCCTCACCTAAAAAATAAGTGTAGTTTTTTAACTTCTGACCACAAAAATCAATGTATAATTATACTTCTGAATTGCAGTCGTTTAGCCCATTTAGCACAGCGTCCATTAATCCACTGATTTCAATTACCCTCTTTCTAATCGTCTCATCATTAGCTGCCAGGGAAGCAAAACATTTCAATGCTGCTTGTTTTGTTGAAGGCGGATTATTTTGAAGTAGCTGGGACAATGATTTTAACAAATGGTTGGTGATTGCGGCCGTTTGTTGAAGTTCAGAATCAATCTATGGAATAATATAGTGATTAAATGTATTTAGTGTCTATGGTGCGTGCTTATATTTTACTTCAATTAGATATGCAAGAGTCTCTGCAGCGGTCACTCTTATTGTATGGTCATAATTATCGGAGCACAATCTCGCTAATGCTGGTAATGCTTTATTTAAAATTCTACAATCCGTTGATAGTAATGTTCCTGATCTATAAATATATGTCAGACACTTTGCTGCAGTTAGTTGTATTTCAGGAGTAAACATGCGGGACATCAAAGAGTTCAGGATATCGGGCATTGATCTTCCTTCATAACTAAAACACAAAAAAAGAGTAATAATAAAATACTGAAAACCAACATACGGTTTAGTTATCTTACCTGGTCACACATACATTATCAGTAACAGATCTATTACAGAAGCACATGCATGATAGACAACGTAATGCAGGAACTTGAATATATTCATTTTCTAGACAAATCATTCTAGCTAAAACATGGATAGTCCCTGCATTTAGAAGTTGAATCTGGTCGTCGTACGTCTGACAAAGCGCCACTAATATACTTGTTACACATACTTGTGTTTTCAGTGAACTTCCCGCAGAAGCTAAACCTTAAAGAAGATATATTTGTTACTAGTTTGCAGAATGTTGATAGACCTGTGACTATACTCACTCAAAAAGTATGGTAGTGGGCACACATCCGAAAACAAAACTTTTGGAGTCGCGTATGGGTGTTCGTATATGGAACTCATCGTACTGAGGCTCACCTCAACGCACATCCTGTTGTTATTTTCTGAGGTTATTTCTCTCATCAAAATCGGAATGACGTTGTACTCCTTAACCAGAATTTCGACTTGATCAGGTGAACCCTTTGCAAGTGAACCTGATGGCGAAGGCATTGCTTATAAATAATCGAATCGAATCGAAATATATTACCCAGTATAATCAACGCATTGATCTTGTCTTCTATATGTTCATCTGCTTTTGTACATATATTGAGTATTTCAGGAACCAAGTCATTAGAAATAAGTGCACCTTTTTGCCTATTGCTTCCAATAATAGCATCTTTTATTACACCCAGTGCTTCGCGCCGCTCCAATGTATTCCCATTCACTGTCATTTCTTTGAGTCCTTTCCAGTTAGTTTCCTGATAAATGTTATTACACATTGTATTTGTAATTACAAAAGGGAATTATGCATTATTCAAAAATACCATGATATTTATAGATCAAAAAAGTTAAAAATATTTTCTTCTTCTTCACGCCTCTTTCGATTCACAATGACTAAACATGTTCTAGCACATATGACCAAATTACTTGAATACACTTTCCATTGCGCTAATATACATATACATAAGCACTTTTATTATTTAATATAAAACGCGTTTGAAAACTATTTTGCTTTATATGCAGGAAATTAATTTTTTGAATAAATTATTGCAATTATATTCATTCTCTATTTAATAGATATTCCCTAAATGACTATTGTGAAACACACATTGAACTATGGTTGCCATTGTAATAATAAATGCATAATGTAAGATACACATTATTGTATTTTGACTTGGGTTATGATATAAATCAAAGCGAAAGCAAATTATATTTTATCGCCAGCAAAGTGGTGTTGATTTAAATTAGAAGTTTCTTCAAATGCTATGTTTAGTCATTTTAGTTATAAATGCAAATTTCGTCAAAGGACAAGTCCACAAAAATCATTGGTGGTCATCACATTACATATATATCGAAAATCGGGCAAGAATAACTGAACAATTATATCTGTATAAGGCAAGGTCCATGTTGTTGTCGAAAAGCGCACTGATTTGCAAAGGCAACGTGAGGTGTGAAGCCTTAACTTCATAATACACGAATGGATATGATTTATGGCTATAGTTCGACATCCATAGCATAATATCACATGAGTAATACTTGTCCGGAAGGGACAGAACTGTCATTTCCTAAAAAATGAAAAGAAAAAGAGTTAAATAATTGTATTTGAAACATTTTTTATACGACCATTCGATTTCATATCACTTAAGTTTTTTTATTTTAAACTTGGTTATCGATAACACTGTTGTAGTCAAAATTAAATCATCATTTCCTCAGCTATTTGCTTCGATAAGGGGTATATTACATCAGCTACATTTGTCGAAAGTATAAATGCGATTCGCTCTCTTTTGTCCCTTGGTATATCACACAGAAGGGACAAATGTTTCTATGCTAACACATAAAGCAAACGAACAGAATCAATAATGTGAATCCATGATAAATATGGTAGTGAAATCAAAAAAGCTTTCTCTTGGTTAAAACTTATAATGTCAAAAACGTTATCGCTTCCTTCCGTATGTGTTTGTTGTTTTTTTGCTTCCTCTTCTTCTTTCGCACAATATACTCTAGCGTATGGCTCTGCCTCAAATTATATCAGTAAAAATATACCATATTCACCATTATTCCATTACAATACTACACATAACACTGATTTGTTGCGTTATCCACCGCTATTATACATGAGAAAATGCGCTCATTCGTTTTTTATTCATTTTTAAACTCTTCCCCTAACAAGTGAAAAAGTTAAAGGGGTACCCCAATGTTTGCGGCCAGGGAATTTGATACACATTTATTAATTTAGGAATTAAGGCATTCACATATGTATACATACAATGTAGCAAAAATATGATCGTGAAATAGAATATATCGCACCTTTAATAATAAAGAGAATTTAACATTTTGGTTTTGTCGGAGAGCGCAACAAAGATTTATTTTTTAATATACATATATTACTTATTAGAAAGAAATTTAAAGTTATCTATTTCCGCCACTTTTGTGACATTGAGGTTTATGCACCTTAACTTTATGATCTCATATCATGCACAAGATATGCCAAACCTTGTTCATGTAGTGTCAGAAGTACTATGTGTTAGAGTATCAATGGAAAAGGGAATGTAAAAATCTGTTCAAGAAATGTCAAAATTGTTAACCCTCTGGTTACAGAATTTTGAGTTTTTTATTTTTAAAGAAAAACAATGGATTAAAAAATTGTTTGTTATCCTTTTAATTATTGCAACAATTAAAAAAATATGTACAAGTTGATGTAATTAAAATAATATCAGTAATAATCGAAAAGCAAAAATACAATACAAATACA
The DNA here is from genome assembly GCA_963854835.1 of Megamerina dolium. Taxonomy (NCBI): domain Eukaryota; kingdom Metazoa; phylum Arthropoda; class Insecta; order Diptera; family Megamerinidae; genus Megamerina; species Megamerina dolium. The sequence continues at coordinate 14,826,626 of OY978528.1, forward strand.
TTTGGGGGAGTTAATGTGACATAATTTTTTCGAATTTCTCACTTTGAAAGATTTCACAAAGATGCCTTTTGATTTTCTTTTATCAACTTATTTCAAAACGAAAGCGTCAAAGTTCCTCTCTGGGGTTGCCGTACATTGTTAATTGGACTATGGGTATGACCCAATTTTGTAAGTATATAACCCGCTTGTCATAAAGCTAGTTATTAATTTAATGTTTATTGAAAAAAGAAGCAAAGGCTTTTTTAAGTATGCAGTTTTAAATTCGTTTTTTTTTTAATACCAATTTACAATTTCTTAAACATAACGGAACATCTTTTATAAAAATTTGGCTTTTTTATAATTTTTTTTTTATATAAATTCTGTAACTTCGAGCAAACATAGAACGTGAATTATCCTCTCATTTCCAAAAATATGATATTTATTCTATAATTTCATTTATTTGTTTTATTTACATAATTTTTATGTATATTTAAGTATTTTTAAACATGTATTGTAGTCTGTAAGGAGATTTTGATTTCCATAGACCGAAATATGTAAATGAAATAATGAAATAATAATCAAATTCTAACTAATCTAGCAATTTTGAATTTTCCGCATGATATCGTGTTAGATTTTCATTACAAGAAATAATTAAAATATTTGGAAATATATTCTAATCGATTCATAAATTATCGTTTCATATGACACATCTGTAAGCAGATATGTATGTACAAAATTTCGCAAAATGTTATTTTAATTGTACATATATGTTCCTACATATTTAAACTATTAAAGATGCATATAGTATTTATAATATTATTAATATCTACATATGTATGTACATTAGGCCGTGCCAAAGAAAAGATAAATTTTCAATTGATTTTGAACATTTACCTCCAGAGTGTTTTAGAAATAAAATGAAATTGAAGAGTGTAATTTGTTCTTACCCTCTTTATGACAGAAAATTATGGTAATGTAATGATAAGATATAGTTCTAATATACATATGTATACTTTTATAACAATATATCACTACGATTAGCTTGAAGTGTGACACTTCATGTTCTTGTTTTGCTCCACACCGTGATCCAGCTTAATGTATATACGTACATATATACAATAAATAAACAACTTAACCAAAAATATTTACTTCTGCATTGTGTTTTGTGTTGTTTTTCATATTTGAATATTATACGAGTTTGCATGTGTGTAGGCATATCACTCATACATATACAGACCAATTTAGTTTTATCAATGTACGCTGGAAGCATCTGCTTACCTATAAACAGTAGTGTCATACAAAAGTATATCTGCAGAAGCATAATAATTTATATATATATATCAATTCCGTATAACTGGTTTTTTGATAAAAAAAAAGCATACACTTCCATTAATTACTAATGCGCAGAATCCATTCGGAAACAATCATCATGTCGATTCACTGCATGGAGTGTAGTACATTTATGAACACCAGTAGAAGCACAAATCTCTACAATAGATTACGATGCGGTTACTACGTGCTTCCTACATATCAAAATATAATATTAAATCTATAGGTAAAAATTGTGATTTGATTATATTTATATACAAAATTCGTTTATTTCATTTTCATGTGATTTTTAAGGTGCCGGTCATGTGAAAGCATTTGCAACTATAGCAGAGCCTCAAGGACCGAGTATAAAAACAAATTCAATACCTGGTCCTAAATCAATTGAATTAAAACAACAATTAAATCGTGTACAAGTAAGTATGTTATGTTAACTATATAGTATACAGTGTATAGTATAAATTTATATTACAAATTTACATCCACATATTTACATATACTTATGCATAAATATATGTACGCATACTAAGTATATATGACCTTTATTGCGGAAATGTGAACATCCTCGATGAAAAATATTGAACTGTTAACTTTATATAGAACTGCTAAAATGTCAATGATGATCCATAATGGTTTACTTAGGTATAGAGTGGTTTTTACCATAATAATGGAAAAAAAATAATAATTAACTATCAATTTTTTATTTATTTAGTGGTAAATTTAAAATTTCATGGTTACAAGAGAAATATTTTAGTTCTGCTGTACACAATTTATTGTTGTTTTCAATATTACATGAAATTATTTTGCCGATATTTCATTAGCAATGTTTCCTGTCAATCTACAAAAACTCTTGTTGTGTTGACAAATGAACTCGGAGCAAAAGACAGGAATAAACACTTTCACTTCAAATTATTTTTGCCAAAGAAACGAACCTAAATCGTTTCGAACAAAGTGGGGTTGCTCGGGCATAGCCGAAAATATTAAGTACAGTGCAGCATAAATTTTGATCGTGAAGTAGATCGCACATTAGTGAGAGAGTAAAAAAAAAACAGAAATGTCAGCATATTGCTCAACGTTCATTTCCCAACAATACAACAATTTTATTGGTTTGACATTGACAATGAAATAGCAATCTGTGGTAACTATCCAACTATTTAAATTGATGAAATATACTAGAATATGAAAACAATACTCATCGATCGCACATTGGCGAGAGAACAAAAAAACAGAAAAATCATTAAGAGCAAACATTGATAATGAAATAATGAATTTAGCTTAGTGTTCATTCCATCATACAACAAAAATTTCATTCGTTTGACATTGACAGTGAAATATCGGCAATCGAAATCATGCCAATATTGCTAGCAATCAATACTAAATACTCAACAATTTAAATTGATAAAACAGTATTTAAGTACCATGTCCAGCAATTAAATAATAGGTCTTGTAATATTCTCGGTCAGTATTATCAGTATTATTGAATTATTGCACAATTTCACTAACTCATCTCCATGACATATGCACTGATTCCATGTCTATTATATTTTCCAGACATACGAGTAGCCTCTGTGTCTATTTTCAGTTTTCAGACGTTAGGGAAAGGCTTGGTGAAAAAAAATTTGAAGGGTTGGAAAAATCGAATGATTAATAGTATTTTGGAATCATATGCGGAAAAATATACCCAAAAAAAAATTCTTAGGATTAATTTCCAAATTTGTGTTTAAAATCTGGCAGTTTTCAGCACAAAAATTGTGGAAAATATTGCACTACATTTGAGTTTTTCAAATATAAAAAAAAATTATGAAACTTCCAATTAGTACAATTAAGTGTTTAATAGAATAATCTGATTAATTGTTCCACTAATCAAAAATTTGATCAATTAATTATTTGATTAAAAAAAATCTTTAAACAATGAAATATCAATGTAACTATGTAACTTCTAACTAGGACGATTAATTGTTTAATCGAAAAATCTGATTAATCTTATACTTATCGTATGTGGCCATTTAACCGAAAATCGATTTTCTGATTAATCAATAATTTGATAAATGAATTATTCGATTAAACAAAATTCTGATCGGAAAAATAATCAATATAATAATCATAACGAATAATCATGATTTCGGTTAATCAGAATTATGCTTTAGTAAGAATAAAAGAATTTGAACAAAATATCCAAAATATTTGTACCTAATACTTCTACCATTACAAAGTAGAACGCTAGCTTTTCAAAGCTGCGTTTGACATTTCATAGTTCAAACAAAAATTCCAAGAAGAAAGAAGAGCCAAAAGTGAAATATTTCTTGATTAATTAAAATTGTGATTTTGATATTTTGAATTCTGATATTTTGATATGCGAAATTGTTGTATTTTAATTAATCAAAATATTGCTTAATTAAATAGTTGATTAATCAGAATTTTGATTATTTAAATTGTTCAACTACATGATTAATTGCACAGACCTGTTAGCAACATAGGCTGATGAATTTGTGGAAAATCTATGCATAAATTAAATCGATATTTTATTATGTAAATGACATAAATATTTTTATTTATTCCATAAAGAATGCTGAATCTGTGCAACTTTTCGCTGACTATGAAAAATCATTGGGCAACTATCTGTGTGATGTGGATGGAAATGTTTTACTTGATGTTTATACACAAATCTCATCAGTTCCTCTAGGATATAATCATCCGCGATTGTTGGATGTATTTAAAAAAGAACAAAATTTAAAATGTACGTCAATTGATTACATACAAATATGTATTTTGTGGTTGAAAATTTTATTTAAATCTCATATTTTTTTATTTTTAGCTCTAATTAATCGTCCTGCTCTGGGCGTTTTTCCAGGAAAGGAATGGCCAGAAAAATTGAATAGCGTTTTAGCATCGATTGCTCCAAAAGGTTTAACAAATATCACTACAATGATGTGTGGATCATGTTCGAATGAAAATGCTTTTAAAAATATATTTTTGTGGTAAGTTAACGCAATTTGAAAATGTTTAGAAGCTTTTAATTATATTTTCTTATACAATAGGTATAGAAAAAATCAGAGAGGTGAAAATGTGGACTTTACAGAATTAGAAAAAGAATCCTGTATGAGTAACTTGGCACCGGGTGCACCTAAATTAAGTTTGTTATCATTTAAAGGAGCTTTTCATGGCAGAACATTGGGAGCTCTATCGACAACTCACTCCAAATATATTCACAAAATTGATGTACCCTCATTTGATTGGCCAATCGCCACTTTTCCACGTTACAAGTATCCTCTAGCGGAGAATGAACGCGATAACAAATTAGAAGATAAAAAATGTTTAGCCGAGGTGGAAGAATTATTTCACGAATACAAACGGCGTGATATACCAGTTGCAGGCGTTATTGTGGAACCCATACAAAGCGAAGGCGGTGACAATGAAGCTTCACCGGAATTTTTTCAACAATTACAAGCCATTTGCAAACGTAATGGTGCGGCTCTTCTAATCGATGAGGTACAAACTGGTGGTGGCTCTACGGGAAAAATTTGGTGTCACGAATATTTTAATCTACCAAGTCCACCTGATATAGTGACTTTTAGTAAGAAAATGCAACTTGGTGGATATTTTCATGCTGAATCTTTTCGACCACAGCAACCATTTAGAATTTTCAATACATGGATGGGAGATCCGGGTAAAATACTACTCTTGGAAGAAATAATTAAAGTCATCAAAGAAGAAGATCTGCTAAAACATGTGAATAAAGCTGGAACCGTGTTAAAAACCGGATTATTGGAATTGGAAAATGAATATCCACATTTGCTCAATTCAACTAGGGGACGTGGAACATTCCTAGCCGTTAATTGTACAAGCTCAAAACTTCGTGATGAAGTCATAAATAAATTGAAACTGCTTGGCTTACAAACCGGCGGTTGTGGAGATCATTCCATTCGATTTAGACCTGCTTTGATATTCAAAGAAAATCATGCAAATATTGTATTAGATCGTTTTCGAAAGGTATTAAAAGCAATTTAATTGCAATAGGGGAATTTTCTTGTATTATCTAATAATAAAAGTAATCGAAAAGATAATAATAATAATAATCATAATGATTATGATCGGAAATAATTTGAAATTGAATAGCTAAAATAATTATATATTATTTACAAAGTGTGCTCTGAATAAAATATGCTCAAAATGAAATTTTATGTTTCTATTATTATTTGAAAATGTTCTATATATTTTTATATGTACATATGTGTGCGTAGTAGTGTGCGCACAACCTTGAAATGAACATGTCTAAAGAAACTAAATCACCTACTAACCCTATATATCACAAGGCATTATTTTTTTAAAATTACAATTAGTACCTCGTAAAAAAAGAAATATTCCAGTTTTACTTGAATTTCAATACTCTCAAGAAAATACCCTACTCTTGAAAGGAACATTTTGTAAGCAAATACAAATGATGAGTTGATAAAACAAATCAATTATATATTCGTATATAAAAAAATCAGTATAAATACTATACTATTTATATATGACACCATCAAATTTAGCATTCATATAGTATTCATTGATTTTTTTATGTTTTCAAGATATTTGGTACTTGTTTGGTGGTTTCTATTTGATTCTTTAGGTTTTCAATATTTCAGTTTTACATTTTTTAGTCAACTTTGGTGTACACATATGGTTACTTGGGGTTAGACCCTTCTCAGAACGAAAGGCGTGCTTCTCTTGCAATATCCTACAATAATAGCAGAATCCATGTGGCGGAACAATTTATTCTGAATTTTGCCACCGAGTCCTTTTAAAAATATTTTCACTTGAAATTCTTATTATCAGGAGTATTGGAAAATACTCACCGGCAAATGGTTACTGCAAGAAATCTTAAAGTTTTACGAAATATTGCTCGATCATCTTAAGTGTGAATTTTCTGCAACGATATTAAGCACAATTGATTGCAATCTGAAAAAGTCAGAAAGTCATTTTCCATTAAGAGCTGCATTATTATGAAAAAATGCAAGACCTAGAAAATGGCAGGTGATTACAACTACCAATTTTTCAAGTTAATTTTATTTTGAAATTGCCCAGATCTGACGGAAGAAGACCAAGATTAAAATACAAAGTGCACAAGGATTGTGAAACAGTGCGTGGCTTAATGGCTCTTACTCACAATAATTTGGGAGACATATTCTATACCACTCACTATAAATGATTGATGCAACAATTAGACAACTGGATGTAGAGTACCTTGGTAGTATAGGATAGTGACTATATATATATCTATCGCAAAAAGCAATAACCGCTTACATCTATTTTTTGAATTTTAGAGAAGAACATTTTCAAGATTCTAAATGAAAATGAGGTATTATCAAAAAGATCAAGCAGTTGGTTGGAATTTCTAAAGATTTGAAAATATTCACATTGACGAAATAATCTAAAGAATTAGAGAGCAACGAAAATACTCATCTGATTTCTTTTTGTTCAGAGAAAATTTCACATATATGAATATTTAAAATTTCCTTTTTAGAGATTTTATCAAAAGTTTTTAGTTGAAACTTTACAAAAATCTCAAACAATATGCAACAATGCGGTAAGCTCATAATCATAATCTTAGCTCAAAATGGAGCCAAGTCGACTTTAGCCATTATTGCTTTTTGTCACCGTTACATACGTATGTATTTCTATTTTATATTTCTAAAAGTGAAATCCATTGGTTGCACATCTTGTGTTTTTGAGCGAATATTTTTTACACACACACATTTCGCATACATACGAGTACACGTATATATGTACATATTTATATACAAGAATAGCCGTATGTGTACGTTTGCGTATATTCCTATGTACAATATATACATACATATGGTATATTATGTGGAATGTGTGAATAATGAAAAGAACTTCGAGTGCTATTTTTGAATCTTTCCTCTTGCCTTTATGAAACATATTTATAAATTTAGTATGTGATAAGTAATAGAAGAATTGTGTTGTTTACAGATATTAAGTAAGTTTTTGGAGTTTCAAAGTGAAATTTATATATCTATATATTAAAAAAGAATTGTCTTTTTTTTTGTATTAACCTCTTTCTATATAAAATATAATTATAAAGTTTTTTTATATAGAATATTATACATGTAAATATATATATGTATGTTTTTATTAATATAGATACCATTTGAAATACATTCGAATGCTCTGGAAAGGGATATTAGTCTACGATAATAACTCTGTCAGTTTAAATATTAAAAAATTTTGTGTTTGTGTGTGTAGTGATTTATTTTTTATTCCGCAGTACGTGCAATTCACATTTATTTTAAGTCTATTTATGCGTTTCTGACTCGATACCACCCATATATGCAGAGTATGTGTAAAAATAAGTCTGTCGTGAGTTTCAATTCCTTTGACGAAAACAAAAACATAAAAATAAAAATTGAGTTTACAATTTCGACAACATTATATTATGCAATATATAGTATAAATAGTTTAAATAATTACGGCCATTTTATATAGGTACGAATATTTGACTGATTCATGTTTTCAAATATAGTTGACGCATAAATAAAAATATATTCAATATTTTATATAAGAACTGATCTCGTGTTCCTATTAACATTATTTAGCGTATTAAAAAAAAAGAAATAGTGAAACATAAAATGAACGAAAATAAATTCCAAAAAAAAACAACACCTTTCCAGGTAAACATGTATATCGTATAAACTTCCGTACATGAAACAATATTGAAATTGAGGTCTTTGGATATAGAAAATATATATATTTATAGTATATGTGTCTTTTTTTTTTAATACGCCCATCTACAAAATGATATAAAATTAGTCACGTATGAAATGTCACATTTTATTCTTTATTTACAATTGCAGTATATTTTATGGCATTATATATGAAATATTATATTTGTCATAGAAGAAATTTTTAGAAAAATCAATTTTCTAAATTTCAAAAATTTCGTGTAATTTTAAAGCTAAAAGATAACATAATTAAGAAAGACACTAACAAAAATTGGCAAAAGATCTACTCAAAGTCAACAAATATTTTAAGAAAATATTAATACATTAATTAAAAAAATAATTTTTAATATTTTTTTATCAAAATTCATCTGAAAGTTGAAATTCTGTATTTTGAAAATGGCATTTAGGCATATACTTATAAGAATGCAAGAAATTCTGTGTTTCGGTTTTTTTTGTTTCAAAATTTTATATGTAGTACAACTCTGTCCGGAAGTTTTTCATGGCAAATGTGTGTGTGATAGAAAGAATTGCTAATTGCAGGTGGACAAAAATGCTTTTAAGTTGATCGAACTGAGTAGTTTGAATATTTAAATATTTTGAAAAATAAAAATACAGAAAATTGTCAAACATAAAAAAAATTAGACGAATTTACATTTTTTATTGCCATATTTCGAAATGTGAAATTTTCGAACAATGCAACATATAGTATATGCATATGATTTGATAAATATCATGTTCAATACAATGCAATACATATACCAAATGGGAAAAAATACATACATATACCTTAACACACCACTCGGCAGACTTGTGATCAACATCGTAATATTAATCGAAGTTCTTTGAATGGAAAATTTTAAATTAAATTGTAATCGATTTAAATAATTGAAGTATATATGTTGAAAGCTAAATCTCATTTTGTATAATCTAGTTTTTAACTATGCAGTACTTTTACACTCCCCAAAGACTTTTCTTAATACATACGTAGATATATAATTCATTCAAGGCTCTTATTATTTCATTTTAAAAATCTTTGGGTTTTAAAAACCATTATACTTGAGATAATATTCTACAAATAATTATTTACTCATACAAAATATATAAATTTACCGCTTTGAACACCTAATATCATAATTTATTTATAGTAATTCGCATTTTATAAGCATACCGCATATACGTATATACACAAGTAGTATAAGTAATTAATTTTATAATGCGTATTTGTTCGAGCACATAACATACATATATCTATTTAATGTCATATTAAACAGCTTTCAGAATGTCTTCAAGACCATCCACTCGTCCACGTAGGACACGCATTTATGGAGCTAACTACGACATTGGAGAGAGCTATTACAAGAAACAATTGGACGATTTGGATAGAAAAAGAGGAATAAACACCAGGTAAATAAATTTGATTCTATTCGATTTATGCGCAATTAAAAATATGACCCAACAGTCAAGTAATGCGATGCATCGAATTTGATTAAATAAATCCACGTTTAAATGGTTTAGTGAAAACCATATGGGAGGACAACAAAACATTAAAATATGGACGTTAATATGTCAAATAAAAAATAGTTAAATAGTTCAATATTTTTATATGAATACTTTACACATATGTGCGTGCAATATTTTCAATAAGATAGTGATTGGCCTGTGTCCAAATAAAAGAAAATCTGCATACATTTATTATTTGTTTACGTTTGATTATCGGGTTCAAATTGTTGTAGTAATTTTGCGACAATACGAAGTATAAGTCTATCAGAAAAATATGTATATTGTTACGTTTTTATTCTGTGAGCGTTTAATTCTATTTGAATTACCTTGTTCGATCACTGGATTCTGTTAATAATAACTGCAACACTTATTTTATACAACTATATACAGCAACAATTTATTTAATAAACTCTATTTACAATCAACTCTGTTTATAATCAACTATTTACGATATCACTTTAATGTTCTAGCAACTTTTGCCTCTGTATAGATGTTTGCGCAGTCACGTTCGGAATTCGATTGATTTCAATTCTCAACACTGGCTCTATTTATACTCTGTTGGCAACACCCCAGAATCTTCCTTTATCGAGATTCTTCTCTTCCTTTCTCGTTGGCTTGTTCTGGTTATCGCTTATTTCTTTTTGTTGACATTCGTTTCGATGCTGCCAATAGAGTCAGTCACAATAGTGATGAGTAATCAACTATCGATACTCGTTACACTGCCCTCCTCTTAACCTTGTTCGTCCCGAACAAGTTTTTATACTTCCCCTCGATATGGCGCAAGTCGCTCCAAGTGCACTACTTTAAACTTTGCTCTTTTATTCCAGGCACGTTGAATGCGATACACTACGTCATTTATCTTTGCTATAATCTCATATGGTCCTTCCCAATGAGTCTGTAGTTTAGGAGACAGGCCTTTCTTTCGTTGTGGATTATGAAGCATTACAAGCTCTCCTTCATAGAACCCTTTTGAATTTGCTTTCAAGTCATACCTGGCCTTCATCTTATCGCTTATCATCTGCGACCGCTCTCTGATGAACCGATGTACTTCATCCAACTGTTCCCGCTTTTCGCTAGTATAATTACCTTCGGTTGATCTCGTTGGTGTTACGACTCCAAATTTTAAATCAGCTGGCAGTCTTAACTCGTTTCCAAAAATTGCCATTGCCGGTGTAGTAGCCGTCGTATAATGTTGTGCGCATCGATATGCCATGAGGAACATTGGTATATGTACATCCCAGTCTCTTTGGTATTTATCTACGACTTTTCTCAAATATTCCTCCAAGGTACGGTTAAATCGTTCTACCATGCCATCAGATTGTGGATGCAAAGGTGTTGTACGAGTTTTGTATATACCCAGCATACGGCATATCTCTTGGAATACAACTGATTCGAAATTTCGACCTTGGTCTGAGTGTAACTCCATCGGTACACCAAAACGAGTAACCCATTGGTTGACGAATACATCCGCAACTGTACTAGCTTCCTGATTTGGAATGGGGTATACTTCAGGCCATTTACTGAAGTAATCTATAACCACCAGAACATACTTGTTTCCTGCGTTGCTTATTGGAAATGGCCCAGCTATGTCCATAGCAATTCGCTCAAATGGAGCACCCACGGTGTATTGGTGCATCTTACCTCGACTTTTCTTAGTGGGACCTTTGGCCATTGCACATTGCTTACATTTCCGAATCCAATCAGCGACATGGTCATGACATCCAACCCAATAAAATCGGTTCTTTATTTTCTCGACGGTTTTGGTGATTCCCAAATGCCCTCCACTGGAGGCATTGTGATACTCAGCTATCACTTCATTTATTCTCGCCTTGGGTACCACTAGAAGATCATTAGTGATTTTTCCATCCACACTTTCCCATGCTCGGAATAAACATCCGTCTCGTAAGTGCAGGCTTTGCCACTGCGCCCAGTATGCCTTTGCTATTGGACTCTCATTAGCCATTTCTTGCCAATCTGGACGTATGCCCTGCTCCTTGTATTCCATAATCTTTACGAGATCTGGGTCGTTCCGCTGATCTTCTTGCACTCGTTCGGTGGTCCATGACTCCTCCGGCAATATATTCGTAAGTCGTATGTCGACAATGTGCTCCTTGCTTTCCACTCGAGAACAATGTTTACATTCCATTTTGCAAGGACGACGAGATAGAGCATCCGCGTTGCCGTGATGTCCTCCTTTACGATGCTCGATGGTAAAATCATAACTCTGCAGCCTTTCAATCCAGCGCGCCAATTGTCCTTCTGGGTTTTTAAATTGCAATAACCACCTTAGCGCTGAGTGGTCAGTTCGTAGATGAAATGACTGACCGTACAAGTATTTATGGAAATACTTTACACATTCCAGTATTGCGAGCAACTCTCTTCGTGTGACACAGTAATTTCTTTCTGACTTCGACAGGATTTTACTGTAGTATGCTATTACTTTTTCTTGCCCATCTATGATCTGAGAGAGCACACCACCTATTCCATAGCCACTCGCATCTGTGTCCAACACAAACTTTTGACCAGGTACTGGATACGCTAATATTGGTGCTGAACAGAGTTTTTCTTTCAGCTGTTCGAATGCTTTCTGTTGGTCCTCGCCCCACACAAATGGTTTGTTCTTTCTTGTCAACTCATGCAGACTGCTGGCGATGTTTGCAAATCCAGGAACAAATCGTCTATAGTAGGTGCATAAGCCTAGGAAGCTCCTTAGCTCGTGAAGATTCGACGGAATAGGCCATTTTTGAACTGCTGCTACTTTCTCCTCGTCGGTATGTACCCCTTCTGTTGTTACTTTATGACCAAGATATTTAACTTCTCGCCTGAAGAGTGAACACTTTTTCATATTCAGTTTAAGCCCTGCTGATTGTATACGCTCAAATACTTCTTTCAACTTTTCCAGGTGGTCGTTAAAATCTTTTCCCATCACAATAATGTCATCGAGGTACACCAAGCACGTTTTCCAGTGTAGTCCTCTGAGTACACGCTCCATCAAACGTTCGAAAGTAGCTGGCGCATTGCATAAACCAAATGGCATGACTGTAAATTGCCATAGACCATCGCCAATACTGAAAGCTGTTTTCTCTTTGTCTTCCTTACCAAGTTCCACTTGCCAGTAGCCACTTTGCAAATCAAGAGTTGAGAACCACTTCGCACCAGATAGTGTGTCCAGAGTGTCATCGATTCTTGGCAGTGGATAGCTGTCTTTTTTCGTAATATCATTTAGCTTTCTGTAATCCACACAGAATCGAGTACTTCCATCCTTCTTCTTTACCAGCACAACTGGTGAACTCCATGGACTCGCTGATGGTTCAATAACACCTTGTTTCTGCATATCGGAAATCAGCTTAATGGCTTCGTCTCTTTTGGCCAATGGAACTCGTCGTGGTGTTTGACGAATTGGTCTAGAATCACCGGTGTCAATGTGATGCTTCACGATGGTTGTTCGTCCTCCAGTTTTTCCATTTGAAGAGAAGATTGAACTATACTTCTCCAATAGTTGTAGAGCCTTTTCTTTTTGCTGTTTGGTAAGCACACCTGCCCATTCCTCCATCTGTGCTTTTATTTCCGCCTTGCCAGTTCCTGATCTTCCACTTTTTATCGACGAACCCTTTTCGCAGTCTACTACGGCAGTAACTTCCTGGCAATGACCAATCACCATTCCTTTCTTTACAACTGTAGATGTATTAGTTGGATTTAAAATTCGCACCGGTACTATTCCATTTTCTTTAGGTTCTACTAACGTCCTACCAAGTATGATGTTTTTATTCGTTATTTCTTTATCTGCTTCCACCAGCCACAACTTGCCTGTCCCATCATCCACATTCATCTGTGCCCATATCACCGCTTCTGATTTTGCTGGAACCTCTTGGCGTTGACATGCCAGTACTCGTTTGATGTTCCCACTACGCTTGTAACCGATGTTCAATGGTAGTTCGACATTTGCATAACGTAGTATCCGTTGATTTAAATCTAAAGTAAATCCGTTGTCAATCATAAAATCAACACCAATTATTACGTCATCGATGATGTCGGCCACAATGAATTCATGTTCCCATGTGCAATTTCCAATAGATACTCGTTTCTTTATCTTGCCCAGAATTTGTGCATCCTCACCCGTTGCTGTACGCAATTTTATTCCCATTAAAGGCTCAAACCTTTTTACCAAATAGCTCTTGATTATAGAATGTGATGCACCAGTGTCCATGGTTAACATGAATTCCATATTGTCCAATTTTCCATCAATAGTCAAGCTGCTTGGCACACGCTGTAGTTGTGAAATGTGAATGATGGGGCAACCCACTGTTGGAGTCAGTTCACGCCCCGCTGAACTGACTCGATTTAGTTTAACGATGGATCTGTGTTAGTGGAGCGATCACTATCCACCTTATTCTCCTTCTTTTGTCTTGCTGGAGAACTCGATCTTGATCGCTTTCGTCGTAGACGGCAGTCACGCGCCATGTGTCCTGGTTTGTCACAAATGAAGCACTTACCAGTAAATTTGTTTTCGCGTCGACCAGTTGTTCTTCCTTCAGGCTGCGCTACAGATTTGAATGCCTGACACACTGCTTCAACCAGATCTGCTGTTTCTGTTTCTAGTTGGCGTACCCGTGGCATTGGTCGACACATCAAACTGGCGGCTTCAAACGTCAAGGCACTACTGACTGTTTCGGCATAAGTATTCCTGGGTGACATGACTAGGGCACGCTTTGTCTCTCCATCACGTATACCATCTATGAATGCCTCTATTTTTATTTTTTCGACGAACTCTTCCGAATTACCGGAGAACGCTAGATGACATAAGCGCTCAATATCGGAAGCGAATTCCTGAAGGCTCTCATTACTCCGTTGCACTCGCGATCTCAATTCCACTCGATGTAATTGACTCTTGTATTCATTTCCATATTTTCGCTGGAGTGTGTCCATCAGTGACTGATAGCTACCACGATCTTTCTCTGGAATCATCTGTAACACCTCGGAAGCATTACCTTTTAATGCGACTATTAAAGCAGCAGTCTTGTCGCTATCATCCCATTGATTCTTCGACGCTGTTGTCTCGAATTGAAGCTTGAAGATATTGAATGGCGTGCTTCCGTCAAATGTTGGTGGCTTTAGTTTGATTGTGCTTGAATCTCGAATCACTGATGTGGCTGGTCCATTTATTTTTAGTTGGTTGAGATCGTGCTGTAATTTCTCGAACTTATCTTCCAAATCATCTACATGTTCCTTTAAATCCGTGACCTTTTCATTAATGGTTCCGGAAATTTCCTGAAATCTAAGTTCAATTCCTTTTTGTAGATTTTCGATGACGTGTTCTTGGCGAGCCGAATGTTCTTGAATTTCCATACGCAAATCACTAATAACGCCCTCTTGGCGAGACGAACCTTCTTGAATTTCCATACGCAATTCAGCCGAATGTTCTTGAAGCTTGGAGTCAATTGTTTTCTGGAATTCTCCCATAGCGTTTTCTTGACGTACCGAATGTTCTTGAAACTTGGAGTCAATGCGAGACGCATTTCCTTGAATTTCCGTACGCAATTCAGCCGAATGTTCTTGTAACTTCGCATTAATTCCTTGCAGTTGCTGCTGCTGCTGTTGCATCATGGATTTCATAAATTCCATGAGTTGACCACTCGAATCTACCTTACTCTCTTCCTCGGCGTGCACAACTGCATGTATATCGTCTTCCTCAAAGAACTCATGTTCTTCTACATTAATTCCCTTAGCCTCCATGGCTTTCCTCAGCCTCACCAGCAGTTCCGCCTTTGCACCTGATGACGATAGATTCATCTCTACCAACAGCTTTTTAAGCTGATCCACTTTTAGTTGGTCAATTTTCACCATTTTTACAGAATCCCACTTCTGACACCAATTGTTACGTTTTTATTCTGTGAGCGTTTAATTCTATTTGAATTACCTTGTTCGATCACTGGATTCTGTTAATAATAACTGCAACACTTATTTTATACAACTATATACAGCAACAATTTATTTAATAAACTCTATTTACAATCAACTCTGTTTATAATCAACTATTTACGATATCACTTTAATGTTCTAGCAACTTTTGCCTCTGTATAGATGTTTGCGCAGTCACGTTCGGAATTCGATTGATTTCAATTCTCAACACTGGCTCTATTTATACTCTGTTGGCAACACCCCAGAATCTTCCTTTATCGAGATTCTTCTCTTCCTTTCTCGTTGGCTTGTTCTGGTTATCGCTTATTTCTTTTTGTTGACATTCGTTTCGATGCTGCCAATAGAGTCAGTCACAATAGTGATGAGTAATCAACTATCGATACTCGTTACAATATCAAAGACGCATAGTCATAAGTTGCGTTCTTTTGCACGCAAGTTGTAAAAGAACACTCGCATATTTATTGAATTGCATGCAAAGCAACAACAAAAATAAGCTAGGTTGCTTATTTGAAGCAAATGACCTGAATTATAGGGTTACAAAGTAAAAAAAACAGCACTATTGTGAATAGGCTACTGGAATGTGCTTGGGAAATGTCAACAACATGTGAAATTATTGTAAATACAAATAAAACTAAGCAGAATGAAACAAGTGCAAATGCAAATTTATTTTAAATAAATGAATAGATTTACCACAGATTCCGCAGAATTGCTTCTTTTTTTGGTTTTATTTCGTTTACAAATTTCCCGAACAACCATATATACCACCAGCGTTGCTAAATAACTAAAGGGAAATTATATGCAAGTAAAAGGGAAATTATATGAGAGTTGGTGTTCTTTTGCAACTCGCTTACAAAAGAATGCAGCTATAATTAATATATGTTAGATGCAACTTTAAAGATATTTATCGACTTCTTTTCACAATTTTTCCATGACTATGCGTCACAGTTTCTTCAGTTTAAAAGTGTGTAATTACGATACCAATATCAAAATCGGAAGCGCATTGTAATTGTGGCAACTATGAAGCATAAAATAAGACAAAAAAAAATCGGATAAGAAAATTTGCAAAGAATCTATTTCGAAGAACTTGTGCCAATTAAGCTCTTGTTAAAAATACTGTAAGTACATATGGGTAAAATTTGCAAACAAAGAAGATGTAGTACAGAGCAAAATCCTTCAAAAAAATGTACGCATAAAATACATACAATATATATTGTACTAGTATGCAAGTATGTAAATAAAATATTTGTGACTAAAATTATGACATTGCGAATACGAAACACCCATACATACATGTATACAAGTAGTAATCTGTATGACACAGAATGCATTTAGTAGCTGTATTTATAAATATCTATATTAATGTATTTATTACTTGCTTACGCACTAGATAGTCATAAATACCAATATGTTTTACGAGTATTAGGGCTATACATATCACCTAGCCGGTACAAGGTGTAAGAGCATATTCAAAGACCAACAACAAGGTGTGTGTGTGTGCACATTGAAATTTGTTTTTAAAGAAATCTCAACCAAAATTCTATAGCAAGTTGAGCGTGTGCAATAAACAAACAAAAATGTACATGTGTTTTTAAGAAACGAAATCTAATGTAATATTTATAATAAGACACTCTTGCTTAGTCATTTACTAAATAGTGAATAGCCCCATCGTTGAATATGCTTATTGCAAAAGGCTATATTATTTTGGGGAATTTATTTCAAGTCCTAATCCACATATATTATTATTATTATTATTATTATTATTATTATTATTATTATTATTATTAATATTATTATTATTATTATTAGTGGGTTGTATTGCACTGCTGCCCTAGGTCTATTGTGCACAACATAATGGACTAGAGTATTTCTCTAAGTTCAGGATTCATAAGGAAGTTTAGTATAGATTCTACCCTAATGAACTTCAGCAGATTTTGCGGTATTATAAATTCCTCGAAATTTTTCTTTCTTGTGTGCATAAGCGGCTGGACACGTTCCCAACACATGTTTTGCAGGTTTCATCCGAGAAGTTTCACAGTTGATAATTCAGTGATAATTCAGTCTGCACTGTCCTGTCAATAATTTCGTGATGATTCTTATATAATTCTTGTTTAAACTAATACATTCCTTAAGTCGTTTTAGGTTATAGGTCCCTAAAAGTGTCTTGGATTGGGACAACCCTGGTAGGTTTTCCCCGAATGATTGTCTTTCTGATTCTTCACTCCTTTTAATATATACAGCACGAAGATTTTTCAAGAATGGTTTATTAAACAAAAGTGTAATTCAATATGTTGTTGTTTGATAGTTCGATTCAAATGCTTCAATTTCTAATTTGAGATCATTATTGATCGTATAATTTCAAACATTCATCGAGAGTAATAATATGTTAAATAAATTGATAACCACTAAAATTCTGAAGACTAACTCTATTTATGGTGGGTGCCGTAGATCAGTGGTTAGTGTGTTCGCCTTCTGATCTGTAGGTCGTGGTTCAATCCCCGGCTGATGCATAACAAATTTAATATCGATAAGATTTTTCTTTCGAATGGTACCCACCTGTCGGCAAGCAATTGGCAATTCTTCCGACAGTAACAACTTGCCATGAAAAAGCTTCTAAAAGAACTCTGTGACAAAGCTCAGAAAAAGTGATGTCACAAGTGTTCTGCCGTTCGGAACCGGCTAAAATAAGTAGGTCCCTTCTAATACTGTCCAAATTTAAGGCGCACAACAGTAATGGAAGAGAAGCTCGGCCAATGAGCCCTTTGGGGCTTCAAGTGCCACATATTTATTTTTTTTTTTTTAACTCTATTTATGAGTGAATGCATTTAAATCTAAACAAGAGTAAATAAGACAAAATAATTACACTTCACAAAATGCAATAACTTCGTACAAACTTTTCGCTGTACAAATTTTGACAGTCGCACAAGTAGTGAGCATTACAAGCCCTCTCACGTTTTGGTACTTCCTCGATATATTAGAATTGATTTTAAATTGTTTATATACAATGTATAAAAACTTAATATTCTTTCAATTTCAGGTTTCCTGATCCCATTGATTTTTCAGCTAGAGAAAACTTAATCCCAAAAGTATCGTTTCAATATGAACCAGAGGACGATTTCAAATTTAAACCCAGAAGTTCTTTCAAAAACAGATCACATTTAGATGATTTTGGTAAATAAATTTTTATGAGCCTTTGAAAAATCGAACACGAATATTGCAATCAAATCATTTTTTACAGATGATGAAATCTTGAGCAGTGATTCGTTGAAGAAATCATATGATTTTACTAAGAAAGGACGGCGATTCATGGATGATGGCGATGATCTAAAATCCGATATATTTCAGAAGAAAACATTCGAATTTACAAAACGAGGAAGAGCTTTCGCAGACGAAGATGACGATCTTAATGGTGATATCTTCAATAAAAAGCATGATTTCAAATCGAGAGGACGATCTCTATTAAATAATTTGGATGATGAGGTATTTTTATTTTGTTAGGTGACACATCCACATAAATATTGGCCCGTAGTTATAGTCAAAATTAAGATCCATCTAAAATTTAGAATCGACTTATTTGATATATGATATATCTCCATACAAAAAGATTATCATAATTTTGACTATAATTATGGCCCACTGTACAATGTTTCACTTAAAAATTTTTGTAATTTTACTATGTTATTTCTAGGATAATGAAACATTCTCTTCAAGACGTCTGAAAGTTAGGAGTGAAAATTTCGTAGCAGAAGATACCAGTGCAATGGCAGAGGAAGCGTCATCTCGCATGAAAGCATCAAAAGCACGATTGGCCGATTTAGAAACAGAAATGTTTAACATGTCAGAAAAGCATACCGAAAGAGAACAACGAAATCGCAGCTTGAAAAAATTACTTAACGAAAGCGATGCTTTTTAATATATGAAATATTGTAATTAAATTGAACATGCATAACTACATAAATAAATTTGTAATTTGACACCGTTAAAAAGGAAAAAAATATTGTTTTTATCGAAAAACTCTGTTTTGTTGGTTTCTCCTAGTTTTGAAATGGAAAATATCCAAATAATTGACCTTGTCAGTTTTTTACATATAATAAATTCGCCGGTGATGTCAGAAGGATTCTGCCGTTGGGAACCGGTTAAAATTAGTAGGTCCCTTCAAAGGCTGTCCAAAAGTTAACTCGCACAACAGTACTGGAAGAGAAGCTCGGCCAAAGAGCCCTTTTGGGGTTTATAAGTGCAACATATTTATGTTTTTTAATTCGCTGCTGGTTATGGATCAGCGCCAGTAGCTGTATAACAAGTTCAGATCATAATGTGTAATAATAATCATAATATTTTTTTTAATTGGATCTGACCGATGTCATAAGTCGAAGTAAAGAACATAGCTATTGTAAAACAGAAAAAAGCTAAAGTAAAGGCAACAGCCAAACTGGCCAAAGCAAAAATATCAAAATCAACTGCGTCTTATGATTTCTGCATCAGAATGATGCAAGAGAATGATGTCTAAATTAACTGCTGACAATTCCATCAAGTGCAATTCGTGCAAGCGTGTCTTTCATTTAAGCTGAAGCTCCATGCCATATTTTTCAGGCTTTGCGGCTTTCGAAGTCGATCAGTCTTTTTAGGCTTTTCAGGCAAGCAACTCCACATCAAAGATTTCGCGCTTGGCGTTTCTTCGAAATTTTGACATTTCGCGGTTAATATTTGTAAACATTTTCATTCTAAACATTATACTCAAAGGATGAGGACAAATGAGATATCAACTTAAAAAAAAAGCAATTTCGATAAAAGTGATATTTTAACATTAATTTTTTTATGGATTGTATATGGGAATCTGGTTACAGATGTCCAGAGTGTACTGAGCCTATGGAGGGAACACTTCTCCACGTTACTGAATGGCGATGCTACGAACAATTCCGCCAGTGGAGGAGATTGCCCGATAACCCCAATTACAGATGATGGTGTTGATGTTCCACCACCCGACTATGACGAGGTTGAAACGGCCATTTTAAGGCTGAAGGACAACAAAGCTGCAGGTGCTGATGGCCTGCCTGCCGAGTTGTTTAAGACCGGAGGCGATGAGCTGCTCACCCGCATGCACCAGCTCATAAGCAGAATATGGTCGGATGAAAGCATGCCTGATGATTGGAGGCTCAGTGTTCTCTGTCCTGTACATAAAAAAGGAGACCCCACAATTTGCGCCAACTACCGTGGAATAAGTCTCCTGAGTATCGCATACAAGGTTCTATCGAGCGTACTGTGTAAAAGGTTGAAGCCTATGCTCAGCAACCTGATTGGACCGTATCAGTGTGGCTTCAGACCTGGTAAATCCACCATCGACCAGATTTTCACACTGCGCCAAATCCTGGAGAAGACCCAAGAAAAACAGATCGACACACACCACCTATTTGTTGATTATAAAGCCGCTTTCGACAGTCCGGTAAGGAATTACCTCTATGCAACAATGTCTGAGTTCGGTATTCCTGCAAAGCTCATTCGACTTTGTAGAATGACACTGCATAACTCCCGTTGTGCAGTGAAAATTGGGAAGGACCTCTCCGCACCGTTTAATACCGAACGGGGTTTCAGACAAGGTGATTCGTTATCGTGCGACTTCTTCAATCTTATTATGGAGAAAATAATACGAGCTGCTGATCTACGACATAATGACACTATCTTCAACAAAAGTGTCATGCTGTTAGCATATGCCGACGATATTGACATAATCGGCATGAACACGCGAGCAGTCAGTGCAGCATTCTCAGAGTTGGAAAGAGAGTCGCGTCGGATGGGTCTCACGGTGAACGAGGGCAAGACGAAGTATCTAGTGTCAACAAACAAAGAGTCCCGGCGTCTTGGACAGCACGTCACTGTTGACAACCACGCTTTTGAAGTAGTAAGGGACTTTGTCTATCTTGGAACCAGCATTAACAGCAGTAATGACGTCAGCTTGGAGATCATGCGTAGGATAACTCTTGCTAACAGCTGTTACTTTGGGCTGAGTAAGCAATTGAGAAGTCGAGCCCTCTCTCGAAGAACGAAAACTACACTCTACAAGTCTCTCATCATGCCTGTCCTAACATATGGCGCTGAAGCCTGGACAATTTCCACCTCGGATGAGCGAATTCTTGGGGTTTTCGAGAGAAAAGTCCTACGCAAGATCTTTGGACCTATTTGCGTTGGTGGCGAGTACCGAATAAGGTACATCCATGAGCTGTACGAGCCGTATGCCGATATTGACATAGTAAAGCGCATCAAAATCCAGCGGCTGCGCTGGCTAGGTCATGTCGAGCGAATGGAAGAACACGCTCCAGCTAAGAAGGTGTTATATTCGGAACCCGCTGGAGGACGACGCAGAAGAGGAAGACCAAACCTCAGGTGGAAAGACCAAGTACTGGAGAGCCTGACGGCGCTTGGAATTTCTAACTGGCGCCAGCTAGCGAAGAACAGAGATGGCTGGCGAAGCATGTTATTTTCGGCCTAAATCGATATTCGGTTGTTATGGCCACATAAGTAAAGTAGTATATGGCCGTTCGGAGCCGGCTAATATAAGTAGGTCCCTTCTAATGCTGTCCAAATTTAACACGCACAACAGTATTGGAAGGAAAGCTCAGGGTATCACAATGGGCCTTTCTGGCCTAAGTGTGTCCTCTCAAAGAGAGGGCAGCCCCATAACCTAACCTAACCTACTGTCTGAAATGTGGTCTAAATATGGTAGGAGATATATGTTACACCATTACCATAAACATATTCACCAAACACCAATGTTCGAATGAGTTAACTGTCAGATGACGCCTGAAGAGCCTACAAAGTCTGTAGAAATTTCGAAATTTGGCACTTTTGGCGTTTCAAACTTCGGTTGTGGAGCACCTACAATACAATTTGCACTATATCATTTTTGGTATGAAGCTTCAGCTTTAGAGTTCAAATAAGCATGCAAGCTACTTCAGAGGTGATTAGGATAGACAATTTATATATGGGAAATCTGTTAAAAAAGATCGACTGTGTCTTTAAATCTTACTTTACTTTGGCTAGGGTTACGTCCTTATATATTATCTGGAAAACGAAATCTCCAGCACGTAGCCGAAATCTCACAATCCGTTTATATATATTTTTTAGTGATGAGTATAAATTTAAATATTTAATTTTTAAATAATTTTTACATATCATGCATTTTGATCATCGTTTAGTAGTTTTGAACGCTGTATACAATAATCTAATATATATACATACAATATAAAAATGATTTTGTTTATTGGTTTTTTATCAAATTCTCAAGGCCGTATCATTTTTTGTTTTTAATTGTTATTCTAAAAAGCTATTTTAGGCAGCTGTGCTTTTTTTTTCCTCATTTATATAAAATAATATCCATTTAAAATATATTACTTGAATAAAATATTTAAATATATGTACATAGTAACGGCTTTTTTTCTCATCGAAATTAATAATTTGGATCAAACATAGCAAAAGATCGGGTTTTTAATCCTACCAGGTAGACAGCATAGCCATCTTTGGATTAGGATATTCCCTTTAACCTGCTGCTGTTATCATGGTGCATTTCTTTCAGAGTTCCCCACTGAAATCACTGGAACTGAACTTGGCAAACCATTTTTGACAGACAAGTTTTGTCATTGCGTCCACGCCGTACACCTTACAATTTCCCCACATTTGAAGAAAAAAAAGAAATGCTTCTGGGGGTTCTGAGTTTTCCAAATGCGGCAACAAATACAAAACACATCTGTTTTTATTTCAAGGTTAAAGTGTCAGCAGTCAAAATCGCATAGTCTCACAGATAGAGTTCAGTCAAATCATACCTGGCAACACTGAGGTTGCCGCCACATCGCATTTTATTTTATTTCATTTCAAATTCAACAGCAAACTACATAAAATGCGCAAGACTAATGACATTTATCAGAAACAATTAAAATTCACCTCAATTTCATGATACTCTCCACACTTGTTTAAAACATTTGAAACAAAATTATCGTAATTCCTTATAGGTGTTAATTAGTACATTTCGTCGTAAAACGAATTAAATATAACCTTTTCTATTTCTAATTGTGTACGTATTGCGATTGCAAGAGAATTGTAATTTTGTATCTGTTTACATAGTACGAGCGTGTATAAAAATAAATTTTAAGGTTTCGAAAGTGAGCTGCAATATACGAAACTTCAGTCTTTTTTATATACCTCTTCGACTAAGACCATCTTCTCAAAGGTAATACTTACTTCATACATATATAAATATTTTATAAAGAAGATTCCAAAGAAAAAAATAAATATTAGACATAATATTTAAAACCGGTATAGAAATCAATCATACAAAATAATTATGTGCGTATTTTGAAAAGTAATAAAATTACTGATTTTATTTTATGTCACAATTAGTAAAATTGTTCAATGATTAAGTGACTCGTATTTTTGTCGGGTTTGAAATAATAGCTGGGAATTACTTTTTTACATCTTGTCTTAAAGACCTTGGAATGTGTGTTTTTCAAATCAAAATGTCAATTTATAAATAGAGATTTAGAAGTTCATACGGAAGGCTATGTACGAGTAGTAATGTGGTCAATGTAATTGTTACATAATTTCGAAGAACATAAATGATAATGTCGGGAGTACAAGTCGTACAGGGTCTAATGAACTTTTCATATGGTACATATGGTACTTTTTCTTATATGCACTTTTAACATTTCAAAGCAAACTAGTAAATAATGGCTGACGAAGAGGATCCATGGGGTTTCGATGATGGTGGTACTACAGAACAAACAACAGAGCAACCAGCTGAAGAAAAGAAAGACAGTGCACCAACTGTTGCTGCTACTACTGACGCATCGCAACCAGCTGCGGATCAAGCAGCTGCAGAGGAAAGCTCTGAACCCTTCGATGCTCCTCCGCCTCCCCCCGAGGATGATGGATACAGAAAACCAGTGCAATTATACAAGCACTGGGTGAGGTAATGAATTCAAATCGACATACCAATTTGGAATTGAATTGAATGAATCTGATGTAAAATACGTTTCTTTATCCACGTCATACAGGCCCAAATTCCTACAGTATAAATATATGTACAATTATAGAACTAATTACTATGACGATGTCATCGACTACCTGGACAAAAAGCAAAATGGTGTTTCAAGAGAAATACCCAGACCGCAAACATGGGCAGAACGTGTTCTGCGAACAAAGAGTTGTGGGTGAGTTATACGAAATTACACAACGCGGGTGCCAAATGGTTTTTAAAACAACATCCTTCTTTTATCGAATTCAACTACTAAACTAATTCTTACTTAAATTGTTTCAGCGGACGAATGTTGGATTCTTATTCATTGTCAGAGAAAAGAGATCGGCATCTAGTTCAGACATTGGCCGCATCAATTAAAACTACCAACTATCATACAAAAGCATATATAAATCAAAAATATGCTCGCGTTCTTTAAATATGAGACTTTGAAGATGTGTATTGATGAATATGTAAATTATGGTACAATTTAACTTTAAGGAGATGATTAATAAAAATGGAAGCTCGTTATGTTAAAATAAATTATTGAATTACTCTATAAAATCTTAGAATACACTTTAGTGGGACATATTTACATACAATTCCTCCTTATTATCAACATATATAAATAATTTTACCAGTAAAAGTAAAAAAACCTATTAAAATGAAAATATGAAAATAAATTTATAAAATACTATATTATTTGTAAAATTGTACAAATAAAATGGTTTTTCTTGTTGGTAATTTTAGCTTGTAGTTATAAAAAAATTATATTTACAATTTTATTGTTTAATTTCGTTTCTATTAGTCTCTAACTAGCAAAATAATCAATCGAAGGTTTTGAAATTACTTGAAACGCCATGTTTGGCCGCTTTTAAAATTTTATTAGCCCTAAAAGTATGCAATCATGTTGGATAATCCTAAAAAATTATTTTTACAAAAGAAACATGCATTAAAATCATAAAAATAGTGTAGTATCTAATTTCTGAGAGATTTCCCATACAAATACCTTTCAAAAAGCCGGTACTATTTTATCATATTATTGTAAAGCTAAGAAAAATTTATCAACAATACTAATATTTACAACACTAGAATCTGAAATATATTTGTTGAAATTCAGAGTCTCAAATTTCAAACCTAATATAAAAAACCATGAGCATTACATTAAATGCGATTTGACAATTTGGTTAAGCGATCCAAATTTACCAGCTTAAGAAATTTCACAGCATTGTTTCCAATTTTTCCGCATCTTCGTTTGCGTTTAAATCACTAAATGAAATTTATTTATAACTGCATTCGGTAATCAATGATTTCCGATCGTTAGAGCAAATCCACAAAATTGGGATATTTCACCTTTAGTACTATATACTAAATGATGAAAATATTTAAATTTTGAAATTACTTTTGGAAATGACATTTTTTATATTTAAAACAATTATTTAAAATAAAGTAGACTCGCATTAAATTTTGTTGATCAGTAGTGGCACATAATATGTCCTTAGCATGCATATCCCTTGGCAGCCTAAAAGTATGCTGTGTATTTGTAACAAGACGAGAAATTAAGACACTCCCATACAAGGAAAACACATAAAACTATGACGTAAAAATGAATGCACTTGATTCAAGGGTAACGTGTAACAAAAATAAAACAATTATAAAACAATTTGTCACACGAAACAAAACTGACGCCAACTTTCGTTGGATAAATCTGACGTTGTTTCAAATTTGTTTACACTAAACATATTTTGTATTTTGTATATTTTCATAAAACGCCACCAGCCAAAATAGACAAAAATATAAATGCTTGAATCTTGAATCTTGAATTTAATGCAAATGTTGTTTTTAGCATTTTCTGTTACTTTTGCTTGGAAATACAATTTAAATACATATTGATTCGAGTTTTTTCGCTGAGCTCTTTCAAAAGGTTTTAATGGCAAATGTTAGGAAATTGGCCGATTTAGTTGTTCTGAAAAATCGCTGTTGAATTGACCCACCTTATGAACATAAGCACAAAGCTTTAGCAAACGCGCTAGGGCATCATATCGCATTTTTCTGCAAATGTAATCAATAACGTACCGTTTTTAGATACGTAATTACAAAATATATCATAACCATAATCGTCATCGTAGTTTATCAAAATTTCTCATATGTGATAACTTCAACGAACATAAGGGCATATTGCCGTACGTATAGCAGGTACAAACTTTCCGAATCATTGTATTCTTACAAGCTGAAGCCGTTACTATTTGGCTTTGGAATAAATCTGAGATGTGTCATGAAAATATGGGATTTTGAGATGAAAATTGCCGATTAACACGTCTAATAATTTGCACCGTACGTATTTACGCATAGACGACAGATGAGAGCAACAAATTAATGTGTGTCAAGTGTCATTTACAATATTTATATTGTACTGGTCACCCTGTTGTATATCAGCACACCAATTCGTTTGCACTTTCTGATCTGACTATTTTCACTTTGGTGTTATTTTATTTAAAACGAATGTTTGACATATTTATTGAACCGATTCTATTAATATAGCGTTTGGAGTTAATTAAACATTTGTGAAGTGCTTATAGTATGAATCTCGTTCTATGAAAAAAGTAATCATTCAATTCTAATATATTGTAAAGAACAAAAAAAAAAAAAGAACAACAAAAGCAGGCATTTATTTATTGTGGCAAAGTAAAATGTATTGATTTTTCTAGTGTTTGATAGGATACTACTAAACATAATCGTTTATGGCATTTTATTATGCATCATGAATATGCCAACAAATATACATTTAAAATAATTGAAGTTGTTCTAGTGGAAAAGTGTTAGCATTACTTTTTAATCGGTAAGTTCTTTATATATATATCGTATATGAACATATTTATATATATATATACCTACACATGTGTGTGTAATAACTGAGTGTCGTCAAACACTGCACATTTGAAGCTAATACCTATATATTTTTTTTTTTTTATATGTAAATCATAAAAACACTTGAGAATTATTTATAAAAATGTGCAGACAAATTTAAGTAATACTTGGATGTAGTATTTCCATGAAAGTAACACTATACACAACTAAATTTACTTGAACTAAATATATTATAAAGCAGATTATCTAATGTGTGCAATGTTTCTAAATTCGGCTTTTTTATATTTATTAACATAGGCGTGTAATTTTGCTAGTATTTTATAATATGGTTTTAACAGTAATAAGCTAAAAGTACAAAATTGTGCTGAAACAAAACGAAAACAAAAACCAGTTCTTTCTCTATTTTGGTTTGTACATATTTACCTATATATTATGTATTTATTAATAAATGTGATCAACTTGTACCTACATATGGTGTTCGTAATAATTTTGTTGAAATTTTTATTTTCGAATATGTACATACACTAATAATATGCTTTCCATATTCTGGAAAATAATTTTAAGATATTTCTAAAATTATAGGTATCGTGTTGAATTTTTTTTTTTGCTGATATGTTTGTGCTATTTATGTTGAATAACATTGCCTATAGTGCAGAATGTAAATAATACGCAATTGTCAAGTCCTACTTTTGAAGAACATAACATCTTAGTTCTATGACATTTACTGGATGTGCAAGATTTTAACATCAAATAATATGCTACGTATGATTACTGCTAGTTGATTGTCAACTTTGAATAACGCATGTGTTTTTCAAATACAATTTTCCCTTCTTCCTCTCACTTGTGAATAGCTCCATTGATTAATGTTCGAGTTGTCCCCTCTGAAAACCTAACTCCTAATATCGGCAAGTTCTAAATTGCACTTTCAATCGAAATTAATTTTTGTTTTTCTCTTTGAATTGTTGAATTGCAAAATTAAAATCAAAACAAATACATATTTGCATTTCTCATTTCAACAACTGAAAAACAGACTAGTAAATAAAATCGATTTTATTCGAAAGTGAAATTCAGAACATTGAGTATGTGTTCTACTATTAGCACATATTTTCATCATCTAACCACTTAATATTCTAAATGGCTCTTTTTCTTATGTGCTGCTTACCATTGCGATCTTACAAATCTGTGTACTCTGCTGAAAGCTTAGCAAAATTATCACATTCTGAATTTCATATTCGATCCAAAATTATTATACTAAAGTAACAAAACTGAATGATTTTTAACATTGTCAAATTAATCGATCCGAACAATAATCGATTATTGTTGAAATATGCAAATATGAAGTATTTATTAAAAATCCTTTTCAATAATGCAATATTTGCTTAAGTAATGGCTTCGAAAATCACTTTCGATCGTAAGTGAAATTCAGAATATTATGTGCCTTCATCGAAATTTGCTTTCGCTCTATACAATACGAAAATAATGCATTTTATAAGATTTATAATAGACTGCATTGTGCAATTTTCTTTCATCTTTCTTGTTTTCAACAGAATACACTGCAAAAATTAGGTGGGCCCTAATGTGATAAGGTAACCCTGTTCCTAGTTTGTTGGTTTGTTTTTTTTTTTTTTTTCGTCTTCGTTTTCCTAAAATGAGAATACGATGCACGTAGTATACAATTGAATATTTTATATATATGGAATACAATATAACCCATCCCTGTCGAGTATACATTCAAGGATTTTCTGCGCATGTACACTATCGAATATTAAATTCGTCCTTTCACCTACAGTTGGTAGCTAAAATTGTTGGTATAGTAATTCGTAAAATACATTTCTTAAAAATAACAATCGAAATTTTAATTGAAATCTTTTTGTCCACTTGGCACTCCCTTACAACTACGTGTAATAGTAAAAAGAATTAAAACAGAATTGAGCAATCAATTGAAGTCACACAATTGAATTGAAGTACAGCATTAAGAACTTAATACAAGAGAAAAGAAAAAAAAATTAATGCTGTACTTTTTATTGATTTTGCATCCTGCTAAATGTCATTAAATCAATGATTGATAAAAACTATGTTGGTTGTAAGGAGTGTGAATACAATTTCGTTTCAGTATATAAATAAAACTTAAAGAAAACAAGTTGATACATATATCATAGATACACTCTACGTCGTACTTGAATTATTTGTGCTTTTAAAAGAAATCATATTAACAAATTAAGTAGTTTGAAATGGGTTGCTTAAGTAGTAAAGATCGTCTTACAAAAGAAGACATGGAATTTCTGAAATCTCATACTCGATACGATGAAGTTACCATTAAAGAATGGTATAAAGGATTCAAGGTAATTATTCTACTTGTGAAAAGCATATATTTCCAATTATTTTCATAATAATAATAATGATACATATTATATTGCTTGCAGCAAGATTGTCCTAATGGTCGATTGACACCAGCAAAATTTGTGGATATGTATAAAATGTTTTTCCCATCTGGAAATGCTGAAGAGTTTTGTGACCATGTTTTTCGCACTTTTGATATGGATAAAAATGGCTACATTGACTTTAAGGTAGGTAGTGTATGAGTGTGTCAATTAAAAGGTAAAAATCTATATATATGTACTTGTATGTACATGTATGTATGTACATATGAACGCATAAGTTTTTCTTTGTTTTTTTTTTTACTCTCCCCAACAATGCTCTTATTTGTATTAGTTTTTAATCTACTTGCTACATTATTTAATATTACCTTTTTATTTTCACGCAACATCACAATCGTTATTATAATTGTGGTTTTTTTCTTTTTAAGACAACGCCCTGGCACTTGTTTTCCAACTTTAATTGGAACATAATATAATATTATCTATTTAATTAATTATGACTAAGTGTGTGATGCCATATTGCTTGCTTGTTACATTATTTCCTCATAGATGTACGCAATATAAATGCCATAATTATTGCTCACGAAATATATATTAATAAACGTTTCATTTTACAGGAATTTCTACTTGCTATCGATGTAACATCAAGTGGAACTCCAGAGGAAAAATTGAAATGGGCATTTCGAATGTACGATGTTGATGGCAACGGTGTCATTGACATTCAAGAAATGACTAAAATTGTTCAGGTATTTTATTGTATATATATGTATGTAAATGTATGTGTGTCGTATGTATGTATGTATGTATATAATATATTTTATTATTAATACTAAATAAATTTCATATATTTATATATGTATATTTATTATTTAGGCCATATACGATATGTTAGGTGCGTGTTCATCAAATCGACCAGCCGACTCTGCAGAAGAGAGAGCAAAAAATATTTTCGCAAAAATGGATGAAAACAATGACGGTCAATTAACCCAAGATGAATTCCTGAAAGGATGTCTTCAAGATGAAGAATTATCAAAAATGTTGGCCCCGTAAATTCAATGGAACAACAACAACAACAACAAATAATGAATCATTTATATCATAAACTTTATAAATTTACATTTCTCAAAAAAAACTAAGGTATCTATTAAAATTTCGTTAAAATAATACAATTTTTGGTGTTTTACTAATACCTTCATGTACGTGGAGTGTATTTTACGAATTCATTATTACGAATTATATCATGTGGAAATGGAATAATCCCGCGAGAGAGATAAAAACACCAACGAGTAACTATGCAAAGTTAACACTATACTTATATACGTATATTATTGGGTCATTTTTTTGGGCTAAGTGTGCTTCTATCATAAAGCAACCGCATAATCTAACCTAACCTATATATTATAATTGTATTAGAATTAAAATCAGATATTTTTCTGTCTAAATTAGAATTAATTTAGTACTACAAAAATTGACAACACACATAATATCCTACATAAAATACTTTCTTGGTGAGGAGGAATTTGGAGAATAGTGTTAAATTGAAAATTGTGTGAGACGCGAGATGTATTTCCGTATAATTGCTCTATTTTATTGTTCAATAAATCAACACGCACTTCAAATCTAGCTATGAACACTTATAATTATACAATCAGAATTGCAATTGTATTATTGTGCAGTTTATTTTTCAAAAACAAACTAACAGTTCAGTAGAGCGTGAAGACATTTTTCGAGTAATTATCGATAAATCTAGTGCTGACACTGAAATGTTATTAATTGAAATTGTATTTGTCATCTTTTCAAAAGCGAAATTACTTAATATCTGCAGATTTATTAGTGATTTTTCGATGGATTGTGTATTTAACGAAACATTGTTTGCTTTCACATAAAAATTTTGACTGAATTGTACTATATATCTTCAGCTATTTCCAATCCATTCCAGTTTATTTCAATTCCAACAATTTCATTAGTTTCATAAGAACCATTGACAAAGAAATATGAGTAATAACTACAACTGTGTTTTAGCCATGACAAATTTGGGAAACGACAAGATTACAAAAGTTTATGTGCAAAAATTTTGAATGCTTGATGATTTGCGTCATCACGTTGTAACCAAAACTAAATTGTTGAATTACGGCTACAAAATATAAATCTCCTTGTTAATATATCCTTCGAGGTAAATGAAAATTCATTCGAAAAGATTTTAAGACATTTTCTAACTAATGCTCATTTTGCTGCTACTCTTATCAAAGTTGGACTTTGCAAGGAAATATTTGGAGATCTGATGTCCTTTAGATTAGGATTGAAGGAATGCATTTCTGTCGCACAACACTTTAGAAATAATTTTGCAGGGGTTACAAGCGAAAACTCATCTCAAAAGATTTCAAGAACGATCATTTCGAAATAACAACGAGCTCACCATTTAACAACTCTTTATAATAAAATTCTTCAACAGATAAAGAAAATTTTTTGGTATCACCAGAGCTGGATAGTAATAATTATTTTTATTTTGTGGGTCGTTCAGTTAAAAAATATTACTCCAGAGAGTGATAGTGTAGATCAGGCCTAATTTAATTCTTTTACGGTGAACCATGATTGTTTTCACGGCATGAAAATAAACTTTTTAATCTGAATTGCAAGACATGGACTAGGACAGTATGTGCTTTTAGAGCTACACTTACATTTGGTTAGGTTAAGAAAATGATCCAGTTATTAATTAATTAATGTAATCTAATAGCTAACTACACTATCGAAAGGGACATCTGGTTACATTATTTTTTGGCTGCAATTGCTATTATTAACATTATTATTACTGTTATTTTAGTTGAAAAATTTCAGCATAACTTATTATTTTATATGAGACTTTCTCAGTGCTACGAAATTATGTAGTATTACGGAAATGAATATACTTATTTTAATTGAAAACGGGTTAAACTATGTACTACCAATTTATTATATATTAGATAAAAATGGAAATAAGCACACATCCCAAAGGGACTCACATTAAAATGTCGATATTTTACATTCAGTTTTACAGTGGTGGCCACGATTTTAGCACAGTTATTTTGTCGTTTACTATTAAATAAAAGACGAATTTAAGCATAATTTTCACAAAAAGTATGAGAACACAGAGTAATAGTATGTTCTATAAAGAAATATAAATGTACAACATTATTTTTGACAGGCCCATCTAACACCCATCTAACAGAGTTCTTGAGTATTTATATATCTCGAAACTGTTTTGGACCTAATTTTAACTAGGTATCCTAAGCCCAATGCTAGGTAGATAATTTAGTATGCATCTTACCACGGCTGCATGCCTGTTTGGATTTTCCAATATTCGTTTAGACTGTTTCCTTCCTTTTCCTTGGCCAGGAAATCTGCCTTTCATTTCCTCGTGCCCCTAAAGTCGCGGTAATCACAATAGAGTCACATAGTTCTTCGTCGTCACTGACGATTACCTGGGAAGGCTTGGAGAAAACTAATTTTCTATCCATCCTACCAAATACCGTGAGTAGGGCGGATTTTAGGCGAGGCCTTAAATCCGAATGTACCCTACTTGGTCGTCATTTTTTAGGCGGAGTGCATAAAGTAGCCTTTCAATTTAGGACTTTCAATTTAGTTACAAAAATTGTTACAATTATGATTTGTTGCGGACATTTTAGCAACTTCTGAAAAAAAATTAAATTTTGGCATACTTTTAGAATTGTAATTAAATAATAACGTCATATACATATTGCTTATGTTGATTTCAAACCAAATGCCCAAAAGTATGCTACAATTTTATATAAAAAATCCTTTCACGTACTGCATGTACTAAAAAAAGAGCTTATTAACTCCACGTTGAAATGAAATAGAAATTCAGAATACCGATTTGTTATATTTGTAACCAAAGCATTCAACTGTAACTATGGTGATATTGTAACCATATCAGTTGAGCCCAGTTATTGGTATACATTTTCTAGTAAATTGGCTGTTTGGATAATATGTATGAGAGGGATCGGAGATGACAACTTACTTAATTTCCAATTCCCTTTATGTGATACTGGATAGACAATTTCTGAACCTTTGACCTACTAATGAGCAAATTCGACACACTCGGAGATATTGCTTCATATTTTCTATGAATTTTCATTTGCATGATAACGCTTCTTCCTCTCTGCTTTTGAACACCACTGACACATAATAATAAGAGTATCACAATCGAGTATCCATTATGATCGCAAGTAGAGCATTTAATAGATTCAATAGAGTCTGCACTAGTAAGAAATCTTAAGATTTGTTTTTTTATAACATAAAGAAATATTACTTATATCCCTGAAATTGGCAAACGCTTATGTTTTTCAACAGCGTTCTCATTTGCTTTAGGTAATTCATTTGGACACTTCGGTAGCAATATTAATGGACAAATGAGATAATGCAATATTTTTGTAAATTTTTGCAATGTCTGACAGCAAAATATATCTCTACAAGACATTGATCTTCAAACAGAGCCGAAGCTCAGAAGTTAGTGCGTTGGCCTTCCGATCCATAAGTTGTGGATTCGATCCCCGATTGAGCCATCTTTAATATCGAAGAGTTTTCTTTCGAACGGTGCCCACCTATCGGCAAGTAATTGGTCATCCTCGTAACAATTTGCCATGGAAAAGCTTCTAAAAATAGCTCTGTGACAAAATTCAGAAGAAGTCATGTCATAAGGGCTCTCTCGTTGGTAACGTGCTCATACAAATAGGTCCCTTCTAATACGCTCAAGAGTATTTGGCAGAGAAGATCAGTGTTGCATATACATGAAGATATTGCCAACTTCATGGTGTTGAGCGCAGTGTTGCCAATTATGTTGATTACGTAAAAAGTTCACCTGAGTACATTTAAATATAAATTTAAGCATTATCTACATTGAATGTTGAATTGAATGTTCATCTTGGCGAAATCATCAATAGTAATAAGTAAAATATCCTTAATTTTTGTTCGTACACTAAAGATGAGTAATGAAACATTCTATATTTACTCTCTTCAAACTGTCGATGATGAAATACGTATTGTTCCCCAAAATGATGATTCATCAAAAATGAACACACAATGAAAAATGTTTACTAAATCAAAAATATGCCGTAAATTACGACAGTGTGAACATAGATATCGTAACACAGTGGTGACAAATAGTAAAATCTAATATAAATATAATAAAGTGCTAAATTCCTGGACACTACTGTATATACATATACATATGTAGTACATTATTTTCGAAATATTTAATTTTCCAAATATCAAAGTAAAATAAATACAATACAATTGATTTTGTTTTCACCACTATTTACTTATAGGCCAATAAAAAAAGCATGTATAATCAAAATGGGAAAGCAAAACAGTAAATTGAAACCGGAAGTTTTGGAAGATCTCAAACAAAACACAGAATTCACTGGTATAGTAGTAGTCGAACTATATTATATTCGAATGTTGGTTGATTCATTTCATTGTTATCGTTTTACTTTCCAGATGCTGAAATTCAAGAATGGTATAAGGGCTTTTTAAAGGACTGTCCTAGTGGGCATTTATCTGTAGAAGAATTTAAAAAGATATATGGCAACTTTTTTCCGTATGGTGATGCCAGCAAGGTATTTGTTCAAGTGTAATTTCTCGATATTTATTCAATGCGATTACAGATTGTTTGTTTTTAATTTGTGTACCTACTGAATATGAAATGTTGAATTCACCCCTATTCTAGTTGTCACGCCAAATATGATATTCAATAGCTAGTTATTGGGTGATGTGAGTTCGCGAAACATCTATATGTATAAAATATAATATTTACATAGTGCACCCACCTAGTTATTGTAATTATATGTAAAACTAATTTTGCTAATGTAGTTTGCAGAGCATGTATTTCGTACGTTTGACGCCAATGGAGATGGTACGATCGACTTCAGGGAATTTCTATGTGCACTTAGTGTAACATCACGTGGTAAATTAGAACAAAAATTGAAATGGGCATTTTCAATGTACGATTTAGATGGCAATGGATACATATCTCGGCAAGAAATGCTCGAAATAGTGACTGTATGTATTTATTACACAGTTGCCTATCAAATAGGATTATATTAATCACCGCCCCACACCTCCCATTTATTACACAGGCAATCTATAAAATGGTCGGGTCTGTTATGAAAATGCCCGAAGATGAGAGTACACCAGAGAAGCGAACAGATAAAATCTTTCGTCAAATGGATCGAAATAAAGATGGCAAATTAAGTTTGGAAGAATTCATTGAAGGTGCAAAAAGTGATCCATCTATCGTTCGATTATTACAATGTGATCCTCAAACACATTAATTTTTACATCCAAATATTATAACAAGCAATAAACAATTTAAACACATGAACAATTCTTGTACACATTATTACTTTGTTCTTATATCTAATATGTAAAAAAGAAGATAAACAAAAACCAAAAAATATTATGTATGTATGTTTTTTATTAAAAATGTTAAAGTAAATGACGAAATATTTTCAAGCCGGCAAAAGATCAAAATCATCACTAACATGAACAATTGGAACATGTTCCTTTTCAACACTTATTGGCGATTTAAAATAACATAGATTAAATTTTTTCAATGCAATTTCCCAATCCATCAATTGGACAGCATGCAGACTCTCAGCCTCATTGTGTTGTCTTAAAACCATCGATTCCTTGAAAAAGGGGAGAAAAAAAAATTATATCATACAGCTATGTAATAAGTGTAGCACAATAATGCATCTATCGTCTCATTTTTTACTGCAATTCCTTATGCTGAATATCGTCAACATCTAAGAAGATGACGATATGGCAACTTTGCTAAGTTGTTATTGGCATTGGCAGCACTATCATCAGTTATCGACAGTGTGCGAAGCTCATTAATGTCATGGTGAAGAATTTTACTGTTCAAATTTAAAAATCAACAGGTAATATCACACGACCAATTTGTAATTCTCGTCGGAGAATTAGAAAAAGAAAACTGTCTTAGCAAAAAGCTATCCAAAATTTTTAATGGCTTGTAAATTTGGCCTCAAACAGGATGACTTTGCATCTGAGATCCATAAAAGGGGGGTGGCAATGGATCGGCCATAAAAAATAAATACATTTGTGGAACTTAAAGCCGAGCTTCTCTTACATTACTGCTGTGCGTGCTAAATTTTGGAGAGTATTAGAAGGGACCGACTTATTTTAGCCAATTCCGAACGGCAGAACTCTTGCGACATCACTTTTTTGAGCTTTGTCACAGAGTTCTTTTAGAAGCTTTTTCACGGCAAATTGTTACTGCCGGAAAAATTGCTAATTGCTTGCCCGCAAGTGGATACCGTTCGGAAGAAAAATTTTTTCGATATTAAATTTTTTATGCTTCAGCCCGGGATTGAACCCACGACCTACAGATCAGAAGCCCAACACACTAACCACTGAGCTACGGCACCCACGGATCGGCCATACATTGAGAAAAAGCGACGGCAATGTGGCCAAGCAGACCCTACATTGGAATCCTTCTCAGCAGACCTGGCGCCGTTCAACTGAAGCTGAAATGACAGCGCTCGGTTTATCATAGAATGAGCTGAGGGCCCCTGCACAAAACTGTGTTCGTTGGTGACGAGCAGTAGTTGGCGCCATATATTCCAATTAGGAGTTAAAAGACCACATATATATTGTAATTTTTAAAACAGATTGGGAGTTAATTTACAAAAAAATTACTACGGTAGAACCCCCATGTAAGAAGGTGTAGGCATATAAATGAATTTTATGGGGTTCGAACAGCTGAATATATCTGAATACATCTGATGAAAGAACAATACAATACACCTATATTCCAAAGAACAAGAAAACATACCAACACTACACTGACCGAGGCCCTATTAGAGAAGCTAATTGATAACCAAGATGATGCGAAGGTCTAGCACAAATTTGTTCACGTTTTGTCATAATGGTCTCGGCTGCACCATCAAATTTCTATCCTTTTGAAAAGCGTCTATCGCATAATTTCTTTATCTAAATTGCTAAATTACTAAATTACTGATTTTAAAAAATTTCCCACACATGTCTGGCCCATACAAAAATCTGTCAAAAAGCCGATTCTAACTTTGACCATTATTACGCGCCTCTGTGTTTATTCAATTCCCTACATTTCGACTAGGTTGATAGATAGATAGATAGATTTGACGATACTCCTAGACGATTGTCAGCGAAGAGTGAGACGATAAGTAAACACTTATTAATGGCAAAATGGATACCTTTATTTTTTCCCACTTATCG
The DNA here is from genome assembly GCA_963854835.1 of Megamerina dolium. Classification (NCBI taxonomy): domain Eukaryota; kingdom Metazoa; phylum Arthropoda; class Insecta; order Diptera; family Megamerinidae; genus Megamerina; species Megamerina dolium. The sequence goes on from OY978528.1 coordinate 14,864,590, forward strand.
TCGACATCCTGCAGCCAGCTGAGTAAGAGTCGACCATTAAAGCGGTATCGGGCATTTTTATCCTTCTCCTCTTGTTCTGGCGTTATAACATTATAAACTTCTTCATCTTTTAAAATTGTGCAAAGAGAATACGGCACCGATTGACATGCAATATTTCTAGCTGCCTTAGAATGAACGCGTAGTATTTCCTGTTCGACATTAATACAGAGTTTCTCCCTTTCAATTGTGTGACGTTGAAACAACTCTTTGCGTTCCTTCTCCTGAATCAAATATATCTCACGCATCTTTGGAGAAATTGTATTCGGCACGTTGGCAACATTATTTTTATCATTCCCAGCAAGGAGATAATTTCTTTTATTTATGAGGTATTCATTGTAGCCCTGTGGTGGACGTGGCTTTATCGGATATATATTTTTCCATTTCTTTTCGATTTGTCGCCTAATAGTCAAATACATTTGAAAGCAATTGGTGAATGGAAAATCGTGCGGATGCGTATCTGATATTGTGGCTGATGCATCGGTGCTGTTGGATGTACTTGCCGAATTCGTCTTTAAATGAATTTCATCATGTTTCGAACGAATTTTTCTTTTACGCGGATGCAGTTCAGTTATATTAGCAGAATGTACATCTTTTGACGAAGACGTCGAAGATGTAGATGGACTCGGCAAATTAACTATGTTCTCATTTTCATACGGTGCATGCTGTTGCGAAGGGCTTGTCGTTATATTTGCAAAGGTAATTTTTCCTTCAATAGCCTCGTTTGCATTCGACGAGGACGCCGGTGACGGTGAGCTACTCTGCATTTGTGGCGAAGAATTATTTGAACTTCTTTCCAAGCTTGATAAACCAGTTCGATGAGAACTGCGTAAAACACGGTGTAAATTTTTCTCTTCGTTTATTAATTTATTGGTTTTATCGTCGACTGTCGTACACAGAGTATTTATTTTTACTGGACTTTCATGGGGACTATTACATTGGGTGCCAATTTCTCTTTCATTGGCTTCATTGTTCGAACTCACCACATAAGGTAGTGCTGCATTTCTAGACGTATTAATCTTTCCAGTACGTGATACATTTCCATCGGTATCGAGTGAACAATTTTGTTGTGGTATAACTATTTTAAGAGGTGGTACTTTTAATCCACCACTATAAAGGTTATCGGACATTTTAAAATCATCGTCTTCGCCATCATTTTCAAACGCCTTATTCGCACTCGTTTTCAAATTGCTTTCAGCCTGTTCTTTCTCTGATGTTGCGGCGTTATGCTTATTTGCAACTGGAGATCCCTTAGCTGTTGAAGTTTGCTTTAAATTCTTCTCTGCTCTTGCCGGCAATCTCAAATTTGAAACTCCTTTTGTATCTTTACAGCTATCAGAGTCTTTCCTTTTCTTCTTTTTTACATCATCGCATTCCTCGAACTCTTCTTCATCAATGTCTGAAAAATTTCGTTTCGATGCATTTGAGGAATTCGTTTCAGTACTAGTGGCATGATCTGGATTTATGTCTTTTTTATTTTCCAAATTTGTATCATCTGTGGCTACTTTTTCTCTATTAATATCTTGTCCATCTTGTTTTTCATTTAAATTAATTTCTTCCATATCATCACATTTTTTACCATCATTTTTTTTCAAATGTGTTCGAGTTGAATCTAAAAAAAAATATTAATTAAAAGGACTTGATAACTGCACAAAAACAATATACATAGCTGATATTGTTCTTAGTCTTCAAAGCAGAAACGTTTTAATACATGATTAATGGTAGTGCATGAACTAAGACTTTTTTCAAAATAATTGCGTACGTGAAAAAAAACACGTAGATATAATAGGAAATTTCAATGACAGTATGACGATTTGTTATTGCGTCTTTACAAACAAAGGCATAAGAATGATTTTTAACATGATCATTATATAAAAATAGTTTCCGAATTATTAGAATATAGAGCAACTGTTAAATGATTAAATTTACGATGTAAAAATTATAATTATATCCGCACTTCGCTTATGCAGTAGAGTATTGTGAAGGAAATGAATACATGTATTCATTAGCCCCAATCATATTTGCTAGATTTTCTCTATTTTTGGGGGCTAAAAACTAAATTTTACATTGCACTTTGAATACAATAGCTTATGCACTAGCCAAAAATGTATTATAGGCGTACCTGATGATGAATTTGCTGTCATTTGTATTAAAAGTGCCATTTGTTGCCGCTCTGACATTGGTGTATTTGGGCTAGGCCTAGTAGATGTAACTCCCGTAGTATATCCCACTCCCCTAGGTCTTGGGGGTGGCATAATACTTTCTCGTAATGTGCACAATAATGATCAATAAGAAAAATTATATTTAACTCAATAAACTAAATTGTTACTTAAAACATAAGTACCGAGATTTGCGTGTTATAATACAAAATGTTGTGGCATCAAGTGGAAATGGAACACATGCAATGTGTTCAATACTTTCAAATCGATTACAAATAGAATCGCATCCATTCTCAAGACTGCTAAATGGCGTACTAATCGTTTTATAAAACACGTGTATGTATGATTTCTCTAAAATAAGATATGTTTATTTTTTTTTTATAAAATTTCTAAGCCACATATAAAAAATTAATAGTAAAGCTTACGTGGGCCGAAAATTATATTTTTACGATACAAAAGAGAAATTACAATTGCCAAAAGCAATACCAAAAACATAGAACTCATAAACAACGATTTACACATTCAAACAAAATCTCAGGTGTTAAATAACGAAAATATAAGAATATTTTTTTCAAAATTGTGTCAAATTGACACAAACAGCGTTTGAAGGTTAAAAATATACACAGTAATAGCCAAAGCCCATAAAATACTTTATATACGCCAATCCGTCATACACTACTGACAGCTGAGTTAAAATACATGAATTTGTATGAAGTGATGCCCAATGAGTCCGTGTCCTTCAACGCAAAGTATAAAAGATGGCCAACTTGTATCTTTAGTGTACATGAGGCAAGCAGGATTGCATTTTAACAATAATAATTATTATAAGATTAAAAAAATATTAAATATTGCGTTAAATGGATGTTCAAATAGTTATTGAATGTATAATAAAAGTGCTATACACATATTTCGGCCAAGCTCGGCCAATGAGCACTTTGGGGCTTTAAGTACCACATATTTATTTTTATTTATTTATACACATATTTCATTTAAATAAAATTGTATATAACGCTTAAAAGAAACAAATGATTTTGTATCCGCTGTGAAACGTATTGATTGGGCCAGCTTACACCGTTTTTCCGCCGCTGTCAGTTATATGCTTTAACGCAAAGGAACAAAGTATTCTATGGGCTTCGGCTATCATGTTTTTATTGAATTTTCTCACTTACTCTTTACTCTTTAAATTCAAATACAATGATTCGTAATTATAGTCAAAGTTAAGATCATCTTAAATTTAGTATCGACTAAAAATCCCCTAAAAAATCTGCCAAAAAGTCGATTTTAACTGTAACTAAGGACCAATATATTCGACTATATAATTCAATTTAATAGAGCGCTAGTTGTAACACTTGCACAATGTTCCATAGCCTCTTCTAATCATGGCGCCCACCTATCGGTAGGTAATTGACAATTCTTCTGACATCAGACTCAGAAAAATTTATCCATCAAGAGTTTTGACGTTCGCAATCGACCAACATAAGTAACTACCTTCCAATGCTCTCCGAATGTAAGTCGCACAACAGTATTGGAGGAGAAGCTTGGCCAAAGAGTTCTGCTGCGCCTATAAGTGAGACTTAAGTATATTATCACAATATCTATTGCTACAAAAATGCGAAACAATATAATTTTTAACTATATTCTATATTATGTAAATTTGCTGCTTCAAAAACTAATCTTCATTCATTATATTTTCAAAAAGTTCAGCCAATTTTTCAGCTTGATCCAAAACTGCTTCTCTCCCCAAAGACGAAGATGCTCTTTTAAAATTTTGAATATTATTAAGCAATTTTTCGAAATTCTCAAGTTGATCTTCAACAGTATCCACGCCTGCACTGGATTCGTTGAATGGACCTGAAATAAACAATCCAACATCCAAATTTGTAATTAACAAAGCTTTATACATATAATTTCCATTTTAACATAACATACTTACTTGAGTTTTTGTTTGTATTTCTGACATTTGACCAAATATTATTTTGTAAAACTTGTGACACTTCTTCATAGTGGGGAGATTCATTTGTATCCGATTCACTGCTATCATGATCGCTACACAAATCAATAATATCGAATGTGAAATTACTCGTAATTTTAACTTCTTCATATGTAATTCCTGATGACGAATTATTATGAAGTTTCTCCGTCAATAGTATACCAAGTTCAATATCGTTGTCAATCATAACCCTTGATAAGGGAGGAATTTTTTCCAAAAACGATCTCTACAACATAGACATGAAAATTGAAAAATAAAACTACACTCAAAGAATCCAACTTACATCTTCAGAATCGAAATAAACGATTAATGATTCAGTTCGTAACAATATATCCTGTGGAATCGTTTTGATATCTTCATCGTAGGGAAGCAAACAAACGACATTTTCATAATATTTTGTTTTTATAACACAATTATAGATGGTAAGTTTGCCGGATATATTAATGCCATTTTGGTCCTCATTAGACCCATTATTTTCAATAATACCTGGAACGATAAGTTTATTTTTTATTATTCCAAATATTAGCCCAGTCCGATATTAAAGTTATGAGGAAACATATTAACCTATTTTTCAAAAATTCAATAAACCTCAATAAGACAAAATTCTAAGTTGAAGCTCCATACCAGGCGCTTCGGCTTTAAGCGCTCAAGCTGAAAAATGATTTAGTGCAATTGTATGGAAGCTGTTCCACAGCCAAAGGCCAAAAACCTCCAAGTTGCAAAATTTAGAAATTGTTTCAGGCTTTTCAGGCGTCGTCTGACTGTTAACTCATTCGAACTTTTGTGCTGTTGAATGTGAGTATGGTAATGGTGTAATCGAAATCACTTGCCATATTTTAAGAGAATTTTACACAAATATCAGACAAGGAAACAAACCGAAACATTTCTATTATATGAAAAAGGTGAACAAAAGTACTGAATCAATTAAAATTAAATGGTACAATAAAAGAAGTATGACTTTTATCGAACCTGTATTTTTTGCCGATATCTCATTTGTCGAAAATCTCAACCCTAGACATAAAGTTATATTTAGAAATTCCATAAAATCGATAAACTCCTTCAATGCCACTAAAACGTTTTCCACTTTATAAAACGATCCTTTTATCATTAAATGAGGGAAAATATGCAAAGAATAGTGTTTATAAAGAAAATGTTTACAAATATTGACTGCGAAATGTCAAAATTTCGAAGAAACGTCAAGCGTTACAGCGCTACGTCTAAAAACAAGGTATGAAGCTTCAGCTTTAACGTGTACATAACCGCTATTCCTTTAATACAATACGCTTCGACACATTGTGATGAATACAACCCTACATGTAGCATTACATTACATTATTGAAATACTTGTTTCATCTCTCTGTGTTCCAGATTGCATACAATAATTGCAAACTCGATATTTCCATGTTTTTGATATTTTCCATATAATTTACTATATATATTTTATTTTTAGTGATTCATTTTGAACATTGACAATTCGAAACAATTTATACAAAATATATGTTAAGCGCAGGCATTCAGAAGGAATATCTGGATTTATCACAATAACAATGCTAATCACTAACCGATTGAACTGAAATGGACATTCACGTATAAAAAATGAATATATGTATAATTAAAATATAATATCAATCAACCCACTCTTAACAATTTCCTTTGGTGTTTTCTTTCCGTATGACACAACAATTATTATAGGATCCATTTTATTTGTTTACAACTTCACTCCAATAAAAACAAATTCACTCCTGAAACGTACGAATATATATAGAGATGAAAATTTAATCGATAACCGTTGTTCTATTGCTGTGATAATCCTCGATAGCTTTCGATATTTTTATAAAATCATTGATAAATTCGACAGTCATCTGTTTTATTGAAAGTTGCACGATATTTTATTTTCATATCCTTTTTATATTGAGCTTTGATGATAGAAATTATATTGATTGTTTATATACAGATATGTACGTATGTACATATGAATATAAAATGAGAATTGATTACGTAGTCAGTATTGATAACGCATAATTAATTTTCAGATATTATGATACGTAACATTTTTGTTTATAATTTGAAGTTTTTTTTAGAATAAAATAAAACGTATTAGAAAACAAATTTATTAAATAAATAATATCTAAATAATAAATATTATTTAATGAATAAATAATAAATAATATTAAATAATTGAATATAAATGTAAATATTCGATATAATTTTATTTTATTTCCAATTAAAATTTTATATATTTTCCAGGTACATTCTCAAGAAAAAATCTATATTTTACAAAATCATCGAGCTTCTATATTTTCGATAGCAACTAAAGAATATTACAAATGTCTGAATATCGATCGTTTTTTCCTTCTCTAATATACATGTTTTACTAATTTATGATTTTCAAATTGCAAAAAAAAATACTATTTAAGTTCCATAGTTTTAAAAAGGAAATTGCTGTATAATTAAAAATAATAAAAGAAGCATTAGAAGAATTACGTGCTATGTTGTAATAATAATTACCATTTATAAATTTTTTGATTATTACATAATCTTGAGGACCCTGTGTTTCTTTTCAAATAGTCTAAAGCAAATTCTAGTTATAGTGCCGTATTGTTGTCGTCACATCATTATCCAGGTGCACCAATTGGTAATACGTGTCATTTTAATCTTGGAAAGATTGTTAAATAATGCATACCGTTTTAACAAGGGGAAATGCTACAGTAGCATATTCATTGAGCGTTCTAGCATGTCTAACATTTTGCTGTTTTATATCGACAGTATTTTTGGATTATAGGACTGGAGCCAATATCAATACCGTCAAGGTGCTTGTGTAAGTTCATAAAAATACTTCAATTTTTATTGTTTTCAGAATTTGAGAAAACTATTGTTAATTTGATATTACATTTTAGGAAAAATGTTCCTGACTACGGTGCATCAAGAGAAAAACACGACTTGGGCTTTCTCACCTTTGATTTAGAAACAAATTTAACTAGCCTATTTAATTGGAATGTGAAACAATTGTTCCTTTATCTCACAGCCGAATACAAAACTGCGGATAATATTTTGAATCAGGTTGTGCTATGGGATAAAATCATTTTACGCGGTGAAAATGCCGCTCTCGACTTTAAAAATATGAATACCAAGTATTACTTTTGGGACGATGGAAATGGTTTGAAGTAAGTATAATTCAGAATACGATATTTGAACATTTTAATATAACTTTATTTTCTTTTGTAGAAATAACAAAAATGTCTCACTTTATTTGTCATGGAATATCATTCCCAATGCTGGACTTTTACCTACTGTGAAATCGCTGGGAACGCATACTTTTAAATTTCCATCTGAATATACAGTTGCACCAGTATAAAATAAGAATCTATGAATAAAGTGACACGCATACATGCATGTAGTATAATTCAAAAAAAGAAAATACATACTTGGTCCTCTACTTTTTCTCGTGTTATGTTAACCTAATGGTTTTGTAAGGCAAACAATAATAGAAACACAGAAGTGAACCCACCCCCTCCGAATGTGGCTTTTTTACAATAGTACACGTATCGCATAGTTTATCTAAAATATCTTTATTCTTGTCCTTTGGTAGTTTGTTAAATATACTTAGGTAGAAAAACTTATAAAGAGTAATTTTACACATATTATTTTTTTTCAGCGCATTTTATACAGAAAGTAATGTGATTATTAAGATGTGCAAGAACGTGAAGTGTATGTATAAACTAATATGGCTATGAATTGTATGTGCTCGAATGTAATAACTAATCTTATATATTCATCATGTAAATACTTATTGACATTCAGAAGATTCCACCGACAATTTATGCAAGTCTGCATAGTTAGCTATAGCTCGATGTAGGAACTCGTAGTGTGCCTGAAGAAATATGGAATACATATGAATTATTTATACAGTCATATTAAATGCTCTATTTATACTCACATAAGTGTTTAAAAGCCTTTGTCGTTGGGATCTAATTTTTCTTGCTGTAGAACAAATATCTACGCTTTTCTCAGTCCTTAGTTGTTGAACTAAAATACACATGACTACAAATATGGAGCTACGATCTGTCCCTAAACTATGATCAAAATGGATATATTTCAGTATTGGTTTAATAAGCACAAATTGTTAAATATTTACCTGCAATGGACTGTTAATGGTGATCTACATCCCATATTTTTATCTTTATTCTGATGGCTTTGTGCTTGATCAACAAGTTCAATTATACCTCGGCAAACTTCTGGAACCTCTCCATCCACTGTTGGCCAGCCGTTATATTGGAATTGTGTTACTCGTATTGTGTCATCGATTTTACAATTTGTTACATTGAATTCTCTACGCGTATAATATGGACAACTCTCACTTTGAATATATTTCACAAGAATATGATCATATTGGATTTCATCATCGGCCCAATAACGAGGACATTTTCTTGATCCATCACCAATCTAATTTAAAAAAAAAAACAAACATCAATGAATCTGCATAGATCTGCATGAAAAGTTACGACTGTTTTTACATACCTCTGACATCATTACAAGTGTAGAAATACTCTGTTCGGATACCATTCTCCAAAAATCTCCAATTGTATTTTCCATGGGATCTTGCGTAATAATAAATGTCTCCGAATTATCATATCCTTCAACAAATGATGCATTTATATATGTTGAATTTTCTTTTAGCGGCATTGGTGATAATATTACCTAGAGTAAATATCAAATTTAATAAAAGATAAGCTTAGTGGTTAAAATGTAATAGTAGTCGTAAAAATGTATGTCATCGTTGCCGTCAAAGATATAAAACAATGTGGTTTCTAACAATGGACTATGAGCAGCTCGAGAAAATATTACTGTTGTGCACTCTAAACAAGTTAATCATACGATAAGTACTGACTTGAGCAGAGGTCTGCGTAAAGGCCACGTCCTTTTTGCATCTGCTCAGGCATTAAATTACAATTCGCTGCATTAGGGCATCTTTTCAGGCGGCTGTATTTTATACTAAGAAATCCTGCATGTAACAAACATTCACGCAAATGAACCGATAACATGAACACGTGCTTCCGGTACGTAGACCCGTCCATTCTTGGGAAGCTAACTATTCTGGTAGGCTGGCAGAGTTGGAATTCTATAAATTTCATGTTTAAACTAAGTGAATTTCCTTCCAATTTGAACGTTTTAGTATCAATGCACTGTAAAAACTTCAAAATAGGTCTTAGAAATACAAAATTCTCAAATATCTGCGTAAAATACAATCGAAATTTTGAAAAAAAAAATTTCTTCTTCAGTTAGTGATTGTAAGCCACCCTGAAGCTTTGGAGCAGTTTAAAATATTAGTTAATTAGTCATATAAGTTATTTCAATGTTTCTTCCTCGTCCTAATCCCCGCTACTCTTCCTCTTAACCTTTTGTAGTGGTCTCAATTTGATTCTTTAGTTCGATACTGAAGTCCTTCGGTTTTTCCAATCCATGTATGACACATTCGTCAGCGTTTTCGTTGCCATGATGACCAAGGACCCAGCAGAGCTCAATCATTTATAGATTGCACGTATAGTGCCTTGATCGCTGACACAGGTACTATATCCAAGGAAGTATACTTCTTGGTACATTCAATTTATTTCAAGTATATTCGAATCAATAGCCGTTCATATTCCTGTTTATTTTTATATATGACTAAATGGCACATTAGTCTCTTATATCATAGGTCCGTAGTTACAGTCAAAATTAAGATACTCTTAGAACAGACTTTTTGTCAGATTTTTGTATAGGAAATAACAACGAGGCATAATAGTTTATTATAGATTGGAGGAGCTTGTAAGAATCGAATTCTAGTGGCTTATATACCCTCCATTTCCATTTGTGAGAAAGCTCTTTGTCAGCATTTTCACATCCAATTGCAACTCGTGTTTTCAATGTTTATATTTTAAAATTATGACATTGGTTTGTATTAATGGGAGGGTTATGATTTTACAAGGAAATCTGCACATGCCTCTATTTGTGCTCACAATTAAGTTAATAATGAAACTTCTAGTGTTTTAAAGTTTTAATAATCTTTCCATCGACTGTAATTCTTAAAATAAAAACGATCGATTAAATTACTTACGCGATTGCGATCATATGGTATAACAGCTTCACTTCGATTCTTTGACATATTTTCATCATTGCTTCCTACCGAACATGACTTATTTGTCTCATCAGTGACAGCTAATAATTTCTGCAAGGGGTAAAGAAAACGAAATAATGAGTTTGTATAAATGCAATAATGTTACAAAGCATTTTTAATGTATAACCTCATATTCAATCTCCAATTTACATTTATCCTTTCCATCGTTCGGTTTAAATTTCAAATTTTCAACTGTTGTCGATAAAGAGTATGCACTCATTTCGGTATTTCCAAAAACGGCAGTATCCAATAATGCTCGATATAAAAATATATACTGTTTCTATGGGAGCAAATGAAGCAAAATGAATAACAATGATTCGAATTTTTGTATCAACATTTTGCGGTGCAGTTTTTTGTTAGCTCTTACCAATGATTGAACTAGAAAATTTCGCTGATGTCGCAAATCACACACTGTATTAAATATTGAAACTTGATCTTCCTCCTCCAGTTGTTGCATTAACGAATCCAATGCGACCAGCGTTCCAGTACGACCAACACCTGCACTACAATGCACTAAAATCGGTCCACGTTGCACTGAGTAGACCGCATTAATGTGACGTATGAATTTAATTATTCCATGAGGATGCTCGGGTGCCATAAAATCTTTCCACACCAAATAATGATATTGTGTTATTTCGCGGCGTTCCTCTTCATCTTCATTACCCGCGCAACGTCTACATACATCGAGATTTCGGACGAGATAATCTCCTAGTTTTTTTTCGGCCACAAATTTTACTGTGATATCACCGAATTGTTTCATATCCATTATTTTCTCCGGCCAATATTTAGCACATTTCGATTTATTGTATTCCTCCAAATTCGTCAGCATAACAATTATCTCCAAATGCTGTTCCCATATCATACGCCAGAAATCATTTATGGTACTCTCCATGGGGCCTTGTGCACAAATGAATTTCTTTCGTTCCTTATAGCCAATCACAAAATTGGCATTTATATAATCGGAACCTTGTATAGCATTGATTTGAGATAATTTTACACGTGTCTGATCGTACGCCTTAATATCAGGATATCTATTCTTGAGTGCATTCTCCTTCATATCGGAATTTTTTGTTGTTCTATCACTAAAGCGATTTGGCAGTATTTCATATTCTCTCAGAAAACCATAATCCGTGTCTTTATGACGATTTTTATATGCATTCGGCAACTCGGACTTGTGTATCGGTCCTATATCGGATGCCTTGGCATTTGATGTGCCTATAAAATGCCTATGATTGCTCGAACGTCCACCAAACAATGCGCGGCTAGAAAAATAGACATGTTAATCACATATTGAATTATCTTGAAAACGTCCAGTACCTCAATGAATCCCTTAAGCTTATAACTTCATCGCCAGGTCCAGTATTCTTGGTATTGTAATGATGCAAGAAACATAATACAATAAGCAATACTAACACTATGCCAATCAAAATAGCTAAAACTTGTATGACAATATTCAGCATTACAGATAGATCATCTGAAAATTGCTCAACCTCTGTACCGGGCGTAATTACTTCAAAATAATTGCTATATACACTCAACACTGAATTCTTGTCACGGACTGGAAATGATATCAATTCGTTACAATTAGATAGAATTCATAAGAATAAACTCACAAATTTACCTATGACTTCTAAAAACCCGGTATAATTGCTATTCATATCTATTTCACCATCAAATATTTCCGAAAAATTTAATGTAAAATTGCTTAAAGCGAAATTTGGATTCTCATAGCTTGAATTCATTTGTAACGCTTCTATTCCATCATCAATTATTGTTTGACTATTTTCATCCATTAGCACTTTTGGATTTCTTCGTCGTCGTCGCCGTCTCTTTTTACTATTTAATATTTTCGAAGCTGCTTCTGTTAAATTTCCGGCTTTATTTAGTTGTTCACGTTGTGAAAACTCTGGCAGGGAAGATATCATTGTTGCCAATTCTAATTAAAAGAAAACCAACAAATTTTTAACACTCGAAAAGCATAATTATATGATAACAGATAGCTTACTTGTGCTTTTTTCAGTCACCGATTGAATAGCCACCGATTCTACTTTATAATTTCGCAAAAATGGTTCACCCTCGAGACACTTTCGACAAGTTTTATCCATTTCATCGGCCGCAATTGCTTGATTTTCGAAAAACCGTTTGCCGTCACCAAGAAACACTTCCGGTTTGAAATTATCACCAGAAAACATTTCGGCCACATATGCACCACCCGCTGTATTATTCGGTGAATGCACCTCATGATATGTCGATATTTTCAATTTATTCGGTGGCGGCAGTTCATTTTTATTATTACCCATCCTTAACAGATACAATCGATAACAACAAATCGGGCCATTTCTTTCACTGATTTTCGGTATGAATAATTTAAAAACACATTTGTTATTCGATGATTTCACTTTTGTCCACAACACACGTCCAATCGAGTCCGGCACCGACATAGGCATGTGACATTTTGCGACAGCAGCCTCACCACTTTTCCTATGACGTGTTATAGCCGATACTGTGACAGTATAATTCGTATTGGGATTGACGCCATCGTAAACGGTCTTGTGTTGTGGTTCATCTACACGACGTACTTTCGGACCCCAAGTTTCATTTTGTTCTCGTCCATCTAATTTATACGTTGCCAATCCATCCAACTGAATTAGATATGAGACCACTTTGCCATTGGGATTTTTTGGTGAATTCCAAGCAACTACCACCGAGTTTAAGCGCGAATTATTATTATGTATACAAGCAACTTGTAGGTCGACTGGTTTTGATGCTATTCCATCCATTGTTGTGCCATTAACCACCTCTGACCAGGGGCCACATAGCTTTGTTAGGTCACTACAAGCTCTTACTTTGAATTCGTATTCAGTTGCTGTTTTCAGATTATCAAACATATACGGTAGATTTCTAGAATTTTGCTGATATATAGCTTCTTCGATTACTCTGGGAGTTTCTCCAGCTTCGGACACTACAAGCTCGTAATACTGTGTGAATTCCAACAATTCTGGCGGTGGAGCATCCCAACCAATTGTTATCGTTGATGCCGTACTGCCTGTGGTCTCTACTTTTGGTATAAATATAGGATCTCTTTTTAGAGTTCGCACCGGCAGCGGGTACTGATGATGCACACCATCTCCAATACTATTTTTCGCAGAAATTCTCAACAGATAATTGGTGTTCGGCAGAAATCCACTCAGTACATACGATGTGTTTTTTCCACCTATTGCATGACTATAATATGTAAATGTTGGTGCTCCTTCTTGCATGTATTGCACAAAGTACTTTTGAATCGGATCGTTGCCATCATTCATAGTCCAATTGAGAAATATTTTATTTGCACCCACTGCTTTCACATAATCGATACTGACTTGCGGCACATCCATGACCAGCAGTGTTATGTCTCTTCTTGATATCTCTTTGCCGTCTAAGCCGTACGCCACACATGCATAAGATCCATTCTCCTTCTTATACACTTCAGTTAAGTCGAGTGTAAAATTTACATGTGTACTATTCAGTTCATTTACATTTGCAGACGTGTCCAAGAAGGAAAACGTATTTTCATCCTTTAACCATTTCAATTGGTGGTAGAAAGTCTCATTGTGAGGGAACACTTCAATCAGACAGAATAGCAATACAGCGTGGCCGATTTTTTGTTTCACAACTGCATTGTTGCTGCTGATAATTCGTGGCAATGTAAATGGTTTTAACAGAAATGATTGGAAAGATTCGTTATTAGCATTGTTACACGAATAAATGCCTTCATCAGATATGCTCAGAGTATTAATGAAAAGGGTATGTTCATAAGTTTCTGATGTTTCTGCAATATCACTTCCATTCGATAGGTTTCTTGTAATTTCATATGAAAATCTACAAAGGAAAATGTGTTTTTTATTATTACAATTATTAAACTATTTGAAGCAAAAAAAAAATTACCTTTTATTTCCATCTTTAAGCTTCTCATCTTTATACTTCCATGTAATATTTTTATTCGAGGATAGGCATTTAAATGTAATATTAGTTCCAATTTCAGCTGAGATTTCTTCTAAAATAAATTTGAAATAGAATCAAATAAAATTCCAGAACGATATTTCTAGATTTTTGCAAATGATGAAGACTTTGAAAACAAACAAGCAACACAAGAACCGATGTATGTGTATGCAAGTGTACATGAATGTATCCACCCTACAATGTTATAATAGTATATATACAAAAGTGGCGGGATGGTGGAATTTATTCACTAATTATAAAGTGCAAGATAAATTTTATTCAACTTGAAAACCATTAATTCGATTGTTTCTAATACAATTTCAAAATCACACGTTAAAATACATATTCAAACTTGAATATCTAAGCATTTTTTTTTCAACAATACAAATTTTTATACTGCTGTCTCACTACCTTACAATGTTCTCCCACCCTACCTTCTACTATTAGCTTTGTCGTTGACTGGGCGTCGTCATATTAAACGAGTTAACACATATAATGTTTGGTAAAAAAATGCAAAAATTTAACCTTTTCTTTGTATTGTTTTAATTGAAATTAATTAATTATATTCGGTTTATACGATAATTTTCACGACATATTTCTCTATCCTCTAACCAGTTTTTAATTAAAAATCGAATACATATGTAAATATGTATGTATATATATAAGAAATGGGCACCACTATAAACCAATCCATTTAGATTATTATTCTAACGCCTTTGTACACTATTGAAGAATTGAATAATTTGAGTTTTTCACCATCAAGATTACCTTGTCCATGACATCCTTCAATATATCCACCAATTATAATCAACACCGTAAACAGTATTCCGATAGGCCATAAGAAAGGTGGTATCCTTGATCGTGGATGTATATTTTTCAGTGCACAACACTGTGACATTTTTATTATAGATACGAATTTTGTTAAAATCGAATTTTATCACAATCGTAAAACTATTTGCCGTATATCAACATTAAAGAAATATAAGATTAACAAAAACATTACAGCACATATAAAACCAATGCCGGATCTACAAACAAACTTTATATACTCTGATTACTTTGCATGATTCGTTCTAGTTTCACACAGGGATGTGTATTTTTTTCTGACATTTTTAGTAATCAATACGTATGGAATTTTGTAACGATTACATATTGCGGCAAAGGTTGATCCGTTCACGTATTTTTGCTACTTTCTTCAAGTCCAATATGAGTTGAAAGAAAGGTTTTTCATACGTTTGACCATGATTTCATTTCGACAATTCGAGAATTTAAACAACAACAACAACAAACAAAAATAAAATTTTTATTGAAAATGTAATGCTATTTGCACCTACCGTCTACGGTCCACTTTTATTTTCGTATGTCAATTGACCACGAAATCTCTAATCTAGAACATCTACCAATTGGGCTAGCAAATATATTATTTTTTCATGTGCTCCCACGTTTACTTTCTTTAGCGATTTGCGATTTCATAAAAATTGTACGATTTCAGTTTTAAATGCTCCGAAATTCGCATCTTTGGTTATCTATGTTCCGTTTTCACTTTGTTTTCTTTGAAGAAAAACAGCTGTTTTTATTGCATAGTAAAATATCGCACTGAGAATGTTTTGTGACGCGTTTTTCAGCAATAAAATTTTTTGGTATGGTCAGTAAATATTTATTTTCAAACTTATATCAACCCAAATTGTGTTTTAAGGTAAGCCAAATATATTTTTTTAATTAAGAAATAAATTAAAATACTTTTATATTTTAAATAGTTGCTTGTATATTTGAAAATCGTAATTTACTTTTAATTTCATCGCTGAGGCTAAAAAATATCCAAGTATGCATATTTGCGGTTTGAAAAAAAATATCGAAAATTTTTGCGATTCGGAAAATGGAAGCACAGCAGTTATTAATTTTCAGTAGAAAGTGAGATAATTGAATATTTAAATTTCTTACTTCATATCCACCTTCCCCAATAGCACTAAGAATAAACGTTCGTTGGATCTCTTCCGATAATCCGCAACATCTACCTTTTGGGTTATGAAACGCTAGCCCCAAGCAGATAGACGCTGTGGAAAGATAGTATTTCAGCTCTTAATTTCAAAATCACACGTTTCTATCTAATAACAAATTTCGATGCCTAACGTAGCTCTGAAAATTCGTTGGTTGATTGGGTTGCAGTGACTAACCCACAGTTATTCAACTGCATCACATAATTCGCATTAAATGCCGTTTTATGACCACAGTCCTCGAAAAAACCCTCTAAGATGGAGAAAAGAGGATCTAACTGGTTCTACCCCATCGAATTAATGTAGCGTAATAACTTCTTAACAGTCGGACGGATTGTAAACGAAGTATTTTCTAAGTAACTCTTTTCTTCTGTTTGCCAGAGCCGGCAATCACATAGGAAATTGTTGAGCATTTCTTTCTCTTATATATTTCCACAGCTTCTATGCACTAGTGAAACCTTCATAGCATAGAGCATAGTAGAATTAATCCAGTTCTCGTTTTTGTTGTTGTTGTAACAGACAACGATTTCGAAATCACGAATAGGTATGTATGTATGTCAGTTAATTGAGTTGTTGTTGTATATATCGACCAGCTCCAAGATGACGGCAACCTCTAGGGGGTGAGACCACAGTGCAGAGGGGACCAAACTGGTAGGCCTTGTGGGGCAGGCGAAAATATTACGGGTGTCGTGCGGGCTTTGTTGGCACCGTGGGCAGCGGTCTGAAATTGTATCAGCCAGCCGGTGGATGTAGCAGTTCAGGTAGATGCTCCTCCCAGATCTTAGCTGTGCCAAAGTGGCTAGAGCGACCCCCCCGCACGATGTTATGAGCATGACCTTCGATGACCGTCCCACCCCTCGTTGATGTAATGAATTCAGAACCGCCCTATCCGTACTAGAGCTCAAATCATCTAGCAGGTGACTCACATACAATTTCCGTTCGGTGTCAGGTAATGTAAGAACATATGCATATTCATATATGTGAAAGTAGGTCCAAAAAATGTTACTCTTTCTCTCTCTCTATCTTTATGTCATTGCTTTATAGAAGAAAAAGAGCGGAGGAGATGAAAATCTATTTCGCTTACCATCTTTTTTTTTTTTTTATTGATTTTTACATTCTGGTGCAGTATAGCAACGCAGAAAAATTACAGCGAAATGGGAATATTCAGCTTTATGTTATTATATCTACCATGGATCATACTGTAATCCAAATCACTTAGTAGAGTCGTATATTAAATTTTAAGCAATCAAATTCAATTAACTATACATAGCAGGTCATTGTATTTATGTACTAGGTACACATATTTATTTAGTTAAGTGCATGCACCTCCAACCCGTGGAGTAAAATTTTATATTGTGCTATAAAAATGGTATTAAACTTCGTATTTCTGCTTCAACTGATTCTAATCAATTATTCTTTATGTAATTACTGGTATGATAATTTGAAAATATTCTTTTTTTTTTTGCGTCCGGGAATTAAAAGCCTTGCACATGCATAATTTGTTCTAGTTATATTAATGATGTTCATGCGTTATTACTTGCACGGGGTGGATCAAAAGGAATAAATAATAAAAATTTATTAAATTTTGATGGTTTATCAATATTAGCTCGAACAATAGAAACAATCAAGAGGACAGGCCTTTTTGAAAACATATGGGTTTCTACGGATAGCAAAGCTATTGAATTGGAAGCACTTAAATGTTGGTAACCATGTGTAAATGAAATGCTATTTAAATATTAATAGATATAATTTTAGACGGTGCATTAATTCATAGAAGGTCAAAGGCAACAGCTCAAGATGAGTCTTCTTCACTGGACGCAGTGATGGAGTTTTTAAATAAATATTACACTATTAATAGGTTTGCTCTGTTTCAGTGTACGTCAATATTCCTCAAAGAATCTTATATTAAACAAGCTTTTCAACAATTTTCGTATAATGACTGCGTTTTTGCAGTAACGAGGTAATTTCGAAAAAGAAAATTAAAATATAAATACAATTCGAAGATAAATGAGAGAAACACAGATTTAAAAAAACAGATTTAATTTAATACAACGAATCCAAAGTTTCTTCAAAAAATAATAGTAAAGGAAAACTTTAAAATTTTTCGGCAATGACTTTCAGGTTTGATGTGAATCTCTCTTCGGCGACCTATTTAAATAGTACACATTTTTAAAGCCAAAAGTAGTAGACGAAATGAACTAAACTTTAATTTTCGCCCTTGAAACTGTATAAGCATCCACCTGCTCATCGTCTTAATAGAATACCATTTTAATTACAATTCTTACCTTACCTCTGTTAAATTAGCGCATCAAAAGATCTTGTATGAATTCTATGGAAATTAACAGAGTCAAAAATAATATTCTGTTCTATCATTTTACCAAATCGATTTCAATCGAAAGTGAAATTTAGAATATATCTGTATGTACAATATACGTAATATAGCGAAACAAACAGGGATGTTATAAAACATGAACTAACTTGTAGTGAAACAAGTAGTAAAACATTATAAAAATACAGAGAAAACGGATATTTCGAATTTCCACAATGTTAATGTCAATAAGACAAAATATTAGAAATGTGGGTGCCGTAGATCAGTGGCTAGTGCGTTGACCTTCCGATCTGTAAGTCGTGGGTTCAATCACCGGCTGAAGCACAACTTTTATATCGAATAGATTTTTCTTTTGAATGGTACTCACCTGTCGGCAATCAAATTTGCCATGAAAATGCTTTTAACGGAGCTCTGTGACAATGCTCAGAAAAGTGATGTCACAAGGGTTCTGCCTTTAGGAATTTAACGGCGAAAGGGCCTTCGGGGCATATGTGCCACATATTTATTTATTTTTGTTTTTTTTTTAGATATAATAGAATTTACAAGGTTACTTACGGCCACAGGGCCGGTTGCTAATTCACAGGGCCGGTTACTAATTTACAAGGACGGTTACTAATTCACAAGGTCGGCTGCTAATTCACAGGGCCGGTTGTCAATTCACAGTGCCGGTTACTAATTCACAGGGCCGGTTACTGATTTACAGGGCCGGGTACTAATTTACAAGGACGGTTACTTACGGTTGCTAATTCACAGGCCGGTTACTAATTCACAAGGTCGGTTATTCACACACCCAGTATATTAAAATTATCCACAATAATAATAGAAAAATGCCTGATCAGTCTTAGCGGGCTGACTCTGAGTAGCACCCCCTACATATTGCAGTTTACAGTAGGCTGCACAAAATTATTTGGAATTTTTATATGAGACTATCGACAATTTTTGTTTTGAATCGATTCGTGATTCTATTTTATTTCACTTAGGATGTCTAGTGGACTTTAATGAGTTAAGCAATAAGTCTTTAGGTTTTTTCTGTGATTTCAAATTGTATCGAATTTTAGTTTATTACATATTTTAATATCAGCAGATTTACCATTACTTATTAGCACCTGAAAGCATGCTATAAATTTTAAGCTGAGCTGTAAATAGTATTAGTAGTAGATGAAGTAGATCTCATAAGTTCGCAATACAAAGAAGTGCAAAGGTTTTGCTGATGGTTCTTCTCTAGATAATTCCAAACATTTCCTTATCAGAGGTAAAAAGTGATTATTGACTATTGCCCAGACGTAAGGATAGGCATTGTGAGAGATTTATAGCCGTCAATGCAAATAAGGAAAACGAATTTTTGAAGGATTATCCTCTAAAAAACTAATTAATTCGTTAAATTCGAATTGAAATTATTCGTTATATACAGAATTAAAAAGCCCAATATTTTTGTAGAAGTTTTAAACTGCGTTGGACGAAACGAAATAACGAAATTGTTCCATTGAATTTTATGCCAACTCAAAGACCAAGGCGACAAGATTGGGATGGTGAACTGATTGAGACTGGAATGTTTTATTTTTCAACTAGAACCCTATTGGAACAAAATCTATTTCAAAATAATAGGTGAGTAGGATTTTTTACATTTCGTAACAATTTTTAAACGATCTATTCGAATATAATCAATTCGATACTTTTCGACTATTGTAATACTACGACTTTTATCATCCTTCACAGGTGCTCTGTAGTTGAAATTGCTCATCATGATGCTTTAGAATTAGATACAATGGATGATGTCGTACTGGGCAAATGCATCAATCAGTTATATCAAAATAAAAATAATCAAAATTGATTATGAAAATATTGAAAAGTTATTTTCGTTTGTATCTAATATATTGTATGTGTTTATGATGATTTCTTTTTTGTAAATACATATGTATAATAAATAATTATTAAAATGATTTTATTAAATTATATGTATATATATAAAATATGCAAACGTACTTTTATTAATGTCGATTCTTAAGCTAAGGATTATTATTAATAAATAAATACTATTTATTATCGTCGATCTTATACATATTTACATGTTGTATGCAACATATATAGGATCCAATTGATCAGCCAAAAATCCATCACGTAGATGCATTCGTTGTTTTTCACCCCTGCTATTGATTGGAACAACACCTATAATTACAAATTGTTAGTATGAAATTCTAAATAATTTCAAAAATAAAATAGAAATTACCTGGATCGACGACAACTACTACACCAACAATCAGTTGATGCTCTTCTAAAACAGTGTTGGTCACCAGTGGAACTAAATCTAAAGCTTCAGATTCATTCCCATCCAATTCTACGACCACAACTAACAAATTAGTCCATGTAAATACAGCACTAAAAATAAATATTATCAAGATAACATAATTTATATACAGGGTTGCCATAGAATTCGATTTAAATCCGAAAGAAATTTCATGTGTAACATGTAAAAGCGATTATGTCGATGTTTCATGTTCGAATTTCTGTCGGATTCTACAATAAACAAAGCTTTAAACGTTACCATTCCGCAATTTTTTTGTGACAACGCAGCACAGAGTTTTCTATATCTATCGGATGATAATTCATTCCACGTAATGTTATAACCTCATCAAGAGCTCCAACTACATAGACTGCATCGTGAAGTTCTTGTTCGTTGGCATTGCCAACCGTAGAAGGATCACCAGGCAGCGCACCACTGGATACGGAAAAGTTCAATTGCAACTGACTAATGGAATTCAGCGAATCATTATCACTATCTCTGCTCGCAATACTTGGAGTTGTTTCATCTAATATAGACACTGCTTGCGAGCACTCAGTACGACGTAAAAATCCTAAATAACCAGTACGTGCATATACTTCAGTTGTAGCACCCGTTACAAGTTTGGCATTGAAATGGTCATTATAATCGGTTTCGTCACCGTATATTGTAAAATAGCCATTAGCATTATGTGGCGATTGTACCTATAAATGCATTGATAAGGTGTAAAAAATTTATTCGAATTTAAAGTATGTCGAATTTTGCAAACCCATATTTCTCCCAAATGCGAATCGCCACAGTGACCCTTCGTATCTGGATTTGCTATAATTACTTTCACACCGGGTAATAATTTACCCGATTCTATGAGACATAGCGAATTGGGGGCACCACGCTCCACAAGAGCGACTCGATTATTTCGCAAGGCTCTCAAATCCACATAGACCTGGGCACTCTCTGCAGAACTGGCGCCTTGTACACAAATCGCCGGATTAACACGACATCCGAACGATGTCGAAACACAGCGTGTATTCAAGCCCAACGCTTGAAATAGTTTGCAAAATTGTTGTGTCAGTTGTACGCGCGGACGCTCCTCAGCTACAACAACGCATGTTCTTACACATCTCAAATCAATATTTCGTTGCTTCAATGTAGGAATGGAATTGCTTAGAGCCTTTGTACACAACTCAATCACACCATACGAGCAAAAAGTGTCGCGCACGCGATGCAACGAGAGTGTCGCCAGCCACAAGCTTGGATTTGCTTCAACTTCGTACGGTGCTATTAGTATAGAATGATGACCACTGTAAACACCAATCAGAGTCCACATTGTGAAACCTAATCCACAATACGGATCCAAGCATAGAGCAACATGACGCGATGGATATAATTCACATGCAAGTTTTAAACTTGCACATAGACTAGAGAGAGACCTAGAATCAAATGCAAAACATAGTGATTGTGAAATAACATCTCTGTACTTTTAAATGCAACGGCACGTAGCTCAAACTACGAACCTAATTATGTAAATACCTACCGATGTGTTATGTTCACACCACTTAAACGTCCACAAGTGGACACACTAAAGTCCAAATATGCTGTAGAATCTAGGGATGCATTTGCAATTGCTGTCAACTTTCTCTTTGGATTGTCATCGATATCTAAAATGGGTGGCCATGTTTTTGGATCAATGGAAGCTGCAGCTTCCCGTGATTTCAACAGTTTTATAATCGGCTGAATCGATAGAACTATGCCACTTTTTGAGACATCAACAATCATTCGAACTGTCGGAAGCGTAGTTATTAGATTTTGTGGATGTGGTGGTCGTATAGTAATCGGAATTGCAGCCAAATATAAGCATCCATAAAATGCACACAATAAATCCAAGCCAGGAGGAAATATTAATGCTGTATAGATTCAAGGATAAAACATGAACGAATTTAAATTAATTGCGCAAGTTGAAAAAATATTTGTTAAAAAAAAAAAAGAAACAAAGTTGACCTGGCTTAAAATTCGTTTAGCTAAAAAAATATAGGCCTACAAAGGTAGATAAAAAGTGGGAGTGTTTGAAGACAGGTGACGTTACTGTCATCTGTCAAACGGCAGCATATGAAATTTCAGACTGATTCATAAATTAGTTTCTATTTGGTAGCCAGTTGTATGAAAAAGAACAATATCAATCCGTAATTCGGTAAATCAACCAATATCATACGGTTGTTACATATCGTGAAGGATCTCTAACCACTCCTATCACAGTATTTTTTTGGTAACGCTTACAGCAATCAAGCGGTCCTTGCGAACTGAAGGTTTTCACCAAGCACGGCACCGTTTCACATTGCTTCAGGGCGTAGCCGTCCTTATAACAGATTAGGGGTTCAGGGTGGTTTCTGTGCTTCGTCGTGATCTGGTTACACCTGTTTTGTTTTTCTTTCTTTAATTGACTAGATCTAGGTCTTTCTTCTTTTTTCTCGCAACTGTTTGTGAATGCTATTGTACTCAACGCCAATTACTCGCGCTTCTAGCAATATTTCCGCTATATTGTCAGGTATCACAATATAAATTTTCAATTTTCGTCGATTAAAATACAAAAGCTTAAAGGCGAGTTCAGTATTTAAATAATGTGGCGCGACGACGTCCCAATTCGGACTTGTCGACGTTCACAATTGGTTTTTAAATTATCACTGAAATACGAATTGTCATATGAATCAAAGTGTATAAAGAAAATTATCAGCAAAATATACCACTTTCTTTTGGAAGTCTTACTATCATAAAATTACTTTGTAAAAAATTACTTTTGCAAGCACTATGAAACAAAAATTACGTTGAATAAAAAGCTAACGATACCAGGGATGATATTTATTTTACCTAAAGATTAAATCTGCTTCTAAACGGTAAGAGTAATTCTCTTGACAATGTCGCAATTTTGATGTGAGAATTCTCAACAGCTATTCACATCTAAATGCTGTTTATACGATGAGAATGAGGATACATATGTCATTCTCATAAGGAAATTCACACTGTTTAGAAGCGTCTTAACTGTCCCTTGTTGGCACTATTTTTATAATACATTTTGATGTGAACGTAGCTTTTCTTTCTTCTGGCAACAATCTATGTTCGAATCTCAGAAAATTAGGCAAAATTTTTAATTAGGCGCACATAGTACTTACCAACATGATCACCGGGCTCAATTTTTCCTCTTTCTTGTAAGAGTGCTGCAATTTTTTCAGCTCTTTTGTGTAATTCGGAACATGTTAATGTTTTAGCGATAGCTCCTAGAAGAAGTGTATAAAAAATAAGAAGCTTTATATCTCTGTAAGAAAGATCATCACACATAAAATATTAATTTTTTTTTGAGAATATTTCGATTTAATTTGCTGCACAGAATATGCTTTTTCTTTCCTTTGACTTTGTATTGTAGTTAGAATTGCAAGTGTTGCGCTGGAAAAAAATCTACCGAGTTAAACAAATTGCTAAACTAGAAAAAACGTAGAATTTGAATTAAAAATGTTCATTCCAATTCCAAAAAATGCCGCGTTTAGTGCGAGAGGAACCCGCTAGAGTTGGCAGCGAATTCGGAAAAGCTCACTGTGTAGCATGGATTTTGCCCAGACGGTGTTATTGGGCCCAAAGTCTTCGAATATCAAAGTAGCCAGATGTTAACTGGACGACATTATGTTTCAATCGGAAGGTGGAAGGTGGAATTATTGAACGAAAAGTTCCCACTACTCGTTGTTTTGGGAAGCAAGGAATCGGCGGATATCGAATTTTTATTTTTTTAATTCTGATTTTTCTCTATTTCTATCTCTTTCTCTCTCTCTCTGGCGAAGTGAAAAAAAGCGCACTCTAATTCAATTACATTTCTTTCAGATTATGACCGACTTTATGAAGGATTAAAATTGAGATTGAAAACTAAAATCTGTCCGCCAGTACAAATTAGTTTTGGAAAAGCCTCTGCTAGAACTTTGCGAAAAAGCTCAAAAAGTTCTACTATTCGAGATCGATTAATATAATTATATCCTACAAATTTAACGCACACAACCAGATTGAAAGAGAAAGTTCAGTCAAAGACCTTCGTATCGTCTAATATGAACTACCCCTATATTTTCATTTTCCGACTTAAATATATATATATACATAGAGATAAATGTTTATTGAGGTGGGTCAAATATTTAAGCATTTCAAGTATTTTTCCCAAGGAAGCGGAAATAAATTCCCACCTAGAATAACACACCGTGAGTGAAAAAACTTGTCTAGCATAGATCTTACTTTTGTGCGCATGCTAATCCAGAAATTATTCTCGACGACGACCACATAAGACGGCTTCCTAAGGATGGACGGCTCTTCGCCCCGGAAGCACTTGACTATACAGGTCAACCATACAAAATGTACCCAGAAACAGCTGAAAATCAACGAATAACCCCAGGACTGCTGAGAAAATGCTTTCAGAGCGGTTAAATGTATGACCGACTCCCATAAATATTTTCTCGTCAACGTGTACCTCCAGCAGATCCCATACAAAATAAACGAAAAACCACCTGAAAACCGATAAATAACCTGATAACTGCTCATGAATGTTTAATCCCCAACATTTCTGGGTGCCTTTTTTCATCCCTTAAGGGGCATCAAAATGCAAAATATCTGAAAATCAACGAATATCCCCATTGCTGTCCAAGAATCACCACTAGAGCTGAGACAAGTTAATAGACCGACCCCCATTAATTTTTTCTTGCCAACATTTTCTCCGAATATACCCTCTCCTACAAAATTGATGCTTTTATAATGGCTCTATAAACTAAGTGGTCCAAATCTGACATTTATTTCAACTTCCTTGAGAAAAAATGACCCAAAAAAATTGCCCCAATTGCGCATAATACCACTTGACCCACGTAAATTTGTCTGCATTTATTAAATATTTACCTTTCGAATTCAATAAAGTGAATAAAATATGCTCCGGAGAGGTATTGGCTCTCCAGCGTAATACTCCTGTTATTAACTGATGCTGCAATTAAATGTAAAGTATTTACTTAATCGCAGGTGAAGTGAAGATAATCATTTGGTTTGCTTACCTTACGTTCATTGTCCTCAGACATTCCGATTTCTCGGCCTTGTGCAACTGCAAGTCGGTTTCCTTGCACTAAATTTCCAACCATCACTGAGGCTGGTCCAACAGACGTGTCTGTAATACCACATCCAGATGAGCTTATTTTTACAGTTGATGATTGCACACCTTTTTATTAGGTTAGTATTTTTAATTTGTAATTTTTAACCAATTCAGTATAGTAGGTACATATTATGCAATGCAAAGTATTTGGTTTTTTTTTCGTTTTTGTTTTTTTGTTTTATAATAATTATACACATCATAAATACATGTAAATTATTGTTGTTAATAATAAATTGTGTTTATATGATGTAAGTGTAGACAGTGTGTTTACAGCAGTGGTTTCAAAGAATAGCAGCAGAATGAAGAAAAGAAAAAATCTTAGGTAAGCGTCTTTAAATGTATGTAGAGTATTAGAAAAGAATTAGGTGTAAAATGGATATGTATGCAAGTATTGTAGGTATGCATGATAAGTATGTATTAGAAAATTGATGATATTTTTGTGTTCCGTTGATGTATGCTCTCGTATAAATATACAGATATTGGACATATGGATTTATATAACGTATACTTGAAAATACTTAAAGCTAATACAAATACTACACACTTAAAGACAATGCGGGTATTTACAAACCTTGATGTATTTCTCGCGGCTTTGGTAAATTAGTCACACAAGTATGTGGGCACATCAAAACATTTGCCGGATGCAGTGAACCTTCCAAAAATCGACGTCTTGCTTCACAGAGATGTATTCCGCCCAATGGAGTCTTGGGCAAATGATTTGGTGGCACAAGTGCTAAGCAATAAATTCCAACTTGATGAATCGAATCGACTGCTTGCAGCACCCTTGACATCCATTGGAAACTTTCCTCTTCGGAACAATCCGGACGCTGTTCAGCAATAACACAAACTCGTTCATCTCGCAGCACTTTGATGCTAAATACAGCTATGCGACCTCTATAAATAAATCGCATTGGCTCCACTGCCAGCACCGTTGCTATTATATCGTCAGCATTGTGCTTACGACCAGTGACAGTCATAAGACCGTCGCGAGATCCACAAACAAATACAAGTCCGCCCGGCCCCAAGAAACCGAGAAGACCCGATCTCACATAAAATTCATCATTAATTGGCTTAAAACTGACACCGTCCTTAACATTTTCCACATCTTCCAAAAGCGGCTGCACCTTGAAGGTAGCGTTTGTCATCCCCTCTAAACCGAAGTAGCTAGTTCCGGTGGAACCACTAGTTACGCATATTTCTCCCACTTGATCTGTTTTGCAAAGCACAGGTGCACCCTCTGAACGAATAACCACCATTTGTGCAGCCGGCATCACTTGACCGCAGTCTTGTAGTGTGAGCGAAGTCAAAGAGTCTTCGCTATCCACCCGAACAACACCGTGCGAGAGGGCTGCCATTGAGAGCACCCCACGTCCAGTCGCCGATTGGCTAAAGCCCGTAGATGATCGACCCGGACGCCGCAATGAGACAGTAAAAACTTCTGAACTGCTCGCACACGGGCATATAGCATCTGATCGAAGTCCCTTGGATTGAAATACACTCAAAAATTGATCACATGAAGAAAGAGACCATGGATTAGCACCATCCGCTACAAGTAGCATGCGTAACGATGACAACGATATATCCTTATGATCCTTAGTAGCCAAGAGACCCCAATGAAGATCTCTGCTCTTGACCAAACAACAAGAAGCTCTATGCTTTGTTATTAGCTGCATCCATGAGGATGGTCTCAGCTTCATTAGAGCATAGGGAATAAACAGTACATGCATGCCATTCAAAACAGACGTGAGTACAGCATGCCATAATCCGACTTCACGTTTAAAATCGAGCACACAAACAATTGTTTCACCTTCCGTATAATGGCAGGCCATAGTCAATGCACGACAATGATTCATCATCGCTAATCTGGTAACGGTTACACCTGAAAACGAATGAAATGGTGAAATATTGCACAATCCGACGTTATGTTATATAATTGGAGATCAACTTACCCATTACGCTGCCCTCCTTATCAGTAGTATATTCGATATATGACGTTGCAGAATCTTCAATGCGTAAATTGCTCACATTGAAATCTTTGGGTGGTTTTGGCAGATGTTCGGTAACGAACCACTGTAGCCGCGGCCATCCCTTTAACTTTGCTATTTCACCAGTAGCCGATTTGGGTAAACCTTTCAAGCATGCATCCGATGTCAAAGCGACAGTTATACCGCATGAGCTCAATAGAAAACCCACTTGTTGCGGAGGTGTATCTGAGCTTGATAACGGTAATTCGATAGGAAGTGGCACTAGACCACGAAACATACAACCATACCAGGCAGTAATGAAACTAAGTATGAAGAATATATGTAAATATCAAGAGCGAATACAATAATGTATGGGTAAATACCTTAAAGGATCATTATTCGGATAGACCAATGCAACACGATCACCTGGCTTTAGAGTTATCTGTTCAGGACCTTTACTAAAGATTTTCGTCGAAAGGGCATAAGCAATTTTTTGTGCCCTAGACAATAGCTTGCCATAAGTTAATGTTGTGGTTATTTTCCCATTCGGATCTAGTACAGTTGCCATGGGCGATTTAAACGAGTTGGTTCCATACCGCACCACTGCTCCTTCTAATGTCCGGGGCAAACCGGCTGGAACTGTTAGTTGTTCACCTTGTACAGATGTCATGGTACTGCCTTCTGGTTTGGGAGCATTGGGATCTTTAGGATTTGCTGCAATTTCTAATTCAATATCGTTGTCTTCGTAAAATTCAGGCAATGGCCTTCGTTTAGGTCTTTTAAGCGTATTCAGTAGTTGTTGTATTTTTGCTGATACTTTCCATCTGCTATTCGTATCGGAATCTACAATATCAGTTTGCGAAACATTTACATATCGTGTAACCCGATCAGCTGCTCGTCGAGTATTATTAAATTGCGTAATATCTGGCGCAATATCTACCAATTAAAAATTATTTATTATTTGTAATATTGCAAAACTAATACAATTACACACACACGTACACACTACAAATAGATAAACACTTACAGGGTCTTTGAATTTCTGTACTATCAGCTAAATCCGTTTCCTTCTTACACGCTGTTGAAGGTGATTCAGTACTTGATGTATCAGAATTCGGCTTTAATATAATACATATAAAAATTTATATTATCCATAGATGACAATTTATTACTTTACACTTACCAACGGCGGTAAATTTTGTGGTGGTCTACGATCTGGATATTTAGTTTTATTCAAAGAGATCCCCATCGAAGAATCACGTATTGGAGGTTTTATAATCGGCTCTGGTAAGTTGCTTATATGGTCACGAGGATAATTGTACTCTTTTTCCGGGGATATAACTTCCTCAGGAATTGATTCGTCATCGGTCGATGAATCTATGTTATAGAAAGTATTTACATATATAGCTTCATAAATATATCTATGCAAATATGTTCTACCTGTGTCATCGTTATTGCGTTCTGGACTTCGATTTAAAACAGAGCTTCTCTTTGAGGGCATCGGTAAACTGGGCTTAGGGCGACATTTTAAAGCTGCAAGTGCTTGTTGAACAGCTTCTTGTCGTACTTCTGCAGAAAGAATAATAAAATAAATTTGCTTATATAAGATAGTGCTTCAAATTTCAAAGAACAATATATGTAAAATGATATTGAGCAATTCATTTCTAGTGTCAACGACATATGTACTTAATTGTAATAGAAAATTATATTACCGGAATGATAACGCTTTTCATTGTGTGTAATTTTACGCTGAGTTCGTCGATTTCGACTATGTTGATGTCCAGATTCGGCCTGGTTTCCCGATGGATTATAAAAATCAGACTTTTTGGATGCACTGGAATGTCTTTGATAAGATGATGGCAGTGATGGAACCTCGGTAACATAACTGTATCCTTCATTGGATACCAAGGCTCCATCCTTTACAGTCTTGGTGTTTTGCACATTCGACTCTTTAATATTATAATAGGGTGGAATTTGCTTATTCGGTTTGTCATCTTCTTTGTAATTCAACTCATTTCCTTTATAATTACGAAATGTAATAATGAAATTACCAATTC
Organism: Megamerina dolium; assembly: GCA_963854835.1. NCBI lineage: Eukaryota > Metazoa > Arthropoda > Insecta > Diptera > Megamerinidae > Megamerina > Megamerina dolium. Next base: position 14,894,690 of record OY978528.1, read on the forward strand.
TATAAAAATGCTAAGAATGTATTACCTTCACTGGGTCTGGTCATATAAGGTTGCAATAATTTAGCTTTCTTTTTTTCATAGCCTTTTTGAGTTATATCACCTAAAAGTAATTATATCGTATCATTATAATTGTGTGGAGACATTCAAATACATTTAATGTAAATATTGGTGCATTTGTCCAACCAACCAACCAAGTCCCCAAAAACGCAATTAAATCATTCATATTTCTGAATTGGCGACTATATGTAGTCGATGCATATATATATATATATATATATATATATATATATGTATATATATATATATATATATATATATATATATGTATATATATGTGTGTATATATATATACATTTATATATATATATATATATATATATATGTATATAAATATATATATATATATATACTTATATATATATATATATATATATATATGTATATAAATATATATATATATATATACTTATATATATATATATATATATATATGTATATAAATATATATATATATATATATATATATATATATATATATATATATATATATATATATATATATATATATATACTTACATAGATATATATTGCATATTATACATATATATATTTACATTTACATACTTATACATAAATTTAAATGTACATGCGAGACAACAAAGCAATTCATCCCAAATCTTACAAAAAAAATTTTTTTTCATTCAATAATTATTTTTCAATTACCTTCTGACAACTCTAAATCCAATTCGGCCAATTTTTCTCGGACGTCGGCTGGTAGCAACGACAAATTTTCCAAACCACCCAAAAACTTTGCAGACATTTTTAAAGACTAGATATGAACGCACCGCTACGCCCCAAAATCAAAGTTTTGTAGCTGTGTAGCTTGCGTCGCCACTTAATTTTTAATTCCACTCCTTAAAACTTTAATATGTGATTGATTAATAATGTTCGTTCGATCGATAAATCTCACTGAAGTATCATTAATAATGTGATCGAAAACTATATGTTTCATATATGTAGGTATGTATTAAAATTTTCCGCATGAATTCAAACTAAATTGAAATCCTAGGTATGTATACACATCTTCCGTGGAGTCATATCACCCTATTCTGATGACTCAGATATCCATTGTTGGATTGTTCGATAAACTATTTGGACACTACACAGTCAACTTAATTCTACACAGTAAATTCGCAACATCAACAAGCACAAATCATTAAATTTTTAGAAGAAATTATTAAAACCTTAGTCTCACAAATTCCTTTTTGACACAAACAAATCAACAATGTTGCCAATTTCCCTAGAGTGAATAAATCACTGTAAGCAAGTCCGGGGATGTCATTTGATAAGACAAATAGTATTATGAGAGTGCTACAAATTTGCACTGTTCTAATACGAATTTATGCGTAGCTGTTTTTGTTTTCTGGTCTGACAATTTTATGATCTATTCAATTATTTAAAGTTTGCTTAAAATTTTTGAAACTGTTACTCATTTTTAGCATTGTTTTAGCGTATATAGAATTTACATACATTTTTTTGGTATTAGCTTGCTCATACAAAATATTCCGAAGTTGTCATTCTGTAAAAAATTGTATAATACTTAATAAAGTGATTCCTGCCATATAAAACTTGTAATTGTTTTAAAAATAAAACAAAACTTTATCTTTATTGTTTTTAGCAAATAAGCCTATTTGACTATTGTAGCACCTGTATCTGTAATCTCATAATAATTTAAAAATCATATCTTCAGCAATAAAAACATTTTCAGAAATACATATATTGAATTTCCTTTAAGGAATTAATTATCTAACTAGATTTTCTTATTTGTATTTAGATTCGAAACTAATTCCGTAGCAAAATGAAGTAAATCTGCTCAAGCGAAATTAAATTCAAAGAAAGAACTACCTAGTTCTACTCTAAATCGATCAACTGGTTGAGTTTTTAATAATTTTTCAATTTTACTTACTTACTCGGAAACATAATAACATACTGTCAAATTTCATTGCTTACATATTGCTACTGTATTCATGAACACTTTCCAATTCGAATCACTTTTGGAGTGCTTGAGCGAAATTAGCAGCAATAACACCCTTGAATATAAAAAGTGTATGTAATTGAATTTTGCTTGGGTAGTATTGTGAAGTTATATTGTCGTCTCTGTCATACGTTTGATATTTTTGTTGCTTTCATAGAATTTGTATATAAGGATCTTGTAGCAGTGTATATAGTTGCACAAAGTGTATATAACTGCATCGTTCCATTGTGTGTACACTCAGTATTGAAGCAATTTAAAGTCGTTACCCCAGATATTGTTGGGAATTCAAGTCGTTCGGTCTAGAAATTTAATAAAGTCGTTTGACCGTGTGCTATTGTATTAAAAGGGGAACATAATTAATATATAAAATATTATTAAATTTACGGTAATAATAGTTTAAAATATGGCATCCGAGGTAAGTCAGATTCCAGCCTCCGAAAATAAGACTGATGAATCGGTGGCGGCATCTGATGGTACGGTCGCAACGACGCTGACTGCAGAAGCAGGAAGTGCTGAAAAGCCTGTAGAGAATAGTGGAGCTTCCGAATTACTGGGCAAAGAAAATGCTAAAGCCGACGACACAAAGAAAGATGGAGAAAATACTATAGCAGCAACCAATAAAACTGAACCAGCACCCAAGTTTAACGTACACAAGACAAATTTTGAAAAGGATGTTATCTACTTGTATCAGTTCTCTCGGACTCCATTGCTCCCATCATTATCACCATATTGCTTAAAAGTTGAGACTTGGCTACGTCTTGCCGGGCTTAAGTACGAGGTAAGCAAATTAGGAAACAATATGTATGTATGTTTGCATATAGATCCATGGAGCAGCAGCATCACATACAACAATTATTGATATCAATTTATAAGCCGCCATATTGAATTTTATCTTGTATGTACTTTTCTATTGGAAGTCACTTTATTCCTTTCTATTCCTTTCAATTGGAATCCATTTTCCAATATTCATTCATACATTCACAGTGTGTGTGTGTGTGTAGAAAAGTGTATTTATAAAACTCCTTATCCGCGATAAGAAATTATTATTATTATTTTTTTTACTTCTACTGGTTTTTATATGTTTAAATATGATTTCAAAATTTTATATAACAAGTCTACAATTACTTATAAAGTAAATGTGTGATTTAACCTAGAACATTGACAGCATTCATGAAAAATGTTGGGATAATAATCTTCCTTTTGGTACATTAAATTCATTTAATCTGCTGCATACAATATGTACGTGTATGTCTGCACATAATTATGTGTGTATGTGTATATATACATACATATATACATCCATCCATCCATACACCTATTTCCATTGCATTTTGTATCATGAACTAGTATTTCACATGTAAACAACCTCGCTTGGTATGGTAGTAGCAATTATTACTTTCCCTCTCGCACCATTGTAAAACGAAATATTTTACACTTCTGCATGGCAATAATTCGTTCCATGGAATATTATTGAACAATGGTTATGTATCTACATACATATGCATAGCCATCCTGATTTAATACATATATTTTGCACAACTGTATTGAATATACTAATTTTAATTGGAAGACGGGAATTAGTAACAAATCTTAATTGAATTGCGCTTGTGTATACTCTCTTTTTTAGACTCATTTTTTCTGCACAATAAAAGCTCAAATTTCCAATTTTTTTTTTAAATCATGGTGTAAATCAAATTCTAGCTAACTTCGTAAACATCTGCAAACAAAGACAAACGATAGCATTGAAAATGCAACTCTCACTCCTGCATTGTATATATGTATGTATGTGTGAGTGTATGCATATAAAAATTCTATGGAAAAGAAAATAAAAATCAGAGTTGCATCTTGCAATTTAATTGTTGTTCTGTATTTGTATGCATTTATGAAGTCGAGCTCTGTGCTATATACACTTAAACTGTACTGTGAGCTATGTATACAGAATGCAATCGTTCAATTGGCATAATGATTTAAGTGAAGAGAAGAACAAAAAAATATATATATACAAACGAAGAATACTTGATAGCACTTGTGCAGCAGAGGCAGCAGCATTGCTTATGTATATAAATTGTGTATCATTGGAAATTAATAGCTCCACCCTTTTGGATTTAACTGATTGCTTCTGGAATATGATAACGCCAACCACACCCAGCACCAAAATATAGAAAATTTCAACTGGTTTTATTATTGATACAAAATATTATTAATAATAAGGATATTAATTGTAATTAGGAAAATTAAAAATTGTTTCTATTCTACCAAAACAATTGGTTTAATTTTAATAGAACTTGATTTTTGTTGCAGACATTTTTTTTATTAAGGTGTGGTCATTATAATTAATTTTTTAATTTCAATATAAATGTATGTATTTAGATATAAATTAATGAAAAATAAGAAAAAATTGGTTTAAGAGGGTAAAATTATAATTGGTGTTTGTTATATGTGATGCTTAAATGCTCGTGCTATGTTGAAATGCATACACATTATTCCAGAATCAGAACAGTATAGCCGTATATTTGCAGTGTCGGTATGCCATATGTCTTTTGTCATGATGAGAATCTTCCATGATAAAGTTTACTTACTAACATTTTTTGAATATTGAAGAAATTTTTCGAATTACATTTTTAAGCATACCGCCAAAGCTATGAAAAATTTTTGCGTTAACCAGTGATTTCGAGTAATATAACTATTATATTTTTATCAACACCTATCATTACTAAAATCATTAGTCGTTAGTGATGGATTGCCGTGCTTGCTTAACAACACAATCTGCTAATATTGTACTGTATGTATATATAAAAATTAGACCAATGAAATTTTCAATCAAAACATTTTCATTTTGGGTGGGGATTTGCATAATTGTAACGATGAGCAATTGATAAGCAACGAAATGAATTTATACTTGTGCTGCAAACTCACTAGATAGATTATTATTTTTTGGGAAAATAAAAAGGTATTTTTCTTTTCTGCTTTTTGGCACACTGTTGCTTATCAGCTGTGAACTTATTTATAAAGAATTGAACATGACGAAAAGAAAGACAATTTTTGAAATTGAACTTGTGGATGTAGTTTATTTATAAAGGCATTGGATAAAAGCATACGAGCATGATGAAACTAATATGAGCAAACATATGGTGATATAAATACAGTACATTATATTAATGATCCTAATAACTTGGTGTAATGCATTCGTTAAAGCAAACATTATGCATGCAAAATTATGGGCATGAAAGGTACGTGATTTCCGCACTATAATGGATTATGTGGCGCATGTTCAGACGAAAAACCAAGAGTGCACTCACATTAGGTATTTGTATGAGTTTCTCCCTTCAAATTCATGTGACAATATGAACATTGCCCATCACACGGATATGTCAATATTCGGAATTTCAAATAAAATGCCATAACGTCAATATATAATTTTTTAAGGTTGAGTAAAAGTCGTTTTTAGTGTAAAATATATTATTGTAAATTAGTCGATTGAAAACTAATTTTATATGAGTAGGAAATTGTTCAAAAAAGATCGTATCAAAAGAGAACATTTTGTACAAAAATTTTTGATCAAAAATATTTAAATTTTGTATTCAATACGACTGCGCTTCATATTAGTTGAAACCAAGCATGTTTCTCTCAATATTGCTTTTCAAAAATTGTGATACAGGTGAATAAAAGCATTTGTCAGAGATTTATTTGCTTCAGACACTATTTTATATTTACACATTCTTTGTTCTTATTTTAAACTAATTTATGCTTTTTTTTTTTTAACTAATTTCAGAATGTTGATCATAAAATGCGTTTCCGTTCTAAGAAAGGACAACTTCCATTTATTGAGCTTAATGGCGAAGAGATTGCAGATTCGGCCATAATAATTAAGGAATTATCTGCACGATATGAAAAAAATTTAGATGCTGGATTGACTTCAGAGCAACGTAATGTGTCATATGCAATGATAGCCATGCTTGAGAATCATCTCATTTGGATAATATTCTATTGGCGTGCCAAATATCCTGATAATGTTTTAAAAGGTTACAAAGTGAATTTACAACATGCGCTTGGACTACGTTTGCCAAATTCCATATTGAACTTTTTCTTCAAAATTACTTTTGGTAGAAAGGTTAGTATATAGAGTATAATACTACATATATAGCTCTGTAAGGTGTATTTTTGTAAGCGCATAAATATGTGATATAATTCAGTATAAAAATTAAAGAATATGTGAAAAGTTATTGGAATTCTAGTATATTCGCTTACAAAAATATTGCTATTGAATAAATGTCATATTTATACAATATTTTACGAGGATATTCTAGTGAGAACAGTGTATCAAGTGTAGTGTCAGGCATATGTTATGGGAAAAGTAAATTTATAGACCAATAATATTGACGCCTACATTCATGTATAACTGTTCTCAATGATATGACAACCCCAGTGAATGTATAAATATGCGCATATATATATGATGATTCTGTTGCGACTATCATTGGGTCTGGATCATAACAGGATCATCCTATTACTTTAAACATTTACAAAACGAGCAAATTTTTCAACAATAGTGGTTCCAGGGTACAAAAAAATTGAAAGCTCATGGAATTGGAGTACATAGCAATGAAGAAATTGAAGAATTTGGCAAGAATGATCTAAAAGTACTCAGCGAAATGCTTGCTTGCAAGCCCTTCTTTTTCGGAGATGAGCCAACAACTTTGGATGTCGTTGCGTTTGCTGTATTATCTCAATTGCATTACTTGTCGAAGGAGATAACATATCCTCTTCGTGATTTCATGACAGAAAAATGTCCCAACTTGGTCGGACATGTTTCCCGAATGAAAGAAAAGTGTTTCCCAGATTGGGATGAAATTTGCACAAAATTGGATTTAAATGCTCATATTCCAAAACCAGAGTAAGATGAATAGAATAAAATTATTAATTTATAGTTGTTGCGCTATTATAAAATTATTATATTATATTTTAGGCCAGAGACTAAGGAAGGCAAAGAAGGTGGCGGTGAAATGGAAAAATCAAATGAACAAGAAATTGAAAATGACAAAATAGAAAAAGAATTGGAAAAAGAAAAGGTGAGTAAATTTGAAACATAAAATATTATAATCATATTTTTTATATACCTACATTTGATTGTTACAGTCCAATGAAAAGGAAATATCCGAAGAAAACAAAGAGAAGGAGGAAGCAAAGTAAACAAAACATTAAGTCTAGGAATATTGTAAAGGACATGCATTTAAATAATCACTCAAAGTAAATTATACAAATTTGGAAACTTTATATACACGCAATATACATATATACATATATATATATATATATATATATATATATATATATATATATATATGCATAAACATATATATACATTTATATATTAGCATAAAAAAATATTAATAATAGTATATATAAGAAAATGAAACTTAGTTAAAAAGAAAATAACAACTTTTTTCGACAAAGTATGATTCTACGTAACCGACCGTAACACTATCTTTATTTTATTATGAGAAAAAAAAAAATACATACATACATATATGATTATTATATTGTTTACCTCCAAATCTTAAGAATATACACAAGAAATTATGATTAAGAGTATTTTTATACAAAATAAAATACATTTTGTGTTTGTAATAATTTTGTTTCCAAAAAAAAAAAAATTATATTTGTTAAAAAATCATACACACACACATTTTACTGAGATTTGTTCAAATTTCATTCGTGCATTTATTCGAAATACTCAAAACGTTAGCATTATTAAATCATAATATTTTCATCAATGTAAGATATAAAAGTGTATGTTGGTTTTCATTAAAACAAATTTGTGTATGTCTGTTCGTGCGTATCAAAACCAAAAAAACAAAAAATTGTTACAAATTGTTGCCAATTTCTAAAAAAATTTTAATGGAAAAAATCGACAAAAAAAAAATAAGTAAAAAGAAAAACAACTCCATCATTTTTCAATGTTCAATAATATATGTATGTTTTTATTTAGTATATCTATTGCTATTTGTAAATTTCTTTGTTCTCATAACATTGCCACTTGTAAGAGAGAATATTTCCTTGCTAGTTTTACTACTAACAAAGTAAGCGACCGAACAGACGATATTATCTAATTTTGTTTTTTTTTTTCATTCTTTTTTCTTTGTATCCATACATAATTATACATATAATCGAATACACATCATCTTAATTCGAATTCAAAGTACACCGATGACAAAAACATATTTCGCATCACACACATACACACAAATTTATGTAGAGCAATGTCATTGAATTATGTATTAAACGTTATTTTGTAAGTTTTTATCACAATATTTCTAATGTAGCTCAGTGTTTTATATAATGACATATATATAACATACATCTTAATAAATATGCTTCTTAAAAAAAAAGTGGGTTGTATTTTGTATCCTTTTTCTTTGCTTGTTGCCCCACCAAGTAGGGTGGGAAGCTACAGGTAAGTATTTGATGTGGAAAACATGGGTCCCTAACCCAAAGATGACATTCTGAGTTTAGATGGTACGCAAAATTATCACACATAGATTAAGCACCTCGTGGACCAAAAGGGTTCATAGAACAGACCAACAAAAATTTACAAAATTGCAAAACTCATAAATTTTACGCCTTAAAACGATTATAAAATTCTGATTAGATTAGATGAAACCATAACCTATTTGGCTGACCATGTAGATCAAGGCCTTTCTAAGAAAAATAGCTTTCGATTTTTTTGATGAAATTTTTAAAAGAACAAAACGCTTTATTTTATTGCCAATACAAAGTATATAAATATGTTTCAATTTTTCACGACATTCAAAATACGAATTGCTCAATTATGTAAAACGCGACGAGACAAATCACTTTGATTAGCATGCATGCACAAAACCAAACTTCATTGTTTCGATTTTTCATAATTTGCCAGTAAATTTGTCTACAAATAGTACGTAGAAAGAGTTTAACGCCTGCCTTGTGTTATGTTAAGCTTTAGTTTGCCAAAAATTTCATAAGCGTTTCAAGCATTAAAATCTGCGAATATGTTCTACTATTGGGGCGCATCGAAGACTATGTGAAATTAGACCAATGAAAAACAACCCCAAATTGGAAATGAAGCACGGCTCCAAACTAAATATGAAATATAAACACCGGTCTGGTATGGTATGGTATTGGTGAATTCACATCCTTAAATATTTCTATCGCCGTCTAATCTAAGCCATAAAACCTTATTCGGCTAAGAGTTAAGTAATGATATTAGATTTCTGAACCATCCTGCTCGATGTTTATGTCATTCTTCTGGTGAAATAAATCGTTAATACGAACAAAATTAATCGATCATTTAGCGCTTCAATACGAAGGTTTTTGGGCTAAACACACAATATGTTCGATTACAGGTTTTATATTCAATTTCTATTTATTTAAATATGTACATATGTCATCCTACTACAAATGAACGTATCCTAGGTCTAATTATGCGATTGAGTAGAAACAATATTGATTAGAATAGCATAGTTTTTCTATCGACAGATATATATATTATTTAGATATAGAGGTTGATAGGTAATATATTTAGTCATTGCATGTGAAATGAATTTGAAATATATATTTATAACTTATTGAATTAGAGTTTAGCACGAATGATATTGAGATTGCATGTCTAATGTAACAATTTCATATCAAAGAATATCACATAGTGCAATGTGAATGGTGTGCTCCATTTATAGTATAGAGTCACATGTGAGATTGAATAATTCGAAAAACTAGAACATGACCAATCAGTTATTTTTTTTAAGTTTAGCAGATATCTTTTCTGTTTATCCAACAATATTTAAAGAGTTAATTGCTCGACGAGAAGTACCAACACAAATACTTTTACCAAGTGATGCAGATTGGCAAGAACGAGTTTATTACCGATTGTTGGAGGTTCAAAAAAGAGTCAATGAAACATCGAATCTTGGCTCGTAAGTATACATTAGTAGTTAAATGTGTAAACAAATGGTTTTCTGTTTATTGTACAAGTGCGACAACTCGAAAAAAGTGTAATTCGTCAGAAAACGAATTTAAAGTTTTCAAAGTACGTAGCTTTATTCAAGTGATACAATAATACATTTTCCATTTATAGCCTTTAAGTGAAAGTAATACGAAAAAAAATAAAGAGAAATGCGTTTTCTATGCTAATGTGCAGTTATAATAACATAATAAATTGTGACCTCGATGTGATTTGAAAATAGACTAATGCTATGTCTACACGAAAGTGACTTTGGGCTATTTTTGCTAAAAAATACGTCTTCATTGCATTTAAATTTTCGTATGTCAAATGGCAGCTAAGATAAAACTCCGTTATTTTCTTTAAAAAAAAATATTGCATTTCAATGAGGTTTGTTTTACAACAAAAAAAAAAGTTTTATTTTAGTAATGAACTAACTAGTGAACAATTTTTAAGCTTTTTATTATAATAGAAAGTGCGAAAAATTAATGCAATAAAAATTCGTAATAAAAAGTTCATTGTTTGTAACCGATTTGCACTAAAATTCTATTTTCACTTTGTGTAGACGTGATTTTTACAATTAAACCGGCTTTTTCAGCTGTACCACTTGTGTGATATATGCAATATATTACTATGCATCTGTATCATGGTATGTACGATTATATTTATCCCGTTTCACATTGTTTCAGTTCAACTGAAGATGTAACCATATGTAAAACACAACCACCAGTATTTGATCCATCTCGTGCAGTACAAAGATGGTCACCATCAACATCACCCGATGGTCTTCATTACACCAACCGCCGGAAATGTGTCACAACAACGAAAATTGCATTAAAGGGTAGCAATATTTGGAGTCTAGATAGCATTTGTAAAGCGGCGAAATTGTTAAAAGTACCACCACTAATGGTACATTTTGAAAGTGAACATGAAATGAGGAAAGTGTATTCTTTAATATATGACGTATTCAGATGTAAATATATAATTTCAAATGCCGACGTGATTTGCACATTTTATTAAGCAAATCTTTTAATTTCATTTGCAGATAAATTCGTATTATCTAACGCTTTAAATGAGATATCATTTTTTGAAAATTATCCCCAGGTAAGAAGCAAGAAAATACTTACATACATCATTATATAACGTATGAAATTTGGCATTAATTCATTTATTAGTTAATACAGGGTGATTTTTTAGCAACTTTCTTTTTGGCAACACTGTTTTTGGCAGCTCAGCTGTTTTCATGTAACATGTTACTGTCAAACATGTTCAGTTTGGTCTATAATTTAACCATGAATCGACTTACAAACGAACAACAATTGCAGATTATTGAATTCTATTATAAAAATTCATGCACGGTTAAGAAAGTGCATCTTGCACTTCTTCCATTTTATAGTCAAATATGGTTAATTGGCTGCATAGATCGTGTGATTTAACGCCTCTAGACTATTTTTTGTGGGGCTATGTTAAGGCTCGTATTTATAGCGACAAGCCCGCAACGGTTGACGCACTGGAAGCCAATATTGAAGAATTTATTCGTGAGATACCGGCCGATATGTTGGAGAGTATGCCAAAAAGGGACCCAGCGTATGAATCATTTGAGGCGCAGAAGCGGTTAACATTTACATGAAATCATCTTTAAACATTGAATTATATAGATCGTTCTATCGACTCAAATGAAGATTTCATATATTCCTCTAAATTTTATGTTTGTATTGTTTTTAAAATCAAATCCGAAGGCTCTTAGAAAATTTCCCTGTATAACACTATAGAGTCCATTAAAAGAACTTTTTCTTATATCCTATATCAAAGATAGAAGTGAATTTCGCTTATCGATTAAAATTTTTCTTTTTGAAGGGGAAAAAATGTAACAAAAGAATGGCTTGTAAGAAATGATGATCACTTTGCTCCATCGTATTCAATGGCTAAACTACATGAATTACGATAAGTTCTTTATTCCAAATTTGAAAAGATGGTTTCAAGGAAAAACATTTGGCTAAACCGGGGATGTTGTTGCTGAAACAAATGCCTATTTTGTAGACTTTCCGAAATCTTATTATGCTGATGCTATTAAGAAAATTGAAAATCACTGGAAAAGAAGAAATTTTGCAAAAAAAATTGCGTTTTCTTTGTTAGACCTTAGACTTATCTCCCCATGCAGCATTTACTATTAGTATATGAGTGTGGGTGCCGTAGCTCAGTGGTTAGTGCGTTGGCCTTCTGATCTGTAGGTCGTGGGTTCAATCAGCGGCTGAAACATAAACTTAATATCGAAAAGATTTTGCTTTCGAACGGTACACATCTTTCAGTAAGCAATTAGCAATTCTTCCGGCAGTAACAAATTGCCATGGAAAAGCTTCTAAAAGAACTCTGCGACAAAACTCTGAAAAAATGATATCACGAGGGTTCTGACGTTCGGAACCGGCTAAAATAAGTAGATCAATCCTAATACTGTCCAAAATTTAACACGTACAACAGTGCTGGAAGAGAAGCTCGGTCAACGAGACCTGCGGGGCTTATAAGTGTCACATAATTATTTAGTTTATTTTTTATTTGAGTGTATCATGTGTAAATTTTAAAGCACACTTCAGCAACCGAAATGTTTAAGATTACAAATATTTTTTAAATTCAAACTGGATCTTGTTTACTATTTACCATTAGTTTATGACTGAACGCAATCAAGTCTGGATTATGCTTTATGAACTTTATGTACGACACTTTACCAAACGAAATGCTGAAGAAGTTGTCCTAGAAACTAAGTTGTATCGTGAAGCACATGTAGATGGTAAATATATATATTTTATTGTATAAGTTTATAATGTAAATAAGTACAATTTTGTGGTCTTTTAGAAATAGCCGAGTGTCTGTGGAAATATCGTATACGATTAGCTGCATCAATATCAAGAATGCGCATAAAATATGGAGCACACACATTGAATGAACTGCTACCAATTCATTTGAGAAATGAAAAGGTTGCAATCGCAGTAACAAATCGTTCTATTACTGGATGGATTAATCCCTTTTGCCTACGGTAATTCAATTATATTTCATTATATGCAGATAGAGATATGTATGAGTAAATATTTTTCAAAAAGACACCCTTGCCCAAACATCTATCAAACCATCTAACTTATGTATATAAATCTTATTCTCATTAATAATTATCATAGGAATAGAGCAACAGTGGATAAATTGCTATGTGATTTGGGATTTGAATTGCAGCCACAAGATGCAGAATTGCCTTTGGCTTCGAAGCAATTCCAATGGGACAATGTGTGTTCACTATGCTTGACATGTATACCGGACGACAGGAGCGATTTCACTAAGTTGGAAATTATTAAAAATCACAGTTTTATCATGCAGGTAAATATTTTCTTATTAATTTAGTTTTTGTTATTACCTTGAAATATATACATAATTCATAGCCATTTAAGAAACCACAAATTTTTATGATTGGTGTTTAAAATTTTCAAAGCTCCATAAAAACAAAAATTTATCAAAAACTGTGTTTAGGATTTTTTTTTAAATTTTATTTTTGGTGTTTAGGAAATTTGTGATTTGTAAAAATTTTCTAATTTTTTTGTGTCTTTCTCTAGGATAAAACCTTCTCATATGGACCAGCAATTATGTCGCGATTACTTGACTATTTTCAATTAGATGGTGATATCCTTCAAACACATATAGTTTCGCCAAGATCAACAGCATATCTTGCTGCGCTATTTTCCTATGTGCATCGTGTAAATAATTTTTATGTCTACGGAGCCGGAGCAAATCTGAAAGAGTACCGAAAATATATGGAAACTCTGGGAATTACTAATGTTCGGATCTATGCTGAATCGTTTACATCATTTCCATTGGATTCGAAACGATTTGCAAGTGTAGTCGGTATTTTTGCAACACCACCCAATTCGTATAGTGCAATTTTCGATCCTATCGATTTAATATGTTCTCGGGGTGGAGATTTGAAAATGCTCGAAATATTAACCGAATCGGAAGTTAGTAATACTGGAAAAAATCGTATTTCCCTTATCTTGGAGGAACAGCTGTTTACTTTACAAATGGCCATGTCTCGGCCACAAATTCAATTTATTTTATATGAAACACATTCAATAGTTAAAAGCGAAAATCAAGATATGGTAAAGTATGCAATTAAATTAATGAATGAAATCTCATTGAAGAAACATCGCCATGCATATCGTGAAAGAAAACGTTTAGAGGCTATAGCTGAGGCGGAAATTGCAAATATACCGTCGGCGGCTTTTAGTGCAAACTCGCCCAGAAAGAAAAAATTATTATCCGCCAGTGGAGAAAAGTCCAAATCACAAATGTATTTGGATTCTGCAAATATTGTAGATTGTATCAAGCAAGCGCTGACGCATAACGAAGATAGTGAAGAAAATGTAGTGATACCAGATGTTGATGAATTTGTGGAAGAATCTATACCTGATATTTGTACAAATCAAGACAATTGTGTGAATACGAAAACAACTAGTTGTTTCATGTCCTTAATTCGCAGGAAAACTATTACGTATTTAAATGCCAAGTATTTGATTCAAATGGCTGAGAATCGTGGCCTATTTGGAAAAGCAAACACTAATAAAACAACGACAAAAACGAAAGTAATAAAAACGCAAGAAACCCATACAGCCAACACTGCCAAACAGAAGTCATGTCGTAAAAATAAGAAATTTAATATAAATCTCTTGGTAATTGAATATTTATTATGAATATTTATTTATATTTATTATCGTCACAATTACAGATGAAACGTCTAATGCAGCAAACAAGCGCAAGTTATATACGATCACTTTTGAATAAGAAATCATCTGAAATTAGACCGCTCTATTTCAACTTTAGAAGAAGAGAGTGTTATCGACATGTTATTACATCGAAATTGAAGGTAAATTTATTGAGAATATTTCCATAACCATATAAATATTTCTACCTTACAGTTTTCACATTATTTTCTTCGCACAAAATATTGGTGGCATTATGCTTTAAAATGCATACGAGAAACAAAATCGAAAAAACATCAGTTGAATCATTTGAATAATTGCAAGAAAACACTAACAAGATATCCATATCCTATACATATACATAATATTAGAATGTCATCGTCGTCGTCATCTACTTAATGTTTTCAATATTGTTCAACGTTCAATATTGAATCTTAATTTTACCATAAGCGAAACAAATTCACCACGTTATGGAACTATAGCATACCTTTCAAAAAAAGAGTTTCAATCAGCTTTCATACAAACAATAGAAACAAAATGATTTATTATTGTTAATATTATTCCACTAAATATTGTATTAATAAGATAAAAAATAAATAAATATGTGGCACTTAAAGCCCCAAAGGGCTCATTGGCAGAGCTTCTCTTCCATTACTGTTGTGCGTCTTAAATTTGGACAGTATTAGATGGGACCTACTTATTTTAGCCGGTTCCGAACGGCAGAACACTTGTGACATCACTTTTTCGGGGATTGAACAACGACCTACAGATCAGAAGGCGAACACACTAACCACTGAGCTACGGAACCCATTAATGAGATAATTATTATTAATATGCAGCATAATTATGAGAATTAAAATTATTGTACTTATTATTTTTATCACTCTTATCGCAATCGTCGAACATCGAGTCGACTAAAAATTTGTAACATCGAAAAAAGCAGACAACACTTTTTTGAGTGATATAAATAAATCTGTTATGAAAAGTAAAGAAAGATCTATTTCACAATTGTTTAACGATGTTCACCAGTTTGACAGTTTTTGAATGATGTCATACCTTTAATCACAGGACGTAATTTTTTAAAGATGTAATGAAAAATTATTATTCTTACTTTAATTAAATATCAAAATGAATATTAAAATATTAATAAACCAAATAAAAAAACAAGGATGAAAGAAATATACGAAGAATTGTTGCAAAGATCGCAGCAATCTAATCCATATAAATGTATGTACTTATATATAATGTTTTTATCTGCCTTAATTTATTTGATATCACCTTGTAGAAGGCAGGCCGTATAATATTGTTTGCATCGACTGTCCTCAAGATATTTTAACAGACATGACAAGGGTAGTGTAGCAAAAATGAGTATAGCCTATAACGAGGCCAATAAAGAACATATGTATGTGTAAAGTTTCATTAAAATAGTTTCAGGAATGATTGTCGTAGGCGGAAGACTACGTAAGTTAAGCTGAAGCCCCATACCAGATTTTTCAGGCGTTGGGGTTTTCGAACTCGTCCAGGCCATGCAGGTTTTTTAGGCGAGCAACTTCACATCGAACTGAATTATACAACGGGCGTGGCTTAACCATTTCTTATAAAACTAGGAGCCTTTACAATACTAATCCACACCTTAAAAATGGTCCTACCTTGAAATTATCGATATGGAAGCTACAATGAATAATAGGACTTTTCTCTCGAAAACTCCAAGCATTCGCTCATCCGAGGTGCATATTGTCCAGGCTTCAGCGCCATATGTTAGGACAGGCATGATGAGAGACTTGTAGAGTGTAGTTTTCGTTCTTCGAGAGAGGGCTCGACTTCTCAATTGCTTACTTAGCCCAAAGTAACACCTGTTAGCAAGAGTTATCCTACGCATGATCTCCAATCTGACGTCATTACTGCTGTTAATGCTGGTTCCAAGATAGACAAAGTCCCTTACTACTTCAAAAGCGTAGTTGTCAACAGTGACGTGCTGTCCAAGACGCCGGGACTCTTTGTTTGTTGATACTAGATACTTCGTCTTGCCCTCGTTCACCGTGAGACCCATCCGACGCGACTCTCTTTCCAACTCTGAGAATGCTGCACTGACTGCTCGCGTGTTCATGCCGATTATGTCAATATCGTCGGCATACGCTAACAGCATGACACTTTTGTTGAAGATAGTGCCATTATGTCGTAGATCAGCAGCTCGTATTATTTTCTCCATAATAAGATTGAAGAAGTCACACGATAACGAATCACCTTGTCTGAAACCCCGTTCGGTATTAAACGGTGCGGAGAGGTCCTTCCCAATTTTCACTGCACAACAGGAGTTATGCAGTGTCATTCTACAAAGTCGAATGAGCTTTGCAGGAATACCGAACTCAGACATTGTTGCGTAGAGGTAATCCCTTACCGGACTGTCGAAAGCGGCTTTATAATCAACAAATAGGTGGTGTGTGACGATCTGTTCTTCTTGGGTCTTCTCCAGGATTTGGCGCAGTGTGAAAATCTGGTCGATGGTGGATTTACCAGGTCTGAAGCCACACTGATACGGTCCGATCAGGTTGCTGAGCATAGGCTTCAACCTTTCACAGAGTACGCTCGATAGAACCTTGTATGCGATGCTCAGGAGACTTATTCCACGATAGTTGACGCAAATTGTGGGGTCTCCTTTTTTATGTACAGGACAGAGAACACTGAGCCTCCAATCATCAGGCATGCTTTCATCCGATCATATTCTGCTTATGAGCTGGTGCATGCGGGTGAGCAGCTCATCGCCTCCGGTCTTAAACAACTCGGCAGGCCATCAGCACCTGCAGCTTTGTTGTTCTTCAGCCTTAAAATGGCCGTTTCAACCTCGTCATAGTCGGGTGGTGGAACATCAACACCATCATCTGTAATTGGGGTTATCGGGCATTCTCCTCCACTGGCGGAATTGTTCGTAGCATCGCCATTCAGTAACGTGGAGAAGTGTTCCCTCCATAGGCTCAGTACACTCTGGACATCTGTAACCAGATTCCCATTTCCATCACGACAAGAAGAGGCTCCGGGATTTAAACCTCCACTCAGGCGCTTGATCTTTTCGAAGAATTTTCGAGTCTCATTCTTGTCGGTACACATCTCTATCTCCTCCTTTTCTCTCTATAGCGCTCCTTAACAGCTCGCGTTTTTTTCTGCACACAGGGTTTTTCTGTAGGCGGCGTCTTTCTCTGCGGTAGCGTCGCGACACTCCTGATCATACCACTCATTCCTCAGAGGCCGGTAGTAACCGATTACCTCCTCGGCAGCAGTAGTCATGGAGTGGGATATATGTGTCCACCGTTCGCATGTATCATCAAGTGGGGGAGTGTTCTGCATAAGCAGATCCGATAGTCGAGTGGAAAATGCATCTGCTGTCTCTGGTGATCGCAGCTTACTGACGTCGAGCTTTCTCTGTGTGGAACTTCTCTTGTTATTTGCGACACATAAGCGTGTGCGCACCTTAGCTGCAACAAGGTAGTGATCCGAGTCGATGTTGGCACCACGGATCGATTTCACGTCCATCACACTGGAAGCATGCCTTCCGTCAATCACCACATGATCAATTTGGTTTCTTGTACGTTGATCTGGAGACAGCCATGTCGCTTTGTGGATGTCGAGATGCTGAAATCTGGTACCACCAATTACCATGTTTCGTGCTGTGGCGAAGTCGATCAGCCTCATTCCGTTATCGGAGGTGTTCTGGTGGAGGCTGAATTTTCCGACAGTTGGACCAAAGGTACCTTCATTGCCCACCCTGGCATTAAAGTCGCCAAGCACGATTTTGATATCGTGGCGGGGGCAGCGGTCATAAGCTTCTTCGAGGCCCTGAAAGAAGCTCTCCTTGGTCACATTGTCCTTCTCATCCGTCGGAGCGTGGGCACATATAAGGCTGATGTTGAAGTATTTTGCCTTGATGCGGATTGTGGCCAGCCGTTCGTTCACAGGCGTGAACTGTGAGACAAGATGTCGTAGTCTCTTGCTGACCAAAAATCCACATCCTAATTCTTGCCTTTCAGCATGGCAACTGTAGTAGATGTCACAGGACGCTCTTTTGGAGCAGCCCTGTCCTGTCTATCGCATTTCCTGGAGAGCGATGATGTCAGCTCTGTATTTTTCGAGGACATCAACCAGCTGGATAGAGGCACCCTCCCTATAAAGGGACCGGACATTCCAGGTGCATATCCGTAAATCATTGTCCTTTTTTCGTTTGCGGGGGTCATCAACAAAAGCGGTTGTCCTTATCCGAGGCATATTTGTTTTTTTCATTGGGGGGTTTTTATGTGGCGGGTCCCAAACCCAACGCACATTCTCTAACCGAGGAGATTTTCGCCACTCACTTCAGCCGCCTCCCAGCGGGTGCCAGGAAGACGTTGCCCGGTGGTCGCCACATGGAGGGCCCCCATTAATAATAATGAAAGCGCCATCACATAGTAAGCAGAGCAAGCTATATGACTACCCCTCATTAACAAATAAAGGTATCATCACATAGCGCTCAGATCAAACTACATGACAGCCAGTGAGTTGACTTGCGATGAGTTCAACAAGGATTGCGCTAGCCCCACCCGGTTGAGGCAGTTAGACACGTTACCTTGCGAAAACACCACCAGACCACCAAGAAATACATCAAGAAAATACTTTTCTATATTTTCGGAGCTTCTTTCAAGCGGTTACAAACGTCTGACCGAAATGAGGTAAGCAACCTATATTCAGCCGAATTTCATGATTTTTATATACCGTGAGTTCCTAGAACAAGAATTCTTAGAACGCGTATCATGTTAAACGCCTTCTGGGAATATTTACTTCTATTTTCAATTTATTATTCTAATTTTAGCGCTACTAACTACCAAAACAAAGTAATGACGAAGTCGAAGTTATTCGCCCAGCATTGGGTGGAACAATGGAAGTGTGACAAAATGTAAACGACCATCCCAATATCAAGCCAAACGTAGCAACAATATAACGTAAAGATCAGCAGATTGTTCAATTTTTCGAACAAAATGCCCAACGCTTATGTAGTCGTAATACACAGGGCAACTGAAAATTTACACACCGATTGGAGCAAAGTTATTTACGAATCCATTGATTCGTACTTGTTATACAGCAGCAATCAGAACCGTAGTGCCCACAGTGAAACACCCACAGACGTTTAATGTCGACGGTGCCTTTTTTGAACGTGGTTTTGCTACATTAATCATATTCACAACAATACTGACCGCCAACCGTATGTGCCATTTATATCAACGTGCACTATTAACCACGTTTGTGCATCGCATGCAAAGAGCCGGCGCAGCCACCAATTGGGCCATCGTTAATGCACTTTTCCAACGGACTACACGAAAAAAATGACCCATAGTATGCCTAGCCGTTGGGACCGAATTATAGAGCTTCAAGGAGAGTGGATGAAATATTGATGTTGATGCTCATTAGAAAAGGGAACAATAAAGCATTTTATGAAAAACAGACCAAACAGAGTATCATTTTTTCATTATTTCCCATTTATTTTCTACCGTGAATCACACTGTTGGTCGATGGACGACAGCTCTGATATGGGTGGTTATTACAACAAATAGTTTCGATTGTACGAATTATTCGAAATACGAATGAAGTCGCTTGGCTTTTTGTTACTATGAAATTTTAAATTTCAAATTAGAATATTCAAAATATTTCATATTCGAAAGCAAAAACTTAAAATGAAAACGATATTTAAATAATTACGTTCTTAATTTTCATTTTTTCCATAGTCACCGATTCCTCGAAAATGATCAGTGTGACTCGATATCAGAACGGTAACCTTACCTTATTGTACGTCCCGAACGTTTGTTTTCCGAAAGAGTTGAATATTCTTCGAACACGATTCTTTTGTTGGATATTTTTTTAATTCCACCCCAATCTTCTTTAGAAAATGTATCATGTGAAATATATATATAGTCAAATTTTTAGTTGCCTTTATTACTCGCAATATAGCATATATTAATGATAATGACATTTTGAACTACGAAGAATTCTTTTATAATAATTATTTTTATTTAAGATTGAATAAGATTATGATGGATTCTTATGTTATCATTTGCAAATAAGTGCAAATTATAATGGTAAAGCATTAATTTTTTTTATTTTATATTTGTTTTTCTTTATTTGACAGGACTCCAGTAAGGGGTGCTTTAGCAGAGGACAATTCTGAATATTTTTGCATGGGTGTGTGTGTGTGTATTTGTGTAAATATATATATATATATATATATATATATATATATATATATATATATATATATATATATATATATATATATATATATATATTTATATTTACTACGATAGTATACATTAAAGGATTTATTAACTAAATACAAATTTTTAACTTATAATAAGCATATCTAATGTATGTATGCATGTATGGAAATGACCATGACAATCTACCTTATTCGTTACAAACGTCTGAATGTTTATCCCAAGCAGAGATCTGAAAATAGATATACAGATGTTCTTCAATAAAAACAAAATCATAACTTTTATAGAATTACAATATACTTACTTGGCAACTTCTGCTGCAATACCACTGGTTACCGCAACCTGCACAGACAAAGCGTGCTTCATGTGTTTTACATTCCTGACACAAATGCATATTTTCTTCTGCCAACTTATTATTGCGGATATCTTTCAAAGTTAGTTTCTCATATTCACGTGCATCGATGTACACCGAGTTTTGCTGAGCATTCTAATATCAATTTTATTTTATTTTAATCTTATTTGATCGTCCTTCATAAATGAATATGAAGACTTAGACTTACCGTGTGTAAAGCTGATCTTAGCAGTTCTGATTTTGATGGGTAATCATTTTGTAAAAATCGATTATCAGCCGTAATTGGTGTTATTGACACCTCATTACAATATCCATCGTTGATATTTTGTAATCGATAAACGTTTCCTTGATTTTCATTATTCAATTTGTATTCTTGCGAATATTGTTGTGTGGAGCGTCTTGGATGTATTGAATTACTAGCATGCGACGAAGTGCTTAACAATTTCTCCAATGTCGGTGTACAATTGATGCTCGAGGAATTGTAAGGAGCTTGAATGGATAACTCATTTACTGAATCAGCGGAGTGAGTTAACTAAAATGTATAAAATACTAGATAAAAAATCAATTTCAATACTACCATAGACAATCGATACTTACATGCGAAGATTTGCTAATGTTTGTCATATTGGACATTGATGCCTCATGCATTTTAATTCGTTTACCAACACGAGGCAATAAATCGGGATTTTTTTGGCGAAAATCTGCAATTATACTTTTGACATCTTTGAATGGACCCTGTCGACCAACATTCGACTTAACCTTGCTCTCCAAATACTGATACGATTGCATTAAATGCGGACTTGTCAGTGCCGGAGAAGAGGAACGTTTTGTATTTAAATTATCTTTGGCAGAATTATCAATTCTTGGTAAGATATTACTTGACACTAGAATACTGAAAATATTACATAGATAAAATTAATCACTGAAAAGCAAAATACACACAACTTGTTTATAACTACATACCTTTGAAGTCTGTTAGTATTATTTTTTTCCTTCTCTAAATCTTCTTTTTTCATATTAGCACGATTTTCAATAAGTTTTTGTGTTGTTGTTGTTAAACATGTAGCGGCTCCGGATCGTGTTGTATTTGATTCAGATAAATACATTTCCAATTCTTTTAATTCCGATAAACTACACGCTTGTTGATCGTTCTGAGTTTCTTTTAATTCCATAATATGTTTGTTTCGAACGAGCCTAGTCAATATTTCTTCTTTAACTTTTTTTAAATGCAGCAATCGATTCCATTCTATTTCCTTTGCTTGAAGTATATCGTTTAAAGTTTGAATATCGAGCAATATTCGTGTTATATTTTCATCGATTGCATTAATTGTGTGATTGGAAGATTTTATGTGTTTCCCAACGATTTCCTCATGCTTCGGAAACATTTCATTTATTTCCTTATACAATGAGGACGCACTTCCTTTATCGGGCAAATGCTTCTTACTCTCATTACCACAATCTTTGTTTGATGTTGGTGACGGTGACCTTGGTCTTTTTTGACATTTTGGTTGGGTGTCAACAATAGGTGTCGAATTTTCCTATACAAATAAAATTTTTATTAGTAAAGTACCAATTAGAGTAATCATAGGTAAAATCATTGTCGTTAACCGATTAAAATGCGAGACCGATTAAGTCGGTTGCATTTCATCTATGCAATTTTACTCGCATACAAAGCCGGTAGCGTCAGCGATCAATTGAATATCGATTAACCTACAATGCTTATTGCCGATTTTTTCTGCTGCGAATCCTCTACCACTATTTGATTATCATTTTTCTTTACAATTAATTCGTCTGCAATAGGCTTAGTTTTTTCGGGCGTTATTTCAATATCACTTATATCCAAAGTTACAACTTCAGCTTCAGTTGGCTTTAATGCAACTTTTTCTGGTTCAACAACTACTGGCAACTCTGGTGTTGGAGACCTCTTTTTTTTAACTATATTCTGCAAGTGCTCTCTATATTTATTTCTTCGCTGTTTATTGTTCAACCTTAAAAAAAAAACATAAATAAAAATTAATAAGTTTTACAATAGAGAAACTAAGCATACATAATACCCAGATTTTATAAAACTCAACGCATGAATGATCTCTATACTAACAACGTTTTGTTTTACAGAATCTGTCCTTAAGCATGTACATATGTAATTCCATACCATTTGATAGATCTTTTTTTCGACGTGTTAATAAATTGTCTACTCCTAGGTTGTATTTTGGGTAATTTTCCATTGCGATATTGTTGCGATCTGAAATTATTAGTTGGTAATAGCATAGGTTTGGATTTTTCCGATGTCTTTTGTGATCCAATTGCTTCATTCATCAGGTCATCATATTCTTCATCGCTATATTCGTCGCTGCTTATTAAATTTTCTGGTTCATCATAAATACTCAAGTCCGACATTTTATGCTAATCAAATCTAAAAAGATCAAGACGATGATTATTGATTTAGAAATAGAAACTAATTGTACTGTAATGAAAAACCAAGGTTCAGTTGTGATAGAATGAAGTGGAAGAATAGTCTAGTAATATCTCTTCCTTTGACACATTAAACGTTTTAGCGGTAATTTAAAAAACACAAGGCTCCATATTCAATCTTTGGTCCATAGAATTCGAATTGATATGTTACACTTCCATCTATGCAACAAAATCTGGTTTCCCGCCAAAACAATGATCCTTCTACTAGCATGACGGCTAAGCCTATCCTGCAGACTTCTTATCATCCAAATTGAGCACACTATTGCAGTCGGCATGCATTGCAACAGCCGGGATAACATATTCTCATTTTAATACAACTTTAAGCACAACGAATACTTCAAACCTCGAATAACAATATGGCTTTCTTTCGGAGCCCGATGTTTGATCTCGCCATATTTTGTAAATTTATTTATAAAATATACAATATTTTCGAGTTAATTATCCGAAGCAAAGTACGCGCCGGCAGACAGAAAAAAGAACTTACAACTACTTACTATTCCTTTACTATATAATCGAAATCGAGTTCGATAATATTCTAAACAATTTTATAGCGAAAATATTGTGTTAATAGTGACCTTAACTTTTATTAAATTTAACCAATATTTTATTGGCCTCTGCAAATTTCTTCTGAAGTTGACAAATGCATAATTATTAACTTTGCTAATATCGATAACTTTAAAACAATCGATTATAGTTTCATAATGAAAGTTAATATTTAAGCATGATACATTTTAAATTCATGCGAATGATAGATAATTAACAGTCGATGTTTGGTCATTTATGTAGATATTGTTGTATTAGAGAATTACTTGTACTCAAAATGTTCATGTAATGAGTATAATTTGGTTCGAAATAAATAACTAGATACATTGAATTAAATTATGTAATCGAGACACGATTAGCCACTTTTATAAGTGCCCGTTTGGTCCTGTATTTCGGAAGATACAAAAGCAAAGTGCTAACAAAACAAACTGACTCATTGTTTTGCGTTTTACATTATTTAGAGGTTAATAACATCACCTCACCACAAGTTTAATCAAAATTTACAACCTAAACACGAACCAAAAGTTTAACTTGGCTGTACATAAGAATTTAGGCATATCATAGATATCAAAAGTCCATATAATATTGTTTCAGATTAGAATAGAACTTATACAATTCCATATTTCGCAATTCGAAGTTATTCAGCTACTCAAATACACGGTTGATCAATTTATCATTTGTGTCAATTTGATTTGAATTTTCGAATTTAAAATGTTATTGTCATATTGTTGCGAATTTGAATGGTATTGTGTCACTGGCCAATTTTCCATGGAATTTTGAAAAATCATGTCAGATGTGTTTACATGTTGAGGGGCGTGGCAACAAATTTCATAATTTTTTGGGAACGACAGATGCGTGTTAAGAGATAAAATTATGTTCTTTTTAGCGGTAAACTAATTCTTCACAATAAAAATTACAGAAGAAATTTTGCAAAAATCAATATGGCTCATATATGCGGTACAAATTGGTAAAAGAATCACCTTATCAAGCTGGTCTTTTGCAGCACAATCAAGAATCATAGAATTAGAAGATTGCACTCAGATAGGATTTGTAACCGCTGTGGTGTCACACTGCTACAGCTGCTAGAAAAATTACAAAATGGTGAACAAATTGAAAAGAAAAATGTAAACAATGCAGAATAATGAATTAATCCTTGGACCAATGTGACGTCACCTACACAGCTGTAGAGCCATTAGGAAGGAGAAAAAGTAAATAAAACAAACACATCGGGTAAGAAGAAGAGGAATTCGAAAAGAAAACAAACACAAGCGTTTGACATTGTAGGAGTCAATTTTTCAGTGCGAGTTTACCTCTAGTTGTCGTTTGAACTGTCTAAACCCGATTTGCAGTTTTTCAGTCAAATTTGAATGTAGTTTAAACTAAGTTTAAACGCCCAATCTAGCTGTGTTAAACTAAGGTTAACCTATCAGTTGTTCAGCTGTCTGTTCTTAAACTTCAGGAAATCTTTTCTTGCTGCGGTTTATACTAAGTTCAACTTTTAATTCCATTTAATTAAATTAGTTTAAATCTAGTTTAAATTTGTACTGAAAAACTGGCCCTAGGGAAAGAGATTGTGACATATTTTGCGCAACCAAGAGAAATCATTTACAGTTGCTCTGCCTTCATTATAATATCTTGCTATCAGCCAATACTGATCGTGAAACCGCTCCCATAAAGTGTACTTTGTCACATTTCATGCCATTGTGCACATTAGCAACTCTGTGTGCATATTTATTGTGTCCAAAACATTAGTGTTCTGCGACAAGATATAATTTGCGTGTGAAGTCAACTGTTCCTATTAATCATCAGTAATTTTTATTTCGTACATTTAGAATAAAAATTAAAGTGGTTACAAGACGCTATAATGGCTTCTTATGTGCGAGCTATGTATGATTTTTCTGGAGAACCAGGATCATCGGAAATATCAATTACGGCTGGAGAGGTTTTGACTGTTACTCGCACAGACGTGGGGGAGGGTTGGTGGGAGGGTAAGAACAGTAGTGGAAAAGTTGGACTTTTTCCTGCCGCTTATGTTGAAGTCATGTCGGCAGCAGATGTGCAAAAGCAAAACACTGCTGGCGCCTCTCCACCGGATAACGGTGTTGCGTCTGGAAATAGATACGATCAAACAGCTGATGAGTACAATGATGGTGATGACTGGGAAGATGATTGGGATGATGACAATGAAACTTATTCCGAAATTGGACCTTCAGGAGGCGCCACAAAAGTGCATTCCACCGCAATACCGCATTCCAATAGTAACTACGATAATAAGCATTTACCTGCAGCACCTAGTGAAGATGGTATCTCAATGGCATCAACAACTGTTGCAAATAACACCATTAAAAAATCGGGAATGTTTGGCAAAAGTTCCGATTCATATATATTAGGCATAAGTAATAAAGAAAAACTGCCTGATAGTGAGATTGTGCACATTGTTTATATCGACAATTTCTATCATTGGCAATCCAACCATCAATCTTATAGTGTGGTAGTGGCTAGTCCAAAAAAGGAATCCAAATTCAAAGGAATGAAAACATTTATCGCCTATCAATTGACACCTGATTTCAATCATATTTCAGTGAGTTTGCCATTTGTATGCAATTACGGTTAGAATATGTCGATATATTTTTTTCCGTTTACCGTTTTCTAGGTGTCACGCAGATATAAACATTTTGATTGGCTGCATGAACGTCTGGTGGATAAATTTTGCCTCATTCCTATACCACCTCTACCTGATAAGCAAATATCGGGGCGTTATGAAGAACAATTTGTTGAACATCGCCGTGTCCAATTGCAAGAATTTGTAGATTGGGTATGCAGACATCCGGTTTTGTCTAAATGTGAGGTGTGGCATCATTTTTTGACTTGCACCGATGACAAAGCCTGGAAGCTGGGAAAAAGGAAAGCTGAACGGGATTTCTATGTCGGTGTAGTGTACTGTTGGGCTATATCAGCTCCCGAAAAGCAATTGCTACAATCTTACGTAGACGCACAAATGGATAATTGTTCGCAATTTATTCATGCAATGGATGTTTCAGTCAAGAATTTACTTGCAATTTCTAATGATATTGCTAAGCGATATCAGACACAATGTAAAAAGGAATTTCAACGAATCGGCGATGGCCTTTCGGACCTTGCGAAAGCTTTAAATATCGATGAGCGTCGTTGCCCCCCAAAGACTAGTATACTATTGTCAGAGAGTGTTGGTAGAATAGGGGGTATATTTATACGAATTGGACAATTATTTGGTGATCAACCGAAATTGGATTGGATTCCATTTTCCGATCGTCTACATATTTATAGGTGAGATCTTAAACACAGAGTATCCCACACAGTATTATGGAAATAACAAAAAAATATATACTTTACAGAGGAATTTTGAACAGCTTTCCTGATATATTATCAATTCATAAAGGTGCTATGCAAAAACGAAAGGAATGTGAAAGATTGACAGCAGAACAAAAAATGAGTAACTCCCAAATGGCGGATGTTAATCGACGCACCGATGTTATTTCCTATGCAGTGTTATCGGAGATGACACATTTTCAGCAAGAAAGAAATAGCCATTTGAAACAAACCCTTAAATCGTTTATAGAAGAGCAAATAAAGTTTTACACAAATGTCGTTGAACGACTTCAAGAAGCCCATCGTCAATTCGATTAAAATTCGTTTAAAGTGTTCTTCATAAGAGAATCAATCATGTATCACATGTTGTTCTTCAACTTATCTATAGTGCTTGTTTTTTTTTTCGTTTTCATCTAATTTTGTTTGCATCAGCAATAGTATTTTTGTATATTTATATGATATGATGAGATAAAAAATTATGCCTCTACCTATATATTTTATATACATAATCTATTTTACATACATTTATACATATGATTTATACACTCTATATATATAGCAAATAAAGAGAACAAATTACAAAAATGATTTTAAATTCATTACATTTTAGTGACACCCACAATATGCGGCGAGTATAAACAACACATTGTTTTCAATTTTTTTATTCCTTTTTTTATTTGTTATTTAAATAAGATTACCATTAATAAATTACATAAAATTGCACTAAATGATATTTCTCTCCACTTTGACGACGACATTTAAACTTAATTATGAATGTGTTTTCTAGTGGAATGAAGTTATGTATGTATGTAGGTACCTACTTCTCTTAAAAAAATAATAATAATCATAATAATCATAATAATAATAATAATAATAATAATGAGAATAAATAATAAGAGCACATCTAGAGTAATGAGAAAACACTATGTACATAGACAATTGTAACATATCATGATAGCTTTGTGTGATAACAATATTATGTATGTAACAAACTACTCATAACAAATTCACTAATTTATTAAGTTCACGTAAATATATCTCAAGAACATGTATGTATGTATGTATGAACTACATATGTATATTTAACAAAACTCTCACATTCTTCTCAGACGCACAAACACACACAGACACACAATGTATCATAGTAGTAATTTTACTTAACGCAATGTGTAATTGTATTCTCCGAAACGGACATTGTGTTTATCAAAATGATTATTGTGTTGTGGTCCAGTTTTATCCTGCATACGAGCAGTTGTAGGTAGATATGATGATCTCTGATTCATGTATGGATTTAATTGCATAAACATAGATGGACTTTGGTTGGTATGATTGCTACTTGGGAATGGTATTTGGGATAAATTATTTGGATAGGTGCGATTGTTATTTAGAGACCATTGA
The DNA here is from genome assembly GCA_963854835.1 of Megamerina dolium. NCBI lineage: Eukaryota > Metazoa > Arthropoda > Insecta > Diptera > Megamerinidae > Megamerina > Megamerina dolium. Next base: position 14,923,782 of record OY978528.1, read on the forward strand.
TTTGAAAGTATTTGCTTTTGATGCCAGTAATTATTCTCCATATATCTGCTGTCTGGCTCTTTGAAAGCGTAACAGTTTGCAAAATTTTCGCGCTCAACCGAAGAGGTAGGCGCCACCGCCTGATTATTTTGTAATTTATTTTCCACTGAGAGATGATGTATTTGGTTAATGCACGACTTGTTATTGCTTCCATTGTTGTTGTTGCTGTTGATACTTTTAGTTGTTGTTTTGGTTAGAAAATTTACATTGGCGTTTGTTGTATTTAAAAAATCATTCACATCAGAGGACACTTCATAATTATGGGGCTCATTAAGAGCCCTTGACTGTCATTCACCACTAGCCGTTACCGTTGTCCACTGCCATGGACTGCTATAGCCTGATTTGGCATTGCTAAAAGATACAAATAATTATCAATGAAATATTAGAATATATTTTTAATTGCATACAAAAAAAACATACCTTCCAAATAATGGATGCCATAAAGCTGGATTTGTATCCGTATGCAATGATTCAGCGTTTCTAATTGGCTCGGCGTTGACCGAATCAAGTAATTGTATATTACGTTTTCTTTGCTTCGGCAAATCGTATGCATTCAAGGCAGAGTTAACTTTATTCGGTTGCATTGCTTTGAATTTATATTCGGAAGCTTGTACGATACGTGAGGAGTCCTTAGTAATACTATGATTATCTAGTTGCTTGTTGATGTGTTCTGGGGTGTCTTTAATATGCTGCTCCGACACAAAATTGGCCACTGGAAATGCACTTGAAGTTATGCTCTCAGGGTCTAATAAATTTGAAAGAGATTTACATGTTAACCGAGGCTTATGCTCGGTTACTTGCTTCTGAATTTTGGCGAATTTTTTCAATTCAACACTCTCCGTCGTCGAATCATCACAATTCATTTTAATATTATTTAGACATAACGTATTTTCTGATTGTTCCACACTATTACTATGATGAGCATGATGATGATTATTATTAAGATTGGTTTTGGTAAGACCTGAAGCTGTGAAATTCGAAATTGGTTTTTCTTCTGCTGATGATATTTTCGATGGACTTTTCAATTCCATCGCATTCATATGAAGCAGCTCATTTGTGTTGGCTTCTTTGGTGGCATGCTTAATGCCATCCAATGGTGGTGATGATTCGGTGGTGGAAAATGGTGCCATCGCCAAGAAATTATGCATTTGTTGTTGGACAATTTTTTTAAATATTGTCAATTCCAGTGGATTTGAATAAGCGCCACCACCGCCACCCCCCATCTTTTGATGATTGTTCAACGTATCTAAGGTCAAATTCTTTGAATTCGATATTTGCTTAACATAATTCTTATACAAATCATCCAAATGCTGCAGTCCGAATTGTTGATTAAAAAGCGGCAGTAGATTGTTGTACTTATTTTGAATACCAGTTGAGTCTTTAAACGATTTGAAAAATTCCTGTGACAATTGGCCAAAATAAGGCAACCACAGCATTTGGTTTAAGACCGCCAATGTAGCAGCATTAATATCAGATGCCAAACTATTATCGACATGTGAACACTTTGTGTTATTTTCTTTGGGTTGTACAGATGATTTTGGTTCATTTTGTTGCGATTTATTTACATTTTGCGGATATACATTGATTGTATCGTCGTGATTAAGTTCACCTCCACTCGTGTAGGGCTTTTGCTTTTCACTATTCATTTCATTTTTTAATATAGCTTCCAATTGGGCCATCGATATGACAAGAATATTTGGATTTTGAATTATTTCCGGATATGCAAATGCTTCCGGAAGCCTCAATTCTGGCCGTGTTGTTATCAAAAGTGGAATTTCTCGTGCTGGCGATGCCAAAACCGCACCCAATCTATCTTTCGGCACCAATATGGGATCCGGTACTTTCCACGCGGTATTCCTAATCAATAGCTGAAGCTGAGTTAGGGGATCCGGATCACCATCCATGACCGATTTATTTGCCTCCACATCTACCACAACACTTTTTTCTGTGTTGCGAATACGTTTCTTAACCGGTTCATCATTACTATTATCGCAGATCACAACTGTTTCCACATAGTTTGTCGTCGGGATATAATTCGGCGACTCATTGTGGATCTCATTTCTATGTTTGCCCAAATCAATTGGTTCAGATTGTTGCTTCGCTGAGACTGCATTGATTTCATTTAATGAATTCAATTTAACAAATTGATCTATTATAATATTTTTGATTGTTTCAGAGCTCGACTCAATAGTCGAATTATCGTCCCTCTGTGGTGACTTAATTATGTCTGAACTAGAGGTTACCAAACACTGACTGCGCGATTCCGAAGGTGGGCAAATCTCTTCACGCTTCTTATAGCTTAAATCCTTGGGGGTCTCTTCTATGAGGACAACGCTGTCCGAATCTTTATCTTTCTCAGAGAGCGCAATATCTACAACTGTTATGTCATCGGTAGTTGTTGTCGAAGGTTTGCCATTTTGGATTGGAATATCGCTAATGTCACTCTTCTCGAAGGTATCGATGTAATTGTGAGCTTGGAAGAGTTCTCCGTTCAAGCCTTCTATTTCGCCAGCCTCATTAAACGATAGACAAGCATCATTCACCGAATGTAGTATTGTGGGTACTGTTTCAGAAGACACGATATCTTTAACCGAAGTAATATCGCTCGAAGTAATGAACGTATTTAATGCGATTGAATCCTTAAGCATATCATTTTCCTGTATAAAATTATTTTCGCAACTTCGTTTTACTAAAGAGTCAATCATTTCGACGCCACTGCTATTGATGTTGTCAGCACAGTGTTGCAACAAATCGGCATCGTCGAGTAGGTCTTTCAAATTTTTCGTATCTTCATCAAGACACTCTACGAGTTCGTTCACATGGCTTTTATTAACTTCATCGTCCACGCAACTTACAACAGTACTCAGCACATCACCATCTTTCACAAAATTCATACACTCAGGCGATTGATTAATAGACGCACTTGATGCATTTGGCAGGAAAAGACCGGTTTCTGGACATAAATGTAGCTCTGGGGAACAATCCTGATATGTTTCCAATTTGTCAATATTTTGGGTTTCCGTTTCGAGTAAAACGACCGAAGATGATGCCTGAGAATCTATATTAATTTCAATATTGACTTCATTCAAATCATTTGCCACTGTATCATCATCATCATCACCGTCATTAGCATTCAATTTTCGTTTCGATTTCTCTTTTTTACTTTTCTTTTTTCGTTTTTCAATGATGTTATCCAATGGTGGTGGTGGTGGTGGTGGAGGTGTTGTTTCCTTCGCAGAGATTGTTTCAGTGATTGATTGATTATCACTACTAATGGTGATATTGTCAAAGGTTGCATCTTCTTCAATTGCATCTAAAGTAGTATTTGTGGTGTTATGATGAATGTTCTCAATGAGAGGCTTCTCATGTTTTTGGTATTCGAGTACCTCATGCTTTACACTCACTGAAGGTTTCTGGAAGAACTTCACTATTTTTGATGACGAAGGATCAGTCCGTGGTATGGATCTCCAACCAGTGCTTGTCTTCGTTATACGTATACGATTGCGTTTGTCATAATCTTCACAGCGCACTTCAACAATTCGTGTATCATCTTGTTTTACCCATAGAAATATTGGTTTTACACGCGCAATTGGATCACTGTTTGGCTCATCCACGGGTGTAGTTGTACTTTTTTCAGCAGATGATTTGCACTGCTTCCGTTTTTTACATACACGAGTCGTGTTTAAGTAGCACTTTGGTTCATTTTTTATGTCACGTAGTAAACCTTTCGTTCGAATTGGATTTTCTACATTTAAATGTCCAAATTTTGCCTTTGGCTGTGCTTTCTTTCTATTGGATCCATTGGATGTACGTCTTCTGCTTGGCTGCTCTTCAAATACCAAAAATATATCACGAGCCACTCTTCGCCTTTCGGATTTTCTGTGAAAAACTTGATCTCCAGGATTTTCGACCTCTTTTTTTATAGCACACTTGGGCTTCTCTTTTGTTTTGTTATCCTCTACAAGATTGTTCGCATTGTGGGTGACCCTCGGCATTTTCTTCTCGAGAAATATTTCAACACTGACAATATATCAGAAACATTCTCAATGAGAAAAATTAAAAACAACTCCTTCCTATTTTCCCGAAATTAATTGATTTCCAACACTACAGTTAACTTGAATTTAATAATTCTTTCTCCTTTAAGGTATAGTAAGTAACATGTTTGACGATAGCCACAAATACCGTCAAACCACTCAATTAGAATTATTATTTGATCTTCTATGTGCTTGTTTTAATGCTTTTAACATTGATAAAATCAATGCAATTTTGTATATATCATAGTGTTTAAGTAGAGAAGCAGGCGTATAGGAATTTTTACGAAGTCGAATCGTTGTTTATCTATAATATTTGATGTGTTCGAAAAAATTCATTCGGAAATGTTCTATTGCTGCCACCTTTGTTAATTTAATAACTTGGGGGGCGTAGTCAACGTCAATTAAAGTCGTTTTTAGAGATAGTGGTTTATTATAATCTAAACATAGTCGACTTTAAAGGTAGTCTTCATAACTGCATAACTTCCCATCCAGAAATATGTGAAAAAGTCGATACTAATGGTACTCATCTAAATGTTTAAATTTACGCACGTTAACAATTGTCGACAGAAAAGCATTCGCGTGTCGAATTATGCTTCAGAGATTCCAAATATGAGAGCGTACAAATTGAAGAGAGCTAATAGTTTGTGATATTAAAATTTTTGCCATAATTTTCCATCACATTCAGAAAGAAAAAATGGAGCTGTGAATGACGTATTGTAGTGATTGTCAATTTGCAATTTCTGAAAATTTTCTGTTTGCGTATTTCGAGTATTTTTCTTTACATTGAGAGTGTAATTTGTTTGTACTCTCTTAATGACTGAAATTGGTGGTGATGTACGGGAACAAACTTTTTGTGTAACATAAACAGCTGTTCAGTAAACGGGGTTGGTTTCTGCCATCTCTTTAATTTACGCTCTGAATCCTTTGCATAAGCTTACAAAGTTTGTGTAAACCACTTCCCATATAAATTTTGACAGCTGTTTGACTAGCTCATAAGTTTAATAGTAAGCTTAAAACCACATATCCACCGGATGCTAATTACAGTGGACGCGTTGACGCAACCGCTGTGTAGTTGACTTCTGAGTGCGTGCTTGCCATTTAGACACAATTTTTCGAGTGCACCTATTACATTGTACAATATATGATATGAGCATGAATCATCATGATATATGAGTGATACAAATTAGAAACACTTGTCCCCAATGGGACTGAATTACTGTTGTTTCCTAAAGAAAATGGGGGAAAAAAGGAATGTGAGTGATTGAGGAGTAATTTTCAAAATTCACACCCACACAAGAGTAGGAGACAACACAACAAATCAGTGTTACGTCCAGTATTTAAAAAAATGCTAGTATGGTATTTTTTATGACATTTCTTTTATTCTGTAGTCAATAATCACACGGTTATTTGCATTATTTAAATTTCATTTGTTTGTTTTCTATGTTAGGTTAGGTTATGCGGCCGCCCCCCAAAGGGGGGCGCACTTAGGCCAAATAATTGGCCCATTGTGTCACCATGCTTACCATCCTATCTCCTCTGTTAAGCGGAACCATTGGGATTTCCTAATGAATAGAGCAATGTCCCTGACATACATGGGTGCAAGCTCAGTGGTATCTGTAAAAAAGGCACTCCCTAGTAGAGTGTGCCTTCTTCGTGCCAAGGCGGGGCATCTACAGAGGAAGTGGTGAACACTTTCCTCCTCTTCCTCGTCCTGGCAGCTGCGACAGAAATCGTTGGCCGGTAAGCCGAGCCTTGCAGCATGCCTACCCACAAGCCAGTGGCCCGTGAGTACGGCGTCTACATTACTTATGGTTTTCCTGCCCATTGACAACAGTGAACAGGTTCGTTTATTGTCAAGGGTTGGCCAGATTTTTCTAGTGGTAGCACAAGAGCTCTCATCCCGCCATCTTCTGTTGGCAATGGTGAGATAATGTTGTGTGATAAGAAGCTTGCATGTTGCAAGCGGAATTCCGGCTTGATGAGATGGATAGATCTCTGGCAACTTAGTGCCCGATCTCGCCAATTCATCTGCCTCACAGTTCCCTGGAATGTCCCTATGCCCCGGTGCCCATACAATGTGAACATTGTAGAGCTCCGCTAGCTCGTTAAGAGCTGTGCGGCATTTAAGGGCAAGTGCCGATTTGGCGAACGCTCCTGCGAGAGATTTAATGGCAGCTTGAGTGTCCGTGTAGATAAAAACATCTTTGAAGGATATTATATTACAGCTAAGCCACGTTGCCGCCTCCTTTATAGCCATTATCTCGATGGGATGGTATAGTCGATGGCATTCGGAATCGTAGTGCACTCCCCCAGGATCCTTGAATGTCCGTATCCTGGTTGAGCCTAGCGTGAAGCTATGTTTAGCCTAATTGCTGATATCAGAGCTCTCTGCCTGCCAAATAATTCTACGGGGAGTAGATGCAGTAGCGAGTAAAGCGCTTTTGACGGGGTGGCCAAATAATTCTACGGGGAGTAGATGCAGTAGCGAGTAAAGCGCTTTTGACGGGGTGGTTCTTAGAGCGGTTGTTAACACCGCAGACGTCATTTGAACCTTATCTATTTGTCGTCTGTGTGCCTCCTTATTTAAGGATTCCCACCAGACTATCACACCGTAAAAAAGAATTGGTCTCACGACCGCAGAGTATAGCCATGATACGATTGTAGGACTCATCTCCCATCTTTTACCTATGGCTTTCTTACAGGAATAGAGTGCTGCAGTTGCTTTACGAACCCTTTCCATCGTGTTTGGTTTCCAACTTAGTTTCCTATTTAAAGTTATACCCAAGTATTTCGCCTGTTCAGTTAGCTTTAGACTAGTTCTCCCAATTCTAGGTAAGGTAAAAATAGGTATTTTATGCTTTTGGCAGGGTTGATGGCCAGACCAAAGTTTGAAGCCCATTTGGACAGGAATGATAAGGCATGGTTCATCACTTCGGTGAGTGTATTTAAATATTTTACCGATGCCACAAGTGCCACGTCATCTGCATAAGCCACCGCTTTGCATCCCGTGGCCTGTAAAGATATGAGAACTTCATTGATGGTTAAGTTCCACAAAAGAGGCGACGGCTTGAAGGGCTGTCTCAACGGTCTTGCCTTTGTTATATGCGTGTTGCAATGAAGAGATATACTTAGTATCTATAGAGCCCCTTAAGTACACATCAAGTAGTCTTTCAAGGGTTTTTAATAAGAAGGATGATAGACTTATAGGTCTGAAATCACTTGGCTTTGAGTGGGACGTTTTTCCGCCTTTAGGGATAAACACCACGTTAACTTGTAGCCATGTCCTGGGGACATAGCATAGCCTTAGGCATGCAGAGAAGATTACCTCCAACCAAGGTGTTAGAAGGTCAGCACACCTCTGCATGTCCGCGGGTATAATACCATCAGGTCGTAGATGATTCTACTAGGATTAACATTGGCAGTTCGGCCAGGGCTGTCCTCCAAACAGCCTGGAAAGTAGGTATCAATTGAAGTGGTCCAATCACCATCCCCCTTCATAATGAAGCTGGGTGTAACTGGATTTGTTGCGAGAATCTTTCGTAGGCGGCTTGCCTCTGAAATTTTTTCTATGTTGCTGCAAAAGTCATTCCATGATGATCTTTTGCTCTCCTAATAGCATTTTTAAACACTCGTAGACTCGACACTCCTTCCTTAGAGTGATGATCTCTATAGACCACCACGGAGGTCTCTTCTTTTTTGGAGTCCTTCTGATTGGACAGGACGCTACAGTAGCTTTCCTGCAAGCTTCTGTAACTTGATCAACGGCGGCCTCAAGCTGCTCCTCATTTTGCAGGCTTGAGGGCGCCTGAGTGAGGGATTTATTCAGGGTGGCCCTATACTTGTCCCAATTTGTGCGTTTCCTATTTAGAAATGGTATCTGCTTTTGTGGCCTTATATCAAGGCGGAAGCTAATATACCTATGATCCGAGAAAGAGTGTTCTTTGTCAACCCTCCATTCCCTAACTAGACAGTCCGAAGAGTCATTCGTAAGGGTTATATCTAAAACCTCCTCCCTGTTGCAGGTAATAAAGGTCGGTTCTGTACCCATATTTGCGAGAGTCAAGTTAGAACTAATAATATATTCAAAAAGTGACTCACCTCGTTCGTTGTTATCTGAGCTGCCCCAGATATAATGGTGTGCGTTGGCATCGGCTCCCATCACCAGATTAGCCTCGCATTTCTCCGCCTCCCGAACTGCCTTCCTTATTATAGGGTGAGGTGGGGGCTCAGTGTGATCGTGAGCCATGTACGCCGACATCAGCCAATATATATGGGATTGGTGATCTAGCGCAATGGTCACAGTATCCTTGTCGCTGTAATCAGAGAGTAGGAATGCTTTGTAGCATTTCTTCACTAAAATACATGATCGAGGCTTACCTGCATTTTGAGCATAGTAGAGTCCATAATTTGCGGAGCTTAGTCCGCGCACCTTGTCATCCAGGACCCACGGTTCCTGAATTAGAAAGATATCCTCCGCTTTATCGCTTAGCCGGAGGACGAGAGCAGCGGAAGCTGCTTTAGAGTGGTGCAAATTAATCTGGACCACCCTAAGCATCTTCCTTTGCAGAGTTTAATATAGACGCCTCGGTCACCGTTGTATCGGTGTCCTCGACGTCACAGCTTAATAGTTCGTCCTCATCCGCTGTGCTAACTTCCACATCTCGGAAGAGGTCGCCAACCATCTTAGACGTTGACAGCGTATCGCTGTCCCCGTCACACGACATGTCCTCAACCGGGGCCGAACTTACCTTCGTATCCCCTGGTTTTGGATCTACTTTTCCTGAGTCTTTTTCATAGACTTTCAGGGTGATTTGGAGAAGCCATAGCTTATCACCCCCTTCTGTTTAGCGAGAGGTGCCAAGGATTGCTCATTTAAGATCACAACGACCTGTCGTGAGTTATCCTTGGCCTCTCCCACCTTCACAACCCTCCAATCATCTGTGGGAAGGGATGGATTTGCGAGCCGCATATGATCCAAGATTTCCTTAGGATCTGACGGCTCTGCTGGAATCCAGGCGCGTGATCTGGGTCTATTGGGGATTTGGTCCCTAGGAACGGCCTCAAGCCGAGCGTTGGGCCAAATCTCCCCAACATTCGCGATGGCCTCTCTGAAGAGATCTGCTGATCGCTAGTCCGCGCAGGACATCAGTTTGATGCGTCCTTGATGCCATCCGGCATCTCTGCAGCAAACGATCGGGCCAGGGTTCCTCGCCAGGATATCCCTGTATATCCTAAGGAGACTAATCTCCACCAGGCGCCATTGCCCGAATGGCAGTGCTCCATCTTCATGGTTCCTATCAATGACGGTAAGGATAAGGTGGTCCTTTGCAACGTCACTGAAGGAACGCGCTTGGATGTTGAATGTGGCCGAAGCCGAAGATTTCGCCTTTTTTGACTTAGACAGCTGCTCTTCTTGCGAGCGTTGCCGTTTGGACGCAAGTCCAGAAGAACGTGCATTTTCGCGTTCAGCGATTATGTCTTTTGCCCACTCCAGAGATTCTTTTTCTCGCTCTGAGAGTTCTGTTACCGGGATGCCACCGAGCTTTTCAGTAATTCTGAAAGCGGCTCTTCTTTCCCGATATGACGGGACAGACCCGCTAATTGGTTTAGCGAGAACTGTCACAGTAGAGGCTGAAGTAGCTGAAGTTGATGGAGCTAAGTCCAAAGGGGATGTGGCTGCTGAAGCAGTAGTCGCAGCCTTTGATAGTGTTTTAGTAGCAGCGGGTCTTGATATGGTGGTCACAGTCCCTTTGCTAACTTGCACTGATTTCCTCGATTCCAGTGGTTTGGTGGCCAGAACTGGTGTGCTCCTGCGTACAGGTGCTTTAGGGACTGCGGAGGAGCCTGACTTTAGTATCTTATGCTCCACGCTTCCCGAAGAAGTTACAATTTTGGGACGAGTCCATGTGGTGTCCGATTTGGACGTGGGACTGCAGCCAGCAAAGTCCCCCGGCTGCAAACTAACCAGTGGGCACGGAAACGCCTAACACCCTGGATTGGGGGAAGGATTTTATCGACTCCCAGGTCTAGATCCGTAGTGTTCTGTTGATTAGCAGGGTCACCTCAAGCAGGATGTGACAGAGTCACGCACTAGCGGTCTTGGTCAGATAGAGGCTAGCGCCGTTTACAAAGCTACGGCTGTATTGCGCATATTCTGACCCTGCAAAGAAAGTGCAGGTCTGCGAATACACAGGCGCGCGAATATGCCTGATCCCAAGCACACCCGCACATCTACATACCCGCACACCTGCACCTTTGCTTTCTATGTTAGTACTGCAATTTAAGTTCCCTATAAGTCCTCTCGCAGCAAATTGTCATTTTACGCTCTCATTTTCTCTTTCGTTCTAACTTTTTTAGAATTTAAAATTCGTACATTTTTTGAAAACAAACACATGTCAGTTGACGCGACCTGCCATACCCAAAAGCAGTATAACATAATCAAATCCTATACCGGTTTGGTTTCTGAGTTTATGTCAAACTGAGTTACGTCTCGAGTAACTGACGATTAGTACTACGTGCGTGCCATTATTTTTACTGTAAAGAAGCCTGCAATTAATTATATCTTTCATTTTGAGATTTTTTTTCCAAATATAAATTTCCACTTAGTTGTTTATAATTTTTTATTATTAAAGAGAGAAATTATGTTTCTTAACTATTGCTTAAAGTAAATATTTTATATACGAAAATAAATAAACACTGAAGAAAAATTATATTTCAAACAATTAAATCAAATTTTTAGTAAGAGTTTAACTTAGTTCAGCTGCCAAAGTTAACACTCAAAACTAAGCTTATCCTTTAAACTAAGTTTGAGCTTACACTAAAAAGTTGAACCTAAGTAATATGAATATTGTCGCGCATAAGAACACGTAAATGCATGCATAGATGAATATTTTTAATTTTTTAATTATTCATTGCAGACAATTCCATAGTATCTACATTATGAGATCCTCGATCGTACCACCATCTTAGTATGATCGTTCTTCTTCTTCGGACCACAAGAAATATAAGTAATATTAAAACTCCTTGTAGGCCATTTATTATTTCCATCAGTATAAAGTAACCTTCCGGTCCAGGTGAGTAAAATGTTACAATCTCAAGCATCCAACTTGTTATTAATATTATTCCCATCAGACTGATACATTTCGCACTGCAAAATAGGAATCATTTGATAAGTAATTATTAACGCAATGATGAAGTAACATATTTATATATCCATATTGCTTATTTACGACAATAGTGCTTAGTGCTTAGTAATCAGATTTGTAACCGTTATCTAATATCAGGCCTAAACGAAGCAATTTTCAATTATTTTCCCCAAAATTTGAAATTTAAACAAGTTTCAACAAAAAACACATTTTCAATGATACCATTGCCGCTTTATTACTTGTGTGTCAAAAACGTCAAGAAAATAAAAGCCATGGAAAATGAAAATTCAAGGAATTTGTATTATTTGCTATAAGAGAACCATAAAATCTGATATAGTGAAACGGTTCCGAAAGGCAGAACTCTTGCAACATAGCTATGATATTTCTGAGCTTTATAACAGAGCTCTTTGAGAAAATTTTTCATTACAGAGTTTGCTCACCAAATGAGCTGCGGTTCATTTCACTTTATTATCTCTAAATCTGCAAAATTGTAATTAATTGAGCAAAGTTTTTACGTTTAGATAGAATTCGCATTTTGGTTTATTTTTGTATGGGAAACATGTCCTGTAAGCCGATTCAAACTTCAAGATGGGCTTAATTTTGACTATAATTCATACTAAAGTGTTTCATTTTCAATAAATTTACAAAGAGATTTTGTTATTGCATCACTTGACATACGAAAATACTGTTATGTAGACGATTTTTTGTTGTTTTTGTAGCAGCAGGAATGTGGAAATGCTTTGTACTGCAACAAAACAAAGTATTTCCGTAATTTGTATTCCGCAATACGAAAATGTTTTGTTTTGTTCCCATACATATCATTTAAGTATTCCATCCAAGAATGTACGGAATGGGGCACACCTTTTGTGAAAATGTATTTCCTGATTAGATAAAAATCGATTTCACAGAGACAAAGTTTTAGGCCAGTAGAGTCAATTTGTGAAACAAAAGACATACAAGAATTTTGATACGAGTGCACTACACTATTTTGCAAATGAGTAATAGTTTGTTTAGTTTTGAAGTATTATTTGACATTAAATAAACTTGTCAAGGATCGAATTTTTCAAATTAAACAAAAAGTAATATATATAAAAATAGTGGGATTAGAAATTTTATAAAATTTGAAAACAATCTTAATTAAGTTTCATATTCTCATCTAACTATGGAAATATTACTTTTAGGTTAGAAAAATTCGTTCCCATTTTATGAGTATTTACTCTTTCTTAATAGCTTCATATCTCTGTTCATCTATATTTGGTCTTGTACTTAAGAGCGAATCACTCTTATTCCATGTTGCTAAAAGTTTCCATTTGTTAATTCTTTGGAATCCAAAAAATGAAATAACCATTATGAGAAAGCTTAGAAATAGTGTACATGAAACAGGCGGAATGAAATATCTTTGCGATTCTCGTATTGCTGTAAAAAAAATATAATAATTAGTATTTAAATCTATTAGGTATACAAATTTATAAGCCCTCGATACATACATTCCGTAACGCCTTTAATAAAATAGGACGGCATTCCAGGCAATCCCTTCTTTATGGTTAAAATCACTAAAATGAGGGATATACAAAAGGAAAGGAAACAGTAAATGGTAAACATGATGCCACCGAATAGTTTCGTCGATTCTTTGTTCAGTGGTACTTTATACCTGTCAATTAAATGATAGAGATATTAATAATGTTTTAAGCTAATTCGTTATTAAAGATATAGTGCCTCACCAAACATTAAGTAATACATTACAGCAAAGGCTCAAATACCAGAAAAAGTATGATAATATAAAAAACTGAATAATATATCCAAAAGTTGGTGAGTCCAACTTAAAAATATGTACAAGCGAGTACATGAAATATCCTATTCCTAAGCATAAAGACATTAAACTTAACGTAAGTCCATGTACCGTTCTCAATTCCTTTATAAATATATGCAAATATGACACCAAAATGAGACATGGAATGGAGACCAGCATCATAATTGCGAGAGTCACAATTTGACTTCGTTTTAAATGTAGTTCAACTGAAGTTATGCATATTATTGCATAAGTAGTTTTCGATACATTGTCAATATCTAAACAGTATTCATTTTCCACAGTGTACGTATCGTTTCCATACTCATCCATAATTAGCAAAGAGCCATCTTGCAAAACATAAAATATATCTTCGTTATTGTCGTATAGAAAAGATCTATAAAAAATATGAAAAAATATATTTGATTTAATTGATTTATATCTAGATAGTGTATGTCGTAATTGAATTCAGAAAAATAAATAAAAGTAAATAGCTCGAGGGAAAATTCCTTCTTGATTTTGATGTAATAAGTTACTATCAAATTTCAAATGTATTAGAAAATTTTGATCAATCCTGTTACTAATAATTATTTTTAAAACATTTACTCGTATCATTATTTACAAATGTTCTTACGTATTGCATGGATTTCCGATTTCAAGCGGTAAACTGATATCCGTTTCCGTATCTTCGATACAATTGTCATATAGCACAGCGTTAATTATATTTGGATGAAATTGAAGTTCAGTTGAATGGCACAAATTTTCATTTTGCTGTTCAGCCAATAAATTTAAACTTTCTCCAATTGGACAACATTTTTTAAATCGTGAATTAAAATCATTTGTAGGTTGATTTTTTAATTTTTCCCTTTGTGAACAATCCTGTGGTAGTAATTTATCATCCATTTGAGTTACATTACGGTTAGAGGAAAGTTCAGTTGACATTTCAGATATTGTCGTCCTAAAATTTAAAGTACTTTTTGTATTTAATCTATGTATAATCTTAGAAACGAGAAAACGATTCCAATATTTGCTAGATATAAAAATAATTCCTTTGATTACAGGTTTTAGTGAATAACAAAAAACCTTAGGGTGCTCCAGTTATAGTCACCAAAGCACTGGTGCCATAAACGAATATTAAATTCGTGCAAAAGAGCAAGTGCCCATGAAAATCAAACCTAGATATCATACTACTAATGTTACAAATTTCCTCTTCCGCAACTCATTCCAGCTCTAACTGACTTTCTTCCAAGTTAGCTGCTGCCTTTGATACACAAGATATCCCCAAACTCATTGGCGCCAATTTTCATAAGTCTAGAAAAACACCAGCTGCCCACGTGCATCTACTCTCGAGTGTGGGCTAAATACAGATCATCAAAATAAACTTAATCTACCCATTTTTCAAAATTAATCATATTAATAGCAAATATTGGAATCTGGCCACAGTAGCACTATTATAATTTATTCCTTTGTTTGTAAATATAATCAGGAGTGAATTGTAATAGAGTTACTGCCTCCACCTGATTTAATCAATTCCAAATACTGGACTATAGGTACTTACATGTACTCCGTTACTCCAATACCTTGATTCCCATCATATTGAAGATGTCCAAAAGTCGAATAGTACTTTATTGTTGCTACTATGAAAATAGTTCGCATAAAGTTGCCAAAGGAAAACATTTCTACAATAAAAATACAAATTTTATGTAGGGATTAAATATACAATATATAACGGTTGTTTTTTGCAAAGTGAAGAAGTTTCCGATACGGATAAAACGGTGTAACGGTTATTAAAATTGGTAACCCAAAAGCCATTTGTACTCAGTAAGATTTGTAATTTCATCATGGAAAGATTGACACCACGACAACGCTTGAAATATTGAAATTTCCTTACGAAAATCGTGGTTCTGTCATCCAAACTTAAAGATCGCTACATATCGCTAATTTTATTCAGTGATGAGGCTCATTTTTGGCTAAATGGGTATGTGAAAAAGCAAAATTGTCGTACTTGGAGTGAAGAAAATCTACAAGAAATTCTTCAGACACCATTATAGCCTAGACAGACGGCAGCCTAATTCCGGATTACCGGCGCACTTAATCCGAATAAAATAATAACCTGACAGACGGCAGTATTGCGGATTAACTAAACGGCTGATTGATGTTTTATTAGGTCTGTCCACTTACATTACTATCACTATCAATTTCTGTCATCTATCACTCTCGATATGAGAAAATCTACAAGAAGTACGTGAACTGAAAACTATCAGAAACTTGTAAATTGACATTCACCGTTCGTAATTGACAGCTGGATGTATTTGTTCGCCAAGACTTTTCATATTGAAAACTGTTAACAATTGTTGAAAGTTTTTTGTAAGCGAACACACCTAATATTTTGTAAAATGGATGGAGAAAAATTCACAATAGAAAATTTTCAGCAGTGTTGCCAGCGAAAATTGCCCTAATCCTCTTTTATTTTGAGAATTAACTCATAGAGTTTATGCGGATTAGCTGCAGTTAATGCCCGAGTTAATTCGGATTAACTCGGTAATCCGGAATTAGGCTGCCGTCTGTCTAGGGTATTACATCCACAAAAACTGACTGTTTGGTTGTCCAGCTGCGAGAGAAATGGCAAACTAATTGAAATGAAAAATGTAAACAATGCAATACAAAACATTGTTTTGTTTTGGTGACGTCATCGAATTGTCTGCTGTACTGTCTTCGAAAAATCAAAGACAGTAGTAAAAAAGTGTGATTGTATTACTATTGTCTTCGCAAAATTGTCTTGTGAAAACCCCAATTAAAGAAAACTGAAGTAAGAGTTTGAACGTGTCCTATATCACCAAATAAAACATTGACAAGAGAGTAAACTCATAAAAACATTAACAGTAAAATATTGAAAGTGTAATATTCCTATATATATATGAAAACATTGGTAAGAGAAAGAAGAAGAGAGGGCAAGGTTTAGGAAAACCGTGGTGTAATTAAGGGCATATCATAATAGAAGAAGTAGTAGTGAAATTCACATTTCTCTGTTGAGGTCTGCTCTTATAATAAGGAATCATAGCAAATATGCATCGGTAGGCCATTCACAAGGTCACGGTAAAGCTGAATAGTTGAATTTGTAGCAAAATTACTACTTTTTTCTTATTGTAAAATTTAAAAAATTCATAAAGAGAAATGAAATTATTAAGAGATAAATTGAGCACGAATGAAAAAGAAAAAGTAAATAAAACAACGTACACATGGGGAAAGAAAAAAAAAGAAGTAGAAAAGAAAACAACAAACACACGAATTTGACACTGTAATGAAACAATTTCTGACATTATTGTATATGGCGCAGCTAAGAACGTTTACAATAATTATAATAATTATACAATAACTACAATATTACTGAATTTTGTAAAATGCAACTAAATGAGTTCTTGGGTTTGCTGCATACAAAGGGTATGACAGTGGTTCCCGTGTTCATTCTTTGGGGTTGCGTTACCTTGTATGACTAGAAGATATGCTTTCACTACGGGAATTCCTCTCTCTCTCTCCCTATCTCACTTCACTATATGTTTAAACAATGATTGTCAGAGAGAATGCAAAGTTTGAGAAAGCTACACCTTTCACCATTATTGAAAATATTTACTAAATGGTTATCTGTTATTATAATTTGTTTATTTTCATTTTTGAAAATGCGTGCAACATATATAATCCAAAAATTACCGGCAACCTAATTGTTCCATTGAATTTATTTTAACTTCACTTTAAAAAATTGGGCTAAACTTTGTACATGAGACACTTGATTTTCTTTTAAGGCATCTCCTTTTTTTCACCGATATAGTTTATAGTTTATCATTTAATTATCACGTTTTTCTACAGTTACATCATTCCGCTTCATCTGCTACTTAATCGAGCAACAGCACAATTTTTAAAAACTTTTGGAACTATACTACTTCCATATTAGCATGTAGGTATTGTGCAATAGTTTTTCATTTTTTATTGATATTGCGAGATCAATATTATAGTCCATGATTTTTACAAATCGATTATATTGAAAATAAATTAAACGTTAAACATTTCTAATAAATCTAAAGTTAATTAATGATTTTGGAAATCCCAATAAATTGTAAGTATAATTTGGTGTGGAACTTGCAAAACGTACATTATTTTATATGTATATTTACTTTGAGTCACGTTCAAGCTAAAACTAAAACATTTGTATAAATTCTAAATACGTTTCCGTACGTTCATACACTCATCAAATTTCCTATTAATGATAAGATAAGACGGTTTAATTTGCTGCGGCGCCACTTTATTAGCTCAGATATTGCCTAAATAAAAATGATGTGCCTGATTCTATTCATAAAATACCTCAGAAATATACTTGTTGGTTGAGGCGGTCGTTAATAAAGTCGATAGAAAGAGCACAAGGGATAATTCTATTATATTTAAAAGGGGCTTAGTATCCCGACTAATTTTAACATATGCCATTCACATAGTCGAAGATTCATTTTATCGAAGACCTTTCAATATTCAATTTTTTCAATATCTATTTTATTTGTGACAGTATCCGCTCCAAATTTGGTTCATCCTGGTTTTGCATACATTTTTTGGAGAGAAATCCCATGTCTCCTTTCCTTTTGAAGCAGAAACTTCGAGTTTTAGAAAAATTATTCATGTGCAATTTTTAATAATATTTTTTTATGGGCATAATACGTATGATATCATCCGAGATATAATGTATAATTCGTATATTATTGGGCATTGGATAAATTATCGGTTTTATTTTTTCAAATATGTAACTATAATAATATATTTTTTTAAAAAAGGAGCTATTTTGTTTCTATAATATACATAGGTATATGAATTGTATATAAATTTGTTTTAATAATTTCTTGTATAACTTTATTCTGTCCTATAAAGTAGTTATAAATCTATAAGTATATTTAAAATTATGCTTGTGCTTAAAATTTATTACTACGTATTAAAATATATTACAACAGATAACTTACAATAAACTAACGAAATGTTAATGTGGCAACTCTATATTTTTCATCAATTTCCTTCATGGTGCGTTGTTTTATCAGGTTGCGTAAGGTTATTTTCATTCATTTCATACCTATATTTCGACATTATGATATTTAATGTAAATGTCAAACTTTTTGGTATTTGTTATTTCATCTATTGTTGGTTTTTAGTTTCATTTTCTTATTTTGTAAGAGAATAAACAAATTTTGTCTGGTATTACTATACCTTGTATAAAGATTCCCCAAGAATTTCTTTTATCCACAATCTTCAGTCAAATTTTATTATTCCCAAGGCAGAGATAAATAAAAGAAAAAGGTGGAATAAAGACTACCGTACCATCAACTCTTTCCATCCAGAAAATTCAGAATTTTCTGAATTTTATATTATATATAAAAAAAAAAACCAACGCATAATTTCTCATTCATAATTAGTCTTTCCAATATGACATTCTTCTAGCATTCGCATGATGTGTTCATTAAAGTTAAATATACTGAGATCAATTTTTAAAATATACTACAGTACAAAACTACTCACTAGGAGACCAAATATACCGGTCTTCTTTATTTGGTGGAAAATCGGCGACGGAAATCAGATTTTCATTATGCATATCTATTTATTTATAATTCAAATTATTCCTACAACCTATTCCAGTTGACTCTTTCGCTTATGCTCCATCTTCGTCGCTTAAGCTCCAAAAATAAATGATTCGCTTCGCATCATTTTTAGTTGTTTTATCCGCCACTGCAGCGAGTTTTTATAGTGAGAATGTTTTTATATTTAGCGAAAGAGTCAGTTAAAATAGGACTGCTGAATATACAATTATACTTGTTCAAATATAGAGCTGAAATTAATTGTGCTCTATGTTGGGGCCAAAACGATAGGCATTTGAACGCACATGTATATTTAGTTGTCATCACCAAGTATTTTCTTCACTATCTTTGTCTTTGTCTTTTGCTTTCATATTGATCAAGATTCGTTGACGTCCATATTTTTATTTACCTACCAAAAATGACAAATTATCATGAAAGATTTGTAAAACGAATTTGAACATTTTTACAGCACAGCAAACTCAGTACTCTCTCATTGTACTATGTATGCAAAATAAATATACATGGTGAATCGTTGTAATGTTTTGGCTCGTATGAAACATGATTGTTATATTTCAGTCTGGCTACTCTAAAATGTTCATTATGAACATTGAACACATCTAAATTTAATAATTGCACATGTGACATCCAGAGGGCGCGTTTTGCTTTACAAAATAGAAGAACTACTGTGATTGGTCGACACTTTACTGTGCGTCTGGTAGTAATTCTAAAAAGTACGAAAAATCGTTCAGAAATTAAGAATTGTATATAAAATACAAAAAGTGTAGATAAACATTGTGAAAAAATTGAAAATAATTGTTAATTTTATATACATTTAATTATTAATGAGTTTAGTATGAAAAGTTTAGAAATTATTATAAAATGTGATTAAACGTTTTTGCAATGGCGGACAATGTGGATAGGCTTCTTATAAAATCGTCTAATAAAGTGCATTAATCTAAGCGTAAAAGATAGCATCGTGCGAACTTTTCTATTTAGGTATGTGTATATAAATATTTATATTGTATTGTTTATATTTTTAATTCTAAAGTTTGGAGAATAATTAAATTTACTATATTGAATCGATATATTTTAATTTGCAGTGCGCTGCTTCGCGTCTTAAAGGAGAATATTAAAACTCGCAGTTTTTAATACATATCCGTATATATATATATATATAAATATATTATTGATTAATAAATTAGCATGAGTGGACGTGGTAGCCGAAAGCGGGGGAGACCGCCAAAAACTCCAAATGATCGTACTAGTAAGTTTAATTATCAATTGTTAAAGAAACCAAAGTATTTGAGTAAGACTTGCGAGTCTCAACCAAGCACGCCATCGGCTTCTCGTGCTTCATCACCACAAGAAAGCGATGGAAGTCGCAGCAACAATCGCAAATCCGTTGTAAAAGGCAGAGGACGTGGACGCAAGTCCATGGGAAGTAACATTCAATCCAACACAAGCTATTCTAATCGTCGAGGTGAGTAAATTAAAATACTTATTGCTATATATGTAGTCATAAATAATTTGTTATTGAATATGAATTTACCACCGCTATGTATACCTTTGAAAATTTGAAAAACGTAAAATTTAGCTGATGTTTTACAATTTTCATAGTATAATGGTATTTATTGCTAATCTCGAGCGTAATAATGTATCAGAAGGAATCGCAATGACTGTTTTCACTCACTGGGCATATTTTATGTTACTCCCATCTAGGTTATGAATCTGAATATCACTATGGTTCGGATTTTGGCGACTCCAGTGAAAAGAGTGATATGGACGATGACCTTCTTATGTCCGGCACTGAGGACGATAGCTTAGATGGCGTTAATGAGAGTGAGTCGGAATTTTCAGTATGTAGTTTTACTCAAACTGGTGTGGGTAGACCACCTAGGCCGCCAAGCCCTGAACCCATCTGGTTGCAAGATCGTGAGTTTGATCCTTTAGAAATACCAAGCTCCTCGGAAGATTTGCTAATCAATAAAGAGCTCGTATTGAAAGCACTTTGTGTATATGAAGTACTCAGAAGATTTCGTCATCTTGTACGTCTGTCGCCCTTTCGTTTTGAAGATTTTTGTGCTGCCTTAGTGTGTGACGAGCAAAGTGCGTTGCTTACAGACACACATATAATGCTCCTTAAGGCCATTCTGCGCGAAGAAGATGTTCAGGGCACACACTTTGGACCATTGGATCAAAAGGATACAGTAAACATTAGCTTATATCTAATAGATGCAATAACCTGGCCAGAAGTGTTGCGTAGCTATGTGGAGAGTGATAAATTTTTTGATCGACAAGTATACAATATATTATGCTCTGGCGAATATCCATACACTGGCGTCTTAGATAGGATTACTGTACTTCAGTTTTTGACGGATCAGTTTCTAACAGCAAATGCCGTACGTGACGTTATGCTTCAAGAAGGTCCCATTCATTACGATGATCATTGTCGTATATGCCATCGTTTGGGTGATTTACTCTGTTGTGAAACGTGTCCAGCCGTTTATCACCTTGAGTGTGTAGATCCACCGCTACTAGACGTACCTACAGAGGATTGGCAGTGCAACTTGTGTAAGTCGCAGAGAGTTACCGGCGTAGTAGATTGTATACTGCCTCAGGAGAAGCAAGGAGTACTTATTCGTCATGATACTTTGGGATTGGATAGACATGGCCGAAAGTATTGGTTTATAGCTCGCCGAATATTTGTCGAAGATCAAAGTGGTGAAAATATTTGGTATTATAGCACCACGTCCAAGTTGGAGCATCTGCTTTCAGTTATTGATAAGACCGACCTCGAAGCTGGGCTATATGCTCATTTGAATGAACGAAAAGATGAGATAGTGCGACAGCTCAAACTGACGGAGCGTTTAACAAATGATTTGAAACACAATAAAAAGTCGTTCATCGATATTGAGAACGAAGCTACTCTGGCAATACTAAATAAATCAAGTGGCCAAGAGACAGAAGAGACGGCAGAGGGGAGTAAGTCGGCGCAAGATCATAAAATTGTTACCAGACAAAAAACGATTCAAATCAACAGTGGCACCTTACATTTTAAGCTGGGAATGGAAAATTCCTACAAGAGCTATGTCAATCAATACACAACAAATCCGATAGCACTCAACAAACCTCAACGCAATGAAGAGCGTGATAAGCGACGACACTTGTCGCACAAATTTTCGCTCACAACTGCTTCTGAGTTTAAATGGATTGGTATAACAATGGGCACAGCGGAGAATATAATGATGACACTGCGTCAAACACTGATCAGCTTCGAACAGAATATAGCAACGCCATTTATGAATCCAAACTGGAGCTCTTTGAAGAAACTGTGGAATACGGCGGTGATGAATGCGCGTCGCCCATCCGATTTCTCCGTTGTTCTGTTACTGTTTATGGCTTCGCTGAAAAATGTCGTTTACGCCAATGTTTGGCACGAACAATTAGGCCACATTTCACTGCAACGCATCACTTCTTCGGAACGAGAAGAACGCAAAAAGATTGAAAAACGTGAGAAGCGCGAACGTGACGACGAAGAGGAACGTAATCGGCTAGCGTTTAACTACATAAAGTATTCTCTGGGCCTGAAACATCAGGTGTGGAAGCAAAAAGGTGAAGAATATCGTGTGCACGGCCAGTGGGGCTGGATGTGGCTATCGCCGAGCAGGCGGTGTGGTCGCCTACGGCGTTCTGCCACGCGAGGACAATCGCTGATGATGTCCAAGGTTCATGTCCACTACACCAAAGATGATGGTGTGAATGAAATCGTTCTAGTTGATCCGCGTACCCATAAATTTATGTTGCAGTGTGAGAAGGACATCGAAATGGGTGCCCACTATCATTACTTGGATAGTTACAAAAACATTAAGGTACTTAATACCGCTGAGCAGTGCAGTGAAATGGGTACGATAAATGTATCCAAGTCGCTCAGTATGCCTGGACGTTTACTGTACCCCAAGGTGGGCAGTCGCTCGCGACTGGATGATATGCTATCACGGCGCCTCGATTTGAAGGACGCCGAAGAGAAGCTGGCAATCAAGAGGGAGAAGAAAGAAGACGCTTTTAAGGAACAGACGGAAGTGGCCTCCGATAACAATGCGATTAAACAGACAAAGCAAACATTTTTGGAGAAACGTTTTATGCGTCTAATTGAATCGCAAAAATCTCAAGGTTCTGCTGCTGCATCGCAATGTACGACTGTCAATCTCGATCTGGTCAACTCGCTGGCAAAGAAGATACAAACAGTGCGTCTGCAATTCAGTCAATTAAATCGCTTCGCTAAACAATATCGCTGTTACACCAAGGAATGTAATACAAATTCCAATGCCGTCTCACAAATCACACAGAACACATGCTATTCTCCACTGTGTCTGCAAAAGGCGCGAGCAAAGAAGGAACTATTACTGCTGTTGCGTAAAGCACACACGGCTGGCAATGGATCAAAGGAAACTGTGGCGGCCATACTTGGCGCCGTAAAGAAGCCATCCATACTGGAGCAGAAATTGACCGAAGGCAAGAAGGATACCCCACTGACGCTAGACGACACAGATGATTACCGGCTCTTCGAGGACCTTCCTCTGGACTTAATACAGGATTGGGAGAATGCACGCACAGCTTCAATACCTTATGATGAAAAACTGCTGCAAGAGTGTTTCATAGCAACAGAGGAGCCATGTGCGGAGCAGCCTAAAGTCAAGATGGAACACAGTTCGGAGGCGTCCACCGGTGCGGAAGATAAACTCGATTTTATAGAAAATCTCGATGTTTGTAGCAATGTTGAGGTGGAAAGCTCCGAGACAACAAATGAAGACTCCATGGCCGCTCTAATGCTAAACAATGACGAGTCTGATCAGCTAATGAGTAAAAAGGGTAAGGGTAAATATCAGAAGACGCGCAATAAGTCTTACACAGCTGCAAAAGAAGCTCTAAATCAGACAATCGAAGGCGAAACATTACCAGGCAGGCAAAATCGTCGTTTCCCCATACATCCGCGGACAATCAAAAGAGAGGATGCAATCAAGTGTGAAAAGGAATACTTTCCCAATGGCATGGAGCGTATATATTCGACAAAATCATCACGTGGGCGAGTTTATCTCATTCGTGACGTCACCAAAGTGGCGGATGCACAGATAAAGCACGAGGAAGGAGCAGCTGGCGGAGGAAAACCGAAGGAAACAATCAGTGTGGCGTATTCAAAGTTTCCGCTGATATCAAATTTTCTGTCGCACAAACTGAAGAAGAGCATTTTGTTGTTGCCATTGTTCGAGGTGAGAAAGCTGGCTCGTGTCGGTGGCAAGATGCCTGCAAGCGGGTTTCATCATTTGGCCAAGAACAATCATTCGGTTTGGTCATATCCATGTTCGAGGCCCCTATTCAAAACATGCTGGGCCTTTCGTACTTTCAATGTGACAACACTCTCAGCCGTCGCTTTGCAGTTGCGAATTTTGTGGTCGTGCCTACGATGGGATGACATGATAGCCAAACCACCATCGGCTGATGGCAAGCATCAGGTGACAACCGAAACTGAAATAGTTACGCTTGAGTTGTTGAAAGTGCGAAATATGGGACGTTTCGGCGAGAGGACACAATATCTGAGACGAAAAGTGCTCATACCGCTAGAGTTACCGAAGACAATTCGAGGTAAGTTGTGGTCGTAGCTGTAGTTTTTTCAGTTTTTTTCATTTTATTTTAATTTCTCATGCTAGAAGTAACATCTATACGTTCTGGACTACGAAAGAGAAAGCGTGCTGAATCACCGCAACCAACTGAGCCGCAAATATCTGAGGAATGGGTGGAGGAAGATAAATTGGAATTGTGGGAAATTAAATTTATTGGTGAGAAACAGGAAAAATCAAAATCAATTACAACTACGCGTTCAGTCACCCAACGCCAAATAGAGGCGGCGGCGGCGGCAAATAGTAGCTCGGGTAATGCATCAATTGCCTCAACGACAAATGGAAATCTGAATAAATCTCTATCGAGTACTAAGAACAATGATGATATCAAGGAGAAAATGGAACAACAACTTAAACTACAAAGAGCCGCACATCAGCAGAAAAAGGCAGCTGACTCGACGACAACGACTAATGCTAGGACAACACCTCAAGGTAAATTGAGTGTTGTAAGAAGAGTAACCAATTCTAATTCCGCCCCTTCAGCTAAAGGACAAATTATTGGTAGTCGAAGAGTGATTGTGAAAAATCCAGATGGTACAACAAGAATTATTCAGCAAGCTATCACCTCACCTGCCCAGAAACCAAGTACTAACACGCATAGTACAAGCTCTAGTGTGTCAAGTAGTGGTGGCGGAAGTAGTACCCAGGCAACGTCTACTGCTGCCGCTGCTCAAACGCAGCAGACACAATCGACTGCAACCGCAACTGCTGCACCACCGCAACAGCATAAAGTTCAAATAATTCGAGGACCTGATGGCAAAGTGAGCGTACGCGGTTTGAATCCTGGCCAGCAATTGATTCAAATGCCCGATGGAAAATTACATGTATTAACAACGACAACCAGTTCAGCAACACCATCGCCAGGTACGTTTCTGTACGAATTTTACAAGCGTACATTTGATGCTAAATTTTATATTTTTTTCTGTAGCTACTAAAACTAAATTGGCAGTGAAATCCTCAACTCCGCAGTCAAATTCTACCTTGCCCAAGCAGATTGCCGTAAAAAGTGTATCCAAAAGCACACCTATTCAACCTGCACAACAGAGAGTAAGTTGCTATCGTGTGTGTTTTATTTCATTTCATTACTACATTGAAAGAATTTTTATTTGAAGGTATCGCTGCCAGTTGCACAAGCTAAAACACCGGCAAAGGTAATCACTCAACTTCAAGCCAATCAACAAATTGCTGTAACGCAAAAGGTATCCAATATTACGCCTACAATAGCAACTACATCGAGTGCAAAGTATATAAGCAATACACAGAATATTCAACAATTTGTTGTACAACCTGGACAAAAACTGCTGGTCGGTCAGAATAATCAAGGCCAAAAGGTGTTGATTTCATCGGCACAACAACCATCGACGGTCACATCTCAAACTCAGAGCCAAACTCAAACGGCAACGATTCACAATGTTGTGACGAATCAAGTGCAAGCACAAGCTCCACAACAACAACAACCGCAGCAACAGCAACAACAAATTATTTTGAATCAAATTCCTGCAACAACACATACTCCGGCAGTGGCGGCGGCACAAGCTACACAAAAGGTTATTCAACAAATTGTCAATACGAGCAATGTCCAACAGCAGATTATGGTGGGTGGTCAGCGAATTATTCTGAGTCCTGGACAAACTATAGTCACGCAAAGATCACTGCCACAGAATCAACAAGTTCAAGTAGTGTCTCCACAAATAGTACAAAGCGCACCGCAACCACAGCAGCAGCAACAACAACAGCAGCAGACCCAAGTTATTGTGCAATCGAATCAAACATCTGCTATAGCCACACAACAGCAGCAGCAGCAAACACAAACTAAAGCGATTAAACAAATCGTATTACATAATCAACAACCAACAGTAGAACAAAATATTCAGCCAGTTTTGAAAACACAACCAACCATGAGCGTATCCAGTTCGACTACGACAAATCAACAAATCATAGTACAGAATTCAACATTGGCACAACAATTGGCGCAGGGTAAACTACAGGTGGCAACAATAAATGGTCAACAGGTTATCATAAAGCCATTGGGTAATAATCAAGCTCAAATTGTTGCACACATTAAAACACAGAGTGATGGAAATGCTCATATAGTTACTAATAACACTATTGAAACACATATATCGCCAGTTAAGGCCACTACTGCATCACCTGCAGCGGCGGCGGCGACAGCGACAGCGACAACATACGTACAAAAACCTCTACAACGTGCCACACAGCAGATAGTTCAACAACAGATAGTAACCAATGAAGTTAATACTCTACAACAGCAACAACAACAGCAGCAGCAGCAACAACAGTTTGTCTCTCCGCAAGAAACACATATTCAACAACAGACCCCCAAACAATCGATGACCATAGAAGAAAGTCTGCTACAGGGTCAACCGCCAGGAACTGTAATCAAATGTGTTACGGCACAAGTTATACAAACGGAACAGGGACCACGTATTGTTTTACAGGGTCTTGTAGGCAATGATTTTACCCAGCAACAGTTGGCCCTCGTACAGCAACAAGTTAAGCAGCAATTATTGAAAGGTTTGTATTTTATATGACTCAAGTACATTACTCATGAACTAAATATATATGTAGAGGAATTTATCTATAGCTCGGAGTGGTTCCCAAACGAGGTTTTATTTTGGTCTTAACCAATATAATCACTGTTCTCGAAGCGAAGTTTTTTTTTTTGCGAGAAAAATCAATTTGGAAACCATTTAAAAAATTACTATTTGCATCGGAAACATATGTAATTAAAAAATAATTTTAATATCTGAGTAAAGAAGATTGCAATTACAGCACAAGTGGAGCCTATAGTTTGTCTAAGTTATATGGCTGTATGATTGATATAAAAATTGTTTTTTTCATATGTTTGAAAATGGATAAAATGAACACAACTTCTACCCACCTTACAAAAGTTGATTTACGTTCATATATTTTTGCCTGCGTATGCAATTACAGAGCTATCACGCCGAAACTTGGTGCTCAAAATTATTTTTACAAAAGAAAAAGTAAGTTCGAAATTGGGTCATATCGAATGAAAACCACTCTAGCTTCCATACAAAGGTTAATTTCGAAGATAGATTTTCTGACTTGGCACACGTAAATACAAAGCTATAAAGTTAAAACTCAGTGTCCAAGGTTATTTTTACCAAAACACAAGTATGTTCAAGATTGGACGCTATCGAATAAAAACCACTCTAGCTCCCATACAAAGGTTATTTTCGAACATAGATTTTCTGACTTTACGCATGTAATTACAAAGCTATGACACTTAAACTCGGTGTCCAAGATCATTTTTATCAAATAACTTAATTCGAAAATTTACGGTATCGAATAAAGACCACTTCTAACTCCCATACGAAAGTATTTTTTCGAATATAGATTTTCTGACTGCGCACCTAATAACAAAACTTTGACGATGAAACTCGGTACCGAAGTTTATTTTTATCAAAGAACAAGTAAGTTTGAAATTGGGCGATATCGAATGAAAGCCACTCTAGCTCCCATACACAGGTCAATTTCGAACATATGTTTTCTGACTGCGCACGTAATTACAAAGCTATGACGCTTAATCTCGGTTCCCAAGACTATTTTCACAGAAGAACAAGGAAGTTCGCAAATGGGCGTTACCAAATGAAAACCACTTCTAGTATTCAGACAAAAATTAATTTTCGAACAAAGTTTTTCTGATATTGTCACACAATTCAATTTTTGATGAGAATGGGCGTTATCGAATGAAACATGCTCTTAGCTGTTTCATTACAAGAATATATTTTCGAACATAGGTTTTCTGATTTTGCACATTTATATATAATGTTATGAAGCTTGAAGTCGGTGCCCAAGATTATTTTTACTAAAGAACAAGTTGTTCTAAAATGGACCATATGAAATGAACACCTTTCATGCAAAAAATCATTTTAGAGTGTAGGTTTTCTTACTTTACACACAGAAACGTAAAGGTATTGAACTGAAACTCGGTTATACTGACCTTTGTTAACGTATGAGTTGCATTCGATTTTCGATCTTCCCCGATTATCGAAAATCGAACATCAAATTCATATTATGAGCTGTGCAACCCTGTCGAAATTTTCGTCGAATTTTCTATCGAACAGAATATTGCTTTCGTTGTTGTATCGAAATGAATAATCGAATGAGCGTCATAATACCAAATGAAAATTCGTTCAATCAGCACTTTCGATGACAGTCGAAGATCGAATGCAACTCATAAAAAGGGCCGCTGTTATTTTCACTATCAAACATATGGTATTGAAAGTAGGCATTATCGAATTCAAGCCACTCCTAGGTCCCATTACAAACTTTAATTTTCGAACGTAGTTGTTCTTACTATACACTCGGAAACATAAAGCTATAGAATTTAAACTTTATACATATGATTATATTTAACAAAGAACTTGCGATATTGAAAATCGGCTTTATCAAATGAAAACCACTTTTAGCTTCTATACAAAAAATCATTTTCAAATGAAGATTTTCTTACTATGCCCACGGATATGCAAAATTATCGAACTGAAACTTGGTAAATACGATTATATTAACCAAATAAATTACCATTTTGTAAATGTGCGTTTATCGGATGAAATCCACTTATAGCTCCCATGAAAAAAATCATTTTCGAATGTAGGCTTTTTTATCTTGCACACAGAAACTCAGAGTTATGGAAATGAAACTTGGTATATATGATGATATGTATGAAAGATCAAACGATTTTGAAAAAGGACATATACTTAAATAATAAACTTGCAGAGTATGAATTCTTTCATAATGTAAAGTAACTAACTTTCTTCGATGTAACCGAATATAATTCATGTTTGATTTTTTTTTCGTGAAACAGTTGTTAATTTTTTGGAAAAAGAAAATTCATTGATGATATTTTTTGCTTTTGCAAACACATATTGCACAATGTTTATATCTCTCTTGTAAGATTATTACCTTACATGGATAAATTCCGCTACATATACATAAATGTACTATAATTTATGACTTTTTTTCGAATAACAACTTAATGATGATTGTCTTTATGCATTGTTATATATATATATATAAAAACTAATTAATTTTTTAAATTTTTTTTTGTAAAGCTCAAGAATCAAATGGTAAACAAGGTGTTCTGGGTCCTACAAAAATATATTTGGCTGTACAACCATCTAATGCCGTTTTAAATTCACAACCGCCACCATTAACGCCAGTACAGCAGACATCGCATCAGCAAGTGAGTAGTTGTTGTAATTAAACAAAACTAATTTATAAGCAAAAACAAAACAAAAATTATTTTAATTATATACATTCTTACTAACAAATACATGGAAATTTATATGTTTAATAAGTATATCTATTATATATATTTTTGATCAATATAAGACCACACATACTCGTCAACTCTATAGAAAATTCAGACCGTAAAATTACAAAATTCATTTTTAAATGTATTACACTTTTTCTTATTATTATTCCTTAACAATTATATAAAAAAGTTGAAAAGAAATTGAAAAAAAAGTTGCTATACATTTATGCTTGTGGAGTTGCATGAATAATTTTCAATTCATAACAAGAAAACAAAGCATATTTATTTATTTATATACATATATACACATACACACACACACACACACCTACACATATATATATATATATAATTTTACAAACAATAGTTATATTAACTAGAAGAAATATAGTTTGAATTTGGTACGACATATACAAGTTCATATGTTCCATTCGCATTATAATAATACTAATAATAATAATGATTACTATAATCATAATGATAATGATAACATTAATAATAAAAATAATAATGATAATAACACAATAAATATGCTATAATAACAATAATAGTTTATTCAAAATGAAGCATTCACACACATTATAGTGGTGACAATATTAATTCCATTAGTTTTTAATATTGGAGATTATTATTTTGTAACGTATTTGTATCAATATATATATATATATATATATATATATATATATATATATATATATATATATATATATATTTATATATATATATATATATATATATATACTATATATATATATATATATACTATATATATATATATACTATATATATATATATATATATATATACTATATATATATAATATATATACATGTGTTTTTTTTCTTGTATTTTGTTATTGATTATTATTATTATGTTCACTGATTTTAATTTTAAGCATTTTAAAGTATGAAATTATTTGTAATGTAAAGCGCTTTTTGCAATAAATTGATTTAACTATATTCCAAATCGTTTTAATTGTAATTTTCGCATGATGATTTTTCTCTTCATTTCTGTTAATAAAACAAAAAAAAAAAAGAGTTTTTTGAACTAAATTGAACGATGAAGCATTACAATACAATAATACATTGATGAAATTAGATGTTTTTTGGCATACATTTTGTAAATATTCGAAATAAAAAAAAAACAAAATATGTAATGTGTTTGTTGTTTTGTATCATATATACACATACATGCACACACATACACACACGAGTATAATTAATATTAAATAATGAATAATCGTATTGTAAAATTTCGTTTCTGACTAAGTTGGATGATTATTTGCAAATTGGCCTTTGTGTTGACAAAAAGCGCTCGCTAAATGTATGAATGATTTTAAAATGATTAACAATTGTTACAACATTATAAATTATTAATAACTATGATGAGTCAAAATTTGAGATCACATTCGAAACTGATTGATGTGTGGCCGCCATCCATGAAATCTTTAAGCGAATTTTTTGAAGAGATTAACCCGCATTAGCAGTCAAAAAAAAAAAAAAATGAAAATAAAAATAGAAAATAATATTGAAAAAACGAAAGTCATATATATAAATATAACACAAAGGCTTTTCAACAACTTAATCATCTCATCTTTCAATCGAAATGAATTTTTACATATTCTTTCACATTTTACAAATCATAGTTATGCGCTTTGTTTAATTAAGTGTCAAAGAAAAGAAAAGAAAGAAAAAAAGAAAAACAAAATCAAAACCAAAAAAAAAAAAGACTTAAAAAGACCAATCACTGCTTACAAGTCAATTGTTGTTAATCTCTTCGACAAATTTCTTAAAGGTTTCCTGGAATAATAGCTACAACTGATCTTTTAAAATTATAAGGTAGGTTCTTACAAGAAACTATTTGTTCAATTCATTTATTTATTTATTGATAATTGATGATTGATATGTTTTTTATGCTTTATGATGTAATTGACATTGACAACTTACAAAATTAATCGTGCATTAAGAAAATGATACATTTAATAAGATGGGGGAATTTAATATTTTGGAAATGTAATGAAATTTTGCATTGTAGGAATCGCATTTAACAATTCAGACACCACCAACAACGGCAGAGAAACAACGTAATAATGCAGAACAATCTTCTCGTACATTAAATAAATATAAAGTCACCACAGATACAACAACAACAACAGCAGCAGCAGCAACAACAACCAAACTAACTAACACAACATCAACAGGGATTCATCGAAGTCAGACGCATGATGATTTCAATGGCAGTTCCCAGCAGCAGCAGCAAAATATTGTCATAACATCAGATGGTGGTGGTGGTTACACTCAACAAAGTAAATACTATTGTATTTATGTTAGTTAATTTTTTGCTAAGAAAATTTGCCATTTTTTTTTTCTTTAGCAATAAATTTGCCTAAAAAAGATTCTGCTGACACAGGGGATGAAACATCACCTCTACAGCAGCAGCATCCAATACAACATGCTAGCGGCATAAGCACTACAGCTTCTAGTAAAAAACGTGTTCACAAATTACACGAATCCGATGAATCCTCTGGACAACAAAGATTAGTCAAGAAGCAAAAATTTGATAGCATCTGCAAAGCTATTGATAATGAAAAGCAAATCGATGCAAAGAACAATTCATTGAGCACACAACAAAATGTAGGTTCTTCTTTTTACTAAAGCTTTTTCCAATTGTATGCATTTCTTAAGATTCGTAATATGAAATATTCAGATGGGAAAACTATGTTCGAAAACATACCTTAGCATGAAAGGTAGGAGTAGGAGGATTTATGCCGATTAAGCCCATACACGAATTATAAATTATTTTCTGAAAAATAAACATATATAGCAAATTTCAGCTAAATAGCTTTAAATTTATGTGCCTAAATGAAGACAATATATATATTCGAAAACACTTTAGTATGAAGAGACTTTGCTTATCTTGTGTGATGAATTTCAGTTAAATAGCTATAAATTTAAGCGAGAAAAGTGTAAAAACATATATTCGAACATACCTTTGTACTTTTGTATGGGCTGGTAGTTATGATTTTTTGTAGATTTGAATTTCTGTCTTTTTGAACAAATCTCTTTGATGGTAAAAAAAAATAAACGTTTGTATGGATTTTCAGCTAAATAGCTTTATATTTATGAGAGCAAAATCTGGAACCATTTATTCGAAAAGATTCTCAACTACGACAGTCATTCACGAATCATATTTACATTATTTTTGTTTGTAAAAATATCCTTTGTGACAAATTTTATCACGATAATCTTAAATTTATGTACTCAAGCTGGAAAAAATATATTCGAAAATACACTTCAGTATGGAAGGAAACGCCTTCCTTCATCTCATTTCATCTCACTTTGCATATTCTTACAACCATAACTTTTATTGGTAAAAAATAATCATCTACCGAGTTTCAGTTCAATAGTTTATATTTATGTGAGAAAATATATAACTGAAAACATTTGCGATTATGTCCATGCACGAATTATCGTTGTTTCGATAATTCGTGCATTCGCCTATCTGGCATACAAAAGTATATTCGAAAATATACTTTTGTATGTCAGATAGGCGTGGTTCTCATTCAGTTACGTCTATTCACTTTTTAATCGTGTCTACCGAATTTCAGTTCGATAGCGTTACAGTTATGTGAGCATAGTGTGAAAATATATATTCGAAAATATACTTTTGTATGTCAGATGGGCGTAGAATTCATTCGATTACGATCATATGCGAAATTATTTCTTTGCTTGCTAAAAATGATTATATCTCACGAGTTTCAATTCTATAGCTTAATGTTTATATACCAGCAAAGTGTGAAAACGTATATTCGAAAATGTACTTTTGTATGGCATATAGGTGTAGAGATCATTCGATTACGACCATACATCAACATACTAATTTCGTGGTGAATATGAGCTGTGTAACAAATTTTTTTTTTAGCTCAGCAGCCTTAAATTGAGCGCAAATTTAGATTATATATGTGTTCGAAAATGTATTTCTATATGACAGATAGGCGTGGATTTCATTCGGTTACATCCATTATTTATCTGATCTTCTGGTTGCTAAAAATAATCTTACCTATCGAGTTTCAGCTCAATAACTTGGCGTTTAAGTGCACAAAAACGAATTTATCATACGATTCGAACATGAAATCGACAATCAGCTGAATTATAATTTCGGAATCAATGTAACAAATAAATCTGCGTAACTAATAGAATTTAATTAAAATTATGTTGGTGTTCTTTGTACCCACTGAATATTTCATAGAAGCTTTCACAAAATTTGACATTTAAAATCTGATGTTCACATATGATTATTAATATTTTTCTAGTATACATTGGAACGTCATAAAGATTTTCTCAAAAAGAATATTCTTCGGAAACGCTCACTATTGGAGCGCAACTTACAAAACGAAATAAAACAAGAAATGATTACTAAAACCTCTCATGTAACACCTGAGAAGGGGGAAACAGATAAAAAGTTACCCAAAAATTCATCAACCACGGACATTAAAAGGTACGTCAGCTTTGTGCAAAAGAAATTTGCATTTGAAATAGTCGACTAATACAAATCGTTTGCAGACAAGTGAAACAACATGGTAATAATATTCATGAAATTCAACAATTAAGCAAATCGAAAAGGATGAGCAAGAAGAAGGAAAAATTATATTGCATTTGTCGCACACCGTACGATGATACAAAGTACCTATCTACCTTTATAATGATTGAATTTATTTACACATGCGTATAATTTTATGTTAATTTGCAGATTTTATGTGGGCTGCGATCTATGCAGCAACTGGTTTCATGGCGAATGTGTCAACATAACCGAGGAGGCATCTAAAAAACTGTCGGAATTTATTTGCGATGATTGCAAACGTGCTAGAGAAACACAAGAATTATATTGTTCATGCCGGCAGCCATATGATGAATCACAATTTTATATTTGTTGTGATAAATGCCAGGATTGGTTTCATGGCCGTTGTGTTGGCATTGTCCAAAGTGAGGCGGAGTTCATCGACGAGTATGTTTGTCCAGATTGTCAACGTAATAATTCTGTTAATATGGCAAACATGAAGAATTTAACAGGAGACGAAATTTTAGAATTATTAAAGCTTATTAAGCAAATTCAGGTATGTTATAATAATCACTAATCACTGTTCATACATACGTTCATGCAAAATTATTGGGTGTTAAACGTAGTTTTGAAGCATTTATAATACGTGGCAATACTAATCCTGATTATAGGTTATGTAAATTTGAAACACATGCATTTTGAAGCGATGTCACTCAGTTTCAAAATGTAAACATATGTTTCGATTGAAAATGGTAGGTTTTCTACAAAAAAAAAAAAAAAAACAACAAAAATCGATATATGCAGACAATTTTTCATAATTTTGTTTGCAAAAAAGTGCAGCTGAAACAGCAACATTAGAAGTCTCTTTGGAACTTTTCACACCTTTATTCAGTTCCAAGCGAAGAGGGATGTTCTAAGGATGATTGTTGTTAATATCGAATCAGGTAATTGCATGAATACAACAAATATTTTATATCAATTAAATTATTGTATGTTTTTGAAACATTTTAACAAGTATCATAATTCCAATGGACTCAATAGGTGACTTCACACTAAGCTCGTTACTTCGTTAGTTCATTACTTGGTAGATTTTTGTGTGTACTTTTGAAATTTCTCTAATTTTCCAAAAACCAAGCTTGATGAGAAATCACCTAATGTATCCAGAGTTCAGCCTTACTAGTGGATTCAAAACTAAACTCAGTAATAAAAACAAATCGCAAAGTATATCTCAAACATACGTTATACACCAGACCAGGATAAAGGCACCGGGCAGAGGTGATTGACCCGTGGTTAAAATTTTTGGAACCTTTAGGAAATAGTTCAACTGTCTTTCAAGCAGAGGTGTATGCGATTGGCATACACCTCTGACTGCCGAAAGCAAACGATGGCAATCCTTACAGCCTGCCAGGCAGCTATCAAGAGACAAATCTTAAGACTTCAAATCAAAAGTGGTCTTGGATTGTCTTGATGGTCAATGTAATCAGGTGTGAATCCTTCAGGTTACGAGACACATTACAGTTGTAGGAAATGAGTTGGCATACAGTTGGCTCGTCGAGAAGGGTGCAGCAACACCCTTTGTAGGTCCAGAATCCTTCTGTGACCTAGGTAAAAGGGAGTCTTGTCCATACTCAGGAAGAAGAAAGAAGAACATTTACCAGATTTACCCTATTTTAACTTAATTTGAAGGACCTAGAATCTAAAACGATTTGAGGAATTCATTAATTTAAATAAGAATCATCAAATAGCCCAGACAGACGGCAGCCTAATTCCAGATTACCGGCGGACTTAATCCGAATAAAATATTAACCTGACAGACGGCAGTATTGCGGATTAACTAAACGGCCGATTGCTGTTTTATTAGGTCTGCTCACTTACATTACTATCACTATCAATTTCTGTCATCTGTCACTCTCGATATGAGAAAATCTACAAGAAGTACGTGAACTGAAAATTATCAGAAACTTGTAAATTGACATTCTTACTTACTTACTTACTTATGTGGCCATAACAACCGAATATCGATTTAGGCCGAAAATAACATGCCAATTAGAAAATCCAAGCGCCGTCAGGTTCTCCAGTTCTTGGTCTTTCCACCGGAGGTTTGGTCTTCCTCTTCTGCGTCGTCCTCCAGCGGGTTCCGAATATAACACCTTCTTAGCTGGAGCGTGTTCTTCCATTCGCTCGACATGACCTAGCCAGCGCAGCCGCTGGATTTTGATGCGCTTTACTATGTCAATATCGGCATACAGCTTGTACAGCTCATGGTTGTACCTTATTCGGTACTCGCCACCAACGCAAATAGGTCCAAAGATCCTGCGTAGGACTTTTCTCTCGAAAACTCCAAGCATTCGCTCATCCGAGGTGGAAATTGTCCAGGCTTCAGCGCCATATGTTAGGACAGGCATGATGAGAGACTTATAGAGTGTAGTTTTCGTTCTTCGAGAGAGGGCTCGACTTCTCAATTGCTTACTCAGCCCAAAGTAACACCTACGCATGATCTCCAATCTGACGTCATTACCGCTGTTAATGCTGGTTCCAAGATAGACAAAGTCCCTTACTACTTCAAAAGCGTAGTTGTCAACAGTGACGTGCTGTCCAAGACGCCGGGACTCTTTGTTTGTTGATACTAGATACTTCGTCTTGCCCTCGTTCACCGTGAGACCCATCCGACGCGACTCTCTTTCCAACTCTGAGAATGCTGCACTGACTGCTCGCGTGTTCATGCCGATTATGTCAATATCGTCGGCATACGCTAACAGCATGACACTTTTGTTGAAGATAGTGCCATTATGTCGTAGATCAGCAGCTCGTATTATTTTCTCCACAATAAGATTGAAGAAGTCACACGATAACGAATCACCTTGTCTGAAACCCCGTTCGGTATTAAACGGTACGGAGAGGTCCTTCCCAATTTTCACTGCACAACGGGAGTTATGCAGTGTCATTCTACAAAGTCGAATGAGCTTTGCAGGAATACCGAACTCAGACATTGTTGCGTACAGGTAATCCCTTACCGGACTGTCGAAAGCGGCTTTATAATCAACAAATAGGTGGTGTGTGTCGATCTGTTTTTCTTGGGTCTTCTCCAGGATTTAGCGCAGTGTGAAAATCTGGTCGATGGTGGATTTACCAGGTCTGAAGCCACACTGATACGGTCCAATCAAGTTGCTGAGCATAGGCTTCAACCTTTCACACAGTACGCTCGATAGAACCTTATATGCGATGCTCAGGAGACTTATTCCACGGTAGTTGGCGCAAATTGTGGGGTCTCCTTTTTATGTGCAGGACAGAGAACACTGAGCCTCCAATCATCAGGCATGCTTTTTTACTTACTTACTTATGTGGCCATAACAACCGAATATCGATTTAGGCCGAAAATAACATGCTTCGCCAGCCTTCTCTGTTCTTCGCTAGCTGGCGCCAGTTAGAAATTCCAAGCGCCGTCAGGTTCTCCAGTACTTGGTCTTTCCACCGGAGGTTTGGTCTTCCTCTTCTGCGCCGTCCTCCAGCGGGTTCCGAATATAACACCTTCTTAGCTGGAGCGTGTTCTTCCATTCGCTCGACATGACCTAGCCAGCGCAGCCGCTGGATTTTGATGCGCTTTACTATGTCAATATCGGCATATAGCTCGTACAGCTCATGGTTGTACCTTATTCGGTACTCGCCACCAACGCAAATAGGTCCAAAGATCTTGCGTAGGACTTTTCTCTCGAAAACTCCAAGCATTCGCTCATCCGAGATGGAGATTGTCCAGGCTTCAGCGCCATATGTTAGGACAGGCATGATGAGAGACTTGTAGAGTGTAGTTTTCGTTCTTCGAGAGAGGGCTCGACTTTTCAATTGCTTACTCAGCCCAAAGTAACACCTGTTAGCAAGAGTTATCCTACGCATGATCTCCAAGCTGACGTCATTACTGCTGTTAATGCTGGTTCCAAGATAGACAAAGCCCCTTACTACTTCAAAAGCGTAATTGTGAACAGTGACGTGCTGTCCAAGACGCCGGGACTCTTTGTTTGTTGACACTAGATACTTCGTCTTGCCCTCGTTCACCGTGAGACCCATCCGACGCGACTCTCTTTCCAACTCTGAGAATGCTGCACTGACTGCTCGCGTGTTCATGCCGATTATATCAATATCGTCGGCATACGTTAACAGCATGACACTTTTGTTGAAGATAGTGCCATTATGTCGTAGATCAGCAGCTCGTATTATTTTCTCCATAATAAGATTGAAGAAGTCGCACGATAACGAATCACCTTGTCTGAAACCCCGTTCGGTATTAAACGGTGCGGAGAGGTCTTTCCCAATTTTCACTGCACAACAGGAGTTATGCAGTGTCATTCTACAAAGTCGAATGAGCTTTGCAGGAATACCGAACTCAGACATTGTTGCGTAGAGGTAATACCTTACCGGACTGTCGAAAGCGGCTTTATAATCAACAAATAGGTGGTGTGTGTCGATCTGTTTTTCTTGGGTCTTCTCCAGGATTTGGCGCAGTGTGAAAATCTGGTCGATGGTGGATTTACCAGGTCTGAAGCCACACTGATAAAGTCCAATCAGGTTGCTGAGCATAGGCTTCAACCTTTCACACAGTACGCTCGATAGAACCTTGTATGCGATGCTCAGGAGACTTATTCCACGGTAGTTGGCGCAAATTGTGGGGTCTCCTTTTTTATGTACAGGACAGAGAACACTGAGCCTCCAATCATCAGGCATGCTTTCATCCGACCATATTCTGCTTATGAGCTGGTGCATTCGGGTGAGCAGCTCATCGCCTCCGGTCTTAAACAACTCGGCAGGCCATCAGCACCTGCAGCTTTGTTGTTCTTCAGCCTTAAAATGGCCGTTTCAACCTCGTCATAGTCGGGTGGTGGAACATCAACACCATCATCTGTAATTGGGGTTATCGGGCATTCTCCTCCACTGGCGGAATTGTTCGTAGCATCGCCATTCAGTAACGTGGAGAAGTGTTCCCTCCATAGGCTCAGTACACTCTGGACATCTGTAACCAGATTCCCATTTCCATCACGACAAGAAGAGGCTCCGGGATTTAAACCTACACTCAGGCGCTTGATCTTTTCGAAGAATTTTCGAGTCTCATTCTTGTCGATACACATCTCTATCTCCTCACACTCGCGTCTTTCCAACTCCCTCTTCGGGCGCCTGAAAAGACGTCTCTCTTGACGTCTTGACATTCACAGTTCGTAATTGACAGCTGGATTTATTCGTTCGCCAACGCTTTTCATGTTGAAAACTGTTAACAATTGTTGAAAGTTTTTTGTTAGCGAACACACCTAATATTTTGTAAAATGGATCGAGAAAAATTCACAATAGAAAATTTTCAGCAGTGTTGCCATCGCAAATTGCCCTAATCCTCTTTTATTTTGAGAATTAGCTCATAGAGTTAATGCGGATTAGCTGCAGTTAATGCCCGAGTTAATTGGAATTAACTCAGTAATCTGGAATTAGGCTGCCGTCTGTCTAGGCTATAAGGTAGAATATACGTCACAATAGACGTCCCAAAGGGACGGCATATTTAATAACCGATAATGAGATGAAATCCAGTAACTTTGGAGCTGTACTAATGTTTCTATTGGACGTTGGAATAAAAGAAGCCTACGAAGGGGGCACAATAGACCTTTAAAAATGCTTTAACACTAAGTTTAGCACCCAATACATCCGATTTCTGAACACTACCTTCTGTTTGTTAACTTTATGATTTCATTTTATTTCCCACAGACCCACAAAAGTGCTTGGCCATTCATGGAGCCCGTTGATCCTGATGAAGCTCCTGATTATTATAAAGTTATAAAAGAACCAATGGGTATGTACACTAATTATATAAATAATATTCATTTTTTGTGCATAAATTACAAATTGGTTTTTTTAGATTTACAAAAAATTGAAAAGAAATTAAATACAAATGGATATACTAAACTGTCGGAGTTTATTGGTGACATGACGAAAATATTTGACAACTGCCGTTATTACAATCCAAAAGAGTCTTCTTTCTATAAGTGTGCAGAAACTCTTGAAGCATATTTTGTGCAAAAAATCAAAAATTTTAGAGAAAGTGTGGTTGGTCAGAATTAAATAACATTTACAAACAGCAAGCAGCATGTAGCAGCAAGTAGTTAAGATTTTATTTATAGATTCTTATATAAGTTCTTATATCAATGTAAGAATATTTAATATTTTCATTTGCATTTTTAATTAGAGATATATACATATATATATATATATACATATATACATAATTACACTTTAAAACAATTGAAAATGATATAGAATTATAAATACTATAGTGCTTCTACTGTACAGATATAAGAAATCTAACTAATAATAAACATATTTTGTATATAGCTAATGTAAGAATAACGTATATGTAATGTATATATACAATTTTGATTGACCCTAACAAATGAAAAATGTGTTTACATATATATTGCGAACAAACAAAAGCATCTGTTTTTGATTTTTGATTTTTTTCAATTCTAAAGTTTTTGTCGGTTTTCAGACAAGCTGCTAGCAAAAGGGAAATTTTTAAGAGCGAACATTTACAGTACTTCAAACAAGTGAACAACATCTCATAAAGGACAAGGGAAGAGGGAAGAAATACTATCAATTTTTGCTAGATGCTAAAAGTGATAATACATCAATTTTATAAAACGATTACACTGTGAATTTCAGTTTTAATGTTAAATTATATGTTATTACTTCGGCATCCTTCATTGTTTACGTGAAATTACCATGCTTCTAAATGGTGGGAATAATTCTCATGAGAATGTCGAATGTCTTGTTGTGAGAGTTTTTGACCCCCTCTTAAAAAGTAACTATTCTCACTTCTCTATGCTGAGAATGAGAATAAATCGATCATTCTCATGAGAAAATTCTCACCGTTTAGAAGCAGCAGATGCAACTAGGTTGAAATGACAGTTTTGATACAATGTCTATTCGAAGTGATTTTATATTTTGTGCTTTTCTTGTGGAATTTTGAGCAAAAAGAAAAAAATATTTTTTTTTAAAGGCTGAACCAAAAGTAAAGCAATGCTATCTAAAAGATCTTTTGGGTTATAAAGGGCAAATTTATAAAATATTAATTTGACAGCCACTGCGCTCTCGCTTTCGAACATCGTCTCGTATCACGCGCTATTGTAAATGGACCTTTATAGAGTGAATATGGTAAGAACAAATGAAATGAGCTGAGGAATCTCCGATGCAAGCAAGTTCAAATACTTGTCTCACAATACATGGCATACTGGTCCCTATTGGATAAATTTCAACATTTAATGCTAGTGGAAAAATGTAAAATAAAAAAAATTTGCTACAAAAATCGCATTTATGACATTTGTTGTATTTATTACTAGCTCTAATATGAGAGGATAATGTAAATTGCCTATTCTATGGCTCGTTTATTATGAGATAATATTCCTTTTTGCAACAGCTTGTTAAAAAGATAAGATTTTGGAAACCGATGTTTCTTTCGAAATCCGAAAGATCTTTCGAATCCAAATATTCGTGAAGTTGGTATCACATATTTCATTCCTTCTCCCAAAAAACTGAATTCGAAATCAAAATGTTTTTGTTGTGGGAAGGATATGTTATATTTGAAATTGCCAAGATTTCAACTATTCGGAATTTAGAACCCCTTCTAAAAAGTGAAAATTGTTTTGAAGAAAAAAACGTTCGAAACGTCCAATAAGGATGATAATTAAATTTTGCATAACTTTTCAACATTTTAAGTTTTTTTCGAAACTAATTTGACACAAGATTTTGTTGCCTTTTTCATACATGTTCATACACTTTTTTTTTCAAATTCAAGTCTTACATTTTTTCTTTGGAGTACGCCGAAGGGTCTTGAATGTATGTAATGTTAGTTTTAAATACCAATATAAATTTTTACATAAATTACATTTACATTAATAAAAAATATAAACTATTCAAACTAGCTAAAATTTGATTATGAAAAATTAATAGATGCTAATTAGCTGGCAAAATAAGTTTTAACGTAAATATTATATTTCATCAAAAATTATGTTCATTGTCAAATACTAAGTTTAGAGCTGTAAGAATTTTTGGTTTCTAAACCCTATAACAATAGTATGATATAATTTCTATAATTTTTCAAAACCTGTAAAATGTTAAAATGTGTAAATATAATATTATGTACTAACAATATATTGGGTCGTTTTTTGGGGAAAAAAACAGTAAGTATTACGATTCTTTTAGCTCAAAGTTCAAAGGTTCATAATCATCTGTTTCAACAACTTTTTCAACTTTCGGCAAACTATTTCTTCCTAGATAACAGAGGAAAATGTTGCACAGGAGTCAAATCGGATCAATACTATGTACGCGGAAATAATTCGAACCCCACTTCAATAGTTTTCAACACAGAAAAATGTTGCAAAGGAGCCAAATCGAATAAATACTGAGGATGCGAAAGCAATTCGAACCTCACACCCAATTTTTAGCAATCGAATCTGCACAAATGTGCATTATCGTGATGGATCACCATTTATTTCTTTACCAAACATGGCCCGTAGTTATAGTTTATAGTTGAAGATAGAATCATCTTAAAGTTAAAATAGGCTTTTTGAAATATTTTTGCACGAGAAATATGTCAAACAAGTCGATTTTAACTGTAACTATAACTGCGGGTCTATATGTTTTATTTTATTTCATTGCTTAACTATATTAATAAATACCCAATATTTGTTGTTCGTTCATTTTCTCAATTAGTCCATATGATTGATTCTGTGTGCATTAAGAAAAAAAAAATAGGCGACCATAAGATTACCAACCAATTTCACTGTGTCAGCCACCAAATAAAACACAGCTTATCCTGTTGATCACAAACGTCGCACAATTATTTTGCGCCAGTCTTTATGTTCTTTGTACAATGGATCACTTTACTCAAATATATTATTTGACTACACACCAAGCTCTTTAGTTCGTTACTTGGTACTTTTTTCTGTGTATTTTTGATAATTTGGAAATTTTACAATAAACTTCCAAGTAATGGCCTAACGAAGTCTTGAGCTTGATGTGAAGTCACCTATTAATGGTTCATACTTCTACAAGGTACAATTGAATATGAAATAACAGCACTGCTCTTTCAGTATTAAAAAAATGGTTGCCCCATGTATTAATTAAAATCTGCAGCACTCTGGTCACATTAATGAGAAAGCTTTGATAGCTTTTATTTATCTCTTCCTCACTTTAGTATTTATCGATTTTTAACGTATCTACGCTCAAAGTTTTTTTTTAGCATGTAAATTTTTCTTTGAGATATCCACAATCAAAATAATCAAATCAGTTTTC
This sequence comes from Megamerina dolium, assembly GCA_963854835.1. NCBI lineage: Eukaryota > Metazoa > Arthropoda > Insecta > Diptera > Megamerinidae > Megamerina > Megamerina dolium. The sequence continues at coordinate 14,967,241 of OY978528.1, forward strand.
ATCTTTGTAGCCAAAAAAAAAAAAAAAGAACACAAAACTGCTAAATATCGTATTTTGAATATAGAGCAGGCACCAGCAATCAACGTATTTAAACATTCTGATGCAGCACCAGTTTTGGATTACTAAGAAAGTTGTACAAAGAAAATTCGGTTCCAAAGAAGATGAGCACATCATTTCATCAGATGCAGAGCTTGATGCGAAAATTGAAGTATTTAAATCAATATCGGATACTAGTGCTGCTTTGAACAAGATTATCGATCAATATCAGGAATCGTTATGTGTTCTATCACAAGAGGAATGTGTATTTGGACGATTTTTGAAAGAGGTGGGCAAACGTAGTAAAACCACCGGTATAAGTATAACGAATACGGGTAAGGCTGTGTCATATAGTGGCCAACAGAGGATGTGTGTACGAATGCCCTTGCTGCGGCTTCATCACGAAGTAGAAGTGTTTCGTTGTCGAGCAGTTCGCGACACACAAGCTACCATCCAGAGTATGGAAAAAGAACGAACCGAGTACAGAGCTGCATTATCATGGATGAAATCTGCCAGTTCAGAATTAGATCCAGATACAGGAAGAGGTTTAGATAAATTCCGCGTTGCACAGTCACATGTACGTGCTGCAAAACAACATTTTGATGGTCTCTCTATGGATTCGATACAAAAGGTAGGGAGTGTGCAATACAATAAATACCATTTTTTATTCCATTCGTATCGTCATAATTTCAGATTGATCTCTTGGCGGCTGCTAGATGTAATATGTTTTCGCATGCTTTGGTCGCATATATGACGGAATTGAAACAATTCGCTCAAAAAACTGCGTGTACATTTAATGCCATTTCGAAATCTTTATTGCTGAAGCCAAAGTATGACTTTTGTGTATTGAAAGATCTAACCCAAGACACTGAAATACCCAATGACACAATCGAAGAAATTAAAAGCGTTGATAATGACCAATTGTTGTACTTTGCAGTAAGGAGTTATCAACGAAAATCAAATGATTCTTTAGTTTCTTAAATTATTGTTTAATTGCAGGATGAATACATCGATGAACCAGCAAAAAACCAACCTCAAGAGCCAGAAAATGAAAATACGTTAATAGATATAACTCACAAAATTAACGATATTATAACGCCAAGTGACACAAATTCAAGTCGGCTACTGGAATTAACAAATTGTATACTGACAGATCAGCAAATTATTGAAAGCGATGCGTCTCTAGTGCCAAAAGTAGATAATTTGGCAGAGAAAAATGCGAATAATTGTAACGAGGAGAAATTACAAAAAATCATGCCTGAATCAAAGCCTACAAAAACCAATGGGTGGATGGAATTATTTGCTGAATTAGATCCACTAGCGAATCCGGAGGCATTTGACATGAAGCTCAATGGTGGGCGTAATAATTTTCAGCAAACTTAAAATGTATACAATTATGATGAACTAACAATTAAAAATAAAGTACAACATACTTGGTAATATACTGAATGTTTAAGCAAAATATTTAATTTTTGTTTAAATTTAAATAAAATTGTTGTAAGAGTACATATTATTTATAAGTCATTTGACAGATTGTTGGGCTTCTTTCTTTGAGTTAACTAATTCAACTAATTCCTTGACTCGGCGCAAACAATCCTTCTTAGTTCTATTCGGGATACATTCCGCAATACGGTCCCATCGATCTGGTGTGGTTATGGGATACGTTTTTATAGCTTGTTCCAGAAGGGCTTGTTCTTCTTTTGTCCATGTTTTCGAAGCAATCGATTGCTTTCCCGGATTTCCCGTATTGTTACAATTCTCCTTCTTTGATTCGACCTTGGTACTATTCTCTTTCTTTGATTCGACCTTGTTACTATTCTCTTTCTTTGATTCGACCTTGTTACTATTCTCTTTCTTTGATTCGACCTTGTTACCATTCTCTTTCTTTGATTCGACCTCTGCCGCATTGACGGTAATATCGGAACATGTTTGCACATCTTTCTTTGTTTTCTCGAAATTCTCAAAAGCGGTTTCATTCGCTTTTGCTTTAAGCGAATCTTTTGAAAAATCACTACTTTGCAACGCCTTTGCCTTGTTAAGAACATCACGTGCTGTTATGTTGGCACCGCTTGTTGAATGCTGATTTATGAAAGTAGATATAACATCCCAGCGCTGGGAAGTTCCAGCCGGAAACAGATTTACAGCTTTAATAAGTAATTGTACATTTTCATTGTTCCATATTTCATCCTTTTTCACTTCTCTAACATCGGCTTTTGTAATCTTACTCTGAACGCTGGTCTGGCTTACGGACTCATCTTTCTCGGACTGCATCTTTTTTTCTGCAGTTTTGAGGGCGGCGAAAAACACATCTCTGCCCGACTTTTCAATTTTTCTATTTAACTCTTGAAGCTCTGATATATTAAATGTCTCACAAATCTTTTCTGCATTCTCCATATTTTTCAAAATTTCATTATCATTTGATCCATAATATTTATTTTCCTTTATTTTGTCTCGGAATAATTTTCTTTCTTTCTTGAGCGCCTTCTTCATCTGTTCCTTTTCAATTCGAATTTGCTCGATTCTTTTCTGTTCAGCCTTTTCTGCACGTTCCTTTGCTAATTGTGCCTCTTTGAGGGCTCGTTCCTGTTCAGCTTTCAGAGCTTGTGCCGCATCCATCTTGGCACGTTTAACAGCTAATTTCTTCTCTTTTTCTTCATTTTTAAATTTCTGAATACGTTTGTCGTTATTGTAGGCTAAATCAACAAGCGCGCGTATCCTCATCATTTCCTCCTTCTTATGCTTAATTCTAGCGGCTTTATTTTCTTTCTCAATCCAACGTCTTTCATCGCGATCTTGCCCCTTTTCCTTATCTTCCTCGTCTAGATAGCTAAATTCGCGCCAAGATTTGAAATCGTACCAAAAACTATAAAACTGCTCGACATCTCCACGCTTTGCATTTGCATCTCCAAACGAAGGCACATTCTTCTTTTCACTCCATCGCGCATTTAATTTGAAGCATTTATCAAAAGAATCATAGAAATTATTATCAATTTCAGATTGCGAAGGGAACGAGTCGTCAAACAGAGGATCAACCGAGTCATAAGCGCGTCTTGTTTTTGGAGTACCTTTCATAGAATTTCAAATTGTGATTATTGCATTATAGATTCAAGCAAATTAACAACTAACCTAATATTTCATAAGCTTTGGTAATACATGTAAAGTAATCATCTTCAGTTTTAATATCTTCTCCTTTAGCTTTTCGTTTATCGGGATGATGTTTTAAAACCATCCTTCGGTAAGCACGCCTAATATCATCGTCCGTGGCATCAAATCTAAAATGAATAAAAATCATATGTACCCTCTGATTATTAATATTAAAAACAAACAAAATACCTGAGATGTCCTAAACCAAGAACCGCATAATGATCTTGCTCCTTCCATTGTTTCGGATCCAATGATTTTAGATAAGTTATATCCACATCAAATTCACTACCAAGTAATTTGTCCGCCGAATCGCTTCGATCAATATTACATTCAGAAGCGTTCTCCTTTTTCGAGTTGAGATATTTAACACCCACACGCTCAACTTTTCTATATATAAATTTTAAGGAAGATTCCAGTTCGACAAAATCCATTTTATTTTTGTTTGTTATGCGCCAAGGAGATTTTGTGTAACTTCCGAATCTATCGAAAAGTCAAAAGTTTGCACATGTCGATTTCCTCACATGGTACAAATACTAGAAGCGTTCGAAAAAATTGTAATTATAGTATTTGTTTAACGGTAGTGGTGGGTAACACTGCGTTGCGTGGCGGTATTGCGTCGATAGCCAGTGTTGTGTTTTCAAGAAATCAGTAACGCAATAACACAAACGATACTAAAATGCTTGCTTACTCAAAATGTAAACAGAAATGTTTCATCAACAATAAGAGTGTTCTTGTACGTGTTATCAAAAGTTATTACAAACTATCACAGTTTCTCTGTTCTCGTACTCCAAAAACTTCAAAATTTGGGAAAATTGAGAGAACAAACTGATATTTCAGTTTATGGAGAAATTGCAAATTTTTCTGGGTAAATTTGTACTTGTAGAAACTTACAAGCAAGAAACACAGCTGATCGAAACAAACAAGCAAACGAACAATTGCAATTTACTAAATGTAATATCAGCTGTTTGTGAAATTTGCAAGTTTTTGCTGATTTTGCGTTCTCGTACTTTTTCATATACTTTTCTCTCTGCGAACGAAGGCTGTCAAATTCTGAGAAATTTCTTTGCTCGATAATTTTTACTAGAAAAGTACGAAAACGAACTTATTATTGCCGTACAACGACAAAATGGCGTCTGCAGCGTAGAGAAATGAGCAGATGAGGACATTATTCGAATTTCAAAAAAAAAAGCTTTCTAAAAGAAAACGCATTAAATTTCGTAAAATGTTTTACAAATCAATTTATTTTAAATTCTTTGAGAGAAAAAAAAAACAAGATAACAAAGTCAATATAATTACTTCTATACATTTAATTTAGTGGTACATATGCCAAAACAGAAATATGTTAAAGTCCACGTCTGCGTCAATTGTTATCGTGTTGTAGTCAGTCAGGTGGTATCAATCATTGCAGTCAATCTGCTTACAACTTAATGTAATGAAAATGCTACCAAGCGCAGGAGATTTACAGTTTTGCGTCTTTGAATTATCAAAAATGACATACTCGTTATTTTTATTAATATGTAAATATAAAATAAATAAATAATAAAAATATATATCATAAAATGCAATATTCTTTATGAAAATACACATAAAACCGTTTTGTGAACAATAGTTTAGTAAGTAAATACGTATTTAAACATATAACGAAAAACTACATACATATGTTTTTTACATTTCTTATTTTATATATATTTTAGTATACATGTTTGTGCTTTTCTTACAAATATTCTAGAACAAATCCTAGCATTTCAACTATAAATATGGAAATGTCGAATTTTAAAATAATAAATGTAAGAATATTTTTTAATTCTTTGTTATACTGGAAATCATTTAACTGACATTTATAACTATTTACGTTCAATTTATCGAATAATATTTTCATCTCTTTATTAAGCAGGCTGAAAATTTAGCGATAGAATTTTGCTGTTATTTTCACTAGTCCCAATTTTCATCTTGTTTTGAAAGTAATAACTCGTGATTGTATCTGCCTGCATTATATTGATCTTAAAAATTTTAAGTTTTCTATGTTTTTCGAAAACCAATCTTTTTAATGCGAATAAAATAATTAATGACCGATTATTGACATACACAGCGATCATCATACATATCACAGCGCAATTGCATTTGCTTCATTGCATTATTGCATAGTGCATTAGTTAAACTGGTGCGTTACTCATCACTATCAAGAAAGTATTCCCTTAACACTGACTGAAGCTATTGGCGCGTAATCAATTAAAGGCGACTGAACGGAAGTTATATTTAAATCGGACCGCTTGTTCATTATGAGCACTTTCCAATGATTTTGATTTACGAATTGAATTTCAGCAAAATGTTGCTACAAAATCATACTTTTATTTGCATAATATCGATTGTGTTTCACTAAATATTGAAATTCTGATGTGAATATTTTCTTTGCTTCTTTTTCTGTAATTCATCTAAAGTTATGGCAAACAATTTTACTGAAACAAACTTTCAGCATTTTTGCAGTTTTGGATCCTCTACCGCAAGCATTAAGTGTGCAAACATTTTGGTGTTAACATTTGTTAACAAAGCGAGCACATCTATTGTTAATGCGAAGCAATGAAATCAAGATGGCGTGTGCCATATAAAGAAAATTTGACAATATGGCGATTGCTGATCGGTTTCCGTCAACTTAGCATGTTAGACCAATTAAGTATTGGGAAGAATTTCCCACAACTATGGAAGCTTGTGAAAAAATTTTAGACTTATATTTAAACATGCGGTGTAGGCTTTGGAATGAACTAAGTCCTCTGAAACCACTATACATGTACTTAATGTTCTGGTCAAATTCGATTAAACGTACTTTTGAAACCCGTGTTGTGAATTATAGAGTAAGGAAGGAACTTGCAGGTTACACGATCAATAACTTGCTTTTACGTTGCAATACACTTAGCGCCAGTTTTTCAGTGCGAGTTTAACACTATTTGTCGTTTAAACTCGATTTGCAATTGTTTAGTCACATATCAACGTAGTTCAAACTAAATTTAAACGCCCAATCAAGTTGGGTTAAACTAAGATTAACCTGTCAGTTGTTCAGCTGTCTGTTCTTGCACATCAGTACATCTTTTCTTAAAAAAAGTTTAAATTTAAACTCCATTTACGTAAACTCAGTTTAAAACTAGTTTAAACTTGTACGGAAAAACTGGTCCTCACTCTTTTTCACTAACGCACTCGCACTTTTAGAAATTGATCATCGACTTGATATCAACTTTTCTTATCAACTCGCGTTTCAACCTGATATTCAAATTAAACATCTGATCACAGTTTTTGCAAATAAATGCTCGTGTTTCGATTTATAAAAATTCTGTCGCGATCAAACAATGAATAAAATTAGTAAAAATAGTGAAGTATTGCGGTTCATAGAACTTTATAAAAACCATGAATTTCTATGGCCCATCAATCTTTCGTTGTATAAATTTTTTTTCACATGAATATGTCGTAGATCCTTTCGGATATTTTCTATTTCTATTAAATTATTTATTTCTTGCATCATTTCAGTGGGTCGAATATTTTAAGTTCTTTCCTTGACTTGGCAACTTGACTATCAAGTTACGTGCAGCCCAGGTCACAGCTGTCAATTCCAATGACATTTAACAAGCAGTATGTTTGGGTTAACTTGAAAGCTGGCCTACCGATATACATTCATTTCTTTATTGTCGGCGAGAGAATTATACACTCTACTTCACTCTGACGAATTTTAATTTTCCATTGAAGGCAGCAAGTTGGAAATGTGATTGTAAATCCATCATAAACCAGATTTTCACACTACAGCAAAGCCTGGAGAAACGGACCGACACACACCCCCTATTTTTTATTGTAAAAACCTCAGTTTCTATTATTCATCATTATTTAAAATGTGACCCGAAGGAATCTTTGACCGAGCTTCTCTTGCAGTAGTTTGCCAGCCGTATCTGTACTTCTAACAAAAAGTATTCGGTATTCGAGTAAAGTATCGAATACCGTACAACTCTATTGATACTACATACAGCTGATAACATGATAACATCATTTGTGAAAGTAAAATTTATGTACATTATGTTCTTTGCGATATGCGTAGATTCTAAATAAATTTGTGTGTCTAGTTTATTAAATGTTTGATTTTGTTACCTCTTAGGAGTAATTCGGCGCAGTGCAATGCAAAAATTGCCAAATTCCCATGAAGCAAGTGTGATTGACACAGAGTTGAAGTTAGAACTTTGTGACATTTTTTACACAAGCCAAAAGAGGGGCCATGTCTTCCGGGTCAAGTTGAACACTGCAGGAATACTTCTCCAGCGTGAATCTGAATCTGGAACTAAAGAAGAATGTGTTAATATGTCTGATATTATTGGCGGACGGTGTGTGCGTCTCCTAAAGAGCCAAGGAAGCAGTTGCTCGTGTTCCTCAGCATCTCATCCGATCACAAATTCTGACGTAAATATGAAAAGTACAACAGTTGCAGAAGATGAGATGGATGCCAGCGCGTACTTTTATATTTTTGCATATATTCTAAAAAAGAAAAATCTTGGCAAAAATCCACGACGAGAACGTACTGTTTTTACATTACGCTTTCGATCTTTCGACTCCTTCGATGAAAATATGAGGGAAGCTGAAAGGTGGTATAAAGCTTTACGATACCATAAAAATTACGCTCTAGAAAGAATAGGTGCAAGCAGACGACGTCTTCTAATCATGTTAAATCCAAAATCTGGTTCTGGGAAAGCGCGAAGAGTTTTCCATCAACAAGTGACACCCATACTAAATGAGGCTGAACTCTATTATGATCTCTATGTAACCAAATATGCTAATTATGCTCGCGATTTTGTGCATCAACAAAATATTTCCTCGTGGAATGGCCTAATTGCGGTCGGAGGTGATGGGCTATTGCACGAAATTCTTAATGGCATATTACAGAGAACAGATTGGGAACATGTGCTACAGCATACAGCACTAGGCATTATTCCATGTGGTTCTGGAAATGGTCTGGCTAGAACCATTGCGCATTTATATGGGTAAGTAGAAGGACTTAATTGATTTACTTGTGTTGAGTGGTTTCGTTTTCTTTTCATTTTTATTTTTTTTTTTCAGTGAGCCTTATAACCCGAAACCAGTTTTGGGCGCCACGTTAAATATTGTAAGTGGCAAAACAGCACCTATGGATGTTGTTCGAATTGAAATACGAAATCAGGTTGGTCGAATTGCATGTACGATGATATAAATCAAGTAGATACTTATTTCTCATTTAAATAACAGGTTCTCTATTCATTTCTATCTGTTGGATGGGGTCTTATATCTGATATTGATATTGAAAGTGAACGATTGCGTTCGTTAGGATATCAACGTTTCACCTTGTGGACGCTACATCGTTTGGTTAATTTGAGAACGTATCATGGAAAAATTTCATACCTTCCCATTGCCGATCTGACTTCTGATTTAAGTAATGGAATGTCGCCAGCATTTGTCGAAGAAAAAAGCACATTGAAATATAGCCGCAGTTGTAGCCCGTGCCTGAAGAAAGCCGATCATTTCCAGTCACTGCAATCTTTCACCAAAGATGATGTAAAATTTGATGATGTCATTTCATTGGAGACATCAGCCAATCAATCATTTCGTTCGAGATGCGACAGTTGGTTTTCATCAGGATCACGAAAAAGTGTATATTATTCAATTTCTGAGAGTGTTTATCAGAGCGTAAATGGGGAGAGCGAATTGGATCAGATTGATTGTGTGAATGATAATGTTTTTGAACAAGGCTCTGGGCCCAGTGTAACGACATCTCTGAATGATCCTTTACCGGATTCATGGATAGTTGAAGAAGGAGAATTTATCATGGTACAGGCAGCATATCAAACACATCTGGGAGTTGATTGCTTTTTTGCACCGTCATCCAAACTCAATGACAACATTATATATTTAGTAATAATTCGTGGTGGCATAAGTCGTTCCCAGTTGTTTAACTTCTTAGTTAATATGAGCTCCGGTACTCATCTTCCATCGAAAAATAACGAATTTATAAAAGTGGCAATGGTCACTGCATTTAGAATAGAACCAGCCGATGCTGAAGGCATTTTAACAGTAGATGGAGAACGTGTTGAATTTGGACCACTACATGCTGAAGTTTTACCGGGCATTGCAAATATAATGGTTCCCAACTGAATAATTCTAAATATTCTATTTAATCATGTAGATTTTTTATAGTATTTCTCTTCAGTCATGATGCCATTAATTTTCAATTAATTAGATATTAAATAATTTTTGTGAGTTAAATGTTTACGGAAAATGTTGTTAGTTTGATTTACGGATTACATTTCTAATGCTACATATCAACTAACTTCTTGCCTCCGTTTGTAATCTGTGGATAAAGTTTCAAATTATATTGAACAAATGCATTTTAGTGTGATTTTAATCAATATTGTTATACGATATATGATCATCGACATGAAATCTCAATGTATGTAATATGAATGTATGTACATTTAAGTAGTACGACAAATATATGTAGAAATAAGAACGCCTGCAGGTGTGTGTTTGTGTATATTTATCTTCTACTCTATTTGGATGCCACATGTGTACGTAGTATATATGGACACAAATTGCTATAGATCATTGATAATGAGAATATGATTATTGATACATGGAAACTGCCGAAATAAAATAGTCGAAAATTATAAAACTGATTCAAAAAAAATTATAAACAAATATTGTCATTTGAATAAATTGTTGATTATATTGTATTTATTATATTATACTCAATCGCATGGATATTTTTTATTTAAATTGTGTATTTATTGTATTACTAATGACTACATATTTTTATTGTTACATTACATGAGCTCCGATGAAAAAAATACCAAGCATGAATTAACAATAAAGAAGAAGAAGTCATATTGATACAAATTGTTTTTCATTTCAATGCGAAATACAGATAAATTGTAGTTTTTGTCTTTTCGAATAAAACAAATAGACGAATAATAAGTGAAAATCACTATCAAGCATAAATACAAATAACATTTAGGGACGGTTTCTTATCTAACCTTTAACTTTAAAGGTCACTTTATCGTGGCGATAAACGCATTGCAGTTTGCTCAAGTCTTCTTCTTTAGTTTGCTTCAAGTTTATTGGGCCAATAAATTTATAGGACGGTTGGATGTGACCTTTAAAATTTGTTCTTATGTTTAAAGTGACTTTTCAGTTTGTTTACATATGAACAGATGATTTTTCAATTTGAATTCAAATTATATATAATTTTTTTTTACAATGTATACGATATGCAACAATATCGTGGCTTTTATATACATAGTTTGAAAGAACCAATTAACAGAAATGTATTTTTGATTAACTAAAAAGTTTTTAAATGATTTCCATTCACATATTAATTGGTTTGGTTTGACAGAAGAAGCAGTATTATATTCCATATTCATATGCATCCATTTACAAATGTACACTCATTAGATTAACAAACCTATTTAATGCTACTTAAATTTAAATCAACTTTTTTTTCCTGCACTTGAACTTGTAGCAGCTCATTTTTAAGCTTCAAAGCACTAAGTTCTTGCTGATGCTTCTCTTCAGCTCGTCTATTTTCCTCTACATAAAATTTTTGTTGGAGAAACGTGAGCGTTATTTTCTCATCTTGCAGTCGCTTCTGATGCTTTAAATATTTTGTTGATTTGGATTTTTTTAGACTGCTTGGATTCCATGAAGACCACTCCACACTGTGATCGACATTTTCGGCAGGCAAGCTTTTCTAAAATGAGATTTAAATATTTAAATTATTCGTAATCCACAAATATGGGTAGTATGCTTACCTGATCTAGCTTTTCGGTATTAAGACGTTTATTTTGTCTGTCTCCTTCTGGTGTATTCGCCAGACCTATGGAACTAAACAACTATTATTTTATGTCCATAATTAAAAGAAGTAGTACTGCCGGGTATAAGAATGACTAAGGGAAAGCCAAATACTTACAAGCATTTCCATCGAAGGTATTTTCCAGTTCAGTGACGGAATTACCCAACAAAACAGCAACTTTTTGCGCAGTAGTGCTGATGTTGCCTTTAGAGTTAAGTCCGCAACCTGTGCGATTCGATTTCCGTTTAAGGCTTTCAAATTTGTCCCTTAAAGTTTTCCACTCACGTTTTAATCCAGTCCTCGCACTGAATAGCTCAGCCAACTTTTTCCAGGCCAGTTTCTTTTGTCTCCATGTTACCGCGTCCGATCGTTTATTTTCAAGTATATGGCGCTGGGCCTGCAACAGCTCCAGTAGAATTACCACCTCCTGCTCCGAAAAGTTTTTTCCCCTTTTCCTTTTGGCTTTTTCTACTTCCATTATTTATCACTTTATGAAATTGAATTTATTTGATGTAAAAATTAATTTTTTGTCAAACTGAATTTATTCTATATGAATAAAAAAAACATATGACACCGGCAAGATTTTCAAATACGACGTTGCCGTAGTTTTATCACTAATATTTATAATGGCCAGATAAGAAAACGAAAAGAACTAAAGTTCACTTTAAAGTGAGAAATAATTTAAATGATCGATAAGTAATGGGAACTTTTTGGTTAGATAAGAAAACAATAAATATGTTGGACTTTTTCAAATGTGTGAAAAATCATCAACACTGATGAGTGACGCATACGTTGATTTACAAATTCCATCTCTGCGCATGACATCAGAAGCTGGTAAGAAATCGGCATGTTTGAATACCACATACTTACGAATGACGTCACTATGACGCTGGAGTTTAAATTACTGAGAGAAAAATGGCGGACATTTGCAATGCATAACTTCTAAATACATAAGCGAGAAAGTATATTTACAAATTTAAAAAACGTTAAAAAAACTTTTTGGCTAAATTTTAGAATACGAATTCAAATACTGTTCTACACTAAATGCCCCCTTAAGTGGTAAAATTAGGGGTATTTTTAGAGGAAATATTAGGGAGAAATAATTAATGGGGATCGGTAATAAATTTCACTGCTTTAGAAGCGATTCCTGGGTAATATGAGCTTATTTGTCGATTATCAGGTGTTTTTGTGATCATTTTGGATGGGGCCCCCTAAAGGGATATAGATAGGGAGTAAGTGTGTTCAGAAGATATGTTGTAGAGGAACAATTAATGGGGCCCGATCATATATGTGCGACTATTTCAATGTTATTATTGAGAAAATAATACGCGCTGCTGATCTACGACATAATGGCACTATCTTCAACTAAAGTGTTATGTTGTTGGAGTATGCCGATGACATTGACACAATCGGCATGAACACGCGAGTTGTCAGTGTAGCATTCTCAGAGTTGGAGAGACAGTCGCGTCGAATAACTGTTGATAACTACGATTTTGAAGTTGTGAAGGACTTTGTCTATCTTGGAACCAGCATTAATACCAGTTATGACGTTAGCTTGGAGATGGGCTAAGTAAGCAATTGAGAATTGGATGACGTAGAAGAGGCAGACCTAACCTCCGGTGGAAAGACCACGTACTGGAGAACTTGTCAATGCTTGGAATCTGTAACTGGCGCCAGTTAGCGAACAAAGAGTTGGCTGGCGAAGCATGCTGGATTCGGCCTAAATCGATTTTCGGTTGTAATGGCCACATAAGTAAGTGATTAAGTAACTGTCACCCAAACACACTGCTAATTTTCACACGTTGAAGGTACTCGCATACAAAAATATCGAAACAACTGAAAACTGGGGAGGAGCGAAATATATGATTGACCCCCATTAATTTTCTCTTCTCCCTTTAAGGTGACTCTCAAACAAAAAGAACGTAAAAACACATGAAAACCGGCGAATAGATAGCCTCTAGAGCGGTGAAATGTATGACTGACCACAATTATTATTTCCTCCTCAAAATTCCCTCGACATACTTAGCCCATCTTTTTATTTCTAAGGGTAGCTAGCTCATCTAGAAAATTGATGCTTATATAGTGGCTGTTCAAATTAAAAATTAGGCGGGTTCAAAACAGGAAATTCATTATATTTCCTCGGGAAGAAATACTTGAAATAATCTAAATTATTTTGCGCTGTTAAGTCGTTTAAATAGAATATCCACATATTAAGATAGTAAGCGAAATGTAATCATAAATCCAATTTTTATTAATTAAATATATAGTATGCATTATGAATATTTCAAGTCTTATTATTATTATTATTATTATTATGTATTTGTATATCATATTTGTTTTTGTTTGTTTATCGGAAATAGAATTTTAATTACTAAAGATTGTTAGATTACAATATTCGATTAAAACATTATATGTATATAAAAAATATTGTTTACAAATGTGCATATAGAGCGAAGAATATATATATCATATAAATTATATTTACATTAAAGCAAAAAGAAATGAAAAAAGAAAAAACAAAAAATTGCAAAGCAAATAGGTAACAATTTGGAAAACATTTTATAATGATGATATAAATAGTCATTGTTATTTGCAATACATATCGTAGGTATGTAAGTATATCTTTTTTTTTTGTTAGTATATTTTCTTTTTTTTTAATATCATTGAATCTATTGTTTTATATTTATAATCATTTAGTTGTTCTAATAATATTTAAGTTATAAGGAACAATAACAACAAAAAAGTAATAACAGAAAAAAAAATGAAAAACAGAAACTTTAATTTCTAAGCATTATGCAGAGTAAAAGGAAATTTTAGTTATACGTAGAAATACCAAACAAACCAATACTAAAGAGCTAAGATCAAAACCATGATATGGGAATACATAACTACATAGTTTATAATATACAAAGTAGAAGAACAAGAACAAGAAGAAAAAGTCACAATCACATGTTCGCAACAAATTGCTTTCATCAGTCTAAACTTCAGTTGAACGACCATTTTCATCTGTACGTGATACTTTACGTTCACGCCCCGAATTACGAGTTGCTAAATGTTGCAGAGGAACGTGCGATTGTGACTGATTCTGAGCTTGTAATTGTTGCTGCTGCTGCTGTTGTTGTTGTTGAGCGATTTGCTGTTGCAATAATATTGCATGAGACTGATGTGATATATTTGCATGACTATATCCAGGCATTTGCGTTGTGCTGGTATAAAAATTACCTACGGTTGATGCCGCCAATGGAATATTATAACGCATTTTGGCTGCTGCAGCATTGGCAGCTGCTGCAATTACTGCAGCATTTTCTCGTGAAGCACTGCTAGTTGTAGTTGATTGAAATGAAATAGACATTCCGCTATCAAGTGACCCAACACTACCTCTTCGCTGTGGTTTATCATTACCAACTGGAAAAGAGAAAAAAAAAATCATACTCTAAATTATATAAATCACACATACAAATGCACACACAAACAAGCTTACATTGTTCATGCATATCCAATAAACTGTTGCTCAGTGCACTTCTTTTCAGCTGTGTGGAATCGTTTGTACATTGTGCCATTTCACCTTGTGCTGTCTGAAATGGACAGGGACAAACTTCGACATCAGCGACACCACTATCACGATTCTCAGAACTGCCGGTTGCACGATTGCGCGCCGACTTTTGTCTCTCCAACTCAGCTTCAATGCGTAAAGCCTCCATTTCGTCCATTTCACTTATTGACTCTTTCAAATCTTCAGCGAATTTACAACGATCGTGTTCGTTGCGTGCATTAAATGTTATCAACACCTTACCGTCGACTTTTTGTGTCAACTGAATACAGAATGGATAATTTGGAACGTCAAGCAATGACACAATTATGTTACACAATGGAAAACTGTTACGAAACGTATATGTAACAGATGATTTCTTCTTGCTGAATATTTTTGTAATAACCAACAGATCGTTGAACAGAAATACTTCACGCTGATGAACACCTGGTCGTTCTTTCTTATTAATGTCGGGTATTTCATACAGGCGACAATAGCACACCAAACGTCTATGCGGCAATGCCAAATTGGGCTTCTTTCCAACTATGGTGGCCTGAACTTTCATAACTTGTGTGACATGATCACTGCCGGGCTTGAATTCATTCGCTTTCACTCGCTCATATATGCCAGCCAACATGTCTTTATCGATGTCGTGACAATCATCGATTCCACGTAAATTTTTGATGAAGTCATCAACTCTCATGCGACGCTCAGGTTTCAAGTTTGGCGTATGCAGATCTGTATTTAACATTATAATAGCAAAAGCTAGTACGAAGATCTGTTGGAGAAAAAATACAGTATTTTAATCAATATATGCACATCACATAAATAGTGTCGTCTGGGAAAATGATTGTCGTTTGGAGTTCAAGTCGAAATTACTTTCGAATAATATGACAATTTATTTTCTAAGGCCACAACGATATGCTTACCGTGTCGGATGATCTTAGTCGTCCCACAATATCCTGATTGCATTGACAATAACGTTGCGAAAATACTTCCATTAGTCTTTCGATTTTTTGCGCCTCGCCAGGCATACGAAAATATGCCTGAAACTTGCGCAAGGCGACATCCACCTGCATACCCGATAGATCTAATTCCAGTGCGAAGCAATTAAGAACTGCCATATTGAATTGATTTTGCAAGTTGCCTAAATATTCGCCAATCATTTGCCGCGAAAGACCTTTGCGTGAGATTAAAAAGCGTGCCACACCTTGGGGGGTATTCTCAAGAAAACCACGCCTTATCAAATAAGTTATGCCCTTTTCGGGCTTCTTATTGAATAAGTTTAAGCCAACACGATACTGGCGTTTGCGTATAGTCTCGGACACCTTGTAGTTATGCGTGTTTACAGAGACATTCAGTTGATGATCTTGCTGCTCGTGCTGTCCATATTGTGCTGCACTCGTATGCGACGAACCGGCATGATCATCAGCGGCAGCCGCTCCAATACCAATAGTTGTTACAGCTGCTACTGCTGCTGCCGATACTGCGATTGGCATTGCATTTTGCGTATGTACATAAACAGTATCGGGAGGAGGAGGAGGAGGATGTGGGTGGGTAAGTTGCTGTGAGCTATTCAAATTTGTACCACGCTTCCATGTATTGGGCGAATTAGATCGGTCCGATCCAATATCGCTATTGAGGACGCGTTCTGTTGATGTAACACTAGAATCACTTCCCGAACTCTGAACAGATGTCAGACTTCCGTTTTCAGCAGTTTTGCACAGACCATTGGTGCGCAGCATCGCCGATGGCGGTGGTGTTTGACGCATAAGAATCATTTGTTGATGCTGCTGCTGCACAGCCAATTGATGTGCATGTTGTTGTGCAGTTATTGACGACGTCCTCTTCGGTACCTCTGGTGGCACTTTCTTTCGCTCTGACGTAATTACGGTTCCCTTTGGTCGCATATATATTTGCGCCGCCGAGTAATACGGTGTATGGGGTGAGGTTCCGCTTACGCTCACCCATGAGCTGTTCATCGAAGTATCGAAATGTCCAGAAATATTATTGGAAGAGCTAGCAAAGCTTGCGTCATGCGGCATGCCATGATAATTGGTGTAACACTGTGATGCTTGTACGCCCGGCATATTTTGCCCCACATAGTAATGCGATTCGGCAGCGTGCAGTAAATTGACATGAGGATGTGTTGATCCTGTGCCCACCAGTGCATTGGACGTTGAAGACGAATTTGTGGCAGAAGCACCTAAAGCGAACAACACTTTTGAGATGATCATCAAAAATACTTTTAATATGGCCACATCAAATGCAACTTACCTGATTGGCTGCGTGGAATCGGACTACTATCTAATTGACGTCGTTCACGCATTGACAGTGAACGTGTGGGTGGTGTGCGGGATGTTGCTGTTGCTGTGTTTGGTTGATTGGAAGTCGAACCCGTTGCAGCTATCAGTGTACCGGGCGGTGGTCCTGCCATTATTGTTACTCGTGGTTGCTGCTGTTGCTGTTGCTGCTGCTGATGTTGTTGTGTTGCATTGTGCATCGCATCTAGTTGAGATTCAGTAGCACTACCATAGGCTGATGATAGTGATGAATTTGATGGCGGTCCATCCTCATTCGAAGCAACCAACATACGGCGACTGAGACGTTTCTCTGCCTTGGCCATTGCTGTTATGGAGGCGAACTTTTTCACCATCATATAGTGACGAAAGGCGCGCTGTATAATTACGGCAGCGTTGCGAGCACAAACTCCACCGTACTTACGTTCCAACAGTTCGATTTGTTTTTCTAGCAAATCCTGTGACAGTTCATATCTAAATGTGTACAAAAAGAAAAATTATATGATTCTGTTCAACAACTTGTAATATGATATTGAATTTGAATGCTGATTGCTGCAAACGTATTTGGATTTTATGCATATATTTAGTATTCAATGATAAGATAATAAGCATTATCTTCGAATGCCATAAACTATAAAATTTTAAACACCTCTGACGTATACAATAATGCGCATACAGCCATCAGCGGTCTAACAAAAATTCGCTAAGTTGACATTACAGTATTTGATTTAAAATTTGAGACCAGATTGTTTACTACGATGGACTCGAAAAGAGTAAAAATTCAAGACAAAGAGCCACTGTATGGTAACTTTATGCTACATAGTCATAGTGAAGAGGAACACCTCAGTTTTGGTATGATTTATTGTAAATCCAAATTTATGACAATTTATTACTTAAAAACAAATTGGCCATATTCTGAATTTCATTTTCGATCGTAATTGATTTAACAATCAGTCAATCACAATGAAGTTGTAAACACATTTTAATTACACAACCCTATAGAATCTTAAAAGAGGTTCCAGTGTGCCATGAACCAAGAAGTTTCAAGTATAAAAAATATATTATGTATTTACAATTTTGATAAGGAATTCTTTTATGTCATTAAATTTTTTCCGCCAGAAAAATGAATTTCTGTAAATCTTTTGTGATATTTAAACTGGATGAAGATACTCAGTTGCAACGAAGAATCTTAAAATGGTTTGACTGTGAAATATGTTTAAAAATAAAGTTTAAATTTAATTTCCCTTTGAAAAAGTCGAAATTATTTTGAAACGTTGCAACTTCATTTGAACTAAAAATATAAACTCGGGTAAGTTCTATATTTCATTTCTTGCATTTTAATGCTACCCTTTTTCAAAAACTAACTCTAATTACAACTTATAAAAAATAGATTCAATGGAGTTTGAAAAATAGTGAAAATGAAATCACTCAGCTTTTCGACCACAAAAATTATTCTCACTTCGATTCGATTTTACTTTCATTTTTAACAAAATTTGCTAGGAAAAAGCCGAAACTATATTGGAAAATTGCCATTTCGAATTAAAAATAAAATCTTGGACTTTTTATACATTCATTTTACTCCGTTTCAAGGTTACTCGTTTTCGCAAATGAATTTTAAGCGAAATTGCATCTTTCAAAAAACGTATTTACTAGGAAAATTGGTGTTCGAAAGTAGTCAAAATGAAATTACTCAATTTTTTAAACACAAACATTAATGTCGTTTGGATGAAAAATTACCTTCAATTTGGCAAATTTAATATACAAAAAGTTGAAAATTTTTTTGGCTCTCTGGCTGATTCTAAATTGCACTTTATATGTTTCAATTATACTTTTCTTCGGAAATAAATTTTGAGCGAAATTTCATATTTCAAAGAAACGAAATCACTAGAGAAGGCGGAGCTCGAAAAAATCAAAATATAATCAGAACGTTTTTCTAACATACAAATTAATAAAAAAAAAAAAAAATTTATAATCCAATTTGGCGTTTTGTATTTAGTATCCATTGTGCTAAATTGATTTCGTATCGAATGTGAAATTCAGAATATGGAATATTTTCGAAAAAAATAAAAATTATAATCCAATTTGGCGTTCTGTATTTAGTATCCATTGTCCTGAATTGATTTCGTATCGAATGTGAAATTCAGAATATGGACGAATATTAATATTGTGTTTCAATACTAACGCAGTTTGTGCTCGGGAACGTTTCAACACTTCATTGCCATTTCGAACAGTGTTCTTTTTGTGCATATTCTGTTGCATTGCTGAAGGTGGTGATCCAACGACACCAGTGCCTGTGCCCACGCCACTGCCTGCAATAACCACTGCTCCACCATGATGATGGTGATGACCGTGCAGCAGGTGATGATGATGCTGGTGATTAGGATTAATGTGCTGTCCATAATGAACTCCACCTACTGAATATTCAGTGTTAATTAATAAAACAAAAGTGACAAAATACAATAAATCCTTCATACATACCATTTACAATATTAACTGGGTGGTGAATTAATTGTTGCTGCTGATGGCACGTTGTATAATGCTGTGGATGATGATGTTGGTATATCAAATGCGGTTGAGAGCTCATAGGATAGTTGATCGTAGTCGATGAGCCGCCGCCAGCAGATAATGTGGATGGTGCATATTGATGCACATAGGCATAACCACCACTTTCAGTCGCCAATGATGAGGAGTTCGATGATGTTGAAGCGCTCGGAACTGAAATTCCATATTGAGCTGAATTACTTCTCTCAACTGTTTTTTGTGGAAAACTAAAATGAAAGAAAAAAAATATATATAAAATTGGAAATGTTTACATATTAATTAGTAAGTAAAAGCAACAATATTAATAGTGAGGAAAATATAAAAATATCACGATTTTTCCTATTCTTCTTCTTCTTTTTGTTTCTAATTTACTTTCGTTGACGCCATAAATACCTTTCTCCGATTATAAAGCCGGAAATACAAATAATCATTATAGTCGATTATTCTTCGTATATATTTACGGTAATCGTATGTATATGCAAATAAGTTATACTACTTGTACATATGTAAATATATATACATATATATCTATTCAATTACAAATGTCTTGTTGAGTTTTGATTTGAACATGCAACCATTGCTACGTCTTGCATATAACTAAATCAGTTACCGTCAACATTAACTCGGAAGTGTGGCATAGACATTTTATTTGAGGCTCACTGCCAGTTGGTTCAATTATAGGTACATACATAAACACTCATACATACGTGCAGTGAGTTTTAAATATATCCCTTAGTATAAAATGAGATTGCATATAGAATTAAAAAAAAAAAAAGAAATGTACATATATATATATTAAAGATACCTTCAAAAAAATAATACATACGAATTAATCTCATATATTTTTATTAAATATCATACAATAAACCAGCAGAAGCAGCAGCAGCAAGTATATAACTACTACAAAAACTCTTCCCAAAATTTTACATCTGTTATGTGTAAATACATATATATAATTTTATTGTATTGAAATGTGCCAAAATTGCACCTGGCCCTTAAGAAGCAGGTAGCATTTGGTTTGGTTGTTCTTACACTGCTTTTTCTTTATTTTTTTTTTGCTTTGGCTTTCTGTAAGGACCTCCATTTATAAACTATATATACTTATATGTATGGGTACATTAGGGTGTAACAATGAAAGCTTTATTATGTATCACTTGCGTATCCTTTTATGCAGCTAGTGCCTTTAATATCACAAATTTCAATTCAATCATTTCAGTAAATCATGGAATTTGGAAATATAGACCCTTATCATGAGTTACATTCGATTTTCGATAACTAGCGAAGATCGAATATTTTCGTTGAGTATCGAATTTGCTGTCAAACAGAATTTTGCTTTCGTTTGCTGTAGTGTAATGTGGGAAATTGTGGAAAATGTAAGTATTTTTCGTTTGTTTTCTACTTTATGGCGATTAAACATTAGTTTTAAACAAATTTTACTAATTTCATGCAGATCTAAGCTCGTGAGTACCAAAAAACTGGAAAGGCTGCTTTCACTGATAAAAAAAAAAAACAAACAAACCCAATCTGTCAAAGATCAAATCTATGCTTGATTGTCAGAAAAGTTTGGAAAAACGTCATTCAATCAAAGAAATTGTCGTAATTCGTTCATTTTATGAAAGTAAAGTTTATGAAATATTTAAAACGTTGACACACAATTTATTGTGCCTATTTTACACCCGCATATATGTGCTCCTTCATGAGTTATATTGCGCGATTACTCCTTTTACGTTGGTGACATGAAAACAGTTCTGAATATATTGATTAGCAAAAAATCATAACTTTATAAATTTTCTTCTTATTTTTTCGGCAATCTTATTTTAAATATGTATTTATTAATTTTCTTCTTCTTTTTTCCAGCAAATTTTTATGAAATCGGTAATTTCACATTGTTTAAACTCAAACGTATTCGCGTTAAGCGTATTACAAAGTGTTTGAAAATAAGATCCTACACTCTTCTTCTTTTTCGCAGCAAATTTTATTGAAAAACATAGAGGATAACTATAACAATACAACGAGCAACAAAAAATTTGGTTGTGGCGACTTTCATCATTGCTTAAAAGCATGAACTAATGGTCGCATTGCATTGTAATGTCCTCCCATACAATTATGGACCACGGTAATGCTCATATTTTTATGCATTTTATTTATGTTGTGCATACATATGTATAATGTACATATGTAATTACGAATGAATCCTCCCTTATATTTATTATAAGCATGTAGGTACGATATGTAGTGAAACATCTGCAGCACATTTTTGTATGATATTGTATTACGACGCATCTCTCCTTCAGTTTTCCATGATACAATCACGCATGTTTTATATAAATTTTAAATTTTTCACTTCTATCTACAGTGTAGACTCGATTGTAGGAGTAAATGCAAAAAAAAAAATATGTTTTTGAATACATATGTCACACAAAAAGAAAAGAAAAAACAAAAAAACTGTTCATAGGAACGTACACTGTTTCGTTTCTTTTTCTAACGAGTACAATTTACTCGTAAGTACATATCGTACATGTACTCAAGAGAATACTTATTTATTCTTGTGCATAGTTAATTATTTTTATATCATTGAATGTCATGGTATAAATTTAAACTAGCGATTTGACTCTGACACTGAGGTCATTAAATAGTGGTTAATTAAATTTTTACTTCCATTTTGTTTTTGTAAACTTATCGAAATAGCGAATAACAAATTAATGGAGTGTCAAGCCTAATAATTTCTTTTTTTTTTCGTTACTCAGTAAGGGCGATGTTATGCAGACAGTCTTATGTTTGTAGATCACGTCACTTTTTTTCATATTGAATAATCCAAAAAAAAAAGCAATTGCTGTTGTGTTGAGAAATGTACACAGGGTAAAAAAAAGCAATGAACATGTTCAATTCAAATGTTTTTGCTGACGAAACGTATTTGCATCACTTCAAATAAAGTGGGGTTGTTTGGTCAGAGTCGAATATACAAGGTATACAATCGAACATTGAAGAGGTGGTAAAAAACAGGAAAACCAATGACAGCAAATATTAATGAAAGGAAATATAAAAAAAGGATAGCAAATGTCAAACAATTATGAAAACGAAGAGTACGGAAGAAAACTTTGCCATTACCATGAGTTTCCTCTTTTGTCGCTGGCCCACTAACTTGTCTTTGCGGAAAGAATAATCTCTATGTGGAAAACCTGTTATAAGAAACCAGTTATTGATGAATATTCTATCGCAACTTTTTTTTTAATTGCATTTATTTAATCTGCTGGTAATTCAAAGTAAAAGCATTGCCAAAAGGTTTGCAATCAAATTTTGAAAAATTAAAAATTTGTCAATTCACTTATTGCTAAATATATAAAACCAGATATTATCAAAGATCAAAAGTTGAGTGAGTTTGCGCAAAACGTGATCAATTCTTCTTCTCGAAGTATATGACAAACTGAGAAAAGATTTTTAATATCATGTTAATGCAGAGTTTTGGCTTCACTTCAGGGTTTAGTCACGTTTTACATTAAATCATTCATATTACGCAAACTAATGGTTAAGGATAAGTTGGGTAGCAGTTTTTGAAATTTGGAATTAACACGTTTTGTTGCGGTATTTATTTATGTAATTATTTAATTGTTGCGTAAGTACTAATATGTGGTATAATATAGTTTTTTGCAGCTTAAATTAAAATGAGCAATTTTGAAAGAGTTTCATCATGTGATTGCAAAAAATATGAATATTCTAGTTTTAGAAAGAGCTGTTATGTAATTTCTTTAATTTATTTAATTAATATAATCCATATTTTCCGCTGTATCTCTCTTCCGGCGCCTTGTTTTCTCTCGACGCGGTGATCGTTCTTATATAAGAAGAAATCTAGATGATCTGCAATATTGTTGTTTCCTCAGAATATTATCTCGCTTTCAGAATTAAAAAACAAAAATTATTTGACTATGCAAAAAGAGTCAAAAGTATAAAATACGTTTCCTAAAAACCTGCTTTAATGCTTTTATTATTGGTTTAGTTGATGCACACTTGTACTTGTATGCATATGTACGTCACTGCGATCTTACCTGACTGTAGTCACATGATGCGATGTATGAGTTCGAGTTTCCTTGTGTCGTGTTGAATAGCTTACAACTGTCACGTGACGTGTTGCAGTTCGAACAACCCTTCGAACACGTCTGCGACCGTCTCCAACAACGACAACAATAGGTGGTGGTTTCTCAGTGTCATAGCTTAGAAATGATTCAGATTTTGGTTTATCATATAAATCTGTTTCTGACATAATACTCTTCTTTCACTTTAATAACAAAAACCTTCGTCGTCTACGGTTTCGTTTTTTTTTTTTTTTTGGTTATTTATTTATTTAATTATATGTATTATTATGTTATAGTTGATATATAAATTTTCAATGTTTTTATTATTTTTTTCTTTGGTTTCGGTTCAATATCGCTCGAATTCATGTCGTTGAAAGTGTTTGTCGTTTATGAGATAATTGTTGTTTTTTAGTAGTTCGTTTTTTGCTCAAATTCATATTATTCACCACCTATAGCGTATTGAAATATATACATACGTCAATTTGGCTTCATTAATTATGCACACTTTAAGGTAAATGTACATAAGGCATACACATACATATATATATGGAGTACATATATATATGTAATCTCGATATAAAACTAATAACTTTCAAAGAGCGTCGAGAGTGGAGATTTTCTTACGAATACGATTTCGGAAATTTCAAAAACATAATTTTTCTCGGAAAAAAATTTCAGTGGTTTTTGCTGCCGAAATTGGAATAAAGCTTATGCTAGGTTTTGCTTGTTTTTCTTCTACAAAAACATAAACTTAAACGAAAATTCAGAAGTATGCGTTTTTTAAAACCCACACAATTTTCAAAAAAAAATTGTTTTTTAGGCATTTCTAGCATTCTCTTTTCATTTTCGAAGTTTTAGTCTTCATTCTGTTTATAGCAATGGCACTCAAATTGACAGAACTTTACAGAAACTTTTAAAAAAATTGTATCGATATTAACTTTTTGCAATAATAGGAAAATCGAATCGCACGAAGAAGAACCGTATAAAATTAGGCTTCTTTTTCTTCTTTAACTTGAGTGAAGATTAATTACGAATTTATATGTTACTTTTAAATAAAATTGTACGATGACTGCACACAATTGCTTTATTTTGGCGAACTATTTATTTTCGAACACTTCCATTGATTCGAAAATGCAGTTTTGTCAATGATATTTTGATAGAAAATTTTAAAATAAAATTCTACAATTGATGTACACTGCAACGCTTTATTTTGGCTAAGCATCTATTTTCGAAAATCTTCATTAATTCGAATATACTATTTTGGAAGCTACTCTCCACAATTCATGTTTCAAATAATGCCACTGATATTTTGGTAAGAGATTTTAAAATGAATTTGCACATTTGTGACTATTTTCGAATTTTTTTGTTTATTCGAAAATCTCTCCAACCCTTGGGAGAATGGTTTTATTTTGACTTTTGAGATATTTGTTTTTATTCGAAAATGCAATTTTGCAAGCTATTTTCCACAATCCATGTTTCGAACAAGGCCAATGATATTTTCATACGAAATTTTAAAATAAAATTGTACAATTGTTGACTTAGGATATACTTTCGAATACTTTAGTTGATTCGAAAATACAATTTTACAATCTACTCTCTTCAATCGTTGCTTCAAATAATGTCAATGATATTTTGAGATGAAATTTTCATATAAAATTGTACAATTAATGCACATAATTGCTAAATTTTGGGTAAGCAACTATTTTCAAGTGTTTTCGTTTATTCGAAAGCGCAGTTTTACTAACCACTCTCTACAATCCTGGGCCAATGGCTTTATTTTGACTAATCATCTATTTTGGAATGTTTTAGTTGATTCGGAAATTTAACTTTGCCAGCTACTTTTCTCAACCCATGTTTCGATATTTTGGAATTGCTTGATTTTGGCGATCTATATTTTCGCCAGCATTTTCGAATATTTTCGTTGCTTCGAAAATGCTGTTTCGACAACTACTCTTCACAAATTCGAAAAACAATTTGAAAAGTTGTAAATTATTTCAAAAATTACTATTCAGTACAGGTGTTTCGACGGTTTGTGTGAATCAGCAAATACTTTAAAATTGACATTTTATAAGCCCTTTGCATGGCCTATTTAGAGGTTTCTGTTTTGAATTATGGTTTATTTTGATACTGAGAGCTTTTAACTGCTCTTCAATAATGTAATATTCGAAATTTAAAAAAAAATTGTTTTCATTTTTACAGATTTGGTATAAGAGAAATCACACAAAAAATAAAATTAAGGGAGCTCTCCCTTTATTACTCTCAGTGGAATAAAGACTCTCTCACTTAATATGAATACCGTAAATCTCTGAGTTTTATGAGTTACGAAATTGAATAACGCAATGTAAAATGAAGCATCATGATTTACAAATTGTGGGGTCATAAGTGTTGCTAAATCTGTTGGAATATATTTCACAAAAGTATTTTTCTAAAAATAAAAATTATAGATTTGATTGCTGAACACTGATCAGCAAGTATACTACATAGACAATAATTGTTGCAATCGCAATTTTTGTGAAAGCAGTCCCAATTTGATTTTTTTATAATTAGGACATATTCATAATAAAATAATAATAAAACCAGATTTAGAAGAAAGAAGAATAATGTTGTCTAGTAAATCCCAATACATACATACATGGAGAGTATTAAATGCGAAATTCAAATAAAAATTGGTTTGCATGTGCGTAACATGCAATTTTTAGGTCAACGCTGAATGAATTACAAAACATATAAGTATCTATGTGTATATGTATGTATGAACAACACAGAAAGAGTAATAAATAAAATGCTGAATAAACGTAAAAGCATAATAGGTACCTAATATGAGGGAAGCATTGCAGCAATTTTGATGTTTACAATTACTCTTGAAATTTTCCAAATGGAAAGTGAAAATTAATATATACATATGTATGGTATATATATGTATATGTAATAGCACACATATACATATATGTGTATATATGTAAATATATTTATGTGCAAACATACACTTTACTTATACGTATCGTAAATAATTACAAACAACAAGCTTAACAAATGAAGACAAAGAAAACTCTCTCGTAAACTTACACACACAAATACACAAATATACATATATACATAGGCAAAATATAATATTTATTTTATATGTATTTATATATCTAAATTGACATCATACTTCATACTATGTATTGGAACAATAATATAACTAAGTCGTTTCTTCTTTTTGTTTGTTTAATTCAGAACATTTCAACCTTGATTCAAACTAGTCGCCTACAACAAGCTGCTTTAGAAAAACCCACTTCTATGTATATATGTACATATGAACGAATATGTATTTATAAGCAACATTTAGAAATTAAAATTAATTTATAGCAACCAAATATCACGACATCTTATTTGATTATTTCGAACTTTTTACTGTGCGAAAGCTTAGAGAACGATCGTAACAACAAAAGAGACAGTATGGTGTGTATTTGCAGCAGCAGCAACAATGCAATCAGCGGTTTGTTAATGTGAATATTGTTGTTGTTGTTTTTTAACACAAAAACGTAGTACACCATATACAAATATATGTAAATACATATATGTACATTAGAGCGTCTGAATACAACGAAAAAAAAAATTGTTATCGAGTAAAATTGAAACTTGATTTATTTTGCGATATTTTTTCAAAATTTTTCCAATTTAACCTCTCACGTGCCGAATTCTTTCCAATAGGCGCAAAATAATGACATTTTTTTGAAGTTTGTCATTGAGTTTTATGAAATTTCATATGAGGTTTTCAATAGCTATTCGTATATTCGAACTTTGACAGTCTACGAGTTTTATGCCAAAGTTTTAAATGACAGCGCTTGGCATGACCATCTCACCAATCGAAAAATTCAACGTATTATCGACAAATTCGAAAAAAGTGGGTTGGTGACGGAGCAGTGCCTGTACAACACTAAAACAGCACATCATCTTTTGGCCGTATAACGAAACAGTGACATAATTAAAAATGCCGTTATAGCGAAATGCCGCTTAAATGGCGTTTCGAGTAGCCGTATAGCTGTATACGTCAAACTTTTCGGTTTGAGACTTGTAAATGAGGACACAGACGCATCACACGCACAATTTGATACTTTTTTTTCCAAAAAAAATTATTCGGATACAGAAACTAATTATTTTTTAATAATGTACATATTTATATCATTTATTTGAAAAAAAAAATTTGAAAATTTTTTTTCATAGCATAAATCGATAACCGATTTTTCAAAGTTTTTGTTTTAAAATGATAATCACTAAATTTGATATGTTTTCGAAATGATCATCAAAATAAACCAAGGTTAATATTTAGAAAGAAATAACGGAAATGCTTTTTTTTTGCACGACGCGTATAGCTCCTTAATGTTCATATTCTACTTAGGTATGTTATGCGAAGTTTCTTTTAGTCTTTAAAACATTGCACTGAACACACCTCATGTCGGTGTGTGTGTGTATGCATAAAAATGCACATGTATGTATGTATATCCATATATGCAAGTATCGGTGTAAAAAACACGTCTTGAAAAGTAATTTGAAATTTCCAAAATATATATTTTTTTTAATTAAATTGAGCAAAAATTTGACATTATTTTATTTCACTCTTTTTTACATTTTTCATTCTTTGGTGTTGAAGGGAGGAAGGAGTATGACAAGCAACACAATTTGATGGTGAGAGCAAAGCAACAAAGTTTATATGCATACTCGTATATTTGTACTTTCTCATGATATACATATGTATACTTTACTGAAATTTATTAAATTCACAAATTAAATTAGCTTGTTCATTTTGCGTAATATTTCTTTCTACACATTTTGATTTAGTAGCTTGTTGTTGTTGTAATTGTATGTGAGAAAAACACAAAAACCGAAAAACGGAGAGTACGACGACTGCATGCCCAACAGCAACAGTATTTTACATACGAGTTATGACATTTTCACGAATATGCGTGGTACGAGTGGTACCTACTCCACAATACGAACATTTGCTTTTTTTATTTTTATTGTACGAGATAGGTACACAATAACTTAACAACAATGAACATAATACATTGGGAAAGGCAAATTTCCACATCGTTCCATTTCATTCATTGTTGTTTACGACAATAAAACAGAAACAACACTCACGACGATGTCGACGTCGACGTCAACGTATGTTACACATCCGATCAATTGTTTGTTTGATAAGTTAAAGCGGAACTGGGCGTCGTTTTACAACAGCAGCAACAACAGCAGATAGTTATCCAACCATCACAACTTAAAAGAGCAAGAGAGGAGCACATCATACTTATGGTACATAAGTAGAGGCAACACTAGCGATTATATTTATTTCATTTTTTTTAATACACTAATTACACACATGCGAGTATATGTGTTTGTATACAAATACTCATGCATTAGTATGTATTGATGTACTCTTATTTTAGAAAACACATTTTATAAGATAAGTATTTATCAATCATATTACTTTAAAATCATCTAGAAGACAACAGCAGTAGCAGAAAAGCACAGACACAAATTTCAGTGATGGAAAAAAATTTCCAATGAAACATTTGCCGTTGAATTAAGATTGTCATACGAACCACTCACAAAACACGAATCTACTAAATTTGCCCACTTGTTTTATTTTGCAGCTAGCTACCCGTTTGTACGTACATATGTATGTATGTACATATACTCGTACTAGTATAGCGTATAGCGAGCGATATAGGTACTACTACTTACTATACTATACATATCGTACATAAAGCTGGCAACGATGAAATTATTTTTACCGAAGTTTAAACTCTTCAAACGTTGCGCCCGAACTGTTACTATACAATAATAATACACAACACAACACAATATGAACACAATTGCACACTCTCTTCGTTTTCTCTCACAAAAAAAAAATAATAATAATAATAAAAAAATTGTAATAATACAACAAAGTGAAAGAAACTCAAAACAAAATTGATGAAAGAAAATTACAACAGAAATATAAAATATATATTTTTTGTGAACTATGTACAATGATTAAACTTGTAATTCTCAATTAGGTATATTAACTAACTATGTATTGTATAAAATATATCAAATATCACGATTGTCAAATAAATTTTTTGTGTAATATCCTCTCCCAGCTTTTGCCTTGGGGTACTACTACTACTAGCTACATATACATACGTATGTATAAGTATACTACATGCAAATTAAAAATGAAAACTACAATTAAAAGATTAAAGTTTCAAGTTTGGCCTAGCTAGCCCCAATACTTGTATGTACCTTCACATACATACATGGGTACATATCGTATATGCTAACATTTGCAATTACGAAACAAAAACAGAAAGCTACCAACGAGCAGAATAACAAATATTGCTATTTTAAAATATACCACAATGATCTAGTTCTAGACCGGTGATTAAAAAAAAAAAGACAAACTTGAGTCGGTTCAGGTTCATTCTGTACCTACATTGTTGGGCTTCATTTAACGTGATTCCGATTGTTCAGGTTCGGAGGTCAAATTTTCAAATATTATAAAACAATTTGTTGGCATTTTAAAGATATTATTATGAAATCTTTTTTATAAAAGCCCTAGTCCCTTTTGGTGAAAAACTCGACTAAGGCCGATGTTACACAGAGAGTCACGATCACGAGTTGTTGTTGCGTTCAATACAAAATGAAAACTTTCGTAGAGTAAAGAGTGTAAAATCCTCTCACTAAACTTATTTTAAGCCGCAGCAAGAAAAGATGTAGTGGAGTGCAAGAACAGACGGCTGAACAACAGATAGGTTAATCTTAGTTTAATGCAGCAAAATAGGGCGTTTAAGCTTAGTTTAAACTACTTTGAAATTTTAATGAAAAACTGCAAATTGAATTTAAGCTTAGTTTAAACGACAAATAGAGTTAAACTCGCACTGAAAAACTGACCCTTAGAGGTTGAGTGTAAAAAAAGCCGTGATTGTGACTCTCTGTGTAACATCGGCCTAAATGATTTTCACAATCTTCTCTTGATGCCAAATTTGGCATCAAAATGATTGATGTGCTTTTGGCGAGCATTTGCTTATGTAGTCCATTTCTGATAATTACACATGACTCGCTTAAGAAACAGATCGATTTCGTTCCACTTAGCCAAGGTTTCGAAAATGGAAATGCCATCCATCGTGTTTTTTTTTCATCAACATTGAGCTTCTTTTTTAATCCAGTCCATTTTTCATTCCCAACCATCCGTTAAAGGAATGTGTCGATCTTGTTCCATTTATCCAAGGTTTCGCAGATGGAAATTAGATCAGTCATGTTTTTTTTTTGCGTCAATTTGCGTGGCAACTTTGAGTTTCTTTTTGTTGTAACAGACAGACGACGATTTCGAAATGTTAGGGTGTTGTTGTTCACGTCCACCAGTTCCAGGAAGATGGCAGCCTCTAGGGGGTGCGTCCACAGCGCAGAAGGGGTCAGACTGGTGGGCCTTCTGGGGCAGGCGAAAAGATGACGAGTGTCGTGCGGGCTCTGCCGGCACCGCGGGCATCTATCAGGCAGTTTCTTTTTGAATCCAGCTTTATGTAAATGGTTTAAAGCTCTTTTGTTGCCGGTTTTTAACCCCGGTGCAATGTTACGATTACTAAAATGTTTCATCGACATTTATTTCAGCCACCTGGCTTGCATTTTCGCCTTTATCAAAAGAAAATTGATATTATTATAGAAATTATTGAAAAATAATATATTTCTTTGTCCACAACCTAATATTCACGATCGCTGAGGGGCAGAGGGCTCAATTTCCACCGGGCATAGGTTGAAGTTTTCAAAAGGGTCCAAACTGCCAAAAAATTTTGAAAATAAATCAGATATATTTATTTTATTTATTTATCAAGATTTATTACAATACATTGCAGCACGAATGTTATCGTATAAAATTAAAGAGATTATAAATCAGAAAATTTCCAAAAATTAATGGTTAAAAGGAGGGAAAAAAATCCGAAAATAATGCTGTTGAATTTGTTGGAAGCGAGATTTAAGCTCCACGACGTCTGAACAGAAGTGCAACGCAGTAACCACTGAGCTACGTCTTCCGCCAACGATCTTGATCCTCCAATCGTATCTATATTTCGCTCACCGGCATCAGATGGAAATTACAAGCGATGAGAGATTCTCCGGTACTTAGTTCATTCATCAGAGATTGGGCTTCTATTGTTCTCCATTTGATCGATATGACAGTACATGTAGTGTGCTTTCGTTCTTCTAGAGAGGGGTCGAATTCTCATTTGCTTACTTCGTCCCAATTGGCATTTGATTTATCCTTCGCTTTTTGATTAATTGACTTATTTGTGATCACTACACTACACCACACTCAATGCTTTATTTTGCTCACTCTTAGTCATATTGCAATTAAATTGACTGAACTTGAAGTACGATTTTTTTGTTTCGTTATTTTTTTTTTATTCCTTTTTGTAACCATCTTTATTTGATTCTATTGTCAATGTTGTTTTCACCATTATATTTGAGTTGCTTCTTTAGTCAATGAGTTTGATTTATGTATTTGCTCTCATTCGTTTGTTTTCAAGCATAACGTGGCAGTTTCATAATTAATTATCTCCTTAGATTATTCGAGTTTAGGCTGCATGATCTTTGATCTCACGCCCTTCATTTTTATTTATTTTTTAATAATTCCATTGTGACTTAAAATACCCTGCAGCGAATGGTGAAGTTATATGCAATTTGGTATCATCAGCTTGGCGCAATTTGAAGTGATGAAATTTGGTATTGCAAAATTATGACTGAAGGTTGCGACGAATTGTATTAAAAATGAGTGTGATATAATTTTTGGATGTATCGTAGAGAATTTCAATTTTTGTTAGGTGTGTTGGTCTACGTTTCCTGTTGGGTAGTATACATACTATATCATCTAATTTTGTTTTGAAGTTGAAGTGTACAGTGCAGAGTACCTGTAGATACGATCGCTAAAATTAAATCCAGAGTTAACTAACGTGTTACGCTCAAATGACTCATTGCATACAAAGTACGCTTCTCATTAAAGTTACTGTTGCCACTGTGATTGCTGACGTGTGTTACAATAATATATGTACTGGTAGTACCTACATATAATATATAAATGTATGTATGTATATATATGGTATATACATATATGCATAAGTACACAGTACAACCATGTGTATGTATGTGTATTTTTTTTTTATTTAAAAAATAATACATTCATATATATTTTGCAGAGAGAAGAAAGTAATTTATACAAAATTTTAATTTTTTTAGTGATATTTTCAAAGCATATAATGTACAATATATGACTTTACATACACATAAGAGACTTTATTAATATAAAACACGCCATAACATCGTTTTAGAGGATAAAACTTCTTACTTGCTGCTATTCAAGTTCGAAAAACCGTAAACAAATAAAATCAAAAAAATATAATATGCACATAAAAATTAGTATAAAATACATTTGAACAAACAAAAATAATATTTCTTTATTGTATTGTATTTCACTTGTATTCAAAATCAAATACATATGCAGATTAAGAGAGAGAGAGAGAGAGAAAGAGAGAGAGTCAGTCGTCGACAATGGGTGGTAGTGTAAATATGACTTGCAATTTTTCCACTCTTATTTTTCTTGCTAATTTAAGCTTATTTTGCGACTTTTATAGACATTAACCCTTTGTACGCTGGCGATTTTTTTTTTGTCATACCAATAACTCCCCTGTAATTTTTTGCAATTTCAAACAAATATAATCGCCAACGGATTTAAAAAGGACTTCACCTCATCGACGTATGGTCACCAACGCAGTAATAAGACAAATGTAAATTATGGCGACCTATAGTCGCCAGTGGATTTACAAAACAATTTGCCTCTCGACATATTGTCGCCATGGCGGATTAGAAAGAGTTAAATTTTAATTAAAAAATAATTGATAACAATATCAAAATATGTGAACGTGGTGCAAGGAATTAAATTCAATTTTTAAAGTGAGAGTTGAACGTATTTATTTTGTTCTTGAAAATATTCACATGGATTTTGTATATTTTCAAGGTCTTACGCAATCATACACTTTTATTAAACGGATAGAAAAAGTTGGAAAAACGAGGTATATGAAGTAAAAATGAAGATTACAAGGAATTAAAAGTGATTTTTAAAATGAGAGTTGAAGGTAATTTGTTTTAGATAATATTCAGCCTACATTGGAGGCCTTTCGCAATGATACTCATTTTTAAATTGAAAATGTTGGAAAATTTGTGAATTAAGTATTTCAAGCTGGAAGGAGCGGGTAATAGACATCCCGAAAGACAATGATTATCAAGAAAAGACCATCTATATTTGCGATTAATTGTTATTTTATTCCACAGTCTAATTTTTTTACGAGTCCAATAAAATTAATTATACTTTTGTATTAGGACACTTTTGCATTTATTTATAAATAAAATCACTTGAAATTTTGTGTAACATACAATTTTGATGAAAAAGTAAGATTCCCTATATGTATATCAGAATAATTTATTAAAATATAATGTTAACTCTTACATAAATTTGTCCAAAGAATGCAAATTTTATAAGGGAACTATGTTTATTTATGAAAGAAATCACTCTAAATATTATGTAGCGTACTATTTTAATGATAAAAAAAGGATTCTAGAAATTTTAGAATCACCCATTAAAAAAATTTCTCGATTTTTGTTCAAAAAAATGAACATTTTGTATGGGGACTAAGTCTATTTATGAACGGAATCCCTTCTAATATGATGTGATGTATAATTTTGATGAAAAAATAAGATTTTCGTTGTTTCAGTATAATTTATTGAAAAATAATTGCTACTTTCATATAAATTTGTTGATTTTTGTTCAAGAGAATTGGAATTTTATAAGGGAACTATGTTTATTTATGAACGAAATCACTTCAAATATTGTGTAGCGTACCATTTTAGTTAAAAAATAAGATTGACGAAGTTTCAGAATTGTGCATTGAAAAACAATAGTTGCTTCCATACAAATTTCTCGATTTTATTCAAATGAATAAATATTTTGTATGGGAACAATGTGTCTTCAGGAACTTGAAGTATGGTGTGTTATGCTATTTTGGTAAAAAAATAAGATTCCCGAAATATCAGAATTGCTTATTGGAAAAAAGTAGTGTCTTCCACGTAAACTTCTCAATTTTTGTTCAAAACAATTTGAACAACATTTTGTATCGGAATATTTATTATTTGTGAACGAAAACACTTCAAATTCAACATTATGGTAAAAAAAAAACAAAATTCACATATATCAACGATTTCTTTATACCAAAATTAAGTATGTAGAAATAAAATATCTTCTGTTTCGATGAAATTTAATTTTAAGCTTCAACTATGCAATAATTCCATCACAATTTAAAGCGTAATTTAAATTTTAAGCAGTGTACTCAATCATTATGTGCTTTGTTTAATTAAATAAAATAAAATATAAAGATAGTCACAAAATTTTTTGAAATAATCAATTTTTTCATCTCTCGTCATTCGAATATTGCATTCATAACTCTGGAAATTCTCTCATGTGATGTACATTTGCATATGTATGCACATTAGAGTGGTCCTTAGCTCTATAATACATTATTATTTAGTTTTAGCGTTTCCCACAATCGAATTCTGTAACAATTGGCAATCAGGATAACAAACTTTATACCAAATAAATTGCAATAAATTGTAGTAATGCATTTTTGATGCGTGACGTAAAAAAAATAGGGACGTACTTCACTGAATTCAAAAATTGATGGTTAAGGTTCCCTTCAATGTACATGGACCTCTCATTCATAAGTCTAGCAATGTTGATTGCATTCCAATACTTGTAGTTTTTTTTTACGTAATACAATAGATATCAATGCGTTTATGCAATAGTACATACTTGATGTCGGCATGAACGTTTATAATTTCTTTTTTTTGCCAAATGACAATTGTCGCTATCTCAAAATAATTAAAAGTTATTGTTAAAATTGCAATTAAAATTTATGTGGACTTTGTAGAAAATGTATAATTTGAATTTGAAGAAAATTTGCGAAAATAACTTACCAGTAAATTTCATTTGAAGTAATCATATTGGTAATTTATTGATTATTTTTCTTTTATCTTTAAAGGCAATACCACAAATTATATGTTTGTATGTATGTATGACGTATCTTCTTATTTATCTGTCAACACAAGCTTTAAGTATACTTCGATTTTTCAATAAGGCAAACTTTATTGGAATATTGGACGGTGATTTACATAAATATGAATATGTATAGTATATTTTCTTAAAATGAAATGTTTTTGTTTTTTTTCTTTATGGAAAGATGATTTATAAAATGTCCTCATCGGAAACCACTATTCACAATTTTTGTAATATTTTTTTTTCTATTCACGCAATGTTCCTCCCTTGTTTTGGAAGTTAAACATTCACTGTATACATACACAACTTTATTCTTTATTAAATCAGACAAGACAGAAGACAAGAAAAAAAAAATCCAATCAAAAATCCACTATTATTTTCTGGTAGGTAGGTAGATATATGAAAAAATATATAAAGATTCTTTTATCACGGATATATTTTTTTATAAATATGCAATTTTATTAGAATGCTTTAAAAATGCATTTTGTCAATTAATTATAATTTCTAATTTATTTATTCGAATTATTAAAATACATTTTAATTTCGACGTTCTATTTGCAAAACTAAGGGTAGACTGAATCTGTTTTTACAAATATCATTTTAAAGGCGTCAACTTGAATTGTTTCTGTGTCTCTATAAAAGGGGTGTATTTGCAGGGTTGCATCACTTCAATATACGTAGGTACATATGAAATACTGGTTTAGTTTATGGATTTTTTTATTAAAAGCTAATTTTGTCAACAAATTCATATAAATAGATAATCAATTATAGTCAATTGCGTATATTGTATATTTGAAAATTACCATTTACGTAGACAATAATGAATAAATCAACCAAATATTTGCCACTTAACTAGTAAAGAAATAACAAATTATAATATTTTTATAATTCTCTCTTTATTAATAACTGTGTTGGGTAAAAACTACCCTTATTGAATTGGCAAACTATTATTTTCTCTCACATTCTCTTTTTGATCTCTCATTTTATTGAAAAAAAAAACCCCCAATAAATTGTCTGCCTTTTGGTGGCACAAATTGTAAACTTGAACAGCAGCATTACCATTTCAATTTGTTTTCTTTTATTAATTATTTATTTGGAAATAAGAATATGTATTTTATTTTCATTTCTTCAAAGTTCTGACAGTCAAAATAATTAATTAGCACATTTCCAACACAATTCTAACAATTTTTCTCTTTCAGTATGTATCATACAACAGTTACATCTGTATATTGTCGGTTATCAATGATGTCATTGAACTTCCATGCACTAAAGGAATCATCAAAAAATAGAACAAAAATCTACAACTCAAATGCACATATGTTTTGGCATATACATACATGCAACTATATATACATATGTATGTATGATATTTGTACGAAGAAGAGCTCTTAAGTCTGTTCGTGCAATAGAATTGTAATGAGTAAAGAAAAGGGTGTTTGAATAAGCACTTGAAATATATAAAAAAATGCAACAACAAAAATATATCTTTGTAAATCACACAAAAGTCAAGGAACGTGGTTTTTGAACGGTACTCACCATTGTGAGTGACACACCTCTGTTGTTTGACAATCATTTGAGTGAGTCATTCTGAGTGTTCTTATGAAAATGGAGAATAAACGAGTATGGAGCTGTTATTAAATTTGTCATTTGGAATGGTAATACGCCTACGCCTATTACTATTAAATGTTGGATAGTTAAATTTAAATGTGGCCGTATTGCCAGGTTGGAAGACAATGAACATTCAGGACGTTCAAAAGCTGCAAACAACATCGGATAAAATCACTCGAGTTCAACAAATGATGCAGAACTTTAGTCAAATTAAACTGAAGGAAATAGTAGTGGCTATGAAAATGCCCAAAGAATGATCTAGTCACACATTGAATTAAGATTTAGGCGTGAGAAAGCAGTGCTCGCGCTGAGTGCCGCATTTACTCACGTTAGACAAAAAAAGGTGCAGAGTTTTGATGACGTTTAATTACTTTAGATGAATCTTTGTACACTATTACATCCCAGGAATAAAAAAAATACAATTAAAACAGTGGACAGCGAAGGGGGACTGTGCTCTAAAAACTGTTCTTTCGGCTGGGCTGGGTCATGGAGTTATCTTTCTTAATCGATTATTCTCAGAAAAGAAAAACCATACAGGAGCATAATACGCATCATTACTAAGCAAATATTCCATGCAGAAAATCTGTCACATTTGCAGAAAAAAAGGGTTTCTATCCACGAATTTCGGTTTGAACTGCTTGACTATTTTCCTTTCTTGTCAGATCTAGCCCGAAGCGACTTTTTCTTATCCCCAAAGCCACAAGTTGAGCTCAGAGCACAGCAATCTTAGTCAAACGAAGGGACCCTCATCTTCGTAAACAATTATTTTGCAATGAAAGAAAACGAGTATTATTTGGATGGATTAAAGAAAAATGGAAATAAGAAAATTTGTGGGGCATTTTCGAAACTTTGATGAATTTGTGGATAATCGGAATGGAGACTGATATTTAAATTTGTTAAAAACATCTCTTGTAGATGCCATGGTTGACTGGTTAGTGTGTTGACATTCTGTACATAAGATCATTAGTTTGATACCCGGTTCGATCAATTTTACTGTATTTTATTTGAAAAAGAAGACACTTTTTCTTGCAAAGAATGACCAGTAGTGAAAGATTTGTTACGGAAAATCGTCTAAATTAGCTATGCAACAAAGCTCAGGAAAAGTAATGTCACAAGACTGCTGCCTTTCCAAATTTTAGTACGTATACCAATACTAGAAGAGAAGCACTGCCAAGGAGCCTCGGCTAGATTCGGATTCAGTGACCCCAAAACCATAGAAAGTGACTATTCTGGTCTGTCGATTTTTTTGGTTGCTGCTACAGAGCCATCGACTTTACGTCTTCTTGTCTTGTAAACAACATATCAAAACACCCTTTCGATGTAAGATGGCAAACAGAACATTTAATTTCAGGGATAACCATTTATGAATCAACATGTATTGTGATCTATCTATTTTTAGATTCAAATATTCCAGTATATGCACTTATATTAATGGGAAAAATCGTTGTGGAGTATCACACATTCAAGTGGATGGTAGGTAGATATCATATGAAGTTCGTCAATGTTGCTCTTGCCATTTTGAGAAAAATATAGATTTTCCTTTGAAGTACTCTAACCCAATCAGTTATGAGTTGTAAATGTGGGCGTTAGTCAACTATAATAAATAAATAAAATATTATTTGTATATTATTTAATGAAAATACAAAAATATTGAAAATATTAAATACTGATAACATTTGTAGTTTCACTGATTTGCATTTAAATTACTATACAAATATGAAAATATATTTGGAACATAGCAAAGGAAGGGGAACGCATTCAACAGGGTTGAGCTGGAAAGTTAAATCAAATCCAGATAATAAAAAAATATAGATCAAATTAAAAGGAAAATGCGTTTAGTTCAAAATAACCAAATTCATGATTTCATCATTGTCCTACTTTGGTAAATTTGGTTAAGGTTGCGATAGTAATAATAAAAAAGTATTTTGCCCATTGAATAAAAATTAAAATAAGGAACTAAAAACGCTAAATTCAAGTAAGTGATAGAGCATAAAATGAAAGCGAAAATTTTTTTGGCTATACTAATTTTCATAATAATGAAATTGGACTGGAAAGTATTAAATCGAACCAAATGGAATGTAAAATTATTAAAATCATATAGATCCATGAAATACTTATCCAAAAAGCCAAAATAAAATATAAATATGTTTATAAAAATCACATTCATCCATTAAAATATAAAAAAAAAGGAAAAACGTACCATAATTGCGCTCACAAAAAGATAAATAAATAATTATAAATAAAAACAACTACCATTGTTTGCTTTTATTACGGAAAATCTCATAACGAGTCCATACTCAGAATATCGAAATTTATGATTTCATTTAGAGTAGAAAAGAAAAATGAATTTTAACATTTGCCAACATTTTTACTACATGTGTACGTGATGAAAAATTTACAATAATTTTTGAATAATTTAAAATAATTTACTATATGCATAGAATACATGAGGATCATATAGGTGCCTACATACTTTTATCACGAGTACATTTTTAGATAGCAAAAAAATGTAAACAAACTGATTAGAATTCTAATGTGATTTGAGTCATACATATAATATATAGATAAAGATATATTCGCTTGTGAATCTAAATGAATTACATAAACTCTTCATTAGAAGCGAAAGGAATAAAATTTAAATTATTTAGTTTTGTAAATATTTGTTACCTGTCTTCTGGTAAACATTTCAGCTCTGACATATCTAATTCTAGGCGTAAGTTTGAAACTTCGCAAAGCAAACGGTCCCGATCGCCTGCAATCTCCTTCAATTTTTGACGAAGTTTGTGATTTTCTTGCAGTAATTCTTCCACTTTTATTGTATTCAATGCTTCTAAAGGAGCATCAGTTACTAAATGAAAAGAGTTAAAATGGAAGATTAATGTTTAAATAAATTACTACATGAAAAAAACTACACATTCATTACCTGACATCATAGAACTTGCCATTAACAATGACTGTGTCGTTTGATACAATTGCTGACGATCCGTCTGATCTACCAACATCCCTGATGTAATAGATACAGTATCTAAAGACTCATGTCGATGAATTACATTTAGTGGCCCAGTAAATAGGTCACCTGCTACATCTGGTGAGGTGATGCCACTATCTCCGTTGACCTTAGAACTCAAAATTGTACTGCTATCACACATTTTTACGTTTATCTTATCAAATCACGCAAGAAACTTATACATATTAAGTTTATATATATTGAAATATAAATTTGTTTCTGAAAAACGAGTTAATTTGCATTTACATGTAAATGTGTTACAAATCGGAAGTTAATATATCACATATACTTGAATTTTACTCTGCATGTGGGCGATGGTTGATGGTGATCGAATCACAAAAAATCGCTTTCTACGTTTACAATGGGTAATCCATACACATATTCGAAGATCTTTAAATTTGACCGTCTGTTGTAATTTTTTAAAGTTGTTTTAATACAATTAATTCCATTGTTTCAAAAACACCAACAAATTATTACACACATAGCATATAATTCTAATAAAAACAAATGCATATATTACTTTGTATCCAATATAGAAGTCATTGTCCCGCCTGGTTTTCTTATATTTGTTGTATTAATTGGTACCACTATTGGAGGCCACACCAAATTAAATTCAGTGTTTATACTCGCTTAAGAAGTAGTATGACAATAGCAATTTTTTTTTATTCTTCATATCCAATTCTTCCAATTGTTCATTGTTTCTAGCTATCAAGTACTTCTATCAACTTCTATTTGATTTCTTCACACCAAACGTATCTTTGACTTCGAAAAATGTTCGAATTTATTAAGAACGCCATACACGAGCCAAACCAAATTGACAACCAAATGTATGATGCAACCATCGGACGATACAATATGATCATGTGCTGAATGTAAGAAATATTTCTATATTAAGTGATTTCATGACTGTTCCAACGAAAAATGAACTTCGTAGGTTTATTCTTAAAGTAGAATTCTTCACGATCAAAATGAAATACATACATTTACATATGTGCATTACTTTCCGCATATATCGCATGGTCCGATTAAAATACAAAAGGTTAACGAGCTTTCAATTGCTTAATGTAGCAGTAGTGGCGACTAAGATATTGATAGCAAAATTTTCCTTATAAATCGAAATTGCAACATCACCGCTTTCAGACGCAATCGCAACTTATGGAGTTCTACTTTTATTCTGTTTTTGACAGTTGAGCACCCAATATCCTTGTTGCATTAACTTCAGTGGGCAAAGTCAATTGATAATGGGGGAAGTGGCAAAAAGAAAATTTACTTGAGGCCGGATTTTATTTAAATTTCACTTACATTGGTTCATGTCAAAAGGAATTGGCGTAATGATAATAACGCATAATTTATTTTAATGAGAATTTATTACTAACAATTTGAGTATATATTTTAAGAAATTTTCATTACCTAAATCGGAATCAGTTATTAAAATTGACATGCTGCACAAAAAATCCATTATGTTATTGCTACAGTATGAAACTAATACGTAAATTAAGTGCTGAAAGTAAAGCTGTGCGATTAATCGTTTAGTCTTGCAATCTAATTAATCGAAAGCCTTATTAATCAATTATTCGATTAATCAAAGTTCTGATTAATGAAAAAACGCGTTATTCGATTTATCAGGATTTTGCTCAATCAAAATATTTTTCATTTCATTTAGAAATAAATATTTTAAACGTATTCTCATATTCGTAGCTTGCCTACTTTGTATTGGAAAAAAAAAGATATAAATATTTTGAACATTTTATTCGAATGATTTTATACTGATTAATCAAAATTTTGATTAATCGAATAATTGATTAATCAACAATTTTGATTAATGAAATTGTTCGACTAAACGCCCTAGTTAAAAGACATGGGTACATTATTATAATAGAAATCAAGATAATCTTAATTTATACAGTAACTATGGACCTCGGATTTAGTCTTGGAACGCGTGCAGAGACATTAAATAACGTAGCAACTCTTACAAAAGAATTACTAACCATAGTATAATAATACCAAATAAATTGATCCAAGAAAGTAGTTATCTTGTATATGTGCGTATGGCCACACACAAACTGGCGGAAATACAGAAAAAAAAACAAACACATACGAAAAGAACTAGGAGTAAACTACAACAGCAATATTTTCATAGTAAAATAATTTCCCAAATTATTTCCCGAATGCTTTACCTGTTATTATAAGTAATCCTAGTAATGATAATTGTGTGGTGGAATTAGAAGGTGGTGTAACACGAACAGCTGGTTCTTGTATTTACTTTTTTAAACATATTTTTTATTCACCACTGAATAAATTTTGTTTTACTTTAATTTGACAATAGCATGCATAAAACAAGTACAAGCAAAGAATATTGAACTAGTTCAATATTTTTTGAATATGAAACCATTCATTCATTCATATTGGTTTATCAGTTATGAAATGCAAGTTTGCAAAAATCTTATGCATGATTCCAGCGTAAAGGATCTATTGGCGTTATTACTTTTACTTACGTAGTGAATAAGCTAGAAAAGGTTTATGCCAAAATTTGAACGAAGTGAAGTAGTTGATTTACTTGAAGCTATCAAAATTTTTGATAACTATTTTTGACTTCCGTACAAAAACGGATATTATCAAGTATTTATTGTAACTTCATTTTGTTCAACCTGAAATTATGACATATGAAAACAAGTGAATTGGCTAATTGTTTGTTTCGCTAATGTTGATGTTGTATTGATATGACATTTTGCTATAATATACGAAGAACTCTAAAAATGAGCGTGTACATTTTATTCACTTGTATTTGATTTAAGAAAACATACTAAGAACAATTGTTCAGATGCAAACTTTGCATGCTGAAAATATTGCTTCACCAACATAGTCAGTGCTATATGCAATACATACATACATATATACATACTTACATACATAGAAATAAGAATTATTTATTACATGTAGAAAAACCGGCCTTTTAATACCATACATACGCTGAACATATAATTTTTTACATAACATCTGATTGTGAGCATTAAACATTAAGGGCATTGCGAAGGTAAGCTGTAATTATGCATATCCACTAATATTTCATTCATAAAAAATGAAGAGGAGGAAGTGCAATATCGCCACCGGCTAAAGAGCGACCACAATACAATAAACAAGAAGCGATTAGATGTGAAATTCGAACGCGAAAATAAAATCAATGAGTGGTAATGCTATTTTTCACAAAGTTAAATGAAATTGTAGCTTCTGATAAGACCACCAGCTATGCAATAGGTACAACCTAGTAAGTGAATATTGTGGTCGACGAAATTGGGAGTCTTCGTGTGTCGGTGAGCTTACGAGAGGCGGTTGTGCAGCTCCTCCTCAACAGTCAGTGGTCAACCAGATGAATCATAATTCAAAAATTGAATGCATTGTATCTGATCTCCTGAAGGGCTCTTTTATTCAACACATTCGAACGATGCCATTTCTTGCATTTATTTTCTTTAACGCGCACATTTAGTTGAGGATATAAATTAATAAATATGTGTGCTTATACCCTTAATTAAAATAAATAGCTATCTGTTTAAAAATAAAATTATTTACAGTGACATACGACAAACAGATTGTAGTAAGTTGATCATGAAGTACGTGTAAAATACATGTAAAGATGTAGGAAGAGTACCCATTTAATATTATGCAATATTATCTTTGTTCTTGTCGTTTCGATGTTACCATTCTGGTACGAATGTATGTACATGGAGATTTTTAGCTACTGTGACCAAAAATTAAATTTGAAAATTTATAGAGAAATGAGTTTTAATAAAAAGTTTAGTAAAAAATAAACAACCAAATTAACTAGGAATGCAAATCGATCAAAAGTCGTCATATGAATTTACGTCTGCTTTAAGGTAGGGTATGTACAAGGTGGTGTTGAATGAACAGTTGGTTTGTTTTCAATATTTGTTTAATGAAACATTAACCGTATTTTATTCGACAACTGGCTATTTTTTTGGCTCAATTTTTTTATAGCATATTTTATTAAACTATTTATTCCCATATTTCTGCATTTGTCGATTTTTTATATCTCTTTTGGTTTAGAGGTAATCAAAAACAACTATGTGATCATAGAAATACTCTGAAACATCTCAGGTCTAAAATTGAACAATATAACGAAAATATCAGGATCCTGTTTTTTTTTTTAAATTATATCAAATTTATATAAACA
Organism: Megamerina dolium; assembly: GCA_963854835.1. NCBI lineage: Eukaryota > Metazoa > Arthropoda > Insecta > Diptera > Megamerinidae > Megamerina > Megamerina dolium. Next base: position 15,011,623 of record OY978528.1, read on the forward strand.
GCTCTTGAAGGTTAAAATAATTGGCGGCACTGAGCTATACTACGATTTTTAGCCTCTATAGTTATACCACTAAAGTTAGCACCTTTGTTATTGTCTGTCCATATATTTATCTGTGCTAGCTGAGTAAAAGTGTCGAATAAAACACAGCCATTTTTTAAATGATTTATCACATTTTTTCAAAACCAACAAATTTTAAAGAATGCAAAAATCAAATAGTGTTAACATCAGTAGTAAATGCACCTTCTGCGAGTACTTGTACTCGTTTCTGTCAAAATCAAAAATAAAAAATTTGTATATTGTGTCATTGTTCACTAATCTTCCTCTAAGTATCCTGAAAAATCCGTACAATAATAAATAAATTTAAAAAAAAATTAAAAAATTGAATATAAAGCCGGCAAGCGTTTGTTAAAATGACATTTTTCATAATTGGTTATTGAAATAAAAGCAACACTCGTCTTAATACAGTAAATCATAATGTTTTAAAACATCAGTTAAGGAACGCACAATAATTAATTTTCAGTTGTAAATTTTCAATTTGACTATACATTCACATAATACGTTATTGCTTACACATAAATACATGATTCTTTATTTAAAGAAGGCGGCGCTAAGCATTTCTTTGAAAAATTCCGCCATCATTTCCTCATGAGACCATAAAGCGGCATTCACGCGATCATCTTGCTGTGTGATCATCATAGTATTGAAATCGATCATGTAATATAATTATTCTATTGTCAGCGGATCTAATACAATGTATATACTTTATGTACTTGTATGTATGCAAAGAGTATGTAAAGAGTGTGATAAATTTTTGTTTTAATTAACTTTCAACATGATATAGCAATATTGATTTTACTACCTACATATACACAATGAGTATAATAGTATTAATATACACATGTACCTTCATATATGTATATTCTACAATTGGATTTGAAGTGAAATTGAAAATCAGATCAGCATGATTTGTAATAATTTTTTAATAACCTTCGATCATAATAATGTGTGCTTCCGAAAGTCAGTAGTTCGGGTATTTGTTTGATCATCGATCAATTTACATATATATAATATACATATGATATGTACCACATGAATTTACATACTTGCTCATAAGAAAATGATTCAACTAATTTTCTGCACATATGTTACATATGTTTTCTTATATGTAAATAGGTGGTAGAAGCCTGTAGAATATTTTGAGTAATTACATGATAAAACATAAAACGTCTGGAATCGGCTAATTGGTATTTATTAACTAATATTTTAGTTTAGATTTTTCGACAAGATAAATATTACATCTATTCCAGATTTCTTACTATCGTAAGACGGATTTGAGCAACATCTCAGGAGAAAATTCTAGCTATCCAGTTGGCAGTTTGAAAAGTACAATAACACCATTCAACAACTATCAAATATGAATGTTGAGAAAAGTCACATTTGTTTAGTTGAAGCTTTATAATTGTACAATAAGGAGCAATTAACAACTGCAGATCATATTAAAATTGTTCAAAATTGTAATACAGATTAGCTTTAACTTGTGATCAAGTTTATCACAAAACAAAACACATTTATAGGGTTATCCTTTCAGTATTTTCTAAAACACAACCCTGGGAATAGGCATACTTCTATGGGCAAACATGAGTATGGGTATTTCGATAGAAAAAAATATTTAAATTTTTAAGTTGGTAGTATTGTTTCTGTCATCTGATTGAAATTTCATGACATTATCTCAAATTCTTCAATAGTTATGCTTGTGTTATGTGAACAACCAAAAGTGAATTTTCGATTTTTACAATGTCTGAAATTATTCGACAGAGAAGTTTCATTAAAGGGGTGTGTAAGGAATAAGCAGATTTGGAAAATCGATTTTTTTTTTCATTTTCCAAGACAACGAGACTGCTGCCGGGAACGTACTTTCTGGACCTGGGATCGATGATTCAGTGTAAGTTACAAAAAAAAAATAATTGTTTTTTCACTTTTTGAGAAAAAAACTTCAAACGTGTTTTTCTGAAAACCAATTTTTCGAAGTCCGTGAACACGATCCTGCAAAATGTACTCGACCGATTCTTTTCAAACTCGAAACATACTTTTTTGGTATAAAATGTCTCCCCCTCCCGTTATTTACATTTTTCTATTTTCATATTAAGGAAGTTTGTCACCTAAAAAATAGCGGAAAATTTAGCACGAAATCGCGTTTTATGCTTAAATAGGTCACGAACTGTTGAAAAACGAAAATGATAACTCAACAACGACGGAGGGGGGAGAATTAACTCATAATTTAAGTAAATTTAACAACATTTTTGATTTTTTTCTGACCCGGGGAATATGGTGACGGACGAATTACTACGATGCCAGAAAGCGCAATACAGTTACTGCAATCATCACTCTCCTCGTTGACTTTTGATGCCTTGCTTTAACAGGTGGATTTGCTCCTTTTGAGCTCCATACCATTAACTGGTGTTTCCGGGTCGTACTTGTAAAGCCAAGCTACGTCACTTGTTGCCATCACACTGAAGTTGTTAGACTCTCCGTCTTCGAATTTTCTTAGAAAATATTGAACAAAACGAACTCTTTCTGACTATCATTCAACATTCGTGGGACCAATCGAACACATTTTTTCGTGTATTGTCAATCATTCCGAAATATTAGCAATACAGTCATAGCATTCAAGTGCTTCATTTCTTGTGTCATTCGTGGATCATATTAGATATCATATTGCATGTAAAGCCTACGTTCGTAAGAATCGAACCATTCGTGGATCATCGCAATTTTTTTTTATCAGAGCCACATTTATCTCGTGGGTCGAAGATTTTGGCCTTCCTTCGTGAGGCTCGTCCTCCACGGAAAAATGTCCAGTCTGGAGTCGTTGATAACAGTTACAAATGGTCTTAAGAGAAGGTGCGTTCGTTCCATATGCTGTTTGGAATTCACTAAAAATTTCTATGGGTTTAAGTTGACGTCGAAATCTGTAAAGAATTGAATGACGAATTTCTTCTGACGTTTCGTCAGTACTTTTATGTTTTCTCATCTCCAATCTTTTCTGAATGAAATATCGTTAGATTACTAAAAAACGTTTACTATTTTTTAATTCTTTAAAATCACATAAAATATCATAAATTTACTGAAGTTTTGTTAGTCCCTCCGTATTGTATTGTTTGAGGATGACTTTGAAGGGGACGAAATTTGTTTGGAAGGATAAATAAAGGTTTTTAAATTACAAGTATTTTGTAAATAAAACTCAATTTTTGTTTTGTTGTAGCTAGATTTAATATCCAGAGATTGCATTAATATATATACCGAAAGACCCACTATCAATTAACTTTTGAATCAAGAAAATGTATAAACCTGTATATTTAAACAACGCACCACAGAAAGTTGCCGTAGCTCTCTTGTAAAAATTAACCTTGGTATATTTTATAATAATTCTCAAAAATTATTCATTTAATTTTGAGATACAACCCTGTATGATCTGGACCGTTAAAAAAATTTCTTAAAGCTTACTTATTGAGACACTTACAACTGTCAATATATTTGTCGAGCACAACATTTCCGATGATCCCTGTATAATTTAAATCTGAAAATTTGTATCTTTGATTACGGTATGCATTGCATGTATGCTACAGTTGCATTATTGAATTTAGTTTACATACTTACTCGTACATACATATGTATGTATAGCATATACTACTTTGACCGATAAAATGTTTTGGTAGCAACTGATCAATTCGATTGTTCGATCGTCTTCTCATCATGCAATAGTGTTAAAGTTCTACAATGAAATAATATGTACATGCGAAGCTTCTTCGCATACTTGTATGTATTTAGGGGTATCTATGTATATATGAATATCGTGCTAACTAGAATAGAGTTGAAACTTAAGAAAACAGGCGGTGATTGTTGCTGTGTGATAATCGATGTCACACAACACTAAATGTGAAGTGTGTGTTAATAAAAGCAATAAAAATAACTTTATTTTATTCAAACGTCTTTTGTAATTAACAGAATATAGTAATATACGGTAAATTCAAAGCGACCAATAGTATCGATTATGTACATTAGGGTGGATCACCAAAAATGAGAGCTACATCATATCGGGAGTTATTTTGAGAACATACTAATACTAATACTATAGTAATGTAATCCCGTTCATAAAATAGATAATGTAGATGCTTGAAATTCGTACGACATCGAATTAGAACTTCAAATGGCTGCTTCCGAGAACCTTAATAGTGGTACTATTGGCGAAAATAATATTATAGAGATTTATTTTTTAAATTTGTTTCAAAATATCAATACGTTATATTAACTTAATACATAATAATAACATTGATTACAAAATTAGGTGGAATTTCTAACCTTCTTCTTTTTTTCAAAGTCGGACAAAAACAATAAATAAAACAATATAAATAAAATAAACTATTATAAAGCTAAAATTAGGCATAAGTAGTATAATTAAATCAGTAAATCAATTGCACTAATGTCACATACATATATGTATTTATTTAGTAGATAATGAAGGAAATAGGAATTTTCTTACTTATATTTACTATACAATTCATGAACGAGTACTTTAACGCCTTAATAGAAAAACATTAAGTGTGACCATCTTCAGATTTCGAATTTGAAGACGATGGTGATGGATATGAGGATGTATTGCTTTCAAAGCTATTTATCGTCTTTTGTTCGTTTTGATTTGTAGACACTGTCACCTGTTTTTTGGCAAATGCCGCGGTATTAGCCGTTGCATTGAATATTGAACGAAATGCACTATGCTCACTACCTATTAATAATGGAGCTGATGCTGTGTGTGATACAAGTAGGGCGGCTGCTGTTGCTTTTGATACTGTTGCTGATGTTGCTCTCATTGGTGTAGTTTTGCAATTTATTAGAGGAGCGTGTAACATTTGATTTAATTGAACTGTCAAAGGGTTGTGCCGCATGCAGTCCATGCTTGTCAATCGGAAAGGAGGATTGTGCCCCACCTCTGTGGGTATGCATATTTTTGATTTTTGTTCTAGATCTAGTGTTGATTGGTATGATCGTATGATATTTTGTTCTTGTACGTCTACTCCCATTGTCATCAGTACAGGCAAGCTCTGATTGTTTGGAGATCGGTACTTCTGAACTCCCGACTCCGGAGGAGATGATGAATTCCGTTGTTTCTGAAGACTTATGCGTTGATGTCGACGCCATTTTGCTCGTCTGTTGGAAAACCAAACCTAGTTGATCAATATGAAGAGATAAATTGTTAGTTTGTAGAGTTCTGTTTTGGCTATTTAAACCATTACAGAAGAATCGTACATAATTGGGAACTACGGATATGATTGATAAACTATAGAAAGAAGGTCAATAAAAATAAAAAATAAATATGTGGCACTTAAAACCCCAAAGGGCTCATTGGCCGAGCTTCTCTTCCATTACTGTTATGCGTGTTAAATTTGGACAGCATTAGCAGGGACCTACTTATATTAGCCGGTTCCGAACGGCATAATTCTTGTGACATCACTTTAACTTAGTTTTGTCACAGAGCTCTTTTTTAAGAATCATTTTTGGCAAATTGTTACTGCCGGAAAAATTGCCAATTCGTGCCGATAGGTGGGTACCGTTCGAAAGAAAAATCTTTTCGATATCAAATTTTGTTATGCTTCAGTCGGGGATTGAACCCACGACCTGCAGATCTGAAGGTCAACGCACTAACCAATGAGCTACGGCATGGTGGGATCAGAAAAGTGTGGTTTCTTAAAGGGGTATTAAAACCTGTTGAAACGGCTAATACTACTACTGTCTTCACAGCAAATGATAAATTTGAGTTTTACTTTGATCGAAAAATTACTGGAATAGACCAGAAGAGACGGAAAGGTAATTTTGGTTCACGACAAAGGTCCGTCTCACAAAGTAAATCCGGTTCAGGATTCGATGAAGTCACTTGACTGTGATCTCTAGTCCCACCCGCCGTACTCACCAGATTTGACTCCTTCTGATTATCTTCTGATTTGTTTTCATCTATGAGACGCTTACTTAAAGCACAGCACTTCAATACATCTGAAGAACTGGAAAATTGGGTTTTTGTCAAAAGAAGAAACATTTTTTTTTGGAGTGGTATCCACAAATTGTCTTAAAGGTGGTCAAAATGTGCAGAAAACGATGGACAGTACTTTGAACAAAATGTTTCTTAACTTTTCCATTAATGCTGCAACTAGCCACCGACGTAGCGTACGTACGTACCGCCCGTACGTAAGAACATACAAAATTGCATTGATTTTCTCCGCTACGAGCCACGTCTACGTCACCGTCATACGGTGGTGAGTTTTCGTTTACACGACATTCCCCTAAGATAGGTCGTGTCAGCTGACACGTTCTACGTTTTTACGTCGGTGGCTAGTTGCAGCATAAAAGAAGAGTTTTATTTTTGTACAAAAAAAGGCTCGTTTCATATGCATATAAATTGTAAAATGGAAAATCCTCCAACTTCGATACACCTACATTTTTTTAAACATTCTCTCAATAACCTTGAAGTGGACATATTAATATTCCAAAAAATATTTTCAAATTACCTGAACTCTTGCCTCACTAAGGCATGTTCGCGCAGCAAGTTTTTCTCTTGTATTCACACACGGATAATGTGATTTGTCAAATTCTTTTTCAAGTTCTTCTAATTGTTCGGTATTAAATGTAGTTCGATTTCGACGAAATTTCGGCCCATTACTATCTTGCGAGTCGGAGTCTTCACCTTCAATATCTAAAGTTATCAAATCAATAATATTAGATAGTTCAATTTTTATTTACGATAAAATAGATCAACTCTAAAAGAAGGAAAATATTTCAACTTGCCAATCATTTTGTTCGGTTCGGGGGAACCTAAAGTATCATGACTACCGGACTCTGGAGAGGGTGCAGATAGTAATGAGGTGGTATTGGAAGGTGATACGACAGGTGTTAAATTCTCAACTCTGCTAGCAGGATTGAGACCAATTTGCCAAAGTGGTGGTGCAATCATTGCAGGAGACCATGTCGGAAAATTTGCAAATGTGTGCGGTGGATGGGCATAGCCGTAGCTTGCACAACGTGCAAATTCAGCAGCAGCTCTTTCGGCAGCACGATTTCGAAGTATACGATTTATTGATGACACTGATGGTGCTGTTCCATTTGTACAAACCCCTGAAAATAGATGAAATAGTTAGTCTTTATATCATCATGACAATTGCGATTTGTTAAGCATTGACAAATGATTTTATTGGGAAAACATTTGAACAACTTGCCATAACCACCGCGAGACTGTGTGAGAGGACTGAACGGTAGAATTAAAGGAGTGCTCTGATTCCAAAAAGAATTTCGTAAGTTCAAATCCAAAAAAAAAAATTAATTCAAATCAAGCTCACTTTTAATTAGTGAAGACTGGAGATTGAATAAGATTTCAAAAGAAAAAAATGGGGGTGGGCCTTACTTTTCAACTCTGTAGAAGCGATTCCTCTACAGTTATGGCAGCTGGCCGATATTCTGGGTGTTTTTTGATTCATTTTGTAGGGCAGTCCCTAAAGGGTGGAGATAGAGGATAAGTATGTTTGGAAAGAATTGCGGGGAGGTAATCCTAATTGTGTCCAATCCTCGCATGCCGTAGAAAAATATATCTGGGCAGTTATTTTAAGAACCAGCTCAGCGCTCATAATCTATGTCAGCTGATGGATCACTATCGAGTTTCTGGTACTTTGGGATAGTTTGACAGATGATGGGTAGACTCAAACTACGGCAGCATAATAGGCTTACTTTCACCTAAGGACCAAATGGACAGCCGCTTCAACATAACTTTACCTGAAATTAATTGTGGACGTTCTTATATCATATTTTACTCACTAGAGGTGATGACTGACCAGCCATGGTGTACGGAATCTCCCTTGGATAGTCTGAAGTCTGGGATTGGTGAGAACGAAATTATTAAAAAAAACTAATACATGGTACTTATAGGCCCCGAAGTGCCCTTTGACCGAGCTTCTTTTCCAGTAGTGTTGTGGGTGTTAAATTTTGGACAGTGTTATTATAGAAGAGACTTACTTCTGTTAGCCGGTTACGAACGGCAGAGCCCTTAAGACATCACTTTTTCTGAGTTTAATTTTGTGGTAGAAGCACCTTAAAAGGTGAGGATAGAGGTACGTTCCGTAAAATTTGGGGGATAAATAGCAAAGAGGACGATCATACATTTTAAAGCTCTATAGGTAGCGGTGAGAGTGAATTTTAATCAAACTAACATTTTCCTAGGAACAATTACCAATGGAAGCGATGGAGTTTCGTTCGTTTCGTTTTTGAAATTTTGACTACGAGTCGGCACCATCTACATCCATCGGACCTTTACCATTTTTGGGTTCAAGGATTCTTTGGAGAAGGGTGTTTCGCAGTTGGTGCTCTTTGAATTCACAGCTAGTTTGTGTGGTTTAATAGAATGCCATTAATTTGTGACCCCATGCTAAAATATCGACTAGACTAACAGAACTCGGAGCTCACGAATCGACAGCTGGGCGCTGTTAGCCTAATCACTAATTCACCAATACGATGCAATACGATAAGAGTCGCAAAGTTTCATCAAACTTTTATGTAATTAAATTTATATTTTGGAATATTTTCTCTTGCGATAAGTATGTAGAAATTTATATATTGTAAATCGCGCATACAAATATCAGAATATCAGAATGTATGTAAAAATTTGAATTTATATAGTAAAGACAATGCAAGAAAGATTCAACCACAGCTTACGTACGTAAGTATGTACATAATTAGATCTGAAACTTCATTTATGTATGCATTCGTAGGTTGATGTGGTTTTGCTATCACAACGATTAATCGAATAGTCAGTCGTCTTGCTGTGTTTAATAAGAATGAAACACGCTTCATTGGATTACAGTTTCTGTACGCAAATGTTGGTTGTCTCGTCAATAAGTGTCTTCAGGCTATTCCGCATGTGGCATTGACAGATGTGACTTTCCAAACATGATCTCTATAGATATGGCTGTGTTAAACTATATGTATTTACATATCAAACTCTGCGCTTGCTCAGTGCGATTTACTTGGGAGTTAAGAAAAAGAAGCGTTTTCCATATAGTAATATACATATTCGATACGAAATACAAAGCATTATCCGGATGCTAATAAATTAGCCAATCGATAAATCTCTCTGTGCAACAAATACATTACGTTCTCAGTATACTTATACTATACCTATGTATAGCAATAAGAATGGAAAGATGCAAAGTGCTGAGCAATACAAACGTCAAAATCACACAGAAAGATTGTCTTCAGAAATATACAAAAAAAAAAAAGCAACAAAAATAAAAACAGGAGAGAAATGATCCTTAATACGATATGTAGATGTACGCAACTGCTGTCTCCTTTTTGACTGTGAGTAGATGGGTGGTTGCAGCGATCATTTAATTAGGAAGTTATTTATATTAATGAGCTTGCTTGCTTGCTTACTTACTTACCTTCGGATATGAGCCGTTCACGTATTTCCCACGCGAATATTGTCGGATTTTCTCTTTTGTACTGTTCGATTTTGGAGACAACGGCCGGTGTTGCAACTTTTGGTTTTGATCCACCGATTAAGCCGGGTGGTCGAAGCGTTCCTATAAAAAAAAAAAAAAATACAAATAAATACATTAGGAAATGAACATTTATTTTTATTTGCATTTTTTTTCTCATAGAATATGATAATTTAGCCAATTATATTGTATAACTATGTGTAAACATCAACAATTGCGTACATGTAGTTGCGTACTGTGCTGAGTATAAGCAATGAAAATTAATTTTGTGCATTTATATACATATTTATTATAATCTGATCTTACTTTGCTGACCTTTCGAATGTACCTTATAAAATGGAAAGTTTTGTATGAAAAGTTGGTGGAGCGACAGCTGTATTCGATTAGTAATTCTACAATTCAAATCATGAGAACATTCAAGACGATCCGTCAAATAGTTTTGTTCAGACAGCTGATTAAATGAAAAAGTTCAACATCTTGTTATAATTAAATTCTCAGTGAGCAATTAATTCAAAGCAATAGAAATTCATGGTGAAAAATTATGTGCATCAATTCGTTTTCAATGAAAACCCGGAGTTAAAAACTGAGTAGGATAAACGCTAGGTACTCAGTCAATATACCATGGTATTAAACCCCAAAATGTAGCAAATAGAAGAAGAATATTAAAACAAGGGAAGAGAGGAAATAATAGAAAAGAGAAAATTACACTATTTTACCTCGACCTTCTTAGATTCCTTGATGAATCATAAAAGGTAGGGCAGGTAGAATATGAGCACACATTTCTCTCTTGCTCATAAACAACTTTGTTCTCGGAAATATCTCGTAGTATCTCTGTAGTGTCGATATTTCCACGCAATTTTGGAAGATTTGATGATTATAATGACATCCATAGTACCCCACCTGTGTTGTGAGAGGAATTGCGCCAGTCTTCTGCCAAGTTCTTTCTTATTGGCAATTGTAATGATTTTAATTCAGATCACCTCCTTTTATGGATGGCACCTACGAAGTCATCGACCCATCACAGGAATTCCTGAAAGCTGGTTTTGGGCTTGCAGGGGTACCAGCAGAGGCCTCAGAGGACAGATGATCCGTCAATTGATTTCATGTAAAATTCAATTTTTTGTTGTTTTGCAACACTTTTCAATTTCATCTTCCACCCATCGACCATTTTAGAGAACAGATGCAATAGTTACGGCAACAAAGGCTCATTGTGATACCACGCGTTCTTGAATTCGTGGAAACTCGCCGTACAGCTCAAACCTGTTTGGGCACCGTAAGAATCGGAAGTGGTTTGGTCAACAAAAACTGAAGGCAAATTCGTTAGACTGTTTGCAAAAAGCAATTTGAGCTTTACATCTGCGTCAGACATCTGGGTAGGTGCATATGAAACGTTCGATTGTCGCTCCTTCCCTCTCGTATTTGTAGCTTCTACAGTCAAGTTGTTACTTAGGTAGTGCAAAATCATTCCTCTGGAATATATATGATATCAAGGTCGGTGACTTACTCCCAACCATGATATTTAAGATGTTTCTATGTAAACTAAACTACTTGCAAATGTGAAGAAATAATTCCTTCTCAATTTGTCTGACTAGATGCCCGTACCTACTGCCCCATTCATATTGCAGCTGTCGGTGAAGATCATAGTGAGGTTTCTCAGAAAACCATGAGATTTCTTAATTTATTCAAACCTCTCCCCTATATGAGTTCTAAGTCATTTGTTGAATTGTTGCTATGTTCGTGACCTCTCGACCTCTAAGATCTTTGGGAAAAGTTGGCTGAAAAAATCATTTAATTAAAAATCGGTTTGCTCAAGAAAAATCTTTCATTACGAGAATTGACTCATGATAGTATTTTTGCAATTGCCAAATTTAAGTAATTGCACTACGAATTGCTTGAACATCCATCCCCTATTCTCTCATCCCCTGGCTCTCTCAGACTTCTCTCTGTTCCCTACATGTCCAAAAATTTGAATGTTTCCATCCCGTTATATACCATTTTTGTGGGTAATTTTATTCTATTTTTCAATATAATACCAAGAAAGCTCATTAAAACACAAGGTCCACAAAGCCTAACGACAAATAGTTGAGGTGCCGTAGAATGGCTCAAGGCCTCCTTTGAACTGGGCACCCAAAAAGCGTTAATTACTATGTAAATTTTTTATTTTTAAACTTGATTTTTGTCTATTTATGCAATACATTCACTATTTTATTCACAGCTTTGGTGTTGCACAGTTCGGCATCCAATTGCTTACGCTTGACCCCATATAATTATCAGATCTGTGTAAATTGCTTTTAAATATCGCCTATATGCATATTTATCAAGCTTTAAAATTTCAGTTTCCATTGAAACTTTTCTCATTACAATAGAACCATTAAATATGTATCGTTCTCGACGTGCAGTTTAGATAAAAAACAAATCAACTGCAATAAATCTCTTGTAATTATGTGAGGAAAACACAAATTCTATTGTTAACAGAAATTCGCAAATATATAAGCAAATGTAATTAATTAATCTTAATTAGTAATGTAACTAAATTCATTGTACTGTGCAATGATAATTGTGCAAAAAATATAGAGTGGCAAATATAGGAAAGGTGGCCGAAACGACATATAAAATAAACATAAACATTTAAAATCTAAGTTATCATAAAATTTCAAATTTACGAATAGATATTGCAATTTAATAGGCATAATTAGTTAAAAATCATAATATTAAAATTTGTGTATAAATGTCACAAACACATGGCCCTTCGAATTCTGTTATGCCTTTCACTTAGCAAATCACCTAAATCATTAATTCATTAACAATGACTAATTTGAATAATGACAATTTGTTTGTTGCTTATACACTCGTAAAGTAAAATCAAATTTGTAGATATGTGATCTCAAAGTCACACGATGAATAAACGATCAACTTCATCGGATGCTTCTGACAGCGAATAATTTGCACTTGCGCTCTATGTAGTATAATACGTTGATTTGAAAATGGATCATTCATGATCCACAAGTTGATGCTAAATGGATGAGCTATGTATTGAACAAATAAACGGAAGTTGTGCTTTAATTGAAATGGCAATTCCCGTGCATAAAATGATCGTACTTCGACCATGACTATTAGGTATTAGTTTTTATTAATTTACTTGAGCTTTCATTTTTACCTATTTTTGTGTGTCATTCTAAGCCAATTAATCTCATGAAACCATACTATTGTGTAGATACATAATGCAAAATTATATTGTAGCACATTTGGATTTGGCATTTTCAAAGCTAAACATACTCACATTTAAGACCTGCATATTTTATAATTGTTTCTATGTACATATAAACTTAAAGCTTTCTGACAATCGTTCACAACAAAATCAGGATTTGAAAAAAAAAAAAATCAAGATATTTTAAAAAATTGCTACAATATAATTTATTCAAAGTATTTTTCTGCAGAAATGACAACTCTTTCGTATCTTTGAGTGAGCACATCCGTCCCAATAGAACCTAATATAAGGTGTAGTAAAAAGAAATCCAATACATGGCTTTAGTAATCCGTATCTCGTGTTGTATAATTGCTATCGGGTTACACTAGATGGCGTTGGAAAGATAGGATTTCGTACTAAATAAACTTTTCAGGCAGTTTTGTAATTGCTTGACTCAGTATTGTTTGAGCACTCGTCAAAGATGGCCTCCAGTAAAGATACGCCATATTTTACAGTTTTTCTTTGTTAAAGGCGAAAACGCAAGCCAGACGGCTGAAAATGTGAACAGTGTTTATGGTCGTGATACTGTAACAGCTAATCACGTGCAATTTTGGTTTCGCCGATTCGGTTCCGGTAATTTTGATGTCAAAGATGTACCAAGCTCTGGAAGGCCAATTGTCGAAAATATCGATAAAATAATGGAAATCGTTGAGTCTGACCGTCATGTAAAGATTTTTTCTATTGCCCAGGAGCTAAACATTACACAAAAAATCATTTGGAACCATTTAAATAAGGCTGGATACAAAAAGAAGCTCGATGTATGGGTGTCACACGAGTTAACGCAAAAAAACTGCATGGACCGAATTTCCATCTGCGAATCGCTGCTTTAATCGGAACAAAATCGATACATTTCTGAAGCGGATTGTTATTGGTGATGAAAAGTGGGTCCCTTACGACAACGTCAATAGTAAAGTTTTGCTGGTGAAAAATTTGCCTCAAGAGAAGCTTCTGAAAATCGACTGTTTTGCCAATAGGGACGAGTGTTTCTATGAGAGTGGCATTATGAAATTACCTTCAAAATGGCAACAAGTTATTCAACAAACGGTATGCTAAATAAAGCCTTCAATTTAATGCAAAATTACTAGACCTTATATTTGATACCTTCCACTGAAGTGAAACGTATTCCGGACAGGGCACTCTGCATTGATCGAAAAATTTGGCAGTCAGGGGGTGTGGCTATGTGTGGGCTATACGGTGGGTGGAGTAAGACTTCCCATCCGCTATTTCCCCAAGTACGTTTTAACGGTTTGCGCAACATGTGGTCGAGCATTGTCATGATCGAAAATCAATGGCACGTGTTTGATCGTCCATTCCGTCCGTTTTTGGATTCAATGCTCGCTTCAATTTGATGAGTTGTTGCCGATAGCGTGCCACATTAATGGCTGAAACCGGTTTTAGCAGCTCATAATACCACATACGCTTCTGATTCCACCAAATACACAGCATCATTTTCGAACTATGGATACTCGGCGTTGGAGTCGATTTGGCTGATTGGCCAGGGTCTCAAATAGACTTTTTGCGCTTAGAGTTGTCGTCATTGACCAATTTTTCGTCATCAGTAACGATATGATGCAAATAAGACTTCCCTTGGAGCAGCATTTCAGACATGCAAAATCGCCTTTCGATGTCTCTTGGTTTCAGTTCATATGAAATTCAATTTACCATTTTCTGTCTTGTTGATTCATTCTCAAAACTTCAGCACGCTCTTTTTGAATTTGAAATAAGTGTACAAATAGGTTCAGCATAAATACGGTCGTTTGCGTGACGCTACCAAAACAAACCCCAACGACGTTAAATCGAATAATTTAGAAGGCCAGTTGTCATCGCCAAATCTTGAAATTACATATGTCGGTAATTACTTTGTTAATACAGCCAAAATGGATCGTATTGCTTAAATGTGTCATTTTGAAACTAGCGCTGAGAATTGACAGAAAGAGTAGCTGCTTCGTAATTCCTAAAATACCAAAGTTCATATCAAACAGTCACTTTTAACTTTAAGTGGATCCATTGACCTTTTCTAAGAATCTTGCGGGTTTTTATTTGTCCAGGTGATGCTGGAACGCTGCTTTTATAAATATACACCGCAAGAAATACCATTAAATGTCACTCCTGTTTGTATTTATACTTGACAAATAGCAGTGTTGTATTTTTTGACATTACTAAATTGATAACTTTTCGCTTTTTCGCAGAGAGATGAAGAAAGAAATGTTTTCGAATCGTCGTTGACAGAATGTATTAATTAATGTTTTAGTTTTACGTTGAATTGTCAAATGCCATGGTACAATCTTAAGAAGAAGCTAGTGTTAATAATCATATTCTAATTTCTTTGTTCCTGGAACCAACTTCTCTCAAATGGATAGCCATTTTTTCTGATTAATGATTTTGTCAAAATTTTTAAATGGTAAGTTTTTTGTAACTGAACTTAAGTGGTTAATGAATGTGTGTATATATGTAAGTATGTTTCATGACAAAGAGGTTATTTTTTTTTGTGGGTATAGGGTATAGCATGCATATACCCTTATACAAAGGCATATATTAAAAGCTTCATTCTACTTAAGTATGGCCAGTGAGTTGACTTGAAATTGCAAAATCGATTTGAGAAAGAATTTGCAATGAACAGATCTTTTTTCACTTCATTTTAACTTTTCACATATTAAGTACCTACACTATGTATATCTGTAGGTAAAAAATATAGTAAAATAAAACAGAAAAACGTCAATATATGTAGCAAAGTAACAAATAAAAGTTAAATACCAAGCAATTTAGAGACTGCGCCTTGTTGTGTCAACATGTGTTGTGCTAAATCGTATCCCCGCAAACCGTATCGTGAAAGTTCCATCAATCGGTGTTGTGAGACAAACGCATTTAGTGTAGAAGGTGTTGTGTGGGCATTAGTAAAAATTGCATTCAGATTTGTAGCAGGTGTTGTTACGCCGTGTGGTGTCATGGGGGAAGTTGCTGATGTGACGTCTGCTGAAAAAATATTTCAAATGATACATAAACAACAGATTAATTAAATATAAATTGTGGATATTAAGTATAATAATACAAACAATTATACTATCATTTTGAATAAGTGTAATTAGTAGTATTTTATAATATCTTAGAACTTAGTAAATAATATATTACATATTTGGAAATCGTTTTTATACGCATAAAAATATTCCTTACTAAGTTGATATGATACCATGCGATTAACTTCAAATAATCAATTTGTACATTGTCAAAGTGTCAGACAGTGATTCCCAAATATGTGCTTATTTCTATGCATGGTCTGGGGTTGGTCTATTTTGTGACATACACCGCCATTTTTCGGTCCAGCAGAAAATCATAATAAAATTGAGTGAGCTGAATTCTAGTCTGTAAGTCGTGGGTTCAATCCCCGGCTGAAGCACAACTTTAATAACGAAAATATTTTGCTTTCGAACGATACCCACTTGTCAGCAAGCAATCAACAATTCTTACGACAGCAATAATTCGCCGTAAAAAAGCTTCTAAAAAAGAGCTCTGTGACAAAGCTCAGAAAAAACTTAGCAGAGTTCCTTAAGCAGAACTACGTTAAAATTTCTTTAGGGGGCATCCACAAAATGTTCTGCAGAAGTAAGTAGACCAGTGGTTGATGCAGTGGTTAACTGTTCGATCAATCCAAGAGTCAAAATTAATTCTTTCAAACATAACCCATCTGTGAATAAATACCACAGGGTTACAACTTTCAGGCCGACGAACCATTGTGTCATTTCTAGCTCTGAATCGAATTCGATAATCATCATCATCATCATCTGTATCTCTCACTGGAGCATAGGGCCCCTCAGTTCTCTAATAAATTTTGTCTTGTTCTGATGCGATTATTTTACTGCGATAAGTCAATACTTTCGGTCCAATTACTTAAAAGTTTTATTTTTCTTGGATTCTCAGGCCATTTCTGGTAAGATGTAAATTCAGATTTGATATCACATGATCTAGGCGACCATTTTATCGTTCCGAAGCGTGGAATTAAGTGTTCACCAAATTGCTCTCGCAATAGTGCCATGGTTTGACAGAGAATGTGGCAAGTAGTGCCGTCTTATCACAGCAATAGGCTTCAATTTCAGGCAGCAATAATCCGAGATAACAGATGCTACTCATAGCTAGGCTTCGACAGCCCTCCGTTTTAAAGAAGTATGGACCAGAGATACCACCAGCCCATTAACCATATCACATAATCAGCTGCATTTGTCATAATTTTCCTACTAGAAAAAGTAACTTTAAATAAATCACACGATAGAACGGATAAAAGTAAATTTAACATCGAAAGAATACATTTGTTATAATTTTGTTCTTTTCAAGCTACGGTAAGAGTTCTATAAGACCTTATGGAAGCTTTAACTTGAATCGATTGTTTCTATTGCGCAACTTCCTTTGCGCCTTATAACAACTGTTTAGAGCTGTTTAGAGCTGGGAATAGTTACGCTGTGAGAATAATATGCGTAAAGGAAAAAGTCTTTACGCTCAAATTATCCCTCGAAATCCACCATTGTCTAAATAAGTAAATATATAAAAGTTGCGCATTAAAAGAAAGTTTGGAATCACACAAATATCTGAAATAAAATAATAAATAACAGATGAGAAGGCAGAAGCAATTCATGCTCGCCTCACAACGCATTCGGTAAAGGCAATCAAAGCGTCATAAGAAATGTTGTTGCTGTTGTGTTCAAAATGTACATCGACAAAACATCAACACACACACAAGCGTACAGCGTATATGGACATAATGGAGTATTTGGCATCAATTCCAAGATTGCGAATTCCGTGTGGTACTGCACATAATCAATTCGCTTCGCCACGTTATCGTATTTACACTGCTAATTTCAGTGCTAACTTGGAATTTGTGAAATTTTTGACAAGTCTCGCATACTTCATTCTCGCTTACCTTTTATTGATCATTGTTACTAATAATTTACCAATTCCACTGCTTATGATGAGAGGAGGAAATGTTTGTGTACATAGAATTGGTTATTTTATCTGATCATTGAAGCCGCTCTTGTTTTATCACGTTTTTGTGTCATTTTCATTTTGAAATTTTTCACGAGCGCTTTATGTAGTATTCTTGTCAGTGTTAAATAGTTTCTCTAAAAATGAGACGAAGTGAACAGAATCAATAAAAAAAATGATAGTCTTTAGAATGTCTTTTTTTAGTTGCAATCTTAGAGAGTGCTAAATTGGAGGCAAACACATAATTCACAAACATTGATGATTGCTAATACATTTCAACATGTATCGTAGACTATACTAAGGTGATGAAAAGAGACCAAGTAAGGAGATCAGAAGCCTGTTTTTACATAAGTATAGTGCAAGGTTTTGTCACTTCTGATGAGAGGATGCTGAAAATTTTCGAGAGAAACAATTTTCGCAAGATATTTGGTTTCAAATGTACTTACCCCTATCTCCACCTTTTATATCGAGATTGATGATTTTACCTAATTTAAAGGAAGGACATTTTGAACCAGATGGTCGGTCATACATTTTGCTTCCTTATTGATGATTTCTGGGGAAGTATTGAGTTTTTTGTTGTTTTTCATGTTCTCTTAAGTTTATTTTGTAGGGAAGCCTCCTTAAAGATTCAAAATAGGGAGTATTCATGTTCAGAAAAAATGTTGAGCGGTAAAAATTCAATAATATATTTGACCCCTCTAGGGCCACTCTGGAATTTATTTTGTAGGAGAAGGTAAATATAGAGGGTAAGTACGTTCAGAAAAAAATGTTAAGTATCACAAATTAATAGGGCTCGTTCACACATTTCATTCCTCTAGAGTCGATTCTGGGTATTTTAATGAACGTTTGAACTTTCATCATTTTTTGAGGTTAAGGACAAGGTGCGACTTTGCCGAGTAAAACAAACGCTGTATTGGAATTTAGTGAATTATCTCGTCTAGTGGAAAATATTGGGACCTTGAATTAGTTTTCAGGAATTTTTTCCTGTTTTTAAGCATTTATTTAAGTTACAAAATGAATTTATGCTTTATTCAAAGCGTTGTCCATCGTTAGCAACGACTTTTTCCCATCTTTCTGGCATCATATGGATTCTGCTTCGGGAGAAATCGATGTTGCTGTTCTTCCAGGTCGTGTGCCACCAATAAGAACAAGTGGTGATCGGAAGGAGCAATGTCTTGGATATACGGCTGGTGGGGTAGGACTTCCAATTTCAACGTTCCTAAGTATGTTTGAACGGGCTCAGCAACATGTGGACGAACATTGTTATGTTGAAAAATTACTTTGTCACCGAGCTCGTTCCACCAAATATAAAGCAAAAGCTCTTCAGCATAAATATTTCGCTTTGCCGTTAATATTGATGGTTGACCGGACATAACCCATGATTTTTTCACTTCAGATTATAGTAAATGGATCTATGTTTCAGTGATCAGTGATAATACGATGCAAAAAACCATTTCTTTTTTGTCGTTGAAGCAATTTTTTGTAGGTGAAAAATCGGCGTTCAACTTCTCTAGGTTTCAATTCGTATGGGACCTAATTTTCTTGCTTTTGAATTATTCATTCCCATGGCATTTAAATGCTTGGAAACGATCGATTCTTCAACCACTATTGATGTTGAAAATCCTTTAAGCATGGCGAAATCACCACTTTTAAAACGACGAAACCAGTACTCACACATTTTAATTGATGTACAATGTGCCCTGTTAGTTTCCAACAGTAATCGATGACTTTCAGCTGCAAAATTTCCCGCAAATGTTGTTTTGTTGGCTCAAAGGTCGAAATGTTTGAAGCTCAATAAAAATTGCTTGTTCACACTTTGACGAAATGACAGAATCTGAAAAAGAAAGCCTATGAGGTTAGGAAAGCCTAAGAATGGCGCGTTAAAAAGAATATAGTTACGGCATGGTCGGATAGTAAATGTACAAGTTACGCCATCAAAAGGAAAACCCTCAAAACATATTCCAGGCCTCAATAATATTCAATATTAACACATCGGCAGAAAAGTTCATAGAATAATCAATAAAATAACAACTATTAGTCAAAATTCAACTTTATTCATCAATATAGTATCCTTCAAGAGCGATACAATCATTCAAAAGTTTCTCTGACATTTCGATATCTCTCTTGTGGAAGCATTCATCTTTGGCCTCAAAATATGCTTCTGTTTCGGTGATCACCTCTTCAGGCGTGCCGTCTCTCTTTCCGGCAAGCATTTTATTTTGAGGTCTGCGAACAGGTATAAGTCGCTGGGAGTCAAGTCTAGCGAATTCAGTGGTAGCCAACAATTTGGTCTGGGTTTTTGTGAAATATCACTTTTTTCTTCTTCATATTTGACCGTTATTTATCGCGGTTTCCTTCTTCAAAAGTACCGTTTGGGCCATGTAGCGATCGATACAAAATCCATG
The DNA here is from genome assembly GCA_963854835.1 of Megamerina dolium. NCBI lineage: Eukaryota > Metazoa > Arthropoda > Insecta > Diptera > Megamerinidae > Megamerina > Megamerina dolium. The sequence continues at coordinate 15,031,773 of OY978528.1, forward strand.
CGTATCCCAAAACACGGACACCATAATCTCGCCAGCTGACTGTTGCACTGTTGGCCATTTTGGGCCGCTTGGGCTAAAATTTAACAAACGAATTGTTTTGGATCCACTGTATCTAATGAACTAATTATTGGATTATTATGAAATTGCCAGGCTGAGAGCCTACGGAATTTTTTTGAAAGGTAAATTTTGCTCGGCATCGAGTTTAGAATCAGAAATAATTTCTTTCAGGTGTATCCTTTTTCCCTACACACACTGTCCTACAATGTAAGTACAAATTCTTTGCTTTGCCTGCACTCTTCTGATAAGCCGATGGTGCCGATTCCGATTAGCTTAATTTTGAACAGCAGTTGAGTAATGTGGTTACCAAATGTACATCCCAGTTCTATACGATCACAGATCTATAATTAACCTATTTCACTAGCGATAATCCATGATTATGGAACAAAAGTTTTCAGAAAGAATTAAAATGGTAATAATTACGCTGGAAAGTTTACATTTCTTTCTAAATTAAGGTAAAGTAGAGCAATTTGGTGTCGCTAAGGTCGAAGGTGAAGATCACTTTGCTGCACCATATTAGATTTCTGAGGTTAAATGATTGGGCCCGCGAATAATTTGATTGCAATCGGCCACGTAAACATTATAATCATCCCAAGAGAACATTTTAGTACTTAATGGAATAGTACTAAATGTACTGAACATCTTAAAGTATAAAACTCTTTGGCACAATTACGAGTTTTTCAGTATTTAGAAATTTCCACATTTTTAGGCATTCCATAATTATATTTTTGTCATATCGCATACAGTAGTGTGTTAATAAGTAAGCATATGTATGCGTTATCATAAAGCGTCAAAAATCGACAAACGTAATGTGCTTTAGTGATTGTAAGTAGGTAAAAATTGCCACTTGTATTTATTTGACATACTCGCACACAGACGCAATCAAATGAATGTGACTCTTCAAGAAGGCGCGTGCAATTTGTTGTTGCATCATATTTGGTCAATTGTTGTTCACAAGTTTTTCTTGATTTATGCCGCTTCTGTCTTTCTCTCTCTCTCTCGCTCTCACACACACAAACACTATTTTTGCTTGCTCTGCTTATAGTAGCACGGATGTCAAGTTGATCTTACAAATGATTTATCCATACACTGCGTACGTACGTGCCTACGAGCTTCGATCATTTCAGTGAATCGCGCGGTAAATCGGCAAATCGGCTTAAACACGACGTTGACCGTAATTCTGGTGGCTGACTGTTCAGCATTATGTGTGTATATAGCATGTGTATGTAATACTTTGCCGTCAGCACTCTTTCGATTCTAACGCATTTATGTACAATTATGTATATGAGTATGTCTCGATTGTTGATATTACCACGCATAGATCGTTTCAGCTGCATTTATACTCGTACATGTGCATGTGCGTTTCATCGTCACAACTCAAATACATCTGTACGAGTACGTATGTGCTCTCACAGTACATAGTAGCAGTGCAAATAGGCTTGCCAAAGTGACGATCATACCGGAATTCAATTGATAGCTTGATTTATTGCGACCGGTAATTTTTTGCGGTCTTCAGCTCACCGTAAATTTATGTAACGCAAGCATTTAGCAGTGATCTTGCTCATATTCTATGTGTTTTTTGTTTGTTTGTTTTTGTATGCTGTTGGTTTTAATTTCGCTGATTGTAAATACCTACATATGATCACAATAAAAGCAATTTTAATATACTATTGAGAACTCTGTATTTTTTATTTGGCGTCTTTACATTATTCCGTTGTGAATGAAAATGTTTAATTACATGTGGGCATTAAAGAAAACTGTCTCATAGGGAAAAGTCTCTTCCATACGAGTATATCAGCTATGTATCATTATCAATAATTCTTTATTCATTCATATCCAAGTAAAGTGTGTTCTAAGTTTAGGAAATTGAGAGATTTGCTTTTGACAAACTCTGGTTCCAATAAGATGACGTTACAGGCCATATAAACCACCTAAAAATTTATATCTGGAATATAACGTTCAATAAAATGTTTCTCTTTTCACTTTCTCCTCGCCCGAATTATTTATGACAAGTTTGGGGTTTGTAAGAACACATTGTTAGCAACTCAGGCGCAACAAAGAATATTTCTGTGTGCGCTTCTGTTTGTAACATATACTAAGATGAGTCGAATTTCTTATTTGCTTTTGTAATCAAATTATTCCAGGGAAGCAAAAAGAATTTCAGCTTTCACTTTCCACTTTACTTTTTTAAAAATAGGTTTTATGTAAAAAACGTGCAGAATGGCACCTCTTTTGAAGCTCAAAGCTTCTCTTCAACATTTCCTTTCCTTCAAAAATATTTAGTCACTATCTCCAAACCTATAAAGGAGCTTCCACACAAAATGAATGTAAGAAGACGAGATTTTTGGAGGAGTCGATAAGTAACTCCATAACAGCCCAGAAATCACCTCTAGACCAATGAAAAATATGGCTGACCCCCATTATTTTTGACTCGATAAATAATAGGAATAGGAAATAGGAATTACTCCGGATACCCGGACTTCTATACAAAATAAAAACAAACGGGAAGGTATATCTAAAACATACGGGATAAACCAGAACATGATTACATGGTTTACGGACGGCTGCTTGACTAATGAAGGGGCCGGAACAGGAGTGATAGGCCAAGGGATAAAATACTCGGAGCCTTTAGGTAACGATACTACTGTCTTTCAATCGGAAATATACGCGATTGACAGATGTGCCCACAATTATGCGCCAATACCGGAATAGAAGGTTTGCAATCCTGACAGACAATTAGGCTGCTATCAAGGCACTGAACTCTAACCAGGTGAAATCAAAACTGATGTGGAAATGTCTTGACAAGCTGAATAAACTTGGTTCCAGGACATATTGGAGTTGGAAGCAACGAGCCTTGCGAATATGTTTGCCAGGAAGGGAGCAGCAACACCCTATGTATCCCCAGAACCCTTCTGTGGTCTGGGTAAAGGCGATTTATCCATGCTCATTAAAAGGAGTGAAGAATCAGAAAGACAATCATACTACTAGGAAAATCTACCAAGGTTGTCCCAATCCAAGACACTTTTAGGGACCTATAACCTAAAACGACTTGAGGAATGTATCAGTTTTAACAAGAATAATATAAGAATTATCACGGGATTATTGACAGGATACTGCAGGCTGAATTATCACCTAACGAAACTGGGAATCTTCTCCGATGAAACCTGCTGACATTGCAGGGAGGAGGATGAAACTGTAAAACATGTGTTGGGAACGTTCCCAGCACTTATGCACACAAGAAAGAACAACTTCGGGGAATTTATAATACCGGAAAATCAGCTGAAGTCCATTAGGGTAGCATCTATACTAAACTTCCTTATGGATTCTGGACTTAGAGAAATACTCTAGTCCATGATGGGGTGCACAATAGACCTAGGATCGCAGTGCAATACAACTTTAATAATAATAATAATAATAATAATAATAATAATAATAATAATACATTACATTTTCTTTGCTAACATTTTCTTTAAATATACTAACCCCATATTTCCATTTCCTAGAGAGGGCTCTCCCACAAAATTAATGATTTTATATTGATTCTAAAAACTAAAAATTAGACAAGTACAAATTTGGTATTTCTTTATATTTTCTTGGTAATACATGATTGAAACTGAGCCAAGTTATTAAAATTTGCCTCCATCCAATTTGATCCACCTTTATGTTGTATATACACATTGCTTCGTGGTTGCAAGTGTTTTAATTCAAGAGAATCAAAATTATGCCTGGCAAACTATGTTGACATTTGTTTAAAAAATATACAATTAACATTTGCATTTTGATAAGTATTGTTATGAAGTTTTTTTTTGTTGTTTGATTTTGATAAAAAAAATGACTATTTTGAACTTGAGCAAAAGAATTTTTTCCCAAAATAAAAGCGCAACGATTTGGAAATTTTAAGATGACATGGTGTGCTTTGTGGTGCCATTCTCACTTCAGTGGCAATTTCTTTTGCACAAGTAGGTGCTGTCAAATACAATTAATACATCCGTACAATGTTCAATTCATACATATTGCACAACCAGCATGCTACCAACAAATACATACATATGTACATATATATATGTAGGTATTTGTAAGTATATATGTATGTGTGTACATACTATGTAAGCACACTTTTTATTTGCAAGCATTATACTCTCATACATGGACTATATGGACTATATATGTATATCGAGTATGCAGAATAAGTATTATACTGACTGGCGTTGGCAGATTTTTGCTTTCATACTGCTGACTTTGAAAGGTGTTGGAAGTTGCACAATAAATAAATAAATTATAAAGACATAAACAAAATGAAAGGGTTGAAACCATACTTTGTGGTTTTAAATTTCAAATTAAAGCATTCTAAGAAAAAAACAAAATATCCATAGAAGGCGCAGCGGTGTAGTCAAATATTTTGATAGAAACAAACTCAAGAAAGTCGACAACACTTACATACTATCTACATAGAATTGTAAATAATAAACGAAAAGGAGAGTGTCGCATGAATGAGTTTAAAGCATTCTTTTCTTATTTAATTTTTTGTCACACTGTGCTCATATTTTTCAAAACATGATTTAATTCATCTGAATTTCAATGATTCGAGTTTGAAGTTAGAATTTAAGCAAGAAATTGATTGTGTTCATATTATGATTCAAGTGACAGGGACATTTAAGAGTAAAGAAAAATATATATCCGTGTACATGTGTATGTGAGGTGTCATGTAATAAAATGACATAACTTTAAAATGTCATTACTGTTACGCCTATGACGAACTTAAGCCTCAACAATAATGTACTTAAGTTAATTTAATTGAGAGAACAAATACACCTATGTATTGTATGTAAATTATATCCATGCACACATAATACCAACTATTCAATTTTGTGTTGTGCGAGCTAAATCAACCGTACCAAAGTTTAAGATTCTCTTAATCAAAATTTATCGTATTGTTGTTCGATTATCGCTTATATGGCCTATCATACACAGCTACTGGGTGTGCAATTCGTCAAAATGAGTTGTATCATATCGTAGAGATCTTCTGAAAGCAGGGTTGCATTTATATGCAACAATACGTCATGTGTGAGACCTTTGTATTTTCTGTTAGATAAATAATTACATTCCATATATGTATGTTAAATATGTATCACATTAAATTCGGCATATAAATTGTTAATTATTTCTGTAATATGATACGATTTAATTCAAGTCCTTTGGTGAATGTTTTTACACAGGAAGTCTTATAGTAGCTGTTTGTTAATGACAAAATTCGTGTGATTTCTGTTTCATATCATTGTCTTAGAGGTCTAGATGGGTAGATTTTTAATGACATATAGTACAATAGGTGAAGGTATTACGTGCCTTAGTAATAAACATAGTGCTACGTCTTACATTGAGAGGAAGTTGGTAACGCCAGTTCTTGACGTACATTCAAACTTCAAAACTTCATTAAATTACGAAAGTCACCGTTTGGTTTGCATGCAGCAGTCTTAATCGTCTTTTACTTTTACAAAAATAATACAGGTGGCAGCAATAGGGTAAATATTGAGCGCTGCACCTAAATCACGTATCTAAAGGTGAAATAATTCCATAATGTGAATGTGCAGTGTGTGAGACCATCGATTTCTTGAAATAAATGTTTTCTGTCGAAATATTGAAATAATCTCTCCATTAGCAGTAATATTGTGTGATTTTACTGCTCTGCACTACATTTTATTATAATACTGGATTGACTGGACCACGCCACAAACCATTGTTGATGAATTAAAAGAGGACATTCAGTGCATTATTGGAGAGAAAGATCCAGTTAAAAAACCCATAATTCAACTGATCGGATTTAGAATACATTTTGTAGATTTTATTTGAGAAATATTAGATTCGAATATTTAATGAAGTTGTATAAGGTGTAGTAAAAAGAAATTCAAAACAGTCAATCACGGGTAATTTGGTATCGTCAATTCCGCGTTAGTAAGTTTGATGCGCCACGCTCTGAGAGGCGAATTCTCGAAAATGTCGATATTGTGATGGAAATCGTCGAGATCGACTGTCGCATAAACATTGCTTCTATAGTCCGTTTGGATCCACTTTAATAAGGCTGGATACAAAAAGAAGTTGATGTATGGATGCCACACGAGTGAATGCAAAAAAAGAAAACTGATGAAGCGAATTGACATCTGCTTATCGCTGCGAAATCGCAATAAAATCTGAAGCGATGGTGTGACTGGTGATGAAAATTGGGTTACTTACGTCAAGCGAAAACGGCCGTGGTGGAATTGCGGTGAGCCGGCGCAAATTTTGGTCCCTCTAGGATTGATGGTGAGAGAGGTTTCGCTGTGTGTTTGGTGAGATTGCCAAGCAATTCGGGCCTGTGCAGCCAATAATTAGACTTAAGAAAGCAATCGCCCAGCAGAGGCCAGGTTTAGTCAGGGAGGAGAGGAGAGGATTTGTGTTCCATCAGAACAACGTATACTAGTTTAGACTTGACACCAAGTAATTACCTGTTATGGCGAATGATTTTACCAGCGGAAAATTCGCCTCAAGAGAAGCTTGTGAAAATCGATATTCATATCACTTCATTTCATTTAAAAATAAAAAAATTTTTTTCGTTAAATTGTATTCGCATATTCTAAAAATGATTTTTATAAGGTTAAAATATCGATGCCCTGGGATGGACCAGCTGACTGGAACCACGAAAAGCGTTAAAATCGGAAATTGTACATCGGACATTTATTGGTACTTTTAAACAATTTTTTTGAGAAATTTTATACAAGCTTTCTTCAAGTTGACATTCATTGATTGAACGTTTTATATCAAAATGTTTTTCGAAAAATTTCGTCAGCATTATTTATAGTGGTGATTACCTTAAAAATATGCCATAATAAAACAATGTTTTTAAAATAATAATTAATGATAAATACAATTTTAAGATCTTTAATTTATTTAAAACACAAACAATTGTTGCTGAATTGTCTCGTGCATGTTTCTTCAGGGTTAAAGTGTCATTGTAAAATTGTTCCGAATACTTTCTATCACTATGAGGGGGGTAGAGATGCTACCACGAAAAATACAGCGCTACATACAATATTTATGTGGTATGTGTTTGAATGCAAAAAAAAAATTACTATTTTAACAATTTTTTTTATATTTATTGTAACATTACCTGCATTTGGTAATGGAATAGATGATGGAGCATGTGGTAATTGGGTGTTTATTGGTATTAGTCCAGCGCCTACTTGAACATGCGATGGCAAAGGGATTGATGCAATACCGCCGGCACCACCGACAGCAGCTGCAGTCGATCTGGGAGAAAATTCCATGCTGTAAGGCACATTTAACTGGCTAAATTCTGCATCGAATTCATTGGAGCTTATCAACATGACCTTTACCACCACTTGAGCAAATTTGCGTTGCTTCTTAACTTTAATTATTGTATTTATTTATATGTTGTTTAATGTATAAATCTTCAATAGCGTCGGATTTGAAATAACACAAGTATTTAGTCAATTTCTTTTTTGCTTTCTTTTATAACTACTGGATAATACGAGACTAACAATGAGTTGATCGCGTGAAAACCATTTTAGAAACGAATAGAAATTACTTGTCCAATATCAAGAGAAATTAGACTTTTTTCCCCCTCAAATATAATGGTAAGCAATGAATGCATTTTCGTAAAATGCATATGTAGCTTTGCATATACGCTATCATCCGACTATTAACATGAAAGTGTTAACTCGTTATGCACTCACGACGAATACTAAATGTGGCAACCATATAAATATGTACATACGCAGTAGCTGCTCAATTGTTTGTTGAGTTAAAAGAGATTGTTGCTTCTTTAAATGGAGTGAACTCAATTGAGTGCTTTTAACTGAATCATATATGCAGAAGAGAGTGGTTGATGCATCGTTCATGACATGATACATGATATGACAGTGTGTATGTAAAAGATAGTAGTAGCTAGCGCATGTACGTAAAATCAAATTAAGAAATATGTGAATATGCATTCTTGTATTTGTTTGCTTTAAATTTAACTTGAAAACGTGTTTATATTGTATTACACTATGAAATATTCGTATTTACGAGTGAGTATGTACATACTTGTATTATAAAATGATTATACCTAGTGATTAATCGGTTGCAATAGCTTAATGAACATAAGCACCTACTTTGTGTATTGCAAATTAGATTCTCTATGGTATTTATGATGATTATATGGTAGGTATATAAAATATATAACTGTATAGATGTGTATGTATGAATATAATTAACTGTAGATATGTATACAAGTATGTATGCATTGATGGCACTCACTCTCATTCAATTTTGTGTCATGCTTATTCAATATGGTAAGTACCTAAAACCTTTTGCGCGGTAGCATTATAATCACACAATATACATATATTGAGTATACTAAATATATGGTATATATGTATTTATGTATTCATATTGTGAATACATTTTTGCGTATTCGCATTAGATCAAACGTTCACGTATACAAACTAAGTAACAAGCAATAAGTGCCCCAAAAGGAAAATTACGCCTGAAAGCCATTCCCATGAGTTTCATTGAGCAGAGAGTAATTTTGACAGTAAAACATTACAACAAAAGTTTTCGCACACGAGAAATTCAAATACATTCTGAAAATAGGGAAACAACATATATATATGTGTCTACGATTTGATGTAGTACTTTCTTTGTTCACATCTCCAAAGCCTTACGGCTTTCATAGAAATTTTGTTGTGTTATGTTATGCAACATGTTGTGTTATGCAACATTAATATTTGACATGAATGCAGTTTTGACATATCCTTTACCATTAATAAAAATTATTTTGTGAAAAGTAGACACGCTCGTGTTTTTTTTTTTTTTTGCTATTCATTTGAATAGAAAATCAAATATCGCCATTCTGAGAGAGTTACTCCATATTCATTTACCATGACGATTTTATGATGAACATATGAACAGATTCTGCAGTGAATAATTTCTTAACAAACGAAGCGATCGTATCTGGTCAAAGAGACATAAAAATAAAAAATACTTAAATATGTGACACTTATAGGCTCCGATGAGTCCTTTGCCTGAACTCGTTCTTTACTGTTGTGTGTCGTAAATTTTGGACAGTGTTACAAGGGACCTACTTTTATTATTTAATACGAACGGCCGAACCTTTGTCACATCACTTTTACTGAGCTTTGTTGCTTTTAGAAGCTTTTTAATGACATGACGTTCCGATAATAATTCTAGGCACTTGAGAGTTTTACGAAAATAAAATACAGCACAGATGAAGGTTTGGTCGGTTATCAGTGAAAATAGTCGTCATACATCACTAAATTTTCTGCCCCTAGACACGAAAAAGAAAAAAAAAAGGCTTTGATGCCACCTGAAATATGGATATAGTCAACGAAAATTACTTCGAAAGCAGCGATTAAAAGTGGAAATGTGAAAATTATAAGTAAAATAAACAATGCCGATTCAAATCAGTGTATATGGCGAATAAAGAGGTGGCAACTCGTATAGCAAAAAATAAAAATAAAATTAATAATGATTCTCAGTATGTTTTCCCAAAAACGATTTGTGAGCAAAAAAAAAAAAAATTGGTTCTAGACATTCCGAGAAACTCTGTTCCAGGTTCTCTTTCAATATTCGGATGTTATTGAAAAGATAATAGTTATATTGGGAGACTGACAGAAGTAGTGTCAATGGCTTGCCTGGTAGATGAGTAACATTTGAAAGACGAAATGTTAATATTTCTGCTTTGAAGTGTGTGTATGGATTGTATAGACCGATATTTTACTTACATTTTCATACCATTTCCTTCTGGGGTTATTGTGCATATGTAAATAGCGGAGAGCATATAAATGCAAGTATGTAATTAGAATGATCGAAAAGGTATTTTAGAATATTTTCTCTTACCATATTCTCCAACAGCTACATATTACAATATCTATACATATATATATATATATATATATATATATATATATATATATATATATATATATATACTCGTACGTATATATTACGTATGCATATGTACAATAGTTGACAGGTAAGATGTCAAAACGTTACACAACAATAACAAAATCAAGAACATGGTATAGTTATTATGTAGAAAATAATGAACAACGAAACCAACTGTAGAGAGAAATAGTTAAAGTCACATTGATACATACGCATACATACTTGTATGTATGAATATATGTACCAGTCTACATATATGAAAGAAAATACAAACAAAAAGAAATTAGCGACATGCGAACGGAAGCCAAGCAGCCGTCGCTACTAATTGTATAGTATAAGCAACATCGTGACATGCATGTGCATGCATGCAGTAACATAGAGTAACATTTAAAATGTGTTTAATGATGAAAGTTCTCCATAAGAGCTCCGGTGATCGGAGCGCTCTTCTAAGTCAGAGTTTTGAGAGTATAGTATCGGACGAAGAATTCATAAACAGAATCTATGGGCTGTGGGAAGACATATGTACTAATAGAATGTACGAGTAGCGATTCGTATAATGTAGCTGTCTTTTGTGTAACAACAACATATGGCGGCTTTCATAAAGATTTTTGTTGAGACCATTGAAAAAATTAAAACGATGATTACAGTGTAGATTAGTATTGTATTTGTACTTACAGACTACATTGATGTGGTACGAAGATTTATATGAATTACGTATGTTTTAGTTGACGTGTAGTCGGAAGCGTAAACTAACTAACAATACCTCCATTACTAAAAAACACAATGTAGTAAAAAAGAAAGAGAGAGACAGTGTGAGAGAGAGAGTAAGAAAGAGGGACAGAGAATAGAAGAGAAAATGAGAGAGAGATAGATAGTGAGTGCCAACAATTACTGTACATATTCGTAGGTACATACACACATTTTATTTTATTATAATCACCACTCATTGTGAGTGCGAATAGGAACAAATATACGTCACACTTAAATTTTCTTATTGTGTGTGTGGGTGTGTGTGTATGCTTGTAGTTTGATGTTGTGTGCGTTTGTACACGAATTATTTGTTGTGTGAGTAACAGAGATGCAATGAGTGAATCGACATTGGATAGGTGGTTAAATGAAGGAGTGCTTTGCTTCTCGCATGGATAATCATTTGTGAAGGGTACAATAGCGGTAATTGATTTATATGTACATACATACATATGTATGGTAGCATTTGTATGCGGGAAAGAAGAATTAACAAATTATTTTCATTTTTTTTCATATCTACATTCCATTTACATACCTATTTATTTATGTACACGGTGATTTTTTAAGAGCCTTCGGATTAAAAAAAAAAAAACATAAAATTTAGAGAAATGTATGAAATCTTTATTTGAGTCGATAGAACGATCTATATAATTCAATGTTTAAAGATGTGTTCATGAAAATGTTGACCGCGGCTGAGCCTCAAATGGTTCATACGCTGAGTCCAATTTTGGCATGCTCTCTCCAACTTATCGGTCGGTGTCTCACGAATAAATCGATAATTCACTGGTGGATACAGCTGCGATATTTTCCTCTGTTCGCACTTTACGTATGCGTGTTGGTTTAATGTCCATTAATATAATTTGGTGCGAAATTTAGTCGCTAGATTCCGAATAGCCGCCTCAGAAGGTCGCCCAAACTGACTATAAAATGAATGAATGAATGAATGGAGCATGAATTTGTATAAAAGAATCTGGAAGCGTTGTTCGTTTGTAAGTCGATTCATGGTTAAATTATAGACCAAACTGAAAATGTTTGACAGTAACATGTTACACGAAAACAGCTGAGTTGCCAAAAACAGTGTTGCCAAAAGGAAAGTTGCTAAAAAATCACCCTGTATAATTTTCATACGTATGAGTACACGCGTTGTATTTCTCTAGAAAGTTTTTTTGATTATTATTTCTTTTTGTATTGGACTTTTGGGTAGAGTTATCCTATCAAATCGCTGGCTTCAGCAGGTACATAGATACCTATGTTGATATTTTAGATGTTGTAGTATGGTTCAGTGATAATGACTTTACGTCTTATGATAAGGAAGTGATATTCAAATGTTGCCAGAGACAACATATTTCAGATGAAAATATTTAATTACACTTTCCAATTATTTGTAAGTTTTTTGCTTGTAATACATAAACAATGGATAACTTTTAACAATGCTGATGCGCTGACCAATAAAATGTACATTTTAAATATCAGACAGCTTTTATGAAATGTTTTTTGTTGTAGAAATGTAAACTTGAGATAGATATTTGATAGCGATAAAATAATTTCACTTAAAAAATATGAATATTTTTTGGTTACAGTGAACCTTCCACCATCCTTCCTTTCCGTATTTCCGTATAGATTTCAGATTTGGAAAATATTTATAGGAAGAATATGTATATTACATACGAGGATAGTCTGAAAAAATGTTAATGTCAGCCTGAAGATGTCGTCACTCCTCAACAAAAGCTAGGGAATGTGTATGCGCATCATTGAAAAGGTATCCATCAAATTTTCAACCATTTCGAACGAGCAGTTGCTCTAGAGTTGCGTCCTTAGAAAGAGGTGATGTGAGAGTTTTTGTAAAAATCGGACAAATCAAATATCGATCTGTAATTAAATATTTGTTTTGAAAAGAAAATATAACAACGTAAATCTGAAACGAGTTGGGCGCTGTGTGCGAGAGTCCTGCACCATTATTTACCACCTTAAAATTTAGGCCAACTGAGTTTAAACCTGGCCATACCAGCTTTGGTGACAGTCCACCTTTATGATGGCCAAAAGCTAAAACCATTGACGATAATATGGCTTAAGTTCAATAAATGGTGTTAAGGAGCCTTGACTTAAAGTGAGAGAGATAGCAGAAGCTTCGAATATGGTATGTCAAAACATGTGTTTGTCACAGACTGAATCAAGATTTAAGCATGAGAAAGCTGTCCAACAGCTTTGGGTGCAGCATTAGACGATCTGTTGGCACAGTTTAGGTGCAAATGTAGTTTCGGTGCCGATTAAATACTGCAGAAGACACTTGGATGCAAAACTGTGCCCCAGAAACAAAAATACAATAAAACAGGGGGATTGGCTCCAGAAAATACAAAAACTGTTTCTTAGGCTGGAGAAAGAGGTGGTGCACAAATCTTTTTGAGATTGTAATTTAATTATTTTTATGGATTATATTTAAAAAGTAAAAACTATTACAGGAGCACACAGCGGTTGCCATGGAGATGAATCACGAATTACGGTTTAAAGTGCTTGACCTTTGCACTTTACTCACCATTCCTAGCTCCAAACAAGTTTTTGTTACTTCTTTATCTAAAAGTTGCGCTAGAAGGTCAGAGTATTTCGCAAATAAATATTTTTTAGAGAGAGGTGCCGAATACTATTTGGACAGGGTCAAGAGTCACCTTGGTACCGTGTGGTAGCTCTCGTTCTCATTCTATCTCGTTGGTTGTACGCTAATCGTATAATCCACCATTCCGCAGTGACATGACCTCTTCCGTCACAACATATAGCTCGTTCAATCGAGAATATTGCTGCCGTTATCGAAAGTTTGTTTACAATAAGACATCCACATTTCAGATCTCTGAAATTGAATTTAAGCTGCTTCAGACTCAAGAGTATTTTACCTGAAGACCTCGGATTATTAGTTTACAAGGTATATTTCTGAAAAAAGTGTCTGAGATTGGCATAGAGAAGCGGAAACTAATTTTTTCCCTCATATTATTCGAGTGATTCCCTGTGGGTGATGCTATATTCCGTTGAAACCGTCGAACAATCGTTCTTTTGCATACTAAATTAAGCAATCACATAATAACACATTTTTGCAAATTGTAATTCACCGCTATTAGTTCTTTTTTGCAGTGCCGTGAAATATCGATGTTATGGAGAGAATTCGAAACTATTTGCGGGATTAAGCACTGAAATAGAGCTCCAATCTATTGAAAATGTGCTAGTTGACAATAAGTTTTATTGCTTGTCTCGCAATTTGTATGAAATTACCTTCCATAAATATGTAATGGAAAGTATTAATATTTCTAATAAAATATTGATCATTGAAAAATATTTAACGGTCTTTATTTTATAGTGTTTTTAAAAAGAAACCATCCGACAGCCGTTTTGAAATAAAAAAAAAAATATTAATTTGCCATGTCATAAATGTCCAATTACGGGCAAGAGAGCAATTCATGTCATATGAAATATACCAATATGACCGCTGGATAAGTCACTTACAAAATATAGTGTTTTTTGTTTTTTTTTTTTAATAAATTAAATTATTAAAATTCAACAATATTCATTGGAATTTTGTAATTAGCTCGTATTTTTATGTGAGTAAAACTAATTTGTCCGCAAAGTCTTTAAAGTAATTTTTTTTTCCACAAATAATGTGTTGATTACGACCACTCCACTTTCTAATTAGAGTCATAAGTTGATATTAGCTAAAACTAATTCTCCAACCAATTGGTGTTATTACTTAAAATTTTCTACACTCGATTTTGGTTATGAACATTAATTAATTTTAATACATTTCCATTTGCCAACGTCTGTATATACATACGTACATATACATACGAATGGGATGTACATATGTACATAATAGAAATTCATTACGTGTATGTACATACCTACTACCTATGTAATTAAATATAAAAGTAGGCCGGAGACTACAACAGCGTGAATGACAACGAAAGAGCGTACAAACATAATACATTGTTAATTGATGTTTCAGTTATTGATTAATAATATCAATTGCAATTGCTACATTCTCCAATTTTCGTAATTTTAATCACTTCCATTTGAAATGAATGCTTTTTTTTTATCTATTTTAAATACTCGGAACAATATGCCATTATGGAGGCATTGAGTGAGAGAAACAAACCTACAGAAACAAACAACCATGAATTGAAAACTCTCTCTCGCTTTCTTTCATTCGCTCTCTCGGAATGTTTTACTCAAACGAAAAGCCAATGACCGAGTGAATATTACAAGGCACTCAATGAAAGGGCGTTTCAGAAAAGAAATTCTCATTTTTATTGTAGCAGAGTTTTGTCTCACTCCAACCAACGTAGGTAAGAAGTGGTGCATGCAAGTAACCAATCGGAACGTTTACAATATTCTGTAATGTAATATCAAAAATGGCAAAATACTGAGTGGATACAATTTCAATACTGTAGACTTATGTTTATATACATGTGTGTATACATGAATGTATGTATACATGATTTATATAACCGAATTTGCAGCTTACAATGATTGATTAGATATATTAAATATTTATCATCGTTGAATCAATAAAATGAATTTAGCATTTATTTAGCTACCCACTACGCATTAGTAAGCTAATTAGTAGTAACAGAAAAAAAAAAACGAAATTAAAAACCAAAATGGCAGCAACAGCACTAATAATAAGTAGGTATAACAATTAAGTATAACTCTTTAGTACTCGCCCTCGTATGATGGAGCATACGTACACACATACATATGTACATAATTAGTTTTCGTGAATGGGAACGCTTCCCCCATTCATTTTAGTAAATAGAATTAATTATAGCCTCTTTGTTTTTTGACAAGAGCAGAAACAGAAGCGCTTTTCTAATGATAACATCTTTAAATGAAAGCATTTTCGCAGGAAAACGTAATTTCAACATGTTTTCCATTATATAGACATATGTACGTATGTACATGAGTATGAAACCATTTTTTTGTCCCTGAATTCATTTGTATAACAAATTATATTGGTTACCGCATTCATTGCATTCTCAATGATGGTTACCCAAAGCCAAGCATATGTTGGTTATGTATGTATATAAGTATACAGGTACCCTCGATTAAAACGGTACTCATATAATGGTGGTCTTGAAATTTTTCGAAAGAATTTTATCTTCTCTTAACACCCTGCGGGAAGAATTGCAAGTCATTATCATATCATATAAGAATATACTGGTAAGCGAATACATATATTTAATATAATAATATTTTTTGAGAAATGATTAATATAAAAGCTTGTATTTTGTTGGCAAGCTATATTCTTGCCATTGATCTAATTCGGAAATGGTAAAACTTGCTGTAAAATGAATTTAGAACTCAAAGGAATGAAAACGTGTTTTAAATTGGAGATCGTGGACTAACATCTCTTAACGAACGTTTCATATATTCTTCACGAGTCCACATTTTAGACCTTTCTGCTTTTGAGAATGTTATTCGATTGAACTTTTTGCAAAAACATCAAAATTATATTAATCCTTGCGGCGGAAATACGAAATTTTGTGATTTATTTAATTCAAATATCTAAAAAAATGTCATTTAAGAGGTGTGCCAATTTGTAACCAACAATATAAGTATATGCCAACGTACAGACTTCTTGAAGTAGCACTATAGATTCAACAAAATCGATACATCAAATTGGCCAAACAATGAGATTGGTCACATAAAATTTTGGACTGTCATCTTTTGGTGAGTTTTTATAAAACAAATAATGTTTCTTTTATTTATTAATTCATACGTTAATTAAACACAGTTCTGGTAAAAGTACTACAGAAAGAAGCAATACAATTACACTTGTTAGCTGTCAGAAATCTTTTAAAATGGCTGTTTTCATGTGACTTTCTGTGGAAAAGTACTAAAAGTGATTAATTTCATATTAATTTCATATAAACCGCATAACTCGATGATTGATTAATATAGCGAATACAATTACACTTATTATCCGTGAAAATTCATTTAAAATGGCTGCTTTCATGTGGCAAGTAATTCTATACTACGACATTTGCTAATACTTGCTTGTCAAAATTGCTGTTCAACTGTTTAGTTACTTAATCTTTTACGGACAAGTACTAAAAGCATGTGATTTCATATTATTTAAATAACAATACTATAACATTTGCTAATATTTACTTGTCAAAGTTACTGTTCAACTATTTAGTTACTTACTAGCCAACGGAAAGTACTAAAAGTAAGTAATAAAGTAAATCAACAGATTAACTCGGCCATTGTTCACTATTGCGACTATAATTACACTTATTGTCTGTCAAAAATCTTTTAAAATGGCTGCCTTCATATAGCAAATCGTTCTATTCTACGACTTGTCAAAATTGCTGTTCAACTGATTTATGACTTAATCTTCTACGGAGAAGTACTAAAAGTATGTAATTTCATATTTATTCTACATAAATATAATATAGTGAACGCAATTACAGTTATTGGTTATCAGAAATCTCTTAAAATGGCTGCTTTCCCATGACAAATTGTTATATACTATGGACAAGTACTAAAGAAAAGTAAATGACATGAATATGCAACCAAGGCACATTCATTACAGGTACTAACACTATGACAACAATTAAAAAATGTTTGTTTTGTGCCACTGATTGTCAAACTTAAACAATAAAACCAAGATTGCGTTTAGTAAACAAACAAATTTTGACTGCATAGTAAACGCAAGAATTAAACTAAAAGAGAATAAATAAAATGAATAAAAACAACATTGAAAAGAAGATAAGAAATGCTATTATAGTAGCACCACGATCTTAATAAACGCATTATAGGCTAAATATTAATAGGCTAAATATTGAAATGTAGATCGTTGAAAATAAATAATTATATACCTACTGGGTACATACAGTATTGTGCAAAACTTAAGCAACTGGCATAGTGCTCTCATTGATTTCAAATTTACTAAAAAATAAAAGCGCTTAGATTGAATGTTTTAATATTTAATTGTTCCTTCATTAAATACATAAAAAACAACAACAACAAAAGTTCGGTATTCTTAAGAAATTAACTGTAAACAACAAAAAACAAATTATACTCATATTTCATCTGTGCAAAACTTAAGCAACTCGGAGTGCAAAGGTGTTCGATATTTCTTTGTTCAGAAAATAACGGATCTTTTTCGGAGTTTTTTCTGCTTTGTGCATTAACATTGATCTAACTCAGTACAAAAAAAGTCTTTCTTAGCGCACAGTTCTTTCAAACATATTGAAATCCAAAATGCAACGTGTCCGTTATAGTCATCAATTTAAGATGAAGGTTATATCGTTATTTAAGGAAGGAAAACCACAGAATGACATTGCAAAATCATTAAATATCAACAAATCTATGATATCAAGATGGATACGATTATTTGAAAAAACTGGTAGCGTTACAGATCGAAATTCAGGAGGAAGACCTCAAAAAATTTCTTATAGGGAAGCTATTCAAATTAAAAAATTGATTAAAAAAAATCCGTTCATGTCTTCAAAAGATATAGTAAATACTCTTAATTTAAATGTCGATTCAAGCACAGTAAGAAGGCATTTGATTAAAGTTGGTTTAAAAAGCTACAAAGCGGTAAAGAAACCAATGCTTACACCAAAACATGTAAAAAAAAGGTATGTTTGGTTTAATGCCTTCAAAACAAAAACAACAACATATATTTTTTTTCCAGACTTGAATTTGCTAAGATGTACGTGGGCTGGTCCATAAAAAAGTGGTTTGGCGTACTGTTCAGTGATGAAGTTAAAATAAATTTATTTAATTCAGACGGAATAATAAGAGTTCGACATGCGAAAGGTGAAGGCCTCAATCCGCGATACTGTAAAATGACTGTAAAGCATGGAGGAGGGAACGTCATGGTGTGGGCGTGTTTTTCGGGGAGTGGACTTGGTC
Source organism: Megamerina dolium (assembly GCA_963854835.1). Taxonomy (NCBI): domain Eukaryota; kingdom Metazoa; phylum Arthropoda; class Insecta; order Diptera; family Megamerinidae; genus Megamerina; species Megamerina dolium. Next base: position 15,050,421 of record OY978528.1, read on the forward strand.
CGTTGCATAGGATTGACCACAAAATGGACAGATTTATGTATAAGGACATCTTAGAAACTGCAATGTTGCCTTTTGCGGAATGGAATATGCCACTTCGATGGGTGTTTCAGCACGACAATGATCCGAAACACACATCGAAGTTTGTGAAGGATTGGCTACAGTCAAATAAGATTCAAGTGCTTGATTGGCCGGCACAATCGCCCGACTTGAATCCTATTGAAAATTTGTTTTCAATTTTAAAACGAGGCTTGCGCTCAAAGCGCTTTAAAAATAAAGACGAACTATTTTTAGGCCTCAAAACTGAATGGGAAAATATAAATAAATCATATTTAACGAAATTAGTAGCTTCTATGCCCAAAAGGTGTGCTGCAGTAATTAAAAATAAGGTTTACTACACAAAATATTAAAAGTTGCTTAAGTTTTGCACAGATGAAATATGAGTATAATTTGTTTTTTGTTGTTTACAGTTAATTTCGTAAGAATACCGAACTTTTGTTGTTGTTGTTTTTTATGTATTTAATGAAGGAACAAATAAATATTAAAACATTCAATCTAAGCGCTTTTATTTTTTAGTAAATTTGAAATCAATGAGAGCACTCTGCCAGTTGCTTAAGTTTTGCACAATACTGTATATGTATGTATAAGGTACAATATTGATCAGGATTAGAACATTCAAGGATAACAAATGTGTGAAATATTTCATGCAAATGTGTGTAAACTTAATAAGAAAATATGCAAATAGTACATATTTTACTAATTGTTTTACCTCATGAATAAAAATAATTGCTAGAAATCAGCATAGCACTGTGTTTGTACTTATAAACGATATTTGGTTGGCATTTGACCACCATCAATTTATACGCTGGTTTTTAAAATATCGTGATCAAAGTTTGATGAATATCCGGAAATGAATTGCCTAATGCAAATGTTCGTCTGACAATTTCAATGTTCTAAAATCTCATTTCCCGTTAGGATCTAGGGATTCAGGATACTTCTCTGTAGTACCGCGACCATTAGGGTCTATTGTACACCTCAGTTTCTGTTAAATGTCTATTTATGAAGACTTTTATTATTGATACTATGAAAAGGAGTGTTTTCTAAAATAATTTAGGTTGCTCAAAAAAAAAAAAAAAAAATAATAATAATAATAATAATAATAATAATAAATAAATAAAGTCACTCATTTACTTTTCCAAAAACAAATCGTGTGCTTTTTCTCTTATTTCATTTGCTGGTAAAATTGTGGATAATGGTTCCTCCAAATAACATAATTTGTAGATCACTCGAAATTGTATTGGATTAAGACTTACTGAGTTGTAGATAGTAAAAATCGAACAACATAACAATTTTTTTTTTTGAAAATTATTTATTGTCAGTTGTTTCATTAAAATGCAAAGTGATGATAAACGTAGAAGTAATGAAGCTTTAAGTGAAGACAGACAATATCAGTTTTTCCTATATTCATATTATTAGTGGAAAATATATATTTTCACTCTCACAATGTCAATCTTCGCTACCTATAGTGACCAAGAAGTAAGGTGAATTTCGCCTTTTGATTAAATATTTCTCCACATTCCAAATTATCGATAAACAATATTATTTGAGTATTATGCCATATTTGCCTAAAACAATTTATAAAAAAAAAAACTATTTATACAAAGAGGCCAGACAACTACTGGATTTTGTATGATAATGCGAACCCCTATCGTTAAAAGGAGCTATTTTTTCGAGCCCGTAGAAGAAACTCGACATGAATCGGACTTTGAAGTCTGTGCTGAACTAAGACTTTTTGTTCTATTTCGTAGATTGGAAAAAGCAATGATATAAGTGCATTGTATCGAATGGGGTTTAATTTCAAGGCAAAAGAAAAAAAAATATTAAATTTGAGGCATTGTAGTACTGTTTCCTTCACTTTAACGTGCGAAAGAATCATTGAACTATGGATTCTAATATTTAAAAATGAATAAAATGGGAATTATTCCCAATTGCTCTCAATAATGAACGAATTAGTAATATATGACATAGCAATCAGCTATGTCATACACAACTGTAGAAGCAAGTGACTGTAACAGAGTAACAGTGCTTACTCTAAGGAATACAATGTCCCTGTTATTAGACCCCTTCCGCAATCGTAATCTTTTACGTTCAATTTATTTTGAAATAAAAAATATATATATATTGTATAACAAATTCGCACCACAAAGATTATTTTGCGCCACCTTTCTCCATGAACTTTATGTATTTATCTAACAATCTACTTAGTTAAGTATCTTTAAGGATGATATATTCTTTGGGATATATCAAATAATTCTGCAAAGATATACATCACTTCTTAATATCTGATGATAGCTACTACTTCAATTTAATTGAGCACACTAAAAATAATCAAAATGTTACGGGAAAATAAAATCTGCATTGGCAGAGCTTTGTCCTTTCATGCTGCTATTGTTGTTGTTGTTTTTGTTGCAATACAACCAACCTAAAGTCGTGACAACTTTTGAGGTGGTAACAAACACAGAAGCCCTTTCATCTTATGCATACATGCGCGAAGTGAATGCGCTCTTTTAATGGTGGCGTGTTGCCGTTTACATAACGATTTTAGTGCTATGTGTATACATACGTGCGCCCAAGTGCAATCTACCCAGAAGTGTTGCAGTTCAAGTCATCACGTCGTCGCGTTACATGAATGTTTGAACGGACACAAAACAGTAGTGTGCAATTAAAACTCCGCCATTGCAAAGAACACAGTACTACAATACTTATTTGTGTGTATGGTAGGTTTTAATACATATCACAAATGCCGCCATTGCTGGCTGCATTTAAATACTACCTGTACGTGCGCATTGCTACTGCTTTATGGACAACACTGCTTTGTACACTCCAATACAATGTCGAATGTCATTAAAATTCGACTCATTTACTGCAACAGCAACAGCAGCAGCAGTTATACACACCACACCCTACAACCATGATTTCTAGGGCTGCTCACGCATAACCAATGCGGGTACAAATAAATAAACACACACACACACACACGTACATATATATTTATGTATATGATGCATTTTCGTACTCCTACACGTCCATATTCAATATTATCTAATTAAGAAATCAATTTACACAATGAAAATGATCATTGTAATAATGATGAAAACAGAAATGTCCTACGAATTAAAGTAATGATGATAATAATACGTAAGCAGTATGGAATACGTTCTTTACATTCAATATCTTTTACGACCACAACGTAAGTTCATTCTCATTATCTAGTAATATGTTTATTGTCACTCGAGATTCACAGAATAGGTGTATATAAATTTTTTTAAATTTACGGTATGTCTATCTACCACTGGATTACTTAATTTCAGTGCCCTCATATCAGCAAAAGTGACACCAGAAATGGTCGATATTGGTCAACGATAGTATATTGGGTAATCGCTGAGTGTAGGTGCGCGAACTTGAAGAGGCTACAACCTCATCACACGAATTAGTGATTTTAGTTTTGTATAAAGGCTATCGGCAAGATGGGTGATGGGTTATCCATTTTGTAGTTCCGAAAGTAAACATAAATAAAACACACTTTTGTTTAGAATTTCGATCAAACTTTTACTTCATATAATATTTGGACCTTGCCATTATGTGCGAAAAACAACAGCATTCAAATGCCTTCCACGGGATCTCTTACAGCACTTGATCTTGTGATATTCGATTATTCTCCGGCACATATCAGGCAATATCTCGACAATAACTTCATGGATGTTTGTTTTCAGAGCATCAAGAGTTTAAGGATTATCCACATAAACACGATCCTTTGCGTAGCCCCACAAAAAAGAAAAAGTCCAACGGTGATAAATCGTACAATCTTGGTGGCGAATTCACATCGCCGAAACGAGAAATTACACGTCCTGGAAATTTCTCTTGCAATAAAGCCTAAACAGGTCGTGTTGTGCGGCTCGTGGCACCGTCTTGTAGAAACTACACCTCATCCAGGTTTGTATCTTTAATATTAGCTACAAAAAACCGATAATGATTTGGATATATCGATGACAGTTGACGGTTTGAGTAATATCGTCATTTTCAAAAATATATGGACCAATCTTACCACCAGACCAAATGGAACACCATACGGTGACTTTTTGTGGATGTAATGGTGTCTCAGCAGTCACTCGTAGGCTTTCACTGCCGCAGGTTCGACAATTCTGCTTATTAATATCCGCACCGAATGAAAAATGAGCCTCATCGCTGAAGAAAATTCTATGCGAAAAATCATCATCCAAGCGATGTTGTTCAAGCACAGTTTTAACACGTTGAGCGATTGTTAAACGATCCATATTGTAAGGTAGCAAACCTTAAATTAAACATATGATGCTTCGGATGACAGTTATGTTTGAGAGATGTTACTGAAACAGTGCTGCCAAGTTCGGACCACGAAATGGATAATAATTGGTATAAAACGCATTCAATTGAATTTACAGGGACTTATTAATCCACCCTCGTAATTACACATTATGTTAAGTGTGTCTATTCTTAATTTATTTATTAAAACTGCAGCTACGTTTGAACAAAGGCAAAGGGTGCAGCCGAAGTCTAAAAAAATGTGCAAAATCATGCTCTACATAGATAAGAAATTTCTTCGATAACTATAAGCAATTTCATTTTCTTCGTAAAATATGCTCATTAGTTATTTTAATAATTTCACCCATCACTATAAGAATTTTTCTTATTAATATGATTTACCCTGTTGAGTACCGTAGCTCAGTTGATTAGTTCGTTGGTTTTCAATAGTATTTCAAAATGTGCAAACATTTCTTAAATACAAATTTTCAATATAGTTTTGATTCTCTTTTGTTAAAATACGTGTTTTTAAACTGTAACACCCAATATCATATGGAATTCATACAAAAAATCAATCTTTAAATGTTTCTCCTGAAATAATACAAAAAAACAAAAAGAAAGACTAGTATATGGTATATACGAGTACATATGTTCATATGCATATATATTATATACATATGTACATATGTACTCGTATATTCCTGTTAACATTTAAATTGGCTACGCCAACATTTGTTCCATGCCTAATGAAGTACGTTATAGTAGGTTCGTACTATGTATTATATGTGTATATATAAATATAAGGTATAAAATGCACAATTAGTTTAGCTTGCTTGTGAAAAGTTACAATTTGGAAATTACAACATAAAAGTCATAGTACTAGTTAAACTATATCAAATATTGAAACAATGCAAATCTAATGAATTCGTTGTGTTATTGAACAAGTTAAGCAAATTCAAGGACATGCATTACTACTTTAATGTGTTTACTTGTTCAGTGAGATTGTATTCGTATTCGTTTCAATACTAAATAATATGACACGTGTAAACAACTGAGGTGGCATGCATCATCATAAAAATCAGGGCACATAACTAGACTGTGATCAGCTGTATACAGCATTTGGTTATTAACTTCTCTTTGGAGATGTTATGCTAAATACATATTGTATGTACGTATGTTTGTAATTATTTTAGTATTTACTGAACATCGCTATTTAACAGAAATATATGTTGATTTTATCGCCGTGTACGAACGACTTTTATGGTTGTTCTTCTTCATGAGCTATTTCAATAAAATCAAAATCTACTGATGAATCTCTATGAATGTCAGTGCGACATTTGAACCAAAGTTACACTGTTTCACGACTGTGTGAATAAATTTTGTAACAAAAGGCGAACATGTTCGAAGATATGTGCCTATAGTCTTCAAATTGCGCATTTGAGTTTGTAAGTTCGTTCAAAAAAACAGTTTTTTTAGAAAAACAAAAAAATTTTTTCTTTCAAGCGATATCCATCATTCGACAAGCAATTCGAAATTCTTCCGACAGTAACAATTTGTCATGAAAGAGCTTCCGAAAAAACACATTCGATATTGTTTAAATTTAAATTATACGATAATACCGGTCAACATAATACATAAAAGTTGTATTTTCAATATGTGTATTATTAAACTATGAGCGCCGCAAATCCATATAGCTCGTTAGTATGAATTTCAGCTTTTCTCTTAATGTGTGATACGAGGGCGGATTGATAAAGAAGCTACCTAAGTACAAAAACGGCAGAACAAACACAAAAACTTTTTTTTTTTTTTGAAATTGCGATCTGTCAAACGTCAGCTGTTAAAATTTCACCCAAATTCATCTATTAGTTTATTTCTTGTAGTCGTTTGAAGTAACCAACTTTTGTGTTTCTTGAAAAATGGAAAAAAGCGACTTTCGTGCAGTGATTAAACACTATTATTTGAAAGGGAAAACGCCGAAAGAGCTCGATAGACATTACGGTGAGTCTGCTCCGTAAGATTACATGGTAAAACATTGGATTGCTGAATTTAAATGCGGCCGTTTGCTCAGTGTTGAACAAAAACGAGTTCGAGAGACCACTTCACAGCGGTGTTTGGACATGATAAAGCGTAATCCTGTTGATTTTTGGCGTCGATTAATAACTGTTGATGAATTGTGGGTCCACCACTACACACCTGAAACCAAAAATCAATCGAAACAATGGGTGGAAGCTGGTGGAAGTGCTCCGAAGAAGGCGAAGGCAGTGAAATCGGCTGGCAAGGTTGTGGCCACTGTATTTTGGGATGCACTCGGAATCGATTATGGATTATCTTCAAAAAGGATCCACAATCACAGGAAAGTATTAACGTGCATTATCGGATCAATTGAATGATGCGATCAAGAAAAAACGACCACATTTAAAAAAGAAAAAAGTGCTCTTTCTTCAAGACAACGCACCGGTTCACACAGCATTAGATACGATGCTAAAATTACGTGAAATACACTTCGAATTGGTTGATCATCCATCTTAAAGTCCAGTTTTAGCTCCTAGTGATTTTTTCCTGTTTCCAAACTTGAAAAAATGGCTCGCAGGAAAAAGGTTCAGCTCAAACGAAGAAGTGATTACCGAAACTAACGCGTATTTTGAGGGGTTCCTGAAATCGTATTATTCAGATGGTATAAAAAAGTTGGAATATCGCTTTACTAAGTGTGTCGAAGTAAAAGAAGACTATGTAGAGAAATAAATGGTTTTTGAAAAAAACTTACTACTTCCTACTTAGGTAGCTTCATTATCAATCCGCCCTCGTAGCTAACATCTTTTGTGAATTCTGTGTATTGTTTATGTATTCATTGCTTTTATCCTCTTCTTTGACACAATCTATACTAAGGTTGTCAGTGATATTCCCATCAAATTGAAGTTGATCAGAAAAAGTGATGACACAAGAATTTCTACCAATCCTAGATTTATTACATAAATAGATTTGCTTTAAATATGTCTTGAATAGTCAGAAGTATCACATGTATTTCAAAAATCATCTACCATTTCAAAATAGTTAAATGTATATCAAAAATCATCAAATGTATTTCAGAACAGGCCAGTGTACTGCCGAAAGCATTCAATATATTTCAGAATAGTTCAATGTAATGCAAAAATGATCAATTACATTTCAGAATAGGAAATTATACTTTAGAAATCAGCAAATTTTATATATTGGCATTATATAATATCAAATATACTTTAAAATAGTCAAATATAATCCAGACGTTGTCAAATGTATTTTAGAATAGTCAAATGAGCTTCAAAAAGCATCACAAGTATTTCGGAATAGTCAAATAATAGTCAAAGTATACTACAGAAATCATCGAATGCATTTCAAAATAGTTAAATGTTTGTTAAGAAAGTATTGAATGTACGAATGAGGAGCAAAACATGCAAAGAACACTTTATGCAGTATATATAATATTTTTAAAAAAATATTATATATCATAGATTGTCTGAGGAGCAAGAAAACCAAAAATCATCCACCCCAACCATTTCAGTAGGTATTGCTTTCAAAAATGTCGCCATTATTGCTGTTCTCAACTATGTCAAACTGGTGGTCGCTGCAGTTCAACCTCTAATTAGATCAACTTTCATGGATTTTCATTAATTTCTATTCATTTTTTATAGCTATTATAATTGGAGTGACTTTCAGCAAGTAATCATATTGAAAATTGTACCTACAATATAATTTCTTTTTTCCAAAACGGAATTTAGCATGTCAATAATTGTTATTGCCTTTTCCATTTCAAAGTGCTTCGTTTTCAATATGGAAAAAAAAAACCTTTTGCAAATAGCAATCAAATTTTTCATTTACAAAGCAATTTATAAAATCCTTTCAAATTTATGTATTTAACTACGTTTAAGTTTGAAATTGTAAATACAAATAAGTAGGTATGTACAATGTACAAATACATACATACTTAGTTATCCATATATGTAAATTATTTTGAATGTAAAGTGAAATCATGATTAGGATCTGAACTATGGTCGTACGAGTATACTCGTATCTTTGAGTTAACTATAGCCATAATTTATGGTTATGCTCTCGTACACTTTTAATCGTTCGCAATATAATTTTTACAATTTGCATAAATCCATAAAGTGTTTTTTTTTTATAATTTTTTATATTTTTCTTTCATACTTACATCTAACGACGATATGTTGCTTATTAATGCAACAATAACAACAGCAAGGTACCTACTATTAGCGTACAAACCAATATACAAAACTTTGTGCATGTGATGTGTGTGTGTGTGTGTGGAAAGAAATTTGTTGCCACAATTATATATATGTAAGTACTTACATATATATACTTCATATGTAGATATGTACATACACGTACTTAACATACAATCACAGCAACACCAAATGCTTAAATGAGCTGTTTTTTTTCTTTGCAACCAACTTACATAGCACTTCTAATATTAGGGCATATAAGTAAGTAGTTAGGTACGGAGGGAGGTATATATAATATACATCACAACAATAGCTATATAGTAATCGTTATTGTGGTTTGCTCAAGATTCGGGTGACTAAAGACGTTTAACGGCCATTTATATGCAAATGAAAGCATTTATCGCCATTTTGTTTTCTTAAATTACTCTGCAGTGGAAAATTGCACGAGATGATGATGATGATGATGATGAATTCGGAGTGAAGCATGAAATATCCATTCACTTACTCGCACCATTATATACAACAACAACAACAACAAAAACAAGAACACCAACAAATACAATCAACTAACCTTAAAGGCAATTATGTACTCGTACAATACATTATATACATATGTATATACCTATTTTAATAGTGGGATATGTATATGAGGTAAAGCATTGCATTTAATTAACCTTATAACGGTTGGCTTAATACTAACATCATTCTTTCATATAGTTACGAGTGTGTAGGTAGATATAATGCTGTGAATTATTCGACTCGGTCACTAACCACGTTCAATTGTTACAGGTCTCTACTATTACATATCTATATATTTTGAGATAAGGAAACTATTTGCTTCTCAAATGAACATTTTTCATCAAGCATTTGATTATTTACAGGGTGCAAAAAAAAATGGTATAAAGCCTTCGATATAATATAAAATAACGGTATTGATTCTTACAAAATACGTTTTCTATGGCAAATGATCGTACAATGTATAGAAGAAGCTTTGTCATGAAGTTCATCTTATTAAAAGCCTCGGCATGATATAAAATAACGGTATTGATTCTTTCAAAATACGTTTTTTATGGCAAATGATCGTACAAAGTATAGAAGAAGCTTTGTCATGAAGTTGATCTTATTGAAAGCCTTCGACATGATATAAAATAACGGTATTGATTGTTACAAAATACGTTTTCTATGGCAAATGATCGTACAAAGTATAGAAGAAGCTTTGTCATAAAGTTGATCTTATTGGAAGGTGCAGAAAATGTACCATTAACACTTTTAAGAATAGCGAAATTTACAAAAATGATGATGACATGTAATGCTCACGATATCACATGGTAAATGATCGTATGTGGTATTGAAGAACCGTTGCTATTAAAACGATCTTACTTGCAGGAGCAGAAAATACATCATCAATGCTTCGAAAGATAGTAAAATAATGTAAATCTTAATTCCGCAATTTTTTACGACAAGAATTGCTCACGAAAATACTATAATGCATCGTAATTCAATTCACAGCAGCTTAGTATCACTCATTCATTGGTTTCTTGTGCAGGTTAGAAAGTTTTCAGATGTTTCTCCATGAAGATGACATACTAGTGCGAAACTTTCCTCCGAATTTCCACCAAAAAATACAAAATCATTAAAAGTGAGAATTTGTATTAGGGCACTCTGACACGAAGAAATACTAATGAAATTGGAATCAATCGTGATACAATTTATAATATTATATCATTGCTCAGTTATTACAGTTATCGCGTACAGTGAAATCATTTAAGACTCTTGAAGAAAGCACACGTTTAACACTCCTCAGATCCTCGAAACCCATCAAAATGCGTGTGAAACGTAATTGAACCGTAATTGAATCTCAATAAGAAAAATTTGTTAATATGACTTAAATAAATCGTGACACAATTTATTTGATAGCACATATAATGTTACAAAGAAAACTGCCGATGATGGATGAGAAATCTGACCATATATTCAAATTCACCGACCCAAAATCCATAGAATATGAATACTCTGGTCCGTCTAACAACCGACTTTTTATTGGAGTTGGAGTCGTATGTGATGAACCAGATTAATCGCATTCCTTTCTAATCTTAAAAATCTTAGTTTTTCGGCTTATAGAAAGAACTCTCCATGCTCTCTCAACTATCACTCGCATTTATAAGATTTGACACTGCATGAGTCCCTTTTGTCCGCAAAACTTAAAATTTTTTATTTTATTACGAGGCGTTCTTATTCTTGTTTTAAAGAACATTTTAAACGAAGATCTTATAGGAAACATTTGGTGCACTGCGAGAAGGATATGGAGCTGGTCGAGTATTATTTTGAATAGACGTAAATCAGTTTCGAGAAATATTTTCTAATTTTGTTTTATTTTTATTGTTTCGGTTACGACAATTTCATTGATTCATATGAAATTCTTAGACAGCTTTTTTCTGTCTGAAAAAAAGAAAGCATTATTAAATGTTCAATGATCTTGAAAAATCGGGCAACGAATGAAATTTTTAAGACATTTGCAATTAAAATGCTTTATATTTTGACTTGGTAGAAAATATGGAACAATGTCCAACCATTTTTAAGATATTGGTCTTCCGGGTGCATTGGATTAGGAAAATGTTTACTATTCATCATCATTTTTGATATACTATCGGCGTATATGAATTCTTAGAGAGTTTAAGAATTATATTTTATAAGAAAACAAACCCTCAAACCACCATGGATTTTTGTGAAACCAAGAGTCAAAATTAATAAAGGTTTATATTGTCGTGATTGACATGAAGGTGAATGTTTCAGCATACATTTCATGATGACTTTCTTGGTCACAGCAGTTCATACATGATAAGGATTGGATGTTTCAGTCAGATAGGCTGTGTTTCAGCTCACAATATTTAAAACAAGTCATTTTCCATGTATTTCCATTAGTGATTTTGAAAAATGTCCAAGTAGTTTTAGTTTGCTGATTATTATTTTCTTTTTTTGGCACAAAAAATTTGCATTAAACTTTTCCAATTCAAAAGGAATACACAAATGATGATTAATGCTATTCTATAAATATAATAGTCATGAAAATGGCATATGCATGCACTACCGTCTTTACTTGTATAATACTTCCCTAAAATACTACGAAAAAATATGACTAGCATGATTGCATGCTGATAGTAATTTTAACTGATTGAAAGAGATTTCTGGAAGATTGACGTAAAATGCATTTCTAAACAATTTTGTATTGTTCGCATAAGAAATACTTGTATGTAAGCACGTAGGTAGCTAGTAGCTATCTTTTGTAGGCTCAATTGGTGCGCAATTACACAGATACCTATGGGCACGCAACTTTTTGACGGATTTGCGGTAACCAGTCCTTGCTTTATTTTATGTTTTTTGCGCTTTTTTGTTTCGTTCCATTTACATACAAAAAATTAAAAATCGAAAGAAACAGAAACAGTCAACTACTTAAAAGAAAATAAGGAGAAGAAGAAGAAACTACTTAAAAAACAATAAAAACTTTGAACTTTGCAAGAAAAATAAGCAAACAAAAGTAACAAAAATGAAGAAAGACCATCTCTACACATACATAAATATTATATGTAGGAACAACTCAAAATCAATGTTAACGCAAATATGTAGAATCATTTTGCTGACAGTTTGGACTTTTTTTGCTACCGCGCTTAATTGGATTTTCCTCATGACTAGAGGGATCCACATATTACATATTTGCAGAAGCAATTCAACAAACACGCAATGCCAAATTGTTTTCGATGCGAACTCACTTAATTTCTTTAGTTCCTCTGAGAGAGTAAATAATTACTTTTTTCTTTTTTTAACCATAAGCATGTACTCGTTTGTACTTTGGTACCACCTACCTTATGTATTAATGTATGATATATAGTTGTGAGCATATGTATGTATGGTGTTGTATATAAGGTAAAATGTGGTATATGCAAGAATAATCTGAACATTTATTTATTTATTTATCTTAGTTGATGTAACCAACATAAAAGTGCAATCATAATTCTCCGATTCAATTTTTAAGTCCTTCAACGAGGCGTTCAAATAGGGAATTGATAAGCACTATGGCCCGTAGTTATATGTAGTCAAAGTTAGAACCATCTTAAAGTTACAATCGACATGTTCGGCATATTTCCTATACAAAAATCTGTCAAAAAGCCTATTCGAACTTTAAGATGATTCTAACTTTGACTATAACTATGGGCCTATGCGTATTAAAATAAAATGACGCTCAAATGATATTTTGATTTAGCATCTTTTATGAAGATGAATAAAATGAATTGTGTAGGTGAAATGTCCACCAGTTAGGGACAGTCCGTAGAATGAAATATGCTAATTGTTTCCCAATTTGTTAACATTGAGGTCCTTAATAATATGTTACAGTCAAAGTAAATTATACTGTTGTTTTTGTTAAAACAAAGTCAACTTTACACATAATATTGACTTCTGTACGGTAAATTTCACAAAAAATAAAAAATATAAATGTCAGTGAAATGCATCATCACAATTTATAATTTTTGATGATTTTTGTAAAGACAAAAATTGCTTTTTTTTTTTTTTTTTAGCTTATTTTTTTTTATTGAATCTTTCTTATACAAGAAACTAACAATAAGTATTAAAATCTTACAAACTAAATAAAACTATGTGATATCCCCTACGTTCCATCACAATTTGGTGAGTCGCGAGATGTAGCAATTTTACAGCATATTCAGTGTGTCTTTTCTTTTTAATCGACGATGCCCCTTGCTCAGCAACAATTGCCTAGCAAGGGGATTCGGATGATTGTGTAATTTTTGAATGTAGCTTCTGCAGGACATTGCAACTTCCTCAGAAATTGTGGATACATTTAAATCTCGATGGATGTTAACGTTCCTCATATACCAAGGCGCATTTACAATAATTCGCAGACACTTGGATTGTATTCGCTGCAATTTTTCGATATTAGAGGGAGATGCGGTGCCCCAAAACTGAATACCATAAGTCCAGATTGGTTTCAGGATTGCTTTATATAATAGCACTTTGTATTCAAGATTCAACTTTGATCTTTTGTGTAACAGCCACCATAACTGATTCATTTTAAGCTTGATCTGAGTTTTCTTTGCCTCTATGTGATTTTTCCATGTCAGCCTTCTGTCGAGGTGAATACCCAAGTACTTTGTTGAGGAACATTGTGGAACTGATTGGCCATTAATTTTAAGTGGGGGACATGTATCTAGCCTTAGCGTGAAGGTTACATGTACGCTCTTTGATTCATTGACTTTTATACGCCATTTTGCTAGCCAGATTTCGAGAGAATCGACATGAGTCTGCAGGAGTTTAGTAGCTTCTATGGGGTTAGAGCGAGAGCACAATATTGCCGTATCATCAGCAAAGGTCGATATGAATGTATAGTTATTGTTGGGCATATCTGAAGTGTATAAGAGATACAGTAAGGGACCCAAAACGCTTCCTTGAGGAACGCCAGCGTGAATATCCAATGGATTTGTTGTGTAATCCTTGTGATGTACGAGAAATTGTCTTTTCGTGAGGTAGCTACTAAGCAATGAGGAGACATTTGCAGGCAGTAATAGTTTGAGTTTGTAAATAAGGCCATCGTGCCATACTTTATCGAAAGCTTGAGTGATATCAAGAAAGACAGCTGAGCAATACTTTTTTTCTTCAAAAGTGTTCCTTATCAGAGTTACAATGCGGTGGACTTGTTCTATTGTGCCGTGCTGTTTTCTAAATCCAAACTGATGTTGAGGAATCAGTTGGTTGAGATTAATAAATGGAGTTATATTCATGACAAGTAGCTTTTCGAATACTTTAGAAAGTAGAGGCAGGAGGCTGATAGGTCTGTACGATGCAACTTTTGTAGGGTCTTTTCCTGGTTTTGCTATCATAATAATTTTTGAAGTTTTCCAGCATTTGGGATAGTGTTTAATACGAAGGATAGCATTGAAAATGTGCATCAGATGAATTACTGAAGCCGGAGGTAGCTCTTTTATCATTTTACCGGTAATTTTATCTGGACCAGGTGATTTTTTTGGGTTTAAATCTTTATAAATTGCTTTGAATATGTCCTTTTTTTTAATTTTGAGCGTTATTGAGCAAGGTTGAGAAGTTAATATTGGTAATGAGGACTGTGAAGAGGGTGGATTGGGTGTAAACACACTTTTTAGGTGGTTTGCAAAAGCCAAACCCTTCTCACAGTTGCTTCTAGCCCAATTACCATCACTCAAACGGATGGGGGAATCAGTGAGAATTGGCCGATTTGATTTTTTTGCTGATTTCCACAAAGAGTAGTCTGACGCTTCACCAGGTGTTAATTTCGCTATGTGCTCTTCTAACTCTTTGTTGTTTTTATTTTTTAAGGCTTGCTTTAACTTTCGAGTGCAGTGCTGTAGCTGTGTTTTCAGATTCGGTGATCTGAATTCTTGCCATTGTCTTCGGAGTCTTCTTTTTTGTCTTACTAGCAATTCAATATCGGCTGGTGTGTATGGGCTATAGTTTGATTGCTTGCATACCTTTGTGCAGGTGGCTGAGCTGAGAGCTAATGAGAGCAGCTGGTTGAATTTTTCGAGTGCTGAGTCTACATCGTGTCCATTTCTTAATACAGTACTCAGAGGAAGATGGGAATTTATATATTTCTTGAATTTTAACCAGTCTATTTTCTTTCTAACGCAATTGCTTTGGGGGCTTGGTGATTTTATAGATATTACCGTGGGTGAGTGGTCAGATGATAGATCATAATTACACTCTGTGGAGATATTTTCCATCTGCAAACCTTTGGCGACTCCAAAGTCTATGAGATCGGGTATTTTCCTCTTGTCCGTCGGCCAATATGTCGGTTGACCATTTGAAATAACATCGTAGCCGTGGTTAGTGATGATTGAACATAGTCTTTTGCCTTTTGGAGTTATTAATCGGGAGCCCCAGTGAGTGTGTTTGGCGTTGAAATCGCCAGCAACCAAGAATTTGCTACCAAGAGTTGAGAAAAATTCTTTATATTGCTGTTCGGTAATACTGTATCTTGGGGGACAGTATATCGCAGATATTACTAGCTTAGAGATGTATTCTTCCAGACATATAGATGTTGCTTGCAAGTAGACGCTACTAAAATCTTCAAGAACATGATGTTTTATTCTGCTTTTTATCAATATGGCAGTTCCTCCGCGTGCCTTACCATGCGGATGATTTGTGGTGTACAGTTTGTAATATGGTATTTGGTAGCAATTTTTGTCAGTGAAATGGGTCTCAGATATCATCATTATGTCGATTTGGCTGGATTCAAGGAATTGAATGAGCTCCAAACGGTGCTGGCTTAAGCCGTTGGCGTTCCAGTGGCATATCTTGAGACAACTCATGGTCTGGATAGCAATGTTTGGAGTAACATCGATTGATTTTTCATCATTTCTTGCATCATTGTTTGCATTGAGTTCATGAATTGGTTCATATTCTGAATCAATGTTTGAAGCAAATGTTCAAGGGTACTTGGCTGTTGGGTGGGCAGTGAGTGTTTCTGCTCATTATTTACATTGCTTTGTTGGTGTGGGTTTTGTTTTAACACGCTAGCGTATGAATTGGTTTGATTCTTGTTTGGGATTGCAGAGAAGAATTGTGTTGCATCAATATTTTGTCTCTTACTTGAGTTGGCTATCTGAGTTTGCTCAACTGGTTTTAGAGGTTGATTGCTAGCGGAGAAATTTAGCTTTAGGGTTGTATATACTGGGCAACCTCTATAATTTGCGGTGTGATTACCTCCACAATTGCTGCATTTTTTCATGCTAGCATCGCCTTTAGATTTTGGGCATATGTTTGATTTATGGAGATCTCCACAAATCACACAAACAGCTGGCAGGGTACAATATGTCTTAGTATGTCCATATTCTTGGCAGTTGCTGCACTGAGGAGGTCCAGTTCTCTTATGGGGTTCTTCGATTGTGATTTTGCGATGCAATAAATATCGAATTTTATATATGGGGTGTACTTCACCTTTTTTTAGGGGTTTTGTTTCAGGCTGAAGCTCAATACGATATAACGGTTGAGGTATATTGCTCTTGTTGAGAATGTTGAATACTGTTTTGGCTTGAAACCCTTCTTCCTGGAGGGCAAGTTTGATTTCGTTAATATCAACGTTGGGTTCGACGCCTTTGAGTACAACGATTAAGCCCTTACTACTTTTTAGCTGATATGTGTAGTAATTCTTTTTTACAGCATCAAATTCCGCTATTACTTTGCGATAATGAGTTTCGCTGTAGATTTGCACTTTTGTTTCCTCAATTTGGCCTTTACGAATAGGAACAACATGGAAATTCTTTGGTCCTATAAGACTTGTAATTCTAGAAATCAACTTATCTGAGTTGCGTTCTCTCAAGAAAATGGGTGGGGGTTTGAAATTTTTCTTGGAGATAATATTTTCGTCACTTTCATCACCTGAAAGCAGAGCGTATCTATTTTCCGAACTAATAGGGACAGTGTTCTGCTTTTGAATTTTTGTTGAATTCATTTGTTTTGAATTTTGCGGACTTCTCTTTCGCTTTACTACAGTAATGTAGCGATCAATACCAGTTTGAACAGCAACTGGTTCTTTATTAGTCATCGCACTAGTTGCTTTAACTACTGGGTCATGCACTTCAGTAGAAGTGCCGTTATTTGATTGCTTTGATGTTGTAGCTGTTGGTGTTACAGCAGGAGAAGCACATTGTACACTCCACGGTATAGAGGGAGATAGTATATCACGATAGAACAAATTATTTTTTTTGTCTGTATTTATTGTTGTTGCAAAATTTGATGAATTTTTAATATGTGCAGGCAAAAGATTTGCACTGTTACTTTCACTTGTGCAGTGTGTATCAACTGTTTTATTTGATAATGCACTTATCGGGGGGGTTTGCGCGGGTGACTGCAAATTATTGTTTACACACACATTAACAGGCGATTGCCGTTGCCGGAGAGGAGAGCGCTGAACACTCATACTGTAAACAAAATGTTTGCAAATTATATTATTATTTTATTTGTTTTTTTTTTTTTTCTAAAAATCAAAATAAAGACGTCCACTCTTATTGGTGACTTTCGCGAATGTTGCAAAAATTGCTGAATTTATATTAAAAATCACCATAAATTCGTATTTGTTTGGATTATGATCGTTTTTTATGATTAAATTATTAAAAGTATGTGATTAACCAAAAAGGAAAAAAAAAGACAGCAGATGAATTAAATATTTCTATCCGTATTTGAATCCATGGCTAATTTGACTCGCTGAGTACATATTTCGTCCTTAATCTCAAACAGAAAATGACGAAAATTAAAATATTTATTAAATTACAATTACAATAAATAAAGTATGTGATTGATGTCCATTAATTTTTTCTTCTCAACACTTTTCCCTTCCCTTACAAGGCCTACGCTACAAAAGTGTTTATAAGTTGTGCCCCACTGTTCTCAAATGGGTCAAATATTTGACCGATCACCATTGATTTTTACTACTAAATACTTTTTGTGAAGATACTTACCCCCTACCTTTACTTCTTTGGAAGGTTTCCCTACAATATGAATTTGAAAAATGCGTGAAATTCAAAAAAAAAAAAACCATACAGTTGCTATAGCGGTGAAGTATTCGGTCGACTCCCATTTATTCTTCTACTTCAACATATTCTTCAAATTTGCTTACATTCTATGATCTATCTATTTTCATGGATGATGCTTTTTCGATTTTATAAAACATTAATTTTGAGGAGGAGTCGCCTTGGTGAGTGGTGAAAGGAGGTGAGTGCGATAGAAAAATTAATGAGGCTGAGTTTTCCTCTTTTTAAAATTCATAGTTTTCTTGAGGTTAGAGTGTGATAATTTTTGCAATCATATTGAACACAGCCTGATTTTGACGCCTTCTAACTTAACGATTTAGCAGAATTCATTATAATATTCGACGTCACAGACTACACACTCCTACACATCTCTCCACACGTCTCGCATCTAGAGACTTTCTTGATTTACGTCTTTTTATAAGAAAATTTCCCAAACTAAAGATATTAAATACTTTTTCCTTCAGAATTATGATTTAAATTCATCGTGGTATACAAGAATATCCCTAATTGAAACGCTTTTCCCTTACAGAAGATTAATGTACGTACTAAGGAATGATCCTTTTTGTAGGTTTAATTTATTTATTTATAAATCAAATACTTGGAAACCAAGTTTCGACAGTATTAGTAGTTCTTTTTAATCATAATCAATTTCACAGCTGTAAAAATGGAGCCCAAAAACTAACAATTCTTTAAAAGAATAAAAAAAAAATGTTAACGCGAACAAAGAATCTACGAATTGGCAAATTGCAGAATACAAAACTGTTAATCAAACTGTTAATACAGTTAAATTATGAAATCACTTTGGTGAAGTGCATTTGGCCATTCTATCAGAAAGTAATAAATCTGTTGTTGATCTGTCGTAAATCTTGGTATACAATTTGTAGCCCCTTTTGTGATTTACTCACATAAATCAAAATTATCATCGTTTGGGCAGTTTGTGCTTCTTAACTTTGAAAAATGGTAAATACGAAAATCAACTAGAGTGTTTCGCACTGGCATAACAAATACATTCGAACAATAACACATGCAGAGCAAGAAGTGCGCTCTTGTTGTCACATACCTACAAATTCTAGATATTCATGCATAAGGTAATACATACAAATGTACGAGTAGGTATTATTATGTATTATAAAGACGCTGCGGTCCAAACGTGATAAGTGTCACTTTTTTTCCCAAATGCATTTCTTTTTATTGTGTTGGTTTTTTATTTTTACGCCAGCATTTTGCAATGGATAGATTTAAATAAATCGATTTTAAAAAAGATGTTTTTTTTTTTCAAAACCTCATTTTAGTATAAACAACAAAATATGGCACTTAATACGATATGACAGTAGCTCCTTTACATGCTCAATATGTAAGTATTCACACATACGGTACGCCATTTTCCATTAACATCTTTGTCAGTATAATCATATTCTTGTTATTACAATTCTGATTTTTCAACATCCTTCTTATAAAAATATTTTCGTTAGTTCTGAACAATAATTATCTGAAACTTTCACGTTTCTGGAATGCTAATTTAAATGAAATTTTGCAGTTTCGATGTCGGTATTTGTGCTACTTTGATGAGCAAAAACCTTTTTATCAGATTTTGAAAAATTACTTCTGAAGAATCTTACCTAATAAGCCACAAAGTGATATGTATGATAAATTAAATAACAAGTATTAACCGAATACTCTTATTTAAACCAACAGCAATGACTTAGGTTAGATGCGGTTATTGTGGCTGCCCCCTCTCTGTAAGGTCACACTTAGGCCAGAAAGGCCCATTGTGATGCCACCGAGTTCTTTTCCAGTACTGTTGCGCGTATTAAATTAAATTGGCAAATACTTGCCGACAGGTGGGCAGACGAAAAATCTTTTCGAAAATAAAATTGCCTCAGCCAAGGATTGAAGTCACAACCTACGGATCAGAAGGACAATGCACTAACCACTGAGCTACGGCCCTGATAAAATATACTAACATTTCTAAAATTAAAATTTTTGCAAATAGTTTCACAGTTGCTAACGTAAAATGTCGAATTTACATCTAGAATATAAGTGATTCCCCTTTTTTTATTTTTATGCGCATTGATTACTTTTTTCAGGAGTTCATGAATATAATTTATTGTTAAAATTTCGTTTAGAGGCTTCCGAGTTGTACATTTTATACATTTTCAATGCAACTGATGATTTCGAAGTTAGCCTATTTGAAATTAGAATGTCATTGATCTCTTGGCTGTACAACTCTGATACAGACTATAGTATAATATAATCTAAATTGTCTTCTGTGTGCTATTTATTGGCATTAGGTTGTGAATTGTAGTATCAAAATACTTGGTATTTTAAATCCAATTCAATTTTTAATGGATTTTATAATTTTTACTGATTTTTTTATGCTAAGAAATCATTTGTTCACATATGAGTATGAGTACATATAGACTTAATGGGCAAGTTTCTTTTTAAATTATGACAATAATTATATGAACACATACATTACTACATATGCATATTTGTTACGTGTAGAAATCATCATGTTGAATATATTTTTAAAGTCACATGTCACGAAAAACACGCTAATAGCGTTATTAGACTCACATCCTTTAAAATTATCATAGGGAAAACGTTACGTTTGTGGTTAGACACTAGAAAGAAATCGTATTTCTTTGTATATACTATTGTTGCCGCTTGTAAATTACCATCTGTCCGATCAATCAAACGGGTGAGCGCACACACGAGATGTACACGCACACATAAGATACACAGACACAGGCACTATAATACGCTACCATACATAGAGCATTATTGTGGCTAATTTCATTTAATTTGGGCTATGTCCCAAAAATTAATTCAAGCCGCAGCTACAATTATTCTATATTTTCTCCATTTAATAATTAATAATTTGTTTGGGTCACGAAATGATATCTACAACGTCTATACAGCGTTACGCAACGCGGCGACAATTACTTTGCGAAGATACGCATACCCACTATCTTGTAAGCCGATGCTATTTGATAGACAATATCATAGAAGACGTTTTTGAATAGCTTTTCTTTCTTCAGGGGTGAATGACGTTAGTAATTGATGTCACAAACGCCAAAATTAAAATTGAATATAAAGGAAATGTGGTTGGTTGTCTGCCTGCGGCTCACTCACGCATAAAGGTGAACAATTAACAGTTCTTTTTTATTGTGGGTATTTATGTACGTAGATTGCTCGAAATCAGTTGTCTTCCATTGTCTACCGTTCACATGGCAAAATTTTAGCTGTCATATGTTGAATTAAATGATATCGCTGAACGATGCAATACACATTAGGGCGTCAAAAAAAAAAATGGTCCTATCTTGAATTTTTGTTGTCGTGAAAATTCTGAAAATAATTCGATTCTGGCGATCATCTGAAAATTAGTTTAACATGGAACAAATAATATTCAAATATTAAAAAGTCTATATTTTCATTGCGAAATATATAAATTAATTCTATTTGTGCCACAATAAGACCTCATTTTATTATTGAATATCATCAGAGAACGGATTTGTATTAGAAAAAAATCGATATTTGGTTGAATGCAAAATGTTTCGTTAGTCATCTCTGTTCTTGATCCCAGTTGGAAATTTCAAGTGCCTATAGGCTCGTCACTACTTTATCCAGGATTACGGCTCACGTCAAAAGAAAAAGGTAAATTTTCTCAATTTATGTTTTTTTATATGAAAATCTAATTAGAGGTGTCAAATACTTTTTCTCCGAAATTGTGTTTTACGTCATGAAAAAGACGTAAACATATTTTGATTACGTTTCCCAATATACGTTTTTTATAAGAAAATTTCCCTAATTGAAGGTATTACATACTTTTTTCTTCAGAATTATGTATTACTTCATAGAAAATAAGGTTAAAAATTTTTGTTTATATTAGAATTTCCCTAATGAAAGTTATTATATAGTTTTTCTTTCAGCATTAAGATTTAAGCAGGAAGAAAAACGTTAATATATCGGTTTTCGTTTTTGAATTTTTTACTATTTAGTACTAATATTTATGATCGTTTCTGATTATCATAATGAAAATATTTTATAAGGGCTTTATAGCCGAGACAGACGACAGTGTTAATCCGGATAAACGGCGCACTTAATCCGAATAAAACACTAACCTGACAGACGACAGTATTGCGAATTAAGTAAACAGTTTTAATAGGTATTGCGGTTTTAATAGGTACTTTACTATCACTATTAATTTCTGTCATTTGTCATTCTCGATATGAGAAAATCTACAAGAAGTACGCAAACTGAAAACTATCAGAAACTTGTAAATTGACATTCACCATTCGTAATTGACAGTTGGATTTATTTGTTCGCCAACACTTTTTATGTCGAAAACAATTGTTGAAAATGTTTTATTAGCGAATACATCTATTGTTTTGTAAGTTGGATCGAGCAAAGATTCACAATAGAAAACAGCTGTTAAGTTTCAGCAGTGTTGCCATCGAAAATTTCCATAAGCCTCTTTAATTTTGAGAATTAACTCGTAGAGCTCATGCGGATGAGCTGCAGTTAATGCCCGAGTTAATTTCAATTAACTCGTTAATCCGGCTTAACGCTGCCCTCTGTCAGGGCTATTATACAAAAGTTGATATATTTTGGAAATCATCATGCAACAAAACATAGTTGACCTTTAATGCGGTAACCATCAATAACATCGTTTGCATTGTGAGGCACTTTAATATAGCTACATACTCGTACGTATATTAATTCTAGCAAGTTCTCCATACCTACGGCCAATATTGAGAACTAGTCTAATATCGAGCATAGATAATATATAGTATATATGCAAAATATATATATATGTATAGTAATTTGTGATACATTTTAATAATATTTAAATTGATCTTATGTTGCACATAATGTGATCACTTCTTCAAATGGTTATCAGTAGACTTTCTAAATATACATACACGTACATATGTATATACTCGTACATAGTATAGCACACCATAATGGCTCATAAAGAGATTGTACATATTAATATCATCAGTGTGTATATGGGAACAATGGATATTGGCAAAGGGGTTGCTGCCGGTTATATGTATGTATGTATGTATGTATGTATGTAGTACGCGTACTAGCAAAAGAAGATAAATAGTTATTGTATGCTATCAATGCCGCCCATGTGCAATTTGTGAACGATATTAACCGATAAATTAATTCACACCGTCCGGCATTTGTTTTTTGTTTTTTTAGTTTTTTGCATTGCAATACGGACCCGTAGCATCAAATTGAGTCGTACGGTGGTGCGCGCGATTGCTTCCTCTCTAAATAAAGACATCATTGGAGGCTCTTATTCAGCATGAGCCATTGCTGATTGTGCATTGCATTGAAGTGCATTCTATGAGCTCGCCAACATATACGAGTATGAATGGGGAGCATGAATACATATGTACACACAAATTTCTAGTTTACACGAATATGTGTAACTGAGTGTTCCTCCTTCTCTCTGGCTCACCCGTTCAGATGAAATCGTTCGTTCGTCCGTTCGTTCGTTCGTTCTTTTTGCAATATGTTGGCCGTTCAAGTTAAATTAAGTCATAAATTCAGTATTTATCTGTTGAATGTAGTTTGTTGACCGTCATCACTTCTTCGTTCACCGTCACCGCCACGTCTGTACATCACATCACTAATAGTACTCTGTGCTTACACAAGCGTACGCATGCTTATACATGCATATGTACTTATATGCTACATATGTATGTACATACTTGTGTACACATAAAACTATCAAACGAAAGTGGATATTGGATTGTGTCTTGATCATTTCACACCCGATAGCAGTTTGTTTTTAATTTTATATGTATATACTATACCTATATCTACCTATAAGACATATAGTTAAACATATTTACGAATAATTGGAATAGTATGAGCATCTTATAAACAAAACATTACTTTTGCAAGCTAAACTTTTCAGAAATATCCATTGAGAAACCAAAACATGATCTAAACATCATTTATGCATTTTATATTATTTATGTACTTACAGTTGTGCAAGGTACAGGCCTATTGCATATTAGCTACTATATGTCACAAATGACATTTGCCCGCCATATTAAAATATTGATATGTATACAATAGAAATGCAAAACTACTAAACATTGCAAAATGTTATTTCATTTGAATTATTCTAGTATAAAAGTGAACAAATAAAGCAATAAAAGCAGTAATAAAGTAAGTATTTATATTTCGTTTAATTACATATATTTTTTATGCTTGATTCAGATCATCGTACATATATGCCCTTAGTTACTCTACGATTCGGTGAATTATTCTCATATTTCGATTTTTAATTTTTTTCCTCCTTCCGTGATATGTTCGATATTTGGAACGTTCCGCGATTGATATCTCCGTTCGGGGGAGTAGAATAAATACATTGATACATTATGTATTATTATTTATAAGAAATATTTGCTCTAGTGCGTCATTACTGTTGTAACTATTTGCCATATGAAAATGTAATACCGAATTAATTGCAATTATTTGCAAATTACGTAATATTAGAATTGCACAATAATTAAAAACAAAATGAAGTAATTGCAACAGTACCATACAAAACCTCGACAATAATTGTGGAAATCGAACACAATGTGTTTAGAGAGTAAATGTGTTAATTGATAGGTGCAGAACTGAGTCAATGCGTAATATACGAGGTGTTTTAGTTAAGTCAGCGGTTTTTTTGAATAAAATACAATATATATTATTTTTCAACATAGCCTCCCTTTACAGTGATGCATTTAGTCTAGTATATTTCCAATTTTTTATTTCTTCCAAGTAATAGGATTTCTCAAGGTCATCCAATTAACCGTTTAATTCACCGATAACCCGATTCGACCCAAATTTCTTACCGCCGAGCCATTACTTCAGATTCGGTAACACAAAACAGTTCTGCTTTTCTTTCCTGAAAGAATTCATTTCCCAAAAACTATTTGGAATTTAGTATTTGGAATATTTTGTTCGAATAATTATATTCTGATCAAAGGTCTGATAAATTGAAGAATTTAATTTAAATTCTGATTATTAATCTTCGTGACTATTTGCAGCACAGAACAGTAGGTCAACTTCTTTTCAAAAAAAAATATTGTTAGAATAATTTGTAATTCGATGAACAACATTTTGGTTACTAGAATAACTCATTAATCGGATTATCTGAAAACGATTTAATTGCACATTACTTTTTTAAGTTTTGAAATAAAGTCAACATGATTTTTTCAGCTTTTTAAAGCAGATATTCAAAAGACTACGTATTGATTGAAAATTGAAAATTTTCCTGATTATTTAAACCTCTTTGCAAGAATGTATTAAACTTTATATACATATTTTAAGACTCGTTAACATTTGAATCATTTAGTTTATCTAGAAAAAAAAAATAATAAAGTCAAGAAGAAGATTCAAAATGCAGTGGTCTAGACGGCGGGGGAGATGGCCAAGAAAAAACTGTAAATGAATTTGTTGCAGAAAAAAAAGTGGCTGCCTTCATTAAAGATTGCGTTACGTGTGCGTTTACGCGGTTTTAGCAAAAGCCTGTGCGCGGTTTTTAATATTTAAACAACTATATGAATTGTATATCAATTTAATTAAACAAATACGCAGAGCAATTCGTAAATATTTATTTAACCACATTACTTATGTTGACAAAAACTCGATGCGATGTGATTGCTATACGTACATATGTATAAGTCATGGGTACTTCATCAATGTATTGAAAAATAGGTACTACATTGTATTAATGTTACGATTTTCATAAATTGCTATGCATTAATCAACGGCATGCAAACTGTTGTAATGTATATAGAAAATATAAGCAATGTTAAAGTGTCAAATGTCGCTGATAAGTCATTGTGGAATCGTAACGCATATTATATGAACATACATTTTATTTTTCTCAGCAAACCTGATGGCAAACTGACAACAGAACGACGAACGATTAAACAATGGCAGGTAGCGCGGAACGTCTGTCTCAATTCATTATCCACCTAACCATGCCACCGTAGAATTATTATATTTACTATGAAGTTATAATACACATACTGGTGTGTGTGTGTGTGTGTTGTGTGGATTCTCAAAAACACATTATCTACTCGTTCATACAGCATCATTTGAGAAATCAAAGGTACGAACGAACGAGTGTGAGTAACAACAGCAACGAATACATATCTACTAGTTATACGTACGAGATAACTCGCATCGATATAATATTTTGACAAATCGCATCCACTTAATCACAAAAAATATCGAAAAGGATCAATAAAGGTAGACTGTAGTAGTTATATGCCGCAGGAGGTTAGCATACTTACGCATTGAACGTTTCAGAACAGAACGAGTATGGTAGGTATGTATCGTACATATACCATCATACTCTAATCTGAAAATGTTGATGTGATGCTGTGTTGCAGATAGGAATATTGTTGGTACTTATGTATTTAAAGGCCGCATACATATGTGAATACATGTGATTGCGAGTAAAGCACGTTTATAATGTGCCGCCACCGCTCGCATGTGTAATATTTCTCACTTATTCGCCTATGCATACATTGCATGCCATTATGTCATACGCGCATCATGCCACATCATGTGTAATGACAACTCTCGCTTATGTTAACACATTATTAACATTATTATAATCCTAATAATACCAATCAATCTTGTTGCATATACGAATATGTATGAATACATACGACTTGGTGCATACATATGCACATATATAAGACTAATTTGGATAGTACTGGGACGTCGTCAGTGACAAATAACGACGGTAGTAGTGACTTGCTGAACGTATTAGGCTTGATAAATAAATTACCAAACATTTTTCATTCCATCATTCATGCTTGCTTGTTTGTATGCATGCATGTATCTTCTAACAAGTGTTTTTTCAGGTGCATATGGAAGCTGTTTTTATTTATTCGTCTTTGGAAATATAGTACAATATACATTTCACTACTGTGAGAGAGTATTCAAAAAACGTCTTTAATTGTAGACTTTTTCATTTTTTTTTTTTTCGCTATACAAAATACCAAAGCATCTATTAGTTATAATTGGTTAGATAGCATTTTATCTCTTTACTTTTAAACGATGACTATGTAAGTGCGTTAAAGAGGAATCAGGAAACAAATGTTAGAATCACGCAATTCTATTTAATTTTAATATCAATGTAATCAGCACCAGAAGTTCAATTTCGACAGGTGATTGTTTCGCTGTTTATATATATTTTTTATGTCGATATATACAGAATATAGGCCACTTGTTAAAATAAAAGAAAGTATAATATTGGTTGGGGAAAAAGTATTGTGAAAAGGTGTTTTTCGGAATTATTAAGGTGTTTAAGAACTAAGTTGTCTCCCAAAATGCACTTTTGCGTGCGATATAATTTTCATTAGAATTAAATTTCCCGCAAAACCCTGAAGATGGGGGGAAAAACTTCCAAATCAAACTTGCTCTCAAATTCTATAGAGCTTACAAAGGGCTATGATGGTTTCACTTTCCGTGGCAATACTAAACGCTAAAGCCGTACAGTTGATTAAGTCCAGGGAACTTTCTTTCTCAGAAATAATCATTTGTATAGGACATTACCACGACAAATACCTGCTACAATGAACAAATTCGACGGGTCTTCGCCAAGCGAAAGGTCTCATCAGCTTCAATGCAGCTTTTGACAGAATTAGTCTTAGCAGAACAAACCTACGCCTAATAACCAGCTAATTCTCAGGACATAACTGGCTAAAATACCACCTCCCCAAAATGGGACTATCCCCTGACACGGAGTGTAGACTCTGTCTGGAAGAGGATGAAACATCAGTGCACATACTTTGCGAATGTCCGGCTTTGGCCAGACTACGCCTCAAACACGTTCAGCTGAGTTTCCCAACACCAGCTTCAATCATCAAAAGTTCGACAAGATCAATTCTATCCTTCATTTAAAAGGTAGAGGAGATTCTAGTGTCTTAGACGGGCTTGGGTACGAAAGATCTCGTTTGATCGCAGTGCCCGTAACACTTGTGGTTGTCCTCCAGAGGTATCAGCTATAGGGCTCATATCCTCTAACAGACCTTGCTCTGGTTTCCTCTAACAGTCCACTTTATGAACAAGGTTTATGTGCTTGTTCTAACGGCACTCTCTCTTTTGATTGATTGATTGATAGGACAGTCGGGCAGCACTACACCCCTTGTGATCATCATATTCGATCCGACTGTACTTTATTTAGGTTTGATGGGTGCCCGGTCATCGGTTGCGATAGAAAATAATGTGATATTTAAACACTCACTCACTCACTCACTCAAACAAATAGCACTTCTCTAAGACTTAGTACGGCAGATCTCGGAATTCTTGTCGAAACAGGAGGATGACATGCAGTTATGTCATCAGAGCCGATACTTCTTCTCTAACTAAAATATATATTGTATATATATACTCACAGTTCTATCATCTTTCTACGACTTTTGCAATAATAATTTCATCTTGAAGCTATTATGATCACGCGGTTAGTTGATTAAAGCCCATTGCACTGCTCGGTAGCGTTCTTATGTAACACTTTAAATTCTTGACTACTTTTTCTAAATGAGGTTAAAGTTGTTAATTGCAAATGTGAATAGAATGGTCATCTGTATGTAGTACGTTTGTGTGTGTGTGTGTGTCGATTCATTCATTTATTCATTTGCTCATTCGACTACTTGTCAAAACTCACCTGTCTCTCATTGAAAGATGATGGAAAAATGTTACATGCTACAGATACGAATGAATTTCCGCCGGCTCTGAATCAACGTCATGCGCAATGGTATACATGGGTATTATTAAAAAAGTTGCCACATTTTATAGTGACCACATTTATTTTTGTTTTATTTTAATTTTATATAATTTCTTGTGTATGTTTTTTTTTTGGAGCACAACTAAATTTATTCCATATTGACCTTTTAGCTCTAATTTTTTAACCTACGCTTTAACTTCTTATTAAAACAAAAAACAAAAACAAAAAGATCGTACAAGATGCAACAGTAAGTAGTTGAGAAAGCAACAACGTGGTAATTTAATCGTTCGGCGTCGCCTCCTTTACTCATGATAAGTGCATTCTTGATGAATTGATGAAGGGGTACACACAGAATAAAGCCGCCAAAAAAAACAACGAACGAACAAAATAACTAATATGTGTTGGGCAACCCTTTCGATAAACGATTTCCTTTTTGTTCTTCATTTTTTTGTTTATCTAAAAATATGTTTAAAATTTGAAATTTATTTAAATCTAATGTAACTAACTGGAGGGTGCTACCGCCACTTTTTGATGGACGTATGGATGGATGGATGCATGTGGTTGGTTCGTTGGTTAGTTGGTTAGTTGGATGGATGGATGGATGGCTTGATGTTTTTTGGTGTTTGCCATGGGAATGCACCTGCTAATGCATAAATTATGAATCGCTTGACATCACATGTCTTGTGGTAGGGTTGAAAATATTGATCTATCTCTCTATCTTGTTATGTACGTACTTGTCCTACCTATAATAATGCAGATCATTGTCAATTTTACGGTGTGGGCGATTCATTAATCATGTAGTAAGTGCAATGTGTATCATTCCATTTGTCCAACTGCAATCTTCAATTAAATTGTACAAACATTTAATGACGCACTCATTTTTCCAACTACAAATATTACAAAATGTTTTCTTACTCAATTGCTTGCATTGCACTGGCATTGGCGAAGTAGCAACAACGTTGGCCTTCATGTGTATAAATTCGTAAGTTCGAGCTTCGACATATATTTTTAATGGAATATCATATAATTGACTTGCTCTATATCTCCCCATCTTCCGATTGTAGAACATTTCGCTAATCATATCTACTCCAGCTGGCTGGTACCAGTTGGAAGGAATAGTAGTTGATCCTTGCAGATAAGGTTTGACATTCCACCTAATCAATTAACTTCGGTGAGCTCTTCAATTTACCTCTGCCCGTTGAAGGTGTTAAAGAAGTGAAATATTACCAAGCACTCGATAGGTAATTCGATCAATGTTGCCTACGCCTTGAATATCCTCTACTAACGATTATAAGTAAAACAATTCATCGACAATTTCAGATCAAGGAGGAATTGCCAAAATATACTCGTATGTTTAGATCTAAGATCTATTCCTCGGAAATGTGGCAACACGACTACTAAATACTCATGAAAGCTCTTTCGATTCCGTGTCGGAATCACTTTAATCAACTTGAACATTATTGTTTTTAAATTCATCGCTAAATTATCGGTTCAATATCGGTTAACAGCACATCACTGAAAACTGGGTGCTGCAGCTCAGTGGTTATTAGGTTGGCCTTCTGATTTGTAGGTTGTGGGTTCAATCCTCGACTGAAGCATACATTTAACATCGAAAAGATTTTTCTTTCGTACGTTACCCACCTGTCAGCAAGCAATTGGCAATTCTTCCGTCAGTAACAATTTGCCATGGAAAAGTTTCTAAAAGAACTCTGTGACAAAGCTCAGAAAAAGTGATGTCACCGTTTTGTGAGTTCTGCCGTTTGAAACCGGCTAAAATATGTAGGTCCATTCTAATACTGTCCAAAGTTTTACACGCACGGATTTCGAAGGCCAGCGAAATCCGAGTGGTGGATATAACAAGGAATTTTTTTCTATGGTTTGAAGTTTAGCCAACCAATGAGGCGAGGATCAACGTCAATCTTTCGCTTCATTGCTTTTAAAATCGATCTTCTTTCCTGATACAGTCCATTAAAGCACCTGAGTCAGCTCAGCATTACTAACGCTATGCTAGAGCCACTTTGCATCATCTTGTTGGTATCAAAGCTTGAAGTACACCTTCTCGGCACAACAAGGTGTTGGATTTGGATTCCGCTGAAAGACCGCGATCAAGAGCAAAAATCAAGCTCTGGTGGAAGGACTTGTCGGCGCTTGCAATGCCCTAACTGGCTTCAGCGAGGGAAGGACTGAGACGACTAGCGAAGCATTGTACATGGTGATTTTTTGGCAACTTACTTATTGAATTTTATTATCAAAATTCATGCTCGGTTAAGAAAGTGCATCGTGCACTTTCTTGTGTTCAGCGACGAAGCTCATTTCTGGTTGAATGGATATGTGAACAATCAAAATCATTGGACCGCACTTTTTCAGAGACGACGAAAGCAACAAGACGGTGCCACATGCCACGCGAAGCAATGGCTCAATTGAGAGGCGAGTTCGGTGAATAGTTTATTTCACGTTTGGGGCCGGTCAATTCGCCGCCTAGATAGTGCGATTTAACGCCTTTAGAAATTTTTTTTTTTTTTATATTAAGGCTCACGTCTATAGCGACAAGCCCGCAACGGTTGACGCACTGCAAGACAATATTGAAGAATTTATTCGTGAGATACCGGCCGATATACCAAAATTGGACCCCGCGTATGAACCAATTGAGGCGCAGCCGCGGTTAAAATTTGCATGGAATCATCTTTAAACATTGAATTATGTAGATCGTTCTACCGACTCAAACAAGATTTCATACATTTCTCTAAATCTTATGTGTTCTCTTTTTAAATCAAATCCGAAGGATCTTAAAAAATCACCCTGTACATTCGTAGTTCCAAGTAACTAAAATGATGTAATACGATTTCGTTCTAAATACTCCATCGAATACAGAAAGTATTGCTCTCTATACGAATTCGTGTGGGTTTCTTGAGCCCAAAATAGTATAATTTTGGTTTCTAATATATCCACTGCGAAGAAAAATAACACAATAAAAACCACATCGAATAATCACAACTTCTGAAAGCATTGGACGCTTTACGACTGACTGTGTGCGGCGTTTGCAGTCCAAAAATTTACATATTTATTGTAAGATACATAGCGCCGCAGATGAAATTGACTGAAAAAGTGGTTGGAAAAATATGTAATATATGTATATAAAATCAAAAATTTCCATCGTTTTCCAGCTGCTCCAATAAAAAAAACCTGTACTAAAGAAGAAAAAGTTATTGTTACTTCGGGAGATCCAAGGAATTTACAGAGAATTCTTCCTATGCTAGTATGGCTTAAGTTCAGTTGCTGATATTTGTAGCAAGTCCATCACTTCGGGTGCTGCGGGCGTATACTATCGACAACGGGAGCAAGATTTTTGACTAAGAGAGGTTGGACAATGACGTGAATCATTTGTGTTGTTTATTAGTAGGACAAATTCGGCTTGCCTAAAAAACGTTTTTTACGCTCGTATTATACTCCAAAAAAAAAAAAAATTTTTTTTCTTACAAATCTCCGTCGTTTTCCAGCTGCTCTAACCTGCCCAATTCCTTACGAAGCGAATGGTTATTTTGCTTCTGAAGATCCAAGATCTTTATTCCCCTCATGCTAACGCAGCTTAAATACAGTTGTTGAGGTCTGTGACGAATTGATGTTCTCTGATGTTGGCAACAGTACCAATACTTTCGACTGAACTATACGAGATGATCCCGAAAATTGTTCGTTGTTGTGACAAAATGGATTTCGTGAAAACAAGTATACCTAAAATTTTATATTTTCTACAAATTACGGCGATTATGTATTTGAATTTCCCAGGATAATAATGAATATTCAACTGCACTGTCCACTGCAATGTGTATAAAGATGTTAAAAATGACATCTTTGTACTCATAATTATTAAAGAGAGAGAGAAAAAAAAGCGAGAAAATAAACGTGACACATGTACGTGACCTATTATTATCAAAAAATAATTCACCCCGAATGTGACAAAAATTTATGAAGTGAATTGTTATTTGAATTGTCAATAAAAAGACGAAAAGACGAGAAAACGACGAAGAATACCTGTCAATTTGATAAATACGTATATCGATAATTTGATATTATACAGGTATGTTATGAAATAATCGAAGGATTGATTACTCTTCATAAATCGCTGTCAAAGACAATGAATTTGCCGTCGGTGTTATTGTCAAATGATTTTCTTCTAATATTAATACGTTTTTTTTTGTTGATGCTAAGTACGAGTCTATGAGTACTTGAAGGGAGATTTTTCTATAAATTATACACACTGAGAAAAATGATGAAATTTTGTTAATTGGTTTAGGGATGTGTTTTTCGTTTGATTATTTAATGTTTATTTATTATAATAATTCTACATGAAAACAATGAAACCCTAACTTATCTACAATTATACATACATACCTACTAAATACCTACTTATTTACTTTTTGGGTAGGGAAACTTTTTGTTCATTGTTTTATTATCTATCGATTGTGTTCATAAAGCACACACCCAATAGCAAAAGGCTATAGCCAATAAAAACACTTGAAGCGCGAAGGGTGACTTTGTTCGCGTTGAGGCCGCATAAGCTTACATATGCCCACAACTCTGTGGGGTAATTCAATTAGGACACTGCTGAAGCACATAAAAAGTGACTTGGTAAAGCAAACCGACCCCTTATAAAAACAATATTTACAACACATTGTATGTACGATAATATATGGTTCGACTAATGGCATTCTTAGGTACATATATACGTGTAAAAGAACATAGTTTGCCTTTTTCGTTTCATTTTACTTACAAAATACTACTTATCTACATTTGTACATACTAACGTACATACTTCAATATATATATTGAAAATTTACATAAAAACGAACGAAAAGTTTTTCATGGTATTTGAATAATTTTATCCAAGACCTCTGTTACAATAATATTTGTCATGCATTACACACCTCGTTAGTGGTGCTTTAAGCAAAATATGGCCGTCGCGTACCATACTACTACCAGTACGAGTACGAGTACATATGAGTAGTTATATGTACCATAAAAAAGGAATATGTCAGCTTGAAATTACATATTAGGTAAGTTTTTTTAGTATGTACAATGTACGTGTACATATGTATATGTATTTATATGTATATATGTATGTGTGTGTGTGTACATAGAATTGATCAGGAACAGAAACCAATTCCGTTCGAGTAGCTTTATTGAATTTGATTAAAAATCTTACTTTTTCATGCTAATTCATATGGAATATGTACATATTATAGGGTGTATAGGGTGTTTTATAGAGATATCAGTATTTTTTCACTATATCGTTCATGCTTAAGATAAGTACTTTATGCATCATCACCTAAGCCTTCCACAGTTTGATTTCTTACTGATATTTTTTTTTTTTAGTTTTCCCAGTTTTTATGCATCATGAACCTTCCGACTTTCTGAATTTTATGCAAACACAATTTTTAGGGGAAACATATTAAAAAGTTTAAAGTCTACATTAGGTCACTTTCTTTTTGATGCATTGAACGGACTTAGGCTTTCAAATTTCAATTGTTTGAAATATGCATATCTTTGATTCGCACGTGATAATCTTAATATATCGTCTATCGTCTTTATGATGAATTTGTTTCTTCTTCTTCTTCTTATGTGGCCATAAAAACCTATGATCGATTTAGGCCGAAAATATAATGTGGCGCCAGTCTGGATTTTGATTCGCCTAACTATGTCAATGTCGGCGTACAGCTCATACAGCTTATCGTTGTTCGGTACTCGGCATCAACGCAAATATGTCCGAAGAATTTGTTTCAGGAATATTAATAAAAACAAGATCCATGAATACGTCGCAACCACAACGTCATATTGTAATGTTGTCCACAAGAATGTCGATATTTCTATCCTTCTTTCAAAACTTAAATCGAATGCCACTTTCTGCCTTACTTTTCGACAAAATGGCTCCGACATTCCAAGCTGAAACAAACAATCATTTTCTCGTGGTGTAGTGGTTTGTCGAAAGTCTCATTTGGGTTTCATTCACTCCAAATGTGACATTTTTCTAGAGAGGGTCACTCAAAAATCAGAACACTGCGATCAATAAATCTAAAGAAACCCTATTGAGGGAAAATATTGTAGTGTCTGTTGTTCCTTTTAATGCGAACTACATATATACTGGGTTCCGTAGCTCAGTGGTTAGTATGTTGGCCTTCTGATCTGTAGGTCGTGGATTCAATCCCCGGCTGAAGCATAACAAATTTAATATCGAAAAGATTTTTCTTTCGAACGGTACCCACCTGTCGGCAAGCAATTGGCAAATCTTTCCACCATGGAAAAAGCTTCTAAAAGAACTCTGTGGCAAAGCTCAGACAAAGTGATGTCGCAAGAGTTCTACCGTTCGGAACCGGCTAAAATAAGTAGGCCCCTTCTAATACTGTCCAAAATTTAACACGCACAACAGTAATGGAAGAGAAGCTCGGCCAAAGAGCCCTTCGGGACTTATAAGTGCTACACACACACACACACACACACACACACACACACACACACACACACACACACACACACACACACACACACACACACACACACATATAACAGAACCAAAAGCCTGAATAGACGGTTAACGGCAACCGAACGGAAAGAGGAGAGACAGACGAGCCTAGATGAATGGCAAAGTCAATGGGACGCCGCAGGAAAAGGGAGGTGGACCCACAGGCTCATCAGAAACGTGCAAGCTTGGGTCGAAAGAGGACACGGAGAGACAGACTACTACCTTACGCAGTTTTTGACGGGCCATGGTTGTTTCAGAGAGTACCTCCACAGATTCGGTCATGATGACGCGACAGAATGTTCATTCTGCAACACTGTTGGCGAAAACGCTCAGCATATCTTTTTCTTCTGCCTAAGATTTGAGACGCAGAGAATGACCATAGAGAAGATAATAAATGAAAGGATAACACCTGATAACATTGTGAGCCATATGCTGCGATCGAGTTTAGTGTGGTTTAAGATGAAAGAATGGGCTGCAATAGCTCTCAAGGAGCTCAGGAAGAAGGAGTGGCAGCGGAGAAATATAACTGCAGCTGTGTGAACGCCATGTACGGGATGTTTGAAGAGGCATATTAGCTCAGCTTAGTCCTGCGAAGTAGTGCTTAACGGCGGTCCCGCAGGACACAAACAAGCTATAGAGGTCGGAGTTAAGGGTTTAGTACGTAGGCGTACTGGTTCGCAAGTCCAGCATAGTAAGATATTACTGACTGGGCGTGGTCCCGAATGAGGTGTACCTTTAGCGGACAGTATGAATCGTACATGCCGTCTATGGTGGACGGTATCTAAGAAAGATTCCCCCTTCGAATACAAAAAAAAAAAAAAAAAAAAACACACACACACACACACACACACATATATATATACTTTAGGGATTAGCCGAATCAGACCACCTATCTGGGTCCCTTTTCGTTCCTCAAATCGTATGTTTGGTTGCAGCCCCAACTCTTTAGAGAAGATTCCAGCACCCGCCCTGCCATCCACGAATGAGCCATCAGTGAAAATACTGATGTCATTTTCCTCACATACATCATGTGTGAGGCCGTCTTCAATGAGTGTTCTGTATGACATTCCAGTCATCTTTAGCCTACCCATTCCTTTCCGGCCCAAATCCATACCCATTATGCTGTTAATGCCGCCGACTTCATAATATGCAAGTCCAACGGCAGCAGCCCTAGAAAGACTTCCAATGCTTCTACCGGGGTCGTCCGGATAGCTCCGGTAATCCCAATACAAACCATTCTCTGCACCCTATCTAACTTGCTTTTCGCGGTCTTTTAGGTGACATTAGGCCACCAGACCACAGCAGCATACGTTATTGAGGGCCTTACCATCGTTGTGTAGATCCAGTGCGCTGCTCTGAGAGTAATTCCCCACATGAAATCGAACCGCTTGCCCTTCTGGATCTTATCATCGACAGGATGACATCTAGATACTTTACTTCCTTGGAGACGTTGATGTTCGGTCCAAAAAGCCTAAGGGGGTCTATTGTTAGCTCAGTCCTCCTTTTAGAAAAGAGTATTGTTTCCGATTTACTAGCATTTACAAAGAGACCTTGTTCCGTGCACTATTCTTCAACCATTTTGAGTGCACCTCTCATGGTATCATAAATAGTGTCCAGGAACTTACCACTCACCGTTACCGCTATGTCATCTGCATGTACGATAGTGTATATGCCTTTTGAGTCCAGAAGCTGGAGTAGGGAATCGACCGTGATGTTCCAAAGGATATTGTGAACTAACCCTGAACAGTGGCACAGAATATCCTCAGACAGATCCACCTGTGACATTTGACAGTGTAATATTCTGATAAGTAGCCTGTGAGCAATTTTAGTCAGGTTTGGTTTGTAACAGGAATATTGTTCCAGTAGGAGTTACAGAGGATTTTTGCACAGTACTCAATGAATGATGCGTCAAAGAACTCTGTTACAAACTTAGAGGGAAAACTTCAAAAGGATGGCACCCTTAAGACCTCTATCGAAGATTATTTGCAAGCATTTCAGCTTGTAAAATACTCGACCAGATACCAAGATACTCAACCAAGAGGTATGGCGATCCTAGTGTTTGGAC
Organism: Megamerina dolium; assembly: GCA_963854835.1. Lineage (NCBI taxonomy): Eukaryota > Metazoa > Arthropoda > Insecta > Diptera > Megamerinidae > Megamerina > Megamerina dolium. The sequence goes on from OY978528.1 coordinate 15,087,883, forward strand.
CAAGTACACCCTCACCAGCACCAACGTTAATCTTGAACGTATTTGTATAGTAATTTACATATTTTGTGGTTTGTTATGGGAGATAAAGGACCCTGTCAAAGCGAATATGTCTGGTTATTTAATCTGCCACTGCGTAAATCGACATATGAGGCATTTCATTAAAGAACTTTGTGCCAAGTCTGAAGAAATAGCCAAACACAGGGCACTGATAGAAACTTTCTAATGAAGATATGCAGTCGAATAAGACCCACTATCACTCCTATTGTTGCCAATGAAACAAGTTCGGTTCGATTCTATGATTTAAAGATAATTAGGATCAACTACACTGTGAATTTATACTTTCACAAACAAATAGACACCCGTTACATAGGTACATATATATAATCATACATATGTTGCCACATATGTTGGTACATACAAGAAAAGCAGTCATAACTGCGGTCGTAGCACATTCTCGTATTTGCATGTTCACAGTCATCGAAATTTATGTTTTGTCATGACGTGGCAATGTTTAATATTTGGTCAACTTTACTATTGCAGAATTAGTTACGAGAAAAAATTTTGCATTTTATATTAATCATTCGCTAGCAAGAAGAGTGTTGGATGCCGGAGACAAATGCCTTCGAGTAATTCAAACAAGCAATGTTTGCACACTTGTCACCATAAGCATTAACATATAAAGTGGTTGCTTCTTCGTCTTGTTCTTCTTCATATAATGGGGCTTGACAAATTCTAAATAGGATAAAGTCCCTTTACATATACATATAAACATATCCATATACATGTATGTAACTATATATTGTATTAAGTAGAAACTAAATAAAAATAGATTTTTTTTATTGAGCTTCCTTGCAAATCTGCAATTATTTGAAATGAGTTTTATGAACTTGAGATACCTACATACAATATACAATATACAATATATATTTATTTTTGTTAAATTAGTTTAATGTGAAGTGACAAATTGTTCAGATTTTATTAGAGCAATTTCAACTTTTCGAGCATTAAATATTTTTTGTTTTTAGGATACAAATATACGATAGTTGGCAGTCAAACGATTTTTCTAATCCATTAAAAATGATTTTTTCAATATTCTTTACTAGTATTTAAGGACTGAGTAGAGTACTATGAAGACAAATATATGTATGTATATGATAATATTTCTAAAAAATGTTTATGCTATTTTTGTTATTTATTATGCATGCATAACATATAAGTTTATGTAGTTAGTAGTTATGCATAAGACAAGATGGTTTTGTTAATCTATATATGTATATATGTTTTTTTTTTTCATTTTGCTAAATTTAACCCCTTAAAAGTTAATAGTGACACCAAAAATGGTGTCATCATCTAAACGACTGTCATGAATATGGGTTGATTTTTTTGAAATTAAATTTCAATTTGACACTGACAGCTGCTGCTATAAAACCTTTAAATTGCTTAAAAAAAAATTACCGAAATCGGTATCATATCTCTGCATTACGAAATGAACTTATAAGATTGTTGCTAGTATTCGAGATATTCAATATATTAATTTTTTTTATAGTTTTTTTGGCAATTAATGACATTTACGTTCAATAAAAAGTGATAACTTAACAATGAATATTTAAAGAAACTTTCCAGCTCGAATTTAGAATTAATTTTGTTAGAAGTTTCATATTATTTGCTTGAAAATCATATTTTTTGTATTTTTTGTTACAGCCACTTGCTGTATTTTAGACTGCAGGAGCAATATTTGATCCATCTAGGTCTAGGTCTAGGAATAATATTTGATAGCTCAAAAGCTCAACATTTCATGAACCCTACTCGGTTTGAGAACAAAGGAACATTTTTTCAAGGTGCGGTGCTCCTTTTTTTTTTGGATAGATGGAAACGGTAGTTGGGATTAGTTCGGTGTTCGGCTACAGATGCCTCGGATGCTTAGTTACAAGAGCCAAGTAACAATTTGTCATAAACTTGGTGTGGATTCAACGTATTCAATATTTCTTACTTTCAAAAGCCACTTTTGATATTCATTTCAGACCATTTTAATATAAATAAATAAATATGTGGCACTTATAATCCCCGAAGAGCTCTTTGGCCGAACTTCTCTTTCTGTACTGTATTATAAGAAACCTGCTTATTTTATCCGGCTCCGAGCGGCAGAACCCTTGTGACATAACTTTTTCTGAGCTTTGTGATAGTTATTCTTTAGAAGCTTTTCCATTGCAAATTGTCCATGCCGGAAGAATTGCCAATTGCTTGCCGATGGGGTGGGTTCCGTTCGAAAGAATAATCTTTTCGATATTACATTTGCTTCAGCCGGGCATTGAACCCATGAACTACAGTTCAGAAAGCCAACACCCTAACCACTGAGTCACGGTAGATCAATTTAGTTAGGTTTAAATTGCTAAAATATGTATCCACTTTCTATATATGGATAGCTGACACCTTTAGGATGACTTTATAGGAGAACGACTTTAAATAGTAGTCAAAGCACGCTCATATCGTGCAAAATATTTTGGCCCATAGTGTAAGCTTTTAATTAAAGTCTCTTAGATGACAGTTATGATGAATACTTGTGTCATAAACTCACTTCTAAATTAAACAATCGTTGTGCAATGCCTTAGCACCTTATCAACCCCACATTATGGTACAAATCGTTCGTCAAGCAATTGATAATTCTTTCAAGAGTAAAAAATTTTTCATGAAAAAAGCTATTTTGCAATAGCTTTGTGACAAGACTTACGGAAAGTGATGTCACATGAGTTCGAACGCATTCGAAATCGAATAATATGAGTAGGTCGTTTGTATGCTTGTATTCTGGGCTAAAGCTTACAATACTGGAAGAAGCGCTTAACCAAGATGCTGGTAACTGTTCGAGTGGTATTGCAGTTATAGTTTGACTCGCAACAACTTTATTCTTGAGCATCATTATTTTAAAACGTAAAATGTTCTGACGAGAATGGAAAAGGGAATATTTATATGAGCATATTTCATTTATACGAATCTAGCACAAAGTAATTTGGTAGATTTAATCGGATTTAGAATACAATATATAATTCAATTTCATATATGTATATGTATAATCTACTATGGCGCATATATGATATATATTACATACGTTTATTTGCTGACAATAAATAGTAGTACGTAATAACAGGAAATAAAAAAGACACAAATTACTAGGTAGCATTATGGCAAAAGCTTGCAAACAAGATAAGAGTCAATATTAAGATGTAGTGCAAATTGAAAGTGTTGCTTGATGGCAACAATGAGTAAGACATACAAGTACAAGTATGAGTGCTGTGTATGTATGTTGTTAGGTGGGTAATATACGACTGTTCATATTTTATATACACTTACCAATAAACAATACATACATACATATGTGTTTGTCTCTTGCAGCCACAATTTTAGACTGTTTCGACAATTATATCGTAAATTTGACAAATTGCAATATCGAATAATGTTCGTTATCAAGACACTCAACACCCTTTGTACTGACTGCTGGCGCTCTCTCAAAATTGTGATTCATTGAGAAATTAAGTAAGTTAAAATCTTTTTGCGTACAAAATTACTATGAGAAGAAAAAGGAAAAAAAAACAACTCTAAATTATTTATATTTTATTTTTCATATTGACGTACGTACTATTGAGTACCAGCAATAACAGCTACATACAATGCAAACAACACATTGCAGATAGCAAAAGAAAAATTGCATAAAAATGATAGAATAGATACTGTGAGAAGTGCAATATCCGCGCCTCATAAAATGAGGTGCTCATAAAATGAGCTTAGGCAACATAGTGCCAATTTAAAAATCAATTCAATTAAAATAAAAGCTTGTAAATACACGCATCATAAGTAGGTTTGGATGGTTGTTAAGAATTTGTATTGCTTTGTATTGGTAGTACATACTTGTACATACTTATTATATGGTAGTATAATGCGACTTAGCACAAAGGTAAGCATCAAACCGTGTCAAAACTTAACCACAACAACAACAAACAGTTCCAACAATAAGCAGAATGTGCACATGATTAAACGTCGAATGTGGAACAGCAGGTATTACAATACTCACGTAGTGAGAGAGAGTAAATGCAAATTCAACTACGACTGTCGCTGCTAGTCGCTATCGCTATTACTACACATACATGCATACAACAGTGTGCATGTTAGAAGTGCTAATCCCTTGGAACCTGGTTCCCTAGTTGTTTTGAAAATTTCGAAATTTTCCGCAAAATGGCAAAATGCATGCTTGAGTAAGTTGGGCATTTTGAATAAGGTTCAGGTGGTTGAAAATTATTTAAAAGAAAGCCGCCACGAAATGAAGAATAATGATCACCATTATGATTCGAGTTGCTTGGTAACATTTTGACAGCCTGTATTTATACTTTACAAGAGTGAATCAATAATGACGTATTCAAATAAAGAAAGAGTACGTTAGAGGACCAGGGTAGTAATATTTGTGGTCGGATTTTCACCATAATGATCAAGTTGCTTCCGAACGTCACAAAAACCCTACTATGGATTATTTTTGCTGATTTTTTTAAAAACACCACTTCAAGTGCTCATATCTCCATTGATTGCCAGCCGATTTCATCCAGATTTATATATTCTTGACAAGGCCTAACCAAAACTTAATTTAGAATATCTAAATGCTTTCATTTGCAAACAAATGCTTTCATTTTGCAAACAAATTTCGCTTCAAATTGCGTTAGTTATTGAGCAAATAGAACGGTTTGGGCTACGCCTAAGCAATTATTGATTAACCCTCGTATTGGAAATATTACAAAGTGTTTCCCTCTTATCCAAAATTGTCAAAATGAATGCCAAAAACGAACAAAAAAAGTATATTCTGGGCGAAAGGAAATAACACGTCTGTGTGGTACTTACAAGCCCAGAAGAGCTCGTTGACCAAGCTTCTCTTCTAATACTGTTATGCGTGTTAGATTTTTAGACAGTGTTGGAAGGGACACGGCACAACCCTTGCATTTTTTCTGATCTTTATCACAGAGCTCTTTTTAGAAGCGTTTTCATGGGAAATTATTTGTTACTGGAGGAAAAATTGCCATTTGAAAAAAAAAATTATTTCGAACTTTGGACCAACGCACTAACCATTAAGTTACTGCACGCAATGACTTAAGTAAGAAAAAATCCAAAATTTCGTATTATTTGTTTAAGTATGTGATTGTGAACTTTTCAAGTCACCTAGTAAACGTTGTAGGTGAGATCCAGTATAATACAAAACCCTGTTTCAGTAGTTTTTAACACTCTCAAATTTTAGATTTACCGTTATTATTCTATTTTCGAGTTACTTACGTAACTGATTTAACAATCAGTAACTTCTTAATTTATCAACCTATTGCCAATTTTTGAAAACAGGAAAACTGGGCCTGTCGCAAATAATTTTTTTTCATCGTTTGGATGAGGTATTTGACAACAAGATTTAAAATTGCCATCATTTTTAGATTCTATTAGCTCATTTATAAATAAAAAATTAATCGAAAATGGTTTAATTCATAGGAGAGGTGTCTGATGAGCCAATCTTGATAAGTTTTTATATGAAAACTAATTTTTGTCGAATTATAGCAAAATCGTATGACGTTTATATGGGAAGGTGATAGCTGGTATTGTATATTAAAATTCGTATTGTGGTTTAGCTATCATTGAAAATCACGGCAAAACATCGAGTTCAGCAAGAGTTTCCAGAAATTGGCATCCCTAGCACATAGAGTTTATGTGTATGCGTTTGATTGTAGATAGAGGAGGGTATATGAAGTGATGAGGCAGGAGATATTCAGAGAAGACATTGTTAAGTGAAGCCCCATAAATAATGTTTAATCGATGTTTGCTCTTCGGTTTATTGCATTTATGGCGTTTTTAATGAGCACCTCGTTCCGTGCAACATTTTAAGTTTATGCCCGTGTTGTGCAAAGCTTTTGTGTCGTCATATGTGTATGTACACACATATGTGTATGTGCTATACTTGTAGCATGAAGAAGCCAAAAGAGCGCCTCGCATACAACATAAATGAGTATCTATCTACCTACCTACCTACCTACCTTGCTATCTACCAACCTATTCAATTTTTGTCAGTGACTTTGAACTGACTATTGGGAACACCGAATACAAAGAATTAATATAGGGAAGTATATATATCGGATTGGGTGGGTTGGTGTTGCTAGTGGTGATGGTGGTGGTGGCGGTGGTGGTGCATTTTTGTCCAAAGGGGGTTGCAGAATTGACATTCATCAGCAATTAATTTTGTGCACGTCTGCAACAGTGTTGCGAAAATCCAATTGGCAACTAGCTCGTAAAATATTTATTAAGTTTATGTTATGTGTACGTATAGTGTTTGTTGCTGTACGCTATACGAGTATTACCGTAAATGTTATTTTTGCAACAACAACAAAAATCACAAGTTGAACTGTGCAGCGCATGATGATTCCAACTTCATCTCCCCAACTCTGGCATAAGTTGTCGACCGATACCGATGATGTAGGTCTCAGCTTATTGCTTGTATGTTTGTAATGCTATAATTTTAAGCGTATGTATAAATGCAAGTGTGTAGTATAAGTATAGGTATATTCGTAGATAAGCCGAAGTGGAATATCTGAATGTGATCGTAAAGCAGAAAGCGTTATTACGTTTCTCATCAAGTTTTATCGGTCATTAAAGCAAAATTCAAATATAATTTTGTCTGCCTCAAATGTGAGCATGAATTGCTGTAGACAATCTCGCATCTCAGCTAGTAGTACATAAAACATTCATACCATATACCTGGTAACATTATATGTATTCGTACACACACACACACACACACTCACACATGTATATGTAAACTTCTTCATTTGCAAGTCTTAAAAAATTATTTCGGAAGTAAATGGCATTTAAGTGAAATTAGGTTCAAAATAGTTGTCACGTTTCGACAAATTTATTTAAGTGCCATATAATCATCACAAGATCATCTAGGGAATATACGAGTAGATAAAATTATCAAAATTATGTATTTGAATTGCGGTTAAAGGGTTTTATACGTATCTCACATCTTTTTCCTTACCTACTTATTTATTGTATTAATTTGCGTTAATAAATACACATCTGTCGCACAGTGGGCAAAATAAGAGTCGATAATGGAAAGAAATATGAAAAATATCGACCAATTTATAGCATTGCTAACATAATGAGAAAGTACCTTACTTTAAAGTGTACAGTTGCAGTTACAGTTACAGAAATAGAATAAAAAATACTGGGTTCGACTATGCTTCGCTTATTATCATATCATATAGCTTGAAAATGCTTTTTTTTATTACTTAAGAGATTTGCTTTAAAATGCAAGTACGAACACACCAATATTGATGTATTTAACAGAAAAAAAAAATACTGGGCTCGACTTTGTCTTGCTTAATATCAAGTGGGACCGTTATGGATTAAATCATCGATGGAAAATGTTGTTTTAAAAATTAATTAAGAGATTTGCTTTAAAAGAGGAGTACGAACACGTCTATATTGATGTTTGTAACAGAAAAAAAATACTGGGTTCGACTTTGTTAACCAAATTATAAAATTTGGACTGTTTATGGATATATGTGGCACAATGTTGGTTCAAATGATTTCCTTCTGGAGATTTTAGTATCAAAAATGCACTACGGTCTGTCCAATCTCCAATCACGGAAAAATTTCGGCAAATTATATAAACACGTGATATCACGGAGGAGCTAGACATTGCTTGGAAAATTTGTTCAAATCATTTGCATAAGCCCATGCTACAGAAACTGTGTCACAAAAAATTTACTCGACCTCATTTGTGAAAGCAATAATTGACTGAAGAGATTGAAAAATAGACAACTTCTGAAACAAGTGATCACCGGTGATGAGTAATGGATCACGTACGGTAATGTGCAGCGAAAAAGTTCATGGAAAAGACGATTAGATACGCTGTAAACAATCGCAAAGCCAGTATTAACGAATAACAAGGTAATGTCCTATTGTTGGGAAGAATGGAAGAGAATCATTATTTACGAGCCTGGCCAAACGATCGATTCGGAACTCTAACGTGACCAACAAATGAACTGAGTGAAATAATCAAGCAAGTTTTGGACCAGAATGTACGAAATCGTGAGGTGTTATCTTTCGTAACCCTGGCAAAACTGCAAAAGTTTGATTGAGCACTTTTGGCCCATCCACTATACAGCCCTGATTTTGCATATTCATATTTGCATCTATGCCGATCATTTAAAAAGTCCCTACGGTGCAACAGTTGTAGTCTAAAAATGGCTCCGTGAATCACTTGTCGGAATTCTTTAACGAGATCCCATAGAAGTTCTTTGAAGGTGGAATAATAGCTCTATCCAGAATATGATGAAAAATGATCGCCAACAATGGCCAGTATTTTGATTAATTCTGTTTAACGAAAGTAATAAAAATAAAAAACTCAATTTACTGAAAAAATACTGCATTACTTTTTACTTGACCTAATACGTTATGAGGATATTAATACATAATCAGTTGGTTCAATCAGTGAATCCCTGTTCCAAATTACACATTTTAGAGAAATACAAATTAATTAATTAATATATAAGATGATCGCTGTGAATATTGCTGTAAAAAATAAAAAATGTGAATATAAAGAACGAGTTTTTTGCAAATTAAATTTCAATTTCATAAATCTTGTTACAAGAAGTTGAATATATTTTAATAAAATGCAAACAAACTACAAAACCGGTAGATAATTTGGGATTTTCAATTCATTTCAAACAAAAAGAAAACAAATAAATCACATCTCGCAATAATATTTTTGACGGTTTTTTGAAATTTCGTGTGTTTTGTTGTATTGTATTAAGCTGGATTGTACATATTAGTTAGCTTGAATTCTTATTTTCAAGATTCAAAATGATCAAGTAAGTCATTTTGCTATTTTTACAAATACAGACACAAATGAAGAGTCGCAATTAGAATTACTGTAAGAATTTTAATTTCTTAAACCAACAAAGTACTGAACTAATAAATTGTCTATGAAATTCCAAGGTTTTCATTAACGAAAAGTACACTTGTTATCCACTGTATGTGTGTGTGCTGTGCAACTATCTATCCGGTAGCCCAATACAGGTAGAACTTATGCATTACTATTAGCTACTAGTAAAGTGTTCAAAAGAAGAAAACACACAAAAAGCACCATCAATAAGAAACAATTATGGCATTAATCTTTGAAAATTATTATCTCTGTTGTGGTTTTGCAAATTATATTACCCTTCTTGGCGCTTATACGAATATATACACGCACACTCACACACACACAGACAGACATATTATAAAACACATTTAATTGATAAACGCCTGGGATGTGCCTCTTGTTGCACTTTTCTTGTGAAATAATTGAGAGGAAAAGCAACGAAAACAATGGACTCTGCAGCCACCTGGTGTATGGCATTGTTCAAATATACAAAAAAAAAAATAACAAATTATATGAAATGAAAAGGAGAAAATTATAAACAATTACACATCCACACTTACACACACTTACACACAATAAACAGTACTACTACTGTACGTAGCCTCCTCCTTCAGCACCAATGTACATATGTACTCGTACATTACAAGTACACAAGTATGAAATGCGCAAGTATAGTTGTACATGTATACATTCGAGCATGTTTATGTACGAGTATGTACATATATGTTTGTATACTTTATATAAAGTGTTTGCCATTATTACATATGTACCAAACCACGGCAACCACCATACGGTCAGTAAATCAGCCAACCAAGGAAGCAAGCTACTAGCCAAAACATACATAGAATATATATATGTAAAGGGTGTTTTTGTTTGTATTTGTAGTGTTATATTTTCCATTAGGATTTAAATATGAAAAGATCCTTTAAATCTGGCAATTCAAGTGTGTGCTAACGATATATTCAATAAAATAAGGCAATTTCAGTTGATCATTGACCCTAGTTTTTAATAATATCAACATATAATACAACATAATAATATCAACAAACAAAATTTCCACATTTTAAGATACTGTTTGATGAGCTCTACGCACTGGTGCATTTCTTCCACAATAGGCCAGCACTGTTCTGCAAGAAATTAGAAGAGAATATACGAGGGCGGTCCCAGAATTAACCAACCTAACAAAGAAAACACAACAAATTTGGGAAAATGTTTCTTTATTTCTCAACACAATCTCTATACACCTCTTCCAGCGATATTCTATAGCTTCAATATCCTGTTTATAGTATGAACAGTCTAGCTCATTAAAATAGCCATCTACCGCAGACTCGACCTCTTCATTGGTTGCAATTCTTCTACCGCTAAGCCATTTTTTTCAAATTTGGAAATAGAAAATAATCGGAAGAAGCTAAATCTGGCGAATAAGGTGCGTGCTGAAGCAATTCGAGGTTTAACTCATTGATTTTGGCCATCGCAATAGCGGACGTGTGAAGTGGTGAATCCATGGCTACGAATCGATGCAAAAACTCGGCTTTATTACTGTGCAACATCGCCAAACGCTCTATCGAAACATCTTCACTACGTTGTTTTTATTTTATTGTGAGCAAACGCGGCACCCATCTTGCACACAGTTTTTTCATCTACAAATTTTTGGTCAATATACGATGTATAGCACTTTTTAAAATGTCTGTAATTTCACCTAGCTCACGTACCTTCAGCCGGTGATAATCCAATACATTTTGTGGATTTTTTTAACCATTTATGGCGTTCCTCCATTGGTCGACCACTACAATGTTCGTATTAGTAGCTCGTACGACCTCGTTTAAAGTCTGGCGCTCAATATTTTATGGTCGTAAACGAGGGAGCAGATTCCCCCAGACTAGAATCTAGTTCGGCTTTAATATTTATTGGACTGAGACCTTTCAACTTTCAAGAGACCGCCTTTGTAAATAATTTTAAAACAAGTATTTTGGCATTTTTGTTGTATTGGTTGCGCCTTTCCTAGCAATATGCATAAAGTTTTGTATCTCACTCTACAAATCTACAAATTTCAATTTGTTCAATATTTGAGTCAACCACAGAACTGTGAATACTTAACATTAGTTAAACTCTAGCTAACTCCATAATTAACTAGCAAATGTTTAAAACTCAAAACTATGACTTTTTAAAAGAGAACACCCTTTATCTATAGATATGTATATAATAATGTAAGCGCATATGCGAACACTTATTTATATTGCATGTACTCGTGCATTCTAAACAATGAGTAATCACACCGCAGCCGGTTAAAATCCACATTGAATACAGAGTACAGCCCCCAAAAGGTCTGACACATCATCTACATTTCCTTGATCCGCTTGCTTATGCATTTTGGAGAGTCACAGGGCTCATTCAAACCTATGACCATGCAATCAAACAGAGCCAGTCAGCCAGTCAGACGGCCAGTCTCAACACTTTAGCGTAACCACAGGCTCTACCTCTACCCTCGATTATGACAGTTTGCAAGTGTTTATTTGGTTATTTATTACCATATTTTGGATTCATAAATTACACAGTAAATTACTGTGAAAGTTCTGTATAGTAGTGGTAGGCTACACACACATATATATATATATATGGACATATGTATGTATTCATATATAAATAATAGGTACGGTAGTACCTAATATAGGAGAACACGAACGAATGCACACAACACAGGAACTATTTATGAGTAGAGGTACCTTAGGTTATTTTTTCTGCATTATGATACCTTATTTGCTTTCAATGAATAATCGCTTGTATGTAAATACTCGTAGTGTATGTACTATCTACTTATGTATAAGAAAGGCATAATCTTTCCTGCCTCTATTCAAAAGGATAATCGACATCAAGCATTTGATAATATTTCCTGAAGTCAATGAATATTCTAGGTACACAGTCGTGGTGATACGTTTTTTTTTTTCGTTCAGACAACAACATTTGTTTAAAGTGATACACCTGAGAATTGAATTCTTGCCAATTGTATGTAGTGCCTATTTATGTGACTATTAATTAAATATAATATAATCCTACCATATAAAATATATAATTGGTGCTGTGAAGACATTTGAATACTTATATGTACTTATTCATATTATATTTGTATGCCTCTTGCTTAAGTTAATAATTATTTTTGCATTTCATATTACATTTGACCGCATCAAAACGATTTCGAACCAAAGTAAACCTCCAAAATTACATGTCTCACATTACTTACTACTTATTTGAATATTATTTACACATGAATATCTATTATGTATGTATGCATGCATGTATCGTAGCTTGGGTAGAATGTGACTTTTAAATGTTTGCATTCACAAATGCCCAAAATTGAGTAAATTAATGGTTTGCCCATTTGAGGGACACACTCAAACGATTTTGTTTTAAATATTCAGAAGCAAATATCAAATTGGTGTGATAACCTATTATTACAATTATATATCGTATTTGTAGGTACCTGTATATAGTAAGAGTTCATATTTGTGTAGATTTATAAATATACTATATACAAAAGATAATTTAAATGATAATCATAACATGTGGCATGAAATGAAAGTCAAGCTAAATAGAAAAGTGTAAAATCTCATTAAAAATTTCGATGACATCAACTATTGGTATTTACTTACATTACGAGTATATCGTACAATATAATTTTAAATTAATTATTTCCTTGCGAGGAGCACACTACTGATTTAATTTCTTTCCATTTCTTTCTCCCATACAAAAAAAAAAAAAAATTATAGAAGAATAGTCGCAAGACTTTAACGTAACCATATCTCAATTGCTAGAAAAGCAAAAAGTAGACAAGTCGATTTGTAGCATACCTCGTTTATACGCATGCTTCAATCGATTTAACTGAAATTGAAAATTGCTGAAAGTGAATTTTATGTAGTGCTTATCACTACGACTGTCAAGTGTTTTTATAGTTGACCCCTTAAAAAATATAAGTCCAATTCTTCAAAAATATTTTTTAAAAACCATAGAATTAATAATCATTAACATTTAAAACAACATATGGTTAGAGACAAGTGATTACATTGCATTATCAAATGTGTTGTAGAAAATACTGGTACCTAAACCATTCCGTAGGTATTATAAAGAATATAATATAAACATAAAAAGAATATAAGCATGATGGCCACACTAATCGATATGACGTTTCTAACGAAACAGCTGATTTTCATAATGCTTTGAAAATGTAATGCGTTTATACTGAGGAAATTAATATTACGTTTACGATGCACACAAGACCACAAAACACTGCCCTGCTGTATCGATAAGCTTTTTTTTAAAGAATAGAGAAGGTCATTTAAATAATTTTGCACTTCTTGTAATTTGCCATTAATTGACAATAAATATTTTCTTCAAAAGCAAATGTCAAATTAACATCATTTTAAGCAATCAGCTGATTTTCAGGGCTAATTTGAGTGTGGCATTTCTAAAAAACGAACACTCAATTTGCTCACTTATTTGCATTTATCTTAGAATTGAACATGAAAAAGGAAGAGGACGGTGAATATGTGATATTTTTTGGTAAAAACGAAATCACCATAAGATCTCTCAAATCGGTTTACAATAGTTTTTATATCAGTGATTTAAGTGGAGCCGATTATAGTCAAACTTAAGTGTCGTATGAGAGAGGTTTTTGTGTGAATGGAACAAAATTTTATTTTTTGGAATTTGCTGGTTCAGTTTATAGTGGAATAATATATTGTATAGGGAATTGGGATCACTTTTCAAGAAGCAAACCATGTCTACACCAGATGACCAGGGTAGTCATATTGGATAGATTTTGATGGCGGAAATCTGACCACGAATTCCGATTCAGCAACTCGAAATCGCTGACAACGTGACAACTCTGGTTATCTAAGGTTATAGTGGTTATAGTAGTTAGTGAAAAAAAAGATGTTTTTGGGCCCCGCATAGTATACCTAAAATTAATAATAATAAAGGAATCGACAAAATTGTTATATATTTTGAGCGATAAAAATGGAGCTGTACGACTTGAACAGCTTCACAACGGATGAAACTGAAAATGAAAGTCTATCCCATTTTTAAGGACAACTACAATGCGATTATTAATATTCCTGATTATAGACAGCTTAGTCTTTATATATTCTTATGTGCCAATGAATAATTAATGTCATTAGTTGGAGATCCGTCAAGATTGAGTTGCATGCCGCCTACGGAACGCTGTGTGGACTGGACTGCACTGATTTAGACTGTCAGAGTACTGCAGACTCGTTGAGATAATACTATGCTGTTAATAAAATTTTTATTTACCATAAAATTAGATACCGTTAGGTACGGTATACTAGTATAGCATAAAACGTATACTCCAAAATAGTCGCATAAGAATATGTAGATAAATGTAGATAATGTACAAGTAGTTAATTTGTATTCATGTAAATATAAACGTCTATAGTGATATGACCTTTGTCAGGACACAAATATATATGTAGCTGGTATTATAGTGAACAGCACTGAAGGAAGTTGATAAAAATCGCTGTGACATGTCATGTTGACAATTCATTTTATTTGCAACAAAATGTTTATTGAATTCTTCTTTTCCACAGTGTAGCTACTCGGAACAGGTCTACGACACGATACATATAAAATTGGCACAATACGTCTCATATGCATTAATTTCATTCACTTTTCTAAAAGCACATACAGAAAATGCTCGCTAATTCGCACACAAATGCACATAATTATACAAATTATATACCCTAATCCGAAAATAGGTATTCGTACAAATGATGTAATTTCTGAGAAATTTAAATTAAGCATCGAAAAATGGAAGTATTTTTGTGAAAATGAACATTCCAAATACAATATTTATAAATTAATTTCATCTCATATAATGACATTCTATACTAAATTCAAAATTAGAAGAAGCTCTCCAATTATGTCACAGTAATGAAATGGCCAAAACTGCGAGGGTTTTTTTCTTTCTCGATTAAAATGTTGCTTAGGGAAATGGCAGCGTTACATTTTTGGGCATTTTTATCATTACGATCGTGACATAGAAAGGATACGACACAAGTTTGGATAGGTCGAATGCTTAATTTCAAGATATTAGTCAAACTAAAACGATTCGGAGGCGACAAAATCACAAAACCGCTTTATATTGGATCAAGTCTTGAAATTTAGCATTCGACACTGGCAAATTTTTCAGCTGAATATATTTAAATATATATTTATGTATATTTCTATCACAAATGTCACATTTATAACTCGGAAAACATCCATAAATAATTCTGATTACAAATCAATTGCGGTTAATTACAATAAATTTTTGATCTATTTATTATATTCTTATAATATAGATGACTGAGTGGACAGAAAATTTTACACTCTTTCACTTTAAAAATATCGATACATATCGATACCATATGGATACCATATCGATACATATCGATACCATATCGAACATATCGATACATATCGATACCATATTGCTACATATTGGTACCATACCATTTGTAAGCCTTGGTTGTATAATAAATTTAATGCTAATTGCGTTCTTAGATATTCATATTATACCATTTTAAGTACGTAGTCCTATAGACGTTTCAAAATAGCGAGCATTTACTGTATACATACATATAAATATGTATGTACAATTATATTTGCGTATATGCAATGTCATCGTGCTTTTGTCTGTTTATCTGTATCTTTGTCATTGTCTTAGGCTTTTACAACATATCCACTGCACAGGTGGTCTTCAAATGCGATTAATTTATGCAAAACGAATTCAATTAACACCTTTCAACAATATTATAAAAATTGAGCGACTTGTAAGGAGTTGTGTATGTACTAATATGTA
Organism: Megamerina dolium; assembly: GCA_963854835.1. Lineage (NCBI taxonomy): Eukaryota > Metazoa > Arthropoda > Insecta > Diptera > Megamerinidae > Megamerina > Megamerina dolium. The sequence goes on from OY978528.1 coordinate 15,103,671, forward strand.
CCAGTAAAGGAGTACAAATAAAAGTATGCGAAATGCTTTCATCACCCTTGTTGCAATGATGATCATGCAACATCATATGAAAACATTCGTAAAGGGTAACGCCACATAAAGAAATATAATGTATTCAAGGATATACACGTATCGTACGTATATTATTTCAAATTCACTTGTATGATATTTTCCCCCTTTTCTTCAAAGGATACTTACTACTTACTATTTAGTTGTTGTGCTGTTTTGTTTTTATTATTGTTTTATTTTATCCGTTGTCAACCATAAATAGTGTGAACAGTAGCTGGGTTCATCATCATTGCTACTGACGACAGGTGAAACATTAAATGTATGTACGTGCAGAATTACGTTCTTTCTTCTCAATACTTCGTCATAGTTATTTATGTGACAAAATTTTACAAATAATTGGATTGACTGATCAAAGATATGTATGTTATGTTACGATAGTTTGGCATATAAACATGCATAGTACATATGTTTGTATGTACAAATAGCGGCAGGCAAGCCACAAATAAATTGCAATTTTAATTTAATTCCATTAAATGCGAATTGAAAGACAATTCCTCAACTGTATCTCCGCCGCGCATTCGATTGCGCATTCGCATGCGAATTATTTATGTATATTTGCTTGATGACATCGCTTTTTGATGTCTTCATAATATATTTATTATTACTGTAAGCAATAATCAACAGAATATAAAAATATCAATTATTTATAAGCATCATATGATATGTATGTTCATTTTGTTAATACGTACATACAAAAAAATTAGTGTATAATTGTATAGTTTTATAATTTAATTTAATTTGAATAATATGCTATTTTGCTCTAAACAACAACAAAATACAATATAATTTGAATACATAACTACACGTAAACTATTTTGCTAAACAATAACACTTAATAGATTTGAGCAGTTAATGTTTCACAAAGAAATGCAACTCTGTCTTTTTTTTTCTTCTTTTATTTATTGAATCTATTCATAAAGAATGTAACAATTTAAAAATTTTAATCTAATTTCAGAACAAGAAGCTCCTTTGTGAATACTCTTTTTTTATTGGAAGGCTGGCAGATTGTTTCTCGGAAGGCACGAAATATTACAGTTGTGGAGCAAGGTTGTTGCTAGTGAGTTTGGATAGCTTTGTAACCTTTTGTTGTATTATTACTTAGTGTTTTTAACTTCAGTTTTCACCATTTAGGTCATTGTGTATAAATTCATTCGCGCAAGATTTCTGCCATTCAGAACCGGCTAAAAAAAGTAAGTCCCTTCTAATACTGTTCAAAATCTAACACACACAACAGTAATGGAAAAGAAGCTCGGCTAAAGAACACTTAGAGGCTTATAAGTGCCACCTCTTACTTAATTAATTCATTCATTCATTCATTTCTAATATACCATCAGCTGGTGCGAGCTCTCTCGTATATGATTTCTTATTTTGTACTTTAGCCCTTTATGCCCTATCAAATGTCTGAGAAACATCGCTGAATATAGCTGAAGAGTACTCTTTGGATTCAAATGCTTTTCGTTTCTCATTGGTTGGTTCAGTTGACTTGCTCGATCGTCTCATGTTTTTCGCAAAATCCAAATTGGTGCTGAGAAATTATATCATGTACTACAAGATGAGGTCTGAGTTTTGCTAACAGCAGCTTTTCAAATTATTTTGAAAGAGATTGAAGCAAGCAAAATATTGAATGAAATTTATATACATTTAACCAAAGTTTATGATTTTATAGAAATCAACATCACATATATTTCGCACCGTCTTGTTGACCCACATGTCAGCCACGTCCAGCTCTTCCATTTTGGGCAAAAAAAAAAGTTTGTAATCATCGCACGGTAGCACACGCCATTCACAGTAACGTTCCTGCCTTTGTCGTCTTTGAAAAAGTACGGTCCAATGATGCCACCGACCCATAATCCACACCATACAGTGCATTTTTCGGGATGCATTGGCAGTTCTTGCAATTCTTGTGGCTGCTCTTCACACCAAATACAGCAATTCTGATTGTACACTTATTCCTTCAACCCGAAATGAGCTTCGGCGCTGAACGCAATTTTCCGATAAAAAAGTGGATCTGTCTTCGTTAACTGATCATGAATTTTGGTAATAAAATTCAATAATTTGCAAGGGTTGTTCGTATGTAAGTCGATTCATGGTTAAATTATAGACCAAACTGAACTGAAAAATAGTGTTGCCAAAAAGAAAGTTGCTAAAATATCACCCTGTACATATAATTGCTTAAAGCGACCTTCACCGATGAATTTCTTCAGAAATTCCTTTTTTTTCTTTGTAATTCAAAATCAAAGTAAAAATAAGTGTGCTCATTAACTTCTCACTTCTGCTATTTAGCTCATCTGGTAGGTAAGTGTTAATTTTGATAATTTAGCCATATGAGAACTTCCAGATTCTACAACTAGGACTTTCGCGATCAGTAATTTATCATATATTTGATATTAACCTAACAAATACCAAGGTCTCTTTCAATCTTATTATGTTCGTTAAATTTAATTTTAATATTATATTTATATGACTTCCAATGTTGCACCTAGATTGCACCTAAGAAAATTCAAATTATTGTTTTTCTCTCGTAATTGGTGAAAAGCCTGCTGTGGATTATGCTTACATATCATCACTTATCGTCACATATCGAAACGGTCTTTTGAAATGTTTTTGTTTTTTATTGATACTAGCCTGGTCTGATCATTAAGCTTAACATTTTTTTGTAGGTATACCTGAGCTTAACTTATCTTTCGTTGACAATGTTTCTCTAATCGGGTTAACACAACGATACTCGGCAATTAGGAAAGTTAACATAAACGCAAATGATAATTAATTTTTTTTTTATATAAAATAAATAGTAAATCTATACATACATATTACCAGATACATACATTTACATATGCGCCTTGGTATTAAATATACGATTATATACTTCCACTTATTTTCGAAAAGCATATCCCATCAAATGGACCGTAAAATTATTTAGGTACCATTATGACATAGCATTGAAAATCGAAACTCATTTTTAGCTCTAAATCTATCCTAATTGGATTAAGTTGATTCAATGCAAATGCAACCTTTTACGATAGAAGAATCATCATGCTTTGTCAATATCATCTAATGCCCTTTTATGTGTGTATGTGAGTGTAGTCAGAAAGTCACCATATACCTAATTTTGAGTTTGTCATTCAACATAAGCATGTTAATCTGTTGACGAAACTTTTCTCTCTGGCACCACTAATATGTTTGCATGTAGGTACTATTAAAACGATACCCATGGGAAAAGTCGATTTTGAGATTATGAATTTCATTTCATATGTATTAATGTATATAAGAATAAGAATACTAAGAAAAAGTTTGCAGATCCTTTTATAAACACACACACATACACACACACATATATATGTATATATGTATACACATAGATACCATATATACATATATACTAGAGTACGTTAAAGCGTTAAAGTAGCTTTTTATCAAAATAAACAGCCTTACGATTACTTACGTTTCCATTAATTATTCAAATCGCTTGTTGAATCAACATAGCGCATAAATTGTACGATATACTAGTCTATTAATTCATAAATGAAATAAATTATATGATTACTTATCGTTTAAGACTTATCGTTTTTTATGTTAACATGCAACTATTGTTTCATTGTCAGCATCATGTGCAATTTGTATGTAAATTTATTTATTAATTCAACATATTCTGGTGAATTGAAGGTAACCAGGCAGGATCCATATTTTACTTCCTAGTGAAAGTGAAATGAAATTGCTGCAAATTAGTCTTTGAATATTCCACTTTTCACCTTTTTATGCTTTCATTACACTTATTTTTAGAAATGAAGCCCGTATTTAAATGTAGGTAGAGGACACACTTAGACCAGAAAGGCCCATTGTGATACCACCGAGCTTCTCTTCCATTACTGTTGTGCCTATTAAATTTGGACAGCATTAGAAGGGACTTACTGACATCACTTTAACTTAGTTTTCTCATAGAGCTCTTTTAAGAAGCATTTTTGACTAATTGTTACTGCCGAAAAAATTGCCATTTCTTGCCAGCAGGTGGGTACCGTTCGAAAGAAAAATCTTTTTGATTTTACATTTTGTTATGCTTCAACCGGGGAACAAGGCCAACGCACTAACCACTGAGCTACGGCACCCACAATGTAACAAATATTAAAAAAACGAAAGAATATTTGTTTAATTAAAAAAAAAAAAAAATTTTATTTACAAATCTTGGCCTAGAGCTCAAAGGATCCACACAATGTTTAAAATTACATTTGCAAAGAGAATACTTTTTTTTTAAGTTGTATAATTTAAGAATTTTCAGTTAAATCTTGACCCATGGCTACGTGAAAAAAATCCTTTGTCCAAAAATTTTATAATGGTCAAATTACCCTAGATCAGTTACGGTCTACTACGCTGCATCAAAATTATTAATATCACCGCGAAGCAATATTAAATTTTTGCTTGTCGACTTCAGTGTCAGAGTGGTTAAGGGTAGTAACTTTGCTCCAACAGTCGGAAATCTCCATGACAAGCATTGAACGATACCAATTCCAAGAATGGACGGGTCTACATCCCGGAAGTACTTAATCATGTCGCCGACCAAGGTCCATTAAACTCAGCAGCATTTCAGTATTCTTGCTGCTACAATGACAACAACAAGCAATCGGCTTCGTCACAACATGAAATATGGTCATTAGCAAAGCCAGATATTAACACCTTGATATCCATAAGGGTACTTGGCTGTATACAGATTACTTACTTACTTACTTATGTGACCATAACAACCGAGTATCGATTTAGGCCGAAAAAAAACAGGCTTCGCCAGCCATCTCTGTTCTTCGCTAGCTGGCGCCAGTTAGAAATTCCAAGCTCCGTCAGGTTCTCCAGTACTTGGTCTTTCCACGGGAGGTTAGGTCTTCCTCTTCTGCGTCGTCCTCCAGCGGGTTCCGAATATAACACCTTCCTAGCTGGAGCGTGTTCTTCCATTCGCTTGACATGACCTAGCCAGCGCAGCCGCTGGATTTTGATACGCTTTACTATGTCAATATCGGCATACAGCTCGTACAGCTCATGGTTGTACCTTATTCGGTACTCGCCACCAACGCAAATAGGTCCAAAGATCTTCCGTAGGACTTTTCTCTCGAAAACTCCAAGCATTCGCTCAACCGAAGTGGAAATTGTCCAGGCTTCATCGCCATTTGTTAGGACAGGCATGATGAGAGACTTGTAGAGTGTAGTTTCCGTTCTTCAAGAGAGGGCCCGACTTCTCAATTGCTTACTTAGCCCAAAGTAGCACCTGTTTGCAAGAGTTATCCTACTCATGATCTCCAGGCTGACGTCATTACTGCTGTTAATGCTGGTTCCAAGATAGACAAAGTCCCTTACTACTTCAAAAGCGTAGTTGTCAACATTGACGTGCTGTCCAAGACGCCGGGTTTGTTGACACTAGGTACTTCGTCTTGCCCTCGTTCACCATAAGATCCATTCGACGCGACTCTCTTTCTAACTCTGAGAATGCTGCACTGACTGCTCGCATGTTCATGCCGATTATGTCAATATCGTCGGCATGCGCCAACAGCATGACACTTTTGTTGAAGATAGTGCCATTATGTCGTAGATCAGCAGCTCGTATTATTTTCTCCATAATAAGATTGAAGAAGTCGAACGATAACGAATCACCCATTATTGCATTAAAAATCCGAAATTGATCAGTAGGATTGTCGGAAGACATGCTTCCAGTACATTGGAGGCAAAATCAATCCGTTGTGCCAACATCGACTTAAATCGATGACTTTTTGTAGACAAGTTGTGCTGCCGTTTGTGTGTTGAAGAAAAAATCTGAAAGGCATGAGTGTGACAAGACCAGAAGCCAGGAGCCTCACTTTGTCGCGACTACAGAGGTAATATGAAGTGCACTGAGTTTGTGGAGGAAGCACTTTTTTCAATACATCTCAAGTGCGGATGGTGGGGTTGATAACAAAATGTTAAAATAACATAACACTGCATAACACCCATTATGTAGTGAAGATCTCTATATTTCACAACAGTTAGAAACGAACGAGCTTTCAAACAGCTTGATATAGTAAATAATTAATATGAAAAACAAAGAAGATCTATGTGCGGGTCAGGTAGCTAGTTGATTTGTGAAACTACAACAAACCTTTTTTCTTATTTTCCTTCTGTTTTCTTTATTTCAAAAGAAACCGGGGTACATTATTAAAAATTATTGCCAATCTGGTAGCGTATAACAATCAGACTGAAAATTCTAAATTTTCCCGCCCAATCCGTAACGTCTAGTCACGTTAGTTTAGATTCAACATAGGTCAGGCGCATAAGGTATACGTAACGCCATTAGAGTATAGTGCTCTATGTACCATGAGTTTTGAAAAATTATTGATATGTTGCCTTTTTCTAAAGTTTGCCACAACATACAACTTGCATATCATTTGAATGCATTCCATTACGTGGGAACTGAATTAGAATTGATCATGAATGAGTATAAAATAAAATAAACTTTATGCTCCAACCTCTAATAAGGGCCAGAGAGCATCAGAACAAGAAGAAGAAGAAGTAGAAAAATAATAATAATGAAATTAGTAAAAGAACAAAAGTGATTTATTACCGATACTATGGTATGGTATTACTAAAAAGCAATAGAACGAACGACAATGAAATGAACATTTAAGTATTCTACATACCTACCTACTAGTATAGTAAGGTAGTAATCTGTTACGAGTAAGTAGATATATATGAGTAGTAAATTTAAATGTGAATCATTTGAAATAAAAACGAAATTTCAATCATGAATAAATGGAAACCAAATTAATGCGTCAACATCATCACCTAATTGACCTAAAGAAAGCAAATACACGTACAATAACGATAACAACAGATGGTCTTGCTGCCTGTTTGGCATTTATTTGCTTATGGCACGAATACTCGCACATACGTTTACCTTTTGAGACAGTTGAGGTTGATGCAGCGCAGCACAGTGAATGAGTGAAGTCCGAACATGACGCACATATACATATACCTATACATATGTATCATGTACTATACGATTTGTATGCACATTCATATAGACAGATACATAATATGTATAGCAACAATCTGAAGTCCCATGCGTTAAGCCGTTCGTGAAATTCAATTTAAATATTTTCATCTGACGATGTCTCATAATGCATACAATATGTCTCTATAAGATTTCAGTGGCTTCATCGATTCTTATCACCCCATAAATACTTTTCGTTTGATTATTTCTTGTTTCCTTTATTATTTGCTCGTTGGATCGTTCGATTGGATCGTTCGTTTGGTTCATTGCATGCCGTCGCTGTAGCCGCAGCCGCCGCCGCCACCTTCAATCACCTTAATTCTGTTGTGCGTTGTTGTCGTCATCGTTATAGTGCACCGCGTGTTAGTGGTTAGTTGCTTTGCTTTTATTTCTCACTTAATTTATGTCTTTATTTAGTGAAGATTTCGTTTCCTAATTTATTATGATATTTGTTGGACAAACGGTCCAGCGCGTATGTTGTAGGAAATGTTAATGATGTTGCTGTGTCCACACCTTATTTCTGTGGCGGCCAATATATACCCTATACCTTACTGCCTACATACCAACAAACATACACATGCGATGTCATTTGTGCACACCGCGGGCCAACTCACCTGTGCTAGCCAACGCTCAATGTTGATGTGACAATGTGACGATGACGGTGACGGTGACGGCGTCGTTGATGTGTCTTTGATATGCATTAAAAAGAGCGTGAAGGTATCCAAATTTATCTGCTATCTTTTGATAATGCTCATCGAACAAAGTGAATTAAATTGGAGTCGAAAACACCACATCTTCATTGAAATGCAGACACGTTTATTTGCCGAACATACGTAGTAAATGACCTGAAAGCGCGATAACCTAAAACCCCTAACAAGCGAACATATTATTGTACATCTTAATTGTTATTTGTTTTAATTTGAATATTTTTTTTTTTTGTTTTGTTTTATTTTTGTATTCTCTCTATCTCGCTCTTATATGTGCTTTATGTGTTTCTTAAACATAACACCGTAGCTAATTTGAAGTGTTGACTGCAATTCAATTTCCATACAATTCTGTTTATTCTATGTATTAATTCTGTAGTATAGTAGTAGGTTTTTGGGTATACGTAAGAAAAAAGTCATTGTTATAAAATCTCCTTTGCATATAACTACATAGATTACCTGACATATATGCAATTCCATGCATTCATGATTGCATTTGGTAGAAATAGTTAAATCATTAAATAATGTAATATACATAAAACAGACTGTCAACCTTTCAGTAGGGATTGTTGTGTCATGTTAATGCGTTTTTAATATACTTGTATTGGACACTAGCCGCTCCTGCGGCTTTCTTTTATCAACCCAAGAGGACTTAATAATGTCAACTTTGAAAGTGTAAACTCTTTTGTTGTTGTTGTCGTTTTTTGCGCGATTTAACAATCAATTGAATTTCATGAATACTGCTTTTGACAGTAGAATGCCCTTTAATGTTAAGAAATATGTTAAATTGAATGTTGAATTCACATACATAATGTGCACAATCGAGTTGTCACCTTTATGCGTTATGCGTCGCCGTTATACGACGACGGTAATACGATCACAGATTACGGCACTTTTAAATTATTTTTTTTTAACGATATTCTTATTCAATCACATATGCATTTTTCCTATATTTAGTACTTTTTAGTACTCTTTGCATTTGACGTGTATTATTTGCGTTATTTTTAATGTTTAAAATTACGAAAATGGTAAATGATAATATTTGTTTGAAAAACAAAGAAAACTTACAAGTATTGGGTTGGGAATTAGTTGCTGATATTGATATTTTCATACATAAATTGACCCCAAAGTACCACCTTCAAACAAAAATGTGTGCAATTTGTTTCGTAAGCAAGGAAAATGTGACAGATAATCAATGTCAGAAAGAAAAAATCATAACATTGACAACAGGTATCAAAAATATCTGTGTGTATAGTCAGAAATATCCATATGTGAAATCGGCACTTACTTGGTTGCCAACCCAATAGTTAGCTGTAGTATTGGCAGACGCAAAAACACGCAGGTAACGCCTTCTATCGGAAAGAAAACAAATTAAATAGCTAACTGGCGTCATACTTTTTATTTATGGGTAGGACAAATCAAAGCAGGACTCTGATGGCAATTGGTGGATTAAACGTCTTATCCAGCAGCTAAATATTATTATACTTATTTGGGGTTACTGAAATCAAATCCACAGTTGGTTTAATACGGTCTGTTCGATAAAAAAAATTTTATCATTCAAATGCCCAGAATATATCTTCAATATGTTTTCTAAATATGCTTACCCGCTTTTTACGCCGCTCAAAAGAGTTCCAATACAAAATTCTTACTTAGTTACTTACTTATGTGGCCATTGCAACCGAAAATCGATTTCGGTCGAATCTAGCATGCTTCGCCAGCCAGCCCTTTCCTTCACGCCAGTTAGAAATTCCAAGCGCTGACAAGTTCTCCAGTACTTGATCTTTCAACCGGAGGTTAGGTCTTCCTTTTCTGCGTCGTCCACCAGTGGGTTCCGAATATAAGAGCTACTTAGCCCGGAACATGTTGTTTCATTCGCCCAACATGACCTAACCAGCGCAGCCGCTGAATTTTATGGCGCTTTACTTTGTAGGTGACGGTATACAGCTCATGTTTTTACCTTATACGATACTCGCCACCAACGCAAATAGGTCCAAAGATCTTGCGTAGGACTTTTCTCTCGAAAACTCCGAGCATTCTCATTCAGAAAATGCAGGTTTTTTTTATAAAAATCGGTACCATCACTTGCAGAGGGCCCTTAAAGGCTTACATAATTAATTTAATGTACTCAATATTTTCGTGGCAACTTGTTTTCTCTCTATCTTTACTCTTTAGAGAAGCTACACTAGCAAAATGAACATTATACACGTGAACATCGACATATAAGACCATATTACCCAGGAATCGGCAATATAGTGATGAAATCTATGATCGTAGACTATTAATTTTTCTGTCTCAACTATTTCCCCACATGTGCTTACCCTCCAAGTCCACTCTCTAGGGGGACTCACTTAAAGAATTGTTATTAAAACCACTTTTGACCCTTGTAACCCACAAAAATATAACACACAAAAATATCACAAGCAAATGTGTAAAATAATTTTTGTTTTGGATAGAAAATTTGTGGTACTTCAAATAAAAAAAAAATCCACCAAGTCCCCAGTTCCGATCAGGGACAAACGCGGTGTTGTAAAATTCTGCGTTGGATAACAAAACGAGTTTCAAGTAAAAAGTCGATCTACCTAGTCCCTTCAGGGCTCCGCAATGACATTGAACTGCCCGGAAAGAAAATTGTGATGAAGAAAATTGGAGAAATTTTGAGAAAATTATAAATTCATCGTCAATCAAAAAAATGTCAAATGACCATGGCTTCACATCATCTCATAATTCTGGGCCAAATATCCCACTAATTTTCACAAATTCAATGCGGATGGGTTGGAATTAAAAAATCTTTCTAAATCATATTGTTTTATTTATTTCATGCTTTTAACATTTACCTATCGTATAACTCGTTCCAAGTACACAAGTGTCGTATAATAGACACTAACAGATCGATCGATCCACTGCGACCTACTGTTCGCTAGTTAAAGCGAATAACAAAAGCAGCAGCAGCAGCAACAGCAGCAGCTAATTAAGTAATCTGTCAAATGTACGACCTCGCAAAACATTTTTGTCAATTTTTAATAATTGAATAATCACGGTAGCTAACTTAATTAAGAAGCATTACAATACAACTAATTTACCATGCGCCAACCTCTTGGCTACCTTTCTCTCTATTCACTCGTAATGTGCTCTTTGTTATTATGTATGTATAGTATGTATTAAACGCAATTTATCAAATGCAAATTATGAACGAATACAATACAAAACTAAAAACTTTCTAAACTTCTTTTTTAGTCATTTTTTGTTTTTTGTTGTATTATTTTGAATGAGCATCAAACAGTTGGTTATTAAAAAATCATGTTTTCTTAGTTCTACATACGCTCAATACTCATATGCATGTATTAACAACTTGATATTTGTGCAACGAAATCACAGAGAATAGTTTGTTAATGAACCCGACAGTTCATCGTTATCAACACCTCATTACTCTTCTGATCACTCATTGTTGTTGTGTTGTGTTGTGCTATGTTGTGTTGCGTTGTCGTTATCGGTCTCGATGGTGCTGCTGCTGTTGCCGTTGCTGTTAATGGAAACATCAATAGAAATTAAGTAAACGTAAATTTAAATGGTGAATAATTTGTTGTCGTCAGAGGACAGAGTCAAGATTAACAATTTCTCATAAGCATTCACGCATTGACAGCAATTATTAAAACAATGAAATTACCGACGGTAGGTAGGTAATATTTAGGTAGGTAGATGTGTGTGTGTGTGTGTTACCACAACGCTCAAAATGATCATAAATATGTTGGTATTTACATATGTAAGCACCTATCTCTATAGATTTTTTTTTTTTTTGTCGTTCTCAGCCAATACCACAGTAAGCTTACTAGAGACCCCGAAGGAAGGGATGAAGAGCGCGGCGGAGACACCCAACAAACAGGCAGACAAAAAACGCATTTGTCTTATCTCACATTTCCTAATGAGATGACAAGAGACAATACTATAAGTATTTCTCGCTAATAACTCGTAGATGCGGTCACATCATCATTCCAGTAGAGACAAATATAAATGAATATCTTTAATCACCTCGCATTAACAATTAAACACCAGAGCTCCCAATCAACTGAATAAATCAATTAAGATTGCTAACGACACTACAAACTATTGAAAGTTAATAAACGAAAACAAAACCAGCAAATGCTACCGTGGCTCTTAGGAAATTCTTATACGGTATGGATACAAAATCAATAATGAATTGTTTGAAAACAAAATCAAAGGAGTCAAAAAGTCATTTTTTTGGAAAATTAGAACCCTGATTCCAAATTTTTAACAAGGAAATAGAGGCTCTAAGCTAGCCTAATACATATAATATTTAGAGACGACATTCTATAGGAATCTTAATTGGAAGACCAGCGCGGAAAGTACCAATTATCATTATTGAATCCTTCAAAGAACAAAATGAATGTGAATGCAAAAAATATATTAGCATGATACTATAAATTGGTATAATAAATATTCTTCTGGGAATCCTAAAATTAAGGTTTACATAGACGATTACTGGGCAAAGTTGAAAGCTATAAGGAATATACGCGAATACTAGATTGTCCTCTGCCTCCAATGCGTTTTTTACAGAACAGTCTGCATTACTATTGTTATCGATCACCAATCTGTGATTAAAATGGATGTGCTCTGGGCCGGATGGGTGGCTAAGTAAGCTCATTGGAATATTTGTATTTCAAATGTGATTTCAAGTTAAAATTCCCTCCTATGTCGGCACTCATATGAGGGGAGCTTTGTAATAGAATATCACATCTTCATATTTACAGATGAGTCTACAATATATCGACCTATACGGTTACACTATGCAACAATTTCAGGGTTACTGTCTGGGGGTGGAATAATTCCAAATCAGGACGAAAGACCTAGACCCATATAATAAAACTTCCAAAACTTTTTGCATTCTCAGGCCAAACTTCTTTTTTCTTATGGCTATATTAAATTTGCAATTTTTTGACTGACTGCTTTTAGAATAAATGGGGAAAAATGGGTTAAGCTTCATAAATAAAAAATAAAAAATAAATATGTGGCACTTAAAGCCCCAAAGAGCTCATTGGCCGAGCTTCTCCTCCATTACTGTTGTGCGTCTTAAATTTGGACAGTATTAGAAGGGACCTACTTATTTTAACCGGTTCCGAACGGCAGAACACTTGTGACATCACTTTTTCTGAGCTTTGTCACAGAGTTCTTTTAGAAGCTTTTTCATGGCAATTTGTTACTGTCGGAAGAATTGCCAATTGCTTGCCGACAGGTGGGTACCATTCGAAAGAAAAATCTTATCGATATTAAATTTGTTATGCATCAGCCGGGGATTGAACCACGACCTCTACAGATCAGAAGGCGAACACACTAACCACTGAGCTACGACACCCACTTCATTAAGCTTCATAGCGGATTAAAATACGTAGTTTGGACATATACAATAACATTTGATGGGGATTAATTTTGTAGAATATTTTAATCCACCATCTCTCTCACGAAAGGGTCCTCTTTTTTGAAAAGTCTAAATAAAATGACATCTAGAAGGTCGCTAGAGGGTTAAAATGTGCCAGAAAATTATTCGCCGGAAAATTTCACTGGGGGTATTCTCATACAAAATTTTTATACAAAGAACGTAAAAGTCCACAGAAAATAAGAACCCAATAAAACCCCTTGAAATATGCTCCTTTTTTATGCGTTATTTTATAATTTTGTTCATAAATATAACTGTAGCTCTTTTCGTGGGTAATGTTTCGGCGTATCACAATCATTGCTATCATCAGAATCTGAGTCATAAATGATGTCCACATGTGACTCCACTGCTGATTCTTGAGTTCTTTGGGCAGTTGAAGAGGTGACGTGTGTCATATGTGGGATGCCGTCGTATTCCTGGCAGTTGTCTTAGATTTCAGAATTGATGCAGAATTTTCAATAACTTCATGGCACAGTTATTGAAGATTCTGCACCATCCACCAACGTAGTTCTCGTTTCTCGTACCAGATAACGCCTGTGTCAGATAAAAACAGGAGGCAACATTTAAGCACAACGTTTGAAGGGAGTTTCGGTTTGCCAGTGAACATCTTGTAGTTCATTTTTGTAAGACGATGCGTTAAGTGGCTTGTTTCTTTGGTATAAGGCGATTTCTTCATGGATGCTCAGGAGATTTTTCTGTGGTAGCTTTTGCGTCACGATGAAAATGGCTAAGCTGATGAGAAGAAATTGTTAGTCAACTTCGTTAGATTAGCATTTGTTAGTTCTTTACTAGGGTCCGTAGCAATGTTGCCAGACTTACAGCAGAAGAGTCATCGATGACTTATTGAATGACTTTTCGTTGAGGCATTTTCTACTGGGTTACTTCATACAGTTAAACGTAAATAGGTACACATATATAGAATATGAATGCACATACTGGTTGTTAAGTACTTGTAGCAACAAAAATTTATTTTGGCGACTAGTTTTACTTGTTTACGTATATTATTGTATTCTGATTGCATACAAATACATCGTACATTCAGTTTGTATGAGTGACTGCATGCTTATACAGTATAAATTGGTTTCTATTCGATTTATTATGGCGGCAACGGAAATGTACATAAATAGGAATGATGATGACGATGATGATGATGTATTTTGTGATCTTTTTTATTTATCATAATATTACCATGTAGGTACCTAACATAAGTGATAATGCTCACTTTTGCAGCAAAGTTGCTACAAAAATGTATGATATTATCAAATATTGTATGTATTTAGTTAAATAATTTTCAAATTAAACATTTAAAATGACATAAATTTTAAATTTTAATCGTATCGAAACGAAACGAAACTCAATAAAACAAAACTATCGTATATATGTATATGAAAACAAACGAAGAACTGCAAAAGAGCGAAAAATAATAAATTTAATGTTTAACTTTTAATTTAAGCAGCGTATATAAATTTAATCAATTGTTGTTAAATAGCCAAATTTATTTAAATAAACTGACAATAAAAATAGCAAAATAACGACAAGTAACGACCGAAATGTAAACACAGCAACGATAAAATCGACATCTTAATTATAGTTCAAATGATATTGAATTAAATACAAACAAGAACAACAACAACAACAACAAACCGAAGCTGAGATGAAAATAGAATAAAAATGGAAAAAAATTTAAATTCAAATAAAATAAAATCCGTAAAATACAAACGAACAAACGAGCTATGTATACACTATGCTCAATATGGTCAAGTCGAAAACTCATAAATCAATGTAAATTATGGTGTTAACAAAAGGCAGTCTCTGGCAGGCGAAAGGGCGCTCGCAATCGCACTCGTACTCGCGCGCGGTCTGATCTGATATCAAACCGTGTGTGTGTGTGTGTGTGTGTGTGTGTGTGTATGTATTTGTGTATTTGAATTAATTTTTAATTTGAACTCCTATAACCAGCCACTTTGATATTCAAATTTGAATCAGTTTGATTGTTGTCTTTTTTTGTTTTTTTTTTTGTCTTTTACATATTTAATCTATCTATAAAATCTAATATTGAAATTGATTTTTCGAATATTTTTGATTTTTATTTAGTTTCTTGTTGTTGTTATTGTTGTTGTTGTTCTTCATCAATGGGTCACATTTCTTTAGTCCCAATTTAGTTGCTTAGTAGCTTAATGGACAGTCACCCGACGGAATTCACTTTCAAAGGGAGTTAGGCTTGGAAGTAAGGGTGCCAGATACTGGGAATTCTTTTACACTTTAGCATATGTCAAAATCATAGTGCCATTTGCCATTATTAGATTTGTGTATACTCGTATCTATTAATATTTTATTATTACTCATTGAGGTTATTCATTGCACTGCGACCTAAAAGATCTATTGTGCTCCTATTGCACAACTAAAATAATTATAGACTATTTATAAATCTTATAATTGCTGTGGGCTTGATTTTACCTATGTGGTTTGGAGTCAAGATTCCATTACCTAGGTATCCAGTCTACGTAACTAGTCTAGGTCTCCTCATGACAGAGTCGGTAGGTATCATGTTTCTACCATGCCTATTCTTTTCATATGGCAATTGAGTCTACAGTGCCCAGTGAGCAGCTCTGTGTAGAGTTTTATGTCATTTCTGCTGAGGTTAAGAACAACGTCTACCATAACATGTGCGGGATCAATAAGTCCCTTCGACTACCGCATGCCCGTTTCGGTTCTCCAGTAGTCGAGTAGATTCCGTTTCTCCCTTTCACATATCAAGTTGTTTATGAAACTGTTTATGAAACTGTTTGTAACCCCGCAGAAGGGCTCTGGTGCTGAAATTTAGGATTTTTATCACTTTAGAGGTTGAAAATTTTGGAAAAATATATTTGTTTCATTTTTTTACTACTTTAAGGTCGAATGTCTATTTCCATACGTTCTCTAAGGCAAACAAAAATATGAACGTGGGAAAGTGAAGGTCCAAATATATTGTTTCAACTCTGTTTTTAATAGGTCAATCTGCACTGTGCAACAATTAAATTTTTTTAGTAGGAACAGAGCGCCCATCATGTAGAAATCATGAAAGAATATGATGTGCTGATCATTTTTGTAGAATTATAATATATTTTAACTCGTTATAGCTTCTCTCTCTGCGGAATATTTGTTCCATAGAATCATAAATTTAATGCTTAGACCATAATTATTCCACATAAAACCTTGAATATATATTTTTTTTCTGTAAATCTCACATCGACTAGCGAAAATCGTCTATCAATTTTCCTCTTTCAGGATTATAACATAATTACTTTGTCACAAAAATGATGTTGGACCTTGTTGTTAATATTCCATTGTATAATCTTCCATTTCAGTTAAAATATAAAAAATTGAAAATTTTTGCATAAAAATCCATGAAAACATAGTCAAAAATTTCAAATAACATAGAATTAGATTCCCCAGAAATTTTTCGAAGATGGTGCTGCTTGCTAAAGAGATGTAATATGATAATAATATTAATTAAAATTCCTTTTTTTTGTGGAAATTTGAAATATTCTCTTTTGTTTTCATAATTTAAAATATCCTAAACATTTTTTTCAATCATGGAATAATTACCAATTGACATCTGGTAACCTTTGTCAGTACATATCTTAATTCCCTACATTAATGCAGGTCAAATTAATCGGGAATATAAACCAATTCCAAAGAATAAAGAAGAATTTAATTCTACGAATGATTTTATGTTAGGTTAGATTATTGTGGGTGCCCTCTCTCAGAGAGGACACACTTTGTCCATAAAGTCTCATTGTGATACCACCGAATTTCTCTTCCAGTACTATTACGCGTGTTAAATTTGGACATTATTAGAAGAGACCTACTTATATTAGCCAGTTTCGAATGGCAGAATACTTGTGACATCAATTTTTCTGAGCTTTGTCACAGAGCTCTGTAAGGAGCATTTTTATAATGGCCAATTATTACTGCCGGAAGAATTGTTGCCGACAGGTGGATACAGTTCGAAAGAAAAATCTGTTCGGAATTAAAGCTGTCTCAGCCTCAGGTTATTGAACCCACGAGCTACTAGTAGAAGTAGACCAAGGCACCAGGGCAGTTTCAAAATACCTCGCCATTAATACAGAATTCTCATTTTTATGGATCATTTTAGTCTTTGTGCTATAAAAGCCCTAAAAATAGTACCAGGGAGAGCAATTCAAGAGTTAAAATGTTGCGCGAATATATCTGCAGTATATTCCACAGATATTGTGAAAAAGTATTTTTCCTGTGGAGAAGGTTTAATTGAAAAAAATTTTTTTTAATATAAAACATAATTTGTTCAATCAATAACAATTTTTCTTTAGGATAAAAACCGCTCAAAATGTTGTAGATTTCATAAAATCGATAAATTTTTACAAATATTTTACAATTTAATTCATTTATAACTACAAGATCAACAAAAACTTTAGGATCATGTGACAGATGCAAATTGCCGAAAAATTCTAACCCGCTCTAATGTACATATTTATAATAATGTAAATAAAATTGAATTTCAAACATACATAGCTGTTTAGTTACTCATTCGAATGAAATGATTAAATACGCATGTGCTTATGCATTCCATGGGACATTACGAAAGGGCCTTCTTCCTAGTTTTTGTTTTTTGTTTCTTTCTTTCTTTGTTTTCGAAGTTTTTGTGAGCAAAACAATATGCTGTATATTGCCTTTAGCTCAGATAGTGGCGCTGAGAAGCGCCATATAACGCTAAAATACATTTTTACGAGTTTTTGTTATTTTGGGCTTTACTTTTTTACATTAAAATCTGCAACAATGTTTACTTACCTTACATAGTTACAGTGTTGTGACGGATACAAAACATTCTCGTTGTGAAATGTGAGTTGATTGTTTATGAATCTACAAAATCAATGATCTTGAGGAACGATACAGGTATCCCAGTGGTTATCGGACATGCATACATATGTTTGTTCGTATGTATGTGGGTATCCAATAGTATATGTGTACATGAATACTCCTTTAACACGAAATAAGAAGAATTCCATTTCGAAGATTAAATAGACCATAAACGAGCAAAATAATTTTAACTGCAGCAGCAGCAGCAGCAGCAGCACCAATATCAGCACAGTAACGTCAGCAGGCAGCAGTAAGGGTCTTTGACTAATATGACAACAAAGTTGCCATGGCTTTAAGGTGGAGCGACTCATTTCACTGACGTAATGGCTAGTAAAATTATTTTAATGACCGCATCTTGCTTGCAAAAATGCAATGCAAATCTGCAAGCTGAGCGTTGTAAACAGTCATTTAATGTCCAGTGTGATTGATTGGTTAACCGTACTCGCGAGTGTGTGTGTGTGTGTATATTTCAATTTATCCATATACGACTATGTATTGTACTTGTAGTAAACAATAGTCATGGACCACAAACCAGAACAACAACAACAGAAACCGAAAGAAAAAAGGAAATACCTAAAGAGATCCTCATACAATACAATGTTATACTTATAACAAGATCACACAGGGCGCCCCATAAAGAACATGTGCTATACTTACTGACGAATAGTAACCACTTATACTTACTTTTGATACTCGTATTGTATGTATGTATGTATGTACCATAGCTGTTGGTGAAAATGATGTTGAACTAGTTGTAAAGACGATAGAATGCATCCATACATGTAAGCGACTAAATTTTTATTTACGAGATCAGGATGTTATTTATGACAACATTTAATCACACAAACCATTTATTTTAATTCAATTACGGATTGTTAAACAATTTTATTGCTTGCTTGTCTTCAAATTTTAACCCATCACACAAATACACGAGGTAGAAACACCTGAAATTCGTTTCAGTCCAAAACTAGAATAAAATACGGTACTTGCAATTTTTTTTTTCGGCTTACTTCATTTGTTGTTAAATTCAGGAATCGAAAATAATGATGATTTCCAAGTTTTTAATGAAAATGGGCAACTCAATTTTATAGATTGCACGCTCTATTGGAGTGAGTTTTGAAGTGAAACATCAAATAGGCATTTTGAAGGTAAATATTTTGAGTAAATATAATTGAAACATTTAATTGAAAGTTAAGCATAATGATATAAAGGCTAGATTAAAGGGTGATCGAACAGGCTTCACAGAACAGAGAACACTAAGGAGGCGCATAAACCCTCGGCGTTTTGAGCACTTGAGGCGGATTTGAGATGGATGAGTTGGGAATGAATGAAAATGGAATGAAAAATGTGTTTTTATACTAACGGATGTGCAACTGAATATAAAGTTATGGAATTGAATCTCAGTACATACAGTTAGTTTTAACATATAACACACATATTCGAAAATGAACTAAATCGGATAAAAACCAAGGCTTCCTCCCCTTAAAAATTTTGTTTTAAATGGATGTTTTCAAAATTTGAGCATACAAAAACTTTTTCAACTGAAACTTATATTTATTAATGCATGAACAAATTAAAAAATGGACGTAATCGGATGAAATCGACGTGTACCTCCCATACAAAATGATATTTTCGTATGTATATTTTCAAAATTTACGTACGAAAATACAAATCTATTCAGCAGAAACTTAGTACATATGATTAAATGTGCTAATAAATGGATGGGTTCATAAATGAATGAAATCGATTGAGAATCACGCTTACCTCCCATACAATTACTTTCATAATCAAGCAAGTAAGGTTGAAAATTGCAATTATCGGATGAAAACCACTGGTAGCGACAGTAAATTGTTCACAGTATACACAGTGCGACTGCCTCTAGAACACACAATTAAAACACGATATCTGCTAATTTTTCGGTATATTTATTCGAAATATTCTCCTTCTGATTCAATACACTTGTTACATTGACTTAATAGTGATTCAAACGCGTGTTCCAGCTCATTTTTCGGAATTGCCTCCAGTGCCCTCGTCGAAGCCCATTGTATGGTCTGAATGTCATCAAAAAAGCATCCTTTCAACTTCAATTTCTGTCTTGGGAACAAAAAGAAGTCGCACGGTGCTAAATAAGGTGAATACTGGCGGGTGATTCAACACACAGACCTGATTCCGGGCCAAAAATTGACGAACAATGAGTGCTGTGTGTTAAATTTCATGTTAAAATTTCAACATCAAACAAACATCAAACTGATTGTCAATAAACATTAAATGTCAACCAAATGCCATGAAATTTTGACAGTTAGTAGAGGTTGAAGCTTCAAAACGCATGTACTCACACATAGATGGCGCTCTTGGTTGCTGAGGTATGGTTCGAGTCTTAATACATATTTGTCGCACCTTGTATGTTTTTGGAAGATTGCCTCTTGACCGAGAGAGATTTAGTAGAAGACCTTAGTATCTCATTAGGTAGTGTGAGCAATATTTTAAGTGAAGTTTTGAGTTTCAAAAAACTGTGTGCACAAAACATATTTGAATTCAATTTTTTTTTTAGCAACGCTGAGTGGATTGAAAGAATAACAAAGATTTTGTATGTGCAGTTTCATTACTATTACAGTGATTTACCATTACAATGATTCTGATTCAAAACAAGAAGTTAAAAGGTGATGTGGTTTTTCGGCTCCAGAGTGAGTGAAAAAGTATCCGTTTTTTTTTTTGTTTGGCAATGCAAAAGGAATTTTTTGTTGGATCATCTTAAACCTGGTAACACAATAAACTCGGGGTATTATTATAAGATTTTATAAAAAGGACCCTATTTACAGAAAAACTAGAGTTCTAGTCCTATAGGGTATAGTAGATGGGATGGTTGTAATCGCACGTATCACAATTTTATAAATGTAACGAGACACAAAAGATTTTTTAGGTCGTAGTGTCGGTCTTTGGGCAACCTACCACAATAAATTAGTATTTTTGTTATTACAGAAAATCAAAATAATTTGTTATTAATATTCGCGAAAGAGAAACAAAATTTATAGATCGTATTGCCTTTTTTTTTTTTTGGTTTCGAGTCGGTTTTTCCTCCCCAAAAGACTTTGGAGAGGAGTTTTTGTATTGATTCTTTGAAATATGTAGCTGTAAGAATATAATTGAAAATATATAAATTCTAGGTCAATCGATAACAATCTAACAATAAACAACAAAAAAATAAAAAAAAATTATAAAATAAAAAAGAATGCAGAATCGCAAAAGTATATGGAAATAGTAAGAAAAATTAAATACATTCCATTGCTTTTTATTTTATTCTTGTATTTTATGAATAAAATTGAGATAAACAGTTTTTATATCAGACTTAGTCCTATAGTATTTATTTTTTATTTTTTATTTTTTATTTTTTTTATTTTTATTATTATTAATTATGTAATATTATTTTTTCTATTTCTTAACAGTATTTATTATTATAATGATATATTATTGATATTATATGATGTTTATTTTAATTTGTTTTGCTAAATATATAAGTTTATTGCATGCCATAGCCTTTAGAAGCGAATGAATTAAATCGGTATTACTGGGATAAAGAAGTACAGTATGTACCTATGTACATAATGTATATGTATGTATGTAATACATATATATATATATTATATAATAAACTCTAATACACTAACTACTTACAAAAGTTTTCTAGTTTCAATTACTTAAAATTACTTAAAAGACAATAAACAAACACAAAAAACAGACAAAAATCCCCCCCGATTGAAGTTATCGTAGTTGTGGTACCGTCAGAGCAGCCATAATAAGTAGGTGAGCTGCATATTAACTTTGGTTTATACTAGTAATATTATTATTATGATTATTATTATTATTATTATTAGATGCTTGTAAGTATATTTATGAAATTCTATGCAGCCAAGTATGTAGAGGATATTTCTATGTTAATCGAAAAGACTTGAGCTTAAGAAAAAAAAAATTAACTGCAATATGCATAATCTTGATATATTAATCGCAAGCGTGCTTACAAGTCAAATGGTGTGGTGGTGTGTTTTATTGTAAACCATATATACGACTCATATTCGTCGTATGTGTAGACAATACATACTTAGTCGTTGTTGTGTTCATATGATCAGCGGTCATGCTTTGTAAGTTGTAGTGGAGCTTTGGCATTTTCCGACGATGAGCGTCGCAAACAAATATCATCGTTTGTCGCTGCTGCTGCTGCTGCTGCTGCAGCAGTAGTCATTCTAGATGATGCATTAATTTCCTCACCAGAATCATCGTGTACATTAATTTCCTCCTCCTCAGAATCTGAACCGTCTACAGTTACAGTCGCTTGTGCCTCACACTCTTCGAATTGTACACGTGATCTTTGCTCTTCTGCGGCCGACAAAGAAGCTGCCACGGCATACTGTCGCGCCAAACCCAGGGCGAAAACAGCTGCCGATGGTGAATTCACCAATGAACGGAACGCACTGCGTTCACCGCCCATTGATAATGGAACTGATGCTGTGGCTGATGAGCTGATGGCAATCGCTGCCGCCAATTGGTGTTGCGGATCGTTTCGAATGCCCAGTGGTGTTGCGACAGTGGGATGACCCAAAGCCTGTTGCTGCTGTTGCAACTGCTGCTGCTGCTGTTGTTGTTGCTGTTGCTGGTGCTGCTGGTGCTGCTGCTGCTGATTCTGTTGATGATAGTGGCTTAAAAGGAATGCTGCTGCATTCGATTGTGGATGATGATGCTGTTGTATTGGCTGCAATGCCGTCGAAAGCGACGAAGGCGTTGCTGTTGTTGACGCATTGTGATGCATTGATCGTTGCAGTTCTACATCGGAAGCTGCTTGCATTTGATGCAGCGTTGCTCCAATTGTATGATGTTGCGGAAGTTGTGTCGAAAGTGATTGTTCTAGCGGGCAGGTGGACGCATTGCTGTTGCAACTGGGTGTTGGTGAATTCGTCGATAGATTGTTGTTGTTGTTGTTGTTGTTGTTCGACTCCATCGATTGCGAAGTGTTTGCATTGTGACCACCGCTGCTGGTAGGACTGGAGCGCCGCTTCATAAGATTCATGCGCTGATGTCGACGCCACTTTGCTCTTCTGTTGGAAAACCAAACCTAATCGATCAATGCGAAAGTACGATTTAATTAGTGTGAACGAAAAAAAAGGCCTCAAATGCAAACAAACAAACAAACAAACAAACGAAAACCTTCCCAAAATTAAAAGCAACTTCACACTAATTTACACCAGAATCATATTTATAGGGTACGTTAGAGTTACGTCGTTCAAGCGATATATGGTCTTCTTGTCGACAGTAAATTTTTTTAATTGCATGAAAACGATCGGAACAATGGCATAATTTTTGCGGGCCATTTGCAACTCTATACTCCAAAAAATGGTGATTTTCGAACCAGACTAATATGTAGGCTAGGATATATTTACAATCTGTTGAAAATATGGAACGGCAACATTATTCCAAATGCGATCCAAATGCCGGGTGCCGTAGCTCAGCGATGAATGCGTTGGACTAGTGATCTATAGGTGGTAGGTTCAATCCCCGCGGAAGCACAACTTTAATATCGAAAAGATTTTTCTTTCGAACGGTACCCACCTGTCGGGAATCAATCGGCAATTCTTCCGGCAGTAACAATCTGTCATGAAAAATATTCAAAAAGCCTCTATGACAAGACTCAGAAAAAGTAATGTCACAAAGGTTCTGCCGTTCGGAACCAGCTAATATAAGTAGGTCTCTTCTATTACTATCCAAAAAATTTAACACACACAACAGTATTGGAAGAGAAGCTTGGCCAAAGAGCCCTTTCGGGACTATATTTACCACATATTTGGAACTTTGGATCAACGGCAATATTAGGTAATTTTACTTTGAAGATGAAAACGCTATAGAGACATCAATCAATCAATGGTGAAGCGTGACGTTGGAACAAGAGCATCAATTTCCTTTTCCATTACGAGAAATCAGACCTTTAAGGATAGGACAGGTGGCACTGAGAGCTAACAATGCCTTTTGTACGCAAAGCACATTTTTGCAGTCAAATTTCTTTTACCTTCCTCATGAAGGATATAATTAATCGTGTCGCATGTTTGATAATTTGAGCTGGTGATGGGGAATCCAACAATAGGTTTTTCCGGTGAAACCTGGCCAATGCCGAACATTCGCAGAAGATATGGAAAGAGGTTTTCACTTTCTTTAGACACAACCTACACTCAGTGTCAGAGGAAAGTCCCATTTTGTGGAGCTGATATTTTAATCAGTTGCGTTCCGTGATGTTATTAATCAAATATTTTGTCTGCTTCGCCTGATTCGATCATAAGAGTCCTCTAGCTTAACGAATAGCTTCTCTTAAGGAAGCCTCGGAGAATTCATTGGTATAGTTGCTTTCGAAAATTTTGGATTTTTTTGACTTGACGGGATGGGCATATGGAAGCCAACAGAGCCCTTTCATATGTAATGCAAAGGCTTACTATTTTCACTAAAACAGCAATACAAGACAGAGTTTATTACTCAGAAAATTCATACTTTGAAAGCCCTCTTTGATAGTATTCTAGTGCCATAAATTTTTGCTCTAACCATGTCGTAAAATTCACCAAAATCGTATAGGCTTTGTTATTTAATGTTAAATCTGCAAATATGATAGACCATTCGGAATATTTCATGCGGTACTATACACTCGGATCTTGCAACAGATTGTAATTGTAATCCTAGAACTACCCATACATACTGTTGGAATTTCTAACATTTCTACATGAAGATCATTTTATATATGTAGTATATTACCTGAACTCGCGCTTCACTAAGCGATGTACGGCTCGACAATCGTTCGCGGGTGCTAACACACGGATAATGGCTCTTATCAAATTCCTTCTCTAATTCCTCTAATTGCTCTGGACTAAATGTTGTACGATTACGTCGAAATTTCGGCTCATCATCATCTTCCAGATAATCGGAATCAATATGACGATTTTCGTCAGGCGATTCCAATGTATCATGACTTCCAGAGCTGGGGGATATTGCACGATTGGGCGGCGTAGGCATTGCAGTCGGTATGTTAGAGGTCGGTGGTAAGTTTGTTAACGTTGGACCCGTCGACGGTGACCAAAAGTGTGAAGGTCCTGTAGTTGCGGTTGGAATTGATGGATGCCATGAAAAACTACTGTACGGATGTGGCGGGTAAAGTCCATAAGCAGCTGTGCGAGCGAATTCACTAGCAACACGCTCAGCTGCACGATTGCGTAAAATCCGATTAATTGACGACACTGATGGCGCGGTTGCGTTCGTACAAACCGCTGTAATGGTAAAAAAACAGAGATTGCACTTATTAAGCATGGAACAATTGTATCGTAATGCATAGATTTCTAGATATAATTACACTGTTTAACACTGTTTCTGAAACTGTTTCTGATTGTTCTAATAGCACAATTAGTAAATAAAGAAATATAATCTTAACAGTGATGAGAAGGAAATATGAACGTGGAATAAAAATGTTGCCTGTTTTTAGGATTTTACATCCGCTGCAAAAAATATCCCTTCGCTGATAACACCTGCTGACAAACGACACACTCTATTACGAGCAAGACCATGCAACGAATCTGGCCAAAAATTAGTTATTTGAAGTTGTTAGCGTATATAAACGCCGGCAAAAATCCTCTACCAAACTCTCCCTGTGAGCGCCGACTGGAAATGACTGCCGCGGAGAAGTTACGTAAGCCTAGAGAGCCTTCAATAAGATTGAAGTAGCTGCATCCTAATTTTTCTCTATCCTACCACACCTGATTTTTATCTCCTATGCAGAATTACATTCCGTTTTACGTTCCGTTACATTCCGAAAACCAGTCTAACGGATAGTCCAGTACAAAAAAAGCCCTGTCCATAACAGAGTATAAGACTGCATGGAGCACTTCGTATCAGCCTAACAGGGAGTCCAGCACAAAAAATGCCCAGTCGATAAAAGAGTGTAAAGCTGATTGGCGTACACCGTATTAAACAACTTTGTCTGTGTAATATGTATATATGCAGCGATAGAAGTCCCTTTCTCCGGATTTCGTGGGATCTAGTTATGAAATCGAAATAAAATATAACAAACAATAATTTCAGGGAAGTCATCCAGAGCCCGGCGGAATAAACTAAACCTTGTGGTACAATACTCAAATAAAAGCTCGCCATCTACTGGCGGTAGAACGATGACGTTCAAACAGCAAAAAGACGGGATAATGTACCTTGCGCTAAACTTTCTGAGAATCTTCCAGTACAGCACAAAAAGTTATATAGTTCCACCTCCCAGAGGTAGAGCGATGCACCCAAATAACATTCTCCGCTCCTAATTGGGAATACCATTGCATACAGACACGTTCTTTGAAGAAATTTCACTCGATAGTACAATACCAGAGCAAGAATGGTTTGAGAAGCGAAAAGCTTCCCTGGTATAGGCAACCTGAAAGTGGTCCTGATGATGGCAGCAATGATCCTGACGGCTTTTTACTGCAACAACATGAAAGTAGTGGGAGTAGTCAAGACAGACATGATTCCTGCGGAACCAAAAAACCTAGGCATCATCATTAAGAATATGAATATGTTTAACCTCCACCTCCCCACTCACAATTGGACAGTAGTCAATATCAATGAGGATGAGGAAGGGACATAGCGATGGTCTACTTTTATTGTCAAGCAGGACAGGACTACTTTGAAGCTCTGGCGAACTTTGGTCACATTATTAATTATTGGTATTCATGCATCCCCTGCGCGTCTTTAGAAGGGACGACCTATTGACTACCAGGTGTACAAGCTTAAATCCGCTGTTATTCGGTAAAAAAAAACCCATGGCTCGTAAACGTATGGAAATGGCTTGTTAAGTAACACCTAACTGTTCGGCAAGCATTCTTTGCGATTTTGTGTCGTCCTCATCCAAAAGAGCCTGCAAATCATGGTCCTCAACTTTTCTGGGTCTATTTTCACGCTTCTTGTCACTCAAGTCAAAATGGTCTTCTTTGAACCGACGAAACCAGCACACTGTCACCATAGGCCTCCACAAGCATTCGATGCGACTCAGCAGCAGATTTCTTTAAATTGAAGCAAAAAAGTAGAGCTTCCCGCATATGCTCTTTTTCTGAGACAAAACTAGATATGATTATACAAAGAATGTATGTTGTTGTATGAAAGCACTGATGATGTTTACTAATTGATGTAAACAGGTGTGTAACTCATAAAAAAAAGGATGCACAGTCGATAATAGCTCAATATGCTCACTAACGCCATCTACGATCAAACAGCGGATTTAAGCTTGTATACCTGGTAAGCCAGTAGACAGTCCCTCAGTACCGTAGAGACACGAGAGGAGCTGCCATCTTGCTCACGAAAACTTGCGACGGAGGAATCGCGCGTTCTCCGAATATTAAGGCAATGGACCTGATTATGCTGGAAAACGAGTTGCTCGATTCACGAGACTATGAGACAAACATTACTGTCATTGAAACCAAATAATCTACTGGCAGTGTTGATGATTTATTGCCTGCAGATTAACCTCCACAATTAAAATCCACCATAGCTGATTCTTAAAGTAAATCCGGATGGATCAAACCAATCTTACCTAACATAACCTAACCATGATCACATAAAATACATGATTTGTTTTTAATATTATTTACGCTTTTATGTAAAGTCAAGATGGTGAATATCACGATTTTTACTCATCCCTAGTACTATCGCATTTTTTATTTGAGTGATCTCAAATTACTTTAGTGATCTCAATTCAGTGATCTCAAATGACTTTAGATTACAAGTGAAATTATTAGTTCAATTTTGCACAGTGTTATTACAACGAAACAAAAACGAAAACACCAAAACAGAAGAATCAGAAGTTATTATGAAAATAAATAGCTTCTTTCCGCTCGATCAAATGTAGATCAAGAAAATATGAGAATTATCAAGATGTTTAAGTACTTATAGATAAATATAATAAGTTTTGTATGCTCACCTTCTGATATCAATCGTTCGCGTATTTCCCATGCAAATATTGTTGGATTTTCTCTCTTGTACTGCTCGATCTTTGATACAACCGTCGGTGTTGCAACTTTTGGCTTGGAGCCACCAATTAAGCCAGGCGGACGTAGTGAACCTATTTTTAAATGTAAAATTGCTATGAGAAACAATAAAATATACGATGTACTTGTATGTATACAAATACAGTCTGGAGGGTTCAATTCAAACAAAAAAAAATCGGTTGAAGCTAATTTAATCGTATCGTATTAATCCAACCAAACAAATCATAACTTGTAAATAACAACAATAATTAGAAATCATCTTATCGTTCATACATAAATAATAAGATACTCGTATGTATGTACTTCTCTAAATATACCAACATATAATAGGAACCGATATAATCATTTTATAAATGCCATTAATCATCTTTCTCGTTCTTCCTTCTTGGATAAGGCATGCAAGTGTTGTTGCGATCATTATCACAATACAAAATATCTTTATCAATAATCTGCAATCCAGTGAGGTGCACATAAATTTGTTCACGGAAGCGACAAGCAATTTGACGCACTCACGCGTTCGAAATATATACATAGTACCTATACGAGTACATCGTACACCATCCAGTCCATGCAACCAGCTGTACATATGAGCTGTGTTATTGCAGGCGCACGATAATTGTAAACGATTTCGTTAATGACCTCGTCAATGTTTGCACTGTGCACAGCTTGGTGCCATTCAGTAGCCGAGGTGAATTGCCACTTCTGCTTGAAAATGATGCAATTCGAAGCATGTTCATGAAGGATGTACTCGTATCATAGTCCCATCACTAGCAATAGAATTAATAATATGCACACAAGAATGTTGTAGAAATGCAACCGCAAGGAGTACGCTGAAGTAATTCCAACTGCCAAAATAGTATTAGAATAATGTAATTTGTATAGTAGGTTCAATTAGAAAATATGGCAAAATATTACAATATCACACATTCCGATTGGAATACGAATTCGAAAGAATTTTCGAATAGAAACATTCGCATAAATTAATTAAATTCTGTAAACACTAGTGCGGCTCGTGATTTGCGACCGCAATTATCCTATAGTTACTTTCCACTGTCGTGTGGTGCTTAGAGTGTGAATTTTGGCTTGGGGTGTGAATTTTGTAATTTTCGAAAATAGATAGCCCTGGCGTGCAGTTGGGATTTAATTGAAATATGTTTATTTTGGTTTGACATTTTGCTTGCCACAACTCACAAGCACCTCATGGTAATTTGTGCTGTATTTGATAACATAAAGAGGGAAATTCCTTTTACACTTTACTTTTCGCGTTTTTTTTTTAGTGGTTCAACATTTTCCCAAAATTTTATAAATGCTTTAATAACTGTTGAAACGTAAATCCTTTCTGAGCTTACTCCACCTTGTTGCTATTTAGGAATGAAGTGCATAACAAGCAAATTTATTGCTGTTTGCTTAGGAGTTTAACAAATTTTGATCGAATATTGAAAAAGCGAATGACTTCTTTTGAAATCAGATTCATACGCCCACCCTTCTTATCATTCTATACAGCCTAGATACGTTCCGTAAAAGATGGCCGTAAAGCGAAAAACTGAACCAATTTTTTTCGAAATTTATGCAGTACACCGAACTAACAGTACAGCAGTATGATACACTGTAGGTCGCAAATTGAAAAAGTGTCATGATTACAAAAAACCGTTATTGCAAAATACCGCAAAAAGAGCGTGACATATCGAGGTGTGCGTGTATCGTCGTTCAGGTTTGGAAAGGACGTCATAATAGACTATGGGACAACCTGATACCTGACCTGATCTCATCTGAAAAAATTCGTTTTGCTTAATGATAGATCGACGGCATAGGGTCTTGGACTTGGGGTTTGGATTTAGTTAGAAATTCCACATTGCTTTTCCAAGAAGATACAAATCCACAAATAGCCGCAACCTCCTTCATGGGTACACGAATAATTCTCAAATGGACCGTGACTTTGATGCAGATGTGTTTGGACCGTATGCCAAAACCGTTCAGTAGTAGAACCAGAATATTATTTGTGTCAAGGCAGTATCGGCTATTTTTGATCTCCCTCTTCTAAATGAGTTCATGCTGTCTTGGGTTCCAGATCACGAAAAATCAACGGAAATTAATTCCCAGGCCAACTAGCCAGAATAGCTTAGCAATTCGTTATATCCGGCCAGAACCAGAATATGGTTTTTCCATTGATTCACTCATTGAGGACAAGATACGAAATGTCACAGCATATTCTTTGCCACAGCACAAATTCTTTTACCCTGTCTGCCATTAAATAAATTACCGCAAAGTATGTCTTAGTTTCAATGAGGATAACTGACATTCTTGAGTGTTAATAGGATTCTTTCGCAGAAAAGATCTTTCAAAACATTTGGGACAACTCTTGAAAAAAAAAAAACAATTTTTATAAAATCATTAATTTTGTACGGGAGCCTCCCGAAGGAGTCAAGATAGAAACTAAGAAAATGTAGGGGAATGTTAGGACATAAGAGTTACTGGAGGTCGATCAGTCGGCCCATCTCTGGCGATTCCTTGAAAATTATGGAGTGACGATTTTAATTCAGTTTTAAGTCATTTTGCATAAGAGTCTATGCTCAGAAAAAATATTGGTTGGTTGGGGTGTCATATATTTTCCCTCTTTATGGGCATTCTGATATCCGAATGTACTTGTTTTTCGCTACCTGGAGCCCGTTAGAAATTCCAGGTGTTGACAACATCTGCAACACTTGATCCTTTCACCCGAGGTTTGGTCCCTCTCTTCGTCTGCGTCCACCTGCGAGCGGAGCGTGCGTAATATCGGCATTCAGATCGTACAGCTCATGGTTGAACCTTATTCGGTATTCGCCACCAACGATTATAGGTCCAAAGATCTTGCGCAGAACGATTCTCTCAAGAACTCCAAAGAGCCGCTCATCCTAGATAGAAATTATGTTCAGGAAAAATTTTGGGGTGCCTTACAGTTCAAACTTCTAGATGCAAGTGTGAATATTTTAGTCCACCAGTCAAATTCATCCCATTTTCGAATTCAGCGACCCCAGAAACGTTAAAATCTTTATCTCGTATAGTGGACAACACATTTTTGTTATTTCGTGTGCCTGTGTTATCAAAGGTTTCTTGCTAAATTTCCAATAGGCGTGTTAAAAACACAAAAAATTTAAATCAAACAAGTTTCTACAAGTAGCGTAGTGATACATGCTCTCATGCAATAATTCTTACTTATGGATACACAAATACGATTGCATATTTTCACTCACACTCAATCATAAGTTCCTTGCCTACCTGCTAGGGGCACAACTATTTAACACTTAACTACTAGTGAATTGGTGTAATAGTGTTTTAAGAGGAGACCGTATCTAGTTATGTAAAGTATGTAAATGATGTAAATGATCTGACAGTTCGTGTCGTGTCCACACATTTTTATGCTTTTAAGATGGTATCGACATTTTTTAACAAATTTCTCAGACATAATTCTGTCAAAAGACGATATTAGCATATCTTTGTAAAAATACATATG
The DNA here is from genome assembly GCA_963854835.1 of Megamerina dolium. Taxonomy (NCBI): domain Eukaryota; kingdom Metazoa; phylum Arthropoda; class Insecta; order Diptera; family Megamerinidae; genus Megamerina; species Megamerina dolium. The sequence continues at coordinate 15,135,316 of OY978528.1, forward strand.
TGGCACTTATAAGCCCCGATGGGCTCTTTGTCTGAACATCTCTTCCAGTTCTGTTGTGCCACAGGACCGACTTATTTTAGCCGGTTCCGAACGGTAGAGCCCATATGACATCACTTTTTCTGAGCTTTGTCACAGAGTTATTTTAGAAGCTCCATGGCAAATTTTTATTGCTGGAAGAATTTTGAATATCGTGCCGACAGATGGGTATCGTTCGAACGAAAAATCTTTTTGATATAAAAGTTGACCTACAGATCAGAAGGCCAACGCGCTAACCCCACAACTACGGCACCCATATCTTTCTAGTAAACTTTATTTTGACTATGACCACGCCAAAGAGTTAAACCCTTGAATGATTTATTCCTTTTATTTAGAAGAATATTTTTGCAGGATTTCTTTTTTGAAACCTAATATTTTACGTGCTGAACCATTGAATTCGAGCAATTTTCATAAAATCTCGGATTTCGTTCCCGTTAAAATACATAATAATGTGCTTTATTGAGAGAGAGAGAGAGAGAGAGAGAGAGAGAGTGAGCGAATATTTGATTAGATTTATGACAGACATATGTCAAACTCTGTTTAACCAAAGTCTCTTGTAATAATATCTGAAAATTGTAGATACTTAAATAAGACATTCTCGAAAAATTGCTATTTACACAATCATATACATATCAGTATACAATATTACATGTTGTATGATCAACCAAACAGAAAAATTCCTATTCTCAGAAGTGTTATTAATCTACATAAATTAAATTTTACTTACCGAGAAGCTTTGAAACAGCTCCCTGCTGTGACAACATATGTTGAGCAATATCATAACCCCGCAAGCCGCCAAATCGTGATAATTCGAGCAAACGATGCTGCGATACTAATGCACTTAAAGCTGTTGGAGATGGAGCACCGCCACTACCATTTCCAAAAATAACAGAACCAGGTATGTGAACTGATGGTTGTGGCGTCAGTCCGACTGTAAATAGAATATTAAATTGTTCATATTAAATATAATGTAGAATTTGGTGACAAATTAACATAAATAAAAGAATAAAAGTTACTCTATTTCAATACGTTATTATTACATCATTGGCTTCTAAATTATCTAACGTCTCTGTATTATCTGTGCGAGCTGAGGGTTTTATATAATTTGAAAGAAAACAAAAATAATCCTAGAAAACGTCAAATCATGCGGTCAAAAGTGCCCAATTTGTAGGCTAATTTCGTGAAATAATATATACACCGAATGTTTCTCTCTGTAGATTAATTATGTCACACACTCTATGACACATCTCGAATGAATTGGATCCTGTAAGGATATTGACTAAAGTAAGTGCTAATGGATGCTATCGACTATAATGGGCTTTGCTTTTCGACTACAAAATCCCTATTTTCGAAATAATAGTCCAAGAATTTCAAATTATTGTAGCAACCCTCTTCAATGACTAAATGACAAACTTTACTGGACACTGACAATTGAAATGAATAATTGTTTAACATTTGTGACGTTTGATCCCCCATTGTAAAATATGACATATAATCATCTTCTGCTATTAGTTCTCTACAAATTTTGTTTATTTAAATAAAACTCGTTTAAATGCGAGTAAAGCTAATATATTTTCATTTCATGTAAAAATCAACCCTGATTAATTAAACGTCAATGCGAAGCGATGAATCAACCAAGTGCTTGGACACTTAAATTTAAGTTAGAAAAGTAGAGATAATCGAAGTGTGTAGTGAACTATGTACTCTTATGACGGATTGACGTATATAAAATATTCTATGGGCCTCCTCTATTAGAAAGACATTGTAATTTGAACTAATCCGGTTTTATTCACTACATATATGAGATTTCATAATATAAGTATGTTTCAATTTGATTTTTCCATTCAAAGAGAGTGTAAATTTGGGTGTGACCTTGGTATCATTATTTTTTTTAAGTTAATAATATTTTGCATTTAGGTAGTTTATATGATTAGATTTTAAAATCAGCTTATTTAAAAATAAATAATAAATAATAATATGTATTTATAAATTTAGCAAATATGATTTATGATTTACAAGCAATACAAGTTATTTCTTAAGAAAAAGTGTTTTGAATTGTCGTATAAAAAATGTGTTATTCACCAAAATGTAGATGCTTCAAGTAATATAAACTATAGCGATGGATTATAATGTCGTATTCATTTCTCATTGAAAAAGTTGCATTTTACTTGTGCTCTTCATATATTTTCTGAGAGGGCTGCGATTATCATTTCTTAAAATGTCACATTTTTAAAGCTGAAAAATGTAAGATTTTCAAACCTCACAGCCATCAACACTATGAGAGTGTTCCCTCAACGGGGCGGCACTCAACGGATCCCCAAAGTGAAAAGAGCTTTTTCATGCCGAGATTTTGATTTAATATGTGACAAACACATTCTTTGAACATATTCATAACCTCTGCTATCTCTTTCACATTAATTTGATGATTGGGTAGTACCATTTGGTGAATTTGAGCGAATGATCATCGTCTCGTAAGCCACTCAATATTTCATGTAGATAAATGACGGTGCAAAAGTCTACATGCACAGCGTCCAAGTCGCCTTTCAATTGTGTGGGCATATTGCCTTTCAAAAACAAATACATAATTAATGATTATGTATACTCGATAATATCGATACTCGATATTTTCCATTTTTACAAAAACAATCACATCGACTCAAACGATTATAAAAACAATAAACTGCTCGTCTAAAATGCCCTAAATTTTGGTGAGTATCTTTGAAAAGATGTGAAAACATATTCCCTATATCTATATGTCGAGCTCTGAGGCTTGTGAAACCGCCCTTCTACATAGATATATGCCGTTAAAAATCAAGAAGGTCTAAATCCAGCATCTAAGTTACACAAATATGATTAACTGTAAAATGCTACAATTGATTAGTTAGTAAGTACTCAGTAAATATCCTACCATGTTGCCCATATTAACCTTTTACATATTACAGTTCTCCTACCCAGCCCTCCACTCCACCCCTTTATTTTATTGTTACAAAAAATGAATTAATGAAATACCGTTCATTAATAGTTAAATAAGCTTCAAAAAATTGCTGTTTATCACATTTTTATATTAACCTTAACCCTTAAAAACACTGGCCCTTAAAAAACTAAATTAAATTTTACATATTTTGAGATTTATTTCATAAAGAAACACAAATATTATAACATTTTATCCTTCTTTACTCTGTGACTTAAATTCATATGATAATTTTCGATGACATTATTAAAACAATTTATCGATTTTTATTTTTCGATACGTCACTTACATGAAACTAATAGCGAAACCAAAACTGATTTTGTAAATAGAAAAATTTTATTACAAAGTGCGGTCACAATTTGGTATAAAATATAAAAATTTTTATGAAAAGTACATAACATTGTTAATATGGCTATTGTTTCAAGACTTCTTCCGTACAAAATATCTATAAATAAATACAATAAAAAAAAATATATAACGACAGCTAAATGCTATTTCATCAAATTAGAACTAATGTAAAAACAATAATTTGAGAATGAAAAAAAAATTAATTTGCACAGGTGTACTTCATTATACGCTAAATACGCCATACATAATTTAAAATTTATTGTTGCGCTGCACGAGCATTACTGCTTAATTGTGAAATAGAGTTGTCTTCAATTAACATAATATGGAATCAGCTTAAATTTTCTGTGTACACAGATAATTTGGTGTTTACACTGCTATACTTTAAGACAAATACTGTATTGTCAATTTTTATTCAGCTTGTTTTTTAAGAAATATGATATGACACTAATAGGAGCGCTGGATTATTATTTGATCACATATGTAGGTACTCACAGTCGCCATTGTTGTGACGCATTAACGTTATTATTTTTATCTGTTTATAATTTGAAAACGTTTTTCTACAATTGTTATTTCAGATTTATATTTATGACATGTAGGTACATACATATGTTAGGCAATTACATATGCACCGACGGAATTATTGAATTTTATGTGTACACATAGGTATGCATAATTTGAAATGTCCCCTAAATTTCTACACTGTTATAACTTAGATTAGCATTTCAGCATCACAATCACGCACGAGCTTACCATTAGGAGGTGTTGGAGGCATGGATCCACCGGTTCCACTTAGCGTCGGCACTCTTGGTGGATCCATTTTCCAGTGAGCAGGAATATTTGAATTTGCTGCAAATGTGTCAAATTTGTGGTTGATTCCCGGTTCAATCAACATGACCAAATAATTATTTCGTTTAACTGATGGTTAGTTATAATTCAATCACTCAATACTCGTCGTACTCATTCGTAAATTGCATACAATACACACAAACATCACTTTCGAAAATATTTGTTTCACTTAATTCAAATTATTTAGTTGATCTACACACATTCACTTTTTATTAGGTTTGTGATTATTATTGTAATTTACTTTTTTTTTTCTTATAAATTTTATTATTCGATAATAAAATTACTTTCTAGACATTTTTCCCGATTAGTTACAAAATACCGTTCACTCCCCATGCGTTATATGATCTTAACACGAAAGCTGTAATACCCGCACTAAATTGTTTGCTCTCAGAGTTTTTCAAATTGCAGTTCACTTGTCGTTTTGAGTGTTTATGTTTTGTCGTCACTCGCCAGCGAACACTACATTCACTCGATAATAGTTTGTATGTATGCATGTAGTCTACCATCTAGGTATAAAAATAATGGCGGTCGCTATGCTGAGCAGATGAGCAAACAGATATTCATTTCTTTGTGCACGAATGAGATAGAACTTGTTCAGTACAGTTACATATGCTCACTCATGACATATCATTAATCAAAAACATCGGATGAAGTAGGTTGGACTACGCGCTCGTGCTTACGTCTCTAAATATAAACAATATAATACACTTACGCCCTCTCGTTCACGCAAATGCTTACTCGCGTACGCTCACCCCTCACACCAATACTACAATTGTTTGCCTAGTCTAGTCAATGAGAGCACTCACAAACAAATGAGCACCAATAAGCAAACGCGTATTAAATTCTCTCTAATTTGGATGCAATGTGCTCAAAAACTCACTAATAATGTTTGCTTATTGAAAATTTTGTAATTTTTTTTACGATACATTTAGTCGTAAATGAATTTTTAATATATAATTTTTCAAATTGTTTTCTTTATAAAATAAGTTATTACATATCCAAGAGAATAGCAAATAATAAATGATTATCGCAATGTGCTGTGAAGGTTTAAAGACACATAAAATGTTAAAATTTTGAAAACGTCAAGCGTCAATTTTTATGACAGTTGTTCATCATTTCTTATGGTAAGTTAATTGATTGATTTCGATTGATAATGCATCAGTCACCCTATAATATGCGATTTCCTAGCAGGTCTTTGCAGACATGCGGTCACCCACGGAATACCTACATACCTGCATCTGTAAAATAAATCAACTTTACCTTGATGCTGGTACTTATTGTCCAACGGCGTAGGAATTATGCCTTCTGAGCTCCATATCATCAATTGATGTTTGATTTCCGATTGGTTCTTGCAGAAGAAATTCATCATCTACATTGTACATGGATTTATTGAAGTTGCCACACCGCAACTTCGACAAGTAACAACAACACTGCAACCAAACATTTGTGGTTTATATGTGCTTTTATCAAACTAAAGCAACAGCACCAAGATGGCGGATATTGTAAAAAAATAGTTTACATAAATACATACATTTGATGAATAAAATTTGGTGATATTCATTCAATACCAACTTTTGTCTTCACCATGAGGCCTTCAGACGAAGAGGGAAGTGGAAAGGAGTTACGCCAAAGGGAATATATTATTAAAACGAATTCCTGACCCATTTTTAGATGTAGTAGTTCTATAAATTCGTGCAAATATCAAAATATAAAAGACACAAAATACACAAAAATGCACAAAATACAAAGGAAAATAAATATCTTCTAGGAGACTATATATTTGTACTGAATTCCAGACAATATTCATGACACAGTCATAAACCAAGTTCATTAGCTATCATTTTTTGATTCAATCATGAATCTTTAATAATTATTAACATTCACCAGTATTCACCATACACAAGGTTTCTTTTCAAAAATTAAAAAAAGGGACAAAAATAAAATTTTTTCGGTATATTATTGGTTTAATCGAAAGAGCAAACATTCCCATTACTTATGGAATACGACTTCATTCATGTGGCTGCCTCCTCTGGCTTCGCAGTAGCGCATTCCGTCAACTCAGTTTTTCAAGGCCTTGGTAACGGATTCTGCCTTTATCTCACCAATGGTTTGCGCGATATTCGCCTTAAGGGCCTGAATCGTTAAGGGATTGTTCGCATAACATCGGTCTCTCGCAAAAAAAGTCTAATGGCATCAAATTGCAGCTACAAGATGGGCAATTGACATCACCGAGATGGCTGATAACACGACTACAGAATTTTCCGAACAAAATATCGATTTTTGCATGGACTGTGTCGTGTGGCGCACCATTTTGTTGAAACCAAAGATCGCCCAAGTCCATGTCTTCCATTTCCGGCCACAAAAAATCGTCTATGATACGTCTGTAGCCAATGATACCATCGCTTCAAAGTCCGCAGCAAACTGAAAATACGCTTCGTCAGAAAAGATGAAAGGAACTTCTTTTCAATAAACGTACTGTTTATTGAAAAGATTCACGGATATATGATACTGATTTTCTGTAAAGATTTCTGGTGGGAAAGAATGTCAGTGTAGATATAACATACGATTAAAAAAACACTAAATGGTCCACCCTGGCTTTGGCGTTGGCATTTAAAGAAAATTTACACTAGATTGGGAAAAACGTCGAAATGTCTGCAAAAAATTTCAAATTGAATTTCGTGATGATTTTGCATTTTTTCATTTTCATATTCATCAATCTTTTGGAAAAGTACTGAAAATTGCCTGCCAAATTTTTGTTAGATTTCTTGAATTATCCCAAAAAAGAAATAAAAAAAAAACAGAACTTATGCCCAACACAGAAGAATAATTTTTAAATATTTTCATTTAAAAATGTCAAATAATTGTGTCCTGTTCTTCATTCATGATTATATATTTTTATAATATTCTAAATGTATTTATTATAATTAAAGTTGACCAAATTTTTAGATAATTATGAAGTATTATTTTAAAGGCAATCGACCCTTAAACACACAAATACATAAGTATGCATACATAAATATATGCAAATATTTATTATTATAGCATAAACTACCTCATCTAGTCAAGTAAATATACACACAATGTATACATGTATATTTCATAAAACCAGTATAAATATTTTGATTTGAAAAATAAATTGAGTAGTCTACAGGAATTACAAAGAAATCGTGAAACATGATTGATGTGGTAACTTTGACATACACACGCATATGTATAGTAGGTAATATCATTGCTGCTGCTGCTTACACAGAAGCTTAATTCCATCAGGCAATCAAAGGAATTCACCTATTAGTCTGTCAATGCGGCATTATGTGAATTTATTTGTATCAGATATAATTTACGCTTAACGAGTATACTCATACAATGCATACTAACATAGCAAAAACTTACAAGTTTATAGCAAATATTTTGAAGTTGTTTTTTAAGCAATTATAAGTAAAATGAAAAAGAATAACATGCATAATAAAAACAAATAAGCAAAATAAAAAAAAAACGACGTCATTCACGTAAACTTATCACGCAAAATCCTTCGCCTCAACGTAGGGTTACTAAACAGGATTTCTCTTCTACAATACTTCGATAATTTGCCGCTACGAAGATTTAATGAGCTGCGATTTTGTATATATGCAGCATGTATTTACATGTGAGTGAAATGATTCCTCAGCTACTTGTTGTTTTTAGCGAAATTTCAACAGCAATTCAAAAAGGAGAATCTCCACACATCATTGATACAATGAACATTTATGCACGCATGGGCTGCCTATACGAAATATGTTCGTTTGTATATATGTATATGTGTGTGTGTGTGTGTCAAGATTTATTTCATGCAAAGTTCTGCCTTATGCTATCTTCGATTGTCCATGTGATTCGTGACGTGATCTGTTCATAAGCTACCAGTACACTGATAGGAACCACATTTGCTCGAGTTAGATTTAATTGTGGCATACCACACGGGGTTTCCCTCAGTCTCATCTATAAAAATTGAATTGAAGAAACTCTCGCAAATGTTCTTTAATACAACTCAGCACGAACCTGCAATTATGTATTGTGCTTCCTTTGGACTCCAACTCTTTAAAGCATTGTAATCTCTCCCATTGATAGAAAACACACTAGTGGTTGATTTGCCAACAAACATGCCTGAGTAAATGTGTAGATACAGGAAAAACAATTAGCAAATGAAAAAATGTAATATTCTATATTTAGTTTCCAATGAATTTAGTCAATACAATAGGTACCTACTCGTATTGTTCAAGCGCTGATCGATTCCAATTATTTATTTACCTATATGTAGAATATATTTCTCTTGCCCCCTATTTCATGTTACCTGATGGCAAGGGTTTAGTGCTACAATAATATAATTTGTAAATTAAACACTTGAGACACTTCAGTAGTGCAAATAAATGATTTAAAGCGCCCAAACAGCAAGCAATTTAGAGTGTGCTCCTATAAGAGCAACACTAAAACGTACTGTGCCACTTCAACAATCAAGCATATAACCTCATAATCATTATGTTTATTTTTCTATAACTGATTACTATAGAGCACTTAAGTAATATCACATTCTACTGTGATCTGACATGGGTGGTATAAATTTTTTATTTAATAAAAAGCAAAATCACACCTCAGTCGTGCTTTTGTGCGTAATTCGATGACAAGCGCTTCTTATATGTAAGTATATCAAGTATAAAATGTATTGTAGACTCATTAAATTTTTAAGAAATAATCCAACCAAGTAATAGCATAATTTAAAAATAAACGAAAGTACAATGGTCACTCCTGCTTGGTGAATATACAATATATTTGGTATGGGGGGAAAGTATAGTGCTTTATCTTCATAGAAACCCAAATGGTATCGCAAAGTGAAGTAAAGTAAAACTACCCACCGACATAAAACTTAGACCGTGTCAGCTGACACAACCTATCTTATGAGATTGTCGTGTTAACGAAAACTCACCACCGCATGACGGTGACGTACCCGTTGCCCGTAGCGGGGAGAATCAAAAGCAATTTATTCAAAGCAAACATGGAATACATTAAGGCCGATATACATAAAAAGCATGCATGCATATTCATCTTTCAAATTTAAATATACACATCCTTGTGAAAGTCCCCGATCAGCTTGTTTCCGATCAGCTAGGTGTGTTAGTTGTGCATCGGCAAAATTGAAATTATTTAAATTGTGAATTAATATGTACATTTTCAATCTTCTTCTGTTTCCATTTTTCAATTATTAACTTTGGTTTTTCCTCAAATTTTGCTATGACTTTTGACTTGGAATAAACATATGCTCTTCATGCATGAGGCATACTTTTTATTTGTATCACGAAGTATACATTTCGTATGCTTGATGCATGCATACTTTTTATGTATTTCGGACTTTACTGAATATCTGCAAGGCTGCGTGGACTGAATATTTGTATTGCCATACAGATATTTTAAGCAAAAATTTTTTCTTCTTATTTAACCTCTTGTATAGTAATAAAATTATTTTTAATTCAAGCGGGTATTTTTAAATATATGTATTTATATAAAATAACAAATATTGATATAAACCTTACAGATATAAAATATTTTAATACGAAAGACATTCTATTTGAACTACTTTACGTTACGTCGTGGGTAATGGACCATAATACATTATGGCTATTGCTTGCCATTGATGTCAAAGCCGCATATGAGTTAGCTTGTGCTATAACTGAAAATTGTTGACTTGATACCAAATGGGATCGTCATTTGGATGATATATGAATTGATGGTTTAAAATTCAAGTGATCGTTTGTCATTGGTAAGGGACGAAGCAAAATATGATTGTACAATTAAAGTAGGAAACAGATTAAATGCGGCTGCGACATTGCAGCAACTGTCAACACTTATATTGCATGGCTTTCTTATATAGGCGAATGAATTGACTACAACACTGCGACATTGCCACGTGACGACAATTGGTGAGTGCTGGACTTCAATCTATTTCTATTTTGACCTACAACAAAATGACACGTAAGCAATTAAAAGCCCTAAAGTACTTATATTTGGCTTGTTTTGATTTTTTTCGCTCGTAGCACTAAAAATAAATTGATTTGTGAAATGTTTAACAAAAGTTATTGCGTTTTATTTGAAAAAATGTATTTTAAAGAAAATTTTAATGCCATCAACCCGTTCAGTTCGTTCCTGTTGCAGACATCACAAATTTTGCTGCAGTTGCCATATTGTCACCGTATTGCAATGTTGCTGGCGCAGTGTTCATAACATAGCGCAATGACGATATTTGAAGTTGGTTGCGTAGAAACGTCACGCTGAGCGCGTTTGCTTAGGTTGATCTTTAAAGGAGGGAATTCAGCCATCAGCGTTTTTATAAAATACGTTCACCATTTTTTTAGTATTGAAATTTCAAGAGCTTAAGAAAAACCTTTAAAGAGCTTAAGAAAAACCTCGCTGAAAATAAGAAAAAAATTAAAAGGCACGCGAACAGAAAATTTGTAAGCTTTACTAGTAATTTTCAAAATCCCTCAGCTCTGTAACTTGCTCGTAAGAATAGCTGTTTTTTCTGTGTTACGAATTCTTACTAATAGAAATATTACCAGTAAAAATTTACAAGAATTATCACAGAGAGGAAGTAATTTGCTCTCAATTGGTACGCGAACACCTTTCATGTTTAATAATTTGTAAAAACTATACGGAGTCAACGGGCCTAATATTTGTCACGCATTCTACCTGTGAGTTCACCACAGCCTTATTTGGCTACTCTTCAGCAATGATTTTACACATGCCTTTTTAACTAAAGGATATTCTAGAAAACTGAATATATATTTATACAATAAAGCATAGTGAATTTAATGAAATAATGTAATAAAATGCCAGTGATGAAGAAATCAGTTACAACTTTTATCAGACTTCCTAAGAATGGGCGGATCTACGTCTGGGAAGCACTCGACCATGTGGTCGACCAAAGTCCATTCAAATCTCCAGAATGCAGTAATGCTTTGTACGGGAACAAAACAAAACGTTTCCGTATTCTTTCTTCTAAAACAACAACAACACCTTTTATCGTGTTATTTTATATTTCACTAAAATTATAGTGCGATTAGTCAACACGTGAGGTAACAGAAAGAAAAGTAAGTTAATGTAAAAAACAATCTGCGATTAGTCAACACAGATAGCTCAGCCTATAAGCTATATGAGTAGGAAAGATATAGCTAGGTATAAAATAAATAAAACATGAGTGAGAAGAAGGGAAACAACTCGTTTTTTGATATTCGCTCCGTTGAAAATCTAATTTCTACATATTCCAATGTTACGTTCACCATCTACCAACAGCTGATCCGTTACCTACCGATACGTGTTGACTAATTACACCATTAGTTATCAAGAAGTAGAAAATGTTCGGTTAACAATATAAGTTGTTGAAACCGAAAATGAATACCATGGTCAGTAATAAAAAAAAATGCTCTTATAAACATGGAATAATTAGTGCGGGTGTGGAAACTTTTTTTTTTCATTGCAGCAATGAGAAATTAATTAATCACAGCACTGATTTTCTGATTGTTTTATATTTTTCTTTTTTTTAATACGCTTTGTATTTGTTTTACAAAAAAATAAAAAAAAAAGTGTGTATTTGTTTTACACAGCACAAAACCCACTTCAAATACATCTCATAATTTTTATAAGTTGTCGTAGAATGAACTCTACCTTAATTGTGTTGTGTCACGTGCGTTGTGTCATGTATCGTGGTGAAAAATTTTGGCAGTTATGTCCCGTCGTGAAGCAGAAATGCATTTGTATTGAGTAGCAGCATTTGTTGTGGCTGGATTCAGTTCTAGGTGATTTGTGGTTAGTGAGCTTCACGTTTTTTTTTTATATATTCTACATTTACAATGGTAGTGAAAAAGTGTTTTATTTGTTCGTCAAAAGAAAGTGTTTCTTCAATTCATAAAGAGATTTTAGGCGAATCTATTCATACAGTAATAGAAAATGTTTGTGACACTTCAGTAAGTATACATATATTAAATATACAGAATTTTGACATCACTTATCCATCTTTAATTTATAGGCTGATAAAATAAAGGCGGCAAACGCGAATATATGCCAAAGTTGTGCTGTGTCTCTTATACATGCTACGTCTGTATTAAAAAAGTTACAAAATGCAGTTGAGCAGCTTTTGAAGAAGAAACCACAACAAGTAAAATCTAATGCTGGTGGGGAAAATCACGTGTCGCAGCCCGTCGCTGAAAGAAAAAACCCAACCGGCAAAAACGAAACCTTGAAATGCGTTCCTAAAGTTGAAGAGTTTAAAAAGATAAAGGAAGAACAGGTTTTATATAAGGACGAACTCTCTGATAATCAATCAGATAAAGAAGAGACAAATGTTACCAATAATGCCAACTATAAGTCCCAGTGTGACCAATCATATAAAAAAGATAAGACAAATGTTTCCATTAATGCCAACCACGAGTCCCAGTGTGACAAATCATATAAAAAAGATAAGACAAATGATTCCATTAATACCAACTATGAGTTCCAGTGTGACCAATGTGAGTACAAAACAGAAAAAGCTGTTGCATTTAAAAGGCACTTAAAATCGAAACATCAAATAGAGAGAGCACGCATATTTAAATGCAGTCTTTGTCCAGAATCATATGTACACAGTGCTTGGTTAAAAAAACACACGGACAATGTACATGAAAACAATGTACAAATGAATCAGATTTCACCAGTTTCTACAGAATCTCTGGCATCTGAGAAAAGTGTTAAACAGGACATTGCCGATCATTCAAATGAAGATCAGCAGTCACCACCCTTTAAATGTCCTCTTTGCCCAGAGACATACCAACATAAATCTTCGTTAAGGCGTCACCATCATAAGGCCCATGCATTACCGAAGTCCAACAATTTGGATGTAAGTAAGATTATGCCAAATCGTGCAGAATCTATGGAATCTGAAAAAAATTTGGAACACAAAATTTCTGGCCATTCAACATTATTGATTAATGAAAAAAGTTATGATCACAACGAAGATACCAGTGAAAAGCATACACCCATTTATAAGTGCTCACTTTGTTCAAAATCATATCAAGAAAAGGCTTTATTAAAACAACACAAAAAAGAGGTCCACGAAAAACATCGGCCACAGCCTGAACATAATGCATCTAAGGATATAAAACGCTTAGCAACTGAAACCAGTCTTGAACAATATGCATGTGTTGTATGTGGAAAGAATTGTAAATCGTTGTTTAAATTGCGGAAGCATATGGACAAATACCATTGCGGAGAGGAACTCAAAAATTGTCCTAATTGTGGTAAATGTTTCAAAACTCAACAGAAGTACGAGTCACATGTGTTTAGTGAAAAGTGTAAAACTTCAATATATTCTTGTCAATATTTGAGTTGCAACAAACGCTTTAGTAAATTAAGCAATTTGCGTCAGCATATGTTAAAAATGCATATCCCAGATGAAAATGAAATGTCGTAATGAGTGTTGCTTGTCATGTTGGATTTGTTGCTTTTGATAAACAAACTTAACTATACCTATAGTCCAGATTCTGGGCGTTTAGAAGAGTGACTAAAGTCTGACTCTTTTGATTTATAGTGTATACTTTTAAAGTACAATAATTATTATTTTCTCTAATATTTTATCTTCAGTAGAAATTAAACAATACATATATTGGGTAGGCAAGGCAACTTGCCCGTTGGGGCCCTATTAGCAATAAAAATGAACAATTTGTACGAGTTAAATTATTTGTGTTTCATTTGATTTTTGATTAAAAACAATACCGATTAAAGGAGACAAATTAAATCAAATGAAAGTATAAAATATTTTATTTCTCTTTCTTCAATAATTACAAAAATTTCTTGTCTATTGTCTCAAAGAAATATTTAAAATAGAAACTCAGAATGAGGTATTCGATATGTTTTGTACTTGTACTTGTTTTTTTTTTTTAACAAAATATTGCCCACACCCCATGTAATAATAGAAAAAGAAACTACATTAAAGGTAATAATGGTCGAAAGTTATGCATGTGATTTTTTTTGCATAGCTTATAACAGGGAAACGCATACAAATTATGATGACTGTCCATAATTCCAATACATATTGCATATGTATAACCTTTATACCAAAAATTAATACATCTATATAAGTATAACAATAACAACTAGGTACTTAAGTTATAAACATATTCGTATATGAAGTATAAAACATAATAGGCTGATGACTGACACCATATCCTGAATATTTTGATTGTTGCACTTATGCTTTGCTATGAATTTCCGCTTGTGCACATTTCATAACCTCTAAAGCACCTTTCTTAATTAATTCCTGTGCTAGCTCTTCTCCCAGTTTATAACTTCTAATATAGAATTCTCGATTGTAGCATGCGTGCTGATACAGACCGCAGAACAACTTGTCATCCTCATCGGTGAGCAAAGGCACTGGATTCGGTGTAGGCTTCTCTTCGTCCGAATAGTCAAACATTTTGACAATCTTTTGCAAAAATGGACATTTACCATGTGTAGCAGCATTTTCTCCGGCACCAAGTTTATGCAACGAAGCGACTGGGCATTTGGAAGTAGATGGAACAGCATGATCTTGAGCATTCATATTGATCGCGTTGTTGTTGTTCGTATTCGACGTTATGGGACATATTCCCACATTAGCTAGAGACACTTTAGTTTCGTTATCAACAACCGGGCATTGTCCCATAAAATCTTGCCCCACATCAATCTTTAGTGGACAGTGTGCGCTAGTCGCATCACCACTGCCATTTTGTGCCGCTGATGTGACATTGTTATTAATGTTATTCGCATACGTTTCGGAGCTTATAATAGGACATTTTCTTGCTAAATCAACATGTTTTCCAATGAGTTCGCTCACATCGTAGGCCGTAGATAAGTCGACAGCATCATCATTAATTATCGGTGGACTGTCGCGCGTTGTATTCGGTATGTTTCCATTATCAGTACGTAATCGTTTAGCTGGCGGTTGACTACAGCTATCTACGTCATCCACATCATCTTCATTCGACGTTTTTGATTTCATCAATAACGAACACGCCATTTTATCACGTATCTCAGTCGTCCCGTCTAAACTCCAAACGGCACCCTCTAATGAAAGCCCCGGCTCATTGTTATCATTCGTATCCAATACGGCACCATTCAATTTACTCCATACCGCAACTGGAGCACTACAACCTCCGCCCAGAGTCTTGAGAAAGCTACGCTCGGCCAAGATGCGACATGTTGTTGGAAGGCACATTAGATTTTGCAACATCTTCATAATTTCATTATCATTTGCACGGCATTCCACAGCTAAAGCTCCCTGACCCACAGCATAGAGCAGATCCGTTGGTTCGAGTATTTGATTAATTCGATTTGTCCATCCCATACGCACTAAGCCCGCTTGTGCAAGTATAATACCAGCAAATTTTGAATCAGGTGCATCTAATTTCGCTAGACGTGTATTCAGATTACCTCTAATATCACAAACTTTTAGATGGCTATATTGTCCACGAATTTGAGCTGTTCGTCGCAGTGATGAAGTTCCTATGAAAATACAAAAATAAAAAAAAATTATCGAATTTAATTTTCTACATACAAACACAATCTTACCAATAACGCTTCCTTTTGGCAGTGTCGCAATGGTACAGCTTTTGTATTCTTCCCTCAAGACCAGTGCGTCTCTTGGATCTTCGCGCTCTAGTACTGCTCCAATTGCCATTCCCATTGGAAGCACTGTGGGCAAATCTTTGAGAGAGTGAACTACAAAGTCCACACCACCATTTCGCAGAGCATCTTCTAGATCTCTTGTGAATAGACTCTTTTCACCTATTTTTGGCAGTGATACATTCAGAACCCTATCACCGATCGTTGTCATGGTATCTTGAGTAAGAGAATATAGAAATGTTGAAATTAATTGCATATAGGCAGGTAAAAGATATAATCAAATATTTCAAATTGTTCCAAATAGAACAAAAAAATAATAATAATAGTAAATAAATATGAATAAAAAGCCACAAGCATTTAAATCTCAACCCAATTTCGTAGGTATAGTCAAAATAAAGGCCATCTTATATTTAAAATAAGCTTTTTGACAGAATTTAAACCTAAATTCAAGATTATCTTAACTTTGACTATAACTACGGTGATTATTTATATATAATATACATATATGTACATATTTTGGAACTAAGTAAGCTAAAATTGAAGTTATTAAATCGTTGGGTTTTATTATTATTTCGATCTTTGGCCATTTCATTTTGAACTCATATTCGACGTCGTTTAACACGTTCAGAACATAATGCTGGTTGTTCTCTCTTTGTATTCGTTATCTATCACATACTTATGTCGAGCTTAGATAAAAACAATTTAAGCTCTTTATATTGTTCTTGCAAGTCGTTTTCTTACATCGATAACGAATTTCAATCAAATACATTTGTTTCTTCTTCTTTGCCAAAAAATATTAATAAAAGCCGAATATCAAATACAAATTAAATTGCCCAAATAAATTAAAATATTATAGTTTCCAAGTTTATAACAAAAATTATACTATATTTTACACAACTTACGTATTTCAAATTTCTTTTTCGGATATAGTTTTTGCAAACGTGAAATAACATGCTTCGTCTGAATGAGCGCCAGCTGCAATAAACAATAATAGTTAGTATGCACAAAATGTAGCCATAGTGGTTACTCTAACCACTTCTACTTTCAATTCATATGATTGTGTAATATTAACCAAAAAAAAAAAGCGTTGCAACAAATCTCAAATATTTCTTTTACAATTGCTCACCTCACTTTTTCTCGATCCAACACGTATCGTTTTATCATTTTCAGCATTCATTTCGATTGTAAATTAATAGAATATATTTTCAAAATAAAACGATGACCAGCACAATTTACTATACAAATGAAGTGAAAGTGATAATGAACACTTATTATTATTCAAGATTATTACACATCTCATACACAGCAAATATTCGCAACTAAGTACTCCAACATTCAACTGAAAAATGCAATGTGTTAACAACAGAAAACACCAAAGAATTCCATAAAATGACCTACCATTCACAATTCCAATTCTGTGATATCGTAATATGCGTGTTAAGCATGAAACATATTTACGATTATACCTCCAAACACACTGTACACTGTTAAGTCACTGTACAAGTCAAGCGATTTGTGCAGTGACTTAACATAACAGACATACTTTTGACAAGACATATTGTGTACTGCGTGAATGTATTTGATTTTTGAATGATTCTCTTTACTCTCAAAACATGCACAATATTTGCAAAGCACATCTAAGTAGAATGAGAGAGTGAAATATTAGGGAAATAGAACACTCCACTCATTTCTTGTACAAGAAATATTCCATACATTCGTTTTTTCTCTTTAAATAAACGACGGTTTGAGAGTACTACGTGTGTGTTGTACGTTATAATTGTTGTTGCTTTTCATGACAGGCACTCTAATGATTTGTATTACTGCGTCTTGCCGCGTCATGTTGTCTTATCTGCTGTATTTTTTGCTTATATTTATTTAATGTAACATAGAAAAGCAAAACAAATGTTTAGTGTACTCTCAAATGCTTTACGTCCATTTGCAAATTTAAGTTTTTTTATTTTTATTTTTAATTTCACAGACGAACTGACAATTCTGTTGTCAATCATCTATATAATTTGCAAAAGAGAAGGACAAAACCAAAATATGGAAGTTGGTGTAAACTAGCATTTTTGTACAGTATTTTTGAATTGTAGTCATTATATAAAAAAAAAGTAATAAAAAAAACTTGAAAAATAAATAACATCAAAATATCAGCAAACCAATTTCTTCTATTCCAATAATAACAGTCAAACTGGTAAATACATAGCTTAGACCACTGTCGAACGCTACAATTTAGGGCTTACATATGATGGCAACTCGTGTAGCAGGATGCGTTTAATGTGCTTATTGCTAAAAATACAACAAATCTTGCAAGGTTGCTCAAATTGTATTCATCACAATGTCAGTGATATTTATGTAGTTTTAAAAACAAAGTCTGGGAATAGTAAATATATATGCAAAAGTATTAAAAATATCTCCTGTATTTGGTTTATGTCAAATTCTTGATGTTTTTGGTATTACTTTGTAAACAATCGTAAAATAGTTGTAAAATAATATTGATTTTATAGTTTTGGAATCGGATTGCTTCGACCACCGATAATGCTGTTGAAAGAACTCGTAAAAGACTTGGAGATGGTTTTATTGCTAAACTGGATGATTTGCACTACGGTGCTCTACGAACTGGTTTGGTAACGACAACAGATTTGCAGGAAGCGTACAATAACGAAACAAAACACACATCGAATAGATTGACCTTATGGTATGGAATGGCAATTATGGCCTTTATTATGATTGCCACACCAATGTTTTATGAAGCAATCAGTTTTTTGCTTGGTGTGCGCTGTTTTCTGCCTAACAATCACCTTGTATGGGAAGCCACACGTCCAATATCCGATTGTGGATTCTGTAGGTTTGTGTTCTCTAAGAATGACGAATGAAAAGTATATTTATAAATATTTTTGATATTTCACAGAGAAGTTAAAGGACCTTTAATACTATCAAATTTATCACGAGATCATTTCGCCCCATTTGCATATTCGTCGCAGCCGATAATAATAAAAAATGCTGTTAGTCATTGGCCTGCAAGTAATATTCTGAATTATAGTTATATTAAAGCGCTCTATAATCGAATCCCGGAAGCATTAGACGATGATTGTATGTTTATACATTTTCATTCAAATTTTAAATCCTTACGCGATGTATTCGAAATGACATCGGAACGTGAAAATTTAACCAATGGATCTCCTCCGTGGTATGTTGGTTGGAGTAATTGTCATGCTGTTGCTTTGGCAGAACTACGAAAACTATATCCGCGTCCACACTTTTTGCCTATTGATGCAGAGATGCCAAGTGCCGATTACATTTTTATGGGATATGAACATGGCGCCTTTATGCATGTAATTTATCAATACTCGTATCCTATTTTGATTGAAAATACTAATAACTTTTTTGTTCCATTGTACTCGAAGTTGGATTATATACCTCGCCTCATGTGGCAAGCTCAATTAAAAGGCAACAAGAGTTGGATTGTAGCACCTGCACCAGAGTGTGATCACGTATGTCAGTCGTTTTCATTTTATGTCGAACCAGGAGACGCAGGTGTGTGATTGTCGAGTGTATTAAGATCAATCTATAGTTTAATTATAAATTGCCGATTTTACAGTACTTGTAGACACACGTATTTGGTATCATGGAACATCCATGCCAAAGGGACAATTTGCTCTTACAATACAGTCCGAGTATGGATAAGTTTAAGGAAATGATGTAAAATTATAATATAAATAAATATTAAGAAATATTTTGTAAATAATAAATATAGGCAATCTTACAGAGTTATCGTAATATATTACGAGAAGTACTTTTTATTGGAATTTTTGAAGAGATAACGTTTAGCAAATGTTCCATGAAAAAATTCATTTACAAAACACAAGGAATGAATTTCTATTTCTGTATATACTGACTACTCTCTTGTAGTACATATTTTCTTGAGTAATTCATATCACATTGCCAATGTGTTAAGCAGCATTTATAATTTCTAATCATATGACAAAGTCTAAAATATTAGATTATACAAGTACAGCTTGCAGTACAGATAGGTGTGAAATAGCCCAAATTTGTTGCAAGAATCAAAATTTCCACCTGAACAAAACTCGGGGAAATTTGAAAAACAAGATATATATTCCGTAACCTATACTTATTACTATATTAACAGACCCTTATGCACTGCGACCAGACTTGATCTATTCTGCAGAACCTATAATTACACATAAAAAGTAAAAATGTACCCGAAAAAAGCTATTTAGCGAATACATGTTTCCTAATTCTAGGTAAGTTGTAGTGGAAGCAACATTGTATCGAAAAAATGCCATTCACGAAAAACCCAATTGCGTTCCAATTAATATAGAATGGATATTTGCACTTTCATCAATAACAAACCATTGTTAAATTACCTACTCTCAAATGCCGACTATCGCCAAATAATATATCGGAATCAGTATAATTTACACATTCTTTGGGTACCATAGCATGGACATTCCGTGGAATTGCGATGTTAAACAATTCGAACAAAATGATTTCCATTATTTTGCCAATATAATTATCGAACATGCATACCGCTTTCAATCTGCACGTTTCTTGCAAACAACTTTCTCTCAACATAGCCAATAAAAGTTGAGATGAAAGTATATGTATGACCACTAGAAAAACTTAACTGACTTTTGATAATTGTATCATTATTAGCACCACAGCTACACGGTATCACTAACCACATCATTCTCTGGGCTAAGTATATTTTTATTACGAAAGCAACCACATAACCTAACCTAACCTCAAAAAAATAAAAAAATTTATTAGAAACAACTCAACTTTGGATGAACATTGTCTTTAGGTTAATTGGCATAGAAAACATATTTTCCACGTTAAACATTTATGAAACTTATATTCAGAAGCAGATTACTACCACGAAGTGCTAGTAATATTTAATGAAAATAGTTTAAAATCGCTTCCAAAATCAGCTGTCATAAAAATTTTACCTTGCATCACGATTTCAATAAAGAAATTGTTAAATAAAACCAAACAATTTTAATAGATGTTATATTTATTTTTTTAATTCTTCTTTTGGGTACACTTTAAGTCATACTTATAAGAACGAGTAATGTATTAGACTGATAATTGAAAATAATTAAGCAGCCTCCTTGGCTAAGCGCTCAGCTTTCTCGACAACCTCTTCAATTGGACCTACCATATAGAATGCGACTTCTGGCAAATGATCATATTCGCCAGCAAGAATTTGTGTAAAACCTTTGATGGTTTCTTCAAGGGGCACCAGTTTACCTGCATGTCCAGTGAAGACCTCAGCAACTTGAAACGGTTGCGACAAGAAACGTTGAATTTTACGTGCACGAGACACAGTCAATTTGTCCTCTTCAGACAATTCATCCATACCCAAAATAGCAATAATATCTTGCAACGATTTGTAATCTTGCAAAATCTTTTGGACACCACGAGCAACATTGTAATGTGTCTCTCCAATAATGTTAGGGTCCATAATACGAGAAGTCGAATCCAAGGGATCGACAGCAGGGTAAATACCCAATTCTGCAATAGCACGCGATAACACAGTAGTGGCATCCAAGTGAGCGAATGTAGTAGCTGGAGCAGGATCGGTCAAATCGTCAGCTGGTACATAGATGGCCTGTACGGAAGTAATGGAACCCTTCTTGGTAGTCGTAATACGCTCCTGCATAGAACCCATGTCAGTGGCCAAAGTTGGCTGATAACCTACAGCTGATGGAATACGACCCAACAGAGCAGATACTTCTGAACCAGCCTGAGTGAAACGGAAAATATTGTCAATGAAGAGAAGCACATCTTGACCCTCTTGATCACGGAAATACTCGGCAACAGTTAAACCAGTCAAAGCTACACGAGCACGTGCGCCTGGAGGTTCGTTCATTTGACCGTACACTAGAGCGACCTTGGATGATTTATCCTTCAACGAGATGACACCAGATTCTATCATTTCATTATATAAATCGTTACCCTCGCGAGTACGTTCACCGACACCAGCAAATACAGAATAACCACCATGGGCCTTGGCAACGTTGTTAATAAGCTCCATAATGAGTACAGTTTTGCCTACACCAGCACCACCGAATAGTCCAATTTTACCACCTTTAGCATAAGGAGCTAAAAGATCGACCACTTTTATTCCAGTAACAAGGATCTCCTGTTCGACGCTCATCTCGACGAATTCCGGAGCTTCGGCGTGAATAGCTGCTGTTTTATTCGTTGGAATTGGGCCACGCTCGTCAATGGGTTCACCAATAACGTTGATGATACGGCCTAATGTTTCAGCACCAACTGGAATACGAATTGGATATCCAGTATCGAGTACCTTTTGTCCTCTTACGAGACCTTCGGTACCATCCATGGCAATTGTACGAACAACATTTTCACCCAAATGTTGCGCAACTTCGAGCACAAGACGTGGAGAACGCTGATCAACTTCCAAAGCGTTTAGAATTGGTGGTAGCTGATTATCGAATTGGACATCGACAACGGCACCAATAACGGCAACGACTTTTCCATCTCCGGCAGCCGCTGCTTTGGCTGCTGCCTTTGCATATTCTCGTTGCGATTGGTGAAGAAGTGATATAACCTTATCTGATTTGGTTACGGCCGAACGTACGGCAGTGAACATTTTAATTTATTATTTTTGCAAAGAATCTAGATACAGTAAGTATATTTAAACCGTTTCTATAAGAATTGGAAGAATAGATTTTTTCAATTAAATTTTAATATAATTTTTCAAGATAAAAAGAGTAGTTCTGATTTTTTCACCTACCTATTACGAAACAGCACACCACCAATTGCCAGAGAAGGTTGTAATGTCATCTATACCTAGCGGTGGGTCGATATTTTTTAGTATTCTAGTTTTTGTGATTACTCTATCAAAAAGGCGTATTTATTACAGGTCATAGCGCTTTGACAACAACTCATGTTGGATCTCTATTATCTGTGGTTCGGGAAGTGGAAATGCAACAACGTGCGGTCTATACGGACTATGAATAGCAACTCTCTTTTGGTTTCACTTATGTTGTTACCGAATTTATTTTTAAATTGATCAAGGGATTTGTTAAAGAAAATATGATGAAAGATCTAGAACGGAGTATATTTGTTTTACTTTAATTTACAAAGTGAACGAATCCAGAGAAACACAGATTTGAAAAGCTAGAAAGAAAAATGATTAATCGACCTGGGATTTCGTCAAAAAGTAGATTTATCCATGCATTTGTGTAAGTAATTTTGAAATGAATTCATGCTGTCATATTAAAATTAATTTTAATTCTTAATGTTTTAAGGTATTTTGTAAAAGGATGCAGCAGGCAATATTTATCTTTGTCATTTAAAATGTCAATTGAGGTGATAAAGAAAATAGCAATTGAAATATGCGATGAAATTTGGAACAACGTTATTAATTTATCCATATTAGTTCAATAGAAATGCACACAAATTTCAAAGTTGGAGCAATAGACGGAAAGCACGTTGGCACGACATGTCCGGCCAAATTTTTATCTACCATTATATTGAAATTATTTTTTTAATAGAACCGAACTATAAAATTATTTTGCCAGATTGTAGAAGAAATTACGAATATATTATGGTAAGTAATTACAAATATTACTTGAATACATTTTTTTTAACTCTTTTTCATTTATGAAGTCATTCTCTTTTATTTTGCCTGCCAATTTTGCCGTATTGAAAATTTCAGTTTGGCAAACCGGCAGAGTTCGTTCTACAATATATAAAGGTATGCTTAACTTAGTTGCCAAAAGCATTTTACTGCTTTTGGACACTAACCCAATTAATTAAAAAAAAGAGAGCAGTACCTATTTTATAGGAGCACTTTTAAAGGATTTCAAAAATTGGGTCTAACGAGTAAATTAGCCGTAATTTCGTAAAATATAAAGCATTCTCTAATATCGACATTGTGAACACGAACTGCTGGGGCATTCCAATAGAAACTACGCTGTCATCAACTTCATTCTAAAAATAATAAAAAAAAATTCGTTGCTATGCAAATATAAAAATTTGGTAAAAATGCAATTTAAGTTATGTTGAGAAAATGGATACTAATGATATTTTACTTTTATTGTGCATTCATTGCTTTTCCGTTGTATGTAGATTGCATGACATTATTTGCTGAACACGCCATATTGCCGTCGTGTTGTAAAGGCTTTGCTGCATTCAGTCTGTTTACAGCTTTACACATTGCGATCATCTCAAATAAAAAAATTCGATTAATATCAACCAGTATATTTCGATTTATTTATTATTACTCTTCGCTAAAGGGCGCTGTCATTTTAAAAATGTCTGAAAGTTTAAATTCTGACGATTTTAAAAAAATTGCTAATGAAATTGCATCTAGTGATGAACACGCCGATAGTATTAAACAGCTCTGCTTTAAATTGTCAGTGGTTCCGCTTACTGATTTTTTTGAAGGATATCATCGCGAAGTTGAAGATATGAAATCACAAACAACATGTAGTAAACCAACTATTGAAGATTTTGTCGACGTTTTTAAAACCATGGAGCTATACCCAAGTAATATCGTTAAACAAAAGAAAGTCACATTAAGAGATCAAGGACGAGTAAATTCTACAGTTGTCGCCCAGAAAGACATTTTGCCAGATACATCGAATACGGATGAAAATCCATCTGCATCTGAAACTTACAATAGTTTTAAAAAATTCCAGCAAAAGCTTAATGAAGTAAAACAAAAAATGCTGGAAAATGATGTCACGCTATGTCATGCCAATAAACTTGTAGAGTTGGAATCATTTGCACGACAACTTGAGAAAATGGTTCCATCTGATAATGTAGACACTTTCAAGCAGGATGATGTAAAAAAACTTATTTCTTTAATGAAAAACATGGAACAACTGAATTATATTAAAAAGAATCAGGAAGTATTCCCTAGTATTTCACAAACTAATAATATTCGCTTAGAGAATCTTATAGAAATAATCACATATACATTGACGTCAATGAATTTCTATCAAACAGTGTTTTAATGAATCTGATTAATAAAAAGAAACAATTTTATTAACATATGGATAATTTAAAAAAGTTGAATAATAATTACAATAGATATACAAAGATAATTCAAAAAAATTTTGTCCTTATTTGATAAGGTTTTCAAGTATGAAATCTTAAAATGCAGTACCTTCGGCTTATAAAATGGGTTGCAAGACGAAAAGAAATTATTCCACATCTCCACGCTTGAAACACATAGTAGTTTAGCGTTTTAGTCAAATTGATCAAATCAATTTCAATCCAAAACTAAACTTAGAATATGGAGCCTATCACATATCACTATCTTTGGATTCATTGGCAGTTTCAGTGAGAAGTGTTTTCATCTGTGCAACCATATCTCCAACAACTAATAGCTTTCGTACAGTACTACGTAACATTTCCATATACTGTTTATTATGTTTCAAATATTCTTCGAACGTCACTTGATTCTCCGTAGACAAATTAGGTCCTTCAAATAAAATGGGCAAAAACTCAAGAATCTTGGCCAGTGTTTTCTCGGCCTCTTTCGCGTAGACATAACGATTTTTGGCGCTAACAGCAGTCGATTCCGATGTGGCATGCGAAGATTCAATTTGTAATAAAATGTTGTGTGATTTTTCAATAATATCCGTGATGTTGCTCGACTGTTCCTCCATTGAGGAATGACAAGTATCTATAGAAGTGTTTAATATCAGTTGTCAGATATTTGAAATCAACTGCTATAAACATCTTACCCAATGCCTTGAATATCTTTTCCATAATTGTTTCTCTTTCCGAGCTCATGATTTTAATTTTGCAATTTAAATATTGACATACATGAACAATAAGAAGCGGTAAGCAATTTCATAAATCGATAAATTTTTTGACAGTATTTCTGATATTTCGATTATGATTTTTGGTATCGATAATCGGTATTCTATACTGATCAGTAAAGGCCCTCTCACAATTATGTGTTTTTGAATCGATGCTTCAAAATGCGCAAACGTTTTATCTACTTTTCTTGATTTAATATTTTTAAACATTTCCTTTGTCCAAGTCCCTTTTAATTTTATTTTGAGTTCGACTGTAAGTGGCAAAAAAAAAAAATTTCAACAACAATTTCATTTTCGTACATCAACTTACACCAACATCAAAACCTTACCTGTTTTTTTTTTAAGATAACGTGTCTCATTTTCTTTTTTATTATGGGACAATGGAAAATTAAATTTTTTCCTAGGAAGTAATATTTGAATAAAGTTACTTCACCAGTCGGATTGCAGCAATAAAACTAAAATTAAACTAATAGCTCGTGGTATAAAAGGTCGTATCAATAGGCAATATTTCATTGTTTGCATTGTCAATTTTCGCAATTATTGCCAATTGAGACTGCTCATTCCAGCACAGCATGTCGGTAATTTACCGGCGTCTCGACAAACCATTTCTGATAGCTTGCAATTACCAATCGAGGCAGCAAATTTAATCAAGTTGGCAATTTATGTTTTGAGATATTTCAAGTTATAGATTGTAAAACATGCTGCGTTTCAATAAGCTATCATTTTGTTTGTTTGACAACCATTTTTCAATTTTTCGTGACGCTCACAGTGGCAATATTGTAAACCATTTCAGTTTTACCGAATTAAGATATGGTCCAATTACAGAAGGTTGCATAATAAATGCAGACATTTTTGTTTAGTTCAGAGAAAGAGAATAAAGAAAGAAAACAAAAAAGGTGTTGTGATTGACTGCGATAATTAATGGTATGAGAAAAAAAAAAGTACAATTGTTTGAAAATTATCAAAAAAGTGTATAAAATATGGATTTCGTGATAGAAAGTGGTTTGCAATCATCCGATCAATTATGTAATAAAATGAAATGTAAACAAAACGAAAAATTTTAAAAGCACTACATCATCAAGTCACAAATTTTTGTCTAAAATTCAATTACAAATACAACAATCGGTAATTACGTGACCTGTAATAAATAGACAATAAGAGTGCGGTCACAGAGTACTTGTTCTCTTGACGAGATTTTGAAAAGGACGATAGCATAACATTGCAATGCCCATCACTAAATTATTGTCATCCTTTTCAATAAATTTTGACAGTTGGTATGAAATGAACAGTTGTGTGTCGAAACGTCATGTTATAACTTGAAATATCTCAAAACATAAATTGCCAACTTGATCTAATTTGTTGTCTCGATTGGCAATTTGCTTGAAAATTTAATTTCAATAACTTAAAAAATATTTCATTACTTCCAATACAATATGAAATAAATGAACGCTTGTTCGACCATACTATTAATTCCTGTTGATTATTGCAAATACGCCCATTGTGCTATTGTATAGCAACAATATATTACAATCCGTCATTTAAATTGTTGAACGGAAAATAACGTCGTGTTCAACTGCTTAATCTCTAACGGGATACGCTTTCTACAGTCAGGGACTAAAGTTTAAATACACCCATAAAACATCGCTTTAAATAAAAATAAAGCATTTTAACACAAATGTAAGTATGCAGTTTATTTTTAGTTGAATAATGACCAATATCGAAAACCAAAACAATTCACTTTTTTTCATAGATAACTTAAAATTCATCAAAAACTAAAAAATACATGGGACAAAAGTTTAAATACAATACAAAATTTTCTTTCTTTAGCTGATTTTAGTTTAATTAAAAAACGTTAAACTTAAATTAATATTTGGTAGGTCCGCCTTGAGCTTCAATGACTGCCTGCAGACGACGTGGCATAGACAGAACCAAATTTTCTGTTTCGAATGTGCTGATTTCTGACCAGGCCTTTTTCAGAGCCTCTTTAAGGGATTCTTTGTTCTTTAAAGCTGCGCGATTGATTTTTCGGTCCAATAATTCCCAAGCGTGTTCAATTGGGTTTAAGTCCGGTGATTGGGGAGGACTACAGAGCTGACGTGGAGCATAATACAGCAACCAGTCCTTCACCAAATGCGCGGTATGCTTAGGGTCGTTGTCTTGTTGAAATATCCAACTTCTTCCCAGACCCAAGCTATCCACAGAAGGCTGCAAATTTTGTTCCAATATACTTTTATACACGTGTTTGTCCATTATTCCATCGATAAAAGCCAAGTGTCCCACGCCAGCTGCTGCAATTGCTCCCCAAACCATCACACTACCGCCCCCATGTTTAACGGTTGGTATTAAATTTTTGGTTTGAAGTGCTGTGCCGGGCTTGCGCCAAATTTTTGCGCGACCATCGCTGCCAAAATATTAAATTTAGATTCATCTGTGAATAAGACTCTTCGCCAAAAGTCCTCATCCATATCCTTGTACTTGTTTGCAAAATCCAGACGAAGTTGTCTATTTTTTTCAGAAATAAGCGGTTTTTTACGTGGAACTCTGCTTCGATAGCCGTTATACCGTAAAGCTCTTTGTACGGTTTTTGGGTGAACATGTTTGCCTGACACCGCAGCAATACTACCGGCTAACTTTGGCGCACTTATTTTTGGATTTTTGTCCACTTCTCTTAGGATAAGGTTTACATCTCGGCGAGAAAGTTTTTTTGGTCGACCAGTTCTGGGCCTATTTTCCACTGTTTTGTAAGTTTTATATTTTCTTAATACGTTTTGCACACTTGCACAGGATAAATTCAAAATTTTTCCTATATCACGGTAGGATTTGCTTTCTTTAAAGTGTTTAATTATTAAATCTTTAACACCAGACTCTATTTGTTTTCCTTTGCCCATTATTTTGCTTTCAAGTCTACCGACAACGATGAAATCACTAATAATACTGCATAAATATGCGTAAGTGAAGAAAGCAAAAAAAATATAACGGTACTTTTCCAAAGAAATTGCAAAAACACGTGTTTTCTTGTATTGTATTTAAACTTTTGTCCAGCGTATTTTTTGAGTTTTTGATGAATTTACAGTTATCTATGCGACAAATACAAATTTTTTGTTATTGTGTTTGCTTACTGATAGACTGCAAAAAAACTGCTTACTTAGATTTTCGCAGCAATGTTTTATACGCGTTAAAATTAAGATTTGTGGGGTGTATTTAAACTTTAGTCCCTGACTGTATATATTTTCGATTGCGCGTCAATTAATCATAACACTAAAATGATGATTAAGTTAGTTTTATTTGAAATTATTTCATTTTTTGTGATAACATTGAAACATTTCTTTTATATTCAAATTTCAATTGAATCTTATAATTACGATTTAAGATTTTCCACTAGTTTATTCGTAAACATCTTCCTTGTCTGCCACGTATTTTATGATATCGGCAGGTCTTAGCAATTTTTCGGCATCTGAGTCCGGAATTTCAAACCCAAACTCATCTTCCATGGCCATAATTACTTCTACATGATCCAAAGAATCAAGACCTAGATCATTTATGAAGTGTGAATCCACACCAAGCTGTAGAAATAAAATGGCATTAGCATCGTTTGTAATTAGTTTTTTGTTTGTTTTGTTTTTTTCATTTTCGGCTCATTAGTAATCATGTATATATCTGGCAAATGCAAAATAATTTTATCAGAGTATAATGCAATTCTTTACCTTGCTTGGGTCAATCTTGTCATAAAGTTTCAAAACAAGCAACACCCTTTCGCTGATAAGTTTTAATGATAATGGAGCCTTTGCAGAATATTTTCGTGCAGTTTGCGTTTGCCAGAAACATCTGTCCTAATGAACCGAAAATAAGAAGAGAGAACAGTTAGTCTAGTTTTGAAAATGTCAATTACCTTATCAGATGTGACTTTATCGTAACTAGAAACCACTTTTAAGACACGATCTTGAATTTCTTCTAAAGTACGCTTTCCACTGGAATAATGGCGTACGAGAAACATATTCTTCTTGCAAACATCCTATTTTCATAAAATTATATATTTTCCAATTTAAACAATTGCTTCATAAACATATGCATACGCAATTTAAAGGCCTTCAAAGGTTATCTTCAAAAATATTACTATAGGCTGATACCATTATGGTGTACCATGGCTGATACCATAGCAAATTAACTGTTTAAGGGATACTTACTACATTAATGCTGTTATGAAATGCAGGAAGTGCAAATTTATGGATCATTCGCAATTGTGGTTGCATTCTAAGTGGCAGTCGTCGTATAGTATTTAAGCTAGAATTTAGTCGGCAACAACCGCGTGCAATTTGTGTCAGCGACATGATAACTTCCTAGCAAATACAAAATGTGATAAATTTCATTACTTATAAGTTTGATTTGTAAATTACAAGAGTACAAACTTTATAATCCCGTCCAGCAAATGAGAAGAATATTATGTAAAAACTCACCGTACGATGTGTTTTTTGACAGCAAAGGTTTACCGACAGATATGAATAATACTGGGAAAATGTGATTAATTTTTAAGCACCATCCCCATTACCATTACGACACGACGTATGTGTCTGTAAGCGGACGTTACTATCATATAATCGAAAAAATAGCTCATTCGAATAAAAAGCAGTAAATTGAAATTTTTGTGATACTCTAAAGTGAACAATATAAACGAAATCTTCATTTGGTATGAATAAAAGACAACAATTCTTCTCCCTTTTCATATTAAATCTTGTATTTTATCAGATTGAGCATGAATAAACGGTGGAAATTAATTTCGAATACGACAGTGTTTGTACTATGCTTCTCCACTTTGGTCGACGAATTTTTCGAAACACAAGTTCTTTAATGGGAAAAAAAGGAGCATTGCAAAATGGATAGTTCTGTTGCGAAATTTTGTTGCTATTTTTTTACTCCTCCATGCTGTAAAATTTTGTTATATAACATATGTCACACACCATCTTGGTTTCATTGCTTTAGTTTCACAATAGTGTCGTAATACTAGCGCCACTCAATATAATTATACGATATATTTAATATATTCTCACGAAGATCGAGAACAATTTAAAAAATAACTAACACGACAAGAGAAATAATTTTCCATTTGTTTTATTTTCTTTATTGCCAATATTTCATTGTCAATGTCAATGCTGTCAAAGTAATGCTTGTAATGTCTTCACTAACTTTTCTAATCATGATTAAAGTTAAACATAATTTGATAAACTAAATCGTTGTCTGTGCTTCCGAAAGAATAAACTCTACCAATCACAAGCACACATCAATAGGAAAAAGAAACTACGATCTAGCCGAAAAAAAATGCGTTTGCGTTCGTTTCGAACTAGGGAAGTGAAGTTAAGCGCAATTCCAACTTCCCCCACACAATATGATTCACTTGTTATAGAAGAAAAACACGGTATTAAATTCGTTGTTTTATTTATTACATATAATTTATTGAAACATGTATTTGCATAAAACATGTAGACATTTCTGTGGCCAAAAGGAAACACAAATGGGCAATTTAAAATTTTAAAATTAAAGTTAAAAAAACTTCGACAAACAAAAATTTGGGAGAAAATTACAATTTTAAAACATACACAACATATGCAATAGAGCAGCTGCGTTTTATTTGCCAAGCTCTACTGTTGTGACCAGCCTGCCAAGTAAATTGCTTGAGTAAATTCGAAGTAAACAGAGAAACCACTCTAATGCTTGAATTTAATGGCTGAAGTAAGTCTGCTAATGCCTTGATTGTAGCACCAATTTTGCTCCAATAAAAAATTGAAAATGAACCTTTGCTCACCAATCGCTTTGATTGCTGTTTGTTATTAGTAAATACGCCAATGTCACTGGTGTGTAATAACAATAATTCGTAAGCACACAATTCGATTTCATGAAGCGGATAACAAATTCCATTTTCAGCAATCAAAAATTTGTTATTATAACCACGGCATTAGCAAATATCAAGTTAGCAGGTAAGTTTGGTTGTGGCGGCTCATTTAGGCCCATTGTAATAAAGTTTGCTAATAAAATGCAGCGAATATTATATGACGGCCAATGACCTTTAACCTGTTAATCCTTTTAGCCACACACTTAAATAATTT
Organism: Megamerina dolium; assembly: GCA_963854835.1. Taxonomy (NCBI): domain Eukaryota; kingdom Metazoa; phylum Arthropoda; class Insecta; order Diptera; family Megamerinidae; genus Megamerina; species Megamerina dolium. The sequence continues at coordinate 15,167,097 of OY978528.1, forward strand.
GGATTAGATACAATTAAAATATAAATTAGAAGAAAAAGCTACAACAATCAGAATACTTCGGTACATTTAAAGCCATAGTTCCTTAGCCACAAAACTCATTCGTTAGCTATAATGTTTTATTGTCCAGCAATCTGAAATAAAAAGTAAATGTAAATTTGATTAAATAGAATTCTTTATATCATTAGGCATATTGCTATGTTATGTCATGTGTAATTTCAACACCCAACATCAACTTTTCAAGCGAAGAGTGGAAAAATTTCAATTTAACTGTCAATTATCAACTGTCAATTTTTACATATTTTAGCTATGTTATTATGCATAATTTAAATTGCTATAATATGCTTTATGCATATTTGCATACAATATCGTATAAAGCTCAACAAATTTTGCCAGCATGCTGCTAATGTTATGTTGTGGGCATTTTATGTGAAAAAAATACATAGAATACTGAATGACATGAGACAGAAACTTTACGATTTACTTACAACAACAAGATGACCACTTTTATCACGTACAATTCCAGGCTCACTGCCCGTCTGAATATCGATAATTCCTGATTTACCATTGACAACATTGTGCTCCAATCTATAAAATCAAATATCAAATTATATGCTAAAGTGTCAATAAATTGCATAGTATTTACGAGTTTCTATCGACGATGCTCAAAATATTTGCAGTGCCAACCGTATCGACGATATAAGTAGAAAACTCAATGATATATGGGATTACTAAGATTAAATCACCCTTATCCTTCTTTAACTCCAATGGAATGCGAATGACCATTAAATCGTCACGATGATTCGTTAGGACAAAATCGATCTTATCTATAGGCAATCGATGCTTTTGCTTGTAGCTTTTACCATCTAGCACGTACACTGCCTTGTTGCTAAGCAATATAAATCGATCCCTTGATTTATAACCATGTCGATCATATTTAATACATGGCGATGCGTATTTTAATTGTTCACCACCAAATGCTCCAGCCACAAAGTTATTTATTTGAGTGGCATGCTCTTTAGGAATACGATCACTTTCAAACCAATACGGTATGCTTGAAGGATAATTGTGCTTCTTACCTAGTTGAATTGAAGAAATTGAATTTGCATTATATGGCCCTTTTGTATTCACCATATTCACCACACTACTTACCCTTGAATAGTTTTTCAGCCAAGACTTTTAGCTCAAATTGACGCTTCTTATCGGAGCTGAGTTTCAAACGATATACCCGTGCCAAATGCAAACGATGCAATCTGTGCAGGTATGTTGACGCCTCTTGGCAATGCGATGGTGCTGGAGGCCAGCTTTTGTCTAGTACTTTCGTTGGCAACTCTTTGGATAATCTTACAAGCCACATACGTTTCGAATTAGCGATAAACGCTTCGTTATAATTATTTGGCGGATCGTTTCGTGTGATGAATCCTTTGATGAAAGCACGTATTTTATTGGCTGCTTCACGCCTCTGTTTAACTTTTTGCTTAGCCAAATATTGGCGGCAATACGACTGGAGAGTAATTAGTTGATTGCGCAATTTCAAAAATTTCCTACGCTGCAATCGGCCCTTCCAGCGGGACTGTATTATAGATGCAATATCATGCTTCTTCGCTTGGAAGGCATCTTCGGTATAGAATAACGTTTTGGGAAATCGTATAAACAATTTCGTTTCACCAATGCGATAATCTTCTGGGCCATAATTGAGTTCCTTAACCAACAATTTGACCCCCTCTTTGGCACTGCCCTTATAGTTGGGCCAGGTAAGTTTGCTCAAGCATTTGTAACGGTTTAAAAACATTTCGTAGGTTCTAATGAAAATATATAAAGAATATACAAAATTTTGATAAAAATTATAGTCAAAATTAAGTTCATTTATTGACAAATAGAAAAATCTGTCAAGAAATTTACATCTACCTTACCTTCTGTAAGCAAATCCAGCTCGACGTACTCTTAAGTTCTCAATGAGACCTAGGTATTTCACTTGATGCAACACTAGTTGATCATTGAAAACGCGCGGAGTTTGCAAATCGTTCGGTTTTATACATCTAATATATGAGGGTTCTTTGCACATCAGTATTTCCATTAGATTATTTAGTGATGTCTTAAATTGTGTGATTGCAGTCTCAGGTCGTTTTTTATTCTTGTACTCATCTTTTGGGAAACATTTGCCAACTATGGAGTTGGTCGCTTTGCTCATTGTTTCTTTCAAATCGCGAAACAATAAATCGTTATTCTTATCCAAAAATCCATAAACAGTATATGTAACATCGCCAGCGTAATGTACCAAACGGAATTCCTCGCGACTCATCGTTTTCTGAACATGCTTTGGCGCTTTCTCATGACAAATATAATGCGGATGATTCGACAATTTAGTGGTCAGTTTTTCCAAGAATGTGTGATCAGTTGGATCACCGGGTCGCAGACATTCTTCGTCCAAAATCGAAATGATGCCTTTGTGTTTCTCTTCAATCAAATTGCAGATAACCTTGTTATCGAAATATTCAACTGGAATCCATTCAATGCCCTCGCGACGGTACTCATTTTGCTCCGACTTCAGTGTCAGCTCAATAAACAATTGTTGTAGTTTTTCATTGCAAAAATTAATACAAAATTGTTCAAAGTTATTCTTGGGGAATATTTCAAATCCGTATATATCCAGTATACCCATGACATTGTTTCTAGCACCGCGCAAATCCTTGGCTTGCAGCGAAACATTTAGGCGGGCAACCAGCCATGAAAAAAGGCGATCATATACCGCTTTTGCTAATGCATCTCGGGCATAAATTGCCATTTCTTTGCTTAACGGCGAAGTGACGACATCACCTCTAGCATCGATTGTCCGATTTGTTAACGCTGATGTAAGTTCTTCCGCATCCACGCTCAAAAGTTTTGCCACAATTGTGACGGCAGCTGGTTTCAAAATTTTCGCATTTCCCTCTGCCTCGGTAAAGCCCACATTTCCAAGATGTAATACACTAGCAATTATATTGAATATATCTTTTTGTTCACTTGCAGAGAAGTCGATGATATTTAAAGCTTGTTGAACGATTTTAAAGTTTTCCTTGTCGTTAATATTAACTGCATCTTTCTGGTTCACCTTTGGGGTAAAATAAATACTCGTATATTCATATTCATTCATTTTATAAGAAATTTCATTAGTTTGTACTACCGTGTTACTAAGATAGTAGTATTTATCAAGGGAACGTTCCAACTGAAGATCCCTTAATAGTTCATCACTAGCACCATTGAGTAGCTGATAAAATATATGGAAATTTCTTTCGCCAACATTTTGATTAACAACTCGTGATTTTTCGAGCAAATAATTTAATATATTTCCTCCGATAGGTGTTCCCGTGAAATCAAATTGTATATCCATATATTTGCCAAATCGTGATGAGTTATCATTTCGATTCGTCTTGGCATTACCAAATGCCTCCAAGACTGGATTGCTTTTCAGCAATTTTTCCTTAACACTTTCCACGGTCTTTTGATGCCCAGAACAAGCAGCTATATACTGAAGGACTTTCTTAGATGCCTCTGTTTTTCCTGAACCACTTTCACCTATTTTCAAGCAATAAAAATTACATATAATTTAGAAAAAAAAATTTATATTTATTATGGTATTCTTTCGCATTTCATCTTACCGGATATAAGTACACATTGCCCTCGATTTTCTTCAATCAGTGATCGAAAGGCGTTATCCGTTATTGCAAAACTATAAAAGGTGTGAAAATGGGGGATTTTCATATGAGAGTGAAATAATTTCGAAATATTAAATTAAGAAAAAAAGAAAAAAGTGACTTACGCCACCTCATTCCTTAATCCCTTAATAATTCGTTTTGATAATACAAATGTTTGATTATTAAATTAATACTCTACGTACATATGAGGTGGAATTTCGTAGAAATTCTTATTTCTATATTCGTTAATATCATTTTCGGAGTAGATAGGCAATTCCTTATATGGATTTACGGAAATTAGTACTTGACCAATATAAGTCTAATGGAAAAGAAAAAGAAAAAAAAAAAAGAAAAGAGAAAAATATTCAAATATAATACATAAATATGTGGCAAGCCATATATATGTTAGTTACAAATCAAAAATAATAATAATATGTAGTAAATGTTGTAAGCAATAACTCACATAAATTATGTCTTCCTGAAAACGTTTACGTAAGTTGTCGATGAAAGCCTCTTCACTTTCGTAATGTTCAAGCAAAACAAAGTCTTGAACTCCGACACGATCACGTTCATGTAAACCTCTTTCCATGGCTGGTTTGCTTGGCGCTACACTGTAAGTATGAATGTATTTTAAGACTATTCATTAATCCAATATTTCTGGTGATGGCTTAATGCGTATAACATGAAGTAATTTGTTTTGCTTTTTTCACTAATTCCAAATATATTTGCCACTTTTATTTGAAAAATACACATTTTAGAATACGCTGAAAATTTTAATAATAATATCTAACATTTGAATTGACAATTATATATTTTTATTATTGTATTTACATTCATACATATCTACATTAAGGCGCTACAAACTAATAAAAAATCACTAAATATTAACTTTTATGTGTCTTATGGAGATGATTGTCAAAATATTTCCATTGCAGCCATAGCCATACGTAAGTTGGACTTTTATAACAGTTGTATATTATTAATATGAACCGGGCCTTGAGATCGCAATAAAATTATAAAATCATAATATATTCTGATTTTATAAAATAAAATATATAAAATCGATCTGTTTGACATATTTCCGATATAAAAATTTGTCCGAAAGCTGATACTAAATTTAAGATAATTAATTTTGACTAGACCTACAGGCCATTATCTTTATCAATACATTATAATTCAGACAATATTCAATATTTCTAAGAATGAAAATATTAAATACAATTTTGTTTAACTCTCCCAGCTATCAAACTCATAATGTCATAATCTTACTTTGTTATCAATTTACATGAAATTCGAAGATGATAAATTTAGCAAGAAGTAATTGGTATACCAATTACATAACTCTGAAATAATCTAACAGTAATGAATGTCTAATGAAAAGTCCGCAAAAATTTAATGGTTCATTTCGTCAGCAACAAATTTTGATGTGATTGTATTCGTTCCTCTCTTTTGCATAGTGTTGATTTCTCAATGTATTGACAATTGTATTAGTTTGACAGTAAACTTTAAAGGTGAAATATTGGCATATGTGTTTGCAGTAATTTCGCCATTATATCCGAATGGAGGAAGAAAAATAATAAATTCAATTGTGAGCCTGAATCACAAATTACCATATGCAATATCGTTAAGAATTTTGTTGTCAATTCAACCGACAATGAATTTCGACACTGGAATTTCGATTTCTCAGCTGATTATTTTATGGTGTACGAAAAATTGATGAAATTGGATAATGGACAAACTGAAATACGTAGTTTAAAAATTTTAACACGACTTTATAAATCTCTGATGGAAGAATAGTTTAGAGTCATTAATATCGAGCGAATGAAAGAACACACTGCGGTTCAGAAGGTGTTTTCACCTCGGAAGCCGGCAGTGGACGACAACCAAGAAGAACATCAGAAGATCCACTGAAAGGATAAAATATTGAAGAATCTCACAGCATTTGCAATTTTTAATTGCCACCAACAAGCGAAGAACAGACGATTCGTGAAGCATTTTTCATTCAGCCAAAATCAATCAAAATTTGTTGAAATGCCCAGATTATTAAAATTCAAACTTTTTCTAAGTCGCCTATTTGATTGACAGGCGTATTTGACAACACCAAATGTTGACTGCAATAGGTCAAATAAAACACACAAAAATCGCAATCATAAAATGAGATGGCGCCTTCTGTCCAGAACGATTCACCGTTGAATGAGTTCTGTCGCGACGGGAAGAAGTGACAGTTGGAAGGAGTCAGGTCTGCTGGGTAAAAAGGAAAAACATTCCAGTCAACATCGACCAATTTTTGGCAAGTGATGAAATTTGAATGTGGTCTCCATTTGTCGTGATGGAATATAATTCCTTTTCGATTCATTCACTGTTCGATTATTATTGGGTGAAAGTTCGTAATCCTTTCAACTTCAACCATATAATCAGTATAAAATGCGACCCATCGATATTCGCATTGGCCTTCGTTGGAGGTTGATCGGACCGGACTGTGATTACCATTTAGGCCGCACAAGTTTGCAACACATGATCAACTCTTCGTCTCCAATAATCTTTCGTTTCAAAAGTGGCATTGTCTCTTCACGAAAGAGTACCGATTGACCCACAGCAATTCGATTATTTTTAGCACTTTTTACCCAAAACTTACAGTTTATTGACGAAAATAATCATCACAGAGATGAGGGTTGTTTTATATGTACGTTTTTTTGTCTATATCTGGAGAGCTGATTGGATTCGATCATAAAATTCGTAGATCAACTGGAGAGCAGTGCATGTTTCACAATGAAATCACGCGGAAGGAAAGTTCGCAAACTATTTGTGGGTTTGCGCGACGTTTTTGCCTTTTTATAAGTAAAGTAAAGAAAATATTTTGAAAATTTTCCTTTGAGCTGTCGAAGTCAATGGTGCAAGCATAAACATCGTACGTATTGGAGTAGCCTATCCCTTAGGAGAAAACTGAGTGCGCTTTTTTTATCAATTCAATAAGTTGGTGTGAATTATCTAACATGAAAAAGACACGTGGACTTTATACTCAATAGATTATGGAATGCACAGCAAATTGGGAATTTGATAATTTTTTATGATTTCCTCTGATTGGGTATTGGGTATATGTATTGTATTTACTCGTACCTTGACATGGTTATGTAGGTATCCTTTAACTCGATTGTAGATTATGCTTGAATGCACTGTTTTTATTTTTTTTTGTTTCTCCTCTTGATAATTGTATTCACTTGCACTTGCAATTTGAAATAGCTTGTGATTCGACACTGATTAAAGGAATAATCGGTATTTAATTTAACCAACTTTACTTTGTCAAATACTTAGTATATATAAAACTTCAATTTGAACTTTAATGTACTCGTATTGTATTGCTATAGCCAGTCTTTAGCGTTGGTAACACAAATAATTATCATCGATTAGATAAACGATTGAAGTACACCATATACACTAGTACATATATTTTGTTCTATACTGTATCTTATCGTAACTGTAGTATCAGCATAGTAAATATATTACATCGACAAAATAATTCATTGCCGTTGAGAACAATTCACACATTGCTAATGAATGCTCTTTTGCAACAGAAATTATTTTTACCGAAGATTGCATCTACACGATTCTGTAAGTTCAAATGCAACAAAACTCCTCAAATCGATCGATCTGATTTTCAGTTAAAGTAAGCAAAAAGTGTGTGCTAATTTGCATGTACGTACGAGTATAGCCAGCCAGCTACAACTTAAAATTTGTGTTATCAGTGTACTTAATTGGTACGCACATGCATACTCGATTATTTATATTTATTTTGATGCTCTCATATTGTCCATCCTTGAAGATTTACCCGTAGTAATATAATATGCACATATTATTATTATTCTTTCGAGGCAATTTACATTGCACAAAGCATCATTAATTGTATAAATAAGTATAAGATAATGTTGGAAAAACAATCATCTATCATTTCATCAATATCAGCTTAATATGTTCATATTTGTATGAACAATATAATGATAGGTCGAAAAGTTTTTACAAAAGAAAAACTGAAATTTATAATAATTACGACACGATAAAAAATACATATTTTTTTCATGGATTGTGTTCCCTAAATTATTAAATCACAGTGAAATAATTTTCTGTTCTTAAATTTTCGAGATTCAATTTTTTATTTTAACTTTTTGCGGGTTTTGGAAACTACAAATATGACCTTAAGGTTCTTGAAAATGAAAATACTCCAAAAAACTAACAAATTTTACTAAGAATATTTTCAATCAGTTCGGCAATAGGCCAAAATATGAAAAAAGTCGTTTTTTTCGGATCCAAATGGAAAATGTGCTAAACAACTTCGAAAATTTTGTATAAAACTATTACAGAGAAAATGATGGATCTATGAAGAAAATCGAAGGATAAATTCCAAGTTATGAGCAATTGTGTGAAGTACCGAATCGACAAATAATCCCAAAGGCTCAAACGAAAATCAAAAACCTTCATTAATTTTTCTTTGGCACCACACTTAGCCCATATGTGAACCCCTTAGATGGCTCCCCTACAATATATAAATTGGTATATAGTTGGCTTTCGCCGCTTATTGAATTATCTTCAATATGATTGTAAAAGGTATCAATTCCAGATTGATAGTTTCTTCTTCAAGATATGGACTATACATTGATAGTTTCTTCTTCAAGATATGGACTAAAAAGTAAAATTACATTAAAAAAAAGCCTAAAAAAATAATTGTGGTAGCAATGGGAATATTTCGGGTTTGACTGTGTGGTACACTGTTGTAGGTGTGAATTCTGCGAGATTTGCTTCTATCCAGTTTGGGTGCGATCGCGGTGGTAGTAGTCTCTTTATTTTGATTTGTTATATCTTCATATAAATTTATTTTGCCGGAAAGTTTTTTTTTCAGAATATGATTTGTCTGAGTAAAAGCGTACCATGAACTTTTAATACATTTTCGTATGCACCCTGTAAATCATAGTTATTTATGAAAATTGTACTTAACACAATATTTCAAAGGCTTTGTTAATAAATGAACATAGTCTTAATATAAAATTGTCATTTTTTTTAAAAGAAAAATTTTTAATTTTGTATAAAAGCTACTATTTTTATTTTAATGTACATTTTTGAAACTGTGTAAATTGTAATTTTCCACCAAAATTATGCTTGCAAATAAGTAAATAAAATGTGTAGCACTTATAAGCCCCGTAGGACCCTTTGGCCGAGCTTCTCTTCCAGTACTGTTGTGCATGTTAAATGTTTGGACAGACAGGGACCTACTTATATTAGCCGGTCCTGAACGGCAGAATCTTGTGACATTACTTTTTCAGCGCATTGTCACAGAGCTCTTCTAGAAACTTCTTCATGGCAAATTGTTACTACCGGAAGAACTGCCAATTGCTTACCGATTGGTGGGTACCGTTCGAAAGCAAAAATTTCTCTCCCCGTACACAATATGAAGTAAATTTGTTTATAAACATAATTAGTATTCCATGTAAATGTGGGTGCCGTAGCTCAGTGGTTAGTGTGTTCGCCTTCTGATCTGCATCAGCCGGGGTTCAATCCCCGGTTGATGCATAACACATTTAATATCGATAAGATTTTTCTTTCGAATGGTACCTACCTGTCGGTAAGCAATTGGCAATTCTTCCGACAGTAACAACATGCCATGGAAAAGCTTCTAAAAAAGAACTCTGTGACAAAGCTCAGAAAAAGTGATGTCACAAGTGTTCTGCCGTTCGGAACCGGCTAAAATAAGTAGGTCCCTTCTAATACAGTCCAAATTTAAGACACACAACAGTAATGGAAGAGAAGCTCGGCCAATGAGCCCTTTGGGGCTTTAAGTGCCACATATTTATTTATTTTTTTTATTCCATGTAAATTGGTCATTTTGATAAAGAAAATTGAAAATTTTCTGAATTGAGAATCAATTTGAAAAACAAATTATTGCCACATCCTTCGAATTTAAAAACTAGGTAGGCGATGTTATGTTGACATTGTATTAAATCGATAGTCTAAAAACATAAGAACATCTTCCGTTAATAGTCTCCGTTTTAGAAGTTGTAAGTACTTATTGACCTATCATCGACTACTATATATGGTTACCTCTAAATATGTATGTATTTTGAGTGCATCACCAAATCAAAATGTGAATAAATAAATTCTTATAAATTATGTCAATAAAACATGCAAGTATCTATTTGTTGAATAACAGCGTATTTTTATTTACACTAAATAATATGGAGTTGATTAAAAATGATGTCATATTCCATACATAAAAATCACTGTGGTTGCGTTCAGGCGCATACATACTTATTGTACATACATACATATAAGGTAAAAGAATACTGCTGCTACTGCTGTTGCTCGTAAAATGCTGCATATATGGGCGTGTAACAACGGAGAAAGTGGATAAAGAATTTCTGTTTATCGTATGGATTATTGAATATTTTCTATCTATGCAAATGTATATGTGTAATAATAAAATATATGTAAATCGATAGTAGGTAATAAAACTGAAAAGCTCATACATAGTATCTATAAAAATAATTTTTTAAAACCAGATTCTTAATGGAATTATACCCATAATGATATTATAAGGGAAATTAACATTTTTTTTCTTCTTCTAAGATTAAAATGAATTTTCCAACATTTTCAAACTTTCACTATAATTGAATTTCTATGAACCTAGCCATCTGCTCCGTATGATCTGACTATATAAGAGGTTACATTTTTATTTTTGGTAAAGCATTTGTAAAAAGATGCAGTCGTGTATTAATATATTTTTACTAGGTAGTTGAAGTTCTCATTTCCTCGATATACAATATACAATATACAATTATTCTTTCTAGCAATTGGTGCAATAGCAATAGTATTTGGTGAAAATGTGACTACTGAAAATTTATTGAATTTATCAAGCAGTAGCAGCAGTGAAAATGCAACCATAATTGCAACAATCACATCATCGAATGCAGATTGTGTCAAAAATCTCAATAATACAGTTGAGGTGTCAAGTGAAAAAAAATTAGTACAAAATGAATTCGCCGGAATGTCAAAAACAATACACAATAAACCATCAATACACATCATTGTTGGTAGTAGTACAAGAAGACCAGGAGGAGGCGGATCTGGAGGCGGATCTGGAGGAGGATCTGGAGGCGGCCAACATCATCATCATCATCATTCGAGTCCTCCGTATAATTACTATCCACCATATCCTTATTATGGATACCCCTATCCTTACGGATATCGTCCACCTTATTACTATGGTTACCCATATACATATCCAGGATATTATCCGTATCCACTACGTAATACTGGACAACCATCAGAAGGTGAACTTGTATCCTCTTCCAACACAGAACCTATTCAACGAAGCATCGAAACAAAGTCAGAGAAATCTGATTCATTTTTTCCATTTTTTAATCTTTTCAATTTTGGTGATAAATAAATTTATGCATTTGATTTAAGGGTAATTTAAGTGTTGATTTTCTTTAAATGCTAATCGACGGTAATACAAATTACATGTATTTTGTATTATTGCTGTCTTTATGATACAATGTTTCGTTGTTGCATTGTGGTTTATTACGATACAATTTTCTGTTTTATGGAAATAGTGGGTGTGTCATCAGTCTCCATCATATTGGAAATACAAAATAGAAATATCAAAAGCTGTTGTTTTATATACAAACATTTTTTTGTGTAGCTTTTCATGGTTTTTTGCAGCTTTTTGGTGGTAAATACTCTCAAGAGATAACGTGACGTTCTTCTACGTGACGTTTTTCTAACGACAATGGCGTCATTTTTGTATCATGAAACAAATTGCACCCATGTGATTTGTATTATTCAAATGTTTTTAAAGTTAATGTTGTGCTGCCAAAACAGTAACAATTTTCATTACACCAAGCCATCATGCTTTTGGCAATTTTGTGTGGAATTATCATAAAATTGTCATGTTAATTGACAATTGAAACTATTTTTGTCAATGCATTCTGTTTGGTGATTTTTGGAGTGGGGAAGGGAACTTCTTGGACGAGACGAGCATGTTCTCTTAATTTTATAAAATCATCGTTTTTGCATAGTATAGAGGTAGAGGTCAAATATTTTTGAGAATATGTGGAGCATGGTCATACATTTTACTGCTCTAGGGATGATTCTCGGACAATCAGAGGGTTATTTTCAAGTTCCATTAGGATCATATTGCAGAATAGATTCGTTACACTTTCGAAATTTACATAAGCTCAACATTTTTGTGAAGAAACACATCTAATATTTTATTAAAAGAAAGATTTTGAAAATCGGATGAGTAAACGTTACGTTACATTCTTCAGAGCAGCGCAATGTATAAAAAAATGTACAAGTAGGCCTGAAAAAAAATACAATAGAAGTGATGGAAAAATTTGATAAAACGCAGAAACTCAATGAGGATTATAATGAATAAATTTCCTTGAGAAATTTTCTCAAGTCAGCTATTTAAAATATTCATGATAGACCTGAATATTTTTTATGGTCATCACAACTGTATGGGTCAGAACACTTGTATATTTTTCGTGTCGCACCATGTTATTAGTTGATTTCAAATAAATTTGTTTTAATGTTGCACAAATTTAAGTTAAATTTACGTATATCTTAATCGTTCAACATTTTAGTTCAATTTATCGTAAAAGATGACCATCACTGAAATTTTTATGATTCATTCTGCCATCAAAAATCATGACACATAAAAGCTGAACCAAATGTAAACAAAGATTATATTAAAAATGATAATAAAAACGATATTAAAATCAAACTGGTTATACACACATTATTCTCTTTTTTTTAGGATGTGCGTAGGTGGGGATTCGAGATCATCGATCGTCGATAGCCTTTTATTGCGAACAATCCATGTCCCATGGACGGGTAGAAGAGGGATGGTTTCGAAGGCTACTGACAGCACGAATGCACAATTACGAAGTGGTGGGTTCACCATTGAAAAATGCCGCATTGTTATATAAAATATGTTTGAATATCTATTTTGATTAAAATGTGTCTCTCTCACATTAGTAGTACGCGTGCAACTACTATTTTATTCTTATCATTGTGCGCTAGACTCAATTATAATAATACTTGCACAAACAAATTGAAGGTTTTCCCCACTGTCAAACATCTGCACCTACATATTGTATATAGGTAATCTTATCTCTGACAGAAACCCATTGAATTTTACTGGTATCACAAAATTTTTATAGGAATATATGAAATTATTTATTACCAATTTGCAATTTTCTTAAGAAATTAATTTATTGTAGGTATTAGCGAAAATGTAATGTAATAATATCTATGTACGTGTATATTTAACCCACTCAAATCCCTCGGTCCCAGCTAGACGTCTTCTAAAGAAACAATAACTAGGTTTTTTGCGCTCATTGAAAATCTAGATTATCTCATTTATATTCGTTAAATGTTTGCAAAGGTGTGTAACCAGCAAGACTTGTCAATTTCTTTTTTTTTAATAAACTTATAGTCACAAAATTTCTCACCAAAAAAAGAGACTTGCAAACATTAAATAAATTATTTGAATAAAAATAGAAAAAAATACTAAACATTTTTTTGTTTTTGACTAGATTTCTTCATGCTGGCTACAACTTGAATATACATATGTACATATGTACATACGTTGGTGCACATATACAATATTTTTTGAGAAAATTCAAATTTGTATATACTTCAATTCTTTTTTATAACTTCTTCTGTCACGCTTACGGTTCGTAGAATTGTCCAATGATAAGTTTGCACTGTATTGAAGATATATAACATAAGTATGTGTATGTACATATCTTTTTAAATAAAAAAAAATATATCTCTTTGTCATAATATGACTTAACAAAAAGAGTTGTATGGTACACTCATTGCTTTGCACTTTGTTTATAAGAAAGTATGTACAATATGATGGTAAGTATTATACATATGTATTTATAAATGTAGAATATACATGTATTTCCATGTGTACAGTAGTGGAAAAAAATTTTTTGAAAAAGGAGTGGGCTGATTTATTTGAAAGTCGTCGCACAAGTATTGAAGTCCAAAAATCCTCTCATCATTAGAAATCGTAACAAAAATATAGCATATGATTTTGGAAGGTCGTACATTGACTGACATTGATTTAGTAGAGGCTCCAACCAGTGAAGTTTTAGGCTCCAAAGAGCTATGTGCACTATGGGTGCCGCATTTGTCTGCAATGGAACAAAAACACATTCGAATGCGATTTTTTCAACAATATTTGAAGTTTTTAGAAAGGATAAATGCAGTTTTGTTCATTACTTTTTCGCTGTGGACGAGGCTGAGGTCTAACACGATAAACCTGAATCAAAACAAGAGGTTAAGAAGTGTTGTGAAGCTATTTTTCGGCTCCTAAGAAAGTGTTAGCGCTACATTTGTGGATTCTCTTCAAACCCATTAAACAATAAACCGAAATTTTTTGTTGCAACTTTTTGAACTAATTGGAAGCAAAAATTTGTGAAAAAATACCTTATTTACAGAACAAAACCATCGCGAAAATCAGTAAATGAAAGTACGAAGAATTGCTGCAACATTAAGGCTTCTAAAAAAATCGCTACCACAATTTTTTTTTTTCATGGTAAAAGTGGGTGCCGTAGCTCAGTGGTTAGTGTGTTCGCCTTCTGATCTGTAGGTCGTGGTTCAATACCCGGCTGATGCATAACAAATTTTATATCGAAAAGATTTTTCTTTCGAATGGTACCCACCTGTCGGCAAGCAATTGGCAATTCTTCCGACAGTAACAACTTGCCATGAAAAAGCTTCTAAAAAGAACCCTGTGACAAAGCTCAGAAAAAGTGATGTCACAAGTGTTCTGCCGTTCGGAACCGGCTAAAATAAGTAGGTCCATTCTAATACTGTCCAAAATTTAAGACGCACAACAGTAATGGAAGAGAAGCTCGGCCAATGAGTCCTTTGGGGCTTTAAGTGCCACATATTTATTATTTTTTTTTAAAAGATTTTCATCAACCCTTTCAACTAGGGTTAATAGCACTGTTTTTCATTAGAATTTGTAAAGGTTGAACAAGCCGTAGACCAATACTTTGCATTGCATGCCTTCCGGATTCCCATTCAAAGGAGACATCCATACTTAGAGCATGGTTGAAATAAAGTGTATTGAGCATCGTTGAAATAAAGTGTATACAGCTACAATATACTGAAAGAGAAAATGATTTTTACGACTATCAATCCGGTTTCTCTGTCGGTGACCTGGATCTTGAACAAGTTGGTAGTTTTTCAAAGCTGCAAATAGATTTAGTTTGGTAGTTTTATTTCTAAAGATATTTTCAAAATCAATGAAAACTGAAAGTGAAAGTGATTTATAATTAATCAATTAATAAAAACCAACATTCTGAATATTGTCCACGAAATTAATAGTGGCGTCTATAACGTGTCTCAATATAAAGAGATGAGTTTAAGAAGAAGGTAACTTAACCAGTAGCTAAAGTAGAAGCGATTTGCTCGACAATCGTACTTAAATAACACCTATAAATAAGTGGTGAAACAACAATCAGCTTCAGGGTGTATAAGTTCAGTGGTACCAATTATTTTCATTTTTTCGCTGTATAAAGATATTGCTCATCGACATCTTTTTTTTAAACGTCAATTATGTAATAAAAAGGAGAAAAGTAAAAAAAAAAAAAAACATGTTTGCAATTTTCACTATTTTGGAAACATTTTCCCAATTAAATAACCAGAATTTGTTCTATTTTGAAATTTATATATTGCACAAAAATCAAACCAACCTTGTTTAGGAAGGCTATGCTTAAATTTATTATCGTCCGAGGCACATCAAATAGCTAGCAGCAGGAGAACAGCTGGTTTGATTTGTTTAAGTTTTGTGTAATCCCTAAACTGTCAAACTTTGTTTACTTTTTTGTTTGTTTACATTTTATCCAAGCAAACTATAAGTGTGCCTTGCTAAAAGCTATCAATTTGTCAAACTGTGTTTACATTCCCTAACTGGCAAATTGCTCATGTATTTTACGTTCCAGAGGTTTTAAACAACAACAAAGTATAATGGATTTTTGCTCTCCCGTTGTTACCTGTTCAATATGCCTTAGTATGGACGAATTTGACAAATTTCCCATGTAAAAATCTATCAAAAAGCTATCATAATTCGAAGTGATAATGTTGTTAGTGTTTAAAAAATAATTTTACCACCACTGTATGATATGACACGCATACGAGCACGTATTAGTGTTACCATAATTCTTGTTAAATTAATGTCTTGAACATTTCTATCATTTGTGTTATTACCATTTATAAATTTTTCGATAGCTAACAAAGACATATTCATACTATGTAGTGTATAACTAACTATATGATATGATTTTAGGCAAATTTCATAGTATAGAACGACTAAATATATGTATACCCGTTTATGCATATTCAAATGTATGTATGTCTATTTATTTAAATACACATAATGCAAACAAACGTTATACGATGAAGGTTAATTTATATGTATATAGGGTAAGTTAACGAATTAGAACGGATTTTACGTGTTTAAAAATCATTTTTTAAAATGACAAATGTCCATAGGTGTATATAAATAGAATATATATACTTATGTATATATGTATGTAGCAATGTTTTTATAAGAAATCACATTATAGAGCGATTTTTGACATTGACTTTCAATATATCGTATATTAAGATAATGCTATTAAAATCAAATATAGCACAATTTGTATACATATAAATATATACAATTTGAATCATTTTTCATTGTAACTTCAACCACAACATATAATATTTGATTATGAAACCGTATAAAAAACCAAAATGTACTCATTCATTGTACATGTAATTTTGTTGTTCTTATTGTTAATGATAATGATACATATACGATACGTATACATAGTATGATGATATATTACGAGTACTTGAATATGAATAACACCCGGTTGATTCACATTTTCGAAAAGAACTAGATATGGTAATGAGAAATTTTGTATGTTTGGCAATTTAAGCCGCCAAGAAATTTGTTTGTCTGTCTGTTTGTCTGTCTACTGCAAAATGCCCAAGTTCAAAGTGAATGAAGAGGAAAATAAGTTGAAGAAAAATAAGCAGAAGAACCGGCAAGACAACTTTTATATACACATATATGTACAATACCTACAATATTTATTTATTTATTATTTTATTCTTCTTTTTCTTTATTTTAATGTGATGTTTATGTACGAGTATGTACATACATTACTTGAGAAATTCGTTCATATTTTTTTTATAAAGGATCTTTCAGTTCAATTTCTCCCTCTTTCTATACATGTATATGTTTTAATAATAAACTTATATGTGTAGTTGTGTAAATATCGTGGCGGTATTTTAAAGAGTGTCTTCTTGCTTACTTCGAAGAAATAACTTTTTCTTCTTTCTTCATGTATTGAGAAATTTACAAATGTTTCGAAGAAAAACATTTTTCTCTTTTTCATTTGATTTCGCAGATTTATTATTATCACTTTTGTCTAACACTGTGATATTTTACTACTTAATACAAACACAATTAGTATCAATTACAAGTTAGAAGCCTTTAGACACATAATGTTAATCTCATGACCTCATAATTTGCCACTAAACATTGGAGCGTAAGGTAATTTTTGGGGATTTTGCATATAAAAAACTAAAACTTCAAGCTGATCCTTAATGTATGAATATATGAACGCGTCATTCATAACATCTGTTGAATTATTTTGAATTTACACAATTTCGACAATACATGTATGTCAATACTTATACACATTATACAATAATTGTGTTCGACATAAAATATCCTGTACCTATTTTGAATAGAATCGCGATCACGAACAATGAAACATTTAAATATGCGTCAGAATGTATATTGTTTTCTTTTTTTTTAGTTGCAACAAGATGTGTTCCGCTTTTATTTTTACTTTAATAGCTACTGTTATGGCACACTCATATGGTTACTTCAAAAGACAAATTATGACTACTTCAGGTGATTTGTAAAGACATATTCAGCCGGTATCACTGGTCGAATATGTGTGCTGGTGCTTTTATTATAGTATGTATGCATATTGTATATCTTCATCGATGTACATCGCACAGTGTTTCATTGCTCGGCAAAGGTAAACAAATTAAACGTGCAATAAAGAGAGAAAAATAAACAATGTCTACCGAAAGACAGACAATTAACTTGAAAATATTCTCGCAAAAAATGTTGCACCACAAAAATATGCAAGCGAAAAAGAAAAATTAATCACAGAAATTTTTCTGATAAATTATGGTTTTATTAGAAGCAGTAAAAACTCCCATCACATATAGATCGAACGATATGGACTTAAAATGTTTCACATACCATAAAAAGGTCTAACAGGGCTAAAGAGCAGCTCAAACTTACGTACAGAAGAATCGGTGGGTACTTCATTTCGGCCAAAACATATCTTCAATAAATATACTACATATTTGGGCAACACAGCATTCACATTGCAAATAAGATGGCAATATTTGCCAATGTTGTTAAAGCGTAATATGATTTATTTCGGAGGTTCCAAGGGTTTACGATACTGACAGACAGTTCAGGCATCGAAAGAAATCACGAGAAGGACTGCTGCTATATAACGCTCATTTTTTAAAATTCACTTGCAGAGGTTTTCCATTAAAAAAAAAAAAAAACATAAAAACAAGCAAATTTTTTTACACAAAATTAAATTAAAAATATTTTAGTTTACGTGCATATTACAATATATGATTTTTATCCAAACCCTAAGTCACTCTTTAAATATCATTTTACTATGCTATTTTACAACGACTCGTGGTTGTCTATTTATGGCCGAGGTTACTTCACAAAGTCTAATTACTAATTAAGTAGAACTTCGAGTTTTTTGGACTCGTGGTTGTCTATTTATGGCCGAGGTTACTTCACAAAGTCTAATTACTAATTAAGTAGAACTTCGAGTTTTTTGGATTCGTAATTGTGCATTGGGCATATTTGAGAGAAATGAACCAGTATGTTCCAGCATGGATAATATATGTAAAAACATTTCCGTCAACAAATACAAGTTTTTGTACATTGAAATCGAATAACTTTTACTATTCTTGATCTCAGCTTATATGGGAATGAGACACCGTGCATCGTAAGCAGGTTTTTGCGAGTTTCATTTTTGGATGCGAGCAACTCTTTAATGTTGCTTCTCTTATATGATAGCTGAGAGAACATATGCACATATACATATATTGAATGCGTGTGTTTTTTAATGTAAAATTGTTGTGCCAAAATTTATATATTGTATTTATTTTCTTTATTGTATTACACATTTTGCATTGCTTTAAATAAAAATTATGCTGTTTAAAAGTTGTAAAAACTTAAGGTTTATTTTACGCTAAAAGTATAAATATTTCTATAAAATAACTCTGCCGATAGCTATAATGATATTTATTATAAAATAAAGTTGATCTTTGCTTGAAAATATAAAATATTTGAACCAAATGAGTAGGTGGTGTTGTTTATTGAAAAGTGAATATCGATTGATCCAATAGTGGGTGGTACTTCCATTGCCTAATCAACTGTGTATATTTGATTGTTCTCTACTATTATCGTTACCAATGTCACATTCATATTTGACACTAATAGACAGAAAATAATGAAATTTGGCACCGATCCGCTGTTCAAGTTTAGAAAAGTTATTTAAAATGTAATTTAATGTGCTAAATGTTCTTTTTTTTTGTAAAACAATTTGCATAAAGTTACTTTGTTTCTTCAGTGCCATAATTTTCATACAATTGTTTACCTTTGTATAGAGCTGATCAACAAAATATTCTATGAATTCCGTGTTAGAGATGGAGTGAAAAGAACGCATTTGTATTATTCGGTAACTTGTTCTCCGGAAAGTTCTAACAAATAAGTAAACGGAAAAAAGTATTCCGTACGTTTGGAATCAATAAAGAAACACGGGCCATTATGTTTATCGATAGGGAAATTTTGACAACTGAAGACATATACAGCAGTAAGCTCTTATATGTAATGGCGACTTATTAAAAAATATATGACAGTTTTCATTTCGCAGCTCATGGTCCTTTAAAATATTCGCACGTTCAGAAAATAATATACTCCATCCCATTATATACCCAAATATCATAGTTCTGAAAGAAATAGAAAAGCTTCTAACTTCATCGTATATATTAATTGATGAAATATGTAGAAATTGAGGAAATTGAAATAATAATACGATACGATAATTCTTACAAAACTTTACTGGTAATATTTTTTTTTCGCAAATTTTGGTAAAAAAAAAGAGCTGTTCAATAGTCAAACTGGAGAACATATTTTAGATAATTATTTAATAATTTTATAAATTTAAAATTTCAAGGAGTAATAGTTTCTATTACCACAACTAGATTACGAAAATCTATCTACCCGTTTACATAGTAAGATTTATTTCTAAAGCTATTGTTAGCTGTCAAAATCCAACGCCAAATTAACGCCAATTTCAACTTTACTCCCTTCTTCACGAATTAATCGATAAAAAACAGAGTTGCATAGAGGAAAATCTAACAAAGTTATCGGGATTTGCATAAAATCTTAGATTATGACGGTAGTAATTTTAATCTGCTTGTTTGAAACTAGATTTGAGTGATAATCGCAAAACTGAAGATAATCTTATATGCGTACATACCATAAAATCAAAAGTGGCGTAGATTTGGTGTTCGATTTTGATAGCTAGCAGTCCCTTTACGTTTTTGTAATCTAGTTGTGGTGTGTGTAAACATAACATAACTGAGAGCACAATACAAAAAGACATCATAACGTAACTCTGAGATTTCCCCACCTCTATAATTAAATCATTAATCGACATAGCTGCAGATGTCATGCAGGGTTGCACGTAGACAATTTGCACATGTGTCTCTAGCATAAATGATTTGTGTGTTTAATTTTACTTTCGTTTCCTCAATTCCTTGTTTCGTAAGTTTGCTCATATTAATTGCCACTGTTGCGAAGTTGTGTGGTTTCTTTATATTTTTCGTTTAATTAGTTTCGTAAAGTAATAATTTCTATAATTTAATTAAGTCGGATATTAGGTGAGTTTACACAGGTGCATAATTATAGTCATTCAATGAAATTATGGTAATAGATATAGTGGAATTTCGATGGCGTAGTTTTGTTATCATTGAATCTATTGGCACTTTTAGAAATGGAAATGTTAAACAGTGAAAATGATTGATCTTTTGATTTCTGTTGGGTTTTAGTATTATTTTTTATATGAATAGTTTGCGTTTGTTGTGTGAATATAAGTATTTTACCTTGAGACACAAAGTGCGTATCAAAATTGGTTCAAGCAACTTTCATTAAATATAACGTAGAAGAAAGGGCGAGAAAGCGAGAAAGGGGCTGCACAGTTAGCCCGCATATAACAAAGTTCAAGATAAATGGGAGCAATGCGAAGAACGGCTGATATTTCAAGCTTGGAAATTTTTAATATTGAATTAAATGAGTCACAGAAAAGATATCATTGCATTGTTTATTTACAATTTAGTTCTACAGTAATACCTCCACCACGTGCCAATGACTCGGTCAAAGTACATGCTGGGACAGTTTTTCTTTCATTTCCATACTGAATTAATTTTTATTGCCAAGCTTTCTTTTTCGTTTAAAATCAGCTGATTAAATAGTAAACTCAATTTTGTAAATAAATTGCATTTACATTTCGATTTTATTTTTTAAGGTGTGACAAGTTCTTAGTATCTTCAAAGAATGGATCGCAATTTGAATAACCCATCGGGACATCGAAATTATGGTGCTACTTCTAGCAGTAGCGATTTGCCTGACGTTAATTTCTCCGGATTCAGTCCAACGGAATTTATGTCTCTTAGTGAGGATATTGCGCATACTATAAATGCTGTTAATTCTAGTTGGAAGCAGTTGGAAAAGATTTTGAAAGTGATTGGTACACCACGGGACCAACAGTCAACGCGTGAAAAGATTCATGTTATACATGTGAAGACGAATAGTCGTATAGAAGCAACAAGTAAGGATCTGGAACGCTTAACATCTGTTGTACGACGTGGAGATAAGCAACAAAAGCTACAGTTGGAGAAGTTGACAAGTGATTTCTGCAATGTTGTTGACAAATATTCTGCGGTGCAGAAACGTCTTGCAGCAGCTATGAAACAAAGCTTTATTCGGTCTCAAATAGCACAAACCCAGGATGATGAAGCAGAAAAGGATCAAGCAGAACTGATGCAACAGCAGCAGAATATACAAGCGCGTATGCAGTTTGAACGTGATATGCTACTTGACCGTGAACGACAGATTAAGCAAATAGAGGCTGACATTTTGGATGTAAATGTAATTATGAGAACAGTTACTAATATAATTCAATCACAAGGAGAACACGTTGGTAAGTTTTTTACTTCATATATTTCATCTTACAAGATATTGATCACGATATTCTTTTTTAGAACGCATTGAGACCAGTATTGAAAACACTGCTGCCGAAGTTGAAGCTGGCCGTGATGAGCTTCAGAAAGCGGCGGCACAACGAAGAAGTTACCGTCGAAAAATTTTCGCACTTTTAGTTATTGCTGTGATAATAGGCTTAGTGGTAACTGCCATTATTGTGGGCAAGTTGAGCAGTTAAATTGTTTAGAATATAACTTAAGCAACTGATACTAGGAATAATTTAATTGACATAATGCTTTTGTGATGTTTCATTTGTTTTTATGCAACAACATTTAATTCTTGAATTTTATTTAAATTGTCTACCAGACACAACACCAAAATTTAAGCAAATAATCACACAATACAAATATTCTAATACATATGTATGTATAAACATTCAGTATAGTGGCTCAACAAATTGATCGAATGATAGTTCATATATTTAGTATCATTATCATATATACTTTAATTGAGCAGATATTAATGATAAGGACTCAAAATTATCATTCTATAAATTGATTGAGTCACCCCAAATATGCTATCATATTCAGTTTTAATATTCATTATATAGTGGTTACAATAAAAATAAAATAAATTGACTTAAAATTCGTTTAAATTAGGTCTACAGTGCATGAATTATTTCCTTGGTGTAACGTAATATAAATACGAAGTCGTCGAATATGGTTCTGTGATGAACTTTTAGTAAGCGAAGCGAAGTTTTATTTGATAGAAACAATTTTTCAAAGACGAATGGCGGTTGAGTATCGGTCAATATCGTATTTTGGACATTTAATAGTGTGATATGATTTCATATAACATCCTATTACAAAATGCAACTCTACCACAGCCTTTACGATGCAATTAATCGAAACGCATCGTTTCGTATATCGTCCGCAGATCGATGCCAAAAAACCGTTTGGCAGCGAAAATCTTTTGAAATATATATCCTAAGAGATATAACGAAAAAACTAGCATATTTATTAATGTTCTACAGTATAACTGTATAACAGTAAGGTAAATACGATTTATTAAGTGGAATTCACCACAATTATTTTTACGATACTTGCTTCTTTATGATGATACGAATAATACGTTTTGACCATAATTAAATAATTTACGACGGTTAAGTATTATTAGAACGAAATTGTGCCTAATCAAACCAAGCCGCGTATCCACAGGCAAAAATTATTGGCTGCCATATATCATTGTGAATGGCAGATATAAGTGGCAATATTTGTGAGTGGGCATTTTTTTTCTTGATAAAAGTGTTTGAAAGATGGTGCCAAGAAAGTATGATCGCTCCATTAAAGCGCTTAAAAACTCAAAAAAACTGCAAAAATTTATGAAGAAAAGCAAAAAGGGAAAAAACATTTTTTCTTTTATGTTTGTTATTTTAACTATTTTTCCGTTTGTAATTATCCACATAAAATTCAAGCAAACAAAATGGGCGTCGACCAAAACTTTGCATCCAATTTTAAGATATTACGACAGCGAACTTTTAATAGAAATGAAAAATTGGTTGTCAAAGTAGCAAACTGAGAGTTCAATGCAGGCAATATTAGCCAAAATAATTGTTCTAATAATTTTTGTTTTCTATGAGCAATATGCGCTCACCATTGGCAATATATTGCTTTATATACAACATTACGTATTAAGATAAAAAATTTTGCCTGTGGAGACGCCCTGTAAAGAAAAAAAAAAAAACAACAAACTGCTGAAGCTACAATTCACCACGTTTCACCTCGATTAATTCACAATTTGTTTTGACGTTGTTGTCTTATTTATTGCGCAATACCACGTAAGTATGATATAAATACTTGATTTTATTGCTATGTTAAGATTAGTTTCTATAATTCGAATCTTAAAACCTTCGCCTACTTTTTTCATTAAATTTGTCTTTAAAATTATATAAACTAACCTTTCATGCAAAATTCCTTAAGCCGATTTACATTCATATCTTGAGTCTTTTCCTTATATTCCCGAAAAAAACCTATAAAACCTATTTTTTCTTGTTAAACATTTTATTATTTATATTTTTCAATATCAGTTTATTACCACGAACCGCGTCATTTTTCAGTCATAAATGATGGGACTCTGTTACTTCAAAGATGTCGCTACCACAAAGAAGTGTGACAATAGTATAAATACGATACAACACAAATTGTTTGTAGCTGCGATATTGTTTCTAAATCGTTCACGTGTGTTATGGCCTTTATTTTTCTCTGAGTTCTGTTTCGAATACGATTGTAGCAGATTCAACAGCTGTTCATTGTGGTATATTTGCTTCGTAAGAATAGAAAACAAGAACACGTGAAACTTTTGGATATTATTCAGAATTGAGAATTAAAATATTAAATTGTAATAAAAAATGCCTCAAGGTAAATTCAAGAAAAGTAAAGTTCCATGTGGCTTGCAGAAGAAACAAAAGCAGAAAAAATCATTAGCTTTTACTAGGAGATCAAGTAAGTACTCATATAGGTAAATATATGTTGACAAACAATTGCAATTGCCATCATTTTATTTTACAGATGCTCCTATTCAACCGAAAAAGGCCAAATTTTCCGAGATTCAAAAGATTAAGCAGGTAATATCTAAATCTGTGAATAAAAGTGTGGAAGTTGAATTACGATCGCGTGCAGTTGAGGGTCATGTGAATTTAAGCAAAGCTCAGCAAGCAGTATCTGAACATCATCAAGCGAAAACATCTACGGCGCAATCTACGGAAAAGCAATCGACATAATTGTTGATTGTATTGTGGTCAAAATGATTTAAATGTACATAGATTAAATGATTATTTTTTGAGACTTATTGGATTAGGAAAGATTGTATATAACATCGCAAAAGTGCGAAATGCATCTGTTATGTGCAGTTTTTTTCATTAAGGACTACTTATTTTCACTTTTTATAATGAGATATTGAATTTATATACATATATATATTTCATAAAAATTGTTTACGGGAATGCGTCTTTCTTAATGAAAAACCATCTACGATGGATCTAATCGTAATGATTATTTTTATGAATAATAAAAATGTTTACTTAGGTTACTTTCATGTTTTTTCGTGTTTTTCTTTTCTTCTAGATTATAATTTAAATATTAAGCATCAATTCTTTAAGTTATGTGTGTGTGTATTATTGTTTTACTAGCAGTTATTGGGAGTGAGTTAATGTGAATATTTTGTAATTATATAGTAAATGCAGATCGATAAGATTCTTGTTTTTGCATCAGAGATATTGGTGAAAACTATGGACAACTCATTTGATCGTGTGTAAATCCGAAGTATTGTTTGAAGCTGTTTCAGCGCAGTCTTAATGAGTTTCTGCATCGTTTTGAGACTGACCAATGCAATATGTATTCATCATTGCACGCTAGAACATTCGTCAATTAAATCATCGAATGTGCACTAAAGAAACCCCACATTCTATCGACTGAAAATGATGTCATAATATTCTTAAAACCTACAATCTTCATCGTTGTATGTTGTATGAACAAATGTGACGAAGTATATATGCAGAAATTATCATACAAGAGTAGTTTTTTCAATAATATGGGTTCTCAAAAATCACCCATCGTTCATGAATATTTCCAAGTTTTAAAACTCAATCAGTTGGTAAAATATCAAAAGGTTTAAACTGTCGAGAGCTTTGGAAAAAAATTACAGAAGTGTAGGAAATATTATTTGTTCTTTCTCAGAGAAAATACTGCTTAAATTAATCCCTTACCCTTCATACCATTTTTGGATTTTCTGTGTATAAACACGTTTGTCTAACTGAACTTAAGCGGTTATAGACAGACAAAACCCCGCATTAATTAAAGTGTCAATCAAAAAAGCAAATAAAAAAGATCAATTGGAAGTAGAACATTGGTTCGATGAACTTTTATTCGCAATTATATAAGCAAATATGTTGCTACTGAGTTTTCTCTATATTTTTGTTGTTGTTGTTGTAAAAATAACACTAGTCATCATAATTTGATTAGTAATAATTATAATTTGGTCTGAAGTTAGTTCAAGAAGGCGGTTTTGAAGGCGGTGATGAAGATGGAGGTCGAATCGCAAATGAAATTATCGACGCAGAGAGCAATAAGGGGAACGGGGGAAGGGAAGCTAAAGAGAAGTACTTCAGTCCCAGAATTGATCATCCAAGTATTGGCTGCATTAAATGTATTAGAAAAATTAGTTAGATATTAATGCTATACATTATAGAACTGTTTTACAAAACTGAAACATTACTTAACTGCCATAATTTTGGCTGAGCTTTGTTTATCATATGTTTGTGCCACCTACGCTTTTCCTAGTGTAGAGACAATGACCGTTGACCGAATTCTGCAGAGAAATAATTACTTCAAAGCTACTTATCACCTTTAAATTATTGAGATAGAGAATAGAAAATAATCCGTTTATCTATTGTATTTAGGGAGTGCCCGCTTATAGGTTAAAAAATGAATTTTTATTTGCATTTGTTTACAGATTTACTTTGCACTCTAAATTTAAAAGTAGAAAGATCAATAGTAAATAATCTTATAAAAAAAAAAAGAATGTAAGTATGGTATACTCTTATATGTATGGAGTTGTAAACAAGTTTAGCGATAACGAATAGTTGATACTCAATAATATTTTCGGTAATTGTGTTAAGCGTGAAAAATGTATAGAATTTTTTATTTGTATCAAAATATGAATGTTCAAATGTATAAAAGGTGTGGATAAGAGCTGTGACTTCATCATTTCATCTGAAAGTACTGGAGTATACACGCTTTACAATGCTGAACAATTCGTTTTTGGGTTTGCTGATTATAATTATGGCTGGTTTCGTCTGCGCCTATGATTTTAAGGATCCTTATTTTAGTAAATATATTTTTTAATTACACGTATTTTACGAAATTTCACAATAATTTCCCTTCAGATGAGTACCTCTTTGATGAATTGCAGCCCGATTATGATGAAGATATATTAGATTTGATCAGGAATCGCCGGGATGCGCCTCTCGCCACAAAGAATGAACAACCGGACTGTAAACGTCGTGAGTGGAAAAAAGATTTCAACTGCTGTTCGGGAGATAAAGTTGATGCTGGCAAAATTGAATTATATAGTGAGGCAAAGAAACAGTGCCAACTCGAAGTACGAGCTAACAATTGTAAGTGTAGATACAAAATAGTTATTATTGTGAATTTATTTAATATTTCCTCAATTCATTTTGTTTCATCATCAGCTGAAAATGTATTTGATCCTTTCGATTGTGAAAAAATGCAGCAGGTTAAAGAGCAAATGATATGTGTTAGCGAATGTATTGCAAAAAAATTCAACTTACTCGATGCGAACGGTGATCTGAATCGTGATACTATTTTAATCGAAATGCGTGGTAAAATTGGAGATGTGCAATGGAAGAAGGATGTTCTCGAGGGCTACGTAGATAAGTGTCTGGCTGAACTTAAAGAAACGTCAAAAGAAAACCCGTCCAAGGGATGTAATCGTTGTCCATTGGATTTCCAGTATTGTATTTGGAGAGAATTTTCAAATGGCTGTCCAGCAGATTTACGTACTAATTCTACAAAGTGTAATAAGATACGTGAGCGTTTAGCAAAGGGTGATAAATCAGCGTTGAACAAACATTTTCTTCATCACTTTCAACATATTCATAATGATGAATAAGTTGTTTTTTTGATAGAAATAAAATTCTTTATTCTAATATCAATGTGTGTTACAATTTTTTGGATATGAATTATTCAATCATTAAATGAAATAAGAATTGGATAACTTTGCTTGCGAAAGGGAACTTCGTAAAGGTTGTTGGGGTTCGTGACAGTTTCTCTACTACATTAATATGAGTACTTGTAGTCGCATCATACAATACATAGTTTGATTAAATAATTTCTTTGAAATATCTTAAAGTGTAGTTTCAAAGCTCAACCAAGAGCCAAGTAAAATTGTGTAAAATGTTTGCATTCGCAGATGTCCCAGTGAAACCTGTTTCCAATAAACACGGAAACATCTCAAATTAGGTGAGGCAGCACTCACTTAATTCTGAGGGAAATAGGACCGGCGGCTGCAGTCCGGTGTTAAAGGAATCCAGTGGAAAAATTTCAGTCTGACTGTTATTTTTATTATCTGAGTGCTTTGAGACACATTGACCAAACTTTTCCTTGTTGCATTTGATTCTTCTCGATATTCAGGGGAAACAGGTTACTATGCAATCGAAACTGTATCAGAAGGGTCTTATAATGGTATGGGACATACCAATATTCTGAGCATTTTTAATTTCATACCATTGAAAGTTGATTTTGAGGTGATAAAGTAAACTTTCGACAATAAATTCCTAACGTAAATATCTGACAGAATTACTGAGTACATCGCTTTGCAGGAAGCGACCTTATTTCATATCGATGGCTCAAAGCTAAATGGATGGGCGTTTGGCGTTTTCTGGCAATTAATCATGTGACAACTAAATAACGTTGTTGCACTCATGGTGTGTTTACTGACAGTCAGGCAGCAATTAAATCCATCAATTTCTCTGAATTCAATAGTTACCCGAACTGCAGAGCATCCCTTAACGAGATACCCGAACGATTCATAGGGGCATATGGGGAAACTTCTTGATAAAAAGAGTATCTGTATTCCAATGGCAACGTGCAAACTTCTAACGTCGGACGCAATACAGAATACTAACTTCAGATGTGCACACGAACATCCGTGTACCATTGACCGAAGCATCTGGCTTTAGTTGGACTTAAAAAGGACAAAAGAACTATTAAGATCTAGTAGACATATTGTACTGTCATCTTCTCGAAAGGAATCAGAACGAGTCATTGGCAGACTGTGACGACGAGGTATAAACGGAGACAACACATCTGGTCAGCTCACACTCAGTCCTTCCAAAAGTACGTAGGACAAACAATTTTTGTATATATTAAAAAAAAAGCATAGTAATTCATTTCCTCTAACTAGATATTTTCCAGATGAGATCAACATTGCTAAATAAATAAACTCTATTCACAAACGAAAAACATATTGGTAAAGGATTTAAAAAAATGCACTCTGATTCAACTAATATAACTAGATCCTTTTCTAGTGCTGCTTGTATTTAAAATGTAATATGTATCTGCTCTACCTTATAATTTTTGTCTTCACATTTTTTATTGTACATTGTAAATTGCGGACAGCCACAACTTCACAGCCGAAAATAAGGTTTGTGTTTGAAACAAGCAGGTGCATTTAGAGGCATTTTTTATGACCATATACATACATACATACATACGTACCAGAGTATATATGCAAGTACAATGTTGTACATTTATTGTCCGTTGAAGCAAGCGTAACCTTGAGTTCTACAGAAATAGCTAGTAGGTAAAGGAGAAAGGAAAAAAAAATATACAAGATAGGTACTTTGACTAAAAAGTGGAATGAATGTTTTGTCGGCAAACTTTACTATAGTACATATGTAATTGTTTAGATTCATTTTTTTACTGCGGTAGGTACTATGCTTTTGGAATAAATATAATATATATTGTATGAATATAAGTGTATTTGAAGAAAATTTGACAAACATAAATAAATTATTCTTCCATAAAATTCGCTTTGCGATAATTCAGTTATAATTCGTCGTCGTTGCTTTGGTTTGACGAAACAATGAGAGCTTTTGTATTGAATGTTCAAGAGAATGTTGAGCAAAAAATTAGTTTTTAAAAACGACTATATGCTGGTTTGTGCCTTATAGAAGTGCGATTGTCGCATATAAAAAGGTTCTCTTGGTATAAAGAATACGTACCTACATACACACACACACACACACACACACAAGTATTCCCATAACACTACATAAAATACAATAAATAATGAAGGTTAAGATTGAAATTATTGCAGGTGAATTTAAGTGAAACATATTCTGACAGTTCCGCCTCTCATTCCACAACTTAATGTTTATGTACGAGTATTGTATGATAGCATAAAGAGAATTTCATCTACTATGTACATACCTGTCTGTTGTCTGAATTAAAATCGTTCGTAGCACAAGCTATTGTTTTTTTGTTTGTTCGTGATATCGAATCTCTGGGCTTGCACAAGATTCATTTGACACGTCGACACGTGAACCTTTTATTACTTTTACATTTTCATTTGTCTTTTTTATAGATGCTTATTTACTAAAAATAAAATAGTGTGCATTTCGCGAGTACGACCGGAAACAGGAGTTCATGTTGTGGTTGATTTTATTCCCCGATGAAAG
Source organism: Megamerina dolium (assembly GCA_963854835.1). Classification (NCBI taxonomy): domain Eukaryota; kingdom Metazoa; phylum Arthropoda; class Insecta; order Diptera; family Megamerinidae; genus Megamerina; species Megamerina dolium. The sequence continues at coordinate 15,197,404 of OY978528.1, forward strand.
ATGATATCAACAGTTCAACAAAGAAGATTATGTGCTGAAATATGCACAATGCTTGTGTTTATATTAAATACGAGTACCTATTTAATATTGTACAATACCTATTTATATAAAAGTATGTTTACGTACAATACATTTGTACATTAAAATGTAGTACATGAATATAATTTTGTTGAAATTTAAGCTGTTCACATGATGCTCCAATATTTATGATTTTAAAATAGTATGGCGGGGCGTTTCTTCGAATATAAATTTGAGAGGATTGTCTCTTTCAGAGACTATCCAAAAAATTACCAATGATGTACTGCATTATTGTCGACACATATTTCGTATTAAATTCGTCATTATTTATGGAATATTGCTGTTAATTTTTTTTGGTTTTCATTCAGGAACATAAAAATTTAATAGTATTTTTAAACTAAGCTCATATGCAATATTATACATTTATTTGCCTATGCTGCGAAGATGCCATTTTCGATCAAATTGTAACTAAGCGTCTTGCAAATAATCTTTTTATTTATTGAAGATTCTATCAGATGGAATTAATCCAATGGGTTTAAGTACATAATAATATTTATAATATTTCTAAATCGAATTCTTCTGGTAATAGAAAATACTTTTCAATTGGGCTGAATTTTTCGCACATACTGTACTGGTCTAAAGAAGCTACTTTTATGCACTTTTATACTGCCTTTGACTGACACATCTGACTTTTCTTTACACGTTTAAACAAATATACGAGAGTTACATATAAGTTTGAATCATAAACCTATATGATGTGTTGGGTTAAAAGACCTCAAATATACATAAGTGTGATAATTTGCAGAAGGTAATGAGGCAGGCAATATTTTCCTGAGTCAACGTTCAAAGAAATGAGTAACATGTGAGCAATAAGATTTCGCTTTTCTAAGCGCATTTGACTAACGAGATTTCTTTAAAAAATATCAGAACCTCCTATAGAAACTGATTTCACAATTTTTACATTTACAGGTAGATGTTAACCCTTTTATTCACAATTCAAAAATTTTGATTCATGGTCCTTTCTAAGACTTTTTCAACAAATTATTTTCAAAATCTGACAACAATTGAGCAATGATAAAAAAAAACCATTGTGGCGGTTCTAAAAGGGTTAAGGACAAATTTTGCCCTAAGAACTTTTGAATATAATCTTTCAAACTTGGGGTGAAATGTTGAAACTGTTGATCACTTTTTCTAAATTCTCAATGCATCTCTTACTATTTTCAAAAGCTAATATATCACTACTTAATATTAGAACTATTTTTTCATACAAAATACAACCCTGCACCATCGTTGTTCTACGGAGAAAATCGAAATAGATCCATGGGTATTTAAGTATCACAATTATAAAGTTAAACATTGAGTTTGGATCATACCTTAATTTCAAATTTTTACTGCTGAGGGAATTTAAGTATGTTACATGTACGTTAAATTGCTAAAATGTGTAAACATTTGCTTGTACTTGAAAAATAATGTTACAATAGTAACTGGACATCTTGACATATTTTACAGTATCTACTATTCTACAATATATCAAAGATATTTCGTGATAAATATCAATTCACGTACAAGAAATATTGTAGTATAGGTACTATTTGGTTGGCAACTAAGAAATTGCCGATTCCATAAATATGTGAATTTAGTCATCTTTTTTAATGGCTTCTGTGAATGGTAAATATTTTTTCCTTTTGGCATTAGTTAGCTGTCAGTCTTATTTCACTTTAGAAGCAAATTGATTAGTTTTGGCGTCAGTTTTAATATGGAGTGCAAAAATGAACATTTTCGTCATATTTTTCGATTGAGAAACATTTCAAATGTATGAAACATCTTTGTATTTTAAACAATTTTCTTAATTTATATGAAAAATCGGCAATTACTTATTTGTCAACTCAATACATACTAACATATGTATAGCTAGTATACCTACATACCATATGAGCTGTTGTTTTTGAAAGTAGTATAAGTTTAGTTAAGAAAAAAAAAACGAGTTAATGTTTTTTAAAAAAAATTGACTTATGCAACTTTCAAAAACAACTCAAAAATACAACTAATGCATACACATATACATATGCATTTAAGTATCGAATTATGCATGCGATCAGTCAAACGGGATTTTTTATTTTACATATTAAAATGGGATAAACTAGTGATTTTTTATAATGCATATAGTACATAGTAGTAATATATGAGTATCTTGAGGACATGTGGCTATGTTAAAGTGTCATGTGTTGTCACATATCATATGTCTTGGCAAGTCTGCTACTAAATTGTTAGTTTACGAAAACGAGAACTTAAGCATCCAAACACCATATGGTATATACTACATATGATTAATACTTTAAGATCATCTTAATGTTTGAAAACAATATTATCGAAAAGAAAAAATATGTAGACTATGCATGACTATATGTAATCGAATACATATGTGCTGAATGCATATGGTACATTATGAAACTAACTATACGTATAGTATGATACATAGGACCAAAAATACAAGTACTTTAAAAACTCATCATGGATGAACAGACTTACATTCCTTTTTGATGGCCTTGTGGAACCAATTACAAATGAATTTGTTCAACAGCATAATTCTTCCTTCATGTGGGCGGACAAAATATTTCAAATTATATTTGTTAACATAGTTTAAATACATTCTCATCGCATATTCAATGGAAACATAAAGTGTCATGCATTGAAGTCTAAATGAAGGCGTTACTTTTGAATTTTACCTATATTCATATGTTTGCTGTATACCTAAAGCAATGTAATCTGCTAAAAAATTAATTACTCGCTATAATTGTTACAGATGTTTATTTCCTGTTGCTTGTCATTAGGCAGACATTGAAAAGCTAATGGATTTCCTTCGTCACATGCTATGTGATGCATTAAATAATATCCTTACTTCGAAAGCACATGCGTTCGACTATCGATCATATCGAATTACAGTTTTGTAGTACTTATAAAAGCAATTCTTATATGATTTGCTCTAGATTATGCTTTGCTTAAAATTAACGAAAAAAAAAAATGTATGTGTAAGTTAATTTTTTTTTTACTTTTATTACATATTAAATTTTTTATGTCTATAAGATTGAGGATCGATTCTCGATCGATTCTATCAAAACAAAGTTATTTTAGTGCCAATTGTATGATGATAAAAACGGTTTTTCCAAGAACTTTTCAGCCCATTAGAAAATTAATATTCTAAAAGTTCCCTACATTTTTTGGACATGTATGATGTACAGTACTTGCATATGTATTTATAATACGTTTATGTATACTATAAATGCTGAAAAAAAAACCGGTATTGCCATTAGGTTTTGCACTGTTGTAATTCAGTAATTGTTCTGTTCTTCCGCTTTTTTCTTTCATCGGCATTTCATGCTTTGCAGTAGACATATTCTATTGTTTCTATTGTTGTTAACATACAATTATTGTAAATTCGATCTTTATTTGTTGGTTGCTTTTGAAGTCGTTTAAATATGAACATACTATGTCTACGTTCTAACCATTTCCGCCAGCTGAAGTATTAATTATTTAAGCGCGGTGATAAAATTACGCCTCCTTTGATTTGCTTGCTACTTACACTTTCCATATATAAAAAAAATAATATATGTATATACCTATAAACATAGAGCTAACCGATAAATATTTGTGATTTTGAGCCAGTGTACAAGGTTCTTGGACAGACGTCACCGGATATTAGGCCTTCACAAAACGCTTCCATCGATTACGGTCATATACGATTCTTTTAATTCTTTTGAAAAGTTTTCCAGTCGATTGCATTTCTTTTTCATGCATAAATACTTTTCCAAGTGCATTTGAGCCTTTTTTGCAAGTGTTTGTTTGCAGACTTTGTTGGATTTTTAACGAAATATATAACCGATCCACATGGTTACCCAAATCGGTAATTGCTACCGTTTTTCGTATTTGGTGATCATTGTTGACTGTTCTAGCCCACCATACTCGTATTATGAGCCTCAGGCATTTGTTGTTGAGGTATGATAATAGTGAATCTGAACACACCGACAACCCCGAAGTGAAAGACCAGTAATGTTACCTTCAAATTGCTAGTGAAATCTAATCCGACGTTTCGATTCAGATTTCGTAGAGATCCATTTTTTAGCAGAAGCGGTGCCGGAGGTCATAAAATGGACTCGTTGCGATAACATCAAATGTTCGAGGCAATGGATGTCCACTAATATAACTCCAGTACCAACTCCTAAACTAAGCTTGTCACTGAGAAGGAAGTTAATGAGTATTTGATGAGACTATAGTAATATAACACACTTAGAGTTATTGAAACCTGGAGAAACAGTTACTGATATGTCGCATAGTCAAAAATTAGAAAGGCTTTATTTAGAAATAGGCAACATGATAATGCTCGTTCTCGAACCTGGAAATCTCCAAAGAATTGCAAGAGTTTTATCGTATCCGCATTACTCACCGTGTATTCAGATCTTTAGAGCATTCTTACAAAATGACCTCCCGATTTCTATAAAAAAAGTTTTAAAAATATACAGTAAAGATGAGAAACTCTCTTTGATAGTAAAGGAGATTATACAATAGACGTGGGTGCGTTGGCCTTCTGATCTGTAGGCCATGTGTTTAATTCGAGGCTGAAGCACAACTTTAATATCGGAAAAATTTTTCATTCGAACGGTACCCACCTGTCGGCAAGCAATTGGCAATTCTTTCGGCAGTAACAATTTGCCATGGCAAAGCTTCTAAAAGAAATATGTGGCAAAGCTCAGAAAAAGTGATTTCACCGTTTTCTGCCACTCGGAACCGTCTAATATAAGTATAAGTCCCTTCTATTACTGTCCAAACATTTAATACGCACAATAGTACTGGAAGAGTAGCTCGCCCAAAGCGGCCTACGGGACTTATAAGTGCCACATATTTAGTTTTGTATTTCCTGTATAAAGAGCCCGTTCAGCTTCTGGCTGAGCATTGCTGAATTAAAAAATAATCTCAAAATAATACAATTCAGCTAACTAACGCATGAAATCGTTCCATCTATTGAAATCTATTTGAATTCTCTTTTTCCATGAGAATACAACTACGGCTCATTGTTTGATAATTTTACAACAATTTTTCACCAAAAAATCGTAATGGCAAATTAAAATTTACACAATCTACACAATCTACACAATTTACACTCATACGGTCATTGTCACCAGTCGATTCTCTATTTTTCTCTCATTTCTCTTTCTCTGTTTGTGTTTTGTTATATATACACCTACCTACATTGTTACTTTAGTTTCTTACAATGTTCTTTTATTTTTTTAACCTATACTAGCTACTTTTATTGTATTAAAAAGTATTTTTGCTTCTTTCGGTTTTCTTTATTTTTGCACAATGGCAAAGAAGTCATTTTCGTATTTACTTATGGATGTTATATCATCCAAACATCTGTACAATCCGATTGTTTTGCTTTTTACTTTCATGTTTGTTTACATTTTCTATATGTAACTTTACGTTCCTTTAGTACTATATATGTATGTACATAGTGCATATAACTCGCTGCCTTTAGCTCTTTTAAATTGTACAACGTGTTGAATAAGAATTACATACATACTCGTTACGACTACAATATCAACCTTCTCGTCGGCATTTTAAATGGTCTTATGATATGCTTACTGGGTTGTTACAATGTACAATATCTGCAATCTGAGGACGCATCCGCTTTGTCTTTTCTTATAAATTCTTCCTGTTTATTGTCTTTTTGTTATGCTTGTTATTTTATTATTATTATTACTATTACTATTCTTATTGTTGTTGTTAAATTACAAACACATTTTGCACGTGAACAAATGAAAATTGTTTGTTAATCCCGAATATTTAGAGGCTATTTACAGCATCCTATGACAGTTTCTACTAGATTTCATTATTATTATATTTTGAGTTTACATAAAATCGAAATCGAAAACGGAAACCATAATACAATATAATACAAAACAAATATAATGAATATCCGGGTGTGACTTTGAAACATTGACAATCCATTAAAATAGAATTCGATTGAGGATTACATTAGATAAAATCTCATCATCAAGAAAAACATAATAAATGATAGCAAAGAAAATCTATCAATTAGGATTACAATACATTGTATTGGATGCAGGTAATTTTGATGTGAGGTTTTCCAAACAATCATTACATTATACATAGTTATGGTCATATAAATGTGATTCTTTTGGCTTGCAATGCCTTCTAAGTCTATGTTAATATTATAGGATAGAATACACCTTTGAAAAAATGATTGTCGTTAATTAGATATCTACATTCCAACAAATTAGATAAGGTTACGAGGAACTGGCAAACGTAAGAGCTCACTTAACTCACTAAATACGATCATAAGGGTTGTCCCATAAAAAAAGGTTTCTTATGAAGTTGGCAATAAAATTACTCTTTAGCATCTTTCTACTTACATAAATATATGATAATAAAGTGCATTTGATCAAAAATGTAAAGCTTCTCAGCCCGCAACCATCACCTGCCAAATTAATTACTTTTATGGATTTATTTAAAATTTCTTGCTGAAAAAGTTTATGTGAGCATTTTGAAGAATTCCCTTCGGCGCTCGATTGTTTTTTTTTTTTGCTGATTTCCTTTTTCTTTCTAGCGAGCGAATACATTGTGCAGTTTGCAGAGCTTCAATTTGTACTTTCCTTCAACTGCATGATCAGAGAGTTCACCTTCCGTTAGTTAAGCAAATCTTTGTTGGTTGGGAAAATGTTCTTGATGTAATGACTTTTGTGATACAAATGATTTAACTAGAACTTAATGTACTAGTGCTTTTTGAACCTACTTTCAGATGATGAATGATATAATAGTGATGTGCTCAGTCTTGATTACTACCAATATTACTGGCATGGCAAATGTATGTACATAAATAAAAGGGATAGCTGAAGGGCTAATGAACTAATCGTGGTAAGCGTCAAGTTCAAAATTTCACAGAAGCTATTGTTCTTCTTGTACATTTCTATTTTCTTAGCTTTTGTCAAGAAAGGAATATTTAAAAAAGGGTCAAATAAACAGCCTGACTCAAAAATGTTGCACTTTCAATTGAATCGAACAAATAAATATTCTTCGTTAATCTTCCAAATTGCCATAACTATAGAATTTTGGTAAGGTAAATAAGTTTGTAAATATTTTACAATTTCATAAACTAGCCATTGGAATGGGAATTTGTGAATCAATAATTCACAAATATGTAGTTTTCTGATAGCGTTGAATTTCAATTGAAACAACTATTTCATACGGTAACGATGCGGTTTTTTTTTCAACATCAGACGTAGTTGCAACACTTTTGCGGGTAGCTTTTGTTACAAATTGTTCACATGATACTCTACTATCAGCAGTAGATTTACGAGCTATGTATATGCATAGTACGAGTCATTTCACATCAGTTTAGATTTCATCTTTTTTTCTGCCATTATAAAAACCACACACCATTACAACAACAAAAAACACAACAAACACCACCACTGTTTATGGGAGAATTACGTGTGCTATACCCTAAGTTTTATGCGAATTTTTTCATAGCCACATAGAAAAAGTTAAGCAAACCATCCACCTTCAATATCTGTTATAATAAATTGGAGAACTATTTGTAAAATTTTTTTATGTGGGAGATGGCAGAAGCTATATATTTGCAATATATTTATTTGATCGTTATCAACAGACCATCGATTTTAGGGTGCTGAATTTAGTTTAAAAATCATCATGTAGAGAATTTCTCCAGTACTTGTTCATTGTACTGAGGGTTCGGTTTTTATTTTCATCGGCATACTCCACGAGGTATGAATACAAAAACTTTTGGCTGGACCTTGTTTATTCGTCCGCTTGATATGACAAAGCCAATGAAGCAGCAGTTAATTTTGGTATACACGTAATAGTTGTACCTTAATCGAAACTCCCCGACAACGGAATTTATCCTAATCCTAATTGTGTAGGATTTTTGTATGGAAGACTATAAATGGACAATTTAAAGGGACTCATTTTCTGATGATATTAGTCCTCAGCTTACTTTTATTCACCGTTATAACCATTAGAGTCTTAATCCATTTCAGAGGCTGTCACATATACTTCTCGTGTTGCGTGTTCGCAAAAAGAGCTCAAAAAAGTGTTGGTCCAGGTTTCTTCGAAGATTGTCTTCGAATACGGACTGTACTATAACCAAAATTTCGTATAGAACATTATTTTTCATCTGCTGAACCAAACCTCTGGTTGGTGGTACCAAAGGAAAAGATGGAATTATCTTTAGCAAAGAATAAATGATGCAAAAGCCTGTACACTTACAACCCGGATGTGAGGTCGCTTGCAGTTTTCGAAAATAAAAGTCTTCAAGATCTATGGATATATGAACGTTGGTTGTGCAGTGTAGTAAAATCCAGCGACTGGGTCATGTGGAGTTTATAAAAGAACATACTCTAGGTATGAAGGTGTCTTATTCAGACGAAAATGAAGTGGATGGTCCAAACTCACGTAAGATCTTTCAGGTCGCAGTGCGTGACTTTTGGCAGTAATATTAACAGTCCGGAACTCACTCTCTCTCGCTTAGATTCTCTTAGTATTCAGATCTGCTTCTACATTGTTAAGTCATCTCTTACTTAGCCGGCCCCTCCTTCTTCCACCAATCGGATGAAATGCAAACACTTTCTTCTGGATTCTTTCAGCTGGCATTCGTATATAGTCCGGAATTGAAGCCGTGAATTGAGTCGCGTATATCTTGCACAGAACCACACAGAACTCACTAACTATTGAGCTATGTTTTAGTCGGGGTTGGAATTTTGGATCATCATATGCTGATGAAACCCGCAGACTGTCGTCTTGCCTTAGCAAACATTTTTGTTTTTACATTAATCATGTAGATCACCTGGGAAATATTTTGAGTTCATTCTGATTGAACGATGATATTAATTCCAGATTGACCGTTCCTATATATGAAAGCATTATTAATGAATAATTAATTTTGTGTTTTTTGTTTCATTTACCATAATTAAAAAGCATTTGCTTACAGAATAGGTATACACCCGTTTAGAAGAACAAATTCCACTGAAGAAATGTGTGTAAGCGATTTTTAATAATCCATCATCAGTTGGTAATAACCCTTCGTTGCAGACAAATATTGACATTATTGATACAAAGAGAGAAACAAAGAAAAATCAATGAACGGTTTCGAATCGATTCGAAATATCAACTTAATATTCATCTGCAATATACTGTGATAACATACAAAAAATTCCCATTATAATGTGGTACAAATGGAATGCATCTTTTATTCTCTTCTACCTGGACACACAGAGATATTTATTCTTAATCTTTATCACCCGTTCTCCATATGTATATATGTATGTATATTAAAACATACATGCACGCAAACACATTATGCATTTCCAATGAGTTCTTTTCATTTTGTTACAAACGTCAATTTCAAGAACACAAAAATCAGTTTCACCTGCAGCCTTTCAATGAAAAAAGGTAACAACCATCAAACTGCAGGTAGCAGCATACTCGGACACATATCCATGTCCGATAATCTTTTGAAAATTGCTAACTGCAAGGTGTAAGCTGTGGTTCTACCTTGGTAAACCATCATGCTTTATCTGATGTTAGTTACGGCGTCAAATATGCAGCTGAAAATTTTGTCTGCTGCAGACTTCATATATATTGTACATTATATTGGAGCTATGTATGGTATATGTATATCTATATACTTGTACATACATATACCGATATACTCGTATGCATATGTATTTCATTTTCAGTTTTATTTGTAATTTTCAAATAATGTTGAATGACATTTGGGACAATGATCCATAATGGATGATTTAAATATCGTTGTATGTGTGTATTAAGCCAGAGGAAAAAATAACAAAATAATTATACTAATCAAGGTAACGATTAATGCGAAATGATAGTAAGTATATAAACTATACATACCTATATATTATGTATTCGAATAACGAAATAAAGAGTATAACAGAATATAGTAGAACACAGTTAGAACCTAATCAATACAATAGAGTCTCTATACATATAAATGTGTGAATGTAGGTATTTATTTATTTTTTTGGTGTTGCAGGTGCATTTTATAAACGATTCGTTGCAGCAAATAAAAATAAAAATCGTTCAATAACGATTTTTTATTGCATTTTGAAGAAGAAACACTTGTATAGTCAAGGATATACCTACATACTAATTTTATATTTGGTCTATATGCAGACACGCCCAATAATTTTTTATTTTTTAACAACGTTATGATGAGAATTTTTACAGAAAGTGGGTGCATATAATTTATAAGAATGATCTGATGAAATATTACAGTACTACCACTTTTAAAGTAATTGAGGACAACTGAAAATGAACGGTGGTTAGGGCTAAATATAAAAAAAAATATTCAAAAGAGGCGCTGACACTCCTCAGTTTGGTCTGACGATAGATCCAATTTTCATAACAGTTTTGAAAACTTCGTGTTGGTAAATTAGACTTTGTCGCTCGATTTACAAATTGTTTTTTGGAAACAACTACAAATAATATGGAGCGAGAGCTGTGGACAATTTTCTGCTCAGCAAATTTCGCATGTCTCTTTAATATTGTTATTTCAAAATTCGTAGAATTCATCGAGCTAAGATTTTCATATATCCCTGACGTTTGTGAAACAGCCATGGATTCCAACGCAATTGTTCAACTATCATTCTGTGGGAAAATATTAGATCTTTATCAATTTAAACTATCACCAGGACCACATTCGTGACGTTGATCGAAAATCACGCAAGACTTTTATGCGTTTCTTCTTAAAATAAGAACCTACCTTGTTAGGGAATGCTTGGATATTGATTATTGGTTCGGTTAATTGGTTCACTTAGACCAGAAAGGCCCATTGTGATATCACCGAGCTTGTCTTCCGGTACTAATGTGCACGTTACATTTGGTCAGCATTAGAAGGGACTTACTTATATTAGCCAGTTCCGAACGGCAGAACCTTGTGACATCACATTTTTTGCGCTTTGTCACAGAGCTCTTTAAAAAACAGTTTTCTTGCAAAAAAATTGCCAATAACTTGCCGATAGGAGGGCACCGTTCGAAAGAAAAATCTTTTCAATATTAAATTTGTGCTTCAGTCGGGATTGAACCCACGACCAACAGATCCTAAGACCAACGCACTAACGCACTGAGCTACAGTACCCAATTATAATACAAATCTTGTTCATACATACAATATATCAATGTTGAAGTTGCTCCCAAAAATTGATGTAATCGCCCAAATGAAGACTTTGAAGACAAATGAATTCCCTCTAAGGTCCGTAAAAGCCGATTCAATGCAAAGATTTACCGTGAACATTTCAGTAAATATTTACTAAAGTTAATTCCAAAAATTAAATTGTATGCAGATATTTCAAAGTTTTCTTGAAAAGGAGGCAACCATAAGATTTAGAAAAACAATCCCACTATGTTCAACCATTTGGAATTCAATTCAAATTCGGACAATCAAAAATTATGCGTTTAATTATTCACGAAAATGTAAATTTTTCAAGTAATGTGTCAAACAATTTGCTACCATTCTCTAAATTTCCATATTTAATTATTGCAGTCGACTCATATTAAACGCTACAGTGTCTCCTTCACATACTTATGTACATAAGAAGCTGGAAAATAGTGAACGTAATACGTAATAAAATTCGTTAAAATAAATTTGTTATAGCATTTTATTGTGATGACACAAATTCTCAAGGAGAAGTTGGAAAGGCTTCGTAAGACCCACTTTTAAAGTTTGCATAAATAACTTTCACCTTTGTATTGGAGCAGTCATTAGGAAAAGTAAAAAATGTATTTTTGTCATTTCAAGGCAAACATTTTTTAAAATGTATGGGACAAACACTTTTCAAAATAATTTGCAGCTTGAACCAAAACATTTACTTCTTCGATATAACGTCATATGATTCATATTTACAGTGTGAAGAGATATATTTTCAGCATTTTTAGATTTTAAAGAAATATATTTCACATATGTGTCTATATTTTTGCAAAAGTGACATTTGGAAATTGAAATAACACTTGTACATAAAATAAGTGCTATCTAAGCAAATATTTCAATTTGAAGAAATAAGTACGAATTTTAAAATAAAATTTATAAAATTGGATTTTGTTTAGTCAATGTATTCTTCTTACATTTAGTAAACATTTTTTTGTTTTAGATTATAACATTCCTTTTCCGCATTTTTATCCGGAAAAGAAACACTGTACAATGTGACTCCCACCAAAAAATTTAATTTTTCGTGTGCCCTGTGATAGATGAATTCACTAGAATAGCACTTGCAATGTTTATTTGATTTGTCGTGTACATTTCACACCATTTTTGTATACTATTCTTGGGCACATTAAATATTTACAATTATTTTTGACTTTTTCAGATAAGATGTTGATCAAAATAAAAAGAAGAAAGAAAAAAAAAACAAAATTAAATTAAATATTTAAGTTGTTACATACGAGTGTAATTGTAAAATAGTAACAATAATATGTATTATGTACAAAGTAAATACTACAAATAAACTATTTGCTTTGCTATAAACTCGGTCAGGTGTGAACTATATCTATGTGTGTGTGGTGTGTGTGTGTGTGTGTATTGTACATTGTATACGGGTAGCTTGATAGTGTTGATGGTTTTGCTTCCTGAATAAGCCTAGTCGACAATTTAAACACTTTCTCATACAGTTGTAATTTTTATTTCACATTTAAATTTCAATTCTACGAAAATTGTACTTTCTTAATCCATGATCCCTAACAAATATACATACATATATATGCATACATACATATGCATACATCAACTCCATATAGAGTCGTATATTTAGCTATAGGATGTATTATTATTGTATGTTATATATGTATATGAGTACACACACATAGCAAAATGAAAACAAAATACCAAAAGCCGAGATATTTTAATCTTTATTTCAATTTACATTCATATATTTATACATACGTACCGAAAATACCTCCATATGTATGTATGTATGTATGTATAGTGCAATTCATACAATTGTTATTTTTACTCGTAGTATATCCATTCAGCTCATGGTTAGTGTACGTATGGACGAGTATGTAGGTACTTTTGTCCTCGAATAAGGCCACACAAATATTTGCACAAAAACACCTTTGTGAAAAATACAACACACACACACACACACACACAGTCACACAAAAACCGCACATAATTAAGTTGTCGGATTATAATGACATGCCTCAGTAGGTAATTTTCTCACATGAATGTTTAACGCTTTGCTGTGGCTTAGAATTTAGCAAGCAAATGTAAACGTATGTATGTGTGTAGCTACATAACCGTTTCTAAACATTTTTGAATAGCAAATACTCATACTTTGAAAGGGTGGAAAATGCTACTTGCAAACACAAATACATATAATCTCTTTTAATTCATAAGCATTTTTCATGCTCGAAAAAAATGAGGCAAAAAAAAAAAAAAAACAACCACATGAATGTAAATATATGAACAAGTAAATATGAAATATTTCACGAAATGGTTGACTTAATTATTAAACGAAACTAAAAGAAACAAAAAATAATTTTTATTTCGAATACAACTTGAAGCAGAAATAATGTCTTAATATACAATATATAATAATCGACATATTAATTGAAAAACCAAATACACCTTTTACACCTTTTAACAGAATGGATTTGTATTACTATATATTTTTTTTGTCGCTTTCAATATATCTACCCTAAATTATGTAGATCAGTTTTAATGTAATATCTTTAGTGTGCATACATATGGATGGTAAACTATATGTAGGTATAGGTATAGGCTATGACTAGTCGAATATATGGTGCCAACTAATGTGTGGTAAGACACACCTATTTTTATCCATTTGGGTACTAACAATAGAGCGTCGGAATTAATTCATTTTTATTATTAGTATAATACACGAATATACATATCGTATATGCATACATAAGGATGACGCTGCCTAACTAATATGCTCTCGTCATACTTCAATTCTAACTGAAAATTGTCGATGATGGAAAATATATGCAGCAGCTATACATATAAAAAGGGTGTTTTCCAAATGAATCGAAATTTTGTTGCGGTTTGATCAATTTGCATGGAATAACATATTGGTTGAATGACCATAAAGCAGAGTGCACAGTGGGCTTCTTCTAAAATACAGGAGAATAAACATCAAATTTAAATTTCTTTGAAACAAAACTGATACTTTACAATATTTATTATTGGTCTGGTAAGAACGGACACTAGGATTTTTTTCAACAAATTATGCTTGCGTCATTAAAATGTATGTCACATTGGCAGCTGACAAAAAAAATGTGCGAAATCGAAAATGGATGGAATAGGTTTTGGAGTCTGCCAAGAATGGTTTCCTAAGTTTCGCTCCGGTGATTGCTATATGGAAGATGTACTCCGCTCTGGTAGAAGCAAACCTGCATCGAAATTCCCAAGCTCAAGCTCCGAAAAGCTCAAATCAACCCACGTCAGTGAAACATATCATTTAGATCAGTTTAGTTTCATCAAACTCAGAAAAGTTAAATAATCATGCTATGAAATTAGCTTTTCGAAAAACAAAAGAATTTTAATAAAAATTTCTTAACTATACAAAAAAAAGTTATCCTGTAAGACTGCCGACTTTAACGCAATTTCACAACGATTGCATAATTTTAGGTTGAAAATGTAAAATTTTATAATTGGTAGTGTGGGTGCCGTAGCTCAGTGGTTAGTGTGTTGGCCTGTAGGTCATGGGTTCAATCACCGGCTGCAGCGTAACAAGTTTAATACCGCAAAGATTTTTCTTTCCAACGGTACCCATCTGTCGGCAGATGGGTTTCTAAAAGAACTCTGTGACAAAGCTCAGAAAAAGTGATGTAGCAAGAGTTCTGCCGTTCGGGACTGGCTAAAATAAGTAGGTCCCTTCAAATATTGTCCAAAATTTAACACGCACAACAGTAATGGAAGAGCAGCTCGGACTAGGAGCCCTTTGGAGCTTATAAGTGCCACATATTTATTTATTTTTCTTAAATTTTTTTTATTTATTACAAAAAAGAAGGGTGAAATAATAGATGTAAAAAAAATATTTCAGCCTATTTTCAAATTCTGTAACATAGTGTCAGGGTGATTATGTAATTTCCAAGTGACCTAATGAATTCGGGCATATGACCAACACGGCTGGCTGGTTGGACTAATCGGGAAACCCAATTTTTGGTTATTTTTTCATTCAATTGGGGCTTAAGTGGGGCAAAAGTTTGCTCAATGTTGGCTTGCAATTCATCCAAAGTTCCTGGTTTATCAGCATAAACTAGCCCTTTCACATATCTCTACATAGTCCAGAGGCGCTATATCGCAAGATCTTGCAGGATAGTTCACAGGTCCATTTCGAGAGATTATTTTTCCTATCGGAAACTCCTTCTAAAAAAAAACACCCTGAAGCTTGTGAAAAATTAGAATCAATGCAATACAGTTTGTTAAAACTGATAATAGTTTGCATCAGTATTCTAAAAATATATGAAATTTCGTGGTGCCGTAGATCAGTGGTTAGTGTGTTGGTCTTCTGATCTGTAGGTCATGGTTCAATTCTCGGCTGATGCATAACAAATTTAATACCGAACGGTACCCACCTGTAGGCAAGCAATTGGTAATTCTTCCGGCACTAACAATTTGCCATGGAAAAGTTTCTAAAAGAACTCTGTGACAAAGCTCAGAAAAAATGATGTCGCAAGAGTTCTGCCATTCGGAACTGGCTAAAATAAGTAGGTCCCTTCTAATATTGTCCAAAATTTAACAAGCACAACAGTAATGGAAGAGAAGCTCGGCCAAAGAGCCCTTTGGAGCTTAGAAAATATTTAATTACAAATACAAAAACAAATTATGTACGTTATGTTGTATCTAAGAAAAACACCCGTTATATGAATTTGATAGCTTGTACACGACTGACTTCATGCTTAATTAATGATCCTTTAGATCTAAGACGGCCGTAATCGAAACAGAACATCGAAACTCGGTTTGTTGTTGTTGTTCTTTGTTTTTTGTTTTTGTTTCAATAAAAGCAATACGATAATAACTAATAGCATGTATATGTGTATGCATATATGAATGTATGTATGTGTAAAGTTCATTTATATTATTTGATAGCTACTATAAAATCACCACACCTTTTTGGTTTTATTTCTGTTCTCTTTTTTGTTTTTTGTTGTTGTTGAAATGGCTCTTTAACGAGTCGAATTGTATCGAGCTGATTATCATCGTCCTATCATTTAGATGATGTGAGAGGCTTTATTGCAAGGATGTTAGGCTCGTAAATTGCAATATCCTATTTCACGCCTCCCAAATTCATGTATGACCCATTGCATGATCGATGCCTATCAAATTCGTCACACATTTGCTATTCGTTTGGCGCGTAGAGAAACCATTAAAGCAGCTCGAAAGTCACACCTTCTAAAAAATATTTATATACGTACGTAGTACGTAAGTACGTATAATACTAGCGTGTATGTATTGAATAAAGTGTTTTCGCAGACGGTAAATCTAACACCAAGAAAGCATATGTCGCATGAGATAAGTTTAAAATTCTGAATCGAATTTATCGTAAATGTACGCTACTTAATTTGATTGTTGTCGTACTCGTACGCACACACACACACTCACACTCATATTGAGTAGTGGCAATTTAAGCATGTACTTAGTAGATATCTTATTGTACATATATTTAAACAATTCTACCCTTCACTTGTTTAAGCAGTGCACGTTTAAACCCCCTAATCACATATATAAACTTGAATATATCACTACATATGAGTGTTGTGGACACATACTCGTACATACGTATAGCACCTAAATACACCCGTACTTTACCACATTCGTGCTCCATTCGGTACTTTTTATTATTATTACACATATTGGTATACTTTGCTCATCCTTCTGATGACAAAGAGAAACAGACTTGTTAAAAATGTTTTATGTGCTGCGAATATTTTTATTGTTTCATTTGTTTTTCGCGCATCCTTATTTAGACAACGTGACAAGAGTAGTGCTCGTAGTGTCGTACGGACGGAGTACATCCATACGTACATACGAATGTATGTGGAAATATGAATTAGAGGGTGTACAAGTATTCAAGCGGAGCATAAAGTTTAAAATAATACAAGCGAGAAGAGACGTAGAAGGATTCCTTACCAACATACACTACAACCGAAATGAAAAGAACTGAATAATATATTTCTTTTGTATTTACATACAGTAATGGAAATTTCTATAACTTCAAAATGAATATGATGAAAATTAAGCGTCTATAAATTTTATTCTTACAAATGATAATTTCCATTCATTTTGATATATGCTTTTATACAAAATCCCTGTTCACATTACGCAGAATATTTTTTAATAGATAGGGGTACTATCTCATCAATAGCTCAAACAGTATTGTGCTGAAAGGTTGTTGGATTCTAGGTCATAAAATTTTTCCACAGCCTAAAGTCAAACCCTCATAGGGGGTGCATGACCAAAAGGGCTGCTTATTCAATCTTTTAACTTGGAACACAAAATATCGATTGTTTTACGTTTTATATTGGTTGTAGCACCATTCTGTTGGAATCATGGTTTGTCCAATTTTTTGATTAGTCCACAAGAAAAAAAATTATTATGAAGACATGATATGCTAAGATTCGCGGTCGAGGTAATTTTAATTTCGAAAATATGTTTTCTTCGAACGGTGTCAACCCGGTCGGCAAACAATTTGCAATTCTTTCGGAAGTAACAATTTGCATGGAAAAGCTTCTAAACTAGTTCCACGACAAAGCTAAGAAAATGTGATATCAAAAGAGCTCTGCTGTCTGAAAATTAAAAATATTTCGATGGTTTGCTCTAATGTAACAAAATTACTGTCATGCAAGTATTGACAGTTAAATGGCCCGTAGTTATAGTCAAAATTAAGTTAAAGTGTGCATAACGATGCTGGCTAGAGCATGAGGATAATAACTTCTTTACCGATATATCGTCCCGAATACGATAAATTCTGCACAAAAATAAATCTATACCCTTCAAAAATTACTCAAAAAATACTATGTAGTGCAGCAAACAATGTCATTAGGCTAAATATTATCTAATATCATCAGTTACCACACATTAAAGCTCAACAATGTGCCCTTTTGTGACGACAATAAGTTTAAAGTCATATTTGAGTATTATTGGCTTGAATATTGGTTCGGGTTTGAGCGGGTATTCTTTTGAGCTGGCATATCCGCTGTTGAGAAGTTCGAAATTGCTTCAGTTCTACTCCAAATGGAACTAAGGCATTTATTTGTAGCATCTAGAAGTCGCAGTTGATCAAGATCGATCAAAATCGCTTATAAACATCAGATAAGATGAAGTAGATATCAGTATTATTGAACGGATAGAGCTTATTTGCTCTGTGAATTTCGTGTTTCAACAGATTCATCCATTGAACCCCTCAATACCTTTAACAATGATATTAGAGATGACAAAAATGTACGATAAATATTGAAAACTAATCAAAAATATATTGTTTTGACATATGTACAATTTAATCTTTTGAAAATATTCTTGATTTTATACAAATTTCCGCCACTGTATAACGGTAACATTGGAGCTCAGCAGTCGGGTATTATTATCATCATCAAAATATACATATATCTCTTTTCACAAGAGAGCTGAAATGGGCAAACATGCTATACACGCTTCTCATGATAAATGTTGTAGTTAAAATGAAAAGAAGCATAAATATATTTTCAGCTATATATGTAGTTAGTACAAGTACGTATAACAACTCCTTTTTTATTATATTTATACTCTTCAATGTAAACAAAGAAAAAAATTGGCATTGTACGTGGTGAAAAATTTCATGGTTAGAAGACTTAATTCATTTCAAGTTTCAAATGCGAATGCTTTCATCAAAACGCATACAATAATAATAATAATAATCATCATCATCTTTTATATGTCTGCTTCCGCACTGCACCACTGTCTCTTATCGCCTGTCTTTCTGTGTCATATTCACGTGCAAATTTCTCAAATAAATCATTAAACCGAATTTGTTTTTTCTGTTAACTTGCATACAACAGTTAGCCTCTGTTGTATGCTGCTGCTCTGCTGCTCCACACAAAGGACAGCGATTCAATGGGCTCACATCGTTGCAGCCAGCCAGTCATTGGTCCTTACATCAGAGTGCATATTATACCTACTATGCACATAATATGAATGCAAATATGAGCTTGTGAATGCTTCTTGCGAACGTTAACATTGCAAACAAAAGTTCGGCAGAATTCTGTTTCATATTATAGTTACGAGTACGAGTATGTGTGGTCATAGGCAAAAGGTTATTATTCTAAAAAAAAAGAAAAAAAAAAGAGTAAAGTCCCTTTCGAAGTTATTTCATTGCCGTTGGCGAGGCCTTTGCACCATGAATATATGCCTATGTGCATATGTTCGCATATTAGAGGGTCAAAAGTACACTTCTCGAGATTCTCCTTTCAGATAGAGTGTTGAATAGTGTGTCGACACAATAATGTTCGCTGTTGACAGTGAACTGCTTCAAAAGATTTCACATAAATTTCCCATTGAATTGCAGTTAACACACAAATATTCTATATGTATGTATGTATGAACGTAGCTACAAGCTTGTAAAATATAGAAAAGCTTTTGTTAGATGCGCTCTTGTGAATAACGACTGTTCTAGCGCCAGCTCGCCACCACATTCCACATGCAATTAAACACATATCCAATCATACATACATATTTGTATACTGACATTAAGGCGCCAATTATTTCATTCATTAAGTCATTTATTTGCTTCCAATTGGAAGAGGATCATACAATAAACTATACAATTTTAGCGCAATTCAACAATATATCATATTGGAAGATGACGAATAAACACAATTTACAGTTTTCCATTTACAAACTCTTTTCAACTACGTTTTTTATAGCGTCCGATGGGACCATTTCTGCAACATGTATGACGAAATAGTTTATTGTTTGAATCGTAGTTTTTTCTGTCAAATTTGACAGTCATAATACTCGTACATTACAAATGTGACATATATAATATAATTTATGCGTTCACACTATTAAATTTGTCGCAGATAGACTGAAATATTTGACAGATCTTTCGATTTAATGTCAATAAGAATGTTCTGGATGATTTTACTCTGCGTTGTTGAGTGTACATTAAAAGTGACACAAGTGACAAAGTGGTGATATGATTTTTTACGGATTAAGACTATCTTAAAAACAAAATTTCAAACTTTTGAAATATTTAAATTTTGGCTGTATCATAACTGTTCGTTTGTTTTTGGAATATCAAAACAGCTTCAGTCGATAAGGCGGAGTTTATCAGAATCCAACATGTGTTCTCGGTAGTTTTCATAAAATGGCAGCATATTCGAGAAAGTAAAAATTCATTTCTAAAATCACGTACACCCTACTGGACATCTAAGTACCTATATAAACTATGTAAGCTTAGTGTTGTTGAATGAAATTTGTTCCTTTTAATTAAATTCCATTTCAAGAGGAGTTATTCTTCCTTTCATACATAGAATCAAACGTTATACGTACGTACGAACGTATGCACGAGTATATGTGTGAAACATGAATAAAGAATTTGTGTTGTTTTTATTAATGTCAAAGAATGTTGGCATTTTTTTTTCACTCATACTTGTAAGTAAAGATTTATAATAAGATTTATTGCATTTGAATATTCCTATTCATTGTAATACCGGATGTTTTTTCTGTTTCTAGAGATTGCTGCTTTTCAAATTGGCAACACTTTTTCCAGTTACAGAGAATTTGAAAGTTGACAGCTGATTTGTGTTCAATGCAGACCCCAAAAAAACATTTCTATCGAAAATCGTGTTTCAATTCGGAAAACTTTACTCTTCATTTTATGACCGTCACAATCGTCCCACTTTTAGTAAGGAGTTCGAATATCCATGGATTGTTTTTGTACCATGTTGTATCCTTTCATATTCTATCGCAAAATGAATTGCCTAATATGTAAAGCATTACTGAAGGAAAAACTCTTGTCTGTTATTCAGAGAAAATTAGACCAGCAGTGCTCCGAAATTATATACAAAAGGATTGTATCCCCGAATTGGATTGTTCCTATTTATTTATTTCGATTTTCAAATGGATTTTTTATATTAATATGCAAACCAAGGGAACGAACAGTACGATTACCCTACCTGTATAACTATGTTACGGTTGCAACCTGTGATCTCCACTAACCACTGTGAAGTACACTAACCGTCGCGCTACAGCGTTCAATTTACATATTTATATTGAGAGTTATATTATAGTAGAGTCTGTGTTTTTCATGGTGCAATTAATATCTCTATCATAAAATCAGACAAATTTTTCACACATACGTACGAGTACATGTATAGTACAAGAAAAATCTTTAGCATTTATAGAGCGTAAAATTTATGCAAATTTCATATGGTAATATAGTAATAACTCTCTTTTGGTGGTCTCCACTCCACTATATGTTCATAATATATATACCTTATTGTTCTATACATACGAGTATGTATGCATTTACGAGTACATACCTCAACTATGCAGACTAATTCAAAACTAATTAAGGGTCATTTGCCTATAAAGTGAAGAACCACGATATTGTGATGAAGAATTTGGTTATGAATGTAGATGAGTATACTCGTATACGAGTAGTAGAATACACACTATGAGTATTATTAAATTAATTAAATATGTTAATTATATATTTTATGAACGTCGCGACGTGTGATTTCAGTTATTTATGTGAACAATAAAATACAAATGTGAATTTTGTTGAGTTTTGAATTAGACAAAATTGTAACAAAATAAGTAGGTAACAATAAAATAATTAACGGAATTCAAAAAAAATGAATAAAAGAGGCATTTTCTTGTAATAGAATTTACAAAATTAAGGGTGTGGGTGTCGTAGCACAAGGGTTTGTGCTTTGGTGCTATGTGCATAAGATTTCTAGACCAAATCCTAGCTCCACCAACTCAAAAAATGTCTAAAAAGTATTTGAAAAAATAGGATTTGAAAAAAAAACAAGTTTCAAACTGTTGTTTTTTCGTGATGTTCGGCTATTCGTTTGACGGTAATTTTCGAACCTTTTTCAGAACCTTTTATCAGAAAGTTCCAACAAAATGACTCCTAACGAAATTTATCGAATTTAATTGATTTCTTTTTGTGTTGCTTCTTTATTCTCATTATGCGAGCTGCTGACTTAAGGCAGAATTGCACTATTTTCAACAAAAATGTCATGTTGGTGACATACTTCTTCTCTGAATTGGAAAGCAAGTTGCGTCGAATGGATCTTACTTTGAATGAGGGCAAGACAAAGTACCTTCCGTCAATAAATAAAAAGTCGCGTCTGCTTTGCCAATACGTCACTGTTGACAACTATTCTTTCGAGCAGCAAAGAGATTTGTTTATCTTGGAATCATCATTAACACCAACAATAGCATTCTTCTTCTTCTTATGTGGCCATAACAACCGAATATCGATTTAGACCGAAAATAACATGTTCGAAATTCCAAGCGCCGTCAGGTTCTCCAGTACTTGGTCTTTCCACCGGAGGTTTGGTCTTTCTCTCCTGCGTCGTCCTCCAGCGGGTTCCGAATATAACACCTTCTTAGCTGGAGCGTGTTCTTCCATTCGCTCGACATGACCTAGCCAGCGCAGCCGCTGGATTTTGATGCGCTTTACTATGTCAATATCGGCATACAGCTCGTACAGCTCATGGTTGTACCTTATTCGGTACTCGCCACCAACGCAAATAGGTCCAAAGATCTTGCGTAGGACTTTTCTCTCGAAAACTCCAAGCGTTCGCTCATCTGAGGTGGAAATTGTCCAGGCTTCAGCGCCATATGTTAGGACACGCATGATGAGAGACTTATAGAGTGTAGTTTTCGTTCTTCGAGAGAGGGCTCGACTTCTCAATTGCTTACTCAGCCCAAAGTAACACCTGTTAGCAAGAGTTATCCTACGCATGATCTCCAAGCTGACGTCATTACTGCTGTTAATGCTGGTTCCAAGATAGACAAAGTCCCTTACTACTTCAAAAGCGTAGTTGTCAACAGTGACATGCTGTCCAAGACGCCGGGACTCTTTGTTTGTTGACACTAGATATTTCGTCTTGCCGTCGTTCACCGTGAGATCCATCCGACGTGACTCTCTTACCAACTCTGAGAATGCTGCACTGACTGCTCGCGTGTTCATGCCGATTATGTCAATATCGTCGGCATACGCTAACAGCATGACCAACAATAGCATTACCCTGGAAATTTTGCGAAGGATCACTCTTGTACAGGGTTGCCATTTTCGGTTAAGCAATTGAGGAGTCGAGCCCTCTCACGAATATCGAAAACTACACTCTGCAAGTTACTTGTTCCTACAAATGGACACTTTCCGAATAGGATGAGAAGTTGTTTGAAGTTTTCTTACGCAAGACCCTATCGAATAAGGCACAATTGGTATAAAATATTAATAAATATGTGGCACTTATAAGGGCTAAAGGGCTAAAGAGCCTAAAGGGCTCTTCTTACAGTACTGTTGTGCATATTAAATATTGGACAGTATTACAAAGGACCTACTTATTTGAGTCAATTCCAAACGGCAGAACCCTTGTAAAATCACTTTCCTGAGTTTTGTCATAAAGTTCCCTTAGAAGCTTTTCCATGGCAAATTGTTACTGTCGGAAGAATTGCCAATTGCTTGCAGGTAGGAGGGCACCGTTCCATAGAAAAACCTTTTTAATGTTAAATTTATGCTTCAGCCGGGGATTGAACTAACAATCTAGAGACTAGAAGGCCAACGCACTAACCACTGGGCTACGGCGTCCACCAACTAACGTAGTTTTACGCATTAAAATCTAGCTGCTGTGTTGACTTCGGATTTCTAACTGGCATCGGCGACAGAAGAACATAGATGACTGGCAGACTGGCATTCTATATTCGGTCAAAGTCAAACAAAACTGAACCGAACTGAGTTCAGACGCATGACACTACTTTTAATGGCAAGAAACTCACATTTTGTTAAATTTCCGTTTCATTAGTTTGATAGGTTTTCTAAAGATTTTATATTTTCAACGTTTTAATTCAATTCTAGCAATGCGATATCGTCGTTGAATGAATTGCCTTCTGATTGATCGGTTCATAAATAAAAGAAGATCTTGCAAATAGCTTTTAAATTTTAACAGAATTGTAAGGCAGCTAATTATGTATATTGTATTATCAAATTTTGAATACATTAATTCGATCTTTCGTTCGACCGTTTTTTGGAATTTTTGCAAAAAATGTGAATAAATAATAATAATGGAAAAGATGATTGGTGAAAGTTCTCTGAATCTTCCGTTCTCAGTTAAACTCAGAAGCCCTTGTAAAAAGTCTAGGTACTGTATTTAAGAAAGTCAAATATTTTACATTCTATTAAACATTTTGAATAAATCTTTCGTTAATAAGTTTACACTAGAAAAATGATCCAATAATGATTTGGTACAATTTTTATAAATATTATTACAACCGATACAGGAATGACCCAACGCTTCGGCTTTAAAATAATCCCTATCTGACGGCTCAGTGAGTTCATCCGACGAAGATGAAGGTCTGGAAAAAAATAGATAGAATATTTATTAAATCTGTAGCACAAAGAATTTTAAATGTTCATACGTCAATAATATATGTATTAGATCTCCAAATAGACCATTCTTGTAGTGAAATGATGTTTCTGCAGCCTCACAAACACTTTTCAACATACATTCACGTCCCGGTAGACCAATTCTGAAAATATTTAGACCCCATAATGAAGATATGTCTGTATGTACGTAACATCTCATCGTAATATATATGAGGATATGCTATTGTACTTATTGCCTAATCCTTCCAAAACTTTATACACGGCCCAACGATAGCTAGATAACACTTTGTTACCATTCTTCAATAGTTTTCGAAGTCTTGTATGTTTATACTGATCAGTTGAATTGCCCAAATGTTGCTCAAATTTTGTTTTCATACTTCTTACCGTAATTGGTAATGTACTTTTGGTGCGAAGCTGTTCAGCTGTGGATGGTAAGGCATATTCTGCTTTAAATACATAACCTGTTGTCATAGCTTCAAATAGTAATTCCTCCAAAGGTATACCGATACCAATAATCCACTAAGAAAAAAAAAACGAAATATCACATATAATTATATATGTTATGATCAACCATCCCTACGTGAGTGCAAATGTTGTACTCACTTGAGTTCTGGTCGGTGCTGTTGGTGGAAATATTAATGGCAGAGCACGTTGTTGGCGTCTCGTAAACTTTTTCGCACTTTGTGCGGCTTCTATGTGAGCCAAACAGAAAATCAAAACTAACTTTAATATGTAAGGAGAAAAATAACACTTAATCATTTTCTCAAAAGGAACATCCGCACTTTACGAACTCTTTATTAGTAATAAGCTGTGAAAAACAACTTGAAACAATTGATTTGGACGGCCACATAATTTCAATATTCTTGAGAGGAGGAGCATAGTATGAACAAGTTTCCGTAATTAACACATTTAGCGTGATTCTTTGTTATTCTTTCTCTTCAATTTGGGTCATTGTGTTTTATTGTTGTTAAACAATTGAAATGTGTTATATTTTCATGAAGGAACCTCACAAACATGTAAGGAATGATTTGACAGTTGGAACGGGTTTTTATTCTTGGGTTATAATATTTTACAGAATCATACTTGTGAAAATGTAGTATATATCGTCATGAAGAACAATGAGACCATTTTATCGCGGTCATAATTTACAATCATTTTGAACTAAACTGCGTATTTGAATCAAGTGAAAATGGTTCCGTGCTGGTGAACATGCAGTCTAAGTTTATCAGAATAATTTTAACTAAAGTTGCCTAGTTAAAGTATGAGAAAATGGACCACGAGTGATTTAGTTTTCTGTCGAACGGTTTCAGAAAAGTATTGATTAAAATTGTCAGAGAAAATGGGCAGGACAAATTTGTCTCTGAGCGGGCGAACATGACGTATACTGATCTGTCAGAATCACTTGGAAAGGGAGCACTTGGGTCCGGAAGATAGGCAAGCATGCAGTCTAAGACTGTGAGAATCATATGCACTTGAATTAGACAAGTGTGATCGAAATTCAATATGCGAAAGTCAATTAATTTCAGTATGCGAAAAATTTCTAAATATTTCCAAAATGCACTCCAAAACACAGACAACTTTTAAAAACTGATTATTCTATAAACCGAAAGCATATCAGAAGGATATTAATTATTCGATTATGGACGATTAAGGGCTTATGAGAATTTTATCCAAAGTTAAATGTAATTTGTTGATCTAATTGATTTAGGGTCGAATTCACAATCTTTGGTTTAACTATTGGTTAATTAATAAGTTGAAAAAAGTTTAATTTATGCCAAATATTCACACAATATTGAACAAGAGTATGTATGACAACACTTCGAAATTTGTGGATTGTATAACAGAGTGTTATGTATTTACATTTTCCTTTTCCACAATGTAAAATGTAAACATGTGGAAGGCATTCACGGCGAATTTTAATGCTGAAGTAATGAATATTTGTAAAGCATCTCTTGCTTCCTAAGTAATGCCAGTCAGGGGTTTAACAAAACATTAAGTAAGCACCGCCGAAATAATTTCAGATAAGTGAAAAAATGGAGAAGAGCTTTCAAATAATTCTTTTTCTTTTTGACTCGAGAATATTAGATTCTAAAGTAATTATTTTTAACTGCTCAAATAAAAGAAAGTGCCGCAGTATGGATTCTCATTTTTCAATTTTTGCTTAGGCAATAATAGTATTGTATTATAGAACTCAATGTGAAACTATTGAAAAATCTAATATCCGAACTAATTATCTGAACTTTCGGGCGTTTCCATTACGCTAAATTGTACTGAAATAGGTTTTATTTTTTATTCCAATCTATATAAATCTATATATTTGTATATGAATTATACATATGTTAAAATTATATTTACCGTAAACTTTTATACAAGTTTTAATATAATCCTATAATAAAATTTGCAATGCCATCACTGCATCTGTTGGATAAATAAATAAAAGTTTTGCCTTTGAATGCATTTTTAAATAATGAAGTTGTTTAGTTGCAGACTTTCGCGTATAAAAAAATGTTGTTAGTACGGAATTTAAGAACTGCAAAGTCTTGGTTCGCCTTATGTTGCATTTTCTCGTGTTTCATGCTGCAAATGATACATTGCTCTATATTTTTTACTCGCGGTTCTTCTTTTGGGGTAATGTGAAAGTATTTGTTCTCATTGAATATAACACCATTTGATTGCAATCAATATTATAAATAGTACCTAGCAGCTGTGGCTATGCCATTGGATTTGTCTAATCGCGATGTTTACGTGTCATTTAATTTTGAAGCAAATTATGGACTCCCTTCTAATGATTCTTACAATGAATGGATTGATAGGGTATGTACATGAACGAGTACGTTTGACACAGCTACTTCTATATACATACATATATAAATATGAACATGTTCAATACATTAACTATATACAATTATTATCTTATAAAATGACAGTGGGATCTTGATGAAAACTTTTTGGGCATTAATAGCGACATAACTGCCATCAATGGTAGACATTTACAGCAACAGCAACAAAAGCAACAGCGGCGACAGCGGCAGCAGCAGCAGCACAACCAGCAGCCATTGTTGTACACACGTAACGCATTTTATCGCACTTTCATGGGTTATCTAGAGCATTTTCAGATGAATGGAACTGCCTGTCTGCTGAGAACAATTTGTGAGGTATCAGCATCTACATTGCATGAGAATAATGGCTTGCTCGGTAGCATATTTAAAATTTTGTTTATGTATGTAATTATGATATAATATGATAATACACTTGCACTAACCTATTGTTCAATGATGACTATATAATGTATATTATTTTTGATTTCAAAATAGGCCAACATCATCAAAGGCAGAAAAAGAAAGTGAAATTACAAACAATTTGTACGAGGCTGAATATCAGGGAGCTGAGAATGGAGATTGTATTCGATATACACAATGGTGTCCTGAAGGAATTATTGATATGATATCATCATGGATCTGAATAATTTAAAAAATAAGATATTTTTATTTTAGTTTGTCTAAAAATAAAATGAAAACGATATATCGAATACAAGCAACTTTAAATTCTGACGTCTGTGAGAATTTCATGCATACGAATGCACACTAGAATGTTGAGTAAAATCGATTAAGGACATTTTTATATAATTTTGTATTAATTTTTCAACATCCATATGTATTATGCTTTTTGTTGTCCATGTACTATACAATTTGTCGAGCTCCTAAAAAGCAGCATTTATAACGGCGGACAGAGAAATGAAGAAAAAGAAAAATATTTATTCAGACGAAATAATTTAATGTGTTAAGGTTTAAATTACAACATTTATTTAGTTTATAGTTTCTTTTTTAGATCCAAGTATTTATGAACAACTTTTATAGTGAACACAGAGGGTCATTCAATGTTTTTTGACTTGAGTCTATCATCTCGAAAATGCTAATAAGGCTATGGTATCAATTTGGCTGGAATATCGAGGGAATTTCAGTGATGACTTTTCCTCAAACTGGCAGAACAACTAACTCTGTGAATTATTTTAGCTCAGCTGGATGAAAATATTCATAAGTAATGATCTGGTTTTAGCAATATGTCCAAGAAAGCATCTTAAAAATCCCGAATTGGAATTACGAAATATTCAACGATTTCTATCTGTTTCCAAATCTGAAAAAAATTCGTGCGTGAACCACGGGTTTCGGGAAATAGCTTTTGCAAAAGTGTAGTTTGCAGGAATGTGTCCGTAAATTACAAATATATTGGAGCAAGCGAACTAAAAGTCCAGGCAATTTACATTAGACAAGCCCAAACTCAAACGTTGACAGAGTATGCTTGCAGTTTTCTAGAGAAATATTCTTCGCAAGATTTATGAACCTATTTCTGTGACGAATACCGGATAGAATAATGTTGATTCTGTGATATGGAGCGAATATGCTCCAGTACTGAAAAACCTAACAGCGCCTATAATTTCTAACATGCGCCAGCGATCCAAAAACAAACTGGTGCAATGCAGGGCGAGTTGTCAAAATCGATTTTCGGTTGTGCTGTTTAAATACGAAAAATTTGAAAATATATTTCATTTACAGAATTGTTGCTTTTCTCTTAGTTTTTATTTAGTAGCGTAGCGTATTAATCGATTGACAATGGCCAAATTTTTGTGACATCATTTCTTCTGAACTCTGTAAGAAGAGCTCTTTCAGAAATTTTGTACTATCAAATTGCCGAAAGAATTGCTAATTGTTTATCGACAGGTGGGCGTCGCTCAAAGGAATACATTTTTTTTGTTATCTTACTGACTTATCAACTCTACCGGTGTTGCAACAACTGATCATTTCTTTGAAAGATATTATTGCAGCTATACGCCCCACTGAAACTAACTAGAAGAAATGTTTGCATGATTATTTTGTTGACCTTTTTCTTTTTGGAATCATAACTCGGTCAACATAAAAACAGACCACCTTTTTCATTATGTTATTAATCCGAAAATCCTTTATCTTTTTTTTTATTTTTTCTTTTTTTGTTACAGAAATAAATAAAAATGTCAATATTATAGTGCATAAAATTCAAGGTTGTACTAAATCATTATCCAGCCTGATTGTGGTGTAATTACAACCTCTACACCTATACACTAGAATGTGTACATATATACCTATTATGGATTTATATGGACATAACAGCTCAAGTGACCTTGGTTTCAGTGAAATTTCTGTTTGCATATCAATGTCAACTGCAGTCATAAGTACCGTCCCATGAGTGCTATTTGCGTCTACTCTTACGTACGAATGGAGACAAAAGTCATACTGTGTAACATTAATTACTATTCTCGAACACACGTAAACATAGTCAATGGCATTGGGCAAAAATGAGCAACCATGTTAGATATCCTTTAAAATGTTGATACTTGGCAATAGAGAGAGAGAGAGCAATGCTAAGAAAATGTAATATTTTAAGTGTCGAGTGTGAATTGTTTCAAATTTCTTAGAAGTGAATTCGATTTGTATTACCTAAAGCAAATTGTATGTATGATGGTGCGTATTTTTTTTTGTTTTTTTCAATAGCTGGACATCATGCTGAGATGAATTATTAGTATATCCATAGGCATCAAAAAGTGTGACTTTGCAATTGTGTGTGCATGATTTTGTGTATTGCTCCTTCTTCTTCTTTCTTTCGATTAAACAACTAATTTTGAGGACAATAAAAATGTTGTTATTTGATGATAATGGTATCTTTGTTTGGCAGATTGATTTTTGTTGGCGTTATAGGAATGCAATTATGATTGCATTATGGTTTCTATTTTTATTTATTTTTTTTTCAAATTACCTTTTTTTTTGTTTGATATTTTTCGCTAAACAAAAGTATTTGCTATACACTATGTGATTTATGTTCAAAATGTCCTTGTCTGAGCAACAATATATGTACTCGTAAGTATATATCCATAGAAATTTACGATACTTTATATGTATGTATGTTGGTTGGCTATTCATTTAAAAGCAAGGACTCTCCATAATACATACATATTTCAATATGTGTCATCTATGTTTGTGTACGTAACGTACGAAATCCTTGTATTCCTAGTGAAGTTACCTATTCGCATTTATATGCTGGTATGAATTTATGTATTGTATGCTTAATAAATTACACATTAATGTTACGAATAAGTAAACATTTTATTATATTTTCAATTTTCAGAATATTTGAATGTATTTGTGTTGCTTTAACAATGTTTTAGTTACACTTACAGTACACATTTACTATACTCTTTTATATTCTTTGTTACACATAGGTAATTGTTATAAAATGTAAATGTGTACATCAAATAAAAAATATAAATTAAATACATAGCAGAAATATTCGTTGGTTTGGAAAAGTTGTAGTGTAATAAATTTTAGGCCAATATTTTGGGTTTCATGAATTTGTATGGGAGTCAGATTAAGTAGTGGGAGTGGTTCGCCTCTTTCTTGTTCATCCGATTATGGCTCCAGCTCACAATCGGCCCCAAACAGTGAATTATTGTTGATTAGTGTTGCTCCAAATGTGCCAAGTTGCCTCATTACAGCACACAATTCACAACAAGTTTTTGTATAATATATTGTCAAAAAATAGTGAATAAAAATATAGTATGACTCGCAAAATTAACTGTTATAATGTCGTAGAATCTCCATATTGTCGCAAAAGGTATTAAGAAATACCCTGTAATAGCGGTCGCGACATTACGAATGCGAACTGTATTTTTTTGCAAAGTACAACTTAATTCGGTTCGCAACAATTAGCTGTCAACCACATATGACAGCCAGAGCGATCTTTTGAAAATGGATCGAACTATGTTGTATACCCAATAGTTTGATGCGTCTCTATGATGTAGTATAGTTTTCATAACTTCTACATTCCAAATTCTTTAAAGATCTTAAATAATGGTACTCTAGACAATTTAGACAAAACAAGTACTTTTTTTTTCATTACTATCAAATTATATGTGTCTAAGCTAATTTCACTCTCTGTATATTGGGCGTACGAGGGCTACTATTTATATTTCGGGATCTGGCAACACTAATGTCAATAGCTAAAATCTGGCAACACCATAATCAAGTTAGACACTTTTTAGAAGAAACGTGCTCACAACGTTTTGATGTACAAGTGCTATCTATTTCGTTTACAGTGAGTTAAGAAAATCGATTTGGCCAAAAAATTGAAATTTCAAGAGAAGGTTTTCATTGGATAATTTTTCACAACTTTCGACGTGGATTATCTCAACAAGAATGTGTCGATGAACTCAGTACTTTGTATGACGATAAAGCACCATCAAAAACCACAGTATATCGCTGATATTGTGAATTCAATTGTGATCGTAGTACGGGCGCCGAAGAATTCCGTGAAGGTCGTCCAAAATTAGTTGTTGTATCGTACCACAAAACATCTACGCGGTGCGTGAACTGATAATGCAAGATCGTCATGTGACATATCGTGAGATAGAGGCATCCTTGCATATTAGTTCCATTTCAATACATTCGATTTTGCATGAACAGTTAGTTGTAAAAAAAATTAGCAGTCGTTGGATACTCCATAATTTATCAATAGCTCAAAGAGGCTTGCGTCGATTAAAAATAAAAAATAAATATGTGGCACTTAAAGCCACAATGGGCTCATTGGCCGAGCTTCTCTTCCATTACTGTTGTGCGTCTTAAATTTTGGACAGTATTAGAGGCTTGCGTCGATTGGTGTAAGGAAATGCTTAAAAAGTTCGACCGTGGTGCTTTAAAAGACGTGTATAAAATCGTGACAGGTGACGAATCATGGATATATGCGTATGAACTGGAAACAAAACATCAATCGACCGTGTGGGTGTTCCAAGACGAGCCAAATCCAACAAACGTTGTTCGGGACCACAACACATCGAAGCAAATGGTCGCCTGTTTCTTCGGCCGAATGGGTTATGTGGCCACTGTTCCGCTTGAACAACATACGACGATCAATTCTGAGTGGTACACGATCATTTGTTTGGCGGTAGTCTTCAGAGAAATTCGCAAAACCAACCGCCAAAGACGAATCATTCTCCATCATGACAATGCGAGCTCCAAACATCGAATTGATGATTCATTCTCCGTACAGTCCTGATTTATCACCCAATAACTTGTTCTTGTTCCTGAATATCAAAGGTAAACTGCGTGGTCAACGATTTACGAGCACCAAAAAAGCAGTTAAAGCGTTCAAAAACGATGTTTTGGAAGTGTCTCAAGAGGAATGGAGAAACTGCCATGACAAATGGTTTGAACGAATACAAAAGTGTATTGATCATCATGGTGAATATTTTGAAAAACAATAAAGCCGTTTTCATTTAAAAATGCTTATTATTTGCTATTCCCGAAATATAAATAGTAACCCTAGTATTTCAATGACAATTGTAGAGGAATGATAATTGAATACGGGATTTGTCTAAAAGAACTCGAAGGCGAATTTGTGAATAAATGAAACTGATTAAATTATCAGATATCTTGCAGCAATATCGCCTAAGGTTTATGTTCTATTAATCCTGAAGAACTTGTAACTCATAGTAAAGATTTCGGTACGAAATTGATATGGTTCCGATTTGTCAGTAATTGTGTTTAATACATGCTACGCGGTGGTGGGGAATGGAGAGACATGGTTTTGAAGGTAGATAATTAAAAAATGCATAAATATAATTCGTATAATACACACTCTACTATTTCATTACATTGTATTATATATGAGTTGCTGCATTGTTACATTTAAATACATTTTACATTCATTTTGCTAAATCCACTGTACTTACACAATATTTAATTATTTGTGATATTGTTGCATCTGTTTTTGTTTTAGGGTAGAAAATGAACACATTTGCAACTAATCACTTAGCACGTGTGACGAGTGTGCAACGCTATTAACCATAAAGTTAAAATAAAATATCATACTGGGACATACTCATATCCATATAAATATGTATAGGGGTGATGCAGAGTGTGCAGCTGAGAGTGTGCTTGTATCAATGAAATATATTTTTATACACATACAATATAACATATATATATTATATGTAATCTGTTCTATTCTTTACGTAGCAGCTGTCACCGTCAATATTAAAAAAAAAAACTTTATAATGCATTTCTGTCATATGAAATTATCAATGTACATAAATCGACCACATTATTGAAGTTATTGAATGTAAGTAACGAAATAGATTTTTTTTTTTGGTAATAAGTATATTGATAATGCAAATAGCTATATAGTGTACATATATAGATATGCAATTACGCATTACATAAATTATACAAATGTGATGATAGAATCTGAAATAACTAAATATTTGTTTTAAATATGAATACATATGTTTATCTTCAGACCCCTGAAAATCAGGTGCATTAATGCACTTTTCCATTTATTTTTTGAGTGCATGTGTAGTGTTTTTTTTGCAATGAAACCACTATCGCTTAATTAAATTCTTTCTATTTTGAAAAAAAAAAAATCGTCCAACAATTATATTTCGTTTCCTGATGCATTGATTTGGAGTTTTGTCCAAACAAATTTTCATACTTTTGCAGAGCTAATGTTGAGTTGGATAAATTGGCGTCTGAATTGCGGCACAACATGAGCTATGCCTCATAATACTATGAACAAAATTGTTCTTTATCTTAACCATAAAATTATCATAGATGTTTTGTCTTTGCTCTCGGATGAATTCATCTAAATGTACGAGTGGTGCTTCCGTAATGTGCTAATTTGCTCAAGGAATGATAACAAAAAAAATATATACATAACGCATAAAAAAGATCAGATTAAGGTATTCCATTGAATATTTTTACATATGTAGAAATAGGGAAGAGTAAGATATACAAAAATATCTACATGTAGTACTCATACATAAGTTGTTTATTTTAACAGCATAAATATTTGAACATGAGCCTTTCTAATCCTATATTACAATGTATTGTGTAAGCGTACATTATTATTATTTGGTGGTATGTAGGTAGGTACATAGATACATATATACAATTCGTTACAGTCGTAACCTAAAAATATTTTGGTTTTTTTTTTTTGTTATTGTGCAAATTGGCTATATGTTTGTAATTCCTGGCGCACATAAACAGACAACACAAAAACACACACACACATACACATACACACACGCCAACACTCATACATGCACACCTCTTGCTTCCACGTAGACATTTAATCCCATCATAGAAGCTGCATATGTTCTCATATAAACAATAAGGATTTGTAAGTATTCTTTTATTTCATATTGCGTGTCAACATGTAAAAATTCTTAAAGGATCAAAAACTGGTATTTGTATAGCTAGGTACGATATGTCGCACCACCTTCAAGATTATGCCAACGACATTTACACTCCCATTGACTTGTGTGATGATATTTCGTTCCAACAAGATTATGCATGGCAGAAATCAACGAATAATCAAAAATTTCAATTTCTCACGCAAACAAAAGGTGAAAAAATAAATATTGTAATAAGAAAACAAAAACAAAAACAAAAAAAAAAACATGGTAACAAAGATACAAATCGAAATTGCATTACGAATCGAATGTGTCAATAGCAGAGAGAGAGGAGGCAGAAAATAAAACGACATTCAAAAGAAAACAAAAGGGGCATTACAAAATTGTATTGCCTTTCTTTCAGTTTTATTTTCTATTTAAAGAATCTATTAAACGAAAACTATGATGTGATTTTAATACGATTCTTATGGTATTTTAAATAGTTTCAAGAAATATGCAAGGAAATTTAAACCATTTTCATTTTATATCCATTTTTCTATAGAAATCCAATTTAGTGATAATGAGTTTTTTAAAAATTATATTAGAATATATTCAGATATTGAGAAATTAAAAAAAAAAAGATGTGGCACTTAAAGCCCCGAAGGGCTTTTTGGCCGAGCTTCTCCTCCATTACTGGTGTGGGTGTTAATTTTGGACACTATTTGAGGGACCTACTTATTTTAGCCGGCTCCGAACGGCAGAACTTTTGCGACATCACTTTTTCCGAGATTTGTCACAGAGTTCTTTTAGAAGCTTTTTCATGGCAAATTGTTACTGTCGGAAGAATTGCCAATTGCTTGCCGACAGGTGGGTACCGTTCGAAAGAAAAATATTTTCGATATTAAATTTGTTATGCTTCAGCCGGGGATTGAACCACGACCTACAGATCAGAAGGCCAACACACTAACCACTGAGCTGCGGCACCCACTGTGAGAAATTAGATTGTTCCAAAAGTAACTATGCCAAGTCAGACCAATTTAAAATTCGACTAATCTTGACTATAACTACAAATCATAATTTTCTGGCTGTTTTTCAGCATTTTTTTAAGCTAGAAACATTTTTTAAAGTTTTTGCATCATCGAGTAACTTCAATTTTGTTAGATTCTCCTAACATTTGAGAATGGCGTCTTACTAATATTCACTTTTTTGGTTTTTAGTCTTTGAAAACAGGCTTCATTCTAATTTAACTAATCTTAAAAATCTTTAGTTACAAAATTTTCGTAAAATTTGAATGAATGTGTTATTGTTATTGTTGTACTAATTGTTGCTTTTCTCGGCTTTTCTTGGATGGGTTTTACCATTTCTTTTTTTTCTGAAACTAATTTTCTTATTAATTTTCATAATACGAGGATGGGTTCATAGCCCGGTAAAAATTTAAATCCTCTTCGGCAAAAAATTAATACTTCGCTTATAATTTTGTTTTCAAAAGAACGCATCCAAATTTTCAGACAGATCTGCAACATTTTGTACAAATATGTTCCGCAAAATAACCATCACGCAAAACAACCAAAAGGGAGCATTCACCACTGGTTTATCCAGTTTTGGTGCGGTCATACCAGCACAAGTGACGCCTAAAATTCTGGTCTCCAAATGGTCGCTAAAATCCACGATTTGATATTGGACGATCGCCGGTTGAAGGTTCGCGAGCTTGATGACGCTACACATAGGTCAGGGATGACAGTTTTGACTAAACATTGGGATATGAAAAAGCTATTCGTAAGGTGGGTCCCGCGTTTGCTTATAATTTACAATTTTAAAGCGAGTGCCGTAGCTCAGTGGTTAGTGCGTTGGCCTTCTGATCTGTAGGTCGTGGGTTCAATCCCGGTTGAAGCATAAAAATATCGAAAAGATTTTTCTTTCCACCTGCCCGCAAGAATTGGCAGTTTTTCCGGCAGTAACAATTTGCCAAAAATACTTCTTAAAAGAGCTCTGTGACAAAACTAAGTTATAGTGATGTCACAAGGGTACTGCCGTTCGGAATCGGCTAATATAAGTAGGTCCCTTCTAATGCTGTCCAAATTTAACACGCACAACAACATTGGAAGAGAAACTCGGTGGTATCGCAATGGGCCTTTCTGGCAATGGCCTTTGTGTCCTCTCAGAGGGAGGACTGCGACATAACCTAACCTAACCTACAATTTTAAAGGATTGTTTGGCAACAAGCAATTTGCCATAATCTCACCACAGTCAACCTTACTACTACGTATGCCTACTACATTCGAATGATAGTCGTGCTGTTGTATACTTAGTATGTATTTATGTCATAAGCTAATAGGAAATAACATAGCGCATTAGTTGATATTGATTAGTTGTATGTTGATGTACAAATACTAATACGAAATACATTGATAAAGTTATATTGAGCTATGTGTGTATGTAGTAGATATATGTAGTAGAGAAGCAAGCTGCGTTCAAATTATTTGTGTTTATTTTGTGGTTTAATAACATGCCCCAAGATTATGTATATCCTACAAGGAGGATACCAATCATAGACAGGCGTTGTATGTTATAGTTAATATCTATGGAGTTGATAATGTTTTGAGAATATACATACATACTATACTATATTGACACTAAATGCCGTAGGGTTATAAGCGGTCGTATCCACTAAATGTAGCAAGATATATATATACTTATGTATGTACTATATTATACGAATAGTATGTGTGTATGCTATCTCTGGCGGTATGATCTAAATTGTACCAACACTCTCGCACAACAACAAATATTTCATTCAGTATTGCTTGTCGTTATTTTGCAATGTCGAAAGCTGACGACGACGACGACGATGCTGATGATGATGATAATGATGATGATGTCGGTATGTTGTGGCAGTTTAATCAAAATTATGTGATAAAACTCTCGGATAAGAATGAGTTCAGTCGGCACAGTTAGCAAGCAACCTACTGCGCGCAATGAAGAAGTATCAAAACATAAACCCTGACCGCTGACAGAGGTGCACCATAGGCTCGGATTAGGCTAAATTTAATTATACATACAATAGATGAGAAGACTCTGTAGAAAATGTACAAAAGGAATGAGAAAAAAAATGTGGTAGGGTAATATCTATGTAGGTATATAGGTAGGTACATGGCATGTGCAAACAAATATCTGTGTACGTATGTATTTATATACGTACAATATGCGTGTATATAGGGTGTTTACTTAGATTGTCGAATTTCCAAGCAGAGATTAAATATCAATCGACTAACTCAAAAGGGAAAGCCCACTTTATCATGAAAAATCGAAATCGTTAATATCTTGCAAATTTGTGGAATTTTATTTTGCAAACCATCAGCCATGATTAGATTGTGGTTCTCATATAAGTGGGACCTAAGAAAATGTGAATCAATTTGAGTTTCATATCTCTAACTTTCATCTTATGTGTCCTCAACAAAATCACAAATTATTCCAATTCAATTTTCAAAACTGGTTAATTCACATTTCATCCCTAGCTGTACACAAATGACGAAAGTTGAGTAAAATATATGACCGGCTCCCATTAAATAGTTCTCCTAACGTTTTTTCTGATCATACTTGCTTCCAATCTTTATTCCTTAGGGATGCTCCCCTACAATATGAATTTAAATGCCCTTGCAAATCGACAAATAAACCCACAATGGCACAGCAGTCACCTCTAGAGCTGTGAAATGTATGACAAATTCCCATTAATATTTCAGCCTCAACATTTTCAACAAAAATTATAGGAATTCCCCTACATTTTTTCCAAAAATATTGATGATTTTATGAAATTGAAAGTTCTTCAAATAGATTTCCCGAGCATTCCAACTGAATGTGTAATATCCGTGACATAGTCATAGTATTCGAATCTTCTTCTTTTTATGTGACCATAGCAATCGATGATCGATTTAGACCGAACATATAATGCAGTTTCTCTGTTCTTCGATTGCTGCCGCCAATTGGATATTCAAAGCGCAACCAGGTTGGTCCTTTCAGCAGTGGTTTGGTCTTTCCCTTCTTCTGCGTTCTCCAGTGGGTGCCAAATTAAATACCCTCTTCGCTGGAGCGTCTTCTTCCATTTGGTCGACATGACCTAGCCAGCGCAGTCGCTGGATTTTGATTCGTCTAACTATGTCAATGTCAGCTTACAGCGTATTAGCTATAATTTCTAGATTTGTGTCGTTAGCCTTATAGAAGCAATCTTTATCGTCTATGGCATGGTTTTATAAAAGATGGAAGATCAACCAACATTGGTACTGGAAATTATAGGTTTCGTTGAAAATTTGTGAGACCCTTGAAGTAAATGTTTTCCTTTTTTCGCATGTCGAAAATCTTGAGCAACCTTCATGAAGTATGTACGTCTTTCATAGAGAAAATTGTAATATCAGGGCATGCGGCATTTGTTCTATGTGGGCTTTGACATTCGTAGACAATATTTTGCTATATTGGCTTCGTGATTTCTCTCGAAAAAAAACGTCCAACTATAAAAAATTATTTCGTTTTCGATTTTCAATTTTTTTTTTCGAAGGCTTATAACATTCTTTAGAACAGAGGTTGCGCAATCCCTCCATATTTCCTCTGTCAATATTCACTGTACAATCGTCATGACGCGGTTTTATATGCCTGAAAACGTATCATATGTGTGTGGGCTTTTTTTCAACTCGAAACTAAGCAACCCTAAAAAAACACTCTTTACA
Organism: Megamerina dolium; assembly: GCA_963854835.1. Taxonomy (NCBI): domain Eukaryota; kingdom Metazoa; phylum Arthropoda; class Insecta; order Diptera; family Megamerinidae; genus Megamerina; species Megamerina dolium. Next base: position 15,237,003 of record OY978528.1, read on the forward strand.
CATAGCTACATGAGTGCAGTGTATATTTGTTATTCACACCCGTCGGTAACAATGTACGATTTATTGATGCTTACCGCAAAAACAAATGCGACCTGCGAGAACAAAGGCAGTCGGAAATTCTATGGAAATGGTATTGTTGTGGTTTTATATATGCTCGAATTGAGTTTGGGCTGCATTTGATGTCTCATTCATGCTGTGCTTGCTGCGTGCATTATATATGTATGTACGTAGATACAATATTAGTAGATTCATTCTATCAACGACGACCATCAAAATCAAAATGAAAATGAAGATTGTGTGATGTGATGTTTTTAGATGATTTGCGCCAGTCAACATTGCTCAATATAATTACGTACATACGAAGCAGTATGAGATGCATATACTATAGTCCTTGTTGCGATTTGGCTGAATCAATGAATTGTGGCTATCAGGACAAAATATGAAAATCCTATGAAAACGAAAAATATGTATTTCTCTTGTTCATAAACATACAGGCATCAGCAATAGCAACATCACTAGGATTAAGTTCCAAATATGTTGTGCGCTGTTAGTTCTCGTACATAACATATATAACATACATCGTAGATATGTGCCCGCGTTGATTTGATTGCATTGAATTTCGGCAATTCAGGCTGAGTTTCAATTAGGCGCGTTGCTTTTATGCGGGAATGTTGCACCCTCTGCGTTATTAATGTATATACCATATACACTTATGTCTGCTACTCATTATTGCCATCAGTACATGGATTAAGTGTCTCTTGATTGGTAAAGTGCTAAAATTATATTTTCATTGTGGCAATCAAAACAGATTGGACGAATAGACAGTTTTGATATTTTTATTTATGTCTTTTTGCTTTTGGGCGATAATTTTGGTTGTTTTTTCTCGGGACACCAATTGCCAATTACAAAAAAAAAATCCTCCATCTGTTTGCTTTATGAAGTCATTATGAAAAATGTATAATTATGTTCGTCATATGTAGCTACGTACATATGACGATATTTTGAAATTGCATAAAATCGAAATTGAGCTGTTAGCTATATGAATGTATTCGAACATATGCACAAAGCATTGTGATAATTGCTGCTGACAGCTATATCGAATAGTAATAAATATATTAGGGATAACTTTCGAAAAACACATATAATCAATATTTATGTACTCTGCGTATTCATTTTAGAACTTTAAAGCTACCGGATTTTCTTGATTATTATTCATTAAATATTAGTTTTATGGGAATACTTGTATTATTTGTGATTTGAAATCGCAAAACAAGACTCACGTACCGAATTTTTTGAAATTTTGCGCACTAAGATCTAAATGTAAATTGTCGGAAGAATTATTTTTCGCGTGTTCACATTGGAGTCTCGAAGATCCCTTATGAACTAAAAATTACACAGTCAACTTTTTCGAGACGTTGAAACGAATGGAAGTAATAAATTCTTTCTATTTTGAATATGTGAATGAATGGTAGACATAATGATGACTATAACGCCAATATTCTGATCACATTACTACAGTTTTAGTAGCACCTTGGGTGCCGTGGCTCAGTGGTTAGTGCGTTGAGCTTCTGATCTGTAGGTCGTGGGTTCAATCCCCCGCTGAAGCATAACAAAATTTGATATCGAAAAGATTTTTCTTTCAAATGGTACCCACCTGCCGGCAAGAAATGGCAATTTTTCCGGCAGTAACAATTTGCCAAAAATGCTGTGTCTAAGTTAAAGTGATGTCACAAGGGTTCTGCCGTTCGGAGGCGTTCCAATGCTGTCCAAATTTAACACGCACAACAGTATTGGAAGAGAAGCTCGGTGGTATCACAATGGGCATTTCTGGCCTAAGAGAAAGGGCAGCCACATAACCGAACTTAACCTAACCTGGGCAAATAAATGTTTTTTTTATTCGATCACTATTCCGTTCAGTCTTGGTATCTGCTTTTAAAGTACCTATCTATACCAAAAGCAGGAATGTCAGTAAGCATTTATATATTTTATTTATGAAATTGTGTTGAAGCGGTCTGCGGGTCCGGGTATAGAAGAGCAACGCAATAACTCCTATGCTACGAGACGAACAGCTCTTTTGGCTACCGATCAGTTCAACCGCGGTATTACTTTTGCTTGTATACCAAAGAAGAAAGTGAGTAAATAGAAACTTTATACTTTTATTTGACAATCTCACGGTAAAATCTTAAGAAAACAGAGATGTCAAAGAGGGTTTAATGGGGTTATTTTGTAATTACCAATATATACATACATACAATGTTATGATCAAGGAATTTAATCCAAATACAATACTTTTACATAAGGTTACAGATTATATATTCCTGAGAATCTTCGGTGCTTAAATACATCATTAGCGCCTGCGCTATTTTACTAGAATCTTAACTAGACTAACTCTTGGGACGAATCATAGTATTTAGTAGTAAATTGGAACGGAACGAATTGAATAATCTCAATCAGGTGTGGATTCTATGGGTTCCGGGGCATGTATAATTCAATGGAAATGAAATGGCAGATATAATTGCCAGGAAAGAACCATTAGCTCTATTTGTAGGGCCCGAACCATTCTGTTGATTAGGATCGGGTAACATCTCACGTATTATCTGGGAAGTAGAGGATAGACAAAGAAGATTATACTGGGAAAACATACCGGGGTTATCACACTCCAAACTAGCGCTAGGGATATACAATCTAAAACGCCACGAGGACTGTATGAACCTAACGAAGAACAACTAGAGAATCATTACGGGATTCCAACTGAGAATTTTCTCAAATGCTCTTTGCAGGTTCTGCAGGGAAGAGGAGGAGACCGCACATCATATGATAGGAATTCGTTCTGCCCTGATGCACAAGAGAAGGAAACACCTGGGAGATTTCATTATACTCGAGGACGAACTTAGACTCTTTTGGTTGCGTTTTGAAGACAGTTATTTTCGAGTCAAATATTTTCATTTTCAAGACGGTTTTCACGTCTATACTTTTAAAATTCCTCGACATTTAGCTATATAAGTACATATTTATACAGAGAAGAAATTCCTATCTCGATTATATGGAAGGTAAAAATATTCTAATGCACAAAAGATCTTCAGGTCGCGGTGCTCCATAGCCTTAATAATAAAAATATTCTATGTACATAGATATCAATTTCGACGATCAAACACATGACCTTTTTCTAGCTAAACATTGCCTAGAAGACAGATAATTTTTGCTAGCCGACACTCATTGATGGGGTTCAACAGATATTAATTTCGACCACCAAACACCTTCGTAGTGAAACACCAACTAGAAGGCGTGGTTTGATAGGTTTGAGTTAGCTTTTATCACTATTATTTAAACATTCGCTTTCATTTTCAAATTTATGATTGCTTGTAACTAAATTGTTAAACTTTTAACCATGAAATCCTAAATTTGACGGGCCCATGTTTAAATTTATCATTATTTTTTAAGGTGCTGTATGACAGAGCTTCCTATACCATGCAAAAACAACAATTTCGTAGAATTCCGGTTTTGATTTTTACTGTATCATTATGATTTAAAATAAAAAGTGCGTCTTTATAAAGCCATATATATAAGTAAGTAGATAAATCCTCCAAAGCATAAAAGAGACAATTTTTGCATATCTCATTAACGAATTAGGCTGTCCTACATTATAATGGCACTAATACCAGTTTATTGTGTCGTATTGCGCGGTAATACATATTAAAACGGCAGTGTCGTTCAATTAGATTTTGCATAAATTTACACTAAAATTATGAGCAAAGTAATGAAGCTAACGGAGCCGAAGGAATATTTACTGCATAAACAAATAACCGCACGTCAAAAACCACAATGTTTCATTTAAAATGAATCAATGGCAGTGTGTGTACAGGCAGGAAGGCGGATATTGTGGTAAAAGACGAATGTTTCCGGCATTTCCTTTCACTAAATAGAGAAGATGAAGAGAATTGATTTCATGAGGCTTGGTCCGCCGCTTAAAGTGTTACGTTGGTGATGACAGTCAAATGTGGGTGAAGGAGAAGCCAAAAGGAGATGATGCTGTGTCGAGCTGATAAATTGTTGTGTGGTGAATAATGGTATGAGACGTGCAAAATGGCTTGCAAAGTTTCTTTCGTTCAACACAAGATTTAAAGCGTTCACGGTTGAATCATTACGACTACTTTCGATATTTTGTTTAGTCCTTTTGCCTTTTTGTCCTTACATACTACAATATACATATATTGTATGAAAAGGCGTTAGCGGTCACATATTTGTATGCAATTATGCAGCAAGTCTTAGAGTAAATGCAGAATTTTGCAATAATTTTAAAGCGACCGCAGGGTTAAAACTTCAAAATTGAATTTGGCTGACGTTCATCGAGTTTTGCACTGGCACACATTGTTCCAGAGGTTGTTGTGGTTTCCGCTGACAGTGAGCAACGGCTGTTTGTGGTTTTTTATTTTTTATTTTATTTGTATTGTTTCATTTGGGATCACTATCGCTTCCTTTAAGACACATATTATGTATGTAATAACATCACTAAAAGTTGACAACAAAAAGGGAAATAGGTGTATGTATTTGTAGAAATCTGAGAAAGGAAGAAACTGTGCGTAGTACATAAAGATGTAAGTGTGTAAAATATTTGTATCCTTTGTCTTTTCTGTGGAATACATAAAGTTGGTTAAATTTATTTGCAATTAATTTCAAAAACATGTAGTTCATATGGGATAAGTTAAATTGAAGAGGCTTCAGTATTTATCTCTTGAAATGCTTAAGGTCAATTTAATGGGATTAATGATATTACAGCAACAGGAAATAAAACTGTTGTCCAGCAGACGAGATGAATATTGATATTCATATTTAAAAGCGCTGAATTCGAATTTGGGTTTGACTTGGCTAGGGCAGGTAGATTTTCGTGAGTAACCTCCAAAAAGATTAAAATTGAAATATCCATTAAAATGCCTAGAATCCAATTTAGTGGGGCAAAATATATGTCAACATTTTTTTTAAACATATTAGACTTCTATTTACACCCATTAGGGGGGTTGCTCTACAAAATTGCTATTTTATAAACTTCACTTTCAGTGCTCAGTGGGTATGCCTAGCGAGCTTTCCCTACGAAATCAACCTATTAGTAACTGAAAATTGCCAAATAATGCCATACATGTCCAGGAATCGCCCATAGAGCAGTGACATGCAGGTTAGGTTACATTAGGTTGAGGCAGCTGTCCAGTTGCGCAAACTCACTTAGTCCAAGTGAGGTCTATTGTGATGCCACATCTCTTAGGAGCCAACCCGAGCTTCGAGAATGTTTCCCAGCTGACAGTACGACAGCTCAGTGAGGTGGTATATGAAGTTACTCCCCATAAGAGTCATTCTGCGGCGAGCCATTACCGGACACTTACACAGCAGGTGAGTTACGGACTCTGGTTCTTCCTGGTTCAGCGATCTTCAGCCCATTTGTATCCCTACCAATCAAATAATACCCGGTAGTTTGCAACGTTGTACCATTCTTTGCTAGCTCGTTCGTGCTCCCATTCCCTGATATGTTCTTGTGCCCTGGCGTCCATATAAGGTTGAATGTTGAACTATGATATTGAATAGATATGCTGATATATCGTTTTAGAATACTCGAATGTAATTTGAATAAATTTTTTCACATTTTTCTTTTATCTTATTCCTGAAATATTTAAAATCGTATGCATAGATAGGTAATATCGATATTTGTGCACGTACAAATTTATTTTTATTAGATTTTCGGTGTTTTTTTTTTTTTTTTGTTTTTTTGTGGAGAAAAACTAACATATACTCGTATTTTTAGCTAAAATAAACCATAACTAGTAGAATAAAATGGAATTTATGCAAATGAACAAGTAAATTAAAACATAACATTCATTGTGTTGCCACTCATTCTATGAAGGCTGAACATATAGTTTTATCAGTAGTATGTTATGTATTTTTATTCATTTCTCTGTATTTATATTCGTTATATTTATCACAAACATTCATTCACATCAGTTTTGCATACACTCGTAGGAAATAGTGGCTCTAATTGACTGCTCAATGAATGCACCGGAGTCATCATGTGGATATTAATTTAATGAAATCCCTATTAGAACTTTGGGGTACTAAATGACGAATCAATCGATGACTTAATAAAAGACTGCCAAGTTATGACATTTCATGACTTATGCCCTGAATGAATTCGACATTTATTTATACTTATGTGCATTTATTGGGATTAAAAATCGATTATAACAACCCCTTAAATTTCTGAATTTTTAGCACGATAAGATAAGATAAGATTTAAGTGGTTTTTAGTTAGCTCTTGGAAAAAGTACTTTTGTTACAAGTTTGTATTTGGATTACTTTTTTTGTTTTTTGCATACGTAATATTGATATTCTTCTATTCAAGTATATTTGTACTATGGATAATATGTACGGTCATATATACAACATGTATATAAATATATAGTACATATGTAGATAACCATTTATGTGCATAGATATGTACATATGCCCATATATTCGAATAGACAAGAATTGTATTCCTATGAAGTGATAGAAATACAAATAAGTAAAATTCATACGCTAAATTCGGTGAAGTCTGAATATTTATTCAAGTCTATACATATGAACAAGTATGTACATTAACAGATTTGAATATTTATATTCATGAACATGGACATTTCCATTTCAGAAAAGGAAATAAATCGAAGTACTATAACGAATTTAAATAGGACTCTCGGGGGGTATTGCATATCAATGTTACGAGATATGAATTTAAAAAAGAATAGTATGAACTCTTCGCAAAAAACAAAAAAAAAACCGAAAGTGATTTTCATCATAAATTGTATGAATATTCGTAGAGAAATTGTGAAAATTATTTATGAATTTCTACAATAGTAGTATAAAAGAAATTATATATTTTCAGATATCAAATATTAAATAGAAATTGCAAGAGATGTGGATATAGTGTTGCATAAATGCCATTCATAGAAGGTATAAGTATTTGATGATTTTCTCGATATAAATGTACATCTAGTTGGTGTACAGTAAGCACTCCTATAATGTAATTGACAAGTACCACTTTATATGGAAATCAATTAATACGAAACGCAGAATTAATACGAATCATATCAATTGTTACTGATTAAGTAATTAATTAGTAACGCTGTATACGGAAAATATGTAAATTCAATATCAGAATTATAGAAATAATATTTATTCACAAAAATCATACTAATGTGTGGTGATCCCTATAAGAATTGCATTCTCAAAGTATCAAATAATTAATCATAAATATTATTTAATAAAGTTTTATAATATATAAATTGCAAGGGAGTCGACAATCTGACACTGAATGAATTAATTCTAGCATTCGCGTGTTCTAAAGAAAAAAATAAAAATAACTATGTGGCACTTATAGACATCAAAGGCCCCTTTAGTCGAGCTTCTTTTCAGTACTGTTAAATTTTTGACAGTATTAGAAGGGACCTACTTATATTAACCGGTTCCAAACAGCAGAGTCTTTGTGAGATCGCTTTTTCTGAGTTTTGCCACAAAGCTCTTTTAGAATCCTTTTTATGACAAATTGTTACTGCCAGAAGAATTGCCAAATTACTGGTTTGTACCGTTCGAAAGAAAAAATGTTTCGATATAAATTTTGTGCTTTAGCCGGGAATTTAAACCTCGACCTACAGTTCAGAACACACTACGGCACTGAGCTACGGCACTCCGTTGTTCTACTCATATGAATATATGGCTGTTATTGCCCAAACTGTGCGCCCTTTTACAGAAAATTATCAAAAACCGCAGTAATTAAATTTCAACCGTCCTAGCCTTAGTTCAATTACCAATTAGCTACTTTTGATGTCAACAAATTTAGGATTTAGGCTTGGTCGAACTCAAATGACAGCAGAATGATGCCACGTGCCACACATGTCGTTCAACAGACGATCTGTTGTGTTCCAAGTTCCACGGAGCTTTAATTTCATGACATTATGGTTTTTTCTATTATTAAAATGCAACCCTGTCATGTAAACTAACTCACGACCGCTGTTGTTTTGGATCTGTCAGCCAAAAGCCATTTTAACATACACAAGTCAAGGAATTTAAGAACTTCTTTGCATTTTAAAATTAATTATAAAATAAATTATAAAAACCAAGAGGATTGCACCACAAGCAATCCAATTTTACGTTTTTTCTAAACTAAACAACGTTGATAATGCATTCTAACCCTCAACTAAGAATTAATAGGTGTTCCATTGATGTATACAGCGTGGGTGAGAATTACTCTCATCATTTAAAACATCTTAATATTGATATGCTGATGACAATACAGCAAAAAATCAAGCTGTCAAACCGAATATTATTCATGCGATTGGTCGAATAACAAAACAATCGAAAGTGTACTCTGAAATTGGCTACACAGGATGAGATACTGATAAAACAGAAGAAGTAGCATGTTTAATGGGAAAAGAAGAAAACATAAATAAATATGATATTCATTGAAAAATATTGAACCTTGTTTATTTTATAGCAATAAAAATTTCGTTATACGAGAGTTGACTGTATATTTTCTCCAAAAATTATAGATGTTTTCAAAAAAAAAAAATCGAATGAAAAAAGTAACAAAGCATTTTGCAAACTTAGTGTATAAATTAGAAAATAATTAAGCTTGAAATTGAAAATTTTCAATTTGTGGAACAGCTCATATACTCGTTTACTCATGTGTACATGAATACTTATACATACATTTGTATGTATGTATACTAATGCTTGTATAGAAAAAACTTTCCAAAATTTAAATTATATGACATTTTTTGTAAAACTTAAACTCTTATATATAAATGAACGAAACATACAATATATCAAAATGGCAAGCTTGAAATTAGGATCAAACTGGGCTTGTTGGTTTCAATGATTTCTCTTTTAGCTGGATTTGTTTTTTTTTTATCAATTTTGCAGTCGAAGTACTACTATATATGTATTATTTGCAATGTGAGAACAAATGAAGCGTATAGCATTGATCGTTTCCATTTACTTATTTTTATTCGAATAACTGCAATGTTTCCATAGATATGTATAAACTCGTACTTGCTTGTATTGCGCTGGTTTTGTGAATAAAAACAAATCTTCAGTTAAACATCTTCTGTCAGTTGATAGTATGTATGATGAAAAGGAGTTTCAAATCGTACATAGTACATTCGTATGAATCGATTCAACGATAAGTGTACAAAAAATAATATTCATTTCGAGATAAAAGGATGTTAAGTGTATGATGTAGAGAGCTAACAATAAAAGTAATAAAGAAAGGAAAGGATTGTCTTGGGATAAATGAAGTTATTGTCAGCAGACAAACAATACAACCAACCACAGAGGCAGACTTACTTAAGTCACCTACCAATTCTAAGAGGATTGCTGTGGTTTATTTGTCTTTTGTGTAAAGGAGGGTTTGTTAAAAATAAATCCAAAAAAAAAAAAAAACATTGACAATGGCATCTATGCATATGCATATCAATATACATATTGTACAATGCCAATGTTGATTCTTTTATGCATTCTGCATATACTTTTATACAATAGAATTGAATATTCATTTATTTCTTAAGTTATGCGCATATACTCAATAGTACTATGATGTGTAAATATGACTGATTGAATCAGTCAATGCCAATATTTTGAAAAGAAAGCTATCGAAAAATGCATCTTATAGTTCTTAGTAATGAAATTTAAAATACATGTTTCCTGCTTATTTCTCTGTCCAATTCTTATATTTCATCTTCAACTAGTTTTTGGCTTTATCTTATGCATATACATAGAAACATACCGTGCCGAAGAAAAAAAAAAATAAAAAGATGAACTAAAATTGTTATAAAATACAGCTGAAAGTAATTTTATACCTTTTTATAATTTGTTTTGCATTTAAACAAGCATAAAATATCAGGCATCTTGGACATTCGCCCATAATTCTTCCTCTCCTTTTTTTACAATTTGGTGGCACCCAGTATTATTTTTCATAATTTCCATATTTCATCAAATCGCCAAGTCATTGCCATATTTCCAGGACCGATGTTTGTTTCGGGTCGTTGACGGGTTGTACTTGTCGATTCCCATAATAGATAAATAGAGCCGATAATCCAATATTTCCTTAATTTAAAACGTATGCAAGGTTCATCCACCGTATTAGCAGAAGCCATCATATACCATGATACTTCCACTGTTATGTTGTAATATGGTCAATATAACCGACCATCATATATATCTGAATCTAGTATGCTTTGCTAGACGTTTCTCTTTTTGCGCGCTTGCGTCAGTTAGAAACTACAAGCACTGACAGGTTCTCTATTATTTGGTCCTTCCATTGGAGGTTGAATCTTTTCTTTATCTGAATCCTCTAGCTGGTTTCGAATATAACACCTTTTTGCCTGGAGCTTATTACTCTATTTGTTGAACACGACAGAGCCATCGCAGACGATGGATTTTGATGGATATAAATAAAAAATAAATATGTGGCACTTAAAGCCCCGAAGATCTCATTGGCCGAGCTTCACTTCCACTACTGTTGTGCGTGTTAAATTTTGGACAGTATTAGAAGGGACCTACTTATTTTAGCCGGTTCCGAACGGCAGAACCCTTGTGACATCACTCTTTCTGAGCTTTGTCACAGAGTTCTTTTAGAAGCATTTCATGGCAAGTTGTTACTGTCGGAAAAATTGCCAATTGCTTGTCGACAGGTGGGTACCGTTCGAAAGAAAAAACTTTTCGATATTAAATTTGTTATGCATCAGCCGGCGATTGAACCACGAACTATAAATCAGAAGGTCAACATACTAAGCACTGAGCTACGGCACCCAGCTGTTTGATAGATATAACATTATCAATTATAAATGGGAGCACTAGCAGGAACATTAGGGGCGAAATGGTATTTAAAAAAAAAATTTTGTAAAGGAGCCCCTCTAAGGAATCTGGACTTTGTCCTGCAAAACTGATGTTTTTTAAATTTTATAAAACTACCAATTTTGAAAAAGGAATCTTTCTAATAGTTAGATATAACAGGCAAATATATTTGACAGAAATTATTTAGCAGAAAAAGAAATGGGATTCAGTCGTACATTTCATCATTTTATCGACTTTCAGGCGTTTTATGTTCATTTTCTAGTGGAGTCTCGTTAAGGAGTAAAGATAGGTAGTAAATGTTTTCAGAAAACCTGTTAAGCGGTCAAAATTAACGGCAATTAAAGAGAGCGATTTGATTTTGTAGGAGAGCCCTCGAAGGAGTAAATATAGAAATGTGATTCTCGTATTTTGGACGCGATTTTTTCCTGAAAAAAAAAGTGATGTCGCAAGAGTTCTGCCGTTCGGAACTGGTTAAAATAAGTAGGTCCCTCCTAATACTGTCCAAAATTTAACACGCAGTGGTTGTGTTGTCGTCAAAATGAAAAAAAGAAAACATTCAACACAGAGTTCGGATGAGGTGAATAAGAAAAAGCAGCCACATTTGGAAAAAAAGGTATAGTTTCTCCACCATTGAAGCGCTAATGTAAACGGTAGCATAATAGATTTTTTTTTAATTTGGCACAACATTTCACTGACTGCCCTCGTACACTTATATTTTTCTGAGGTTGTTTTTATTTTACTTTCGACTAGCAGTTTTAAGTGGTCTTTACATATTGGATTTACACATTTTACCCATCTGAAGAGTTTACAAATCCATCATATAAATATTTGGATAATAGCAAATAGCATATTCTTCATTTTTTTTTTGTCTGTCACGGTATTGTGTTGTCAAATTCAAACACTTCAATGCGGACCTCAGAACATCTATATTATTATTTAATTTGTTTTATTTCATTTTTATTATTCCTAATAATACAATACAATAGGAACATAGATTTCATTGTAATTACCCATGAGAGCAGGTACTTGTGTGTTTTATGCAATGCACTCTTAACTACCTTCTTATGTTCTATTAGATATGTATGTATGATAAACAGTTTTTAGGGCTTCATAAACTTGGGTGTTCATTTACTTACTTATCGTAGTTCACAAATGTTAATTACTTTGTTGCAATTACAACTTATTTTTCTCGAAATTCCATTTTTAATGTGTTAATCTAATTATATGGATATAACTACAAAAATTCCCATATGTAATGCAATAAAATGAACAAAAAAAAAAAAAAAGAAAAACATTTCTTAAAATTTTTCCAAGTCGTTAATAATAAAACCTAATGAGTGAGAAAAAGACATTTATGAAATTTTTAATCTAATTATTTTAATGTGAAATGAAAATTCATGTGACCACATTAAAATATATATACACATGTGTCTAGTATTGTATATACAAATGTATATGCATAAGTATGTGTATACATACATATATGAATACAAAGCAAAGTGTGAGCTGACAAAAATAAATTAATCCGCATAAGAACTTTTCAACACCTTTGGGAATATATGTATGTAGCATCCATTGAATACTTAGAATAGGAACAAAGCATACTCGTATGCATGATCTGCCACAAATTCAAAAAAGTCTACATTCATACTTAAATATAAGTATGCATTGGTACGTTAAATAACTGGTTTTCTTCAACATGAATTTGCTGTTATGGAATTCCGTCGATGCTATGTAGTGCTTTAATCCACTTTATGCCGATGACAGCGACGACGTTTTTGACGTTTGTTTAGTTATTGATTATTGAGAACGACTTGTAAGACAGCAGAAAAAGAAAATCGAGTATATTTGTGTATACATGTGTGTGTGTTTGTGTGTACCTATTACAAGTGTTTTGCGCAACTTGTATTGCATTGTCGAAAAGCAATGACATTTACTATTCTATTATTTTCTTTCCTTGCATTTCTATCAAGGGATTGCATTTGTGCATTTCTCAGAAAATGCTTCATAATAATAATAATATATATACATATGTATATGTTATATATACATAAATATGTACCAACAGACATTGTTCTTGGTGAGTGTTTGTCATTGTTATTCATAGCTATCATACCCATGGCTATCGTGTTGCCACACAACTTTGATGTTTCGGCAAGTGCACGTCACGCTCTAAACGTTTAACGTTTTTATTATACTATATACTTATTTCGTATTTACTATGTATACATACATATATTGTACCTCATAGTGATGCTGCTCCACAATGGCAGCAGGTGAACAAGTTACTACAATGCGACGCCTCATCTCTTCGAACAGAAGGAATGCACCATAAAATCACTGAATACAACCAACTGAAGTGAAGCATACTAGTACTATAGTGTATTTTTTGTTGTGACGTTGTAAATTGTCGGATTTGGTTGATTCTGCATTTTCGATATTTGCTCCATACCATTATGAGTACCCAACACGAGCATCAGTGTATACTTTACATGGTTGTGAGTGTGTGTGTGTGTATGCATACACTCATCGTATTTAGTTCTACTATATGGTATCATAACCTGAATACCATTAAATATCAAATTTCAAAGTCAAAGCTCTACTTACAACAACTTTTCTGTGGCTGACTTTTGTTCTAAGCCAGCAATCAACATTGCTATTGCTTTCACTATTTGTGCTTGGTGTATTGAATTGATATTGTTCCAGGCGAAATAATAATAATAACATGGAGTACATGGCGAAATCTCTCGTCTGTTAAACATGTAACGGCCGTATCTCCTCCTACACTGGGCGAAAAGTCTATCTGGTATTGTCCAAAGTTTCACTTAGGTGTTTTTCTCTAACGTATTTGGGATCGCTGACTTCGCAAGTGGGGTTGAGTTGCCTTGTTAAGGTCGTACTTAGCATTCATTAAACAGTGAGAATTGTCGCAACCCCCATCTGATTAGATAGGGGGTAGGATGTTGATTTTTTTTTACAAAATATAATTCATCTGTTATCATATCGCGTACATGCGACTCTCAAAAGATTTTGTAGACAGGATCTGGCGCTCTACATATAAGGTCTAGTAAAAAGAAATTATTTTTACATGAACTTGAAAGTTTTATTTAGCATAGTTAGCATGATCCGATTTAGGCCATTTTGAGGGTAATTTCATGATGTCACTCTCATAGAAACCCTCCTCACTATTGACAAAAAACTGGGGCAGTCGATTTTCACAAGCTTCTCTTGAGGCGAATTTTTCACCAGGAAAATCATTCGCCATAGATAGGAACAGGTAGTAATCACTTGGTGCCAGATCCGGACTATAAGGTGGATGCATACGAACCTCCCAACCAAGGTCTCGGACTTCTGGCGAGTCACTATCGATGTGTATGGTCTAGCGCTGTCCTGGTGGAATACAATTCCTTTCCTATTGGCCAAAGCTGACAGCTTGTGGGCAATTGCTTCCTTCAGACGGTCCAATTGTGGACAGTATAGGTCCGAATTAAGATTTTGGCCGTAGGGGAGCAGTGACCCACATTTCATCACCAGTAACCATCCGCTTCAGAAATGGATCGATTTTGTTGCAATTCAGCAGTGATTCGCAGATGGAAATTCGGTTCATGAGATTTTTTGCGTTAACTCATGTGGAACCCATACATCGAGCTTCTTTTTGTATCCAGCCTTATTTAAATGGTTCCAAACGGTTTTTTGTGCAATGTTTAGCTCCTGGGCAATAGAAACAGTTCTTACATTTTTGACATCAAAATTAACAGAACGGAATCGATGAAACCATCAAGTTCTTACATTTTTGACATCAAAATTAACAGAACGGAATCGATGAAACCATCAAGTGCTGGAGAACCTGTCACCATTTAGAGTTTTCAATTGAAATAGAGAAGAGAAACGACTATAATGATGCCAAATATCTAATCGTTGCGGAAATCGTGTGTTCCCTAAAATGACTGGAATACTTTTACAAATTCAATACGATTATTTCTCTCCGTGTATATTTTTAACATCATTGTTTGCCTTTGTTAAAAGCATAAAATGTTAATCTGTTGCATGTCGAATATCTGTATTAAGCATTCTGATGATTTTTTGTAAAACTAACTATACCTTATACATACAGGAGGTATTTACTGCACTATTAACATTTCGCTAAAAAGAAAAAGCTAATCTCATGGCAATAATTTGAATTTACGTCGCTTAGGTAGCAAGCTCACTAATAATTTTTATGTTTGTTCTCTCTGTTTGCAAAAGGTGATATTATTTCAGACACCAATACAAAATATTTATTATGTATTTACAAAAAAAAAAAAAAGGATCATCATAAAACTGAAATTTAAACATTCTCAAAGGAATTACATTTGGTTAGATGTACAAGAAAAACAAAAAAGTTATTTGTTTGATATGATTTTTAAATTTTCAAATAATATGTAATTGTAGCGAGTAGCGTAGATTGTGGCGAGTAATATTTTGCAGTATAGAATTCTATGACTATATCGTAGAGAAATTCAAATTTCAAACTTTTATAGATAACAGTTTTTGGTCGAATTTTTTTCGGAGTTGATTACAATTATATTGGACAAATTTGTTTCGCTAATTTGAGATTAGCAAACAGAAAAAAAAGAAAAAAATCGAAATCTACTAAAATTATATGAAAATCAATTCTAAATAACTTATTTTCACAGATAATTAATTCCTTAATTATGATTTAGAATATTCAAAGCATAAATACATAAATATGAATCCGAATGGCAATAGCAATGAATATTTTATTACAAAATGTATAAAACTCGTCATAAAAAAATTGTTATAAATTTTATGAAGTACCTCTCAATAATACTATTAATTTTTTTATGCTGAAGTGTCACTCTTATAGCTTTTATTATTATAAACAAACAATTGAACAATATTAGAATATGTGAAAAATAGCGGTTGTTCACACATACGAACGTTTTTCGTGCTCAGGTACGTGACACAGTGTCATTTGGATTTCGTCATATTTTTGAAATGCAGTTATAAACAAAACTTCGAAAACTATTGGCGAAATAGAGCCTCTGTACATGTGAATTGTGTTGAGATATTATGTTGATAGTACTGTCTGGTACCAATTCAGTTGGGGTGAACCACATTTGGTAGTAAGTCTCAAAAACATTGAACCCTTAAAGCTGAGGGTGAGAGCACAATATAAGTCGGCCAAAGTATCAATAACATTTATGCTTCTAATATAAAAAAATCGATCTATGGATCCTCCCAATGCAACAACATTTCCCCCCATGTAATTCAAATAATCAGTTGTTAGATAGAAATGCTTCAACAATTTATTCTTCTTGAAAATACAAGATCGTTAAATTTTAATTGTCTGCATTCATTTAATTGTCTCGAATTGAGTTGTTTTGATAACGTTTTAATTCATAACGAAGGAATAAAACGATTTTGAACAAAACACCTTGTGGACGGACCTCCAAGAAAATAAATGAATATATTCGTATGTACGAAATGCTGATGCATCCTCTAAAACATTGTCACCATTGTGTGAGACAAAGAGATAGACAGAATCAGCAGGATATAAATCTTTACTCAACATAAAGAAGAATACGTTTTTTGTCTAAGTAGAATTTCATTTCTATTTGGCTTGACTTGTGGTTTTTCATTTCATTTTTTGTTTTTATTATACGATATGTATATTGTACCAATCTTAATTTTTTCTTTTATTAGATATTCCACTTTATTCGATTTTTAATTTTCTAATGAAAGATAAACGAAGCATCAATTTTTTGTGTGTGTTTTCTTCTTAACTTAATCGCGCATCTGAGTTCAACATTATACCTCTCTATATAGGTACGAGTATATGTATATGTATATAGTTACCTGACTGGTTGACTGGTTGGTTATCTTCAGTTACTTTGTGGTTACTTATTTCAAATCGAATACGATGCGGTCGGTCGGGCGGTCGGGCGGTCGGTTGATTCCATATGAAGCACACATTATACATGTATTTGTGTTATATTTTTTTTGTTTGTTCTCGATTTGTTTTTGTTTTTCTCCTCTTCTTGGTCGCATTTATAGAGTTCGAATGAATTTCAACATGGTCATAATAATATAATCAACCTAAGATGAAGATCGGATAGGAAAATGACTCTAATTTAATTTATTACCATTTTTTTGGTTTTTGGATCCCGTGTGTGCATGTGCATTGATAATATTTTTTATTTATACATACTTATATTTTTGTTTTGTTTTTCATTATTGTTTTTGTTGTTCGATGTTCATAGCCAATGGGGCTACTTTAATATTGTCTATAGCTGCATGTGTGTGTGCATCATGCTGAGAATCACTTTGGCTAGTTAAGAGGAGATCAGTGGAGAAAAAAAAAACACCAATAATTTCTTAGATATGAAATTCTTTTCATTATAAAATTATTAACGTGTGTTTTTAGATGTAAAGCTGTTATATATACAAATAAATACACGTACGTATCTATATGCATATATATTGGTTGGGGGAAAATGTATCGGTCTTTTTATAGCTTTTAATAGCTGTTTTGCTAGTTTTGGTCATGACCTCTTACAAAATGTGTCCAATAAGCCTTTGTTCAGACTAGTACTTGGCTGAGTGCCATTATTTCTTAATGAAGCTTCATGAAACTTTGTGCATTTTATTTATTGAGTAAAAGAGCTCTCCATACAAAATTTTGAATATTTTATTTACGAACGAAATAACTTAAAATTCTGTATGATATACAGAAAATTAAAATTTTTCTATGAAATAATACAATATTTTGATGGTAGAATAATTTTCCACAAATTTTAAAAACGAGGTATTGAAATATAATAGTACTTTTCAGAGAAATTATACGATTTTTCTTTAAAAAAATTATATTTTTGTATGGGAACTATGTTTATTTATTAACTAAATGACTTCACAACTTCTATGAAGTATTATTTTGGATAAAAAAATAGGATTTCCTAAATTTTAGAGTGATGCATTGAAAAATAATGGTGTAGTCCATACAACATTTTTTCGCAACATCTTAAAAAAAATTTGTTTTTACAAACTAAAAAAGAAAAATGAAAATATGTAGCTATAAATACACTCTCTGCATATATAACTGTATACTATACGTTTAATTTCTTTGTTCAGTGAGATTTTATGACCAAAAAACCAAATCTGGTTCACATCACTCAACACATCATCTTAGTTCAATAAAAATTATTTTCATTTTAAATCAAAAATAATTTGCTTGCATTTTGAATATAAATTGCACGATATTTTTTCCCTAATTCAATATTTAAAGCAGATGATCCGATTGTTTCTGATCACTTATACTGATTTAATGCAACAGGGGAGTAAACCGAAATGTATATAAACACGTATACATGTTGCTGTATATCTTATATACATGTATATTGTCTTCCTGTTTTAATTCGCGAATATGAGTGACCAACTGTAGCGAATAAGGTGAGCTTGAACATCATCGTCGGGCATCTTGTTTAAATAGAGTCAGCAGTAATGATGCATACGAAAGAGTTGACTGAAATAAAAGATAAATTGTAGCATTTTGAATGAAAAAACACAACAACAAAAATGTAGATAGGTATCCAAAACACAGAGAGTTCTTCAGTACGAATACGAATATTGTATAATAAGCAATGCATGCAATCACACATATACAATACAAACATAAGTACATACCTATATATGCATGAATAAGTTTGTACGTCCGTCCGGCAGGTGTGTTTCTCACGCAGTTTTTCTTGATATCTGTTTCTGTATCTTTTTTGATACATATATGCACATACACTATACTCTCAAGTCTACGTTCAAAACAATCGTATACTTTTGCCTTTTGCTTTGTTGTTTTTGCTGGCGCAGATGTTGTTATGTTGGCGCAGTTTGCTAAAACTTTGCAACATTCTCGTATTTGCCTTCGAGCAGCTTTGAATGTGTTTACTTCCATGTCACAACCATGGCCAAAGAAAAAAAAAAAAACAAAAACAATAATAACAAACAACAACAGCACAGGTTTTTATTATGATTTTTTTTGGTTTTGGTGCAAATATTCAACGGCCTCATGTGGTTTGCATGCAAAACAACAAACACATATACACTCGGAATCACGTCAAGTTGCTGAAGAGAGTAAAAATCTATTGGGCATATGGATTACACACACATATATACTTACACATGTATGGACATAACTATTTATGTAGTAGCATTGTAGCTACATACATGTAGTATGTATGACTGGCTCCCTAGGAAAACACTATATCGAGCATGACATAAATCAAACGAGTGAATTTAATTACTGAGGAAGGCTGAAATTTGCACTTGTATTATTCGTAATTTGCCATTGTATGTATTATCTTATAGGGAAGAATAGTTCAGAAAAATACTCGTACATCTTTATGCTTGTCGATATTTCACAATGGGCGAAAAAATACTCGTAATTAATAATACCATTTTGTATATTATAAATACATTTCAGCTTATCTATGAAAGCGGTTGATACAGGGTTGCATAGATAACAAACTTCAAGAAGGCATATATTTTTTTGTGAAATGTTATTTATAGGTCAATGCAAATAGTATCATTCAGCAGCAAACCATATTAAAAAGAATAAGTAGTAGTAATTTAGCGTCAACTTCACCTCCACTGGCTGGCAACTTTAGACTCTAAGGCGAGTATATTCTAATGAATCCGTCAAAAACATTTAATTGTTAGAGTTTACGTTTTTTTTTTTATAGGAAATAGTTACTCTTGGGAGAATAGCCAATTAATTATTGTTCTAAGCCCTTCTGGAAAATCTATCTTTCAGATTATCAGAGTTATCTATCATTTAGAAGCGTCAGGTTGTTGTTGTATTTCCTGCAACTTCTTGGTCTCTTTTTCGAAAATTAATGCTTTCGACATTTTTAAAAGAATTAAACAATACGTGAACATACTTTAAATTCACCATAAATGAAATTTCTTTTTATTATAAATAGTTTAATAATAATGTCAAAATAAAAGCATTGCATGGTTAGCTTTATAAAATAGAAATCGCACTAAAATATTTTTGTTTATAAACTAGAGTTCGTAGTCAACAATGAAGTTTCATGTTCTCCAAAGTCTGTAGGGGAAACTTTAGAGATTTGAGAAGCCTCAGCTGAATGGGTAAATACTGTCAGCTGGAGGTTAAAATTAAAAAAACAAAAAAAAAAAAGGAAAGTAACGTCGATAATTTATCTCACAGCTCCTGAGGAGTCGCTTCTAGAAGGATAAAATATTGGAGTAAGCCCGATTACTTAACCCTCCGCAATATTTTTGGGAACATACTTCTTCGCTATGTCCACTAATCAGGGTGCCCCCCTACAGGTTTTACATGTCGTTCGCTTCAACCGCTCTCAGGTGGCTCCTAAAATGATATGACCAAAAAACGAATGTTCTAACCCAACATGTCTTCCGAATATACTACGCCCCTTATAAGAGCTCCGTACAGAATGAACTCCAAGACACCTAAAAAATGGCAAATACCCTAATAGCTGTCGAGGGATCACCTCCAGAGAGACAAATGTAAGGCCTGAGCTCCACTAATTTTTATTTTTCAACATTTTCTAGGAAATTATTATTCTCTATTTCTACTCCCGGCTACCAGTCCGGAGCCGAATGGGGCTGAAACTGGCTACGAGGTCTTACCAAAAGAATCCCTCCAACCTGATCGTTAGGAACGGCCCTTCGGGGAGGTTTTCGTGGTGGCTGAGATAACCCAAAGAACACGCGGGTAGAGTATTCCACGTCACACGCCGTGGGTACTCGATGTGGAGTTGCATTGCAACCAGGCTGCTGACCCCTTAGATCAGAAGAGGTTTTAGATGGGCCTCGATCCACACCAAGGAGGGTAGTACGTCCATTTAACGTGCCCCAATTGGTACCGCCGTAGGATACTGGAGGTTGGACTCTGATTTTCCACTCCTACGGGGCGCCTATCAACGCTTCAAATTGATACACACACTTTGGACGTCGTGAGATAAGGCCATCCTGGCAGGTGCTCACGATAAACACAGCGAAATTTCTCTATTTCTACATTTAGGGGGTTCCATTGCAAAATAAATATTTTTCTAAAATTGGATCTCACTAAACCATGTTTGCCACTATAGTGATTAAATTTAAAACCAATCTAATCCTAATTGAATATAAATAAGCAATAATTTTATTATAATAATAAGAAATAATTTTATTATAATAATAAGAAATAATTTTATTTTTATTCAAAAATGTGAATCCCCGAAGTGGGGACGTCCTCGCAAAAAAATTGAAAAAAATTACAGAAAAACCGACAACACATTGGTTGCTATGGAATTTGGTGAATCGAATTGTTAATGGCAACAAATATATTATGAAAAAATTGCAGACGTGAGCAATAGAATATTTTCAAATGACTCGCGTGCTCACAAAGTGCATTGCCATGTCGAACTTTAATAGAAATTTATATTATGTGGATGCAAAATTAATTCTAACTATCGATGCATATAAAATTATACAAATATGAGAACAGAAATTACGTATAATTTCTCATGCATATAGATTTGTTTACACTAATCGTTAGAAAGGGAGTAAACATTAAAATTCTTCAAGATGAAAAACATTAATATAATCAACAACCAAGTGTATTACAGTTGTAATCGTTTGAGGCAAATGTTTGCATGTCCAAAACTAGTAAAAGGTAATTTCGACGTTATATAAAAACAAGCAAAAAAAAAATTTAGTTTCTCAAAGAATTAATTTCTTTTCAAATGCAGCTCAATTTATATATTGTATGTATCATTAAATAGTTCATGCTGGTATCTATGTACACACAACACATACTCGTAAGTATTTCTGATCATAATTAATTTTCAACATTTTCTTTTCATTTTTTTGACAGCACACGTTAACGTCATTTATTAATACGATTTGTATGTGCATGAACCACTTAATGCTTACAAATATGTATGGTAGAAAAGACGATGTACCTACGGCGACACTGACCACTGCTCCTGCGTTTGCATACATTTGAAATATGTTATATACGATGTTCTACATGTGCATGGTTTCGATTGGCGCCTTCGCACAATTAGAAGTCTTAGAAAAATATATATAATTAATGTATTATTTCCTTAGCAAACGATTGACTCTATCATCTATGTATCATACATACGTAGATGGAGGAATTCACATTTAGTTTAATACATCAATCAATTAAATTGAGAATCAATTAAATCGAACCAATGTCAACAACTTTATTTGTCTATACTTTGGTCTTATTGGTGGTATTTTATTTATAAATATGCAATAGCTTAGTATAGAAATTAAGTATTCGAAATATGCATTTGAATTGTTGATGCATTCCTATTTACATAGATATACATATGCATACAATATACCAATGCTGTACCTATTCGTACATACATAATTAATGCCTGGTTGATTTTTCAGTTCATGAGCTTCACTATCGCTCAATGCTAACGACAAGCATACCAAGCATAAATAGATGCATGAATATATAGCATATTTAGCTTCAAGACTATTTTAATGATTCTCCCTAGTTGAATGTCAATTGAATGAGTTCACACAAAGGTAGGCACAAACCTACCTACCGACTACATACATACACATTCGTTTATATGAAGCAACATGAACCCATTTTTATTTCCTTTGACACTACGTCTGCGTCATAGTTATACCTTATATGAGGCATACATCTTTACTTGGCAATTGTTTTGTATGTACGACTTCCGTTTTTGACTTGCACATAATTTATGTGTATGTGTGTGTGTTTGTCTGTTTGTATAGGTATTGTTGTGTACATTTGTTCTGCTAAAAGAGAAAATGTGTCGAATAGGTAAGAAAATTACTATAAAAATCAACAAAGGCTATTTATGTATTATTTCAGCTTTACGAATCAGAGGCGTTTCATATGAGCTATATCCTTATTATTCATTAGTTATAAAACTATCGAGTCCAACATATTCATGAATATGATTAATTGTCAAGGAATTGATGTTTTATATACATCTACCTATACCTATTATTAGCTTTGATCATTACTGCGTTATAAATTGCTTAAATCGGTTGAAAGAACAAAAGCACAGCGTGCAAATTGTTAAAGTAACTACCAATGTATATACAAAGAAAATTGCAGTGTTTGTTAGCATTGAATGCAACAATAGGTATTTGTTATTGCTTGAAAACACACAAAACCCTAATGGAATTAAATCAATTGAAATGTGTTTTACTTTGCACACTTTGCCTGAATAATTGATGCATTCATGCATTTCTATCAAGCGTCGTAATTGCATCTTGCAAATCTTATCATATTTTGTGTTTGACGAGTTAGAATATTCATTGTATTCGCATTATCATACCGGAAGTTGTTTTCAATATTGCAAATGGTGTCATATGTCATCGAAAGTTTGACATTTGTGAAGTCAATCGGAGCAGAATATATCTAGTCAAGTCATAAATATTGGTACACACAGAAAAATCGATGTCAAATGAAAACGAATTAATATTTATCAACACTTTTTTTTTTCTTTTTATTGGGTTATTCAATGGCTACAAATCTTAGAACAACTTATTCGAAATGACTTCCATTTGCCTTCCAGCACGACTTGAGACGAACTGGCCACTCATCGATTGCGAGACGCACTTCATGCATGGGGAAATTGTCCACTGCACGGATAAGTGCTCGCTTTAACGACTCAATATTTGGGTGTCGAGTAGAGCAAGCCATGCCCTCTAACACGGACCACAATTGGTAATCCAACGGTTTGAGGTTTTGAGTACCAGCTGACCAATCATCAGTTAATATGAAGTCCGGAATGTTGTTTTTCAGCCACGTTTTTGCCTTGTAAGCTGGAGCAGAGGTCTTGGATACCCGGGATGAGCTGGGATGCTTCTCTGGATGACTGAGAATATACACGATCGTTCTCTTTATTGAACGATTTTTCTGCGGTGAAGATTTTTTAGTCAGTAAACAGAATTTGTCTGCGAGCTTACCGGCTGCCTAACGCTTTCGATTTTTGCTTGCGTTTTCCCTCCAATGCAGTCGTGAGCAGGTGTCCAGTGTGTCGCTTGTACGCGCTGAGTCACAAACCGTCATGGACATGGATTTTTGCGAAAATTGCACTTCCCGCGACAAGATTTTCTGTTTTCGCAGGGGTTTTCGGTCGATTCGTTTCTTCACGGCTTTGATCGCTTTCTGAGTGCGCGGACGGCCGGATCTTTGACGGTCTCGTACTCCACCAGTATTCTTAAACAACTTCAGACTACGATAGACATATTGCGAGTGGTTCCAAGCGGTCGCAACGTCCGAAAGATATCTTCTTTTCACATGTTGCATTTTAGTAGGCCAACTATCAAAACTTTTTAGGTGGCAATGCAGCATAAATGTCAACTGCCAAATCGCAGTCAAGATGAAATGGATGCGCCCAATATTGCATTCATGATGAATGCGTTTAGTTGTGTACCAATATTTATGACTTGACTAAGTATAAAGGCAAAGCACATTCGAAAAAACACGTAGAGCTCAGGTAGGGCTCCTTTTGCCAAATTTGTCAAATTTGGACTGTTAATATCATCTAAAAAATGATTTTTTTGACATAATCGTTGTCGTTTTTGAGGCGCTCAAAAGCCCCAGAAGAAAAGTGATAAAAATCGGAAGGTCAATTTGCTTTAATTTCTGCTTTAACTTTCACTTGTATGCGAACAATTAGAATATGCATGTGGGAATCAAATTCTTCTCAGGCTAGGGTACGGCTTAACTATTTTAGTTGATGAAGTTTGTGATAAGCTGATCTCATATGCAGAGGCCAATCTGGTGAACTTTTTCATCTAATTTTTGTGCAAAAGGCGAGGATAATTCATAATTTCAACAAAAATTTCTTTGCTCAAATCTTCTGGAAATACGGCAACCATTTGTTATATCGTGGATTATATGTATGATAGTAAGATTCTGTTATTTTTATTTTTACCGCAAAAAAGCTGTCAGTGCCAAAATAGGAAATAATTCAAAATAAACTAGAATTAGAAACGGAAAATTTAATAACTCTTCGGACAAAACTGTGTATTTAATTAACATTTATTTAATAGCATTCTATACCTAAATAACATCATCTCTAATTGAATGTGTTATACTACTTTACAAAATAAGTTTTCATGTTTAAAAAACAAAAGTCATATTTAGTCAATTGTTGTCCTCTGTTTCCGTGTCACAAAGAATATATAACATTTTGTAGATCTATGTTCTTGTAAATCACAGTTCAGTTATGTTCAGTTTTATAAAACCTGTTATAATTTTGGTAAACAAAAACAGTTAACTGTCATTCTAATGCTAATTAAAAGTTTTTTATTATTATTATTTGTCTAACGTTACGTACTAAGTACTATGTACATAACATATATCGTATGTGTACATGTATATACTCTAATTTGTGAAATTTTAAATAACTTTAAATGCTGCAATGTGACAAGCTATTAATTAATACACTTACTTAATAGATACCATATGTATTTGTATCACACATATGCATGAGAGTGGCTCATATTTGTATGAAAAACGTTGTTTTTGTACACTTGATTTCTATAGAGAATGTTAAATGTTGAATTGAAGCTTAAGTCACTTAGTTGAAATATAAATTTTGCCATGGAACAAATTTAAGCATTTTACAACTTAAAAATGCTGAACACGAATTTAACATATAATCATTTTTTTTCGGTAATGTTTTTTTATTGCTAATTATAAAAAATAAACGGATGTTCTATCTTGTTTCTAATGCTACAGTTCGATTCCAAAGTGAAGTGATTTAAATTAGAGTCACGAAAATAATCGCAAAGATGATACAAATATATTCGTTCTAACAGTACAAATATGTCCATTATGCTGATACACAAATGAAATGAAGAACAAGTAATAATAAAGAACAAATTAATAAATTCCTGAACAGAAATTCGATATTCTTACGGTCTTTAAATTGTGGGTGTCAATGGCGTTGCATCAGGGCTAAAGTCGGATCAAAATGGAAGGAAATTTGATAACAATCCCATTGTAGCTCAGCAGTTACCCCTAGAGTGGTAGAATGTATGACAGACCCACATTAATTTTTTCTCCCCAATATTTTTCGCGAACATACTTATCGCCTATCTCTATCCTTTAAGAGAGCTGTCATGCAAAATGTACACAAAAATTGACAAATATCCCCAAAACTGCACAGAAATAGACTCTAGAGGGATTATATGTAATTCTGACTAACATTATTCCGAACATACTTGCTCTCCTTTTCCATTTGTTAAGGGAGTTGCTATACAATATAGACAATAAGTACATAGCTGTCCAGGTAAACGCCTTTAATGGGGTCTAATGTAATTCGGAAGAACTTTATCTTTACCTCATTAATATTTTTCGCCAACATCTTATCCAATATCTCCATCCATCTCAAGCGGTTGTCATACAAAATAAACGCATCGATAAATAACTCAATTGCTACAAAGTAATCACTTTAAGAATGTAGAATGCCTAACTGGTCCCCAATATTTGTAAGTCTACAATATTTTTTTCCCGAACATTACCCACACACCAAATTTTACCCACTCCTTAAGTGGATTGCCATATAAAATGAACCCAAATATAGCTGAAAATCAATAAATAACCGAATGGCCCGGAAATCGTTTCAAGGAAGCGGCATGCCTAAATAACTTCCAATGTTTTTCCCGAACATAGATACCCTCCATTGCCATCCGTTAAGGAAGTTGCCATACAAAATGAACGCAAAACACATGAAAACCGCATATCAACCCGGGAATCCACTAATATTTCATCCATAGCACTTTTCCCAAACATACTTACCTCCAATTTCTACTTCTGCAAAATTGATATTATTTAAATTACTCGCTTCCAGTGAACCCTCAAGCGAGTAAAATATTTGTCTGAGCCTCATTGATTTTTCAATCCAATATTTTCTCAAAATATATTTACCCCCACCTTCACCGCTTAAGGGTGCCCCATACAAAGTTGGCTAAAGAAGCACAAAAAAAAAAAAAAACTCGGAAGAAGCTAATTATATTTTACAGTAATTTTAATTACATTGCGAATGACGTGTACGACATGGAGTACACACCGTCCTCCATATTCATTTGAAGCCGCCTTCAAGGTGAATATATGTATGTATATGTGTCCAAAGTACATACAAAATTATTTCTTTTACAAATCTTCATAGAGTTGAAGACAACTCAAATGTACTCACTAGTAGAATCAATCCTTTGCAAAATATTGCAAGACAATAAACAATCGTCTATTGCAATGAGATGATTTCAGTGTACGAGGATAGTAAATATATATTTACATATATGCATGTATGCAGTTATAATGAATTTATGTATAAATGTACTCGTATATAGTCTGATTTATAATAAATATGCAAATAGTGTAATCAAGCCCTTTAATCAGTTAATAATCTGATACTGCGGCGGTACAGCTTTGGGGGACAATTGCGAAATATTTCCATTCATTGATTGTAATATTTATTGTTTCCTCAATGTATGTGGTATGTTTTTAGTAGGTATCTAAAGTATATTTATCGTTGTGATGTTAGAAAAACGATAACACCATATCTATGACCTATCCACAACCTGTCAAAGTATCAGATGACATAAATAACTCAAATCGTACGAGCATGCTCGTACTAGATATGTACTTATAATATGTATTGCTGTGTGTGTTGATGGTGGCACGATATAGAACAAAAAAAAAAAAAAGAATTTATAATAACAATTCTACGATAGTGGAATACGAGTACCTACATACTAAGTGATTTGAAAGAACAAATGGATAAAATAAGGTGATGTAGTGGCGTATGTACTTGTGTGTGTGTCCATTTTGAAAAACCACTTAACACGTTTGTAGTATCTTTAAAAATACAATTACATACTCGTACAACATTACAACATTATTATTATTATTACTATTATATTAACAAAACAGAAAAAAAGGCAGTGATGTAACAAATAGAAGTGGATGGATGTATAGATGAATGGTTGAATGACTGTTTGGATGCTACATTTGTGAGCACGTCGGAAGCAATTCATTTTTGGGGTATTCCATTTACACACCAGCAATGTTAAAGACTACATAAATTTATGTGCATTTTAAGTGGCCGCATCTGATACACAAAGGGATGCAAATGTGCTGTCGAACATAATCTACATACAAGGAGTACTATTTTGGATACATACTCACCAACAAATGAACACATTCTTGATGGATATATTGTACAATGCTATGCACAAGTACAAAGCTATATATATAGATGCTTATGAATGTGCATCCATACAAACATACATATGTACGTATGTACATATATCATATTTGAGTGCGCATTAAAACACCGTTTAATGATGCTCAACATTAACGTCATACATACATATGTACATATACATATATACTTGCATATAAACAGATAAGAGGTGCTTATGCTTATAAAAATATAATCAACACTCGAACGCATTGGAAATAAGTAGCAGAAGACATATACATATATGTATATAGGGAGACTTCATGTCTCACTACCCCCACATAGCAATAAGTATAATTCTAACGCTTCTATTTATGCATTGCTGCTACTCAAAAGATGTACTATAGGTAGATGGTACGTCCATACATATATCGCGTGTGTTCGTGTCCTTTCAATTAACTTATTCAGCAAGTACAAAGCACTAACTACCACTCCATATGAAAAGAGGCATGCGACGAACTATTCTCGTTTCACCCTCAAAGGCGCACATCTTAAAAATGTAGTACATACCTACATAAATATCGTATACCATGAAGTGGAACGCAAAGTACTATTCAAAATGTATTAATCCAACACTTGCTTGCCTTTGGTAGTGAATATGTGCAGAACTTTATACGTACGAACGCATATACTAGTACATAGTGCTGCCAATTATTAGTATTTTGCCCCATTTTAGGGATTGTCATATTAAGCTCCGGTTGCAAGTTTTCAAAACTGACTGTAATTGAATTTAAGAATTTTTTGCTTTTTAACAAAGTAAACATTAAGCATTGAGCTGTAAAATCCTATGATAATTTCCTCCATAGACTATGATCGGCTTGATTAAATTAAACAATTTGATGGAAATGAAAGAATACATTTTGATATCGATCAGCTGTTAGCAAAAATATCTTTAAATCATGAAAATTTAATGAAATATTAATATTTACTCTTAACAGTTACCTAATCTAATTTTTTGGAGACTTTAATTTTGTCATCGGGCTTCCCTACACGTAGAACGTGAGAATTTAATATAGTGCGGCCTCAATTTTGCATATAAAAATATATTTTGTTATTAAAAAAAAATAATTTCAGAATAAAATGTTTAGTTTTTCAATAAAAAATACGTAAAACTAATAACGAATCGGAAGCGGCATCATGAATTATAATAATTATCTCTTTGAATTATAAAGAATTGTAATTAAAAAAATTTAATTAAATCTAAAAATAAAAAAAAATCCACATTGGACATTAGTCATGTAGAATACATAGAAAGATCCTTTATGAATTTTTCACAAAATTTTGTGTAGATATTGAAGAATAACTACTGTCATTCGAAAAGTTTACTTAAAAGAAACCAATTTACGTCAGTTCCTCCATTGTAAATCTATTAAAAACGCTTTAATAAATTCAACAAATTTATAAAGGGGAGAGCTAATTTTTTTTAGACAAAGAATAAACTTACATATTCCAGAAATGGTACACGATTCATTGGTCCAAAAGTTTAATTTAAACTCATATAATTATAAATTGACAAAAAAATGGTTTTCGATATCGACTCAGCCTTGTGCTGTCTTCTCTTCTAGTATTGGAATGATATACTTTCCTTAACTTTGTTATATAGCGCTTTCATAATATTCAGAAAACTCTCGAAAGAAGAGGCTTGTGCTAACCACTCTTACAGTATTAAATATGACTTATTTGTAAATATTAGCCGAGGAGAATTCTTCCTCATGGATATTTTTCATCATTGGCGTTATTCTACCGTCGTAACCCAGAATCTTAAGATTAAGAGATTTGTTCAAAGATTTTGATTTAATTGAATTTATTAATT
Source organism: Megamerina dolium (assembly GCA_963854835.1). NCBI lineage: Eukaryota > Metazoa > Arthropoda > Insecta > Diptera > Megamerinidae > Megamerina > Megamerina dolium. The sequence continues at coordinate 15,266,985 of OY978528.1, forward strand.
TTATAGCGGTCGAAATAGTTTTCAAATGTTTATTTTTCGAACACGAGCTCGCTATCAATTTTTAATTTTTTACGTTATTTATAACAATTAAATTCCGTGAATATCTCAGCGGTTATAGTGGTAATTATTCATTCATGTTTCTTCTTCCATTTGTTATCGATCAAATTAAGCTTAATGCGATGATAATTTGGAAATTGATGAGGGAAGTGGGGGTAAGGTTTAAAAAATCTGGCAGCCATACATGTATATATCACATTTTTTTTTACCAAGTATTGTGTTGAAATGAAGATGGGCGATACTTGAAGAGAGAGATTTTATAACTCGAAAGGAAACTCAGCAACTTGAGAGAGAGAGAGAGAAATGTATTCAGCTGCGAGTTTTTTCGCTTACTCTCTCTCTCTCTCTCTCTTTCTCTCTCAATTATTATCTGTTTATGTTTACCTGTTGTGCGCAGCGCCATCTGCAATTGATACAATTTCACTATGTATCTACCTATGCACCATACTCGTATATGCAATCGGCATAAAACATCTGTCAAATTTCTTGAGCAATATTTTTGTGTGGTTGCCTTTCTGATGGCTAACAACAAACAATGCGTTCTCATTTGTACGAAATACAACGTACAGCTGAACTCTCACACATTGTGCTCACTCAGCGAGTGTATGGATGAGCGTGTACAATGTGTAGAGCAGAATTTCAAACAGGAACCGAGGTATTGTTGATAAACTGGGACCAGTATCAAGTCAGTGTAGTTTGTTGCCTCGACGGGAGCGTTCGTTATCGTATAGACACTTCCGTACAATTGTGTAGTTCTTTGCTCGTTCCCGCATAAACTTGTTTAATCACATCACATCACATCAATAGTCGGTCGGTCAAAATATACATACATGCTTGTATATTCAGATTCACATAGAAAAGTGTTGCAGTTCAACGACTGAATGAGAATTATCCGTGAAAAGCGAACAATTGGATTATCGCTCTCGGATTCATCCATCACAGAGAAAATTGGAATAAACCTATTACAAATTGTGTACATTCATAGATGAATATTAATGCTAACAAGAGAAAGTAGATACTACTAAAGTTCCCCAAAAAAAGAAGCAAAACAAAAATAAAAAAAAAAAGAAGTTGAAAAGTTGAAAATTTTCATAGTGACCCAGTGAGAGAAAGAAAAACACTAAATTCAAGCAATTCCTCGCAGCAATATTATAAAAAAAATAAATTTTATTTTAAGGTATATATCAACTCCAAAAAACAAAAAAAAAAGAGAAAATTTAAAGCCCAGTAATATAGTTGCCGAAAATTTAATATTGCATCTTTTCTGCTTGTTTTCAGAATATGACTATTTAATAGAGAAATCCAATCAAAACGAAAATAATCGAAATACATAATTACTTAAAACCGAAATTATATGAAAACGTCCAAAATGTTTCAATATATCATCACAATTTGCCTAATTCTAATACTCGCTACTCATGTTAGAGGCCTGGCCAATTGTCCTGCGGGATGTCTATGTGATGACAACACACTTATAGTACAATGCGGCCAGGGGCAACTGGATGTCTTGCCAATTGCCTTGAATCCGTCAATACAACGACTGGTCATCAAGAACAATAAAATCAAAACCATCGATTCGTCAATACAATTTTACGCAGAGTTAACTTTTCTCGATTTGTCATCGAATCACTTGATGACAATACCACAGCGAACATTTGCCTATCAAAAGAAACTGCAAGAGATGCATTTGAATGATAACAAAATCGGACAAATCAGCAATAAAACTTTCATCGGCTTGTCCGCTGTTACGGTGTTAAATTTGCGTGGCAATCTAATATCGGAGTTGCATCAGGGCACCTTTTCGCCACTGCTAAAAATGGAAGAACTGAATTTGGGCGAAAATCGCATTGGCTTCATTGATCCGAGGGCCTTTGAGGGTTTGACGCAATTGCGGATTTTATATTTAGACGATAATGCATTGACTGCTGTTCCGGATCCCGTCCTATTTCAAGCCATGCCAAATTTGGCGGAACTATTCATTGGTATGAACTCATTACTGACCGTGCCATCGGCTGCATTTGCCGATATCAAGGGTTTGACACGTTTGGACCTCAGAGGTGCCGGCTTACGTAATATCACACACGACTCTTTCAAGGGCTTAGACGATGTCAGAGTGCTCGACCTGTCAGATAATCGTCTCACACGAATTCCCACATTGGCTCTCAGTCATATGGCGCGTCTTGAGGAATTGTTTCTGGGTCAAAATGATTTTGAAGTGCTGATGGAAGGCGCTTTCGTTGGCTTGAAACAGCTGAAACGTCTCGATATCAGTGGTGCCTTACATTTGAAGCGTGTCGTTAACGGTGCCTTCTCCAGCAACTCAAACTTGGAGTATCTCAATTTGTCATCGAACAAAATGCTCTCCGAAATACAAGAAGGTGCTTTCAGTGGATTGCCTCATCTGCGCCATGTCACCCTCAAAGCGAATTCTCTAACAACCCTTGCCGAAGGACTTTTCCCATGGCGAGATCTACTCACTTTGGATCTGTCGGAAAATCCCATGTCATGCGATTGCCGCGTAATGTGGCTGCAAAATTTGCTATTGCTCAAAAATAACACCAACGATGCAGTTTCGGAGATAATGTGCGAATTTCCAGAGCGCTTGCGTGGAGAAGCACTTAAAAATCTTAATCCAGCACTGATGGGATGTACACATGCAGATCCGCACAAACAGGCATTAATTGGGGCATTCCTGGTGGGTACAGTGGCCACGTTAACGGCTTTGACGCTGGTTATTTATCGCTGTCGTCGAAAGATTCGCGATTATCTCAAGGGTGGCATTTGGGGTAATTCAGCGTTGGGTCGCAAGGAGCGCGAATATCAGAAAACGTTCTGCGATGAGGATTACATGTCGCGTCATCAGCATCACCAGCATTGTAATTTGGGTATTCATTCGACCTTTCCAAACACTTACACGCCCTCACATCCGTCAACTCATCATTATGGCATGTGTGCGATGACGATTAACGATTTTAACAACGATCAGAAGAGCTTCCAACAGCTACGTGTGCCACCCAATTCAACGATGCGATGCGATGAGAAAAAGAAGGTGCTCAAATCGGAAGTGCTCTCATCTTCCGGTGCTGCGCAAACGCTCAATCACTATACGAAACCTCACTTTAGAATATCTGCAGCAGCTGTGGGTGATTCGTGCTATTCATATGCTGATGTGCCGATAGCACATTGTGCCGCCAAAGGTGAACCACGACGAAATCAAGTGCGTCTCACACAAGACCATTTTGTGCATCAATTACACTACGACAACTCTCAAGACTACAATATCGAGATCAACCATGAAGTCTTGGATCCCAATTACATGTACAGCAATGCACATTATTCCATGCCATTGGAGGAGGCGGCGGCGGCGGCGGCTGCGGCTGGACGACGAAGAACTCCCTCACCGCCACCACTTCCACCAGCATTGCCATTGCGCAATGGGCTGCAGAATACTATAGGTCGTGCTGGCAGCAGCAATAATACCATGCGCAGCCACCACTGATCTTCGGCGGTGTTCACTGTGGATCGAAGAAAATATCAGACTGTCTCCAATGCTAAATGTAATGGAACGGTCAACTGTGATGCAAGACTATCGTAGTATTAATAGGTACAAGTACTTAAGTACCAACATTATAACATTAATACATAATATCGTACACACAATAAAATATGAGAATATTTTCCCCAAAATGTATACTCACTTGTACATGACGTATGTACTAAGTATGTAAATAATAAGAAGATACTAATTCCTACATAGCATAAATAATCACGTTTTATAATTCATATTAATAATAATGCGCACCCACTCATTTGGAGTTATTACGGGTACATGTAGTAAATAAACGAGTAATGTAAAGAGTTTACTTTAATCTCCCAATGAGTATCTGAAGAGAAAAGCACTGATCACAATGTATTTTATTTAGTATTACGTAAACTGCATAGTACATAAGTACATATGTAATTATTAACGTTATAATTTACAATACCCCTACATACTTAAGCATTATTTATTAATTAGTTTTACAAAAGACACGTTTTAATCATAAGCTTAGTTTTAATAGAATTTTTTGTACTTATTAGTTAGACCAATATATATATATATACATACATATGAAAATAAAAAAAAATTATTATGTATGTATGTAGTATATGATATATAAATAAGCATTGTTACATGTGTACGAATATGCATTCTATATTGATTACATGATGACGATATGATATTGACATTTTCGAATAAAATCGAGAGAAAAAATGAGTTTTTAAAAGTAACTAGTGTGTTTCAATTTCATTGTGGTACTTCATATTTTGCGAATTTATTATAGCGGAAAAAAATATAGTTTCATTTCAAATAATGCAATATTCACCCTTATCACATATTCCGAACGTTTGTTAAATTCGATTATGAGAAGAAGAAGGATATCGAATTTTTTTGCTCATACAAGCGAACAAATTAAATATAGCAATGCATTTTCTTCTAAAACTAAAATAAACTACAATTACGAATATCAAAATGATAACTTCACTAGAAAATATAGTTGTCGTTTGAAGAAAAATGAAACTTGAAACCATTTAGGCTAACAAATATTGACAAATCAACGAAGATCATAATTTATCAATGAAATCAGACAAAATATCGAGGTGTTTCATATATCCATTGTTGTTTTTTCTATTATTGGAGAGCAAAAAACAAAAATTTAGCCGAAGTTGCGATCATTGCTATAATAGATTCTTATCTGGCGTTCTATGCCTAATAGGAATATATTCATCGATTGAATAGAATTTGCAATGCTATATTTCGAAACATTCGAACTAAACATTTCGGCTTAATGTAAATCCGTTCGTGAGCTAAACCGTAGAAAAAACTCTCAAAATAGAGTTTTCTGTGAATGAATTCAGGTAATAATCAAACTCACGAACTTAACTCACTATTGAGATGTTATAAAATAAACCAAAGTCTCATGTTTCCTTGGTAAAAATAAGAACGTTTTTTGGAGATACATTTGAATGTATATGGAAAATATCTTTTCCATAATTTACCTTTGATGCGGCTTGGAACGAAAATAAAATATGTTCCAAGTCAGGACGAAATAATAGAAAAAAAGAGTACGATGACTATACAATAAAAGGAGATATTAGAACGATACCACAGCGAAAAAAAACGTTCGTATATTGAATATCGGCTCGTCCAAAGAGCCTTTCGGGGCTCATAAATGCCACATATTATTAGAATTGATTAATAAATTGTTGATTGTTGTGTAAATCCCGTGCAAAAATGTGTTACATTTATAAACTGACATAATTTAGTGATCGAACAGGGTTGATTCGCATAAGAATTAGACATTGACAAAATAAACACGTGACAATATGAATAAACTTTGTTTAGGAATTTCACTAATTTAGAGGTACAAGCGAAACCTGTAACGAGAAAATCTGTTACAATCTTAGTCCGAAAAAAATTAATATAAATTTATAAAATTCTTTAAATATTTTTGTCATTTTTGATTACAATTATTATAGTCATAAAACACGAAAAAAAAAAAATAATAATAATAAATACGTTTAAACTTCCAACATCAAACAAGTTGACCTTTTCGGAGCACAAATGATGCCTGTGATATTCATTTCATAAATATTTGAAGCTCAAAAAATATATTAAAAAATATATTTCTTCACTTTATAAATAATTTTTTGTTCATATTCTATACAAAATGTACAAACTTTCCATTCATTCGTAGAAAAAATTTTTTTTTCGAAGTACAAATAACACCTGTCAGGTAGCAAATGAACTCAATAAAAAAAAAACATAATGTTTGCGAAATTTATTTCGAAAAATTCATATTTCGATTGGATTGTACGATAAGGGTGATAATCTCTTTATACAACAAGAATTGCAAGTTAAAAAAAGAGCACCGTAATCAAGTTTAAATGGAAATTAATTAAAAGTTAGTAAATAAAATAAAGTTACACTATATATTTACATTGTATGTATATATGTATAAATTGTGCCTCTATGTACATATGAATATGTATATAATATACATATTGTAAATAAAATAGTACCTATAGAACAGAATGCGAAAATGATGAAGATGAATTAACAGAATTCAATGGATGTTGATGATATACAGTTGCTATAAGCTGCATGCTTCGCATTATTAAACTTTATAATAAAGAAAAAAAATAATTGAAAATGTAATTTTCAAAAAGGTACAACTACGATATGTAAATACGAGTATTTGATAAAAGTTAACAAATTAATACATAATTGAATATACATACATACATACATACATACATGAAGGTACGAGTATAGAGAAGGTAGATGTCACCATTGGTTTGCAAAAATGTAATCATCGAACATTTCATAGTATGGTCTATCTGCAGAGGTATGTAGGCATTTACTTAGTTCAGTAAAAATATGTACATAGAATGACACAGTATATTTTCATAGCCACAATATGTTGTACGAGTATACATTATTTTGCTCCTTTAGTAAATTATTCTTCACAAGTTTCATAGGTCGTTGGGTGTCAGATTCTATTCATTAAACCCGTACCTGTTATTGACCGTTAAGAACGGCACCTGGTTTCAGTTACAATTACAATTCATTATTAGTCTTTTCTTTGCCAAAGATGACTTTGCTTAAAAATTCTTGTCAGATTTTTATCAGTCATCACGGCTGAATTCCTATGAATTCACTAATAATAACAAACTTCTCACACAAACGTTTGTGTTGTGATGTGTTGTGTTGTGTTGCGTGTTTGGAAGCATCGACTTGGAAGCTTATATGTAGTAGGTATTATAAGTATCTCGACTATGTATTATATACCAAATACCTATAGTTATATTATGGATGTATGTGCGTGAGTGTATATGTAAATGTGCATGACTGATTTTAGTCAATAATTCTGATTACCCATAACAATGACTGACATGAACAAAAATTTATACACTTGCACACTCTTATACTCAAACAAATTTTGAAACTACCCAGTGAGAAATTATTTGTGCTACATGCTTATACTATAATTTGAACTTTCTCTCTTAGCTGACTGTTAGCAATGAATATATTGAGTATCTAGAAGAGTCTCTTAGGAGGGGGGACAGATAATAGAAAGCATCAAATGCACCGAACAGAAAAATGGAATAATTTCGAATCATTCTTTATTTCCTAATGCAAGCTTAACGCAGTTACATAATCGATTTTTAAACCATAAAACCCACTCCCACCTCTCATACAAAAATATGCTTTGGCTCTTAAACGTGTTTTTATTATAATATAAATATAAAGCTATACAACTGAAACTCAGCAAATAAGGTTAGTTTTAACAGACAATAAACCGATTTTAAAATGGGACACATTGGATAAAAACTGTACTGATTTTCTAAACAAAAGTCTGTTTTCGAATATATGTTTTCATACTTTGTGCACGAAAATATAAACTTATCCCGCTGAATTTTGGTGCATACGCTTATATTGACTAATTAATAAACGAGTTTGAGAATGAACGAAATTCGATTAAAACCACACCTACCTGTCATATAAAAGTATGTTTTCGAATATATGTTTTCACACTTTGAGCTCGAAAATACAGGGCTATGGGGCAGAAATTTGGTATATAAGATTAAATTTACTATCGAATGGATTAGTTCGGAAATAGGTGGAATCGGATGAAAACTAAGACTACCTCTCATACAAAAGTGTATTTTCGAATGTATGTTTGCACATTTTGCACACGAAAATAGAAAGCAATGGAACAGAAACTGAGAGCATATAATTATAATTGATAATTAATGGAGTAGTTCGAAAATAAGTGGAATTAGCTGAAAACCACGACTACCTCTCGTACAGAAATGTTTTTTCGAAAGTATGTTTGCAGACTTTGGGTAAGCAAATAGGATGCTATCGAGCGGAAATTTGGTGAATATGTTTATTTTTGCTATCAAATGTATTAATTCGAAAATAGTTAGAATTGGATGAAAACTAAGCCTACTTCTCATACAAAAGTACGCCGTTGAAAGTGTTTTTTCACACAATGTGCTAAAAATATGTAGTTAACAAACTGAAACTTGTTATATATCATTTAAGAATTAATAAACATATCCAAAAATGGGGCGAATATATTAAAGTCCACGTCTATCCCCTATACAAAAGAACGATTTCGTATATAGGTTTTTACAATTTGCGTATGAAAACATAAAGTATCTTACCGAAATTTGATACATATCATTAAATTTACTATTTAGGATACATCATCGATCATTTATCTACCATATTTCAGAATTATGAATAAATCGGGTGACATTGCTTTAATAAAAGTAATTAAAACTTGGTCAGCAATATGAAGGAAGTCGGATTTACATTCCTACTGGGTAAGCAAGTATTCATGTACACATATAAATACATTCATAGAAGTACTTATGTATTGTATAATTTATATACGATACCTTTATAAGTTCGAACTAAATAAATATTGGTCTCACAATACACAAGACGATAACAATAGTAACGTAATTGTATAAAATACGCTTCAATTCTTAAAGTATCATTAATGAGCGTTTTCATCATGGTCATCATATAATTATTGACCACGGATTCACCTTTATTGAGTCAAATAGACAATAAAGCAACGAATGATTGGATATTGCTCCATGGGTCTTAGTAATGATCGCTCTGCCGCCACACGATTCAGTACTTGAGTTTAAAAGTTGTTATAATTATTGCTTTGTGTTCAAGATTTCTTTAAATTACAGCCCATTTAAAAGTATGTACGCGTATGTATTATGTGTACGAATGTATGTATGTATGTAACATCAGCCGGTGGCAGATTTAATCATCGATCTAGTAACCCCTGAATTTCACCAGTAAGTAGTAGCAATACCAGATAAATGAGCAAAGGAAATGTATTTATATAAGTATGTACATACTTATGCTTGTACATTTTTCGTGTTTTATTTCACCTTTTATTTTAATTTTTGTTTTCTTTTTTTTTATGATGTGAAATTTAATGCTAACCATTTAATTGAGATGTGTTGAATTTTGTACTGTATGTATGTATGTACCTACATTTGTATGTACGGATTTACGTAGCTATACTCCATACTTGTTAGAATGTAATTTTCATACTTGTTGTGATTTATAAATATCGAACTGAAAGAAATTAAAAACTGATAAATATGCTCAATAATATTGGAAATACGATTTATTGGTAAAACAAAAAAGAAAGAAAGTGAAAGTCATTTTAAAAGAGCTTGTATACTATTGAAAAGAGTAGGTACTTACTTACTTATGTGGCCATAACAACCGAATATCGATTTAGGCCGAAAATAACATGCTTCGCCAGCCATCTCTGTTCTTCGCTAGCTGGCGCCAGTTAGAAATTCCAAGCGCCGTCAGGTTCTCCAGTACTTGGTCTTTCCACCGGAGGTTTGGTCTTCCTCTTTTGCGTCGTCCTCCAGCGGGTTCCGAATATAACACCTTCTTAGCTGGAGCGTGTTCTTCCATTCGCTCGACATGACCTAGCCAGCGCAGCCGCTGGATTTTGATGCGCTTTACTATGTCAATATCGGCATACAGCTCGTACAGCTCATGGTTGTACCTTATTCGGTACTCGCCACCAACGCAAATAGGTCCAAAGATCTTGCGTAGGACTTTTCTCTCGAAAACTCCAAGTATTCGCTCATCCAAGGTGGAAATTGTCCAGGCTTCAGCGCCATATGTTAGGACAGGCATGATGAGAGACTTGTAGAGTGTAGTTTTCGTTCTTCGAGAGAGGGCTCGACTTCTCAATTGCTTACTCAGCCCAAAGTAACACCTGTTAGCAAGAGTTATCCTACGCATGATCTCCAAGCTGACGTCATTACTGCTGTTAATGCTGGTTCCAAGATAGACAAAGTCCCTTACTACTTTAAAAGCGTAGTTGTCAACAGTGACGTGCTGTCCAAGACGCCGGGACTCTTTGTTTGTTGACACTAGATACTTCGTCTTGCCCTCGTTCACCGTGAGACCCATCCGACGCGACTCTCTTTCCAACTCTGAGAATGCTGCACTGACTGCTCGCGTGTTCATGCCGATTATGTCAATATCGTCGGCATACGCTAACAGCATGACACTTTTGTTGAAGATAGTGCCATTATGTCGTAGATCAGCAGCTCGTATTATTTTCTCCATAATAAGATTGAAGAAGTCGCACGATAACGAATCACCTTGTCTGAAACCCCGTTCGGTATTAAACGGTGCGGAGAGGTCCTTCCCAATTTTCACTGCACAACGGGAGTTATGCAGTGTCATTCTACAAAGTCGAATGAGCTTTGCAGGAATACCGAACTCAGACATTGTTGCGTAGAGGTAATCCCTTACCGGACTGTCGAAAGCGGCTTTATAATCAACAAATAGGTGGTGTGTGTCGATCTGTTTTTCTTGGGTCTTCTCCAGGATTTGGCGCAGTGTGAAAATCTGGTCGATGGTGGATTTACCAGGTCTGAAGCCACACTGATAAGGTCCAATCAGGTTGCTGAGCATAGGCTTCAACCTTTCACACAGTACGCTCGATAGAACCTTGTATGCGATGCTCAGGAGACTTATTCCACGGTAGTTGGCGCAAATTGTGGGGTCACCTTTTTTATGTACAGGACAGAGAACACTGAGCCTCCAATCATCAGGCATGCTTTCATCCGACCATATTCTGCTTATGAGCTGGTGCATGCGGGTGAGCAGCTCATCGCCTCCGGTCTTAAACAACTCGGCAGGCAGGCCATCAGCACCTGCAGCTTTGTTGTTCTTCAGCCTTAAAATGGCCGTTTTAACCTCGTCATAGTCGGGTGGTGGAACATCAACACCATCATCTGTAATTGGAGTTATCGGGCAATCTCCTCCACTGGCGGAATTGTTTGTAGCATCGCCATTCAGTAATGTGGAGAAGTGTTCCCTCCATAGGCTCAGTACACTCTGGACATCCGTAACCAGATTCCCATTTCCATCACGACAAGAAGAGGCTCCGGGATTTAAACCTCCACTTAGGCGTTTGATCTTTTCGAAGAATTTTCGAGTCTCATTCTTGTCGGTACACATCTCTATCTCCTCACACTCACGTCTTTCCAACTCCCTCTTCTTGCGCCTGAAAAGACGTCTCTCTGCACTCCTTTTCTCTCTGTACCGCTCCTTAACAGCTCGCGTTGCGCCTGCACGCAGGGTTCTTCTGTAGGCGGCGTCTTTCTCTGCGGTAGCGTCGCGACACTCCTGATCATACCACTCATTCCTCAGAGGCCGGTAGTAACCGATTACCTCCTCGGCAGCAGTAGTCATGGAGTGGGATATATGTGTCCACCGTGCGCATGTATCATCAAGTGGGGGAGTGTTCTGCATAAGCAGATCCGATAGTCGAGTGGAAAATGCATCTGCTGTCTCTGGTGATTGCAGCTTACTGACGTCGAGCTTTCTCTGTGTGGGACTTCTCTTGTTATTTGCGACACATAAGCGTGTGCGCACCTTAGCTGCAACAAGGTAGTGATCCGAGTCGATGTTGGCACCACGGATCGATTTCACGTCCATCACACTGGAAGCATGCCTTCCGTCAATCACCACATGATCAATTTGGTTTCTTGTACGATGATCTGGAGACAGCCATGTCGCTTTGTGGATGTCGAGATGCTGGAATCTGGTACCACCAATTACCATGTTTCGTGCTGCGGCGAAGTCGATCAGCCTCATTCCGTTATCGGAGGTGTTCTGGTGGAGGCTGAATTTTCCGACAGTTGGACCAAAGGTACCTTCCTTGCCCACCCTGGCATTAAAGTCGCCAAGCACGATTTTGATATCGTGGCGGGGGCAGCGGTCATAAGCTTCTTCGAGGCGCTGAAAGAAGCTCTCCTTGGTCACATTGTCCTTCTCATCCGTCGGAGCGTGGGCACATATAAGGCTGATGTTGAAAAATTTTGCCTTGATGCGGATTGTGGCCAGCCGTTCGTTCACAGGCGTGAACTGTGAGACAAGATGTCGTAGTCTCTTGCTGACCAAAAATCCACATCCTAATTCGTGCCTTTCAGCATGGCAACTGTAGTAGATGTCACAGGACGCTCTTTTGGAGCAGCCCTGTCCTGTCCATCGCATTTCCTGGAGAGCGGTGATGTCAGCTCTGTATTTTTCGAGGACATCAACCAGCTGGATAGAGGCACCCTCCCTATAAAGGGATCGGACATTCCAGGTGCATATCCGTAAATCGTGGTCCTTTTTTCGTTTGCGGGGGTCATCAACAAAAGCGGTAGTCCTTATCCGAGGCATCTTTGTTTTTTCATTGGGGGAGTTTTTTATGTGGCGGGTCCCAAACCCAACGCACAACCTCTAACCGAGGAGATTTTCGCCACTCACTTCAGCCGCCTCCCAGCGGGTGCCAGGAAGACGTTGCCCGGTGGTCGCCACATGGAGGGCCCCCATTAATAATAATGAAAGCGCCATCACAGAGTAAGCAGAGCAAGCTATATGACTACCCCTAATTAACAAATAAAGGTATCATCACATAGCGCTCAGATCAAACTACATGACAGCCAGTGAGTTGACTTGCGATGAGTTCAACAAGGATTGCGCTAGCCCCACCTGGTTGAGGCAGTTAGACACGTTACCTTGCGAAAACACCACCAGACCACCAAGAGTAGGTAGGTATAGGAAATTGCTAGCAAGAAAGGCGAAAAAAATAAACGTAAGCAAAATGTACCTTTCACACTTAGTTTTTAAAATAAAATCCATCAGTTAATTGTAAATTTATGAATTCTGTTTAACTTTTCAACAATTTTGCACACTTCAACTCATCGAAAACACTACAAAAGTAAATCAATTTCAGCTATTTCGCAAGTCTATTGAAACAAACTTCAATTCAATTCGTAGGTAATGTAGCTATTGAATTACAGTAGGCATGTTCAAAAAAATGACTTTTTCAAAAAATGATTATTTGTTACAAGTTGCAAACATAAATACAATAAATCCCCAAAAATATATTGACAAATTTACTGCCAAATTTCGTTACTCCTGGAAGAATTTGTGAATTTTGATTTTTTAATGGCAGATTTCTTATAAGGAACATGGACGTATTAACCCACAAATGCAAGATGTGTATGAAATAAACATGGGGGCCTAATATCGAATAGAAATACGGTCAAATGCCTAATGCAAATCTCTTGACAAATGCAAGCAATTATTCATCTAAATCGAAATCAAAGAAATAATTGAAAGTGGAGTGAACATGCTTTTCAGAAAGGACACAATGGTAGCTGCAGACAAGCGATTTAGGAAAACCTCCAAAGCAACAGAAGTCTCATAGGCTCCGTGAAGGGAGATTTGCAGGAATTTGAGCGAATCCGGAAAAGAACACTTAAGAACCTAAATTAGTTCACCATTGACTGTAGAGCCTTTGTCTTGCAGTATATTTTTAATGAACTAGCAGAAAAGGTCCTATATCTTGTCCAGCTCACAAGTATTAAAGCAAAGAAAACTCAGATCAAGCTTAAAATGAATCAGTTATGGTGGCTGTTACACAAAAGATCAAAGTTGAATCTTGAATACAAAGTGCTATTATATAAAGCAATCCTGAAACCAATCTGGACTTATGGTATTCAGTTTTGGGGCACCGCATCTCCCTCTAATATCGAAAAATTGCAGCGAATACAATCCAAGTGTCTGCGAATTATTGTAAACGCGCCTTGGTATATGAGGAACGTTAACATCCATCGAGATTTAAATGTATCCACAATTTCTGAGGAAGTTGCAATGTCCTGCAGAAGCTACATTCAAAAATTACACAATCATCCGAATCCCCTTGCTAGGCAATTGTTGCTGAGCAAGGGGCATCGTCGATTAAAAAGAAAAGACACACTGAATATGCTGTAAAATTGCTACATCTCGCGACTCACCAAATTGTGATGGAACGTAGGGGATATCACATAATTTTATTTAGTTTGTAAGATTTGAATACTTATTGTTAGTTTCTTGTATTTAAGAAAGATTCAATAAAAAAAAAATAAGCTAACAAAAAAAAAAAAAACAAAAAAAAAAACAAGTATTAAATAAATTGTGTTTTCGATCATTTTCAATATTTTTTTTTAAAGAAAAACATTCAGCGCATAAAATTTATATTCTCAATATATCTCAAATTTTTGTATAAATCTAATATGCAACACAATTTCAATCTAAATAGGCTTCAAGTTAAAATAATTCCGCCATTTGCATTTCTTGGGATTACATTGGGTATGACAAGAGCGACTAGCTTTGCAGGTTATTTCTGCATTGTTGCAAATGTCAACATCAAAATGTTAGCTGGCTTTCCGAAGAGCTTTTTTAAAAGTATCTAGATTATTCACATAGAGCTGCCAGTGGTTCATAATTTGCATGCGTTTGAAATGCCTTTTGCATTGGTTTCTCTGAGAATTGATTTCTTCCGAAATTAAGGTGGTCTGAATTTGTTCTTTGCCGCTATAAATGTAAATAAGTTTACTGCCTCAGTCATTTGTTCTCGTGCCAATTCCCGGTGGCGTTCAAAGCAAGTTAAATTAACGATTTTATGATGGATTTTGAAAGAACTATACCGTTCAAATGCTTTTGATCTGTTTATTACATACATGCCGAAGACTTTCGACAACATTTTCTATGATTCAGTACAAGAAATTTCGTATGCAACATTATATTTTAAAGAAATTCGTTGAACGAAATATTTGTCCACAAAAAAAAAAAAAATCGCCAAACAAAATTAAATCAAGTTTTGATTCTTGTCAACACGCCAAATGACAGACAGATTGAAATTGTAATGATTTACAATGCATGCTAAAATATTCAAAAACAATTAATACCGAAAATTTGACAGATTTGATTGCTGACAGACTGTGCATCAAATAGGGACATATGTATATAGAAGTGTTTTCCATTCACAGTTTAATGTTATAAAAGTCAAAATAAATTAATAATGGTAAAAAAAAGAATGCATTAAAGATTTAAGTATTAAATACGAGTACATGCGCAAGCAGTGTTGCTAATGAAATAATATGTATATTAACGCACATTCACATATATCTATTAAAATACTTAAATGTGAATGTGAACTAAGTGTCAAGCTTCAGTTGACTGCATACAGTTTTAGAACTCATTATTACACATTACGTTGTCAGTTCCATCCTACAGCGTTGCATACATACTCGTATGAAAGTATGTACGACTATGTGGTTGTTCGTTAAACACATGAAAATGCATTTCAATAATTCAAAATAGATTTTAGCACAAAATGTGTATATTTGTGTGCTACCACAAATTCAATTACAAAATCTAACATTTGGCGATTTGCTATTCCAGCATGTGTATGGTGTATGTGTGAAGGGTTACAAATTGTCCACCTCAATTGGTGCAATAATGCGGCAAGTGCTACATAGCAGCAAACAGAAGGTCGACAGCATGTTGTTGCTGTTCCGTCATTAACAAGAGTTGGCTTGATGAAATGCACACATACTCGCTCGCACCTACATACATGGCTCCAGCATCAGCCCCATCTAATGGGCTTTGACATGCTTCTATTGCTGTGGTCATTTCGTGGCCACATCGATGAAAATGTTTGCTTTGGAAAATTAGTTTGCCATATTTATTTTATTTGTAATATCCATATATACTATATATGTAATACTCATATGTATATGTATTATTTATATATTGTATGTAAAATAAAATTGTTAAGAATTAAAAAAAAGAAAAAAAATTGAAAAGATTCCAATTATTTTATTACATACATATTTGCATAGTGGTTTTGCGGCTCATATTGCTTGTATAGATGATAATAATGTAGAGTAGGGGAAATTTCTGTAGACTAGTAGAATTCAACTCAATGTTAATATATATTACTATTACGAAGTGGGCTTCCCAAAAAAATTAATCTAAAAATACCTGAATCCCTAAATCGGCGAAATGTCATGCCGACTCCCGTAAATTTTTCCTTTCTAATATTTTCGGATCATACTTCATCTCCATTCATTTTTGATTTTCAACATTTCTCCTAAAGATTAAAGAGGTTCCCGTACGAAAGAAACTTTAGAAACAAACTCATTTTTCTTTAATACAATTCTAAAGAACGCTTAAAGAACCTTATTGGGCTTATACACAAATTCCGCCTTATGAAACAACCGCTTTCATAGAACAATTCTGCATACACAACGTACTCGTATTATTAAAACCAATTATGTATGTATTTGTATTTTTTAATGTATATACATACATGTATGTTCAAAAAAAAGATAAATTCATATTTATACATAAGTAAGTTCATAAAAAAAAACATTAGTAATGTAAGGAACAAGTAAGATCTTTGTTATATGAACACATTTGATTATATAAGAACATTGTACATCTGTGTAACGTACATGAGATCAATTTTTGTAAAAATCACATTTTTTTAAAAAAGTTTGTTATTTTAGATTGGAATGCCATCTCATTCTCTAAAATATCTCCTTCCATGCTCTCCAATTCAGCAGCGAATTTGTTTTTGGGCAAAAAGTGGGCTCTAAGGCTCTGAATGCAATAGAGAACCTCTGGAATCGATGGTGGTTTTGGAATTTCTTCAATATTTTCTTCTTCTCCGGACCCGTCGCTGTCACTTTCAGTGAGATCGCCTGTCGCATCAACAATTGCATCGACAATGCATGAATCCGCTAAATCACCAAAGCACGCAATGTCGTCATCACACACAAGATATTCTTCGAATACATTTCTCGTACTTTCGTCAGTTAGGTTCTGTGCGATTTTTGCTATTACAACGTTTGTATTTTCAAGTTGCTGATCGGTACGTGTAGTTATGAATTTTGCCTAAAGAAACAAAATAAATTTAATAAAATAAGTAAACATTGTATTGTAATGAACATACTTTTTTAAAACAATTTTGAATTGATGTTGGCATTATCATCCCAAAGCTGTGCTTAACCATATGCATCGCTTGGAATATAGTGAGAGATTTTGCAAATTCAGCCATTGTTTGTCCACGTTCAACTGCTGCAATCTGCTTGCTCATAATACTTTGCCTATAGTATGCCTTAAAGCAATGAATGATTCCCTGATCCAGGGGTTGAGTTATAGCTGTTGTATTCGGCGGTAAAAACTGAAGATTAATGTTTGTCCAAGTGTCGAAAATCTTATGGCAAGACGCATTGTCTACTAGCAAAACAATTTTCCGATTCTGCTCTCTCATTTGCGCATCCAACTTTGTTAAAACCTTACTCCATATGTCCTGCGTCATCCACGCTTTCTTGTTGGAGTAATACTTTAAAGGCAAAACCTTATTTTTAAAGCATCGTGGACTTTTCGACTTTCCAATGATAATAACGTCTTTAAAATCTCCTGTGGCATTGCAAATAAAAAGAAGCGTTAACCGGTCCTTGGATGATTTGAAACCTTTCACTTGCTGTCCTTTGTATGTTAACGTTTTTTGCGGTAATGCTTTAAAAAACAAGGCACTTTCATCAGCATTGAAGATATTCGCCTGATCATAGTCCGCTGTAATATTAGGAAGAGCTATGTCCAAAAATAATTCTGCATTTTCAGCATCAACGGAGCGTTCTCGCCGTGAATTTTCCTTAATTGAATGCCATTGCGCTTTTGCAATCGCCAAAGCCATCCTGAAGTTGGCGTAAAATCTTTATTGAGCTGCACCGCAAACTGCTTGGCTTTCTCTAGCATCAATTTGGTAGAAATTGCTGCTCCCGATGATCTCACTTGGTTGAACCACATCATTAACGCCTGCTCTACCTCAAATTCCTTACTGGGCCTCATCCGTTTGGTAGACGATTTGCATGTGGACGATTTGGGAGTAATTTCAGCTGCATTTCTTAAAATTTTGTTTAGTGCACTGGCGGAGCACCCATATTTCGAACACAATTGGAGTTTGGTAACTGTTTTGCTCTCACCGATAATTTTGATCTTTTCCTTTATTGAGTGTTTTTCTTTTATTTCCAACCATGCTGTAGAATAAAAATACTGTTTAGGCTTTGAAAAACATGTAAAATTATTTCACTTACATATTTTCGCAGTTGACCGCTTGCCGCCATAACTCAACAAACATATGTTTTAAAGCTACAAGGCAAAAGGTTGCCATGCCGCTAAAAAAAGACAAAATACATGCTGCCAAAAAAAGACAATACAATGCTGCCAAATTTTTTTTATCCGGGGATTTTTGTATGAATTTCTTGAAATGGTTCACACTTTTGCAACGTAATAAGCGGGTGGATTTTATAAGCGGGAATTACATTAACCGGGAATTTTCCTGTATATTGCTTATGGAGATTTTTCGTGACCTAATGTTGTTACCTTATAAGAGGGGAAACCCTTTAACCGGGGGGCTTATATCCAGAATTTACTGTAATTGAAATAAGGAATACCCTATTGAAGAAGCCTCTATCAGAAAAGTGCACTCATAACACAGATCTATTTTAGTTTTGTTGTGACAGCCCTTTAAAACATACGCTTAAAATGAGAAAAGTGAATTTCATGTGCTCCTTAAAAAAATTAATATGCATGAAAAAATTACTCATTTAGGGTGTAGTCGTTCCAGCAAAAGTGACCCTGAAAATGGTCACCTAAAAGGAACACCGGAGAATATTATTAAAAGCTTTTGGTTTGATTCGACGTCGATTTGAAGGAAAAACGACCGCATTTGGCGAGGGAAAAAGTTATCTTCCATCAGGACAATGTATCTTGCCACAGTAGCAATGACAAAATTGCATAAATGAGGTTATTAGTTGTTCCCTCATCCAGCATATTCTCTACAGTGTACCCTCTGTGACTATTTCCTGGTTCGAATTGGTTGTATTAACATATTTGGACAGCGTCAAAAAATTGGAGAAACGTTGAAAAATACCATCGTAAGTAATGATTTCAGTATATAATTCAGTATGATAAGAATAATAAATAATTACAATGGTTTCCTGGTTTCATTTTAAAAATTGTTCGAGACTTGCTCTTTTCGAGATAGCAACTTATATGGAAATTGTCGTACCCGACTAAGTCTAAGCAAAGGACGAGACTTATTTATAATTTTCCTTCGCTTTCTATTTTCTAGAAAACTTGCCAACTAACCGTTTGTTGTATGAACATCGCTTTTAACCAAAGTGAAAAAAAAAAAACAAAAAACAAAATTGCACAATAATTTCTTTTTTTTTTATATCATTTTAGTCATTTCTATTTGAAAAATATGTACGAACTTCACTTTTAAAGCTCGTTGAGATAAGAAAATACAATGAAGGCATAATGCAAACAGAATATTGATGAAATGTCAAAAGTAAATCTCTTTAGGTTAAGGAATGGCTAGGTAAACTTAAAATGTGTGATTTTAGTAAATCTGAAAGGTAAAATCGCATATTAGAAACATGCCGTAAGAGATTTTAAAACAAATAATAATTTTTTTTTATTAACAATCACCAGCTGAATCATAATTAGCATCTGGCAACCTTTCTCTTACAATGATGTTAAACTTTTTTTTATTTGCTTTCATTTAAAGAGGGCTTTAAAAAAAAATAACCATTTATCAATGTAATTGTGAGAAGCATCAGAAGAGTTCAAATTTCTAACAAGATTATATAGAATGTATGAGTACCAGTTAAATCTTATGAATATGAAAGGGGTCAATACGACAAAATTTTTGAACAAATAAATTTATCCCTTTCTTCTTTTAATTGGCGATTAACCACCTATGGTGGATTTTGTTACATTTCTTATGTTTATGTTCCGCTCTATGTAAGTATGTAAATACAATATTATATGTAGGTATGATACATACGAATGCAGTGATACCAACATTGCACAGTGATTTAATGCTATTCAACGTTGGTTAGAAAAATAGAAAAAGTGCTCTGATTTCGATGAAACTTCAAATGCTGGCAAATTTTGAGTAGCCGAGCTAAAATTTAATGTCAATAAAAAATATTCAACTATTTTAGCATTTCATTTTTAAGATTTTCTTTCTAATTGAATATTTTGTTATGCATTCATAGTTGAAATCAAAATCAAATTCAACTTTATTCCTATTTTCCACACAACAATTTATCAAAAAGTATTCAAGTTTATAGTTAATTGTTATAAATACGAGCATCATTGATATTGTCATCTTGAAAAATGTTCATTATTTCCTTTGAATCTTTTGCTGCGGCATCTAAAGCAGAACGGCTTAAGATAATTAAATTAATTAAATTCAATGTAAAAGAGCCATTCTCATTTGATATTCAATTCTGAAGCCTATGATAAAATTGAAAATTTGAATTGCTTAACGTCAGCCTATAGCTTATTTGGGGTGTCACCATACAAAATGAGCAAAAAATGCTTGCCGAACAGTTAGGTGTTACTCAACAAGCCACTTCCATACGTTTACGAGCCATGGGGAAGGTTCAAAAATTTGGAAAATGGGTACCCCATGAATTGAACGATATGCAGATGGAGCGACGCAAAAATACATGAGAAATCTTGCTTGCTAGACAAAAAATAAAGTCGTTCCTGCATCTTGTGGTGACTTGCGAAGAAAAGTGGATATACTTTGAGAATCCTAAACGAAAAAAATTGTGGGTCGATCACGGCCAACCAGCAACTTCTTCTCCAAGACCAAATCGCTTTGGACGCAAGATGGACGCTGTGTGTTTGGTGGGATCAGCAGGGTGTCATCTACTACGAGCTGTTGAAACCTGGTGAAACTGTCAATGCTCACCGCTACCACCAACAACTAGTGAAATTGCGCCGTGCTTTGGGTGAAAAAAGGCCTGGCTATGAACAAAGACATGAGAAGCTGATTTTTCTCCACGACAACGCTCCATCGCACACGTCAAAACTACTTGGACACACTCAATTGGGAGGTGCTACCTCATCCCGCTTATTCACCAGACCTGGCCCCTTCTGACTACCACCTGTTTTCGTCGATGGGTCACACGCTCGCCGAACAGCACTTCGATTCGTATGAAGACATCGAAAAATGGCTTAACGAGCTTTTTAGACCCTTCGCTTTAGGGTTTTGGCTCAAGGGTCTATTAATTAAGTGCCTAACAAAAATTGTCATCCGACTTCTTTCTTCTTATAGAAAATTAGACAAATATACACGGCTTTCGGCCTGAAGAACTAAATATTGTTTGTAATACGAATTTTTAGATTGGGTCTAGTTTACGAGATATTCAATAAAATCACGTTTTTTACTATTTACAAAAGAAATTATCATTTAATTCAATTTAAAATTAGAAATTAGAAATTAAGATCGATTGAACTGAGTCGTACGTATCGTTTGGGATCCATTTCACTCATTAGAGTTCAATAGTAGTTGTACATTACGCCCTCGTTCCAAAACCTCTTATTATCGTGGTGTACGCTTGTATCGCTAAAGTTTTCAGAGAAAAAATGGAGAATGGAATTGCAGGAAATGTATTTTGAAAGACATTAAAGCGACATACAATATTGCGGTAATGTTGTAACAAATTGCCGTATCATTATCTTGAAATTCATGGATTTGCGGATACTGAAGTTACAGGTCTCTTTCGTAAGATTTGGGAAACCACTGGACATTTGTCTGACACTTTCTCATAAAAAATTTGGATTTAACAAGAATTTCCACAAACTGACTCCCATAGTTTTTTCTCTACAACATGTTTTTCTAAGCATATTTACCCTCTATATTCACCTCGTTAGAGAGTTTCGTCTATTTGACGTTTGACATTTCATAAAATTGCCTCCCACCGCTACGATGGTGCTTCCCACTACTCATTTTTGTCCTCCGACATTTTTCCAAATCTGCTTGCCTCCTATGTCTAGCCCTTAGATGGGCTCCTCTACAAAATTAACTAAAAAACTCGTGAATATCGACAAAAAAGCTGTCATCGCCGTCTAAGAACCGCATTAAGAAGGGTGAGATGTATGACCGAACCCTATAACAATATTTCTCCCGAACATACTTGCCTCCTTATGACTTATAAATTGACGTTTTTATGAAACTGACCCTCATCACTTCAAGAAATCAAATTTATTTGATCGCAACACTATGAATATGTTGAATATTTTCGTTGGTACGACTCACTGTACGTTACAATGAATCTAATATGAATTGCATCAAATCGATGTCGTGCAATACAACTTGTCCACGAATCGGACGGACTATCTTGGAATTGAAGCTGAATATTTGCTTCAATTCGTTGCATTGCTATATATACATAATATACATAAAGTACTATACATACATACCTATATATATTGCAAATGAAGGTGAATCGAGTTTTTGAGAATTTTCATTTTTTTGTTTTGTTTTTGTTCACATCATAGTGTAACGTATAACGTGACAGAATTTAAATGGAAAGAGGCCGATGTTACATTGAACTGCTGCATGTACTCGTACTACTTAACTGAGATTGGAGCAAACTGTTACAACAACAACAACAACAACAACAACAACAACAACAAATATGTAGTAGGTATTCTTACATTTGCAAGATTTATGTGAACATGATGCCCGATGCTATTCTTCTTGCACAAGTAGGTATTGTATTTTCAGATGAAGAACTTGGGAGTTTTGAAAGTAAATTGTTTCGTTGATATACATATGTATATAAAAGAATCAACTAAAAACAAACACAAGAAATATATATACATACATAGACATTTGAACATTACAATGTTGGTCGTGGCATGAGATTAAACAATGTTTAGATGCTAAAAGCTATTTATTATTCTTGAATAAATGTGTGGCATTTCCTTTTATTAGCTACTCGTATTCAATAAAATTCAATAGTCAAAATTTATGTATTATTATCATTATTGTTGTTGTTATTGCTGTGGTATTTTTTTGTCGATAAACTGAATATAATGAAGGGCAAAATCGAAGAGACATTTTCTTTTTTTTTTTACGTTCATTTCCTTTAGAGAGTTAGCCAGTCGCATTTGGTTCTCTCTATATATAAACATCTCCTTTCTCCACTTTATAGAATATTTAATATGTAGTGAGCAACCGCAATCATCTAAGAGGACAACGACTACGACGATGACGACGACGACCAATCAACTTTATCAAATGGAAATCTGATGATATCGCTTACCCTTAAGTTGCAATTCATTTAAACATCCAACATCCTATTTCAATTTAAATTCAAATCCACTCAAATATACTCTTTCTACAATACTCACTGCTTATGTATATAGTTGACAACAACATGAATGACTCTATATCAGATGGGAGAAGAGGAGCATGGAACAGAAAATAGAAGACACAATGAAACCAGCTGCAAAGTGGAGCATTGATAAAAATCTCCCAATGGCCATACCGTTTGGTACGACAACGACAACGACAACGACAACGACGACGACGACGACTTTAGAAAATGATGTTTCTATGTGTTGTTATCGTGGATTTGGTAAGGAACATGTCACGACTTATAGTATGTGCTGCTTGCTACTCTGTACTCTTCTCGGTGACGGTGAGAATTGTAATTTCAATTTCGAGCAACTAAAAATGTTGAAACAATCTAAATTGGAATTCTTACATTTAATTAATGAAAAACTTGTTCACAGCAATTGGCATTATGTGCTTTTCTTTTTTCTTTCAAGCTCTATGCGAATTTGGACATATCCATACACATAAGTCAATGCATACAATAAGTACAATGTATGACATTATGTATGGCATAGTATATAAAATATTATTTCGAACATTTGGGGAATATGAGATTTCAAATATCAGAAAATTGCAACTAAGCTCATTTAAATATAACATAATAGTTGTTAAATGCAAAACAATAACAGAGAGATTAATTTGAGTTGATTTAGGAATAATTATACTCTAACAGAGTTCACTTTTCTGTCCAAAAAGCAGGATTTCCCAAAACCCTCAATGGAGTTGTGTATTTCGCAGATGATCTCACCACTCGATGCGAATATTCTGCGAATATTTCGTTTTCAGAACTAAAAAAGGGATGGTGAATACAGTGGATATAGCAAAAATTCGAAATTGATGCTTCGATTTTGGGGTCATTAAAATTATATTTACTTAATAAAGTAAATAAAAAAAATAAGGATCATTATAAAAGTGCTTAGTGTTTTAAGAAAAATGCATGTATCTTTTAAAGCAATATTCCATATTTTAAGGGTCAAGATAATTTGATAAAAATTGAATTCACAGTAATTGAATGGAATGTCTAGAGCATAGCCAACAATATTATATTTTGAATGCTTAGTTAACCATTGGTTAAACTGACGATTTTTCAATTATTTGCGTCATGTTTACGCCGATGAAAAAAATATTCCGATGGCTTTTATCTTACCTTTAACCATTGGTTGAACCCTCGATATTTCAATTATTTCCAAGCCATACAAGCAAGATGATCCCACGATCCTATGTTTTTTCTTATAATTTGGGCTACATAGTATTGTCTGAAAAATGTGATAATTGCGACCCTTTCCAAAATTAGAACAAAATTACCCCTTTTTAAGACATTTCATTAATTTAACCCGAGGTTTCATAATATTGAAATATTTAAGCGGACGTTGTATTTTAATTTGGATTTTATTGAGTTGGGGAAAAATTAATCCATTATTTGTACGTTAATTTCAATACTTTTTTTTTAACATGGTCCGATTTGAGTCAAATATGTTTTATAATTTGTGCCAATTTTAAGGGTAACTTCATAATGTCTATCTCATAGAATGAATGAATGAATGAACGATTTCAACAAGCTTCTATTGCTACACATTTCTTGTTCTGCAAAGCTTATTATTTTGTTCCAAGCTTGGACTATAAGAGTCATGTGTGTTGCATGGGTCGTTGCTCAGATGGAACACAACTACC
Organism: Megamerina dolium; assembly: GCA_963854835.1. Taxonomy (NCBI): domain Eukaryota; kingdom Metazoa; phylum Arthropoda; class Insecta; order Diptera; family Megamerinidae; genus Megamerina; species Megamerina dolium. The sequence continues at coordinate 15,291,860 of OY978528.1, forward strand.
TTCCTGTCGAGCAATTCTGAGTGCTTTTTGATTAATCAAACGGTCGAATTGTTGACTGCAAATGTTCGAATTTAGTCGTTGGGTCATGTAAAAGCAGCTCATAGTAGATAATTCTCTTCCAGTTCCGCACGAAATTAACAGTAAAAACTTTCTTGGACGTTTAACTTTGGCTACCTCTCGAGTCTCGTCACCTCGCTTTGACCACTATCTTTTTTGCACAAATTGCCGAATAGAATCCACTTCTCATCCCGAGTTACCATCCGTTTAAAAACTGATTCCATTACTTTCAATTTGGCCTGGATTTCGCAGATGAATATTCGATCCATCGTGTTTTTTGTGTCCATTTATGTGGAACCCAAACATCGAATCTTAATTTGCATACACATTTATGCAGATGTTGAGTATAGAAATTTTTTGTGGTCGATACTTTGTTCCACGGCGATGCTATGACTATTCAGAGGATCATAGCGGACTACTTCAGGTATCCGCAGTGAAGCAAGCCCAAGTTGCTAATGTTTTTAAGTAGAGTCTTGGTAAATTTATTAGTATTTCCACTAATGGAAAAAAATGAATTTGTATTAATTGCAAATGAGAAAATTGAAAACTCCTTTTCTAGTTGTTACGGATAACCGAAATTATATGTAATTACTACCAATGACAAGAAGTATAAAAAAAAATTGGATGAGTTGGATGAGTTCTGTAGGCAATTTAATTTTATCCTCCATACAATGGTAAATAACCCGAATACAGTAGTACCTGAATAAGTGAGCTTTGCGCCACTTATCTATAATTTCAATGATGTAGGTTAATATAAATAAATTTCATCTTCCATCGTCAGATTACCAATCATTTTTGAATATCGCAATACTTGTATGTAAATACTACAAAACTTTTATATGATAACCTTTTTAAAAGTGAGTATAAAAAGATCGATTACTACCAAAAATAAAGTAAAAATTCAAATTGGGGTTTTAACTTTTTAATGTACATATAATCGTATTCTGCATGTAAATTCTACTAAGAGAGCATTTGTAAGTTGAAGGGTGTGGCATAAAAAAAAAATGAATTTAAGTTAAAGAGTTTTTCCACTTATCTGTGTTCCACTTAAACAGGCTCGACTCTTGTACTAACTATATATGTATATGTAGTATATAATAAGTACATACAAACGATACATTCGTACATTCTATTTAATGCTTTGTCTGGTTGCTGCTAATAATAAAGTTTTTGGCAGTAGAGCTTTCATTAAATAGTACGAGTATATGTATTACTGTGGTAAATATTGCTTCTCGCTGATTGTAAGCGCTTCAAAGGATTCTGGAGTACTGATATTATTCGTGAATGCACAGCACAACACAACACAAGAAGTGAAAGTTTTCATCCAATTCATGATAAAGTTTGATGATGTGTATTTTGCACTCGAAAGATGTTACTTTCGTAGCAATAATTTTAATTGCTTGCACTTTTGCTGTAGCACTTTTATTGTGATTGCTCTTAGAAGATACATACGTACTCTATATAAATGTATTCACATGCATACATACATATATATGCAGACATTATTAGGCAGGTACCGAATTTTTATTTAAATTAATGAGAACTGAATCGAATTCAATACTTATTAGCGAGGAAAATATTCAATGTTCATTTCAATAATTAGGTATTATAAAATATAATGTCGTACTCTATGTCGTACTCTATATAATATAGAATTATAATGAAAGATCATTTGTAGAGGGTTTTTAAAGCACATTTCGATTCATGGAAAAATAACAGATCACTCTAACGAGGATAAATCAACATATGAAAAGCTCAATATTTAAATATCATATAAGTTTACTTGGATATAAGAGTAAGGAATATTGATATAAGCAAGAGCATTCTAATTTGAAACTATACTAAAATTATATACAATACATTCTATATAAAAATCGCACAAGCATCATTATTAATATATAAACAGAAGAGTGCCGTTTACGCCCGTAAACAAATTTAAGAGATGAGCAAAAAGAGTCCCTACTTATAGTGTTGGATATTATGTTACTGTTGACAACTTTAAAGTAGTAAAGGACATTGTTTATTTCGGAACCAACATTAACACTATTAATGACATTAATCTGGAGATTTTTGAAGCCTTCTTGCAAGCAATTGCTACTTTAGACGAAGTAAGCAATTAAGAAGTTCAACATTCGAAGAAGGATGAAAATCAAAATCTACAGGTATCTGATTATGGATATCCATACATACGACTCATAATAGTGAACACTCTACCTCAGATAAGAGGTTGCTTAGGGTTTTCGAGAGCAAAGTCTTATGCAAGGTTTATGAACGTATTTGTGTTGGTGGACCATGAGTTGTATGAGCTAATATTGAATAATTGAAGAACACGGTCTAGGAGAAGAGAGGAGAAGTCCCAACCGCCTGTGATGACCAAATAAGCAAATAATAATATAAATTTCAAGTCCACAAACATTTGTCCGGCGAGACATTTGAACTTTGTTTGACAATCACATTTGCCACAAAACAAATTTCGTGTAATATAAGCTCCTAAAGAGGTCTATGAAATTTTACTGGAATATGAACTATGACCCACGGTAGTTCTACATCAACAGAAATTTGGTAGAATGGAGTTAAACAAAATGGAAATATTTGGTTAAACAAATTTTTTTAGAGTAATTGAAATTTGTAGGTGCCGTAACCCAGTGGTTAGTGTGCTGGCCGTCTGATCCTTAGTTCCTGCGTTCAATCCCTGGCTGAAGCATAACAAATTTTATATCGAAAAGTTTTTTTTTTTCGAACGGTACCCATCTGTCAGCAAGCAATTGGCAATTCTTCCGGCAGTAATAATTTGCCATGGAAAAGCTTCTAAAAGAACTCTGTGACAAAGCTCAGAAAAAGTGATGTCGCAAGAGTTCTGCCGTTCGGAACCGACTAAAATAAATAGGCCCCTTCTAATACTGTCCAAAATTTAACACGCACAACTGTAATGGAAGAGAAGCTAGGTCAAGGAGCCCTGTGGGTCTTTAAGTGCCATATATTTTATTTGTTTTTTTTTTTTTTTTTGAAATATGTTAGCACTTTGACAGAGAAAGTGAGTTTAGATTAGGTTACCCTGGATGACTACCATAGACCTTCATTGATACCCAGTAAGAGCAGAAGGCCTATATTCACTGAACATTCAGATTTTCATCGCGAAATTCAGTAGATCTCTGCTGTCGAAGTCCCCGCTTCAGTTAAATAGTTGAACTCTGAGCTTTGAGACAGTTAAACAATGCAAATTCTTTAGAGTGATATACAGTTATGAAGTATCAAGTACCCCAAGTAACAGATTGCAGTTCGCTTTGTAGCTTCCCTTTTTTGCTTCGTAAAGGCTATGCAAAAGCAATTTTGGTGCAGAAATTATTACCCTGCTCGAAGTTATTTTTGCGTCTATAAAAGTGATTATTAGAGGCTACAAAATAAAAACTATGATTTCAATTCCCAAACTGTAAACTGCTATAAAATTTTTGGATATAAAATTTTGTTTGCTTAATGTCTGCTTAATGACATTTTTATTCTCAAATTGCTACAAAACCTGTAAATTTTTTTTCCTAAAAACCAATTGAAAACCTCATTATAATGAGTGATTCAAACTGTAACGAGGAAGCGTTACGGAATCTTTATAGTAGCAAGTACTTGCATTTTAACCTTCTGGAAGTGCAAAATTGTTATTTGTGACGGTGAGTGTTATAGAGGCTCCAGTATTTCCCTTCCAGCTATTTTCTTGCATTTTCTGCATTCGTGTTCTTCAACAAGGTCAAAGCTGTGGTGATCTGACTGCAAATTACGTGATACCTTTTGGAAACTACTTAAGATGGCTGTAGATTATGCAAATAAAATTGACTAATTTCACTTTAGGTTTTTTGTTTATTGTAAAATAATAACTTTCACTTTTACTTTCATCGAATTGTCAGATTTTTATGTACATATATTTTGTGACACAGAAAGTTTATTTTTGATAATTGAATTTTCCTTTACAAACTATTATCAGCAACACATAAGGATTTGCCGGCCAATTAACAAAGGAGTTATATTTTGTCTGATACTTGATACTTGCTCTGGTTTTTTTTTACTCTCTATTCATTTATTGCATAAAAGTTACTCTAAATATTTCGTAAAAATTTATTTATCTTCAGAAATTGTTTCTACTATATTAAGTAAAAACAATTTTTTTTTTCAAAAGTTTTCCAATAAGAAAAATATCGTGCCAAATGACATGGGAAATAATATAAGTTTAAATGCAGTTGCAAAAAAAAAAAAGTAAAAAAATGGGAAACAAAAAATATATTCGAAAATACGTCAATCCTCACGGTTCAAATATTCAAACATTTTCTCAATTTAAAGCAATGTAAGTATGTATGTGTGTATGTGTGCGTATATGTATGATAGCAGTAAGTGAAAACAAATTTAGCAAAACAGATATAAGTTTGATTTACAAAGTTTTCACAACAAGCATTTTCATCGTTCGATTGTTTTCCACTTTGAATTTTTTATTTGGAAACTTCACTTCACAATTTTATGTTTAACACTTGATTTTTAAATACATATGTATGCATGTATGTGTAAGTACGTATAAAATTCAATGTTTAATAACTCGTATTGAATTGATTGAAAGGTGAACAAAAAAAAAAATATATAGAAAACTCTCTATGTATTGTTTACGGCGTATATTGCAAACAATGCAAGGTATAATTAATGGGGGAAAAGTGAAAAAAAATTCCAGATATTTAGAAGTGAAAAGATTTTAAACATTTTTGAAAATATTTATTTGTCTCTTCAATTTGAAATTATTGCATAAGCTTTAGAAGATTGTATAATAAAGTTCACACAATAACATTTGGTGGGATTAATGCTGATTAATCATACGCCCTGTTTGTATATTTTTACAACCACTTTATACCACGAATATAAATTAAATATTTATATGATTTCATAAATTTATACTCAAGTTCCGACACTTTGAAAATGTTGCTAAAAATAAATTTATAGAATTTATACTTTACACTTGTGTGTGTAAATATGTACTACCAAGCTTCTATATGATATCCACTGTGAAAGTGACTGTATAAAAATGGACTGCTAAAGAAAAAAAATAAAAACATTTTCTAGATGTTATATTAATCATGACGGGATTATGACCATGCACATTATGTGCAGCATATCAACAAACTAAACGTTGATCTCTTCAAATATGCATATATTTGATGTTGAATTTTATTATAGTCGTTTCTAAATTATTGATTTACTTATATGCATGTATAGTGGGTACCGTATTTCAATATTTATGTAAATAATAATAATATCAAAACTGTGCAACGAACAGTTGAAATGAAGCATCTTTGATGCGTCCCATGTTGCAAATTCAAATATCGCACTTGCTATTACTATCGGTTGTTATTGTTGCGGTTGAATGGTAGAATATATGTAAATATATATATACACACATACATACACACATTCTTTTAACCATATTTATATAATAGTCTCTCACCTTAATTTGATTGCTCTATGGAGAATAATGAATGACCTTTTCTCGTAATAAACATAATGGACGGAATATATTGAGAAATGTTCATTACTTTTCCACACACAGTGGTTAAGAATGTGGCAAACATATGTTTGTATTGATTTAGAAATTGTAATGAAAATTGTAAATATTCAACTATATGCAATAAATAATATAATTTATATATTGTAAATATATACTCGAATAAATTGAATAATTTAATTAATTAAGATATTAATTAAGGCAATGTTGATAATCACTTAGCTAGGTCAAAAGTTTTAACGCCCTCAAGTGTGATATACATATTTAATTACATTAAAATCTAATCAAACACTTTTCGCCAAAAAAAAAAAAAAAAAAGCTCTAGAATATCAAAATACATTCTTGTCTCTTAATGAAGCAGCACGAGTATGTGCATGATATCAATTACCTCTTTTTCACTTTTTAGCTTTCTATTAAATTTACTGTGACAACAAAATTCAAGGCTCATTTAATGTAAATACAATACAATCTCTTTACATTAAGTTCTTTGTAAACTTTTTCATTACATCTTTATACTTGTACATATTTATATATATAGCTACTTATGAATATTTCAAAAAACAAACAAAAAATTCCTCATATGAAAAATTTATCTCTTCAAAATGAAGTCATACAATTAAAGTCATTATTTTATATTTGATGAAACATATTTGCAATATGCTACTGATTAAAATGACATAATGAATATAGAAGCCTTGTATTCTTGGTCTATTTGCTATTTTTCTTATTTTCTCTTTTACATTTTGTTTAAATTAATTTCATTATTTACCAGTGATATACACATTTCTGAAATTCCTGGAATCACTGATAGAGGCCAACAGTGAATACAACTCAATACAATGGCGTACATATTAATCTGAATTTTCATTTCAGGAAACTCATTGAAGGTTTTGTGTTTTGTTTCTTTCAAAGAAGTGTAGCGCGCGTTAAATCGAAAAGTTCGTGATGTGCTATACGGATGTACAGCTCTTGTCACATCTTGGACTCAAATCCGTGATTGGTTTGACTCGGTTAGAGCAAGCAAAATAGCAAGAATCACTTTTAGAAGGTTCAAATGTAAGGCTGACGCACACTCTGTTTTCCTCCTCAAAATTTGTCTCGAGCATAGTTTTCCTCCCTTCATTTCTTTGGGAGGCACCCATGAAAATTTTTTATAAAATTCCCTTTAATGTATGACCCATTCCCACTCCTTTTTGCTAAAAAATTTTTTCCAGAACATACTTTCTATCTTTTCTTTTTAGGGAAGCTCTCCTAGCAAATGAGTTTAAAGGCACCTAAAAATGAAAAAATAATCCTGTATTTAAAACCAACCAACCAATCAGTGCTAGAGTCGTGCAGTGTATGACCGAACACTATTTATTGTTCTGTACACGCTATTTTTTAACAGAATACGACTTTAAGTAAAGATTAAAAACGGAAGAAAACATATTTATTTCTTAGCAAATTAAAGAAAAAGCCCAAAACAGAAATAAATAAAATAAAAAAGACAAATTGACTAGCGCTTGAAGGTTAAAATCGGTTGAAGTTTTCTTCATATGGGGGCTCCATTAGTTTAGGAACGTAGTTTCTAGAAATGTTCACAAAAGAAATATCACTTCATTAATTTTTTGTTTGATTGCATACTTTTGGTGGGTATGACAATCCCGCGGCTACCCTAGTCAAAAACCCAAATCTAATGTGGAACAGCATATGCTGATAGATGCATGGCCATGGGGGTGCATGGTAATTAATATGCGAATTCAGAATACCTGCCGCCCCTCTATTTTAAGCTAGGCTTCCCTTGGAAATCTGGCTCTACAAGGATGACTTCTACTTCCAGACTACTCGTGCGCATCATCTACATACCAAAGGGCTCAAAGGAGCGCGCATTCTATTTTACTCAGACAGCCAAGCTGCCATCATACCAAATCTCTCACCTCTTGGGAGTTCTCTTCAAAACCAGTCACCGAATGCTTATGTCTTTTCTGTGCAGACACTTTCTGCGGTATAAGCTGGGCATCGGCCAAAGCTATGATAGAGACACATTATCACGACAAATACCTACTATAATGGACAAATTCGACACCAAGCGAAAACCCTCATCAGCTTCGATGCAGCTTTTGACAGAATTAGTCTTAGCAGGACAAATTTACGCCGAATAACCGGCTATCTCTCAAGACATAAAAAAAAGAAAATAAATATGTGTCACTTAAAGCCCCAAAGGGATCATTGGCCGAGCTTCTCTTCCATTACTGTTGTGCGTCTTAAATTTTGGACAATATTAGAAGGGACCTACTTATTTTAGCCGGTTCCGAACGGCAGAACACTCTCAGGACATAACTGGTTAAAATACCACCTCCATAAAATGTGACTATCCTCTGCCACGGAGTGTAGACTCTGTGTGGAGGAGGATGAAACATCGATCCACATCTTTTGGGAATGCCCGGCCTTGGCCAGGCTTTGCCTCAAACCCTTTCAGCCGAGTTTCCCAACACCAGCTTCAATCATCAAAAGTTCGACAAGATCAATTCTATCTTTCATTAAAAAGGTAGAGGAGATACTAGTGTCGTAGACGGGCTTGGGTACAAAAAATCTCGTTTGGTCGGAGTGCCCGTAACACATGTGGTTGGCCCTCAGAGGTATCAGCCGTAGTGCTCATACCCTCTAACAGACCTCGGTCTGGTTTTGCGTGGTTCACTTGATGAACAAGGATTATGTCCTTGCTCCAACGTCACGCTCTCTTTTGATTGATCGATTGATACTTTTGGTGAAAAATTCATGTTTAAAAACCGGCGAATGTATTTCAATGAATATTTTTGCATATTTTGATATAGAAAATGCTTTCTAGATTCGAAGAATATCAAAAAATCTCTCTTCAAAATTTAAAATTTTAAAATTCTTAATATTATTAATTTTAAAATACTGAATTTTTTTTTTTTTTTTGAAAGAATGACGAAATTTTAGCTCCTCACATTTTATTAAAAAAAAAAAAACCATTAAATATAATCAACAAAATAGTTTTAACCTACTTTGGGTATGAAGAATTGCCATGAACTCCTCAATGAGCTCTGTAGGTGCAACATAGCAAGCAACATGTTTTAATGGGTGGATGACTGGGAATAAGGACATATCATATACCTTTCTATTTTTTTTTTCGATGTTCTACCTTTGTTTTTATCCACAACCACTTTAGTTAATCATTTATTAACTAAAGTATTTTATAAAGATTTTTGCTGCTTCTTATAATAGTTCTCATGTGGCAGCAACGTTTCTAATTCTAGTATTGTGCACTTCTTCAAAGTTAAGCACCCTTTCACAATTTCCCATTGGGTACCTATGTACATATAAATATTTCTATATGAATATACATTTTTGCTACACATCAATTAAAGCATTATAATGTCATAATCAAAGTGACAAATAAAATTACGCTTCATAATAACCTGTCAGCTATTCTACAATTTTGACGGAGTAAAGTTGAAAACATTCCCACTAGAATTCAATGGTTCGAAACATTCCCATTTATTGCGTGCTTTGTGTACTATGTATGTATATAGTATGAACATTTTTCTTTCTGAATCAGTTAATCCATTGTAATCTCGATAGCAAAGTGACAATATGTAATGGTGTGAGTGTGGTGGGGGGTTGAATGTATGAAATATGATGAAAATGTTTGTCCTCCCTTCAGGCCCATTAATGTGTTTCATTCATTTGTTGAAAAATAGGGGATGTTATTGTCAGCTTGTTTGCTCTTTTCATTGTAAGTACGATAGTAATTGCCAGATATGATGATAATGATGAATACCAAAGTGATTAGTCGTGAATACGGTGTCATATGGTGATCGGCAAGCTGAGGTGGATTAAAACACTGACAGTCATTGGCAATTACATATAATATATGTAAATGTTGTTAAATGATGGATTGTGGCTGTGTTCAGTGAAGGGTTACTACATATGTATGTATGTACATCTGAATGCTTGCTAGCAAAGTGAGGTATTCTCGTATGCGTAATTAATGGTTTTAAATTTTCAATTTCTTAAAATACTTACGATATATATTGTATTGTATTGTACAGTCTGGATAGCATAGAGCTGAATATGATAAAGCGTAAAACACATAAATGGGGAAGTGGGGAAGAAAATCGCATTAGGTGGAACCTTTCAAATTACGATTTCATGGATATTGTTTCGCAATAAGACTATTGTGAGTGAGAGTTATAGCAAGTAGGAAATATTCAAATGTATCAGGCATGAATTCAGCTATAAGTAATTATTGCTCAATTCTACTGGACTTGAAAATGTTTCGGAAATATTGGAATCACATCCATTAAGATGTTATAGTTTATTTGAAAATTTTGTTTGAAAATACTTATTCGTAAGATTCAATATTTCTCTGAAGTTAATTGAAAATTCAAGAATTCGACATAGTGAAGAAGTGGCTAATGAACTCTTATCATTTCTCCCTCAGTGTATGTTATGTACTGTTATGTAGAATTTCAAGTACGACGACGTGCATATTACAAAGTGAATAATAACTGTATTAAATATGACATAATGAGACAATCTGCTGTCGTCGTACCGAATTCATTCTGTACTACAAATATGTAGCTACATCCTTATATATATATACAAATAAGTATGTACATTGACTTTAGAGTATAAATACAATATTGCATACAAGTATGATGTGTGTTCAAATAGTTTACTTACTTACAATATACAGCAGAAGAAACAATTGTTGCATAATGTGAATTTACATAATTATGGACGTACACGTAACAATTGAGAGCAAGTGTGCAATGAATGAGATCCAAAATTGGGATAGGTATTTGGTAAGGGTGTGTCAAACACTGAACAAAAAAGTCTAAGTAAGATTTTCTGTGAAATTTGAAAATGTTTATAAAATAATAATACTAATTCTCACAATTAAAAATCTCTAATTAAAAAATCTATAAATTTAAGAGTTACAAGCATAAAACTGGTTCCAGCTCGGTCACAAATGAGTTACTAGGATGCAAAGTTTATGAAATGCATTGAAGATTTTGTATTTGTGGATTTGTTTTTACCATAATATTATATTTTTGAGGAATTTTTGGTTTTGGAGGTATTGATTTCGGAATTTTCTACCTCCACTTGGATGAAGAATTTTATAGAAGCAAACCACAAATAACTCAAACATTTAAGGAAAACGTTTGAAACGAAATTAAAGTCGTAGTACATTTTCCTTAAATCCCTTTCTTCTTTAAATTTTCTTTAATCCGTATGAAAACACAGTATTTCAGCACAAAGGGCATGGAGCTCAACTAACTTCATTCAGATTTGACAGGTATAGAGGTATACTTTATAGTTTCATGATTTCATGTGATATATTAGTTTCTAAAAATACATTTTCACTTTCTTAAATAGTTTTATATATTCGTATATTTTTGCTAAGTGTAGGGTAACGGAATAACAAGCACATTTTGTACTAACAAAATGTATTTATTATATAAGCCTTTCTTGTCAATTTTGTATACAACATTATTAAGTAAAGGGCATGAGTACCTACATCGCTTGCTAAAATAGTTTCAAATTTTACTAAGTAAACAAAAAAAAAAAAAAAACAAAGCAAATAAAAATAAAACCCTTTATTTTTTCTGTTTTTCGAGGTTTCCATAAAATTCCTGACATTTTGTGCCTACACGCAGAAAAAATAATTTCATTTGGATTCAACAATTAATCGGATCGTTTTTTTGCTTCGACTTTGTTGTTAATTTGAGAAAATGAGTCTATGATCTATTTTCAATTTAGGCCTTAAGTTATTGGTAATCAAATACAAATTGACCTTACTTCATAGTGATTTGTTCTTTAGACAAAATTTTTAATGATTTTTGAGGTTAAAACGAAGCAATATTCACAGAATTTAGCTCGAAAAGTAAAAAATAACTAAAAATAATTTTTTAGAAGAATTTAGTCAAAATTTTGTTCACCCGAGAATATTGTTGATTGTTGATAGTGTTGATTAAGCAAACCAAGTTCACATATGAGTTTAATGTAAACATTTTAAATAAATAACAACAATTTATAATTGTGAATTAATAGCATACCCTTTTTTTTGAGTGTAATAAATCACAAGCCAAATACATAAATTAGGATATAAGTAAGGGACAGAAATTGTTGTGGTGAAATTGTATTCAAAATTTCCCTTTGGAAATAAAGTTCTACTCTTCACAAAACTAGCGGTATTTAAGGGTATAAATTGAACATAAAACGGTCAAAATATGCTTTTGATTAACCAAATAAGATAATAAATATATGAAAACTTTTCCACCAATCGACTTTTCAAATCAAAAATTAACCATCTACCATCGTACATATATGCATATTAAATATGATAATAAACAAAGAACGCCATAGTAGAAACTATGTTGAATAAAGTTGTCCAGTTGGTATGTGCGTATGAACACAAGTAATAATATACATACAAAGATATCAAAAATTAAAGCATCCTCCTGCTAAAGATTATATACATACTTGTAAGTATATAATATAGAATAGCCATCACATAGCACATAGCAGTACTGTCACAACTACTGTTATCGTTACCTACCACTTTAATCATTGTCGCTAACACTATAGTGACGCTCAAGAAAGACACCATCAACATAACAAACACTTTGTGTGCGATTAAGTAAATACGAGCAATAGCAGACGATGTAAAAAGCAATACACATACTAACTACTACTCGTACACCACCCGCCCACTTACTCTAGAAATTTACAAAAATGTAGGGTGGTTCCTGGCCGGAGGCTATATATAGCTTTCTAAATTGTCCATTTATTCTGAGGAAACGCCTTTTTCACTTCGACATAAAATACCTCCTTTTACAGCAAGGGATAATACGAGTATTGTAGTTAGTTCCTGCTGCTGCTGCTGCTACTGCTGCTGATGTTGTTGCTGTGATGATGGAAAAGCCAAATAACATTAAAGGAAGAAAACTGTTGAAAATAGTTGCATTGACATACTTGTAGAAAGGAATTTTGGAGTACCTTTGTATATCGTAAGTGATAACAAGAAGAGGTGAGTGGTAGTAGTAGTACGTAGTAGTAGTACTACTACGATACTTGTTGTGGTTTCAAAATTTATTATGCAGCAGAAGTTCATTTAATCGATTAATTTAAATCGTCGTCGGAACATGAGATTTCCATTGCAAGTACTCTAAAATAATACTCGTGAAATTAAAATCTTTGAAATAATCAGCTTTCAGCTGTAGGCAGTCTAATAGACACACACACAAAAAAAAAAACATGTCTTTACCCGTAGACGAGATTTCGTTAGTTCGTATTTAAGGTCAGTGCATTTAAATCCCAAATTGTAATCTGATAAAACAAAAACCCAAAAAAATTATTAAAATTAAAAGATTCATTTAAATACCCACGTCAAGAAAGGTTAAAATACAATATATCACCGACTCCTATTCATTTTTCCTCCTCAACTTTTCCTTAAAACTTATCTCTGAACCTTAAATCTAATTTCGATGGACATTTCCATGTCCATCGAGATTTGGAATTAAATTTAACCAAGATCTTTGAATAGTAAAAACATAAAGTGTTAAAATCGTTGTTCCATTGCCGCGAACTTCTAGCGATTTCACCAAAACCCCCGACTTCCATATTATTTAAGTTGGTGCGAATGTTATTAAGGATCGGATAGCTAATGGAATCAAAGCACGTCCGAACAAAAGGCCTTACATCTATCTTCGGAAAACTATGATGCAACAATACCGATGCCAGAAAAATTACGCGCTCATGCCAATTTGGATCCTCGACGGCTACTTGGCGATTTTGAGATTTTTAAAACAAAATCGTCTATAATTTGCATTGCCTTAAAGCTCAAATAGAAAAGCGGTAACGAAGCAAATAATCTTTATCAAAGAGTTCGTTACATAGAATTCCGCCTCGGCTTAAATGTATTGCTGAGGTCTGTGACGAATTAAAGCTCTCGATTTAGGCGAAGCAATTTTTTTCGAGTCTTTAACGAATTTTTCTTCATTTTATTATTAAACATCATCCACAGTTAAGTCCTACTCAACGTTTTTTATGAGTTTTTTAGTACTTCCGAAAAATACGATTTATTAAGCTCTATTATTCTTCTATTTCGGCGATAACTTTCTTGTATGAGTTGAATTTTTGACTTCGAAATATATATGTTGGAAAAAAGAAAAATTTTGAACGGAGACTTTATAAAAGCATTTTTATACAGTTTTCATAAAATTTTTTAAAATATCTTCATATTTCATTATAATCTACAATTTTTGAACTAACATCATTACGATGGAATTAGTGAAATTAATCAAAAATCCAATAAAAATATGTGACAATAGGTGACAATTAAAAAAGCAGTTAACTACCCTGTATCATATGTCAATCGCTCATATTCAACCATCGAATGCCCACTGTATTTTGATGGTGATTGCATGTATTTTGTTCACATATGTTGGTAATTCAAGTTCTACGCTGTTGCACAAGCAACACCAAGGATAATCATACTGGCATTTACATTCATCAGGGAAAGTTTATGCTGCTGCCATACTTCGTATCCATAGCATTTTTAGAAGCAATGCATTTACTTATTTAACACAAGCATACATATATGTTTTTGACATATCTATGATTCTGCTGTTGTTGCTGCTATTTCATTTATGGTACTCGTATCTACCAATTGATTGTAAAGGGGGTTTTGTTGCTTTATAATTCTTTTTTTTTTTTTTTCAATGAATCGAAATTTGAATATTCACGCTGTGATTAAAATCAAACGAGTGCAAGTTAAGAACAGACATAAGTTATGCAATATATCGATACAGCATACAACTGGCTAGTACGACATCGAATGATAACGATGATGATGAAGTCGGAGAGGGCAACGGAATGGAAAGTAGGACAAAATTTGCTAATAGTACTGCCAAATGCCTTGCAGGCAGCGAAAAAACAAACAAACTGAACTACAAATAATTTCAAAGTTATTTGAAGAATTTCAATTGCTGACAAATAATAATTTCGTTATGGGCACAATATAAATTATGCAGGATAAGGCAAAGTGCCTATTCATAAATGGAAATTTAAATTATTATCAATATCATTTGATGAGTTTCTTCTACCTCAATTGTTTTCAACCGCAAAATAGTGTAAATAAAATACTATGCATACACCAACAAATGCCATAAAATGAAAAGTTATTTGTGCACTCTGATTATATGCTAATTACTCGAATATTCTCGTATATTGAATATTATACTTGAGGGTAGGATTATTTATAAGCTGATAAGGAAATTGTTCAAAAGTTTCAAATTTTCAGTATTGTCCTACAATTTTAACAAGCTTTAAGGTATTCCATTTTCATGTCAATTTAATTTATTGATTAATTTGAGGACAAAGCTTTTGAAAGCAAAAAAATTTATAGGTATTTGAAAGTCAATATTCATAACATTGATGTTTCGTGACCAATTGAGGCTGCAACTTCAGCTTTCCAAAGCAGCATAAAAGTCAATTCCATATTTTCCGACCAGAGAGCCCTAAGCGGTAAAGTCCGCGAAGATACAGAATGCTAAACGCAAACTTTTTAATAGTTTTTTTGAAAAGCATAGGCTTAACGTAGGACAGATTGTGTGTAGAATTACTTCTTAGCCTTTCAATATCCTATTTTTCTGAAGAAAATATATGATTTGTAAAATGGCGAGATGACAATGAGTTTCATTTGGAGTTTTTCAAAAAAAGAAAAAAAACAAATAAATAAAAGTTTTAGCAGGTCGAGATCGGATTTAATTCAAACTCCTTCATATCACTCAACAAACTTTGGCTCAGGAGGAAAAAGTTCCACAAAAAATGAAACAGGTGACAATTCCATTAGCACCGCGGTTACTCAGGAATACGGCTGACAATGGCGAAACAGTGTTAGGTTGCCTTTAAGGTGAAATTAGTAGAGCTTTTTGCCGCAAATCTTTATCGAAATCGTTGTACATTATCATAAGCAAGAGATCAAGCGATACCTAAAGCAATGAATTAAAATAAAATAAAAAATAAAATAAATATGTGGCACATAAAGCCCCAAAGGGCTCATTGACCGAGCTTCTCTTCCATTACTGTTGTGCGTCTTAAATTTTGGCCAATATTAGAAGGGACCTACTTATTTTAGCCGGTTCCGAATGGCAGAACACTTGTGACATCACTTTTTCTGAGCTTTGTCACAGAGTTCTTTAAGAAGCTTTTTCATGGCAAGTTGTTACTGTCGGAAGAATTGCCAATTGCTTGCCGACAGGTGGGTACCGTTCGAAAGAAAAATCTTATCGATATTAAATTTGTTATGCATCAGCCGGGGATTGAACCACGATCTACAGATCAGAAGGCACACACACTAACCACTGAGCTACGGCACCCAAAGCAATGAATTTCACAGAGTAAATCTGAAATTTTCAGAAATTGGAAGAGAATAATTCGTATAAACTTTTGGCAAAAAGTAAGAACAATCAGTACTATTATGAATTATTGGACCGATTCGATATGCATTTGGTATATGTAGACATGGCCACGTTTTGGGTTGTTTTCTGTCACAAATCTAGCTGCGAACTTGCATGAATTGGGTTACAAATATCTGTTCGCCTGTTTCTGTTATGGTTCGATGGAAAAAATTCAGCTTAAAAACAACAGAAGCTTTCTATATTTTGCAGAGTTTGTCTAATGGAACCTTTCGGAGGGTTTAAAGAAATGGCAGAAATGTTATGAAAGCTGCATCAACATAAATGAAGATTCCATTACAATCCCAGTTAATTTTTAATCGATCCTCATATTTTCTAAAAAAAAAAATGGTTGCTCAATTTCCTTTTGTAATTTCAATGATTTTACTAAAGCAAAAAAATCAATTTCTAATTAAATGGCTTGAATTTCTCCAGCACAATTGTTATATTTTACGAATAATCAACAATGTTATGAAAACATTTACTTGTATCTTTAAAGATACAATGAGCATATAAGGGTTAAAATAATAAATAAATAAAATTCGATTGATTGCTTGACATGCATTGAATTTTAAAAAGCTTTATTTTGCATTTATATGGCTCTGAATAGAATTAAAAACAAACGTTCAAGGTGACAAGTAAAATTAAAGAAGAAAAAAAAAAATGTTTTTCTCACGATATAGAATATTGAGAAACAACAAATATATTTATATAAGTTTCATTTTAATATGTTTGTGAATAAACAAAATCATCATAATAATAACATCACAAACCATGCATGAGCCCTGTCAAATGCATACACAATTATTATTGAGGCTGTCAAATATTGTGCCAACTAGAGAATAGTGACATAGGTTCATGAATGCCGCAAAGAGAGAGAGAGAGAGAGAAATAACATAGAGTAATGCTGCAACTAGCCACCGACGTAGCGTACGTACGTACCGCCCGTACGTAAGAACATACAAAATTGCATTGATTTTCTCCGCTCTGAGCAACGTCTACGTCACCGTCATACGGTGGTGAGTTTTCGTTAACACGACGTTCCCATAAGATAGGTCGTGTCAGCTGACACGTTCTACGTTTTTACGTCGGTGGCTAGTTGCAGCTTAAGTAAGTAGTTACGTACAATAGCATTGAATATTAGCGTACATTGCATTTATACAAGATATTCCTATGGGATCGAATTATCATTACTTTGAACAATTTCATTACGCAAGAAAAAGTTCATATTGATGTGTGTACATATCTCGTACGTATATACATACAATGCACATGGCTTGGCAATTTTATACATATTTTTTTTTTTTTCATTATTTCAATATAAAAGCGACTGATTGCATGCCATTCATTCGTACTAGCTCAATATTTGTTGCTGTTCGTAATGTTTGAGAAATGCGATAGTCACAATTCACTTGCATTGGCAAAGTGCGTGCATTCATCGAGTATAATACTGTACTAAATATACAATACATATGTGTACATAACGTGCAATATTTAGAAAATGGCAAAAGCAATATGTATACACAGTACGGTTAGTTAGTTGTATGTTGTATCAACAGTAATAGTTTTTCTGGTTTGTATATTACACCCTCAAAACGTGTACATTATGGTTGCGAGGAAATCAAATTTGATGTTGTTTGAAGCCGTTCCAGCAAAAGCCCTAAATAATTGTACCCCTGTCTATGATGATGGAATGATGGTGGTGGCTATTGCCTATCGGCTGAAATCATTATTTTTACAACAAATCTCATGGGGCTGTATTTTTTCAATTTGTCTTCAATTTTTTCTATTAATTTAACAACATTCACAGTACGAGTACGTACAATGTTTGTAGTGAAAAAAAAAGAATAAATAGAATGAGGTGACCGTTTGGTGAAGTTGAGGTTAGATTTCATATAAAGGCTGACACCTGTGCAAGAGAATTTATAATTTCTCAACGATCTACTTGTAAATTGACATATTTCCATAAGTAAATGCTTAAAATTCTGAAAGCATTTTTTTTTCATTAAACTCGCTTAAACTATGTTTTTAAAGTAAATCTTTGATAACACATCCACATTAAAAAAAAAAAACAAAGTATTGCCCAGCAGCATTTCCATGAGTAATTAGGACTATTTAATTCGAATTCGGAATCGGCTTGATTCGATCAGATCACTTTTCGTTTTTAACATCAGAAAAATGTTTAAATATTTATTCAAAATCTTTAACTTGCTATAACTCACATAATATATCACTTGGGACAACAATATTCGGCACATAGACTTACATTATACTACTATATAACCTCGCCAAAAGTGGTTGTGCCACGCCTACTTTTTAGCGTAGCTCTCATACAAAGTGTCTGTACTTCTTTTAAATTGAAACTGCTGTAACTTCTACAATTTTCTGTCTAGAATAACCATAATTGACACTTAGATTAACATGGTAGTCGGAAATAATATGGCAGAAAATCAGTGTGCCACGCCCACTCCTTTTTGGGTCTCCCATACAAAGTTGCGGAAATTAAAAAAAATGTTACCGGTTAAAACTTGCAAACCATTCAGCGTAGAATAACGAGATTTAAAGTGTGGATTAGTATTGTACGAGCAACTAGGCTCACAGAAAATGGGGGCACCACGCCCACTGTTTATCGTAGCCCCCATACAAATTTTAAATTGAAAGAGCTGTAACTTCGGCAATCTTCTGTCTAGAATAACCATAATTGACACTTAAATTAATATCATAGTCGGCAAAAATCTGGCAGAAAATCAATGTGCCACGCCTACTCCTTCATGAGTCTCCCATACAAAGTCAAGGGAATTAAACTAAAACTTTTAAGCTCCATAACTTACAAACCATTTAGCGTAGGATAACGAGATTTAAGGTATGGAATAGCATTGTACGAGCAACTAGACTCACTTGAAATGGGTGCGCCACGCCCACTGTTTATTGTAGCCCCCATACAAATTTTAAATTGAAACAGCTGTAACTTCGGCAATCTTTTGCCTAAAATAACTATAATTGACACTTACATTAATATCGTAGTCGGCAAAAATCTGGCAGAAAATCAGTGTGCCACGCCTACTCCTTCATGAGTCTCCCATACAAAGTCAAGGGAATTAAACTAAAACTTTTAAGCTCCGTAACTTACAAACCATTTAGCGTAGGACAACGAGATTTGAGGTATGGATAAGTATTGTACGAGCAACTAGGCTCACAGAAAATGGGCGTACCATGCCCACTGTTTATCGTAGCCCCCATACAAATTTTAAATTGAAACAGCTGTAACTTCGGCAATCTTCTGTCTAGAATAACCCTAATTGACACCTTAATTAATATCGTAGTCGGCGAAAATCTGGCAGAAAATCAGTGTGCTACGCCCACTCCTTCATGAGTCTCCCATACAAAGTCAAGGGAATTAAACTAAAACTTTTAAGCTCCATAACTTGCAAGCCATTTAGCGTAGGACAACGAGATTTAAGGTGTGGATTGATATTGAAAAATTAATTAGATATACAAGAAAGAGATAAGTCACGCCCACTTTTTATATAGTACAAAGTGTCGGATTTATTTTAAACATTAAAACACCCATAACTTACTAAATAATACGCTTAGGTCAACCCATTGCAACCTATGTAGTTTAGTATTATAGGCAGAAATTGATCCTCCAAAATTGGTGATGTACGCCTGCTTCTTAATGTAGGTCCTATACAAAGTAGTGAAAGAAAAGGATGGATATACGAGCAAACTTTTTATATATACCTCTACATATGCAGGGTATAATTTGGTCGGCTGTAAGGAGATTTTTATTCCTTTAATAGGCGGCCCTACAAAATTAATATTAAATCAATAAAAAAATGGATAAATAACTCCATTGCTGTCCACAAATCGTCCCTAGACATGTATAATATATGAAGGATCCCCATAAATTCTTGTAGTCCAACATTTCCCCCAAAATACATTCACCTTCTTCCTGCATCCCTTAGAGGGGGGCTCTCCTACGAAATTGACATTTTAATAGAATTCAAAGAAATTCAATTTTGTTGGGTAGCGATGAGGATTGGGTGAAGTGTTGGGGTGTAATGACTGATAGCGATCGGTCATATATAAAATTCTATACCCCAAGGACGCATACGTATTTTTGATCGACAAGTCTATTTCTTCATGAGGCTCTGTAGTTTAACCTATGGGTGATTATTATTAATAATAAATCATTCTGGACCGTGATTTAACCAATTGGTGACCAAGATAACATAAATCTAACATAACCTAAACTCATTTGACAGTATTTTTAAGAAGACTAGATGATTTAGTGGGTGCCGTGGCTCAGTGGTTAGTGTGTTGGCCTTCTGATCTGTAGGTCGTGGTTCAATCCCCGGCTCATGCATAACAAATTTAATATCGAAAAGATTTTTCTTTCGAACGGTACCCACCTGTCGGCAAGCAATTGGCAATTTTTCCGACAGTAACAACTTGCCATGAAAAAGCTTCCAAAAGAACTCTGTGACAAAGCTCAGAAAAAGTGATGTCGCAAGGGATCTGCCGTTCGGAACCGGCTAAAATAAGTAGGTCCCTTCTAATACTGTCCAAAATTTAACACGCACAACAGTAATTGAAAAAGAAGCTCGTCCAATGAGCCCTTCGGGGCTTTAAGTGCCACATTTTTTTTTTTTTTTTTTTTATAACTTGAAGGTCTAAAATTTTAGGGTTAACTTAGAAAACTTATTATTTTAGAAAATCAGGAAAAACCCGATTATTTATTATCCTATTAATAAAATAGGCTAAAAATGTATTTTTCAAAAGTAGGAAGTAATTTATGGAAAAGCAATTCATTTATCCAAAGAGCCAACTGAATACAACTGTCTTTTCGAAATTAATTTTTTGAAAATCAACCTTTATATTTCCTCTATTACTTGTTATACTATAATGTTGGTGTTAAAATTGAAACAAATTTAAGCCACTTTAATATATATTGCAGAGCCTTATTCCTTATTTATTGTATAATTTCCTTTTCAAAAACTTATGTTAATTTCCTAATATGAATATACCGTTTGAGGAGTGTATATATGTATATTGTTTCACTGCCACCATTCATTCTTTCTGAACTCAAATATCATGCAAATTAACCAATGCTACTATTTGTCTAATAACAAGGCGGTGTCAGATGTTAAATGCCACTTTCAATATTATATAAAAACGCCTATATACAGGTGTATTTTAATGGTTATTCGATATCTAATGTAAAGAAGTACTAAATGCAAATGTTCAACATTGAAAATTGTTTATATTGTTTGTTAAATATTATCCTTTTCATGTAAGGAAATATAATAAATAACAAAAAAAAAGAGTATGTAAGGTATATATATACGATAGCTTGTCAATTCGATATTATAAGTGCTTAAAAAGCCAGTTGTTTCCATTGATGTGTGTAACTAGGCATTGTAATGGTGGTGAATGATACGATGTCACACATTGTTAATTGTTCTTTCTAATTTTTGTGTAGGCTTTTAATTAACAGAGGATTGTTTACCAATTAGATTTTTAATTTCTATTACCTTCATATGCTACGACTGCAATATGTCCACATGTTCCAAAAAAATTAAGTCAGCCATCCCTTCGTTTTGGAAAATGAACACAATTAAATGCGACAAAATTGTAAAGAATGCTTTTACTTTAATTAAATTTTGTAGAATTGTAAAGCGTTTTAGTGTAAATTACTTGAATTTACATTATTTTGCCATTTTTCTTAGTTGATACAGTTGTTCGAATTTATTTCAATGTTTAACCATCATTTCTATTTTATTTTAAGCTAACCATATAATTATAAACTAAAAAGCTCGATAATTGAAAAAATTGTAGAAAATTATGTAAATTAGATGGTAAAATTGTTTGAAATTCAAATAAAAAATCGCTTAGGTAGAGTGGTTGTCTGACGATGTACCTAACGATGGGCCCATTTTGAAAGTGCTTGTAGGTTTAACAAGTTTTTTTTATAAAATTCTCTTAGTTTTACTAAACAAAAGAGGCTTCAAGATTTTATATCGAATTATTATATTCGCATTTTCAATATGATTTCATATTTTTAGAGCGAAAATAATTGCAAAAGTCGGACAAAAGGTTATGGGACCATTGACGGTATGCTTTTCTGATATCAAAAGATATTCTAAATTTCAAAAATTAATATTTTTCTATTATTAATAATAAATATTTTCAGTCTTTCAAGAATTTGTCAAAATTAACTAAGAAATCCAATACTTTTCATCGATTTTAGATATAAGGCTTAATCCTTTGTTAGACATTTATAAAAAATAATTGCCTTTTTAACATTAAGACCGTAGTTATAGTCAAAATTAAGATAATCTTAAATTCAGTATCGTCTTTTTGGCAGATTTTTGTATAGGAAATATGTCAAAGGAGTCGATACAAAACTTAAAAAGGATTCTAATTTTTACTATAACTACGGCCCTACCTATAAGTTATAATCCAGTCAATTAAATATTCATGCTTCCATCCATTTTTAAGTTACAGATTGTGTGCATTACCTATGAAATGACAGCAAACCTGTTTGATTTATATACAGAATGACACTCTTTTACGAAATGTCAAAGTCATAGTTCACCAAATCATAGTTCTCATACGATAATCCCAAGTTAATGCCAAAATTTGCGAACCTAATGTCAAAGTGTGAAATCTAATATGTTGAATACATTAAAGCACTTAAAATATAAAAATATTATATATTTACCTTACAGTGAGCAGTAGAATAGCTTAAAATTCACTAAAAAATATTTAATGGGCATATGGAGAGATCTAATATATGTATATATATTTCAGAATATGTCAGAAAATTAAAAAGAAAAATTAAAACACCACCACCACCACAATGTCGTGCTGTTGAGTTTGATTATTGCAACTCATTGCGATATGCAACGTGTCCAACGAGTGACCCTCTCTGGTTTGTTATAATTTGCAATCCTAATTCGATTCTTTACAAATGTACACATTTATGTCCGATTAATTGGTAGCATGATGCATTAAAAGCATAGAAACTCGTGCACATGTTACAACGGCATAAAGACATATCGTTGCAGCTGATAAGCAAAAAGTAATATTCAGGGTTGTATTCCGAATTATTTCCCATAAACATTTATGCCAAATGATTGGGAAAAATAAACAGGGTGAATCATACAATGCAACAATGTAAAAATGCATGATAGTAAAAAATTCAGCATAAATTACAATTAAAGCAATATTTGATGTATGTACGATTTTATTCGATTGGGGTTGTTCTTCAAGGAAATTATACCCAGTGGTTGGAATGTACACATGCATGTGAACGAATAATTGTTCATTACATAATCGTACTTGTATCTATTAGTCAGTGTAATATTTTTTTGAGTAATAAAATGTTGACTTTTGTTGTAGATTTTTTTGTTCATTTTGTTCCATTCATAGAAGAGTCTTTTCTACGAATGAATGACTAAATGCCATTTATGTGCTAAAAGCATCGTCTGTAAGTTACATTATTCTTCTATGTACATTTTGTAGGTACGTACCTACCTAGTAAGTACGACTACTACGTATATACCTACCTACGTAATTTACGATGCGACACGAAAGGAGCTTAAACATGCTCAACAGCATGTTTTGTGCATAATCACTTGCTTTTGTACACATCAAAGAGAATCAAATGAAATTGTGTTCGTGAAAATATGAAATCATCAGTCATCAAGGATTTAGCTAAGAGCGCAGGATGTCTCACAGATCATTCATCATCATTCATCGTGGATTATGTGTTAAACATGCGATTGTTGTCATCAACAATGTCATTCTTTCTCTATGTGTCCTTTCAGCATTCAGCCTTCCGTCGTTGAAACTGAATCGCCGCTACTGGTTGGTCTACTCGAATGTACAATTGCTCTAAGTAAACAGGTCGTTTGAGGTGGCCTTTTAGTGTACTCATACTCAGATCGGAGCAT
This sequence comes from Megamerina dolium, assembly GCA_963854835.1. NCBI lineage: Eukaryota > Metazoa > Arthropoda > Insecta > Diptera > Megamerinidae > Megamerina > Megamerina dolium. The sequence continues at coordinate 15,315,874 of OY978528.1, forward strand.
ATTTTACTGCGCTGTCCGGTTGCTTATTTTTATTTATTTATGTATTGAGATTTATATGATTGTATTAGGTGTATCAACCCCGCGATACCGGGATTACAAATTATTAGAAAAAAAAAAGAAAATGATAAAATAATTAATCCTAAAGACTCCATTGAATGTTAACAGTGGGGAGTATTTTAAGCGATCTACTATTATCAATCGATTCCAAATGGTGGAACTCTTGCTCCGCCACGTTTTCTGCCAATTGCTTAAAGAAAAGTTGGCACCATTTTGAAAGAACTAATTTTGGGTTTTCTCAATGGCGCCTATGACTTTTCCATCAATCAAATAGACGTGTTTTCCCTCTGCAATCGAACTCCAAATCTCACAAAAAAAGAAAATTGTTAATTTTTTGTAGAAAATCATGAAATTATGATTTGTTTTAAAACCCAGCATGACACCCCTAGTACGAACGATGTATGAACGCTTGACTTTGAATATACGTATACATATGTATGCACTCATATGTATATAGCTATTTTATGGCATTATAAATAAATCAATCACCATCAGTGCTCGTATATTTATTAAGCGTATACATATAACATAACTGTCAACAGATTTGAATATACCGTTTCGTAAACATGTTTACTCTACAAATATACAAGCTGAAACAGAATCTAAGCAAACATTTCTGCATGATTTTGTAGTATGCTTTTCAGGCACTTTCATCGCATTGCTATCCATTAGGCTGGGCATTTACAAAGGAAGTGAATCACAATTTCTTGGCACACTTTGATGTGAGCGATGGATATTTCGATGGCTAATTCTTTTGATATGACAGAAGCCAATAATTATCTTGTCAATTATTTCCAATTTTCATTCATTATTTGCTCTGTCACCTTCCAAATGTTGTTCGATCATAGACATAGTGTATGAGATACTCAGATCCACAAAACTTTTGTTACTATTGTAAAAGGAGTAATTTGAGTGCTAACATCCTCTTGGCGCATATTTGGTAGTTTTTCAGACATTCGAAAAAACGAGATGAAGAATATTTTCAAAGAGCTCTTTCATAAAGCTCAGAAAAAGTGATGTCGCAAGAGTTCCACCGTTGACACATATGTACATCACAATACTGGAAGAAAATGTCGTGAAGGTTCTTCGGATCTTACAGTGGCATATATTTTATTTTGAAGTTTTTAATATTTTTACTCTAACCATCTAACTTTCTGAAAACTAAAATCAAACAATTTTAAAGTTCCAAGTTTTTAGAGCACTCCGAAGATGAATTTCATTATTCAACCTAACATTAAGCAAGGGGCGATTTTTTCATACTTAACTTTGCAATACCATTTTCATTTGTGTAAGTAGAAATCAAAGACAGTTGACGCTCAAGAGCACATATATGATATATGAAAATAGTTTTATCAAATAAAAGGCACACATTTTTCCGTTCAAAAAATTTCTCTCTGTCGGAAATGGTTCTATGGAACTTTTAGTTGCAAAACTACGAGGTAATAGGTTAGGTTAGGTTATGTGGCTGCCCTCTCTCTGAGAGGACACACTTAGGCCAGAAAGGCCCATTGTGATACCACCGACCTTCTCTTCCAATACTGTTATGCGTGTTAAATTTGGACAGCATTAGAAGGGACCTACTTATATTAGCCGGTTCCGAACGGCAGAACCCTTGTGACATCACTTTAACTTAGTTTTGTCACAGAGCTCTTTTAAGAAGCATTTTTGGCAAATTGTTACTGCCGGAAAAATTGCCAATTCTTGCCGGCAGGTGGGTACTGTTCGAAAGAAAAATCTTTTTCGATATCAAATTTTGTTATGCTTCAGCCGGGGATTGAACCCACGACCTACAGAACAGAAGGCCAACGCACTAACCACTGAGCTACGGCACCCACACGAGGTAATAAGGCGGGTCAAATTTTTAAACGGCATGGTCCAGTGAAAACCAATGCAAAATCATTTCAAAAATGTGAAAAAATTGTAGGCCAAAAATACTCTGTCGACATTGCTCAAGGCCAAAGCTCTAATTTCCGAACTAAATAGCTGGATAGGAATAGCCTCTAGAGTGGATAAATGAGCAACTAAGCCTTTAATTTTCTCTTCTCTCCAAAATACTTACTTTCCATCTTCATTCTTTAGAGGGACTTCCCAATGAAGTGAACGTAACACATTACACTTGAAAATCACCACAGCTATCCAGGAATCGTCACTAGACCGACGAAATATAAATTTCTTCTAAACAATTTTCACCCTTTAGAGGAGCTTCCCTACCAAATGAACATGAAACACCTGGAAATCATCAAATAACCACCATTAAATTAGTTTTACATACCCAATATGTTCAACCCTTAGAGGGGCTGCCCTGCATAAAAAAATAAACATGTGGCACTTAAAGCCCCAAAGGGCTTTTTGGCCGAACTTCTCTTCCATTGCTGATGTGCGTGTTAAATTTTGGACAGTATTAGGAGGGACCTACTTATTTTGGCCGGTTCCGAATACATAGTTCACAAAGTTCTTTTAGAAGCTTTTCCATGGCAAATTGTTACTGCCAATTGCTTGCCGACAGGTGGGTACCGTTCGAAAGAAAAATTTTTTCGATATTAAGTTTGTTATGCTTCAGCCGCGGATTGAACCCACGACCTACAGAAGGCCAACAAACTAACCACTGAGCTACGGCACTACGGCTGCCCTGCAAAGTTGACGTAAAATCCACGGACAATCGACAAATTTTATGACACCTGAACAGGAATTGCCTCTAAACGTATGAATTAATTTTTCTTTGACAACATTTCTTACGAACTTACTGTGACCCTAGCATATTTCCATCTGTAAAGGGCACACAATGGCGTCAAAAACGTAAGAGTATTCTAAAGGTTCTAAATCTGATATTTCGTTATGCTCCCTTGGAAAAATGTGATTGAATTGGTCCAAATTTTCCAATCCAAGTTTTTCATTAAGCCAGGTTGGCAATACATATTTAAATTCTTAACATTTGACCCACCTTGAAGTATAAGTCTTCGGTGTTCATACGTGATCGCTATTCTGTTTGAAATATTGTATTGCATTGGGTGGATCTGGTCTAAAGATTGGTTCATAGGCGATCGGTAGTAGTGTGTTCCTTCTATGTATTATTACCTGTCAGTCATCAAATGATTAATAATTCTTTCGACAAAGACTGACAAGGTTTTGTGACAAAATTTCAGACTATTACGGTCACAGGAGTTCGGCCATTCGAAATTAGTTAATATAAATGAGTTCCTTTCAGACAATTTGGAATTTATGCAAAAAAAAAAAGAGCTCGGTTCTACAGAATTGATATCATAAAGTTATAGTGCCAAAGATGTTTTTAATTTACAATAATATATTTCTCAGGCCAAATCGGTACTATATTCTTCTTTTAATGTTTTTTTTTTGCTTTTTTTTTTTGGTATTAAGAGAACCATACCGAATACCTTGATGAATCATGACAATATATGTATACATGTATACATACTAGTGTACATAAGTAAGAGCCTAATGGATGGACATATGAGCAGACCTGCAATATAATAAATAATTGCAGCCCACTATACAAATAAGTTTGCAGCAATTTATAAACCTTATAAATTGTAACTTACATTTTTCTTCAGCTGTAAGTATGTGATGTTTGTTGCACAGAAACTTCCAAGAAGTATTTGAGTATTATATATGACAAAATCAATTATAATAAATTGCATATTACACATATATTCGTACATATAGGCACATTTTTGCCAATAATATGAGTAAAGTGAGTCATCATCATCATCATCTTCAGGTCCTATTGATGTAATGAACAATTTAAAATGGCAAAAATACCATTAAATATTTGTCTTTAAAACTTTGCAAATAATAAATAGTAACAATACAAAAAAAAAAAAAAAAAGAAACAAATTGAATGCAACTATTTCTAAAAGTATTCAATAGTAGGTATTAATAAAGAAGAGTATGAGAAAAAAAAAAGAAAAAAAGAAATCAACAAATTTCTTCACATATGGCATTATCAAAGTAAATACTTACGCTTGACCTAACCGATTTATATACGAGTAGGTATAAAGCTTACTTAAAATTATTTGTGTTCAAAGCGTGTAATTGAATTAACATCACTAATACATCTCCTTCATTCGCCATTAGTTTGCAACCCTCATGTGACGCACTCGTACTACTTCGAAACACGTTCATACATATGTACGTGGAATGTATTTGTATGTAAAGAGTAATATGGTTGAGAAATATTCTTCAGAGTCATTAAGAGATACTGAGCAACTTATAAAAATCAGCTTCATTCACCAGCGAAACCACTCAATGTTGAATTATCAAACAATACTTGTACGCACATGTGCTTTAGCTGCATCAATGCTACTTAAGAACAAATGTGCACTGTCGATTCTTTGTTCGGTGCGCTTTTCCCAAAGGATTTGTACGATATCGTTTTTCATCATGTACCAGTACATACTTGTGCACATGCTGCTTCCTATTTATACATATTTTTCATTATATATGTATTGTAGTTACGTGCGTTATATTCGTATAACCAATTTTTCTATTGATTTTTTATATTATATTTATGTTTTAGTTGATTATTTATTAAATTTTAGCTTATACATTTCAAAAAGGCCTCAAAAGGTAAAGGTAAATTATCCTTTGCTTGAAGGAGGGTAAAACCTGGGGAAAAAACAGTCCCCCTCGTTTGAACTACGTAAAAATTTAAGCTTTTTCGAAACCCATTATATTAAACTTTCTAAAATTAAGATTACCAAATTAAAACCACTAAAACCGTAATCCATAATAAACACAAAATTCACAACAATATCGCGCCTTCCTATATTAGGAGAAATTGAGCAAATTTGACCAGGCTATCAGTTCAAGTCATGTAAAATGTCTAAAAATTATTCAATGCAACAAACAACACTAAATACAAAAGTCTCTTGCATGTTCAGAATTTTAATTCATTTGAAAGTTGTGTAGGTTTTTCGTTAATCTTTTTTGACAAATCTCCCCATTTTGTGGTGGCCGTGGTAGTAAATATATTACGACTTGCAAGTGTTTTTGTGATTCTATTTATTGATTTCATTCACATTTTCGTAATAGTAATAAAATCATAATTTATTTATGCTCAATTAGAATTGCATTGAAGAGGAATGATTGTGTTTGTTGGTGCTTTTTTTTCCCCCATTTTGTTGAGAGCTTCTTTAAAGAGTGGAGACATAGAGTATATACCTTCAGAATAAATATTGGGTGATATAAAAGGCATTGTCAGATTTTTGCCAAAACATGGTGTTAAACGCCACACCTCTGGTAGCACTCTGGTAGCACTAATCCGATTGTGTCGAACGCGCTTTTGAAAGTTGACATTTCAGTGAAATTTTTGAAGAAATATATTTTTTTAGTGATTTACAGTGAGAACACTTTAACGGAGCGTAATCTCGAACTTTGTTTCGGCCAATTGCGTTCTAGTCGGACAGTCACTTAAAAAATTGATAAAAGTTCGCAACAGCTGGACCGGCGCGTACTCTATCTGGATATAGCGGAAGCAGTAAACATGGGTTTATTGAGTGTCGATGATAGTTTTTTAGTGATGTGACCTAATTTTTTTGGGGGGGAAGCCACATAGCGGTTAATTTGTATATGCAGTAAGTACGTTTCGTTAAATTAAAAATAATTTAATAAGGATCCCTAGACATTATTAAGTTAATTTTATAGGGTAGCCCCTGTAAGGAGCTAAGATAGAAAGATAATGTTTACAGAAGAAACGTTATTGTGAACAAATTAAAAAGGGTTGGTTGGTCATATACCCTATATCTCTTGCAACACCTCAGGAGCAAATTTATTAAATATATCAAATTTGCAGGGGCCCCACAGAGGGGCGGAGACAGACAGTAAGTTAATAAAAAAAAATTGAACATAAAAAATTTTCATACATTTCAACATTCTAAAAGTGACTTTTGCAATTGTGGAGTTATTTGTCGAATTTCCTCTGATTTGTTTGAACATTGTCGGCATTATTTTTACCTCCTACCTCCCCTACATATTTTCACTCACACTTTGTCGATACCCGTGCTTGGGCAAGCCCTCCCAGTTTTCCTTACTTTTTGGCGAAATACATTTGGGATGAAGAATTTGTGAAATATTCGATTAAATATTTTGAATGTGATTTTAAAGATTTACTTAAAAGCTAAAGATTTCGAGCTTTTCAATTAATCTTGTGAGTATTTCGTCGATCTGCTGTCCAAATTCAGAAATAGGAATGGGGTATGTAATGTGACATAACAACAATTTTTATTTTTAGATAGACCGCAATTTATTTTTAATAACCTTGTCCACTTGTGTGGAGTTCTAAGGAGAGTACTCGTTCACGATGAGTTCTATGAAAAATTTCTGATAAAGTGATGTCAAAACGACTAATATAAGAAAGTTCAATTGTAGAGCCATGAATCCATTTGGGATTTCATGATCTTCTATCAAACTTGTTAAAAAACTTTGGAAGTCTACTGAAACAACATCCCTTGTTTCAGGCAAGCCAAGGAGTTCACCAGACCAAACACAATTTCCAAACTTACAACGTTTAACAAACGTTATTTAAAATTGCTCAGAGACTAGTTTTCAGCCCATCATACCCTCAGACCTCCATAAATAGGGTCTATCTAAAGAGAGAGAGAGAGAGAGAGAGAGAGAGTTGTCTCTTTAGATAGACCTTTTGCTTTGTTATAGATAACAAAATTTTCGAGCATAATCTGTGCCTCTAGAAGGAAATATTCAGCACAATCCATTTACTGAAAGCCGATAATAATCAGCCTTTTATGATTCTAGGATATCAATTAGTCGGACAGAAGCACTTTCTCTCAGGTAGCCCTGTCACTCTAGTAGCGCGTCCATAATCCCGCAAAAAGTAAATTGTTTGAGGGGGTCATCAACATAAATGGCCGACGACATTAGATGCTTCGATCCGATAGCTGACTGCCAAAACCTCCATTACAATGGAATCTCCATTACACAGTGCTGCGCTCAACATGCAGAAATGATCAGAGACGTTGTTTTGATTTAGTATTGTAAACAAATTTATATCGGTCATACATCAGATGACAAATGCTTTTAATGCGTATGAAGTTCTATGAAGTTATGTGTATGCGAATATATACAATATTATATTTAATATATCGTTTTATTATTCGTTTGATAAGAAAAATCGCTATATTTTTCGACTAACTCTTATTAAGATCGTAAATAACAGGAAGGCCCATATACACGTAACACATCAATTTTGGAAAATATTTCCAAGGAGATGCCATTCATGTATTTTATGGCAGCTTCTTAACTATTGAAGACGCACTCTCATGTATTGTATGATAAATGTATATGTGTACCTCATACGTACAATGTATGTGAATATTTTTTTATAATTTAATGGACTTGTCAACCACTTTCTGAATTTGCTTATAAAAATGAAATAAAACAAATTTATGGAAATTAAATATTCTACGTATCTATATGAGTACTACGACGCAATTGACACTGGTGAGGCAAAAGGCAAAGGTGTTCCAAAATAGATGTTGTTAAGCGAACACTCAAAACACATTAAAACGAGCAAGAATACGATATTGTATGATACTATTGAGCAAAGGAATATCCATTGATTCTTATTTGTCCTGTCGCTCAGTATGTGATACATAATTCTCCCCCCCTCAGTGTTTAGTGCTGCTGTACAAGGAATGTTCAGTAGACAAGTACGTCGTACTGTATGTAAAGTATGTAAGTATGTATGTTCATACAATATATGAGTATGAACGAATGAATTTTCTTTTACATTTTTGCTCAGTTTTGGTTTTTTGCAAATTTGCATTTAGAGTTGCGCTTGGGTGCCACATTCTTCTACCGTTTATGGGTTTTATTTATTTTGTGTATTTGTGCGAGATGATGATGATGATGATGGTGTCTCTCATTGTGCCACACGCTTTTTTTTCCATCCCCCCTCATTCTGAGAATAATTGTTGGTTCGCACAAATGGCGATTGGCGAAAAAGGGAAAATGCCAGCCAGTACTGTCTGCACCACTTGATGGTACATAGAAGGCAGTTGTGCTCATGTTGTAAGTAATTTGTGGTTTTGGGCAAAAACTGATGATATTTTTCGTTCCTTTTCATTTTGTTTTGTAAATGCCTTTGTGTCTTTGTACAACGCATTACCGTATGTACGAGAGTATATCGTTGAATGAATGCCTCTGAGCCTTTTAATTTCTTTTGTTAGTTGATTTTGCGTTTGAAAAATTACCCAACAGTTGTCTTCGAAAAGCGAGCGAATATTTACAAAACAATATTTCTAAACAAAGACGTTTTGCCTTCTACCTCTGTGAGTGCGATATAATTCATTCTTTCATGAACAATTTGAGTCCTGAAACAAACGATTATTATTATTATTACTACATACTTCTTTTTGCATATGCATGAAATTAACAACTTTATTAAAAAGTTAAGGATTTAGCAAATTTCTAAAGGGTACATATGAAATAGCAGTTGCAATGCTTTAATGCAACGATATTTTTAAAAAAATCACAATTTTTATTTTTTTTGCTGAGAAATAAAATTAAATTTTGAGAATTACTTTTTTGCTCAAAAATAATGAATATTTGAGTTAAAATTAAATTAAAAAAAAAACACAAAATCTTAATATTTAATATTTAATAATTTTTATTACGTGTGTAACTGCCTCAACCGGGTGGGGCTAGCGTAATCCTTGTTGAACTCATCGCAAGTCAACTCACTGGCTATCATGTAGTTTGTTCTGAACGCTATCTGATGACACCTTTATTTGTTAATGAGGGGTAGTCATGTAGCTTGCTCTGTTTACTATGTGATGGCACCTTCATTATTAATAGGGGTCCTTCACATGGCGACCACTGGGCAACGGCCTCCTGGCACCCGCTGGGAGGCGGCTGAAGTAAGTGGCGAAAACCTCCTCGATTAGAGGTTGTGCGTTGGGTTTGGAACCCGCCACATAAAAAATTCTCCCAGTGAATAATATAAAAATGCAGATAAAAAAAAATAGAAAAATACACTAACTCATTACTGAAAGTCGTTTAAAAGATGTTAATGGATGTAGGGTACGAGCCTTGACTTAAAAATTGCATCCATTTGTAACACCCAACAGTACACTCAGGTGAGTACCGTTCGAAAGGAAAATTTTAAATTTATTATACTTCAGCCGGGAATTGGATCCACGACCTACAGATCTGAAGACCAACACACTAACCTTTGAGCTACGGCACCCACCCGAGTCGATTTAGTCGAATGAAGACGTCCGTAATTGAGGAGCAATCTATCTAGAAATGGATATATCAGATTTTTTTTTATCAATGGACGAACAAGTTCATAAACGGATGGAATCGGATGAAAACAACGCATACCTCCCATATAAAGGTATTTTTTGAAGCTTCAATATGTTCCTTTTGTGCATACAAATAAAGTTATAGACCTGAAACTCCGTATATAAAGCTCCTTTTAAGAGAGAACAAACAAATTTGCAAATGGGCTAAATTGTACGAGAACCAAACCTATCTATCATACAAACTTGGGCTTTCGTAAATATGTTTTTATACTTTGCACACGAAATTATGAAGCTATCAAGTTGAAACTTGGCACATATAATTATATTTACTAATATATAAAACAGTTAAAAAATGGGAGTAATTGGATTAAAACCACTCTTACCGCCCATACAAAAATATCTTTTCATATGTATGTTTTAATATTTTTCACACGAAAATGTGAAGCTATCAAGTTGAAACTTGGTATATATGCTTACATTTAATTACATAGAAGCTAGATTGAATATTAGGGTAATCGGATGAAAATCAAGTCTACCTCCCATACAAACGTATGATTTGTTATGCGTATTTTCATATCTTGTTCACGAAAATATGAAGGTATCAGACTGAAATTTGGTACATATTAATATATTTACCAACAAAACATGCAGTTCAAAATTGGACGTAGTCGGATGTAAAGGCACTTCTACATGCTATACAAATCATTGCTTTCAAATCAATATTTTCACAAAATGCGCATGAAAGTACAAAACTATGGGACAGAAACATCGCTAACAAATATAGGAGTTTAAAAATGATCGAAAGCATGTTTGTAAACTTTGCGCATGAATATTTAAAGCAATGGAATTACAGTGCGGCAAATATGATTGTGTTTGTCAGTGATCAAGAATGTTTGGAGATGGGCATTATTGAATTAATAGCACGACTACCTTCAGTAAAACAGTATGTACTAGCGTCATCATGTCATAATGTAGAATATCTAAACTTCGTCATCATCGAAATAGAGCCTTTCAAAATTTCCTTCATTAAATTGTTGTTGTAGGTATAAAAATTAATTCTTACTAGCAAGCAGCCAAGAATGCTTGCATGTAAACAATGCATGTATTGTACCTTTGAAAATTAGATTTAATTGTACCTATTAAATATCATCCAAAATTACAATATTTAGCAATGAAAGGATATACTTGTGTTTCTAGGAAAAAATGGAGAAACAACCAATCATTGTGATCATTGTGGAATGTATCAAATTATTCTATAATGATGGTCTTGCTGATGTTAGTCACAAATTTCATTAAAACAAAATGCAATAGGTTAAAATATTGAAGGCAATACATAACTAAATCGTCAATCTTAAAAGATAACGAATACGTAGTACATTATGGCATAAAGCAGAACGAAGTGGAATGAAGAAAGGGAGAAACAGAAAAAAAAGTTTATATTGTTTAAAGAGTCCATCAATCTGTGTCGTTGATCGCCTGTCAAACACGCCGACCATCAATCGCATTAAAACCATAAAAGGATTGTTCTGTGTCTGGCCCCATTGTGATTGTGTGATGTTTTTGCTTCCATTTATTATTATTTGTTTTATTTTTTTTCTATACATAATTTCTGCCTTTGCATAACCCCCCCCAAAAAAAAAGAAAAGAAAAAAATCCATTTTTTTAAGCAAGTAGAAGAATTCACAAATCCATTGAGAATGGATGACAAAGTTGCTGCTAAGAGAATATTGTAAAAAACAGCATCATGACGACTACGTGTCGTAAGATTTTTTTGCTTCCGTACATATCGACTATATAAATGTTCATATTGTATAGATGTAACGAGTTTATGTATATTCTGCCTTTAACATTTCATGCACAACTTCACATTAGTGCCTTAAAAATCATTTTTTTGTTGTTGTTCCTTTTTGATATGTACTAAAATCTATACGGCCCATTTTCGGTCAGTCAGCTTTTTTTTTAATAGCTTTTTTGGATAAACACATTTAAACGTATAAAGTGTTTACGGTTCTTATTTCTCATTAATTATAAATACTAATAAAAGCATCTCGTTAATAATTTTGTTCAGCTTTGTTTCATGGCAATTTTTTTTTTTTTTTTTTTTTTACATACGAATAAAGTGTTGCCAATTACTTGCCAAAAAGTGAGCACTGTTTGAAAGAACAAGAATTTTGTCCTACAAAAAAAATGCTATTGCATTGTAAGAAATAGGAATTGAGACAGAGGCTTTTACGCAGAATTACTTAACCCTTAACCAACTGCGTTCGGTTGGTTCGTTTGTTTCCACCTGTGCGGATTTAATGGATATACATATCCTAATTTTGCCATGGAGACCTGGCGCTTGGGTGAGGTGATGGGAAACTTCTCAAATGTCCACTCCTTAATTGAATGCTTAAATTGAGATCATCTCGGCACCACCAATACACTTTTTTTGGAGCACCTTTATTGAATTCACTGATTATGTTTATTTTTAATATCAAATTTTATGCACAATTATGCAATTTATATTTTAAAAAGTATAATTTAATTTGCGAAGGGAAATTGGCGAGGGAAGAGCACGATCAGGTGCTGGTGGATTCGAGGACTGAACTAATATTGGCCGACTATCGCACGAGAGGTGAAACCAAAAGCATAAAAGGGGATTTATGCGGAAAGTTGGGTTAGGTGAGGTTTGGGCAATATTGAGTACCTTACATAACAATTCAAATCAGTGTAATGGTAAGTATAAGGGTCAGTATGATGGTGAATATAGAAGGGAAATATAATAATAATTCATATATCCCCATATAATTTATATTTCAGAGACCTATCATATGGCTTGTCTAAAGGGATGTAGCCAACCTTAAAGCGAGTTATTTAACATTTCTATTGGTGGCCGATTTGCAGACCGTTGAAAATGTCTGGATGGACACAACATTTGTTTATCATAAGTAATTGACCTCTAGGGTCACGCTTGATTAGTGAGCGTAATAACTCAGGATTTATATTGTAAGAATTTCCTTCACCGATTCCATTCATAATAATATTGAAGAAGTCCAATAAGTTCGACTCGTATGCTTAAGTAAGCACTATCCCCTTATGTCGCGATTATTCTAAAAATGGATTTAATCTTCCGTGTAAACATTTTCAGTTCGATACGGTCAAAATGTCGAATTTGAAAGTCATTACATGGATAGCGCTTCTATAACGCTTCTGCATAAAAGTTTAAAGCAATAATTTCATTATAGCTTCTTTAAGATCTTCAAGTAAGGCAAATATACAAAATCTATGATTGTTTGCGCAACCTTGTTGAAGTATGATTTCGCTTAAACGTAGAGAAAGGTTGCTACGAAGGTACCAGATACGATATTTTGTTCAATAAGCCTGGGTTTTGTTTATACATATGTTTTAAGAGATTATGAAGACAGGAATCCTGGTTCCAAAACAAAAAAAAATATATTTTTCACATGATGTGGTTGCCATAAAAAAATGACTGAAAGTGAATTTAAAAAACCAAAATAATCCAATATTCTTTTTTCGTTTCCATAGTGCTTCGATGAAACATTGAAAAGGTGTTTTACCGATTCCATGCAGAAGCATGCTTCAGCAGTTTCTCTAATGAAGCAATAACACATCTTGGAAGTAACTGCCTTCATTCGGTAGTTTGCATAAAGTCTATTTAATAACTTGCGGGAAGTAGGAATCACAGTTTTGTTACGGAAATTCTATAAAGCTTGTACAAAACCTTAAGGAAGCACAGTTTGTTGCTTGGCTTACAAATATTGTTAACGAAGAGCACTTATTTGTTACATACCGTTATATGGAAACAACAAAAAAATATTTACTACGGGGAATCCTTTCTCAACCCATATGTTGTAAAATAAAATAGCTTATACAAAGTCTTTAAGGATGCAAATATTGTTGTTGGGTTTTGTTAGTCATCTTCGTTCCTTCGGCGCAGGTTTATCAAAAGTAAAACCCAACACCGCGTTCATTGGCGGTTTATTGTGTATTATTTTTTTAATATTCGTATTAATTTAATATTTAAATCATTTCAAAGTTCAGGACTCATTTAATCTTTTATGAGAAAAAAGTCGAGTTTACTTCCATGGTGAATGTAATATGTATGTATGCAAGTGTATACATATGGAGAAATTTATAAAAGAATCTCTATAATATGGTTGCTATTGTATAATATTTCATGGTATGTAACTACTTATTTCTACAAAAATATTTCGTTGTAATTATAATTATATAAGCAATTTTATAAAATCCATCGGGGAAACCAATTATTATTTCTTAGCTGCAAATATTTGAGCAATTTGCAATTATAGTTCAAAAGCAAACGACCAAACGATTGCCTGCACCTAGTCGTAGTGCTACGATAAGACCAAAATGATACGCTGTGCGGAAAGAGATGAGCAATGAAGAATAACATTCACATGACTGGCACGCTAAAAAAAAAACCAGAAAACAAACAAACAAACAAAAAAAACTAGAAAACTAGAAAAAGCAACCCATTCTCGCAGTTACTTCCGTTGGACTGCTTTAGATATATACAAATGCTGAATACAAGCTAAAAAAGAAGTCTTTATATGCTGCAGGCGGAATAATACATTGCGGTCTTTTTTGTTTGACGTGATAATAGGAGCGATACATACTACTACTAGTCTCACTGGAGAATAATGTGAGAAAACTGTTATACTTTTTTGCCGTCTTCTTTATTTTCTTCTTGTCGTTTTTATAGCAGCGTAAATATAAATAACCATTTACATGAAGGCAAAACCAAATACACAAAACACAAAGGAAAAATACTGAAATGCAAGTGAGACTTGCTGCAAAAATTATACTTTGCAACACAAAAAGCATGAAATAGTTTCGTTGTGGTTGCAATTCACTGCAATCAACCATATGAAAAACTCATTTTCACTTAGTGCAATTGCATGGCGCATAGAAAAGAAGTGAATTGTTCTATAGCTGCTATTTTGCTCGCTCTATGTTGCGCTGCATGATATTGGCATTGAGATGATTCTCACCTGTTGCATTAAATGTGTCGAATTGGGTTTATTACATAGGTACCTAAGTATTGGAAGCAAATACTTGTATACAAAATGCCTATACCAGATAACTTAAAGTACTAAGGTTCCAAGGAAGTCGCCTTAAAAGTCTCTTAAACGCTTTGCAAATGTGTCGATACTCGATATTAATATTACAAATATTACAATCTCAGACAAATGACGCCCTGAAGGATTGCTATAACCGAAAAATTAAGAAAAATGATTATCAAGTGCTGATCACATTAATGTAAGGTATCACTGAACAATGCGCTAAATAGAGAGTCAACTTATATATACGGCGTTTACAAAAGCTGCATGCCGTTTGCCTTTCGTCGTGGGATATTTTGAAAAAGAGTACACCCGAAAGTCAGGCATCTCGACTTAAAATATTTTTTGTGCTGTCCGACTGCTAACCCGTATAATCAAATGAGGAGTATTGTACACAGAAGAAGTTGGCAGTGTTATTTAACAAGGATCTACTCTATATTCACTGCTCTTCTTAAAATTTACTAGGGACGTTTTGAATGAGACTTTACATTCACGTCCAGCATTTAAATAAATTTCCATTCTTAAAAGATCAAGTGCATATTAAAGTCTGCATTTTCTTTAACACTTAAGTGCTCTTAAACTCTGGAGCTCCAAATCAAATTTTTCGGAAAATATCCAATCTGTAGTGGGTGCCGTAGCTCAGTGGTTACTGTGTTGGTCTTCTGATCTGTAGGTTGTGGGTTCAATCCCCGGCTGATGCATAACAAATTTAATATCGAAAAGATTTGTCTTTCGAACGGTACCCGCCTGTCGGCAAGCAATTGGCAATTCTTCCGTCAGTAGCAACTTGCCATGAAAATGCTTCTAAACGAACTCTGTGACAAAGCTCAGAAAAAGTGATGTCACAAGGGTTCTGACGTTCGGAACCGGCTAAAATAAGTAGGTCCCTTCTAATACTGTCCACAATTTAACACGCACAACAGTAATGGAAGAGAAGCTCGGCCAATGAGCCCTTTGGGGCTTTAAGTGCCACATATTTATTTATTTATTTAGTGGTCATTTATTATCATAATATCGCGGAGTTCAGAACCGATCAGGCGTTGGCTGGTGGGTTAAAAGCTCCGTACATTATGCTAGCATGCTTCTTGATTTGAATGTGTATTAGTAGGTCTGTAGGACTGGCGGTGAAAAAACAAGTTAACCTTTGAAGAAGGTTTCTTTGGAAAAACGATCTTGAATAGGTCTTGATGTTTTAAGAAAATATTTCTTATAAAATTCCACTGTAGGCAGCTTGAAGAAAAAATCTTCTGAAATGTAGATTTTTACATATTTTTTATATATGAATTCATTCAATGTGTGAAATTTATCCTATATAAATATTTTAACCAACTGTAAATAAAAGTTTAAAAGTAAAATTTCAAAGGGTTGATACGGGAGGCTCTCTTCAAGGTTTCAGTAGGCTGTTTAATTCGATATTCGAAGTTGGAAAGCATATAGAATAGCCTAACCTCACTTATTATATTTTTAATCGAGGTCATATACGAGGGCGGTCGCAGAACTACCCGACCTAACAAAGAGAACAACAAATTTGGAAAAATTGTTCTTTATTTCTCAACATAATCTCCTTTTAGCTCTATGTAGTTTACCCAGCGATATTCTATAGCATAACCGTTTCTGGTATGGCCACCTCAATTGGTCGACCACTACGGTGTTCGTCTTGGCAGCTCGTACGACCTCGTTTAAACTGTGCCTCCCACAGGAAGGAGCAGACTACCCCAGAGTAGTAGAACTTTCGATAGCTCCAAAAAAAGGTACTAAACAACATGACTGGCGCCTTGAAACTTAAAATATATGTTTTTTAAGGTTGCCACTTTTCACCAAAGTAATTTTTTTTAACTACTGCCGCCATTTATATGTCAGGTCGGGTAGTTCTGGGACCGCCCTCGTAATCACGATTTAAAAGGAGCGATACTGGTTGGTTAG
Organism: Megamerina dolium; assembly: GCA_963854835.1. Lineage (NCBI taxonomy): Eukaryota > Metazoa > Arthropoda > Insecta > Diptera > Megamerinidae > Megamerina > Megamerina dolium. The sequence continues at coordinate 15,332,216 of OY978528.1, forward strand.
CGAAGCCGTATTTATTAAGATTTGTCTTCTATGATTCGGAATCCTGCAGAAAACTAAATGTACTGTAAAAGAGCCAAATATTTAATTGCTTTGTTTCCACTTATTAAAGAATTCATAACTTTACTTGTTCAAAGTTTCATTAAAGTGCTTCCACAAAAACTTAGATTCAGTTAACTAACTTGAAGATCATATACTATATAGTAAAGAGTGATCCAATAGGAGGTACTTTTTCTAATAAGGATTCTCAGACATCTCATGCCTAACAACTGTCATGTTCATATCACATTTGTGTTCATTATTCATTGACATTTCATCATGAATAGACTTACGCCAGAACCTTTACAAATTGTGGAAATTTATTTCCAAAATCAGTGTTCAGTGAGAAATGTTTTTCGTGCTCTTCGACCACTTAATGGTGTTCATATTGTGTTGTGGTGTGTTTATGGTATTCAGGTCTTGTGATCTGATACCGTTGGATTACTTTTTATTGGGGTATGTGAAATCACTTGTTTATGTCGATAATAAACCACAATCGATTCCTGTATTAGAAGCGAACATAACGCGCCTAATTAACGAAATATAGTCCGAAATGCTCGTAAATAGGACCCATAGAATGGATCATGTAAAAGCAAGTTTCGGACAACATTTAAAAGAAATTATTTTCAAACATTACATTTCGTAAATCGAACTTACTTCTTAAATACAAATTTTGATTATTACATTTATTTTAATGAGTTTTATTAAAAAAAAAAAAATCCGGAAGCTCTTATTGGATCACCCTTTATTACAATATTATCATAAAATATAAAAAAATCTATGTAGATAAAAACGTTAAATGTGAATCAAGTATCTGCTTCCTATCTACTCTGGCAACACTAAGAACCATACCATAAAATGAAAACCATCATCATATAAAAGATAATTTAAAAAGTTTTCAAATTAATTTACATAATTATCAACAAATTTGAAAAAATTTCAATATTGTATGTATTTTACTCAAAAAATTAGTATACGTATCATAGTTAATATGATAAAAAAAATATATATAAAATGCCAATCATTATGCATACGGTCTACGTTATTCTATGAGTATGAGTATTTGGATTAGACTCAATGTATTAGATTTATTGTCTTTTTGAATTTTACGCTCTAACTAGCTAACAATGTAATATGTGAATATCGTTTTTGTGTATTTTGTAAAATTAGCATTTACCCAAAAAAAAAAAAAAATTCAAAACAGTTCTGATTGATGGCCATCCAGTTATCTTGATTTGTCTGAAATTTCATAAATATTCAAACAGCTACATTTATACATATACACACATACAAGCATATTTATGTAAATGACAGGTACATACTAATATGTTTGTATAGTATATGATTTATGTAGATATGTATGTATGCCGTTGTATATACATTGGCTTCAACCAACTGGTTACCACTTTCTCTCCATTTCCTGTAAAATATTTCATTTCGACTGTTGATGTTCATTATGAAATCAAATCATTTAGAATAAACCACGCCTATGAACAATTAAACGATTTACCATCCATAAGCAGGGTAGCATTTTTACAGTATGAAACAAAAATCCATAATACAGTTTCTACGGGTGTAGATAATTCGATTTACTTTTAATCATCATTTTCCATCAGTCCAGTGGTTTATACGTAATACGCCGAAATATACAAAAATGAAGCCTTTTTGAGTCAAATACTACTAAAACAATTTGGGGAAAAATATGAACCCAATTGTAATCTAATAGGTTTACCATGCATACGATAGCGCTTAACTTTTCGATTTTAATACACGAGTTCTCGCATTTGGTGAGCATACATAAAAATATACATGAAACTAAAATGGTGAAGAAAATGGTTTCAAATGCGAGTCAAAGTTCAGTACAATAAACAAAGTAAATAACACTATAGCTTCCCAGGAGCCGGCCCTATTAATTTTTGCTTCAAAACATTTTTTCGAAACACACTCTCATTACTCCTTAAAGGCTCTCCTCTATAAAATCGACATTGTAATTAATTCGCTCCCACCGTTCCCATGATGCCTCTAAAGTGTTAAAGTATGTGACTGATCCCCATTATATTTCATTATTTAGCAATTCTTCCGAACATTTTTACTCCATACATTTAGCTCTTAGGGGGTTCCGTAGATTATGAGCATACAAACATCTGAAAATTGGCATATAAACCCATAGCTGGCGAAGAATCGCCTCTAGAGGTGTGCGATATATGACCGACTCCCATTACTTCTAACTCCTTAACGTTTTAGCGAAACATTCTTTACTGCTATTTTTACCTCCTAGGAGGGCTTTCCGATTACCTTATCGTTTATATTACTTTTTTCGGAAACGGCTAAAATCTGGTGAATGCAGTGGAAGTATTAAATTTGACAATTTGACAAATTGTCAAATTTAATTGACAAATATCTAGTTATGATGACGATACTATGAGCATCACTTTAAAATCTGGTAGAGATCGGACTTAATTGATATAATATCGCATTATTATTTTATTGTAATAACGAAAGTATGAATTTAGTTAAATTAAAATTTATTGCGTTTAACAAAAGAGCTTAAAATCAGAATATTAGTACAGACTTGCGTTGGGGCTTTTCATCTGAGAAACTTACAGCTTTGTTAATGTTCAGCCTCTTAATGACTGCTTCAAACTCATAAAACCTACTGCAAAGTATCACCTTTCGACATTCAGAGCTTAAGGGATTGTTTCCTTCAAATTCTCAATATTCTCTGAGAGAGTGGAGGTCCGTAAATTTATAGCTATATTATCTTTTATCTTAGCATTTAAGGAATAGTGCGATATATGATATTTTAAGCCACCTCAAAAAGTTGAATTTATTAATACTCGTAGTCATATAGTTTAGTGTAACCAGCAACCAGGGATGGTTTCCCTCAAATTTTAAATAATCTCTGGGAATCTGAAGGTCGGTGAATTTCAAGCTATATTACCTTTTATCTTAGTATTTATGGAATAGTGCGATATATACTATTTTAAGCCACCTCAAAAAGTGGAAGTTATTAATTTTCTTAGTCATATAGTTTAGTGTAACCAGTCCATAGTAATGCTATTTGTATTTGATAGGAGCTTAATATCAATCTATTGTTATATTACAAATTCTGGAGACATATTTAGACAATATTTTCGAGGGTATTTTGCTGAATGTATATAATATATAATACATACATACATACATACAGAAATATTGTATAAGTTCAACATTATTTTTCATGGATATTTGTCATCTAGTTATATACCATCGCAATTTAATATCATTAATCATAATTTTATCTGATTTTCAATGTGCAAATATTGTTTACAACAAATATTGGTTAAATATTTGTCGTTATATTTTGTATATATCATCATTTTGTTTGTATTGTACACTATGTATGTTACGTATATATAAACTTACTCATGATTTATAATGTTTATCACTATTATTGCCAAACTACTGAGCTGATTCCCTGCAGCGGATATTCCTCATAACACGCAAATACTAAATTAATCTATAAGTTGAGGGATGTTTTGCATAAAAACTGTACATTTTGGATCGCACGTCATACATAATAATCATTGTCACAACAGGTTACTCAATGGACAAATTTTTCTATTTTTGTCTTTTAACCACACCCTTTGGATGGTGTATTAATTCAAAAATAAATTCAATTGAAAATGAAAGTGATTTGGCCGTCGTAATTAATATTTTTTCAAAAGTGTATAAATTTAAGGGTTGCGCGCGAACAAATTAAACTTCAATTCACAATATTAAAGTTCTTCCGTTCTAAAATTGCCACAAAATAATGGGAAACTACTACTCTACATTGATTTAAGAAAGTTTGTAAGTAGCTAATAGCCATCGACTAAACTTTTTTAAGCTCAACCACAAAATATTATACAAAGCAGAAGGTTATCCTCAAACCCGAGTAATAAAAGACTAGAAGAGTGTTATTACAACTTTTGGAACAATTGGATAAGAAAATCTGTGAGAGGATGTTCGACTCGTGAAAGAAAAATTCATATTTAATCAAGAAAATACACCGGTTCATCCTATTTATGAGATCTGATTTCTTCTAACTTCCACCTGTTTTCACAGATCAATAAAATATTTAATGGGGTAACAATTATAAATTTAACAATGTAACAATGTCAACCAATGAATGTCTGTTAAAAGTCTTGTGAAAGTTAGATATAGAGGTTAGATGAAAACATCTTAAAGCATCATCTTAAAGAGGTTGACGAACAACTAGGCTAATGCGATGGACCAAGGTTTGTAGGTTTCTTTCCAACTTTTTTACGGTTAGAGATATAAGTCAGGGCGGTGGTGGAAATCTGACCACGGATTTCGGATTCAGCGACCCAAAATCTATAAAATGGGACTAATCTGATTCGTCGAGAGTAAATCTTTTCCATAAATCTGAAATATAATTTCATTACTGGACAGCTTGGCCAGTAGTTCATCCTATCAAACTATCAATAATATTGTGTTTTAATGACTAATGAAACCATAACGGATCTCTAATAGCTCCTAGAAACTGTGCAACATCTCTAATATAGTTAATTCAGCAATTACTGATCTACTTACTTACTTACTAATGTGGCCATCACAACTGAATATCGATTTAGGCCGAATATAACATGCTTCGTCAGCCATCTCTGTTCTTCGCTAGCTGGGGCGTTAGAAATTCCAATCGCCGTCATGTTCTCCAGTACTTGGTGTTTACAGAGGAGGTTAGATCTTCCTATCCTGCGTCGTCCTACGGTGGGTTACAAATATGACACCTTCTTAGCTGGAGCGTGTTTTTCTATTCGCTCGACATGACCTAGCCAGCGCAGTCGCTGGATTTTGATGTGCTTTACAATGTGCTTTACAATGTCAATATCGGCACACAACTCGTACAGCTCATTGTTGTACCTTATTCGGTACTCGCCACTAACGTAAATAGACCCAAAGATCATGCGTAGGACTTTTCTCTCGAAAACTCCAAGCATTCGCTCATCCGAGGTAGAAATTGTCCAGACTTCAGCGCCATATGTAAGGACAGGCGTGATGAGCGACTTGTAGAGTGTAGTTTTCGTTCTTCGAGAGAGGGCTCGACTTCTCAATTGCTTACTTAGCCCAAAGCAGCACCTGTTTGCAAGAGTGATCCTTCGCAATTATTGAACTATGTTCATAAAAAATCGAGTGTTGGATAACCTGTGTAACATATAACTTCATCCTACAAATACAGTATACAATGTTTTCTATACGACCCTCCACTACCGTAAAAATTACTAGTCATTGATTATTAAATTGCGCCAGTAACACTATACCGGACCCTATATTAACTATTATGACGCTATGTTTACATTTCAATTTCGAAATATTGTTCAAACATAAACAATTCACTTCGTACTGCGTAGAAATTACACTTACTTTTAGCGGAAAAAGGCTGTCAGTGCTAAAATATTATGTCATTTAAAAAAGAAAATAGCCTATGTCCCACGCTTTGCATATAATTAACTTACGTACATATGTAATGTGTTTTCTGATATTCATCGCCATATTGAAATTAATTAACGAGAAACAAATTATTTTGCTTAATGCCAACAATATAAGTAGACTAGTATGCATAAACAATGGAGACAATAAACACGAACCATTACCACACCAAGTGAGCTGTTGTGATGGTGTTGTAGTAGACAGAAAAAAGTCTATACACGTTACGTAGTTGCGAATAAATGCTTATATACTTGGCTCTAATGAATCTCACTGCCGTTCAACTTAACATCATACTAAAGATGATTATTTATTTATGATTATTTTTGGTGCTCTACTTTACCAGAAAATGCATAATAAAGTTTGCGTTTTGGGCTTGCAGTTCAGCAAAACTTGCTTGTTGTCCTCTTGTGGTATTTCCTGTAATCGCTATGAAACTTATGCAATAATTAACTCATACATATACACTGCTATACATACTTAGCATCTTGTTGGTGTGCAATGAAATGAATTTAAAAAACAAATTCATTAAGTACAATGTTAATAAATACACAATACGTATACAATCCTATATATATGTATGGTATATTACAAATGAGTATTCTTGTATCCACTTGCAATGAAACAGAAGTGAAGTTTGTTAGAGTATCACATTTAATGCGAGCTGACCTTTTTAATTAAAACTCGGACTGCAACACACTCACACTTGCAATGCAATTAAACAGCTGAAACACAAAATAGCGAAACGTCCGTGGCAACAATTACTTATTTTGCCTTTCCGCCATTCTCTCTCTAGACGGAGAAGCAAACAACCAACCAAACCAAGAATAGAATGAAACAGTATCCATTAAATTTCAAATTGTGCAAACTGCTGTTTGTTGAAAGGGACCTGCAGCGGGGGGCTAAGAAACGATGGTCAAATATATACTAAGCATTTGCTAGTGGAGCAGTTAACAACCACAATAACAATAACAGTGTATTTAGTATCCGCACTCAGTTGGATGAATGAATGAATGAATGAATGAATGAATGAATGCCCCAACTCTCTGGCTTATCAGTCAGTCATACACCATGTACTGCGTACTACGATGTGGCGATGGTGTTGCTGGTGGTGCTGGTGGTGGTGAAGTGAAACGTTAGCAAGGAGTATCAGAAGTGTTAATAAATTTAGCTGCTCCGTGCAGATGTGGCGCAAAGGTTCACAAGTTCAACAACCAATACACAAAATGCTAAGCCAAAATGTCAAACAACAATTCGTTGAATGTGTTGCTGAAAGAGTTATCTTCGCACGAATCACGAATCTCGTTACTTAGTTTCACTATTCGTTGAATTTTAATAGTAACCAGCAATTAACTACGCTTCGCTGTTGCAAATATTATGTACGTACGTACATGAATAGCTGTTTGCTTTATTTTAAATTTATGTAATTTTTCAACCAACGAATTTGATTTGGATTTCTATTTTGACACTGCAACTTGCAGTGCATACAAATTCGATGATGAAATTTAATTCTTAACGATTATCTATTATAGCAAATAAAACGCTTAATGATGTTTCATGATGGTAAATATGTTAAGTTTAAACTCGAAGCTGTAAATGACTCACTTAGGTTAGGAAAAGTCAATTGTACTTCTATCTCAACTTAATAATTCAGCTCTCAACTTACTACAGCTATAACGAATTTAAGGTCTATATTGCTATGTTTATTCCAGAACTGCATTTTAATGAAGTTATCAAGGCGCTAAGAACCCAGATAATATACAGATGCCTAGGAGTTAGAGGGTTCTCACAGACATTTTGAGGTAGCATAATTTCGAATTAAATCCAAAAGATCTACAAAACCATAACTTGACCTAATTTAGCGAAAAAAAAAATTGTGATATGAATATTGAGATGACCCTAAGAACTGCTGCCATATGAAACCTATTGTACATGCCCGGGATTTGAATTGAGCGGTATTACTTGTTTTTTCTTTTATTTTGTGAAATATTGAAAATACTTTGCAAATACACTTCAGAATTTTTTCTTGTGGTAAGTTAGTACTGATTTTGTTTGTTTACAATTGCCGATTGTGAAAAAAGTTCGCGTTAAATTTACGAAATATGGTACAAAATATTTGTCGAAAAGACATTCATAATTGGTCTCATACTAATGCTTCAGGAACGGTTGTAGCTAAAGGAAGCATTCACAAATTGAAGAAATTAATGCTTGAAAACTGTCATTGCAGCTTGACAGAACTAGCATAGTAATTTAACATTTTTCTCCAATTAATTCATCGCAGCATGGCTTGTTCCAAACGAGTTGAATTTTTTGCAGAATCGTTGGCATATGTTATCCATTAAATAATATAAATAAATAATGTCGATGACATAACAAACTAGAATGAACTCAGTTTGTTCTGTCATCAAAATATTTACTGAAGACAGAACAAACTGTGTCCATTCTCGTTTCTTCTGTCTTCAGTAAATATTTTGTTCCACTGTGGGGATGTCAGAGTAAGGTGTCATAATAGTATTTATCGTTTGCAATTGTTTTTATTTAATTATTTAAGTTTATTATTATTCAATTTCCCATTATTATTCAATTTAGATCAATTTATTATTGCAAAAAAAATTTAAAAAAACAATAAAACAATTTATTTTTATTCAACTCTTTTGCAAGTATGTACTTATGTGTACACATATTTTATATATGTGCCTACATAAGTGTATTTTACTCAATTGCACTTCAATATATTTACATACTTGTATATGTTTTATTTGTACGAGTATAACAAAAATAAAATATGTATGTATATTTTCAATTTCAAATTATTGTATTCACATATTATCGGTAGGTACATATTCAGAATTTTAATCGATTTTGAAAAATGCTCGCAAACATATTTAATATTGAGAGTTTGTCTTAATTAAAAATAAACAAATTTCACCAGCCATATTATTTTAAATATGTAAATGGTAAAATTAATTGATCCTGTGGTTTTGACCTACTTATTCATGCACATGCATGTGAGTGAATATTTATTAGCTACGAGTTCATCAATCTTTTACAGCAAGTTAACATTGTAACCAAACAGTATGTACGAGTATATACATATACATCTGGAACGCAAAACAAATTGGCTTTAACAAACTATGAGATTTATATATTTCGTTTGTTTTGTGTATTATCTTTAGGAGATTTGAATATGTATGAATTTATGTTAAATTTGTAATTTTCTCATGCACACACTTTTCTAAACAAGAAATAGCGCACATTGTAATTTGAATATATATAGATACAGGGTTGCATTTACATATGTAGTTGCATGTGAAAAAAAAAGTAAAAGTAAAAAATGTAGAGCATTTTTGGAGCGCTAATTTGCGTATCCATGATTTTTTTTTTTAAATATAAATTTTCCGATCTAGCTATTAGAGCGGTTCAAATTTTATGGAGAGAAAAAAAAATTCAATTTTTAATGTCATCTAATGATATTTTATGGTAAATTTGAGCAATTTTATTTACTGTTAGCGAAGAATGCCGTTAAATGGCGTTTTGCTAATGTCATCTATATTTCTTTGAGTTTCATCGCAATTTTTCAAGGAAAATCTATGGGGTACTCCTTCCCCGTAGACACCGAGGGTCATCTAGAAATTAAAGTAGCGATATCAAAAAAATGAATTTTTGGCACAATGCCATATTGCCATATTAAAATATCGACTTTTTATATTTTCGGCACTTGGTTTAGTGTAATAACACCATGAAATATTGAAAAACCTAGTAGGCAGATGGATTTAAGGTAGGGTTAGGACGGACGGGTTGTTCGTTGGAACCCAATTTGAAGGACACATAATATTTTTGAATAATTAATTGAATATATTACGTTTTATTGAAAAATTGTATTTTTTGCCCGATACAGAGGCTATCTTGGAACCGCATTAACAGCAGTAATGACGTCAGCCTGGAGATAGTGCAAAGGATCACTCTAGCAAACAGGTGCTACTTTGGGCTAAGTAAGCATTAGAGAAGTCGAGCCTTCTCTCGAAGAACGAAAACTACATTCTACAAGTCTCTCATCATGCCTGTCCTTACATATGGCGCTCAAGCCTGGACAATTTCCACCTAGGATGAGCGATTGCTTGGAGCTTTCTAGAGAAAAGTCCTACGCAAGATCTTTGGACCTATTTGCGTTGGTGGCGAATACCGAATAAGGTACAACCATGAGCTGTATGCCGATATTGACATAGTAAAGCGCATCAAAATCCAGCGGCTGCGCTGGCTAGGTCATGTCTAGCGAATGGAAGAACACGCTCCAGCTAAGAAGGTGTTGTATTCGGAACTTGCTGGAGGACGACGCAGAAGAGGAGGAAGACCTAACCTCCGGTGGAAAGACCAAGTACTGGAGAACCTGACGGCGCTTGGAATTTCTAACTGGCGCCAGCTAGCGAAGAACAGAGATGGCTGGCGAAGCATGTTATATTCGGCCTAAATCGATATTCGATTTTTATGGAAACATAAGTAAGTAAGCACCAAACTTCAGAAGATGTACAAAATTTTTGGTTTGCATAATCGGATATATCACTAATGAAGTTTAACGGCTATTAACTGCGACTTTAGAGGTAGAACATGTAACAGTTTCAACTCGTCGTATTCTGCCAGTGTTATTGTAGGAGTTTTAATTATATCTGCGTCACCAGTTTTCGAATGCAAGTGATTCCTGTTCAAAAAGAGAGTAAACTCAATTCGTTCTTGATTTCAGAGTTGCTTTGAAGTCCTTTATATGAGTTTTATAAATATTTTATAATTGAGTACATACAACCCTAATCACTAATGAATTTCTCGTTCGAATCTAAGTTGGTCTGGGAATGCTTCGAACTTCTCAATACTTTAGCAAAGAGGAACTCTGTGACTCTAATATGGATACCGGAACACGAGGGGCATGCAGGCAATGAAATGGCAGGAAATCACTGGCTAAAAAGGGTGCAAACACTCCTTTCATAGGCCCAGAACAATTCTGCGTGGTAAACAGTATCTTCATGAATAACTTAATATGTCAAGAGGAAAAAAGTAGTCTAACCGATTACTGGAGAGCCCAAACAGGCATGTGACAGTCGAAAAGATTCAATGACCCTGAACACATTAAGCTAGATGCTATTTTGAACCTCAGCAGAAAAGACCTCAAACTCTACAGTGAACTATTAGCAACTATCTCTGTCGACCCTGTCTTGAAGAGCAGGAAACAGCAGAGCACGTTCTTTGCAATTGCCCAGCTGTGGCTAGACGCAGACTAAACTACCTAGGCAATGGATTCATAGTTCCCAGGGACCTAGTTAAAATCAATCCCACAGCAGTGACAAGATTTATAAATAGTCTTGAGATCTGCTAGCTAGGGAATAAGGCAGCACAAAAAATCTTCAGGTCGCGGTGCTTCATAGCCTTAATAATAATAATAATAATAACATATAATTCTCTCTGTCTCTATCTCTCTCTCTCTTTCTCTTAGTTATTCCTTTATAAATATTGGTGCCTAAATTCAAACTTTATATGCGTTAAACAAATGCATACAATTGCTCAACTTATGCACTTGTTTTCAATTAGGAAAAGAAAAAAAAGACTTGATGAAATAAAAGAATGCTATAAATTTTTTTTTTTTGTATATTCCTTTTATACAGTTATTTCCTTAAATTCAGCAAGTTCACATAAATTGACAAAATACGATTACATGAAAATGTCACACTGCACCATATGGTTAATGTAAAATAGTAGTTTCTTTACCCTTTTTTACACACTTCAATAAATCTGCTGTCTATCCATCCGCAATAAGAAATTAAGAAACAGATCTATCATAAAATTCGACTTTATACGAACCAGTAAAACAAAACAAAAAAACAAAAAAAAAAACAAGCAAATGAAAGAGTTAGGGCAACTAATCTTTTTGAACTTATTCAAATACCAGATGTGACTAACGCTTAAATCCTGTTTGCTTGTGATTATTCGTATAATATCAAATATATGGATATTTAGGTGAAAAGTTATCTACTGATTATAATATCATTAAGCTATGTGAAAGCAGAAAATTCTGTTGTAAGTATGAAGAAGAAAATATGATATAATTAAGTACATAAGTACGAGTAAATAAATAAATGGTCGGTATTTGGGTGTCGGCATTATGTTTTTAAGGCATTTAGGAAAAAGAAATGAGCAGTACTAGAAATTCCAAAGAATTTGGACAATGAATGAATTTTTGAAATAAGTTAAATATATTATTTCTTCCCAAAATATTCGATAACGCATTTGGACTGTGAAATTGGATAAACTATAGAATATAGAATGTCAGATAAGCCTTTAATAAAATAAAATCGATCTTTTGAAAAGAAAATTAGAAAATAAAATATATTGCAAGAAATCGATGAAATTGTTCATTAGTTTAGAGATTTTATTGACGATTGAATAACATACCCATGCTATCAATTCCTATCATTTTCATTTTATTCTTCACGTCTGTTCTGCGTGCACTGACCTGATCCAAGTAAGTACTTATTACGATAACAAAAAAAAAACCCCAAATCGTCACATTATACAATATACAGATCGCATTCAAATGCTATTTGAGCAAAAAGGCACGTAATTATAGTGACTCGAAAATGACACACACCACGTGCTGCACGCGTCAATGCTTTATTGGCTGACGAACTACGTATGTATGCATATAGTGTACGTGGATTTACCTGCTAGCTCTGGTTACTTGGCTGTCGCCATAGCATTACAATAAGATGGCAGACAAAGCTGCTAGTATTTTAGTTTGTAGTTGAAATGATGATATATGCATGTAGTACCAACATATAAAGATACCACCACTGCTTTCAATACAAGTGGTGGTTATAGTAGTATAGAGCATTGTGACTTTATACCATTAACATTTTCATTGAATGTAGTATGCATTTGAGTGCCAGTTTTACATAAAGGTCATATATGTTATTATACATAATACTAAGTACCTACCTAATCACACATACAAGTTTATATATATAATACATACAAGTATGTAATACAAACATTTTTGATAAGAAGGTACTATATACATATGTATGTTGTCTTTGCATATTGATGCATATAATTAGTTGTATGCACTCAAGTACATTTCATTGTTAAAGATTGTTGTGCACGTTCAACGTTTCAAGGAGCTCACGAACTACATAAATCCTTAGAATTGACTTGTTATATGAAGCAAACTGGATATGAAATATACATATATATATGTATGTATATAAATGTATCTAAGTATATGTATACATACATATGTATGTATGTACTATAATATGTACGCATATTATTATAAGCTCACTAATACTCTCAGTTGCCATTGACAGCAGTTGACTTACATTTCTTATCGCATAGACCGTAAGTAGTATAGAAACTTAAAAAGAAAAACTACTACATATATACATAATGAGTTTATATGATTTTAAGGACAAAAAATATCTATTATTTAAAAAAACATTTCTGAAATAAATTAACATGAGCTAGGTGATATTCTTGAGTACATTGTTGCCAGAAATTTGTGAAATTAAATCATTAATTGAGCAGAAAAAATGGTAACTACTGAAATTGTCAAATCATCATAAAGCCAAAATATTGTCAATCTAATATTATGATATTCATAAAAAAAAAAGTACTCAATTCGGCTTTGATAAAAAAAGTACTCAATTCGGCATGTTCTAAGTTTATGACAGCAAACTGGGCAAAAGTTTAACAGATTTCAAAAGTGATGAAACCTCAGGACGTCCAATTACCGTCCAAGGCCGTCGAATTAAAGCGAGAGAGTTGGTTTCCGCGTTCGCTCAAGTTAGACCAATAGCGTGTTCGAATGAACATTTTCAACTCTCTGCCAGCGGCGATTAAATATTGTGGTTGAAATTTGTATAAAATATTATACCCCATAAGTAAAAATACAGTTAAAACGGTAGGCTACGTACGTATTAGTTCCAAAAAAAAAAATCAAAAAATGTTCTTACGTCTGTTAAAGTGATTTTTGGAAAAGCCATGAAGGTACCTTATTCTATTATTTTCAAAAGGGGGAAAACCCATTACTTAAAATTGTTTCACCAAGACAATTTACCGTTTTTCAGTACGACAAAGAGTTTCACCTTGCGATACGATATGATAGATAGTTACTCGTATATAAATAGTTAGTTAGAAAATATCAATTTTTTTTTTTTTGGATTTTATTGCTAGCAACTTTAAATGGAACATTGCTTCTGTCAACTACCATCTGGCAATAAACTACTGTAAAATTTTGAGACAATTATTTTTTGCGTAAAAAAAACCTTCACTGAGACCAAGCAAAGGCTTCATAAAGATTATAGCGGATCTGCAGCATCAACCTCAATAGTTAAATATTGATTTACTCAATTCCGCTGTGGTCGTACGAGTATAAGTGACGTTCAGGTCCCCCAAAAAAAAAAAAAAAAAAAGTCGGCATGCCAGAAATCCTCGATAAAATCCATGGGATGATATTGCACGATCGGAGAGTGAAAGTGTGTGAAGTGGTTGAGGTTGTAGGCATCGATGAAAATGGAAAAAAGTGAATTATTTTTGGCGTAAAAAAATCTTCACCGCGACCAAGCAAAGACTTGATAAAGATTATAGGGGATCTGCACTGTCAACCTCAATGGTTAAATATTGATTTACTCAATTGTGGTCGTTCGAGTATAAGTGACATCGAACGTTCAGGTCTCCCAAAAAAAATCTCGGCATGCCATAAATCCTCAATGAAATCCATGGAATGATATTGCATGATCGGAGAGTGAAAGTGTGTGAAGTGGCTGTGGTTGTAGGCATCGATGAAAATGGAAAAAAGTGAATTATTTTTTGCTTAAAAAGCCTTCACCGCGACCAAGCAAAGAGTTGGTAAAGATTATAGGGGATCTGCAACCTCAATGGTTAAGTATTGATTTACTTAATTGCGTTGTCGTCGTACGAGTATAAGTGACGTCCAACGTTCAGGTCTCCCTGCCAGAAATCCTCGATAAGATTCATGGAATGGTATTGCACGATCGGAGAGTGAAAGTGCGTGAGGTGGCTGAGGTTGTAGGCATCGATGAAAATGGAAAAAAAATTAATTATTTATTGCGTAAAAAAATCTTCACCGCGACCCTTGATAAAGATTATAGGGGAACTGCACCGTCAAATTCAAGGGTTAAGTATAGATTTACTCAATTGCGCTGTGGTCGTACGACTATAAGTGACGTTCAGGTCTCCTAAAAAAAGTCGGCATGACAGAAATCCTCCATGAAATCCATGAAATGATATTGCACGATCGGAGAATGAAAGAGCGTGAGGTGGCTGAGGTTGTAGGCATCTCAATTGAGCGGGTACATTACATTTTACATAAATATTTGAACATCAAAAAGCTAATCCAAAAATTAATAATCGCATAGTGATGTATTTGACCCGCTTAAACTTCGCAAAATCTTAATTTAAAATTCATTTTCATTCATCATTTATAATATGTTTTCTTTGCGGTTCGAAAAAGAATATTGAGAATAAATAAAATATATGAGTTTCTCCAAAAATGTGAAAACTTGGGGCAATCTCTTAACATACTAATTTTCACCTACATACGATCTAGTTTATATCCTGTACAAGAGAACATGGAATTATTACGATTACTTCCTTCTTTTGTTGTTGTTGTATATATTACAAATTACGAATTCTTATACCTATGAGCGTCTATTGTTCATCAACGATGGAATAGTAATATTGCTAAAACTATATTTCTAAAAAGCCAATTTTGTTAGATTTGTGTCTTTTTTGTTGTTGTTGTTATTGTAAAAATACTTTTAAAACATCAGCAGAGCACATTAATAATGAACTGTTCAATTTTTATTGCAATTGCAATTTATACGAGTATACCTACATATATGTTGTAAATTCACATATCCACATCGATTTTCGAAAATTTTTTACATTGCTCTTGTTATGTGTGTACGTACCTACACTCGTTTATAGTGTAAAGAATTTCGCATAATTTAGATTCAATTCCATTGAATTGGGAGCAAGTGTAACTAATCTAAAAAGCGTTTACCTTTCACAATTGTTAAAAATTGTTGCCACAAGCACCAACGCAAGTTTTCTCCGACAATAGTTTTGCAATTTCTCCTTCCTTCTTCCTCTGTGTCTTTCTTTATTGTAAAGGAAAACATTACTTACCTAAAGTGAAAGGAGTTCAAATTGCAAGCGCATATGTATTGTATGTATGTATGTATGAATGTGATAGCATTACAACAAGATATCGTGTTTGGCTACATTGTGCTACTTTGCCAATAAAAATAATAATAATTTTGTGTGTGTATATCGTGTCGTAGTTCTTTCGTGCAACATATTGCGCTCTATATCTATGAAAGGTACATAAAATAACTGTGCATATGTACATTTAGTATAGAGATGTCGTTATCCAACTTAGCTAACCACTGTTAAAAGACACACGTTCAAGAAATTCGACATGAAATCAATCAAATTTTATCTATCCTTTAATTTGGCTTCAGTGCATAAAAAGTATGTGTAAATTTGATCTTGTATAATGAAAGCAAAAAAAAAAAAATTAAAAATTTGAAAGTATACATGATGCTTAATTTAAAATTAAAATGTTCTTGCTATCAGTTTGCTGATATTTTGCAAGAAAGCAGAATTTCCAACAGCAAGAACAACAATTAACTAGTGACACTCAATCTAATGTCAATGCAGGTATCTAATCCATATTACATTAGCTTCCGATTTTATAATCTCAATCATTATTTGCTACTTTTTACATTTTTCCTCTTGTTCTCACCATACGTCTTCTCACATAGAACTATGACTTTGATGATTTCTTAATTGCGCGAACAAACAAACAAAAAATAAAATATTCGTCTTTTCCTTTTCTTTTCTCTCATACCAATGACCTCCACATTCAAGAAATAAATCTTATTTATATTTCCATGTGCAAAAGAAGATTAAAGACATTAATTTCCTCAAAGTATGTATAATAACCAATTTTGCTCTCATTGACAGGAAATCTCATTGGAAATGGCGTAATTTAGATTAAGCAAAAAACTGTTGCATTTGAGACATTGTAAATACAAAAAATTATCACGAAAAAAATTAATACTTTAAAACCCAGGATCGTATTTAAAATTTTTAAACATCTAATCGTGTGCAATATGAGTACGAACAACAAAATGGCGGGCCTGTTTTGATAAAATGACGTTACGTACACAAAAATTAATAATGGGTGTAGGGGTTTCAGGGCAAGGCATTTAAATTTGAGGTCAGAATTGTCGAAAATTGTTGGACTCGAAAAAATTAGTGACAGATGGATTTCGAAGGTGACGGAACACAAATTTGAGGTCGTAATATTTATGAGATTTTAAAATACATTTTTATAATGAAGTATGCCTAAGCACAATGACTTGTAAACGCTCTTAAAACTCAAGTCGTAAGCTGTCGCAGCCAAAATTTGAAATCTTTCAGCAACTCGTTAACATAGAATTTTTATAAGAACTTGAGCAAAGCGATGCGGACATTTTGTTCAAAATATATTTTTAGTTTACTAAAAACTTCAACTTCCACTTCAAAACTTAGCGCATAATTTGACGCTTCGACACAGCACTTCTTTCAAGTTCTCTCAAAAACAAAACCTAGCGCAATCCTTCTGGCATTTAATGCGAAGAAACATCTTTCATAGAATACCGTATTTTGATATACGACAAAACAATATCGATTTGTTTAATTTTTTGTCAGCATTTCTCGCTTTTACCCACACTGTATGGCTGTCAAAAAGGGCATAATGCGTGGCTTTTCTGTCAAAAGGTCTGAAACATGCATTCCATAAGCAATTTCTAATATTGTCATTGCGTAAAGTAATGAAGTTTGTTGTGAGTAAAGTGAAACGCTATGTATATTAATAATAATGTGCAGTACATATATTGGGAGGAAGTACGATAATACGAGAGTTATAAGTAAAAGCATATGTTTTTGTTGTAAACAATAATATAAAACTTTACAAAATAGAGAAATAACAAACACTAGAAATTTAAATGTGGAATTTAAGTGCTTTTTATGATCACAGCATGGTGAAAACAATAATATCTTGCACAACGCATTTATTTAGGCACAAAAAATGTTACAATTGCGTGGTACAAAATAAAGTGTAAGTTATGAATCAATCTGAAATCTAGTTTGGTGTCGTTTGACACATGACAGTACACTACGTTAGTATTGACTTCACTCAGCAACGCCACCTGTCTTTCAACAAGAGTACTTTGTGATCTACTCCACTATATTGTTTCTAATGATTACGCTGTAGAGTAGAATTTCAATAAAGTTGTTCACTAAATCAATGTACAGGCAATGAGAAGAGATATTAATATATATGTACGTAACTGCAATATTATCACATATTTTCATATTAAATAAATAATAAGTGCGTATGCGTATGGTCATTAATACTTTTAACGCCATTACATATATCTTAAACAAGGCCGTTGCATTCGCTACCATTCATATTCATTATTTAAATTAATTATTTGATATTAATCATATTATATTTCTTCGCTTTATTTGTGGCAAATTATTCAAATTGCTCATATACGCCACGCTGTAGGAATGTATGTATATACAGAAGTGACCACCGTGTCAATGACAATATCTACAATATAAAAGTACGACGGGCAAGTGGGGGCAGATAAAAGTTGTCGGTTAAATGATTGTAATATCGGTCGATGAATTGGGAGAGCACATGCGAGTGCACACATAAATTTTGCAAATTCCTGTCGCAGCAGGCCATAAGAACAATAATGCTACTGAGATTATCGTTGTTATAGCTGTTGTTGTTGTTGTTGTTGTTATTATTATTGTTGTTAATGTTAGCATCAGCAGCAGCAACATTGGTATTGTCCGGCAATAATTCCATGTCATTAATCAATTGTGATGTAGCTGCTGCCGTCGCCATTGTTTGATATTAATTTCAGATATATTTTCTTCTTCACTCTATACATACATACATACATACATACATATGAGAGTATTTGCTCCTTCACTTCCAAATTGCTTTTCGTTCCACACAGCTGTAATAAAATACATGAGGAGTGAAAAAAAAAGAGAGTCTTGGTCTTACATATGGAATATTGCAAAATAATTAATCACATTGGCAACACGCTTTCTTTATGCTTTTCTTTTTCTCAAAGAAGTGCAAATTTATGTAGATCTATTATACTGGTTTTGTGCCTAAACACAGAGATCTGTAAATTATTCATTAAATAGTGTGTATTTGGCGTTAATAGCTCAGAAGAGCTTAATTCGAAAAATTCTTTGCTAATCATAGGTCTGCTCCCTAACTCAGTAGTTCAGTTTTAGTTACTTGTGTAAGGTTTTTTTTTTTGTTTGTTTGTTGAAATTATTTGGCAAAAGTTGCAAGAAATAAATAGTAGTACCTTTCATAGAAATTTTCGCTATGTCAATTTAGAATTAATTTAGGATTTCCTTAATTGTAGTATTAATTTTATTAAATTTAGCTCATATAGTTGTAACCGGGCATCTAAAATTATTTTTATTTATTCATTCTAATTCTATTTTCTAAGTCGTTCTTCATTGGCAAAGCAGCATGAGGGCTGACGTTATCACAGTTAAAATGCGGCGAATATCGCAGTGACTTCCAGTGAGAAGTCAGACGATTTTTGGAATTCATAATATTTCACACCTTTCATATTCCACCGGAATTCTTTCATTGACATCGATCTTCATGGTGTATTTGTTCCAATTCACATGTTAATTTCCAAAGCGCCTGATCGCTTTTACCATCAAAGGGCAAGTTTCAACTGTGCTATTTTTACAAATAAAATAATGAAATAAAAAAATATAAATGAATAAATATGTGGCACTTATAAGCCTCGAAGGGCTCTTTGTCCGAGCTTCTCTTCCATTACTCTTCCATTAGAAGGGACCTAGTTATTTTAGCCGATTCCGAACGGCGGAACTCTTACGACATCACTTCTTCTGAGCATTCTCATAGAGTTTTTTTAGAAGCTTTTCATGGTAAATTTTACTGCTGGAAGAATTGCCAATTGCTTGCCAACAGGTGGATACCGTTCGAAAGAAAAATCTTTTCGATATTAAATTTGTTATGCTTCAGCCGTGGATTGAATCCACGACCTACAGATCACTGAACTGACGGCACCCAGATAAGAATTTTTCTTACTTTTAATACTCAAAGTATGTTTGACAGACTGTCTGTCACAATTGAGAACAGCTATGATTCAGTGCTTTTCAATTTTTTAGTACAAAAACTTAATTTGACGGGAGAAAATTTTGAACCCAAAGACCGTAATTCAATCTTTAGACGTTCCACAAATTTTTACAAATTTTTATACAGAAATCATTCCTGTATTTTCTTCAGTATTTCTCACTCTCGGAAATTGTTTTCTTATTATATTAGTTTTGAAAGTTTTAACATTCAATTTTAAATTTAAAAACAAACTGAACATATTGCTTACTATTCGTGTTAAATTCGGACATTGTTAATGAGCTATATTTATATGAGATTAGTATAGATTTTTATAGGTAAAGCCCATGTGACATGACTTTTGTCAACGAATTCTTTCAGAAACTTTGTCATATCAATTTTTATAGTCAAGAAATTGACAATTGCCTGCAACCTGTTCAAAATTGATAATATATTGTTATTAGCAAGAAAATGTCTATATATATATAGTTATCATGCAACATTTCAACATCTACATAGATCGTTTTAGACATATTTTTCAAAAGTATACATTAGTTAGTGGAAATAATCAAATAACGATTCCCAATTGCCATATAGAATTATTTTGTACGTATGTAGGTATATCCCATAAGAAAACAAAACAAAAATGCTGCTATTATATTAGTTTGTAGAACTCATTTTCAAAATGAAATTCCCCGACGAATATGTTAATATGTATGTATGTATGTATGTGCGGGTATATGAAACACGCAATGCATGTGCTATACACATCACACATCACACATGTTTGCCACTCACTACATTTTCATTCATCCCCCAATTATGACTTAATTCATACCTAATGGGCATTTTCTGTTAAAATTTTTCTTTTCTTTTTTTTTTTAAGATTAATAACAAGCAAACGAGTGGGGTGAAAAACATTAACAACTAGAAAATGATTGTACTAAGTAGAAAACATAAATACGAATGCTGAACATAGAATTCACATATGTTCATAAATGTTGTGATGAAACTTTCCCCGATATGTTGTGCACTAAACAATGCACTCACCAAAAATTATTCTCGCCTCAATTGTCAACAGAGCAAACGTAAATCACCAAGAAGGGTGACGGGATGATGAGCTTGCGCTGCATTGAATTCAAAGAGCACAGAACATATTTATGCTATATGTATTTTATATACATATGTATATTGAGGTACTCGTTTATGCCAACCAGGGATGCCATGTACTCTGAAAAAGAAGGTGCTTCTCTTTTAGAGAATAAAAAATCTTTTTGATAAACAGATATTATTTTTTAGAGACTAAGAACAAGAATGTTTATACTTGAATACAAAAAATTTAAGCTTATGCGGATGGGACTCTCACTTACATACTTATGTGGCCATAACAACCGAATATCAATTTAGGCCGAATATAACATGCTTCGCCAGCCATCTCTGGTCTTCGCTAGCTGGAGCCAGTTAGAAATTCCAAGCACCGTCAGGTTCTTCAGTACTTAGTCTTTCCACCGGAGGTTAGGTCTTCCTCTTCTGCGTCGTCCTCCAGCGGATTCCGAATATAACACCTTCTTAGCTGGAGCGTGTTCTTCCATTCGCTCGACATGACCTAGCCAGCGCTGGATTTTGATGCGCTTTAATATGTCAATATCGGCATACAGCTCGTACAGCTCATGGTTGTACCTTATTCGGTACTCGCCACCAACACAAATAGGTCCAAAGATCTTGCGTAGGACTTTTCTTTCAAAAACTCCAAGCATTCGCTGATTCAAGGTGGAAATTGTCCAGGCTTCAGCGCCATATGTAAGGACAGGCATGATGAGAGACTGGAAGAGTGTAGTTTTCGTTCTTCGAGAGAGGGCTCGACTTCTCAATTGCAAATATTTTTTACAGACATACATATTATTTTATTTTTGGTCGCGGTGGTAATTTGAATAAAAAAACAACTTTAGAACGATTTTGTATTGGAATCAATAGAGCTGTTTATTATTAAACGACAATTATCTTGAGTTTTACTTTTTTGCTCATAAATAAAGATTATTTTGTTTTACGTAGGAGAAAATGGGTGCCATAAGTCAGTATTTAGTATGTTGGTTTTCTGATTCGTAGGTCGTGGATTCAATTCTCGACAATTTTAATATCGAAATTATTTTTCTTTCGAACGGTCCGCACCTGTCGGCAAGCAGTTGGCAATTCTTTCGGCAGTAACACTTTTCAGAAAGTGTAATATCACAAGGATTCTGGCGTACTAAGTAAGTAAGTCCCTTCTCTACTGTAAAAAATTTAACAAGCGCATCAGTGCTGGAAGAGAAGTTCGGTGGCATCACAAAGAGCCTTTCTTGCCTAAATGTGTCCCCTCCAAGGGCAGTCACAATAACATAACCTAGGTAGGAAAAAAATTGTTTTCCTAATCTAGATTTTTAAGAGCGTTGCGTAAAATGCGATAATCTCGACTGATTGATTGAATTCAAAAATATTGTAAAAAATCAAAATTTTGAAATCGTTTAAAAAACTGGCAACCCTACACACTACACTCTTTGTATTGTGAGAGCAGATACATAGCCAATGTCAGCGTTCGGACGGAATGATGAGCGAATGAGATGAACATTGCTCCAAAACAAGCGGTCGGTTGACACCTAGTTGTTATAGCGACACCTGGTGTTGATGACGAGCTGAATTTACTTATTAGTTGCGCATCATATAGCAGTATATAGATAGATTTAAAGATAATTTCTAGTTTGCGTGTGTGTTTGTATAGAACTCATGCAGATCAAAATATGCACTTGAATTTCTTGTATTTCCACTTTAGCTGACACATAAGAATCTTGTGATTGCATGATAAAGATCTAACGTAACATTTAGGTGTAGTAAGTAAACAAACAAACAAAAAAAAAGTTTTCCAATTTCATGCGAGTTCACACCTCTCCAACACTCTTAATTCAGCAGATATTCAGCGCAATACAAAGGCTATCTGAATAACATTTAATTAATTTAACAATATTTATTTAGTAAGCTCATAGGGGAGCGTGCATAATGTATATATGTCAGAGTGAGAGAGAGAGAGCGAGAGAGAGAGAGCGCGCGCAAGTTGACAGCTTACATTCTCACTTGTGGGCACAGCTGCTCGCGTTCTCATTGTCAAACGATTGCATTGACAGTTGAGTCGAGTACGTTAACGTGTTTGGATGTTGGGGCACATTGTCGAAACATTTCGAGCGTAAAAACTTGTTTCGTGTAGTTCTTCAAAAAGTTGTTGTTAATGCGTCTTCGTTTGTTTGCTTTCTGCATTTTATTTGCACAAAAGACGCGGGGAGTGTATACGGTTGGCAATAAAGAATTGCAGACACGTACGTTTTGCATATGAGAGTGTGTGTGTGTGCGGTAATAACACAAAAAAGTCATATGCCGCAAGTCAAACGGGTATTTACTACTACTACAATTGCATATGAGATTCATGCAAATATTTGCTGCAATTCGTAGCATTAGCATTCTTCTTTGGTTAATGAAACAGTGCCCATGTGAAACGACAAATTAGATTTGCACCATTGCAAAAGAGTGCCGGAGAAAATGTTTGTGAATTATTGTACAATAGCCGTATTTGGTGTATCGTTACACATATACTAGATGCATACATAAGAGTATGTGTGTGCATGTATATGCATAACAAGCATGCGGTAAATGCTTCCCATGCAAGTGCAAGTGCGTACCACAACCGATCGTATGCGCCATTTGTGACGTTGCAACGCCAACACTTTTGTGTGGCATATTTCGTGAAATTTTTTATCATCTATGTACTACAGTGTTATGTACCTATATGAATAATAGGCTATTTATATCGTTTTCATTACAAGTGGCAACATTGATGATATTGTGTGGATTTTTGTTTTCTTTTTTTTTTGCTTTTGAATCGCCAAATAACCATTAAGTCACACTACTAAGTGTGAATTTATGAAGGTTGGCCATCGCATGCATGCATCTATCTAAAATTGAGTGTTTGCAGTACTCGAGCAACAACAACAACAGCAAGTGTCTTTACGAAATTTACGAGATAATAACAAATCGAAGGTGAAATATACTGTATAAGTTTGATGGGATTTATACATCAAAAATACAATACTTTGCACTTTGGAACACGTTTAGGTAAGTTTCTAGCAACTACTATGTAACATTACAATGTCAATTATATTCAATGTTGAATTTTGAGGGCGTCTACCAGAGGCGGGAAAACAATATTCTCACCTTCTCCTTTTATATTTCTTGTATAATGTTAGAAATATTTTATATCTTACAAATATGTTCTTGGATATTTTTCTTGCATTGCTTCTATTATATTATTTTCATTCTTTTACCTAAGGGAAAAATGAAGAATAGAAGATAATATTTTGGAAATAATATGGTTAATACAATCATAACAACCTGTATGCGACTTAATTATGTATGTATTTGGTTGGGGAATAAATTGCGAGCCCCTTTTTTCATCAAACGGTTGTCTAATGTATTTATTATCGCTGCTGGAGATTGTAGTTGGCAATGCTGTATTGCATGTGCTTGACAGTACTCTTGTGACATTTCTGTTTTTGAACATTATCACAGAGTTTTTTCATTGGTGAATTTAAAATTTTAAATTGTAAAAATAAATTTAACACCTTATAGGAGAGAAATATCAAAATGTGAATTTTTAAAATGGTTTCATTACCGATTTTATTGTTGTAAGAATTGCCAATTATTTACCAGTGGTAAAACATTTTTTTTCTGAACCCGAAAATCACAGCGGCAACCTTCACAAACAAGCTACTAGCGGAAAAAATATTTAATGGACATTTTTTCAGCACAAAGTGAACTTATAGCCTAGACAGACGACAGCGTTAATCCGGATTAATGGCGCATTTAACTCGAATAAAATATTAACCTGACAGACGGCAGTATTGCGGTTTAAGTAAACAGCTGATTGCTGTTTTATTAGGTTTGTTCACTTACTTATTACTATCATTATCAATTTCTGTCATCTGTCACTTTCGATGTGAGAAAAAATAAGAAGAAGTACGCGAACTGAAAACAATCAGAAATTTGTAAATTGACATTCACAGTTCGTAATTGATAGCTGGATTTATATGTTCGCGAACGCTTTTCATGTCGAAAACTGTTAACACACACCTATTGTTTTGTAAGTTGGATCGAGAAAAAATTCACAATAGAAAACAGCTGTGGACATTAGCCGCGTTCGCTTTTTTTGCTCTTTGATTATTTCACATGTCATTTCAGCGCTTTACGATTTTTGATTGACTTAAGACAGCAAATTATAAAAATCTGCCAAAAACTAAGATTTTTGCAGATTTTTATATTTTTAATATAAGAAATCGATTATTATAATGAAGAAAAATTCTTTTAAATATAAAAGCAAATTGTTTTTTTTTTGACACTTTAGAATAGTTTTTATTAAATAAAAATGTTTATATAGAATGAATCGATACTTTTTCCCCTAGCCAATTATTTCAAAAGTGATTTTCACAACGCAAAAATTCCTCACCCTTGCTGTATGTACTCTAAAGTACATGTATAAAATAAAATCAAAACAGAGCGAGAGCGAGAATCGTCAAATGTATGTATGTTGTATATTTCGGGGTTAAAATAAATAAGCAAACAAACAAACATGTTTGCTGTACTATCTTCTGTGGCTTTTAAATAATGTTGAATGACTGAGTACCTACGTACATTTCAGCCATTAAGTATCCTCTCATGATACTGTCAATGCTATATAGATATGAAAGTATGTACATGTTATAGAAATTATTACGTGCCAAGGACGTAAATAGTAGGGAAGAATTTATTTAGTTGCTCTCCCAACCCCTCGGGTCGTCATTTGGAAAAAGTAGATACAAATCTAGTCGAGTGATGGAAACTCAAATTCGAGAACTTTTTTTCTTGTTGTTTTTATAAAAAATTTGTATGTTTTTTTTTTTTTTTTGTACATACGACAACTTTTCTTCGCAACAAAACTTGCTTGCCACCTTCAATGACTACTATCTGTTACGATATATAGTTAGATACTTGTACAATCCATTGTAGCCAAGGACATACATATGTATGTATATCGTACAAATGTATGTATGTTTATACCAACTCGTGTATATCTATTTCCTTGAATTTTAATTTACCAACATTCTCTACTATTGGTAACTATTTAAACGTAAGATTTTAACGATTCTCTTGTTGAGAGATTTAAATCAGGTTTATATGATACAACTAAGCAAGCAAGCAAGCATTTATTTATCACCAGAATGTAAGGTACATATGAACATACATATGTACAATATTTACTATACATGTGTATAAGCAGAAACTTTTTAAAATTTATATTTGCGTTAAGCATATTCCAGTTTCTATTCATCTATTCGTTACGCAGACAAAGCGACTGTATCTATTTTGGGATATTGTACATTCATAGTGAATATACTTGACTCGAATGGATGAAAATATGTATAGAAACATACATACATACATATATAGCATTTCTGTATGAGTGCAAACAAACAAATAGCAGCGGCAAAACAACAAAAACATTATTGTTGAGAGAACACATCTCTTCAAGTACAATGTTAGGCAAATATAAACAAACTTTTGTTATTTTACTTAGCTACTTAAAGCTTTTAGAGTAAAAGATGTATGTAATATAAATTACATTAGCTAAATGGTAGCGACGGCGGCGGTGGTGGTGGTGATGGTGGTGGTGGCAATTAAAACACCAGCCAAAGTCTTAATGTGGTGACGAAGATAGCTGGGGGGGAGGGAGAAGGTATCTGAAAAATTACGACAATGATTATAATATGTAAATAATTGACGTAAACACGGTTGGAAGCATGTAGAGTGTTGAGTGGCATTGTTAAGATGCTAGCGTAATGATGTCAAGGAACGTGCAGAGAGCAGTGCGCTAGGGAGTGGGAGTTTGTTCTCGGTCGATTAAAACGTTTACCATTCGGAGATACAATTTCAATACTTCAAATTAAACAGCTTTCTTTGCGGTTTGACCCATAATGTATTGAATATTTATAAGCAATTCGATATCAACATTAGCAACATTGTCTCTGATTGTTTACGCATACACAAAAAAAAAAACCTACGAATAAACAAGTACAATATGTATGGGGATATGTATTGGTATGCACATCAAAGAAAGTCACAATCCAATCCAATGAAATATATGTTTATATATATATTTACTACTCATAACAATGCCATGTAGCGAGGAAATGTCATTATGGTTTAAGTATTATCTTATCGATGATGTGTGTGTTCCCTTTTTGCTTTATTCTACAAAAATCAATATTGATAAAAAAAAAGTGAGCAATAAACAACAATAAAATGTTCAGGGCTGAAAAAAAAACTTCTCGTAAATTAATACAAATATTAAATAATGACGCATTTTATATATATGCCTACCTATATAATATAAAATATGAAGTAGAAAAAGAAAAAAAAGTTAAATGAATATACAGCGTTGACCCAAAAAATTCACAACTTTTGTCCATCACTATTAACACATTGAGTGTCAGATTGCACGCAAACGAAGTAGAAAACAGTTCAGAAGTCAGGAGTTTCTATAACACCGAAAGTACATATGTACTAGTGCTGTCAAAGAAAATATCTTGTGCGATGAGTGCACAAAATCTAAAAAAATATACGTTCAAAGAAGTGGTAAACGTGATTTTCACCCTATCATGAATATACAGGGTATACTATGCGAAAATTCAGAAATAAATATTTTCGAAAACATATTTTCAATGCGGTTTTGATCCAATATCATTACCCATTCTCGGTGTAATTTATTTATTATTAAAAATAATGTAATATATCGAATAGGTTTACATTTACGTGCGCAAAATCTTAAAAACCATGTTGGAAAGCATATTTTTATACGGCAGGTAGGTGTAATTTTGATTTACTATCACCCGTTTTGGAGCTAATTACTTTATTTTTTTGTTTAACATAGTCTTATATATTGAATTTTAGCACGATAACTTTATATTTACGTGGCCAAAAAGTTTTAAAATGTATGTTCGAAGGCGTATTTTTGTATGGAAGGTAGGCGTGGTTTAGATCCATTATCATCCATACTCGAGCTAATTTATTGTTTAGTAAACATAGTGTTATAAAACGAGTTTTAGCGCGATACGAAAGCATATTTTTATATGACAGCTAGGTGTAGTTTTGATCTAATCACCCATTTTCGAGCTAATTAGTTTATTTTTTGTTTAAAATAAACTTATATATCGAGTTTTAGCACGATAACTTTATATTTACGTGGGAAAAACCTTAAAATTTACGTTCGAAAGCGTATTTTTGTATGGAAGGTAGGCGTGGTTTTGATCCACTATCATCCATTCACGAGCTAATTTATTGTTTAATAAACATAGTGTTATAAACCGAGTTTTAGCGTGATAGCTTTATATTTATGTGCGACAAATGTGAAAATGTATGTTCGAAAGCATATTTTTATATGACAGCTAGGTGTGGTTTTCATGCGATTATGTCCATTCTTGAGTTCATGTATTAATTAGTAAAACTATTGTAAATGAACCAAATTTTAGCGCGATAGCTTTATATTCCTGTGCAAAAACTATGAAAGTGTATGTTCGAAAGCATATTTTTATATGACAGCTAGGTGTGGTTTTCATCCGATTATATTCATTCTTGAGTTCATTTATTTATTAGTAAAACTATTGTAAATGAACCAAATTTTAGCGCGATAGCTTTATATTTCCTTGCAAAGACTATGAAATTGTATGTTCGAAAGCATATTTTTGTATGACAAGTAGCTGGGATAATCTGATCACGTCTATACTGAACATAGCCTTAATGGAAAAACGTTTAAAGAAATTTTCCAACACTGAAATTTGAATTTTGACCTTTCGAGAAAATTTAGATGTAGTCTCAATTGAAAATTTGTTTAAATTATACGTTTATTTCGAGTAGGTACAGATTTAGAATTTATACTTTGTTATAACCCTATGGTGTCCCCTATATGGAAATTAATGCAATAAACGTGGCTTTATGCATAGCCGGCGCGAACAAATTTTTCATATAAGACATTCCAATTTTGATCAATAGCCAGAAGGCTGAACTGGTATTCATCAGAATTTAAGCACTAAAGTCTAAGTAGCTCCAAGTTTCTGCAACAGAAAATAGCAGTACTTTAATATAGTGATGACAGTTACGCGTTAGTGGGTAAGCCATTTTGCTACCTCCTTACATCAATGCTATGCTATTTCGTATCCACAAAATATATCATTTGATTTTTTTATTTCAAATTTCATTTTACATTTATTAGAACTATTTATCGAACTACAATCAGTCACTAAGGTATTAAAATGAATATAACTAAGGTAGCTGGGTTTAACTTGCATTTAAAAATGTCACAAATTTATTGACTACGATAGATGCCCGTATTGTGCAATAAAAACGCATATATGGAACATTGGAATAAAGAAAAATGGTGAAAATTTACAACCATAGCCATTACGTGTACCTTTATAATATTATAAAATAAATCATAGAATTCACTATGGATATCTTAATGGCTACAAATAACTAATTCTTATTTAACGTAACGAGAACGTAAGCATTTATAGCCAAATGCATGTACTACTACTGCATAGTACGAATGGGTAGGTATATGTAATTTGTTCACTTTTGGTTATATCCACATGCATACGCTGCACTATTAAAACTCTCACTTGGTTGATTTCAAACAATATACCTACACACACACATATATATAATACTTGCATATAAAGTAGAAAATTGGGTTATCAGCTCAAATGACGACCTTTTCACTATTTATTCATACACTAACTCTTGCCAGCTATTTTCAGTTTTCTTGGTGTTTCATGGTCTCTCACTTTTTCTCTTTTATTTTACGCATTAACAAATGTACTTATGTATTTATACATATATTTTACAGTGTTCTGGCCACAAAATAAATTATTTATATTTGTTTTCTTAATTTAGTAATAGACGGCATGATATACTCTTCTTACCATATTGTACTTATATTACATATACATTATCCGTATGTAAGTATTCATAATCCTAAGTAAAGAATTTAACTGTTCAGTGGCAATAGTTAAGAGTATATACATAAATACATATTTGACTAACTAAGCTTGTTAGTTAACCTTACAGCTGCATTTGAACCTTAAGATAATTAATATATTACGACATCAATTTATGGCTCCACGTACGCTTATAACAACTCTTAAAGTTATTAACAAGCAGTTGAAGAATACTATATTTGACTAATATGATCGAGAAGAGGAATATAATCAGATAAAGCCAAGCGACATCTGATTACTGCCGCTGCTGGGGCAAAGAGCTGAATTTGATATATGAAAAACTGTTATTATGATACTATTATTTGCACCAAGTCCAACAACTTTCAGGAATATAAGAAATAAAAGACTCACAACTGGATGCGGTGAGATTTTTTTCCTCCTTGTTCACTCCTCTCGAGAGCATAGGGCCTCAACAAGACTCTTCCATCGTACATGATTCTGTGCTGTTATTTTTGCGCCGTCCCATGTATATTTTGACCGACCGTGACGATTCTTGTAATGCTATCTGACGGTTTCCGTAGCGTGTGAAATATCCATCGCCACTTTCTATTTTTGATTTGCCACAGGACGGTTTCTTCATTCGTTAGTCTCCACAGCGCGTCGTTGCTGAAGGTGTGCGGCCATAATATTCTACAGATGATGCGGAGGCATCTGTTGACGAAAGTTTGTAGCTTTTGTGTCAATCCCTGGCTGAAGCATAACAAATTTAATATCGAAAATAGTTTTCTTTCGAACGGTACCCACCTGTCGGCTAGCGATTGACAATTCTTCCGGCAGTAACAATTTGCCATGAAAAAGCTTCTAAAAGAACTCTGTGACAAAGCTCAGAAAAAGTGATATCGCAAGAGTTCTGCCTTTCGGAACCGGCTAAAATAAGTAGGTCCCTCTAATACTATCCAAAATTTAACACGAAAACAGTAATGGAAAAGAAGCTCGGCCAAAGAGCCATTTGGAGATTTAAGTGCCACACATTTGTTTACTTTTTTTAAGGATATGAAATCAAAATTAGCATTTTGTACTTCTTGGCGTACTCGATTATCAGTAATATTATTCAATAATGTTTATAGTTAAAAAAATTTGTCATATTTTGGTTAAGGAGCCAAATGAGCCAAATTACTTATTTAGATGTAACGATTATTGTTGAAATTTTTCTATTGTAGCACAATGCATATTCGCAGATCTGATCTTATTATCGTTCTTTATACATTTTAATGATGAAGAAAATCCACAAAAATAAAAAGGAGTAACCATTGTAAATTTTTTGCAATTTTGCAAAAATTATTGTTTACATTATACGTACTACGAGTACTCGTATTATTTACTTCATGAGAAATGATATTTATATTAGCTGAGGCATTTATAATTTATGATTTCAATAATTCACTTGAATTTCATTCTCACAAAAGCATATCCGTTACTTTTGCGAAAGGTTCGTCATTCATTATATTACGAGCAGATACGATTATATACATACTCGTACTGTGTACTTAACAAATATCAAGCTTGGCAAAAGAAAGCAATAAAACGAAAAAAGATCAAATTATTCATATTGCAAACAAGCAAAATAAATATTTAATTAGTGACTTGGCTTAATGTTGATTTTTTTTTTGTCTTTTATTTTCATTTTTTTTTTTTGCCATACCATACAGAATATGTGTACGATGTGTAGTATCATTTGTATATATGTATACTTAATAATCTTCTGTCGTCTCTTTGTGAAGTGTCTAGTTGAATGCGCACAACAAAATGTAGGCTTATGTACCTAAGTTAGTTTGTATTTGTGTTACCTAATGTGTACATTTATGTATATTTGTGTACATTGTGTTCAAATGGTTCTGTGTCTTTATGAGTGTGTACGTATGTATGTCTTTTTAAATGTGTAGTAATTTAACACCACAAATGTTTTAATTTGAATTAACTCATCAAATTTTTAACCCGTTTCACATGGCACTTTAGAGACCTACAAGTAGTATTTCAACTTAAACCCCCCACCCCTCTCCAAAATGAAAGAAGAAGAAATACAATAAACAAATACATGATATTAAGTTCAATAAGGGATTATTCTACATGTATATAATATATAGACGAATACTGTTAAATTATTTATGTCTTCTGTTTACTTCTGTCTCATTAGTTTCTTTTGTATCAAATTTGCACAAAAAAATTACAAACTGAAAACAGAACAAAACACTTAAATAAAATATGCAAGTCATTAGTATTGCAATTATATATGTTGACTGCTGAAACAATTTCTTCGACATTTAAGAAAGTTTCTTTAATTAAAAAAAACAAAAAGTTAAAAAAAAACAATAAAATCCAATGAGGCAAGTTTTGCATTTCTCTTTAAATTGAAACTGAACGCCAATGCTCTATATTTGAAGCGAGTATGAGGATAAGTTTAAAATCAATAAATTTTCAAACAAAAAAAAAAATAGATGTAATTAAACTCAATCGTGTCTTTGTGAGGCGACAAACAGAGGTATGCAGTAGACGACTCCGAACTAATCTTCCATTGATATTTTCTCATAATTGTAGAATTCTAATATTACTCAAAGTTCTTCTTCAAGCATTGTTTTGATTTTTGAAGAAATTTAAATTTGCTGCACCGTCTTTACTTTAAAAACTAAATTTCAAAATTCCAAAGATAATTGCCTCAGATAAGTCCAAAAGTTCTGAAAGCTCTTCTTTGATTTTTTTAGAAATCTAAACTTGCCGCATCGTCATTAGTGTAACCCTTAAATCCAAATTTCAAAGATAATTATCTCACATAAGTCCAAAAGTTCTTTAAGCTCTTTCATGATATTTGAAGACATTTAAACATGCCGCATCGTCTTTAAATCCAAATTAAATCCCTTAAATCCCTTAAATCCAAATTTGACGGAATAGCTCTCAAGAATAAATTAAAATAGCTCGGTTTAACAGAAACCTTAATTTTAACAGAAATGTGAGCTTCACTATGGAGTTTTTACAAAAAAATTTATTGCAACGCTTTACAAATGTAAAAGTATACTTGTTAAATTCGACGAAGTTTTTCTTAATGTTTTCTTTGGATTTTTCACAAATTTCGATTAACTCCATAAGCTTTATATTAACCCTTAAATTGCACTTTTTCAAAGGAAACCTGTGGCACTTCTGAAAAATCATTCCAAAAATCTTCCGCTTAGTTGACTTTTTGTGCTTTCTCAAAAATTGAAACAAAAACTTCCGGGTGCCGTAGCTCAGTGCTTAGTTTGTTGGCCTTCTGAATTGTAGATCGTGGATTCAATACCCGGCTGAAGCACAAATTTTATATCGAAAAGATTTTACGAAAGGTACGCAGCTTTCGGCAAGCCATTAGCAATTCTTTCGGCAGTTACAGCAGTTCCGTGTCAAAGCTCAGAAAAAAGGTTCTGTTGTTCGAAACCGCAATATATAATGTAAGTAGATCCCTTCTAATACTGTCGAAAAATTTAACACGCACAACACTACTGGAAGAGAAGCTCGGCCAAAGGGTCCTTCGGTGCTTCGAAGTTCCACATATTTAATTATTTTTTATATGTTATGTTTATCTGTCTGTCGCTTAGCACGATAACTATTGTAATTACAAAGCGATCGGGCTGAAAATTGGTACACAAAAATATTTTAACCAAAGAACATATGAGTTCGAAAATGGGCGTTATCGGATAAAAATTTTGACTACCTCCCATACAAAAGTATATTTCCAAATGTATATTTTCACACTTGATGCATGAAAATATAAAGTTGTCAAACTGAAACTCGATACTAAATACTACTAAAATGAACATAATCGGATGAAAACCACGCCTACTTCTCATACAAATTTTTTTTTTCTCGTACGTATTTTTTCACAACTTATCCAAGAAATTATAAAACAAAGACGATTCTACTTGATAATGGACTTGACTGGACGATTTTGAAGTTAGGTGCAATCGTAAGAACACCACGCTTACTTTTCATACAAAAATATGTTTTTGAATGAATGATTGAAGACTTTACGACTGAATATATAATAAACCATACCTGCATACTTTTAAATTAAATGTTCGAAACCTTTTTGGAACAATTTGGAACGTTTCATTCTTGTGTGCAAATATCTCATTTTAATTGCTCAATTGCTTCGACAATAATCTGCACTTAGTGAATATTTAAAAGGTTCTCATTTAAATGTCACTTCGTTGTACTTATGCTGGTTTGGAGAGTCTCGTAAATTAAGTAATTTTTGTAATTAAATATGAACTCAACAAAACCATTCTTCCCCATGTTGTTAAGCAAAAGCTAATAAAAAATTCGTATAAACTCACATCAACTTTTACACAATATTAAGTATTACATAATATAGTAAAAACACTAATTAAAACATTCTCACCAATTGCATTTAGTATCTTGTTTAGTTCAGGCATGGCAGCGGCAGCAGCAGCACAAAGAATACAAATTTATAAAAACGAAAATTAAATATTTGTCACGGTAAAATTGCCATGGCCTAATGTGTGTGTATGTGTATAGTAGTGGTATAGTGTATGGTAGTATAGTAAAACAGCTCATGTAGTAAATGTGTAAGCATTAATTATATCTGCATGTTTGGCTAAATTAAGTTTCTAAGCGAATGCTTATTATTTTTCTGCTGAAATTATCCATTTTCTTCAACTACCCCTAGTGGTGAACACAACAAATTTTTGTTGTTACGAGTATATCTACTTAGGTGCGTTAATACGTATGCTTATTGGTATATACGAGATATATACACTCGTATGTATATGTATATTCATATGTGCTATATTATACACATGAGCTTTAATGTTGCGTAACAAAATTAGGATCATATAATGTTTAATCAGTTTTATGAAAGAATACACAAATGTACACAGAGTGTGTAAGTATGTATGGATTTAAGCGTAACATATACATACGAGCATATACAGTGACTCAAGAAAAAAATTGAATAAGCATGATTTAATAGTTACTAAAATTTGTTTCGTTTTGCTAAAAAAAAATATATTTTTAATATTTGAGAATATTGTAAAGTAAATACACCTGGTAGCCGCCTGGCAGTCGGTAAGAATGTTGTTGTACGAATGTGATATTGCATTACACTGAATCCAATTCGCCGCCTCATTTATGGCTTCAATTTGGGTATGAAAGAGATACCTACTATAGATATTTGTAAGATGGAAACTAGCAAAGAGTATGAGAATTGCGTAATCGATGGCATTTGATATTTACGTGCAATCACACTCAGAAGATAGGATGAAAACTTGACTAAGTCAAAGTATGAGAGTTGTGTAATTGACGTCATCTTGGTATTCCTGTGCACTAGGATGAGTCGATGGAAAAAGTTTCAATTGCTCAACACTTAATGGAACCATCAACACTAAAAAGTTTTGTTATAAATCACTCGAAAAATATTCAAATGAAATTTTTATCGGAACTTCGGCATTTGATGATCGGTGTTCTAAGCAATTGAAAATGTTGCTATGAGCTCTGTTGATAACTATGCTGTTGAAGTAGTGAGGGACTTTTTCCATCTGGAAACCAAACATTAACACCAGTATTGACGTTCTTTCGAACGGTACTCAAGCAATTGGCAATTCTTCCGACAGTAACAAACTTGCCATGAAAAAGCTTCTAAAAGAACTCTGTGACAAAACTCAGAAAAAGTGATGTCACAAGGGTTCTGCCATTCGGAACCGGCTAAAATAAGTAGGTCCCTTCTAATATTGTCCAAAAATTTAACAAGCATAACAGTAATCGAAGAAAAACTTGGCCAATGAGCCCTTCGGGGCTTTAAGTACCACATATTTATTTATTTTTTTTTTTTGTTTAATGACGTTAGCTTGGAGATATTGTGAAGTATCACTCTTGCGAACAGATGCTAATTTGGGCTAAATAAGCAACTGAGAAGTCGTGCCCTCTCTCGAAAACCGGAAATCACACTCTACAAGTCTCTCATCGTGCCTGTGCTTACAAATGGCACCGAAGTTTGAACAATTTCCAACTCAGTTGAGAGAATGTTTGGAGTTTTCACGAGAAAAGTCCTGCGCAAGATTTTTGGACCTATTTGCGTTGGTGGCGAATATCGAATAAGGTTCCACTGCGAGTTGTATGAGCAGTTTGAAGATAGCGGCACAGTAAAAGGCATAAAAATTCAGAGGTTAGGTCATGTCGAGCTAATGAAAGAACACGCTTCAGCTAAGAAGGTGTTGTATTCGGAAACCGCCGGCGGACGACACAGAAAAGGTAGACCTAATCTCCGGCGGAAAGACTAAGTACTGGAGCACTTGACGATGCTTGGTATTTATAACTGACACCATCGAGCCAAGGACAGAGCGAAGACAGGTATGCAGAACTCGGCCTAAATCGATGTTCGATTAGAACTCAGAGACTCTGCGTTCCCTTTGCTCATAGATCATTTCTATTCGAAGCTGTATATATATAAAAAGATGGAATGCTTGATAGACTTTCTTTGCGCTTCATCAACAGTTATATTGTATATAAAATATTTTAGGCAAATCCTCCTTCAACAACTCAATTCCCAAATAACAATCTTAGCTTCACAATGTG
Source organism: Megamerina dolium (assembly GCA_963854835.1). NCBI lineage: Eukaryota > Metazoa > Arthropoda > Insecta > Diptera > Megamerinidae > Megamerina > Megamerina dolium. The sequence continues at coordinate 15,368,624 of OY978528.1, forward strand.
TCTATAGAAATCGTTTCCACTGACGTATTTGTGCTTCGTAGAGGTCCCTTGGCAGCAATTTTGAATGAAAAAAAATTCCACTTATCGAAACTGTATTTGTTTAAAAGTGGCTTTTGGAAGGTATGGAACAAAACCAATTGCAATTGTAATGAATCATAAAAAAACTTTCTTAAAAATTCATTTTCCTTCATTGAAGTAGTTATTAACGACTTTGGTGAAAGAAGTACTCAGTTTGGTCGGTATTAGGAATGTATTTTTTCAGTATAATATCACTTCAAATATTAATACTATTTTAGAAGCGATTAAATACAAAAATTTATATAGTTTATATCAAAGTTATATCATAACGATAGCTTCAAACGTATATTCGGCAGCGTTATGGTAGCCATAACAACGCAAGCACTTGCATTGAAATCATATCGATATTGTTATAAATAGTTTTTCTGGTCACTGTACATATGTCCGTATAGGTATATATGTATATATTTCTATTTGTCCACTTTCTTTATTGAGCAACTATTCACGGCGGAGGTATACATAGATATATATCAACATGTACCTATACATACGATGTATGTAAACATTTATTATCATGAAATGCAACGACTGCATAACTATGTACATACGCGCATATAGTTACGAAAATTCCAAATAATGAATGTCTCGATTGTTTACACTGATTATGTACAATTTTTGTCAATTTAACCCAAATAGAAATTTTTGTATTAAATACACACTAAGTAAACAAATTAAACAGACGTAAAATCGACTGGCACAATACACCAAATGCTGATTTGTGAATATTAAAGAACAAAGGAGTGAGTGATTTATACTATTTGGGCCCATTGTGCATTCATAGATTGATGTATGTACTTGGTTGTACATATACATAGTATATGCAAATAGTGAGTGATGGACGTACTGAACCCTTCTGGATTTTATTATTGAATTTTGTTTGTTTTTTCCTCCTCTTCTTCTTCTTCTTTTTAATTTCACCACAAAAATCTATCACATGTAAATTCCATTTACAAATAACATCACTTAGGCAATATTTACCATTTATTATCGTAAGTACTAATTCTGTGGCAAAGAGGCAAACAAGTAGGTCGGACCTATAGATACTAGTACCTATAATTTTCTTCCATTTTAGCCTGAAGAGGGAAAAATTAGCTTTGATGTATTTTCAAGCTTTAGTCAAATATGTACATACTTAACTGTGACTAATTAATGGGTTTTGCCATCATACAGTCTGGTGTCAATTGAATATACAAATACAAAAACAATATAAAGCTATGTGCATACAATTACATATACTATGTAGTTATAAGATTATAGAGAATTTGTCATTATTTATGTTAAACCCCAAAAGATGATTTAATAGCGGTTAGTGCGGCCAAGTGTAACTTTCAAAAACTTTGTTTCTTCGGTCGGTCAAAGTTAATTTTCCAAATATGTCCCTCCAAGATATATGTACACATTTATATGTGATTAAGTGAGTAAATAAATAATTTGTAAGTATGTACTACAAGTTATATATTCTTGGGATATGGAATAGTTATGCTAGTGCGTGGTAAAGAGAATGGAACTTGAAGTGATTGAACATGAAAAATTGTTATTAAATAAGAAATATTTTTTTAAAAAAATCTAAATTTATTTATTAAATTTCGTTCTCTCGTTCGAAAATTATTATTTTTGAGTTTTAGATCTATTTTTCAGCTACCGTTTTTATTACAAAAATGCTACAGTAAAAACTGATTATCCTTATATAAAATAGTAAACGTTTTTATTTTTACTAAAATAAAATCGAAATAAATTTCAAAGGTCACTTTCAAATGCTGGAAATAAAATTAGAACTTAAAAATATACTCCTACTCGATATGACTCAATATCTCAAAGACGGTATGGGATGTTGAAAAACATTTAATCATTTTGGAGATTCTTTATCCCAAAATGCATTATCTCATACTTAATTTAAATTGCTCACAAATGCGTTTGAACTAATACAAATAAATCCCACGCGACAATATACAGTAGTAGAAGTTTCAATAAACTCAATATGATGAAGAAATTGTTTTAACGAAATAACCGAGAAATGGTGAAATAATTCTAATGAAATAATCTTTATTTTGCTTTATTACGCATTTGTTAAGCATTTTGACTAACAAACGATGGAAATTCATATAAACCTAGCGTTTTTTTTTTTTTTTTGAGAAAATATTTTTATTTCCGACCTTTTTAAAAAAAAAATAATAATAATAATAATAATAATAAGCAGAAAGCGATATTTTTTAATTTACCATAAAACTAAATTTGTTTCATTTTTTAAATATAATGGAACGTGAAAAAATATTGTGAACGAGCCGAGAAAACTTCCAGAAAGAAACTTATTTGTAGTCGAATTATTTCAAAACTTATTCCAATTTTTCACGAAAATAAACATTATTTTTCAAGAAAAAATGTCAAAAACCATTCATATACGAGATTGCAAGACTAAAGTTGAGCCGAAGATATTAGTCGCAACAATAAGAGTTTTTGCATAAAGATAGAATTTAGGTGACTTATGCAACATGCAATTTTCTCAATCTTCCAGCTGAAACATTTTTTAATCAACTCAGAAACAATCATTGAAATCTGAAAAGTTTTCGAGCAATTATGCTGGAACAAACATAGATTCGGTAATATCGACCGAATTGAGTACTCCTTTCCGTAGCAAAAATCATTTTTGGTGGACCAGATGAGTTTCAGTGTCTTAGGAATTAAAAGTGGTTCGAAACTGAATTCATAATCCGGTAATATATCGGTTTTATGTGACTTTGTGGCTATTGGGAAGATAGAAATCAATTTGTTTTTAAAATGAATAAAAATTTATAGTTACAGCTTTAACAAAATGCATAGATCACATAGACAGGAGGAGTTGTACTTCATTTTTCTTAAGCTTTGTGCTGGGAAAAGTAATATAAAAATGCTTGACTGGCTAGAAAAAAAAATAAAGTATTTTTAGGAAGACTTATTGCTTGTGTTTATATAAGGTCAAGGTAAAATTGATCATTTTAAAAAGCTTAGAACACATAAACAAAAAAAGCCATATGAAAATACAACTTAAAAACTTAGTTGATGATTCAATGACAAAAATTTGCAGTTCAATAGCAGTAAACTGCACAGAAATGAAATTTCAACAGAATATTGATAATTTTCTAGTGATAAGAATTTGCAAATTTGGATTTTGTAGGCGTTAACTGTTATCAGTGAATTTATAGAAATTACCATCATATTTGTATTTATATATAATCACAAATGTTTCGTGAATCAAGTAAATTTAAAAAGTAAAAATAAAATGTATAATTTCATACAAAATTTAACAATACCATAAACTTAAGAGACTTATTACTAGGAAACTTATAGAGTTTATAGTAAAAACCATATTGAATTAGGAAATTTTTTTTTTAAAATATTTAGAATTAAATCTTGTTTATATAAACAATGGACATATGTCATTTCAAAAAACTTGAAAAAACTTAATAGAATTAATAATAAAAATGTTTGAGCCTATAAGAATTTCTACTATTGTATGTACTAAGAAGTAGAATAAAATATAATTTCAAATATCCACATTAGTAAAGTTTGCAAATATTTCATGTCATATGCATAAATGTCACGACATACTTATGGTAATTTATGAAAATTGATTTTGTAAACAACATTTAGAGATTTTCGACAAATTTAAAAGCGTAATTAAAACCGGTTTTTATAGTATATGCAAATTTGTCATCAACTGTATAAGTATATATAATACCTACATGGCATATAATATAATTAATTGTGAAAAAACAAATTTATATTTATGAAGTCATTTATATTAAATTGCATGCAACAATATAAAAGATTGTACGAATACACGTGTAAGCGTAATATGTCCGATAGTTAAACTTTAATTGCTCAGTGTACCTTTAAAGGTACAACAATTACACATGTTTTCCTATCGCTGTTAAAGATCGGAAATCTTTAAAAATTTAAACGCTTTAATTAAAATTGTTTTTATTTTGCAAAAATCTTTACAATGAAACAGTGAAATCCGAAAAAAAATATAAAATTGCCTTGACAAAATTAATGTATTATTGAATAATAAAAATTTTATGTTTACATTTGTTTATTTACATATTTTGTCTGCTCTAATTTTATATGGTGGTGATAACGAATTCACCTAATTGATATGGTCTATAGTATTTGAGCGATTATGATTATAATTAGAATAATCAATGATATTATATAACTGTATTTCATCAAAATATTTTAATAATATTTACTTAAATTGCGCGATATTTTCGCAAATTTAGAAATTACGCACTAAATTACTCTACTCGCTACAGAAAATCTGTAGTCGGGATTTTGGTATATCATTTTTTCCTGTAATTTAACTTCGAATGTAATTCTAATATTTGTACTAAAACCGATCGATCTGAGTGTAAAAATTATTAAAATGAAGATAATCCAACAAAATAATATGAATATTAAAATATTGTTGTATTTGCACTTGGTTAAAAAATTCGTTTTTATTATCCAAAGTAATCATCGAATGATCTGTAGGTCGTGGGTTCAATCCCCGGTGCTGTAGCACAACGTTAATATCGAAAATTTTTTCTTTCGAACGTTGCCCACCTACCGGCAAGCAATTGGCAATTCTTTCGGCAGTAAAAAAGCAGCTTCTAAAAGAACTCTGCGACAAAGCTTAGAAAAAGTCATGTCGACAGAGTTCTGCCGTTCGGAACCGGCTAAAATAAGTAGGTCGCTTCTAATTCTGTCCAAAAATCTACACGCACAACAGTAATGGACAATAATTGTCGTTCTTTTACAAACAAAATGAAGTATCGATGAATAAAATCTATGAATAATTACCCAAGTTAGGAGCAATTGTGTAAAAGTACAGAATTTAAAAATTTTCTCAACTTTTAACCAAAAATCAACAAATAACCACATAGCTGCCCGGAAATTGTCTTCAGTTGGGCCAAATGTATGACAGGCTGTCACTCATTTTCTACCGCAAAATTTTTTTCGAAACATTTCTTCCCTCTATCTTCAACCCATAGGGGACTTCTCTACAAAAATATTCAATTTTGTGAGGAAACCCCTCAGAAAGGGTAGAAAATGGGGTTAAGCATATTTAGGAAAAATATTGGGGAGTAAAAATAAATATATTCTTCATTCCTTGAAGAGGCATCCTGAAAGCCGTGAGAGCCAATTTTATATAAATTTGGTAGAGGAGCCAATCTAAGAGATGGAAATACTAGGTAAACATCTTTTTTTGTGGGGGAATTAATAGTGCAGTGTAGAGAAGAAACAGAAAAGAGGAACAGCGAATTTCCAAACAAGTCTCAAGAGGAAGAATCCTACAGTTTTAGAAAGTTCAACCAATCAATAAATCAGTTCTCAAATAAAATATAAATAATATCAAGTATTAAGAAAGAAAATTGACAATCTTTACGTTTCTCACGAAAGCTTTGTCATCGAACTTTTTCAAATCACTTACCGACAGCTGGAAATGATTTCAAAGAACAAAATTTTAGCTTTCTGAAAAAAAAAAATACTACGAAATTGGCCTATTCAGAATTTATGTACAAAAAGGCCAACTAAAAAATAGGTCAATAGAGTAAATGTCTTTAATCAATTGCAAAAAAAAAGGTCAAATAAATAAAATTATTTTCATGCAATCAAGAGTAGACTCATTCATTTTTGACACAATTATTTAACTGCAGCTTGCAATCATTAAACAAAAAAAAAAAAAAAAAAAAAAAAAAAAAAAAAATTTATTGCATTTCTGCACAATATCATTCATGCGATTTTTATCGCAAATGCGCTATTCCTTTCATTAGTTCGCTAGAATAAGAATCTCCCTCTTGAACTGCTTAACCAAGAAAAATTCTGAAGCTGTTTGAAAAAGTTCAACAGGATGACGAAGGACAAAAACAGTGAAGAAATGTTGATAGTGAATAAAAAGTTTTCAAGCATAAAAAGAAAAATCTTGAAATTCCGTTCCATTTATATATATATATATGTTTGCAGTTGCAGTAGTTGTCTATTTTTCTTCTTCTTTGTGCACACACACACACAGAAGCACACACACCTAGCCACATACAAAAAAAGCTCAATAGTCCAGTTCCTTTACGTATCAACATACCTTTACTTTGGTTGGTCATTTTGTCACGCTGTGCCATTGTGCAACGGAAGTTTCGGCATCAAGTTTTTTTTTTTTTACATTTTTTACTCGTTCGTAGCACAAAATTTTCTTCCTTATGCTTGAGTAATTCCTTTCAAAATATTTTATTGCCTTTTCTCACTTCCTTTCTTATTTATTTATTTATCTTTTAATGCTAGCTGCAGCAATGAGTTATTTTGAAATTGTATAAACATTGCACAGCGTCACGTAATAATTCAACTACTGTGAATAATAAGAGTTCAAAATTGCTTCTGCATTTGACACTAACGAAAAAAAAAAAAATCAAAAAAAAAAAAAAACTTATGCTCTTTTATTCAAATAGAGTGTAAAAGTGATAGACTTACGTATGAAGTATTCATAAACTCGTACCTCTGCAAGATGTAGTATAATAATTCCAGGTATACAATATAATAATCCCTGAGTAAAAGAAGAAATATCAAAATCAAAGTTATCAAAACTAAAGTTTGGTATTCACTCAAACCATGTAAATATTCAAAAAAACGTATAAAATATAAATTTTATTGCAGCAAAAGCAATCCAATGGAAATACAGGGTGATATTTTTAAGAGCCTTCGGATTTGATTTAAAAAAAAATTACATAAAATTTAAAAAAATTTATGAAATCTGAAGGTCACCCAAACTGACCATAAAAGGAATGAATGAATGAACCGAGTATGGATTTTGACAATATAATTCACTAATCTGCAAGCGTTGTTCGTCTGTAAGTCGATTCATGATTAAATTGTAGACCAAACTGAACATGTTTGACAATAACATGTTGCACGAACGACAACTGAGCTGTCAAAAACAGTGTTGCCAAACAGAAAGTTGCTAAAAAATCACAGTGAAATAGATGAATGAAATTTATGACCAACCATATTAACTACTGCACCTCCATATTTCTCTCGAACATACCTGTTTCCTATATTCACCCTGTAGTGAAGCTCCCCTATAAAATTGAGTTTTTTTTATAAAATTCGCTCGCAGGGTGACACTACAGGAACTAAATATTTCATCGAACTCGATTAATTCTTCGTCCCCAACTTAGGACCTATTTTGCAAAAGTATATGCATTTGTGGGTGGCGTAGCTCAGTGGTTAGTGTGCTGGCCTTATGATCTGTAGATCGTGGCAATTGGCAATTCTTAAGGTAGTAACAATTTGCCATGGAAAAGCTTCTAAAAAAAAAAGAACTCTGTGACAAAGCTCAGAAAAAGTGATGTCGCCAGAGTTCTGCCGTTCGGCACCGGCTAAAATAAGTAGGTGCCTTCTAATATGTCTAAAATTTCACACACACAACAGTAATGGAAGAGAAGCTCGGCCAAAGAGACCTTCGGGCTTATTTTATATCGAGTAGAACGCGTTTCAGAAACCTTTAAGCATTTTATTCATATTGAAGGTGGGTGTGGCAGTTAAGAAATTATATCAATTTTTCGTAAATTTCTTATTCTCGATCTAAAAGTATCTCGTACCAGATTACATCGATCTCCGGCGATATCTCCTCCTCTTTTCCGCATTTTGTATGGAGATGAACTACAGTGCGTTCGCTATTGAATGGTAATTGAATCACTGTACAACAATATCATACACCTTACACTATTGAAATGTACTCAAGTGTTCCGCATAATCCGCACAGTGTTAATGGTAAATTTAAATGAATACATAAATTTTATTCTATAGAAATTTAGCTATTTCGTTGACGTTGACAAGTACTACAATACAATACATACTTACTATACACTATGAAGCTGCTACTAAGCTAATTGATTATGAAAGTGCGTTTTATTGCCATCTAAAGCATAGGGCTTTAATCGTTGTGGGGTCTATGTGTTTTGCAAATACATAACATACTTCCATCGTTTCCATTAGCCCATGCCCTACAAAAATACAAACGATGAATTATTCACTGGAAGCATCTGTTATGCTCGTACGACGTTTGAGTTGATGACACACACTTAGTTGCACAGCCCATTTTGATACGAGTATATTCGAGTTTTATAGAAATATATTTGATACATTTCGATTTGATGGGGGAGCATTAAAATGGAATAATACAATACTATACTATACAATAAAAGCAACAACGACGACGACAGACACTTAGTGATTCAAATCGGATGATATTCTCTATTTACGACATGGCTATCTATTATCAGCAAGCAAAACGAGAAATGCCACCATATAGTAGTACACCCATTAGCTATTATATGTAGTTTTACGTATTGTTGTTGTTGTTGTTGTTGCATCTGCACGTGAAAAATGCCTAAGCAAATCCATAAGCAGAATGAATGAATAACCATAATTGAATGCCATCAACAAGAAAACAAAAATAAAATAAAAACAGCAAAACGATAAACAGAATAAAAACATATAGCAGCAAAATATATACTCGTACACATAATATGTAGTAGCGAAATGAGAAGAGTCGTCAAAACACATTCACAGGGATGAAACAAAAAAAGAATAAAAGCTGCGCTATGAAATATATTGAATCAAATCAAATACGAGTACCCTAAAATAAATGACTAAATAATGATGGCAATGATGATAATGATACTGGTAATGTTGATGATGCTGTTGAATGAAATACTCGTGCAATGCGAATATTGTACCTACGAATACTACGAAGAATGAAGTTTAAATGGAAACCATTCTAGCGTCCATTTATGTAAATGATTGTGTAATTTCGTAAACATTCGTGATTTCAATTCATTTTCACTTGGCAAATAGTTTCGAAAAAATTCCACAATTCTTTGCTAATTTTGTTTTTTTAATTATTATTATTTTTGATATCTTGAAATAATTACCCTAATATAGGAACCCATTGTGGATTTAAATTTTGTAATGAGCTATCGCCATGACAATATCGAAAAGCTTAATGTTTAAACATCAAAACACCATAAATATTCAGTTTAGTCTGGATAGTATGAACATCCAATAGCATGAATATAATCTAGTGTGAAAATAAAACAAAAAAGAAGAAAAAAGTAAATCAGCAAAATAATATTTTTTTTTTGTACTTGAAAGTACACATAAGGTCACGATAATAACATTTAAAAATTTGTAAAAAAAAAAATTATGCCTAGAAAATAGCCATAAAACCTGGCATTGTTATCGTTTTCTTATTGAAGAAATTAAAAATAATGTCGAATGTTTAAGCTTGGCAATAATTATGTATATGATGTGATCAGCGATATCTGCTAAAAAAAAAGTGGAAAAAATCGAAAAATGGTTGCAGGGCTTTCTTGACCACAGAAAATTTCTTTATTGAAAATCAAATTAAATCAATTAATTATGAGCTTTTGCCATTTTTCGAATAGCTTCAATAATTCAGGTATAGAACTTCCGTGGTTTATCGACGAAAAACATGGCCAAATGTCGGTCGGTCAACGAATTTTATACCATCAATAGAGTTTTGCAGATGCTGAAAGAAATTGTAGTAAGGCTGTGCAAAGTGCACTCTTTGCGGTGGATGCATTATTATTATTATTAATAATGCATCCGCGTTGTATAAGATCTATTGTGCCCCCTTCGCGGAGCTACAGTGTGTCTCTTAGCCCAGTTGCCTCGATGAATTTTAGTATTGGTCCTACTTCACAGAGTCTAAGTTCATCCTCGGGTATGTTGAAATCTCCTAGGTATTTCCTTCTCTTGTGCATCAGTGCGGAACAAGTTCCTATCATATGTTGTACGGTTTCGTCTTCTTCCTTGCAGAACCTGCAAAGAGCATCAGAGAAAATTCCTAGTTTCGTTAGATGATAATTCAGTCTACAGTGCCCTGTTAATAATCCCGTAATGATTCTCAAGTTGTTCTTCGTTAGATTTATACAGTCCTCATAGCGTTTTAGATTGTATGTCCCCAGTGTAAGTTGAGAGTGTGTTAACCCCGGTAAGTTTTCCCAGTATAAGCCTCTTTGTCTATCCTCTTCTCCCCAGATGATACGGGAGATGTTACCCGATCCTAATCCACAAAATGGTTTGGGCCCTAGAAATGGAGTTGATGCTCCTTTCCTGGCAAGCTTATCTGCCATTTCATTTCCATTGATCCCTGCATGGAATCCGGAACCCATAGAATCCACACCTGGTTGAGTTGGCTTATCTATCGCGTACACTTCCGCTTGAAAGATAGAGGTGTTCTTACCTAATGGTTCAGAGTATATTTTACCTGGCACGAATACACCTGCCCCGGGTCCATCATCAGTGAGGGAGCCGTCGGTGTACCATGTTATCGTGTACTGGTTTACCTTGTATGTTTCTAGTAATAAAAAATATTGGAAAGGTATATCAGAAACATACAAGGTAAAGCAGTACATGATAACATGGTACACCGACGCATGAAAACTTCTCAAAAAGTTCCGTCCGTTTCATTTTTTTCAGAATCATCAAGGATGTGTGTTGTCTGGCATTGTCTTGAGGGAAAACAACTCTATTCCCGTTGATCAATTCTGGTCGCTCTTGATTGCTTTCTTGAAACGGTCGAGTTACACACAGTTTCAACCGTTTGACCGTTTCGACAAGGTTATAACAGCTCATAATGGATAGTTCTCAGCATAATCTCTTTTTCCATCAATCCAGGCTTTGAAGTCGTTTATGGAGGGTCAGTGGATTTTGTCTTCAGGGTTTGAATATTCTCATATTTAATCCATTCTACATTACACGCAACGTTTCACTCAAGAAATGGTTTGATTTCGTTGCGTATAGAAATCGTTTCACTGAGGGTAATTCGGTCAATCAAATTTCTATGCGTTAAATCATGCGGCACCCAAACATCGAGCTTTTTAGATGATTCCAAACTATTATGTGGTTGACGTTTAGTACTCCCACTATTTCCTGACAGCTTGCATGTGCCAATCTTGCTCCAGCAACTTCAGTATTTCGTCAACTTTTTCAGATACTGTCCGACTAAAGCGGGATCGTTCAAACCACTTTTGGGTCGGGTGTTCACTCACAGCATTCTCATTCTCAGTGTTGCCTTGTTTATATAAGATATAAATTTGTTCTTCATTCGATGCCAACCTGTTTACTTGTAAAAGTAAAAGCTTCACGTGAAAAGACTTCAAGAAAGGCCACTGTGATGTTGCAAGAGTATGCGGTTCGGCATCGGGTTACATGTGTAGAAGATCCCTTTTAAATTTAGCACACATTACAGTACCAGAAGAAAAGCTTGACCAGGTATATTTGGAGCTTCCAGTGTCAACTAGTTCAATTATTATTTGATTGGAGTAAAATGAGAACAGTTTTATTTGATTTTTGTTTGAATTTGCTAAGCTTTTTTCCTCAAAATGACTAACTATTCGTTGCCCCAAATGCTTTAGTATATTATGAAACAGCTGTCATGTCAGTTGTATATACGAGCGTAAAGGAAAACAAAAAAAAAACAATACGATTTGTAAATTGAAACCAAATTGACTCGACTGCCAACATATGCAATGGCATACGTTTACATAAAAATGAGAATAAGAAGAAGAATAAAAAAAAAAAATATTGTGAAAAAATTCACTTAACTTAAAGCTATGTACGTGGTATTAGTTTTTCTCTTTAAATACATTTCATGTCATACATAAAAACAGTACACGAGTAGTAGGTACTACCAATGCTTTGTTATTACGAAAATTGTTTATTATTTATTTTATATTTTTTTTTCGCCTATGTGCTGCCTTGATTGACACAGAAAAAAAAATATGGCATACAAGAGTTGTTTCTCTTATTTTTTATTGTGATTGCCAAACGCACCTTGCGGTCGGCAAGGTAATTTGCCATACTCCAACCATGTGGCAAGCACATATAATATATACGAGTATGTACTCATATAGGTACTATAGCTTGTGCGCTCATATATTGTGTACAAGACGACCAAGTAAATTTATTTGTAAACCAGTATTGTGCAGCACAATGTCCACAACAATAGCAAGAACTGAAAAATAATAATAAAAAATATATATAACATATATATCGTATATAAAAAAAAAAAATAATAAACACGTAATACGATCGATTCCACACCAGATGCTCTGTGCAACAATAAAGTGTGTGAGGAAATGAGGGCGCATGCATACCAGGAAATTGTGTGGCTGGCTGGATGGCTGACTGACTTATAGAAGAAGCACTGGACTACTTGTTATTTTCAATTTTACATATGTAAACGTATAAATATAGGTATATATAGTATGCGCATATATAACCTATACGATCTGCTGTATAACGAATAAATTTAATTGTTTGCACGCCCTGCTATGCATGGCGTATGGACGCGTATGTGTTACGGTGTCATACAAAAATTCATCCGATAAGAGAGCTTTTGTGAATTAATTTATTTGATTTGCTAGAGGTTATATATATATATATATATATATATATATATATATATATATATATATATATATATATATATATATATATATATATATATATATATATTTTTTTTTTTTTTGTTAATGATACTGCATTTTTATTTGCAGTCTTTAACAAAAAATTCCGACGTCATGGCGTAAACTCTTCTTGCATTTTTGTTTGTTTGTTTAAATTCCTAATTTCTATGCTCTATTAATTGCACTATTTTACAGCCAATATATTTCTGTGTTGTTCTTGGAGAAGAATATTTAATTTTATTTGTTTTTGGGGACATTTAATTCAATATATGGCACTTGTCACTTGTTTAGGAACAACCAATGTGATTGTAATGGATTAGAAGAGATAATCGAATCGCCATCGGTTCGTCATATGTGAGAACCTTTTTCTTCAATAAGCCTATTCAACTTTAAAATCCAATATAAATATGTTTACAGATAATTTTCGAAGTTGTCAACTTTCGAATATTCCTTTTTTCGATATTAATTTCACTATATGTATCATATTTCGAATTAGGAACGACAAAATTGATTGTTAAATTCTATCAAATTAAAAATAATTTTAAATAAAATATGATAAATGTAGCTTTTGGAAAGAATAATGAAATTAGAAAATATCCTCGATTTCTGAAATTTATATTCTGGCCTCTTCTAAGGCAGTTTCATCACCTTAGATCTCGTTACTGATTCTCTAATGACTTACTTCATGTTCCACTTTTGGAAAACATAATGAAAGGAATAACAAATATTTTTTTAAAAAACAACATGTTTATGTGAATTTTTCAATAGCTGAAAATTCAAATTTCATCCTTTAATGTCCAATTTCTGTATTATTTCACTGCAGAAATGATAATGCCAGTGAGACTAATGAATAATGTTTCTCAATTTTCATCTTAGTCAAATAAATTATTAAATCTTCAAAATAAAATAAAAATTATATGCCCTGTTAGCCCATTTTTCAGATTTTATGCATTTTCCTGCCACACAAAAAATTCGATTTTCGATATGAAGATGTTTGAAAATTTGTATCAAATTCGAATAATTTTCTATCGTGTTAAAACTCAATTCATAAGATTATTATTATTATTAACAAATAGAAAATTGTTCAAAGTGGACATTTTCAAAAGAAAATCACAACTATATGCCATATATAAATATATTTTCGAACATATGTTTTCAAACTTGGCGTCCAGAAATATAGAGATATCGAGCTGAAACTTGGTATATATGATAATTTTTACTAACACACAAAGGATTTTGAAAATCCGAGTAAGCGGTTGAAAACCACGGCTATATGCCATACAAGAGTATATTTTCGAACATATATTTGCAGACTTTGCGCACGTAATTATCAAGATATCTAGCTGAAAAACGGTACAGGCGATTATTTTTTCCAATGAATAGTAGATTTTGAAAATTGGCTTTCTTGAATGAAAAACAACTCAAACTGCCGTATAAAATTATGTTTTCGAACATATGCTTTTAGGCTTTGCGCATAGAAATATAAAGTTATCAGAATGAAAATCGGCATATATGATTATTTTTATCAATGAAAATAAACTTTTTTTAAATTTTAAGTAATTGCGTGAATACAAAACCTACCTTCCATATAAATTATTTTCGAAAAATGTATTTTTCAATTTTTCATGCAAAAATATATCGTCATAAAGATGAAATGCAAACCAACAAATATATTACTTCCATTTATGTTTTTTTTTTTTTTGAATTCTTGTAAACCAGTGTTATTATTATAGTATCGACATTTCCGTATTCAATTATGATATGACCAAATAACCATTATGCCGCCGTCATGCCATCATATTTTTGAAACCTTTCAACGGTAGAAAATTGTATTTATTTTTTTTTTTTTTTTGTTTCTTCTCTCCAGATTTAACGGAATTGCATTGATCGGTGATGTAGTGGAATGCTAGCATACATTTGTATATAGTACAAATGTATGTATGTATGTATGTATACATCTCCATATGTAGAAAGTGGCTCATAAAAATGAATTTGTGTTGGATGTCACATCATAAAGTTTACTTAAAAAAAGAAACCATTGAGCATTATGGGCGATGTTATTATATTTATGAAGATGGTCGCTCCTACTTTCAGAATGTATGTTTGTGATCATGATCACGAATTCAAAATGCATTGAATTGCCAACTGTGTACGATGAACTAAGTATACAAGCAAGCATATACATAGTCTGCTTTCATAATTTATAATTTATAACAAATTTCATTTGGTTCGACTAAATTCATGCCCACTTTTTTTTTTGTTTTTTTTTTTGGTCTCACTTAATTCATCTAAGCATATTTAGATGAATGCATGTATAGTATATTGTTAGTTGGTTAGTATGTGTGTGTAAATGTGTTAATGTCACTTTTAGAAGTGCCCGTAGGAAATGTGTATACGCTTTTAAAGAAACCAAAAAAAAATTTTTTTTTTTCATCCTACTTGTAGCCATTTCTGTGGCATTAAATTCTGATATATATATAATTTCATGGCATTAATTTATTTGGTTGAATGAAAGTTATTTTTATGTTAATGGGCTATTTCTTCGTCTTCTTCTTCTAGTTATTACTTTTACTTTCGTCGCGCTGCATTTATATAGAATATATTGTATTTTTTTGGAAATATTTTCATAAAGGCATAAAATTAAAATATCAGCTACTTAAAATTAAAAATAATATTTCGTACAAAATATTATAGTTCACTATATGCAGCAATACATAGTATATACTCATTTAAGATGACATGGTAAACTCGATCTAAGTATTTGTCATTTGCAGCATCTCAATTTGTTCTGCTAATAATTCTGCTAATTTTCCCTTTTGAGTTTCTCTCATTGTTAGGCTAAATTTACTTAATTATCACTAAAATTGTGCTGCAATAAAATAAAAATTACTTTGAAATATGCCCCCCTTTAGTGTCATTTGAAAAATTAATTAATAAATTTCTCAAAATGTACAAAGCGCATCTACCAAAGGGTTTTATTATATGACTGTCAGTTACTTATTAAAGATATACCTACATACATATATGATATTTAGTATGTGTCTTAAGAGGAAAAAAATAATTGAGCTGATTGAATCAAGTGCAAAAAGTCTCCATCTCCATCAAAACGTATGATTAACAATAATTATCTTAGTTTGAAGAAATATATTCTCTTAAATATAATATCCGGTCATGTCTAGTGTCCAGCTTTTTTCGTTCAATTAATTAAGATAGGCATTTTAATACGTTTGTAGGGAATAATGATAGCTTTGTTATATGTATTGTACAGTTATTGTACTAACTCTACAATGTCGTTATTCCAAAAAAGTTTAATTATGGTCTTGCAGATTAATATGCATCACTTTAAAGCAATTTCCACTGTATTAATCCCCGCTTTAGAGAAAAAATGGAGGATAATAGCAGACATGGATCGCTCAGATTTTCAGATCAATGGTATGCTGACATTTTCTACTCTCTTCAGAAGGTTTTATATTACATCCAGTTCTTTTAGGTTTGACGATCAATGAGATGCAGGTGGCAGCAGAACTTCTGTAATTTTACGGAACAAATTCTTTTCCCATTTCCCATTTTCCCATTTTTTTCCAAGTATGCATCAGACCCTTCCACTTTACCTAAATTAAGAGATGCCAGCGCCAGAATACTTAAAATTTCTATAAGCACAATTTGCAAATTGTCTGAGTGTCTAACACCTGCTAACGTGCTGAATTCTGTTCTTGCCATAAGGCATAAGTCAAAAGATAGGTGCTGAATCCAAAATGAGGTAAACCTATAAGATCGCGCGAGTCGTTCAGTTTTTAGAAAGCTAATTAGGAGTTTGTATGGAACATCGTGTTGTCTTTGTTGATGGGTCTGGGCACATCCCTATAATGTGTTGCATTGTTTCCTCCTCATCACAGAAGAATTTGTATTGGTCTAGGTTTGATGTTCCAATTTTATGGAGGTAGTAGTTGCCCCAGTCATGTCCCGTATTGATATTGCTTGAACGTGTGGCTTTTTATAGCCTTTAGACAACCTTGCTGTTTGAAGGATTATTATGTCAGTTGCATTACGATCTAACAGTGTGGTTACCGCGCAGTTTTTTGACGAACAGCTCTCCATTAAAGATGGGGTCATCCTTGCAGAGTATTAGATGTGATCTGCAGTTAGGGGCTATTATGTCCATCTTAATGACGTTTTCGGTCTTTGACACATTTGTGAAGCGAGTATCACATTAACGTTTTGGGGGAAAGGTTTGATTTTGTTGCTAAAAGAAGACTGTAAGTTTAACGTTCCTTTTGCGACCTCATTTTATAATATATTCTATCGTAAACGGCCTCTAGAAAGAAATAGGTATATATGACTGACTCTATTAATTATTTGGCCTCAAAATTTCCTCCAAATATGCCTTTTTTATCACTTAGGAGGCTCTCATACAAAATTCAAATTCAAAAATCAAACATTTTATTGGAAAGACCCTCAAAGGAGCGAAGATAGTGTTAAGTATTGGAGTAAATGTTGCGGCAAAAAAATTAGCGAGAATCAGTCATAAATTTTTCGACAATTAGAGGATTATTTATTGATTTTTAGGTACTTTTAAAATCATTTTGTTGAAGATCCTCACTAAGGAATAAACATAGAGAGTAGGTATGTTTGGGAAAAATTTTGGGTAGCACGCGAGGACTACTCTGGAAAAGGTGGAAGCGAAATTTATCTCAATTTTTGTACGGTAGCCCCTCTAAGGGGTTAAGATTGAAGGTAAATATGTTGAGGAAAATGTTGACCGGTAAATATTACCGGGGGTCTGTCATACATTTCGCCTCTCCAGGGGCAATTCAGGGTATTTTAATGAAACTTTCAACTTTCATTACAATACATATATTCGTGTGGCTACGGAATCACATCAGTGTTTTATTGAGCTTGAGATAAAAAAATATTCCCATTTTTTTTTTTTTTTTTTCATACTAATGACTTTCTTGGAGGTATAAATTGTATGATGATTTGTCTCTTTGTTACAAACAGGCAACATTAAGCATGCAGGTACTTACATAAGTACTACCTACTTAGTATAAGCAATTCATTACATCTCTCTTTATATGTAAATTATTTATATTCCAATATACTTGATTAAGTGTATGTACATGCACAATATCTGTATGAACATAAAAATGCTTGTATTTATGTGCATATGCAAGTAGGCAAGCAATGTACTCGTATGTTGATATGTGTAATCATACATAACTACAAACTATAGCTGTGTTGCTGTCGAGTATGTTGCGTGGTAATACTACTTACTACATGCACATACACTTCACAATGATGTCGCCACTATAGTATTGTATGTATGAGCATAGTATGCAACAACGTGCAGCTGCTGCTGTTGCTGTTGCTGCTTTGAGCTGACATTTGCGTGACAATTATAATTGTTATAGTTCTGCATTCCATGTGATTGCATACAGCAGCGCACTCAGTCACAATTAAGTGAACAATACGCTTTTGTACAGACACACACACACACACAAACACTCATCAGCGCCGCTGATGCGCATCAAGCAACAGCTCCAATATTTCAAAATTACATTGAGCAACAACGAGAGCGTTAACATGAGCAACCACAACAACGACAACGATGATGACGATGACGACGACGACGACGACAACAATTGACTACAATAACAATATAAAACAAAACAAAAACAATACATAAACAAAAACGAGAAATGAAGAGAGCAACACATAAACATCAACAACAACATAACGAGGCTGCTATTAAGACAAAAGCAAATGGAACATAATGTAGAATAATGTTGCTCGATGATTAGTGCACATTCTTGTACATATATACACACACACACACAGCCACACACATGTATATATACAATCACATGCAATGACAATTTAATTATTAAATATTTTTCAATTGGGGTAAATTGAAGTGAAGTCGGCGTTTGTTAGACATGTTGATGATAACTCACAATTTTGAATGTTCTCCTCTCTATTTAAAGCCAATGCCTACATAATGTACGTTGTAGCTTCTTTGAAATAAACTACCCTTTATGAGATTTCATTGTACTGATAACTATGAGAAAATTTAATATTGTTACGATTATTAATTCAGAAATATTGCATCATATTTCAGAGGCGTTTTTAAATGAGCAGTTTTGCGAACTCTACCTCCACCTCTTGCAGCAACTTCAACACATAAGATCTTTGAGGAAAAAAACTTCTGGTTACCAACATTTCGAAAAATATATTGGGTGGGCATTTTCCCTCATGACAATGGTCGGCCACATAGTGCGCATCTCGATAAAACCTACTTTGGAAATTGCGGTTGGGAAGTCTTAATCCACCCCGTCGTATAGCTCAGATATTGCCTTTTCTGTCTACCACTTGCTTCGATCAATACAGAATGTCAAGTCCGGAATATGCTTTACTTCAGTTGAAGGCATCATAAATTGGATCGACATTTTCTTGGTCTCAAAAAAAGATCGAATCTCTGGGGATGGAATTCATGAGCACCATGAAAGATGGGAAAACGTTGTAGCTTCCAAAGGAAAATACTTTCGATAACATATATCTTTTGAAATATACTTAAGCATTCAATATAATCAAATTCAACTCCAAACTGTGAGTTTCTCCGCAATCTTCTGGTGCTCCTATGAATTGTTTTCATACCAAATACGGCAATTTTACTTACTAATGAAACCGTTCCAACAAAAAGAATCTTGAAAGTTGAAGACGATATTTTCGCCAAAATTCGTTCCAGTTTTCAACAGCTCCAGAACCCAATCACCTTAGTCCTTGTGTTAATTCACAAAGTTGAGAAATACCAAATTTTTTATGAAAAACGAGAGCTTGGGTGTAGAGTTTGAATGGTGAAAGTGATCATTCGTGCCACAAATGAAATTAGTGCTTCAACGCCGTTTTGTAACTAGCTTCATGGTTGAATTCTGGCAATTCTGCTATATATCGCGAAGAATTATAACCTTTTCGTTGGGTTCATATAATTTACTAAAACTTTCATGAAACCAACCCAGCTTGTTGATTTCTCCAGAGCTTATATCTCTCCCTTCCATAAGGCGGGGGACATTTGCTGTGAAAGTTTCTGATTCCTCAGGTTGTTTGCAACTTCAGCAGTAAATGCTGTATGGGATGCCCATTATGACTGAATAACTTCCAATTTGTCAGAAGACAGACTGCCATGATCACTATCTCTTTCAATTATCTGATTATAATTATCTTGCGAAAACTTCGGTAAGCAAAATGATAATTTGAGCTCTGTAGTAAAATGGTGGCTATTAGAGCGTCCTTGCACAGAATCTATTTGATCTATCTCCACTCCGTCATGCATACACTAAAATATCGCGGAACATTTTTGATATTAACAAAATTAAAAAATTTCAAATCAACAAATTTCAAAATGAGTAAGGAAATTGAAATAAAAAAATTCTTGAATACTGCCCTTCGCCCATTACAACTGAAAATCGATTTAGGCCGAATCTAGCATGCTTCGACAGCCAGCTCTTTAATTCGCTAGTTGGCGCCAGTTAGAAATTCCAAGCGCTGGCAAGTTCTCTAGTACTATCTTTCCACCGGAGCTTAGGTTTTCTTCTTCTGCGTCGTCCACCAGCGGGTTCCGAATATAACACCTCTTTAGCCAGAGCGTGTTCTTCCATTCGCTCGACATGACCTATCCAGCTCAGCGGCTGAATTTTAATGCGCTTTACTATTTCGGTGTCGGCATACAGCTCATACAGCTCATGGTGGTACCATATTTGATACTCACCACCAACGCAAAAAGATTTTGCGTAAGACTTTTCTCTCAAAACTCCGAGCATTTTCTCATCTGAGGTGGAAATTGTCCAAGCTTCGACGGCATATGTAAGGACAGGGTGTATTTGCCTAGAAATCGATGCTTCTTGAGGGACGATACGGAACATTTTACCTTCCTCATCGTGACGCTAAACGATCTCATCGTATGGCAATTATAACGATGATGAATTCGAATGCAACATTTTTGTACCCCCACTGTGCCTGATAGAATTGGTTTTTGTACTTGCTAAATGTGTTATTTTCCACCACCAAAACTAATTCATTTTTAATGAAATGTTGCTGTGAAACCTTGTAATACTAAAACATCTACATATTTATACGCATAACGTATGTAAGCATGCGAGTAAATAGAATTACGTAATTTAATTAAATTCCTTTAGTTCAATTTAAATACAATATAAAAAAAAACAACCTTCAATAGTCCAAAGTGATAGAAATACATTCATTGAAATTGTTATAGGCGCAATAATATGGTTTGCAGCCCTTCTGTATATTGCATTTTTAAAGTATTTCGATTCAATTAATTTAGATCATTTGAAAAGAAAATACTACATACTTTTAAAGAAAATTTGTTAAGCTTCATTAGAGGCAACACCCTTTATACTATACACTATCGCTATTTAGGGTTTAAAATCTTGCCTTAAAATATAATGCGGGTAAAATTGTTGTAAATATATGATACAAAAAATTGCTTAATAATAAATAACAATACAATGGGTTAAAGTATTGCTAATGCCTTCATGTATTGGTCACATGGGTCGTCATGTAGCAATTGAACCTATACGATATATATTTGTAGTACCTACTATATATACATATGTACGTGTATATGTATGTGTATTGGCAAATGTATCATTTGAAAGAAAACCTTTTACCCCGCTCTGGACAATAAATTCAAACAACAAGAAATTCTGCACATTAATTTATTCGTACTCGTTCGTGCGTAATTTCCCCACCCAATTCATATGTTATAGTCGTTGGCATTTCAGAGATTTCCTTAATGCTGCCGAGTGTAATGGTGTCTTACGACATCACATACCATTGCCACCGTAAATTTCTTTATACAAGTATATAGTACAGTGGTGGAAATTCCAATAAACTCAAAAATATTTACTTGAATTAATAGAAGCTGTAAACCTTTTTTTGCATAGATTTTATTATAAGTATTTTCTTGAGCCATCAAGATTTATGAATATTTATTTGGAGATGATTTGTTCTCGATAAAAAAAATATATACAAAAACCTTACCATATTCGCACAAATTTAAACACGATTTTTTAAGCAAAAGTGAACAACAATACTTTTTTGTGTTTTGTGTGAAAATACTTTGGAAACAGCTAAATATCACAAATTCACTGGGTGCCGTAGCTGAGTGCTTAGTGCGTTGGCCTTCTGATATGTTCTATCCCCGGCTGTAGCACAATTTTAATATCGAAAATATTTTTCTTTCGAACATTGCCCACCTGTTGGCAAGCAATTTGCACTTCTTCCAGCAGTAATAACTTGCCATGAAAAAGCTTCTAAAAGCCGTCTGCGACAAAGCTCAGAAAAACTGATGATGTCACAAGAGTTTTGCCGTTCGGAATCGGCTAATATAGAATAGGTCTCTTCTAATGTTGTTGAAAAATTTAACATTTGTTTATTTTATTTTTCAATTCACTTTTCACGGCTAACTCTCTTTCTTGACAACGCAATTTTTGAAGTCAATATTAAAATTTTCGTCTTCTACAGCAGTCTTCAGCTGAGTAACATTTTTGCATGACTCGCACTTTATGTAAATCTGACAGAAACAAAAAAATATTCTTTAATTAATATTTTTTCTCTTATTTTCCTTCAAAAAATACATATTTTTTTAAAATATAAATCCTCTGAAAATTTAATATTCGAAATTTCTAGCCCGGCAGATGAGTTTTTGTTTTGTTCACTTTTACAAAATAACTTTTTAAAAGTATAAGATCGCTAGAAAGTTAATATTTCGTTGCCCTACATAAAGTTTGAATTAATTTCTTGTAGAATCCGAACAATGTCGGTATTCTCTTCAGCTGCAATATAAGTTTAAAACATTACACTTCCATCACCCGCTATGAAGCACGTATTAACTTTAGTTTCGAATCGATGATGGTTTGGTTACTAAAAAAGACGAAAGTGAAAAATGGCAATCATGACAAAAAGTGCAATTAATTTTGAAAAATTAAATACAAAGAATTTATATGAAGTTTCAACTTCTTCGAAGAATAATTTCGAAAATAAATTAAATAACGAAATTTGAATACATGGATGATAACCTTTTACAGCTTCTATCGCTCAGCGTTTTTTTGAAAAAAAAAAACTTTGAAAAACAAGTAAATAATTTCTTTATAAAAATTGGATTGAATTTATAATCATTTCCACTACTGTAGATATATGGGTATATACATATAAAGTTTGCAAATCATACATAGTATTGTATTGAAAACAGATACAGAGTACAAATGCATGCGACACAACCCAACCACTCGACGAGTATATATTCAGTATGGTATATTTTTAATGATGGCAGGCATATGGTGTATCTCATGTGTAAGCACATCAGTGGCACCCGTTCTTAGCACAGATCAATAAGAAAATTTATTAAGTCTGATATTGGTAGTAGAACTGTATTTCACTTACGGCTCATAAAACAGCAAAAGGAGTGAGAGCAAAAAAAAAAATATAGTACTTGTACTATAAATTTTTTACTTGTACTATAAAATTGAAGAATTAGTGGCTGAGAAATACGAAATAAATGTCTAGTTGTTGTGACCTTGAGTTCCTTTCTTTTGACACCTTTTGAGAAATTGTTATACGTAACCGTTATCCTAGACAAACTGATTTATTCTATAGCAGACAAATAAATGGCAACTCTGCCACCAAAGAGCGGATGTGACATACAACAATCATCCGCGTAACCCTTATATTCTAATGGTGGTTTATTTGTCTGATTTTTTTTTTTTTTTTGGTTTTTTTTTGTATTATTTCTACTTCCATTTACAGTTGATTTATAACAGAATGAATGATTGCGGATACAAGTTTCAGTAGTCCACCATAGACTAATGCGACTATCGATTTATCTTTCACTATGCTGATTTTAATACAAACACTGTCTGTCTGGCCATATCTCGAACCTGATTTTGATGATGCTCACATTATTATTCATCCCAATAGGATAAAAATTTAGAATTGTAACTATTTGTGGCATTTTTTCTATAGTTTTGCAGTTGTTGCCGAAATTTGGCAAAAGTTTTCTATTCAATATAAATGATAGTTTCAGATTTGTTACAAATTTTTGTTTTTATTTTCTCTTCTCGCTGAATAAAGTATAAAAATAGTTAAAAGAACTCTATATAAAGTTGGTATTAGTACATGTTGTGGTTAGTTACAAATTGTTTTTATACCTTTGCACTAATTCGAAACAAACTTTTTTTTTTGTTCAATTTGTGTAACAGAGTATTTAAAAATTACGGATTTATTTCAACTTTTATTGCCCGAATGAGTACCATGACCGCAAAAACACTGTATACATAGTTCATTTTCGAAACAGGTGTTATTTAGTTATCAAATTTCATATAAAACTGTTTATTTTTGTTCGAAATTTACAAATTTTTATCTTTTTTATTTTTATTTTTTTCAAAATGGTGACGATATTTTGAAGAGTCGTGTATTCCTAAAATATTGAGTAATTTTTTGCAGTAAAACTCATTTGCTCTTCCTTAAAAAAACAAAATAAACTCTCAAAGTCATGCAACGGAAACGACAAAATTATCGTAACGGTAACGGAAGAGGCGAAAATTTGTTGAGTTCTTAGCTAATATTCACACATGCTCACATATATGTAGTATTAGCTGCGAAAGCAATTAATTAAAAAAAAAAAAAAAGAAAGAAAAGAAGAAGCAAAGAAAATGCAAGCGTAAAGAACTTTTGTTGCCAAAGGAACCACGTATAATAGACAACCGACAACCGACAACCGACATGGTTGTAAACTAAATATTACCATTGTTTGGACTGTAAAACAAATAAAAAGTTGAATGAGTGCCATAAAGAGTATAACAAGTGTATGTAAATATTTAGGGTGTTGTCGGATGGTTTGCACAGACGGGTGATTCGAGCCATTGCTATTTGCCGTTTTAAATTAATTTTAAATTATTGTACAACTGGAATCTCAAGTTTCATAACGTTTGAAAAAGTATAAATTGTATTAGAAGCTATATTTTATAAAAAACATTAATTTTGTGGATGATGCCCATTAAGGCGTGGAACTAAATGATAATTAGCTAGAATTTAGATTTCGAATTTACTTTCATTTTGTATGGGATCCAAACAGGGGGTGAAGAAAAAATGTTGGAGAGCAAAAATTAATGGTAGTCGGTTATATATTTTACTCCCTAAAAGCACGCTGAATGCAGTGGGGAGAGCGAAGGGAGCACCTTCAAGAAGTGAAGATAGGAAGTTACTAAGTTTTGAAAAAATGTTTAGTAGAAAAAAAATTAATGAGGGTTGGTCATACAAGCATACCAAGGTGGACCACTTGGAAGTTTATTTTATATAAGAGTATATTTTATGCCGTAGCTCAGTGGTTAGGGTGTTGGCTTCTGATTTGTAGGTCGTGGGGTCAATCCACGGCTGAAGAATAACAAATTAAATATCGAAAAGATTTTCCTTTCGAACGGTACTCACCTGTCGGCAAGCAATTGGCAATTCATTGTCATGAAAAAGCTTCTAAAATAACTCTAAAAGTGATGCCAAAAGAGTTCTGCCATTCGAAACCGGCTAAAATAAGTAGGTCCCTTCTAATACTGCCCAAAATTTAAGACGCACAACAGTAATGAAAGACAAGCTCGGCCAAAGAGCACTTCGAGGCTTTAAGTGCCACATATTTTATTTTTATTTGGTTCTATTTTATTTAGAGTGAAGGTATAGAGTAAGAATCTTTAGGAAGAATGTTCAAAAGCAAAAATTAATGGAAGTCAGTTATATATTTTATCCTCCCAAGGGCACCTGAGACCAAGGAGAGAGTAAATTTTATAGAAAATTCTATCTAAGAATTAGAAATAGACAATAAGTATATTTCGAGAAACTGTTGAGCAGAAAATATTAATATGGAGTCAGTCATTCATTTTACTCCGACAGTGTGAGTCGACCTCTTCGGAAGCTGTATTGTTATTTACAGAGTTTCCATCCATTTTTCTTAACTTTGACCTAGATGTAGCATCATTTAGTCTTATCCCACAACTATTATTGCTTAGCTCACAAAAATTGGGAAAATTTTGAATTTAGGTACATTTTCATAGTCAGAAGTTAAGTATTTATAAATAGGTTTTGTTGATCGATGTCTTTTTTTTTAAAGAACGAGCTCTATCTAAAAATGACAGGTATACCACATATATATTTTTCTCAATTTTTATACCCTGCATAATGCAATATGCATGGTATATTCATTTCGGTCAGATGTTTGTGTCCACTTGAAGGAATCTCCGGAGATATAAACATGGATATATATTCGTGATCAGCGTCGATTAAATTTTCGATTTAACGATGTCCGTCCGTCCGTCCGTCCGTCCGTCCGTCTGTCTGTCACCTGGCTGGTTCGCACGATAACTTGAGTAAATATTGAGCTATTTCGATGAAATTTGGCATAAGTAATCTATGATCCAAGGGTACGGAGGGGATTGATATTGGGCATGATCGGTCAATAACCACGCCCACACCATGCATTCAAAGCGACTAACCTCGAAATTTTCAAAATCTTTAACTTGCTATAACTCACATAATATACCACTTGGAACAATAATATTTTGCACATAGAGTCATATTATACTACTATATAACCTCACCAAAAGT
Source organism: Megamerina dolium (assembly GCA_963854835.1). Classification (NCBI taxonomy): domain Eukaryota; kingdom Metazoa; phylum Arthropoda; class Insecta; order Diptera; family Megamerinidae; genus Megamerina; species Megamerina dolium. Next base: position 15,394,867 of record OY978528.1, read on the forward strand.
GGGTGAGCCACGCCTACTTTCTAGCGTAGCTCCCATACAAAGTGTCTGTACATCTTTTAAATTGAAACTGCTGTAACTTCTACAATCTTCTGTCTAGAATAACCATAATTGACACTTAGATTAACATGGTAGTCGGAAATAATATGGCAGAAAATCAGTGTGCCACGCCCACTCCTTTTTGGGTCTCCCATACAAAGTTGCGGAAATTAAAAAAATGTTACCGGTTATAACTTGCAAACTATTCAGCGTAGAATAACGAGATTTAAGGTGTGGATTAGTATTGTACGAGCAACTAGGCTCACAGAAAATGGGCGCACCACGCCCACTGTTTATCGTAGCCCCCATACAAATTTTAAATTGAAACAGCTGTAACTTCGGCAATCTTCTGTCTACAATAACCATAATTGACACTTAAATTAATATCGTAGTCGGCAAAAATCTGGCAGAAAATCAGTGTGCCACGCCCACTCCTTCATGGGTCTCCCATACAAAGTCGAGTGAATTAAACTAAAATGTTAAGCTCCATAGCTTACAAACCATTTAGCCTAGGACAACGAGACTTAGGGTATGGATTAGTATTGTACGAGCAACGAGGCTCACAGAAAATGGGCGCACCACGCCCAGTGTTTATCGTAGCCCTTATACAAATTTTAAATTGAAACAGCTGTAACTTCGGCAATCTTCTGTCTACAATAACCATAATTGACACTTAAATTAATATCGTAGTCGGAAATAATCTGGCGAAAAATCAGCGTACCACGCCCACTTCTTATTGGGGCTCCCATACAAAGTTGAGGAAATTAAACAAAAATATTAACCACCATAACTTAGAAACTATTCAACGTAGGACACCAAATTTAAGGTGTGGATTAACATTGAAAAATTAATTGGATTTACTAGAAAGTGGTAAGCCACGCCCTTTTTTTATATACAGTGGCTCCCAGCTTATTTCGTACAGTGACAGTTTAAAAATTGCTGCAGTCGTAATTCCTAATATAGCAAAAATATGAACAAAATATAAATGCCATTTTAGAAAGGAAGGTTTGTTTTTTATTTTCCAAAATTTACTTTTTCAAAATTTTAGTGTTTGACACTATAAAAAAATAAAATAAGAAAAAAATAGGAAAATTCATGTCACAGCTTATTTCGTACAGTCTCTTTAAGTTCAAACTAAAAACAAAGTAAGTTGATTTTAATATTTAGTTGACATCCCTTAGCGTTAATGACAGCCTGGAGTCTATTTGGCATTGAATCCACCAATTTTTGAGTGATGTCTGGTGTGATTTTTTTCCATTCTTCCATCAGTACCTTCTTTAGGTCTTGCTTATTAGAAATCTTGTGTGTTCTTATTTTATTGTCCAAAATAGACCAAAGATTTTCAATCACATTCATGTCAGGTGACTGTGGTGGTGGAGACATCAAGTGTGGGCAGTTCCAAATAAGCCAAGATTGCACAATCCCAGATTTATGTTTTGGGTCATTATCTTGGTAGTACCGAAATTCTTCCCGCAAACCCAGTTTGTCTGCACTTTGAAGTAAATTGTTTTTCAGAATCTCGAGGTACTTCATTTTGTCCATTGTTTCCTCAATAAAAACCAATTCACCTACTCCGGCTGCTGACATACAGGCCCAAACCATCACGCTACCGCCACCATGCTTCACTGTGGGCTTAAGGTTCTCCTTGTTTAGCTCGGTATTCGCTTTACGCCAAACATATGACATTCCGTCCGAGCCAAAAATATTAAACTTAGACTCATCCGCGAAAATAACGGTATTCCAGAACGCAGGAGTATTAATAATATGCTCTTTGGCGAAGTCAAGTCGGCGTTGTATATTCATTTTCGAAATGAATGGTTTCTTTCGGGCTACTCGACCGTTCAAGTCATGATTGCGCAGCACACGTCGGACAGTTTCAGCACTGGATGATTTTCCTATTTCACGCTGAACCTCTGCAGCCAACTTCGGAGCGGATAACTTTGGATTTTTCTTAATTTTTCGTACAATATAACGCTCGTCTGAAGCGTTGAAAATCTTATTAGGTGCTTCTCTGCCCTTGTTCTCCAACCGATTTTCGCGAACGAAGCGTTGAATGATGTATTGGACAGTTGAGGCACTTAAATTTGTCATTTCAGCAATTTTTCGCACACTCTGACCTTTCCTAAAATGGTTAATTACCAGTTTACGCTGTTCCATCGTTGTACGACGACCCATAACGCTAAATGTTTAATTTACAGCACTTTAACTATTTAAAATAATAATAATAAAAATTGTTATAATAGTTAAAAGGGTCCAAAAACTCATACAATTCAAAAAAACTTTGTAACTGCGCGGCAGAATGAAACTTACTTACATTGAAGTTTGTGTACGAAATAAGATGTGAGCTGAAAATCAGCTGATCAATAGTTTTTCTCTCTTGCATGACAAAAAGAACAATTTTTGGGGTTCCCCGTTTTCTTATTAGGTTTACTAAACACATACATAGACATCTACATTCAAAACTTATTGATAAGTTTTTTAGTTTCGATGTTACAGCCATGTACATAAAAATATATACACTGTACGAAATAAGCTGTGAGCCACTGTAGCTCCCATACTAAGCCTCGGAATTATCTTAAAATCCTTTTACTTCGTCAAAGTCAACCATATTTCGGGTGTAAATTAGTAGTATATGCAAAAATTGTTTCTCGAAAAGTGGAAATAAAAGAAAAGTTGGATATTCGAGTAAACTTTTTATATATAAATCTACATATGCAGGGCATAGTTTGGTCGGCCCCAGCCGACTGTAAGGAGATTTTTTAGACAACACTTTTGCTCCAAAAAATCAGAAAGGTTTCCATATTTTGGCCCATTGGACGTAAACCATAAAATTGATTAAAGATATTCCTAGTAATATTTGCTAGTTTGTTGAATTATCTTCGTTTTGATACCAATTACAATTCGATTGATAGTTTCTTGCTCGAGATATGGTCTGAATAGCAAGATTACTTTCGAAATAAAATCATAACAAATTATACCTAAATTTTTGTATATGATTTTCAAAGTTATGAGAAACAAATTCAATTTAAAAAAAATGGTTTTGTTTTTAGTTGTAAATTAGTTTAATCATTATATTCAGCCTGAAGAAACTAGTAATATTTTAAATTTCAAATACCATACCCATTATTCATTTCGAAATAAAATGTAATTTAATTCTGAAAACAACTTGTATTTTGTTTTTTTTTTTTTATGTTTATATGGGAATAATATATACAAACGAAAGCACTCAAATGGCATAAGGATGCAAACGATGCTCGTATAATTCAGTAGTGAAATGCTGTGTTTACATGCTGCAGCAATTCAACATACATACATACGAGTATCATGTGTTTCAAAAGATAGTTATTATTCAAAATGCTCTAAATAAATCAGATACATTTAAAAAAAAAAAAAAAAACGAAACAAAATGATATGTTGCTTTTTTTTCTGTATTAAATTGTATATGTATATTATATCCTCTCCTTTATACTCGTACGTACATACATAAATTATCATTGACTTTTTCAAAAACCATGCATTTCTCTATTTCTCTCTCTCTCTCTCTCTCTCTTTCAATATGTTTGGTGAAAAGAAGCATACATTAAAAATCCCCAGCTAAACCAAATATATATAGTATGTATTTATAAGTACATGCTTATGTTGTATATACACTTAGATACGAGTATGTAAATATATGTAAGTATAAATAAGTAAAATGCTTTTTACCAGGTGTATCTCCATATATGTAGGTATGGGTAAAATGAAATGAATGTCTTTGGTATTAAATTGTTCGTATGATTTTAATATCAATTTCATCTAAAATATCGTGTGCAATATTTTAAGCTTTCACACAATACGATAAGGTTTGTATTATCATGAGCAATCTGTCGCATCATGCATCAGTATTTTGCTAAAGTTACAAACAATAAGTCACATAGGATAACAGGCAATAGAATTGGCAACTGTAAATAATCGTAAATATGGACGAGTACATACATTGGATTGGGGAAAAAGTTTGAATTCCTCAACTTGAACTGATTTTTCTTAAATCAAACCGATTAGTTCGGTAGTTCGGTAGTTTTTCACCAGTAAAATCGTTCGCCATAGACAGAAACAGGTAGTAATCACTTGGTGCCAGATCCGGACTATAAGGTGGATGCATAAGAAGCTCCCGGAGCTTCTGGCGAGTCACTATCGATGTGTGTGGCCTGGCGTTGTCCTAATGGAACACAATTCCTCTCCTATTGACCAAAGCTGGCCACTTCTTGGCGATTGCTTCCTTCAGACGGTCCAATTTTTGACAGTATAGGTCCGAATTAAGAGTTTGACCGTAGGGGAGCAGCTCATAGTAGATGATTCCCTGCCAATCGCACCAACCACATATCAAAACCTTCCTGACCATCAATCCTGGCTTGGCCACCGTTTGTGCCGGCTCACCGCGATTCGACCACGACCGTTTTCGCTTGACGTTGTCGTAAGTGACCCACTTTTCATCACCAGTAACCATCCGCTTCAGAAATGGATCGATTTTGTTGCTATTCAGCAGCGATTCGCATATGGCCTTCCAGAGCGCGGTGCATCTTTGACATCAAAATTACCAGAACGGAATCGACGAAACCAAAATTGCACGTGATTGCACGTGCACGTGACGAGAGATACTACACTCCGTCTTTAGCTACGCCAAATGTGCCGATGCGAACCTTGGAAAATGCTGTTCACAATATAAATACAATTGCAGGAAGTCGTCCAAATAGAATGTTTGAAATCAGATCACCAAGTAGGTGGGATCACATGCTCATCAAAGTCTTGGACAACACGTCACTGTTGACAATTACACTTTCGAGGTGGTGAAGGACTTGGCCTATCTTGGAACCAGAATCATCAACTATAATGACGTCAGCCTGGAGATCATGCGTAGGATAACTAACAGGTGTTACTTTGGGCTGAGTAAGCAATTGAGTAGTCAAGCCCTCTCTCGAAGATCGAAAATCACACTCTACAAGTCTCTCATCATGCCTGTCCTTACATATGCCGTCGAAGTTTGTACAATTTTCATGTCAGATGAGAGAATGCTCGGAGTTTTCTAGAGAAAAGTTCTGCGCAGGATCCTCGGACCTATTTGCGTTGATGGCGACTATCGAATAAGGTATAACGGTGAGCTGTATGAGCTTTACGCTGACATTGACATAGTCAGGCGAATCAAAATACAGCGGCTGCGCTGGCTAGGTCATGTCGAGCGAATGCAAAAAGATGCTCCAGCGAAGAGGATATTTAATTCGGCACCCGCTGGAAGACGCAGAAAAAGAGGAAGACCAAACCTCCGTTGGAAGGACCAAGTGTTGGGTAACCTGGCGGCGCTTGGAATATTCATCATCATCGATTGTTATGGCCACATAAGAAGAAGAAAAATTAGAGCAATTTGCTACAAAAAAAAAAAAAAAAAAAAAAATTAGCCCGATATTTTTTATATTTGTTCCTCAATCCATAATATCCATACTAATTCAGCCTTCAGTAGCACTCGTACTCTAAATGAATGTCTCTTCCAATTTGATTGTTTATTTGTTTGTTGTTTTTCAACTGAAATGTGATGCGTGTTGAATTTGATAACAACAATGTGCGTAAATATCTGCGTAATATTTACTTGTAGTAGGTATATGTATGTAATTATATGTATGTGTATATAGGTTCTTTAATATACAGATGGCACCTCTTTTTACACCCACTACTGTGTATACATACATACACACATACATACTCGTACATATGTATATATAAACAATGTAGAATTTCTCATTTTCATGCTTCTTTTATTATGTAAATATTACATAAACACCCGGGAGCATCACCAATGCACAATGATTCAAAGAAGCGCCCCACAAAATGGCATCATTATTTTACATTTCCATAACCAACTGTTGGACCAGTAAGAATACATATGTACATACGTTGTATTTGGCACCCATTTACATATTATTTTTATTTTCATTTTACTTTTCTCTGCGGTGTTTTTGCCGTTACATGCAGGAAGGAAGAAATTTCCTTGATATCACTAAAGCGTTTTTGAATACAACACCAGTAATTTTTTTGTTTGTTGGTTTTTTTTGGACTCATTGAAAATATTTGTCAAAAAGAAATCATTGTTTTGCCCGCTGTCACATTTTAACTATGAGTAGGTATATGGGTTATGGTAAAATTCTGATTTTATGACACACAACCCTTGATGATAAATACCAAAAAAAAATTTATGTACCTTCATATAGTATAGCAAGGAACCTTTAAATGGTATATTTGGTATGTTGGGTATAGAAAACGTAAAAAACCAACCGACAAACTTTCTACCATCGAGATAATGTCAAAAAGGTAAAAAAGCAATCTAAGCCTTCAGGATATATGATATTATTGCCACATTGCATTATATACATACATACATACATTGTGAATGCTGTAGAAATACGAGTATGTAGGTAGGTATACACATACTATGCATATGTGTATACCCGGCTTTTGCTGTCATAATCGTTTTGTTTTTGTTGTCATTGTTGTTGGTGCTGTCATTGTCATGGTCCCAAGTCCCAGTCTTCGTTTTATTTCATCGCTGTTTACTCTTTTCACTATATTCACTCCTACATGCATACATGTATACACACACACACACACAAATCTATATATAATGTATGTGCTAATGTACATACATACATACAATACTCGTATATTGTTATGCTCATTTATTATGTAAAAATTTGTACGAGTGAAGATATGTCGAGATAGCAAACAACAAATTTAAATTGCTAAAAAGCCGCTTTGGGAGCACGCAACTGAAGAGAACTTATTTGAGTACCTACCTAACATACATACATACGTATGCAAGTGGCGAATAGAAAGTATTTGCATACAAGCATCAATTACAAGAAGAGCGCGCTCAATGATCCTAGTTTGTACAAAAACAACGAAATCAGTATAAAATGTTCGCATTTTCATATAAATATAGGATGCAATGACAACTATTCCAAGTCATTTCATAACAACGTAAGATTTTACTATCCACTTCGACTGTCCAATAGCATTTTTTCAATAGAACGATCCCTAGAGCGGTAAAATTTATGGTTGATCCCTATTAGTTATCCTTCTTCTAAGCTTAAAAGCTTCAACAAAAAACCCGATAATTGCCCATGAATCGCCCCTAAAGTCACTAACTCTTTTGCGACAACATTTCCTCCCAATATAGTTACTACCAAATTCAACACCTTAAGAAGAATCCTCTACAAAAATGATATTCCTTCCAAGAACAAAAAAAAAATAACAATTTTATAGGTGAGTCCCACCCTAATGAGTGTAGTATTGTAGATAGAAGGTAAATATATCTGCGGCAAATGTTTGGACTGAAGAATTAATTGTGATAATCCATACATTTCACTAACTTCGGGGTGATTTATCAATTTTCAGCCGCTTATAAGTTCATTTTGTGGAAGAGACTACTTTTAAGGAGTACATGTAGGCGGTAAGTAAATATGTTCAGGAAAAATATGGGTCCGTCATATATTTTACCGCTCAAGGGTTATTCTTGGAGTGATGAATGCAAATACTATAAAAACGTACGACAATATTGAAGGGTAGCCCTCCTAAGGGTGTAGGTAGGAGGTTAGTATATTTAAGACAAATATTGACCCGGAAGAATTAATAGGGGAAGATAATACATTACATCGCTCTAAGGGTGATGCCAAAACACTTGTGGGTATATTTATCGATTTTCAGATGATTTTAAGTTCCTTTTGTAGGGGAAGCGCCATAAAGACTAAAAATAGAGTATAAAAATGATCAGAAAATATATATTTGGTAGCAAAAATTATTAAAGGCCGGTTGTGGGAGCGAAATTTATAAACACGGACGTCAAACGATTGGTCAAATGCTTCACCGTTCTAAGGGCGATGTCTGAGCACTTGTGGATTTATATATTGCGGAGAGCCCCTCTGAGAACTGTAGCACTGAGCAAAAAGACAATAAACTCTATGATCGTTTGAGAAACAGTAAAGGTATCTTTATAGAAGGAAGCAAGTAATATTACATTGGATTCCAGCACACTGTGGGTTTGATGGTAATGAGAAAGCGAACAGATTGTCAAAGGTGGGGGTTGCAAATCAGACCTATGGACTCGAGCCAATACTAGGTGTTAGCAAATCTTATTACAAACATTGCGTCAAAACTGAATTTTTAGTAAAATCAAGCAAAAAATGGAACAATATTGTGGGTCAAAAAGGTTCCAAATTATTCTTTCTGGCATATTCAGAAAGAAAATCAAGGTATTTCTTAGAACTGAGCAGATCAAAACTAAAACTAACGACAGGGATGATCAGCGGTCAGTGTCTGCTAAGCAAGCATAAGGAGCGTATAGGACTCTCAGCAAAACGTGCAGATTTTGAATGGAGGATGCAGAAACCTTCATACACTTAACTTTATATTCCCCAGCCTTAAATCTAACAAGAAGGGAGACAATAGGCAGGATAATAATTCATCGAAAAGCATCAAGTTTTCGGGGCTTTTATTTTTTGCTGCTATTTTGGAAGAACTTTTTGCTTTGCTCTTTTCGATAATACTGTATTTGCACAAATTTAAAATATGCGAAATTTGTCAACAACAGCAATACTAGCCTCGAAGCGGTTAAAATAGCAGCTATCCAAGTACGAAATTTAAAGCTTGTATTGGTACTTTCAATTGCCTTGGGGGAATATTAATACATAATACAATTTACATGCATTTTTTAAAAGAACACAGATACCCGTCTTGATATTTGCAACCACATAATTATTATGAACCATTTTTATATCATACAATATAAAATCAGCAACTAATAAATTTTTCTTTCTCTCTTTTTGTGATTACAGACTTCATTATAATTTTCATCGCTAGATAAAAACTACAGCAATTGAAATTGCAAAAAAGAAGAAGTCTTACTTCAAAACTGCTGAATTCAGTAAGGTGAAATTCAACAGCACAATGTACTCGACGATCAAATTCGCTCGTCGATCACACATAACGATATCGAAATGCCAAGAGAATCGCAGGCTGCTATTGCACGCTGTCATTGTGATCTGCACATTAAGTTCCGTCTTCATAGTGCCAACATATGGGTTAGCAAATTGCCCCAATGGTTGTGAGTGTGACGATGATACACTTGTGGTTCGTTGCGGGGAGGGAACACTCGATGTGTTGCCCATAGCACTGAATCCTTCGATTCAGCGATTGATCATTAAAAATAATAAAATTAAAACAATCGATTCGTCCATACAGTTTTATGCTGAGTTGACATTCCTCGATTTGTCACATAACGATTTAGTTACGATACCACAGCGCACATTCAGCAATCATCGCAAACTGCAAGAGCTACATTTGAATCACAATAAAATCGGTCAAATTAGTAATAAAACGTTTATGGGTTTAGCGTCGCTGACGGTGTTGAATTTGCGCGGAAATCTGCTGGCCGAACTGGAACAAGGTACTTTTGCGCCAGTGAATAAAATCGAAGAGCTCAATTTGGGTCAGAATCGAATCAGTCGTATTGATGCGAACGCTTTTGAAGGCATGACTAATTTGCGTATTCTATATTTGGATGATAACACCCTAACGACAGTGCCCGATCCGGTGACGTTTCAAGCAATGCCCAGTTTGGCCGAATTATTTCTGGGTACAAATTCGTTTGTGACAATACCTGTAGCTGCATTTAAGGATCTCAAGGGGCTCACCAGACTAGATCTGCGAGGAGCGGGTCTGTACAATATAACCGCGGAATCGTTACAGGGGTTAGAGGGCATCCGATATTTGGACATCTCTGACAATCGTTTGCAGATGGTACCAACAGCGGCGTTCAAGAATTTGGAGCGTTTGGAGGAGCTGTCATTGGGTCAAAATGAGTTTGAAGTCATCACTGTAGGCGCATTTGCAGGTCTCAAAAATTTACGTCATCTAAGAATAACTGGAGCGCAACAATTGAAACGTGTGGAAAATAATGCATTTTCAACGAACACAAATTTGGAATATCTGAATTTATCGTCGAATAAAATGCTCAGCGAGATACAGGAGAACGCCCTGCGAGGACTGCCTCACTTGCGACATATCGTGCTGAAAGAGAATCATCTCAACACATTAGCTGAAGGACTATTCCCCTGGGCTGATTTGGAAACGTTAGATCTGTCGGATAATCCAATAGTATGCGATTGTCGTGTGTTGTGGCTGCACAATTTGTTCGTGCTGAAGAATGCATCAAGCGATCAAATTTCAAATGTGATATGCGCCTTTCCGGAACGATTACGAGAAGAATCGCTTAGTCAGGTGTCATCGCCAATGCTGGGATGCGCATATAGCGATCAAAATCGACAAGCCATGATTGGTGTTCTTCTTGTTGTGACTGCCGCTTCCATAACTGCACTGGCGCTCATTATTTACGTATGTCGTCAGAGGATTCGAGCCCTGCTCAAGGGTCGATGGGGCAATTCGGCCATTGGCCGCAAGGAACGTGAATATCAAAAGACCTTTTCCGATGAAGAGTATATGACACGGCAGCAACACCCCTGCAGCTTGGGCATCAACCCGAATGCACCATATTCCAACAGCTATCACGGTCACCACATAAGCTCACGACCGATACCAGTAACCGAACTCTAGCTAGAAGTTCCACCCCCACCTCCGCATCGAGGTAGGGGTACCTCGAACGCGAATTTAAATGCGCTACAAGAATTACAAGTGCCCATGTCGTCAGTGACTTTAAGCAGTGGATATTCAGACACACAATCGTCCTATGCACAGTTAAGTCAATTGAATTTCATGACCAATAATAGCCTAAATACCGTGCCCGCAACATTGTCGTCGAGTGGTCGCTCACGACAGAGCATCAGCAGATCTCGAGATAATAGACCTTACTGCTTATCGTCACTGCCTCGATGTAGCAGTCAACAACCGAGGATTTACTTGTCGCTGACACCTAATAGGCAACGTTCCACTAACGGGGAACGCATTGTCTTTGGGCCTGCACAGCAAGATCACTACAATCACAATCGCAGCAAACAAAGCTCACGCCAGAATGTGATGGAAGACAACTACAATCCATACTATTCGGTAGAAGATAATTACATCCATAATAACTCACACTATTCGCTGCCATTGGACCATGATGTACCAGCTCGTTCCACACCATCGCCAGCGCCACCAGCGCTTCCATCACGAAATGACAGCAGTTGCGACGGTAACAATGCAATTACGAGTATAATGCGTAACAACACCTTGGGGCGTCGTTCATTCAATCAATGTAACAACTCCTACTACAATAACAACAACAACAACAATAATGCAGTATTGAGCAATAACAATAACAACAATGGTGGCAGCTTGCGACGATATCACTGATGATGCATGGGGATGGGTGGAAGCACAAAAAAACAAAATGCCTCCTACATCGAAGAAATAATTGAGATGTCTGCATTTATATGATTTTAAAGCGAATCAATTCGATTATAAATGTACGGTCCTATCGGGAAGCTCACATGAATAATATTTTGTCGACCGTTATCGTTTTTGGCAAGCCTAAAACTATGCTCGGTTTTTTTTACATAAGCAGAGTAAATGTGTTCGAGAACAATATGTTCACGTGAGATTCCCATTTGGCCTGGAACTGTTAAAAGAGTATCACTTGCCATTGTAAAATATTGAAATTTAATTTATATTTAAATCATTTTTATTGTTTTGTAATCTTTAGTCGAAATGGCAAACTTGTATTCCAGTGATTTTAAATTTAAGTTCGAAAAAATTGATCTTGTAAATATTGCTTGTAATTTAAACAAACAAAAAAATAACATTTAATAAGATTATTGCAATTCTATATGATTAATAGCTAGAAAACACTGTAAATAATTGTACAAAAAAAAAAAAAAAAAAAAAAGAAGAAAGAAAAACGCAAGCACAATTTAACTAATTTAAGCAATTTACGTACCGCACGAATTCGAAAAACAAAACAACAAAAAAACAAGTCATTAGTAAAGTAATGAATAATATTCAAACATTTAGTTAGTTCTAATTTCATATGTATGTACATATGTATAATGAGCTAGAAGCATATACATAATACATGTACAGTGTACTCTCTCCAAATGAATTTCCGCATGATTTTTGCTCCTACGAAAGGTCTAATGAACGTTGATGAACGATTTAAAAAGTTTAATAAAGTCATATCGCGATTTATATTTGAATTCCTCTCAGTAAATGGCGACCTTAATTGAAAAAACACTTTAAAAGTACATAGATGGCGCCAGTGAACCAAAAAAAGAGATGATTCGACAGTCATCTCTGCAAGAGTCCAAAATTGACTTTCGATTATATGTTACATATACCTGGAAAAGTATTGATCAAACAATTGTCTACTTAGGTTCGTTGTAAAAGTGATATTCTGTACTATAAAAATATTTCACCAAAGCAATTTTCAATTAAAATCATGTAATTTTTGAAAAACATGATGGATCGAATTTACATCTGCGAAGCCTTGGCCAAACAGAATGAAATCGATCCATTAAAAGGATGGTGCGGAAAGCTTTCACATGACCAAATCATAAAATCGAACCTTTACGGACCAGAAACGGTCAAAATTGGCCAACGGGAGAGGTGTTGTATTATACAAGGACAACGTCAGTCCAAACATGTCGATAGTGGCTGGCCAAAAACTACGCAAGCTTGGTTGGGACGTTTTGATGCACCCGTCTTACAGTCCGGACCTGATACTAAGCAGCTACCATCCTCTTTTTTTATGATTGCAAGGGAAGATTTGCCATTGCTATGAAGAAAACATTTTTGATTTTCGCAATTTGAAGCCGATTTTTTCGCCAATCGGAACTAGAGCTTTTTCGAGAGCGACATGAGGAAATTACAATTAAAAAATCAACAAATATGTAATAAAAAAAAAGCGCATATTTGACATATCCGAACCATGTTAAATAAAGTCTTGAAATAAACGTAAATATAATGGATTTCTTTTGGACCAAACCTATAGTTTGAACCAGCAAATTAGCAAAATTAACACTTCGATAGGTTTGTAATAAGTTTTTCAACACAATTCTTGACGCTGATCAATAGCTTGCTGAAATTAAGGCTGCGCCGAGGATCCTAGCACGGATCACAGGGAAGCGAGGACAGCAATTGCACTTCAAAACAAAACCGCAACACATATTATTTCAATATTTTGAATAAAATGATTATATTCTAAATGTATAAATCGTATTTGAGTGCTCAGCAGAAACTTTTAACAAAATCAACGAATAATTGACAAAATGAGCATAGGAGCTCAAAGTACAGACTGCCGCCTGATGTCCAATTAAAAGAGAGTATACACTGTAGTAATTATTACCTTTGATAATATATTTCAAAATTCTTCAAATTTGTTATGGTAGTTTCATAAATATCATAAATTTCTTGCCGATATATTGCACACACACACACACATAATAGGAAATATGATAGGTTTTCTTTAAAAAAAAATGTATCCAAGGAATTTAATTCCTTGAAATCTGAAATTGCTTTATATTATTGAATATCGTATTGCAAAGAATGTAAATTCCTATATCCACTATTTTATTTGATTTTTTTTTTGCTAAAGCAAACCAATCATGGAATTGTATTGGAATTGAAAGAATAAACTTTCCAGCTACATACATAGTATATCTATACCATACAGTAAAGCAACAAATATGTATGTAATTTTTTTTTTTTTTGAAAATCCATACGCACAGAAAATAAACTATACGGAAAATATTATATGTAGATAGTAAAACTTAAATTGAAATCGTTATAATTCCAATGGGAAAAATACAATATAAAAAGATGTATTTCACAAGAGGTTTGTAAAACGTATCACAAACAAACATATAGTACTTTCTAAATAATGTTACCCAATAAGCAATACAACGCAAAACAATAGCGAATAATTTAAATAATAAAAAATAATTATTATTATAGAAATAAAAATAATAATAATAATAATAATAATAATAATAATAAGTCTTCTTCTTCTTTATCTTATTGACAAGGCAATGTTATAACATTTTGGTTATTAACTACTTTATAAGAATCCAGCCAATTTTTTTCCATTTTTATATTCAAAATAAAACAAACAAAAAATACTTATCTTTATGATTTTCTAAAATTATATTTCGATAGAATGTGCATACCCTCACGTATGAGTTTTAGTTTCTAAAGTCAAGTAAATTAATTAAAGAAAAAACGTGATCGAAGCAAAATACAAAATTACATACATATGTACATAGTATATGCATATATATGAATAGATTTATTTAAATTATTTTATACAAATATATATATATAAATATATCGTATATCACATTGGAAAATTAATAAAAAAAAAAATAATAATAAATACAAGGAAACAAAATAGTTAACGTAAGTCTTAAGAATACCAAAAGACAACTGTAATATTTTAGTAAATTATTTTAAATAAAAACCAATTTTTTTTCTAATAACAATTTAAAGTTGTTTTTATATTTATATTGGCAATTCTTAGATTGTATGTTTTATTGCAGTCTCCTAAGAAACCATCTATGTGAAGGAATCGAACGAATTACGAATTACGAATTACAGTGTCTTAGAACATAATGATCTTGGAATTCTTACTAGCAAGTAGCGAGAATAGAACAGAATTAGAATTGTATCGAAGAAGAATTATATTCGAAGGTTAGGTAAGGTTTTACAAGTAGTTTACATAAGGAAATTGCACTCAGATTGGTCTGTTGCCTATTGGCTATTGATCCATTGTGCGATTTGTTTGGAATGAATCTATTTTCTCTTACTTCTCCGCCAGTTCTTCGAGTACGTAACGTACGTTAATGAGAGCAGCACTAATGTATTTGGTTCGCATTTTCTTGAGTCTCGGGCAGTTTCAAAAAAGGTGTTTCTGCTTCTCATCAGCGCATCAAAAGTCCCAGTAATAGGTCAAGGTTATCATTATTCGTTTAAAGCAATGTTCCATAAACAAGAATTCGCAAATCTCTTTCCCTAAGAGCATTACTACAATTACAAACGATTTCGATCAATTTTGCCAGAATGTTGTATGCTTCGCAAGTCGTCTGTGCTCTTCACTGGCTAGTCTCAGTTGAAATTTCCAAGCGCTGATAGGTTCTTCAGTATCCCGCTTCATTTTTATGCGCTTAACTATGTCAATAACGGAAAACAACAATTCATGGTTATATCTTATTCAGTTAACGGAAATTGGTTCAAAGATCTTCTCTCGGAAACTCGAAGCAACATTTTATCCGAAGTGAAAAAGGTACAGAAAATGTACCAATAATTAACCGCTTTTGTGCGCCTACTTAGTAAATAACGTTATTGAAATTGATCTGCATAACAAAATTTCTGCAAAAAAAAAAACCGTACGGAGGGTGTAGCAGCTTTTGAACGTGAAATTTTGATGATAAATCGTTCTGTGCATCATTAAAAAAGTATTTAAGCCGAATCTAGCATACTTCGCCAGCCAACACTTTCCTTTGCTAGTTGGCGCCAGTTAGAAATTCCAAGCGCTGACAAGTTCTCCAGTATTTGATCTTTCCACCGAAGGTTAGGTCTGCCTCGTCTGCATCATCCACCAACGGGTTCCGCATATAACGCATCCTTAGCCAGAGCGTGTTCTTCCATTCGCTCGACATGACCTAGCCAGCGCCATGTTGTGCCATATGTAAGAACAGGCATTATGAGAGACTTGTAGAGTGTAGTTTTTGTTTCTCGAGAGAAAGCTCTACATCTCAATTGCTTGCTTAGTGGTCCTTCACTTCCTGACGTCATTACTCGTTCCTCACTACTTCCAAAGCGTAGTTATCAATAGTGCTGTCCAAGACCCCGAGACTTTTTGTTTGTTGACCCTAGGTACATCGTCTTGCCATCGTTTACCGTAAGATCCATTCAACTCTCTTTCCAACTCTGAGAATGATGCACTGACTGCTCGAGTGTTCATGCCGATTATGTCAATATCATCGGCATACGCTAGCAACATAACATTTTTGTTGCAGTCCGCATAAAATACAGGAAAATTTTTGAATAACATCGACTTGTAAGCAAGGAGCGTAAAATTGAACATAAAACAATTGAAATGAGCAGTACCAAAAGAATTAACTGCAAAATATTAAATGGAACATAATAAAAATATCAGGTGTAGTAAAAAGAAATCCATTATTTTTCCAATAAATGGCTTTAGTAATCTGTATCTCGCATCGTATAAGTGCGATCGGGTTACGCCAGATGGCATTAGAAAGAAAGGATTTCGTACTTTTGTGATTGCTTGACTCAGTGTTGTTTGAGCACGCATCAAAGATGAAAAGAAAGTAAAGAGAAAATACGCCATATTTTGCAGTTTTTCTTCGATAAAGGCAAAAACGCAAGCCAGACGGCTGAATATGTGAATAGTGCTTATAGTCCTGATGCTGTAACAGCCAATCACGTGCAATTTTAGTTTCGTCGATTCCGTTCCGGTAATTTTGATGTCAAAGATGCACCACGCTCTGGAAGGCTAATTGTCGAAAATATCGATAAAATAATGGAAATCGTCGAGTCTGACCGTCATGTAAGCACTGTTTCTATTCCCCAGGAGCTAAGCATTGCACAAAAAACCGTTTGGAACCATTTAAACAAGGCTGGATACAAAAAGTAGCTCGATGTATGGGTGCCACATGAGTTAACGCAAAAAAATCTCATGGACCGAATTTCCATCTGCGAATCACTGCTGAATTGCAACAAAATCGATCCATTTCTGAAGCGGATGGTTACTGGTGATGAAAAGTGGGTCACTTACGACAACGTAAAACGAAAACCGTCGTGGTCGAGTCGCGGTGAGCCGGCGCAAACGGTGGCCAAGCCAGGAAGGTTTTGGTATGTGTTTGGTGGGATTGGCAGGGAATCATCTACTATGAGCTGCTCCCCTACGGCCAAACTCTTAATTCGGGCTTATACTATCCACAATTGGACCATCTGAAGGAAGCAATCGCCCAGAAGCGGCCAGCTTTGGCCAATAGGAGAGGAATTGTGTTCCATCAAGACAACACCAGGCCACACACATCGATAGTGACTCGCCAGAAGCTCCGGGAGTTTGGTTGGGAGGTTCGTATGCATCCACCTTATAGTCCAGAACTGGCACCAAATGATTACTACCTGTTCCTGTATATGGCGAATGATTTTGCTGGTGAAAAATTCGCCTCAAGAGAAGCTTGTGAAAATCGACTGTCCCAGTTGTTTGCCAATAGGGACGAGGGTTTCTATGAGAGTGGCATTATGAAATTATCTTCTAAATGGCAAAAAGTTATCGAACAAAACCGTGCAGATTTGACCTTAATCGGATAATTCTAACTATGTTAAATATAACCTTCAATTTAATGCAAAAGTAATGGATTTTTTATTTTTTACTAGACCTTATATTTTGATGACTGCAATGGCGCAACACATACTTTGGTGGCTCTAAGTACATCGTTATAGAGTCAGCCCTCCATTCTTCATACGGACTTCAATTTGAATCATCTGATTGCCATTTATAAAGAACTTGTCAGATTATTTGACACAAAAGCACCAAAAGTCCTATACGAATGAAATCATAATTTTGTCTATCAAGCATCAACAAAATGACACACATTTTGTTTTAAAGTGCGATATATCATTTTAAGTATTAAAAAAAAAAACAAAAATGGTTTACCAAACCCAATAAAATGGGATGAATCTGTCAACACCATGTTGAGAGGAAAAATGAAACCATGGGAATCACAACCATAAGTCTCAATTAGTTTATATATATTTTTGTAATTCTATATGTACGAGAAAATCAGAATTGCGTGATATGTATGTGTGAAGGTGTAATTTAAATATAAACGAAACGTATAGAATATTCAATGACCTTGGAGTCATAACACCTACATACGCATGCATGTATCTATGTATTATGTATTCATAATTAAAGTTGAAAATCAATTAATTACTTACTTACTTGAATGTAGCGACCAAAAGGTACCAAACACCACCAGTTTTGGAATTCTTCTGATTGTACGTAAATACTTGTAAATATATTGTATAATATATTATATTAATTTGTTTTTGTTTCTTTCTGTGTGTGTTGCTAATTTATATGATAATTTTTTGATGCGGTTGCTACAATTCTATTAAATTATTATACATGAACGTTTGTTTCATTATCCTTGATGGTGCACAAACAATGTATCTGAGTGTGTTTCAGAAAATGTGCCCATTTTATTTTGCATAAATTAGACAATACGAACAGCGAAACCCCCACCCACCCCCATTAACAATAAGAATGGCAACAAGCGTAGCATAAAATGAAATTTTCAAATGCCACAAAATATGTATCATAAACACAACAAAGTATGACAAATAATTTTAACCATCATCAAAAGGAAAAGCTGGAGAGGGGGGTGATGGTGAGCAAGAATAGCCGAATTTTCGCAATTTCTTATTTTTCAGAAGCACCAAACGGACGGACGTCTATTTTTGTGTTGCCTCGGGATGCGTTAGCCATTATGATCTATGCAGACACGAAAAGTTTTTAATTGCAAACACGAATTAGAATAATGGTCTGCGAATATTACAATGCGCTTGGGATTTCTTAGCATCGCATTGCTTATAGAACATCCATACACGACTGTCTTAAAAGGCTTACTAATAACCAGTGTATGAAACAAATATTGTATGTAGCAACAAATGACGGCGAGTGTTGCAATATTCGCTCTACTGTGACTGCTATGACTCCTCGTGTTGTATTATATTCTATTGTGAAATTGTTGTTGAAGACACACCACAAAACGAATTTGCATGGTCATTATTTCAACAAAGTTTTTTTTTTTTGTTTTTTTTTTTTATGCAGACTTTGTCATCGGAGAGTCGTCAGCACACAATGTCGGTTAGTTTGTATGGTCAACTGGCAATAGTAAATGAATGCTAAAGCACCACTTTATGATATCTTGGCGTCTCCACTTGCTGCTAATTAAAAATAAAATTTCTGCTGTCGCATGTGACTTTGCAATTTACGCTTCAAAGACTACATAGAGGAGTAAAAAAAAACAAACAAATGCAAAAACGAAAAAAAAAAAATACAAATTGTAGCAATTCTACGACTATAAGAGGTTTATATGGAACAATAGTGCTGACATCTTTGTTGTTGGTCGTATTCTCAAAGTTTACAAATACATATTTTATAGTTAGAAATCATATACTCGTCCCACATACAGTAAAAAATTGCCAAGTCACCACCTGCATAAGTTAATTTTATTTTAATACTCGCAAGTATGTATAAATAGAAGAAAATATGAATAATATTAAAGTAAATTAACTGCATATTGTACATGTACTACAATACGTAAATGGGTTAGAATGAATATATTTTTTCCTGTCAACTTCCTTTAAATTGAAGTAAGGCGATAAAGGCAGTGATTCGTAAATGTTTACAGAAATGACATTCCATTAATCTTGTACGAACTTTAAAAGAGACAAAACTAAATGGAGGTCTATGGCGAAAGTCTTTATTGCGAACTAAATTGCATCAATTTGAAAATTTTAGAACTTCAATTTTCTAATAATCTCTTTCTTTGTCTTGCAGAATAAATAAATGAAATATAATGAATATATAAATGAATAAAGTTGTTTACGAATTTGATTAATACAGGATGATTTTTTAAGAGCCTTCGGATTTGATTTAAAAAAAAAACATACAATTTAGAGAAAAGTATGAAATCTTTATTTGAGTCGTTAGAATGATCTATATAATTCAATGTTTTAAAGATGATGTCATGTAAATGTTGACCGCGGCTACGCCTCAAATGGTTCATACGCTGGGTCCAATTTTGGTATACTCTCTCCAACATATCAGCCGGTATCTCTCGAATAAATTCTTCAATATTGGCTTCTAGTGCGTCAAACGGTGCGGGCTTGTCGCTATAGACTTGAGCCTTAACATAGCCCCACGACAAATAGTCTAAAGGCTTTAAATTGCACGATCTAGGCGGCCAATTGACCGGCCCCAAACGTGAAATAAACTGTTCACCGAACTCGCCTCTCAATTGGACAATTGTTTCGCACGCTGTGTGACATGTGGTACCGTCTTATTGAAACCACATGTCAGCCAAGTCCAGCTCTTCCATTTTGCGCAAAAAAGAAGTTTGTAATCATCGCACGATAGCGCTCGCCATTCACAGTAACGTTCCTGCCTTCGTCGTCTTTGAAAAACTACGGTCCAATGATGCCATCAGTCCATAAATAGTGCTTTTTCGGAATGCATTGGCAGTTCTTACAATGGTTCTGACTGCTTTTCACACCAAATACGACAATTTTGATTGTTCACGTATCCGTTCAACCAGAAATGAGCTTCGTCACTGAACACAATGCGATGCGATTCCATTTACTCCAGCGCGCTCATACATTTTTTGACTTACTTATTCTTTAAAGAACTTCACAAAAAAGGGAACCACATTCTTATTGATCTACAAATGTTCTTCCCCATTTAGACCATGCCATGAGGCAATTGAAGGCGTGATTAGCTTCTAATAGATTTTAGAAGACCGCCTAAAAATGCAAGAACGTGCTGATTTGGAAATGATACAAGACGATGAACAGTCGTAAAAGAAGAACCGACTCGAAATAACAATTTTTTTTAAGGAAATAGAAAGATGATACATATAGTACATTGTATTTCTGTTAGTACAGCATATAGCCAAGTTACATTGTAATTTATATATTTTTATAATGTATTTAATGTAAGCATTTTGCCACAGTTTCCCACATATTCCACATTTAGGCTTTCAATGCTTATTGTTGATTCTTTTCATAATATCGTGTTTTCAATAGAGTAAAGAAGTGATATGATGTTGATATCAACTATAAAGAAATTTTATATGTAAATATACCTGAAAGCAAGACATATTTAATTTACTTTACTGATTGAAAAGATTCCATGGAAATTATAAAGAATTTATATCCGGTTAAATGTGCGGGACGTTGAGCACGCGCAATAGGTAATGGTAACATACGCTGATATCTAATATCTCCCATATACCAATCAGAATGACTGAATGCATCACTAATCGAAATACTCTAAAATTGAAGATAATATAATTTTTAATCTAGAAATGTTTACCATACGAGTACCTACTTACCAACGTAATCATCTTAGTGCCAAAAAGTGAAATGAAATATACGTGTATCAAGGTTGCAATTAGAAATGCCAAAAATTTGACCAAATCTAAAAAGTCATTACCAGCGACAATTTGAAAACCCATTAAACATATGAGAACTCCAGAACCAAAGTAGTTCATTAAAATTGAAATATTGAATACATCGTTTATAAGCTCACTGGAACTGTGCATTTTTGTTGTTGTTGTTTGTAGCAAATATACAGTATTTTATAGAAATATATGACATTAATTATAACAGTTGTCAAAATTCATATTGAAATATAAGACGAGGATGATCCAATTCATATTTCTAATATTAGCAACCCTGCAAATTAGACAGCTGCCATTAATAATGCACGTTCAGATGGCCTAATATTATCTTCCATTCGAAATATCAAATTGAATTGTTAAAAAAGACACAAAAAGTCGCAAAATATTCAAACACTAGAAAATCAATATCCGTCAAATCCCGAAAAAATTATCGAAAAATCGACTGCTGCAAAATTTAATTTAATTGCTATTATTTGAAATAACTAATGTAAGATTTTTCAACTTTCCTAAAAATGTGTGTCCTTGTTCGAAAATTCGTAAACCAAAGTTGGATCACCCTGTACATATAAATATTTATATATTGAAATTGGAATATTTACTGCAAGATTTCATTATGTAACGCTAGGATATCATTCAGCACATGCATGTCGACACCTGTGCGCGCAGGTCGGTATTCCAGTATTTTGCGTGCCAAATATTCCAAATGTATATTTATCAAATACACTGTGGTGATCAACATCAAGTCAGCACAGAGAAATGCACACGATGCGTAATACGATACCAAGCATTGCAAAACATACATGCTTAGATAGACTGAAGGTTGATTCACATTAAATCGATACCAAAACATAAATGGGAAACGATATTTGAACTCACTACCCGTAACATAGTAGTACTCGACTAACGATTGAATCACTGGAAATATATTAAACATGGTGGTGGTCATCATGTGATATACACATAAGAATATTCGGTATCGGCCCAATTTTTGATAATGTTGATTCATTTCATAGTTTGTGCTCTCATTTTGTATATTCTGAAATGATTTTCTCATTTCAATGCAAACATGCGCTAATTTTTGCCTTCCAATATAAATGGAGAAAAGTTTGACTAAAGTATTCACCATAAATCCCCAGTAAACAATTAAAGCCGTTGCATCCAATGTACTCTCCAAAGTTCCACAAAATAGAAACTCAACTTTTGCATAGATATTGAAAGAGGTCACTGTCAGGAAAATGACAAATAAAATCCTATCTCGTCTGGTGAGTGTATCCTCCGGACTCCAATGGAATAAGCGTATACCGAGAACGCTTAGAAAATTGAAAGGTAATTTAAAATAATCTTCCAAAGTATATGTCATCCGCACCATGTTGTATTATTCGTACTGATTATTAATCGATATTTTATCGGTCACTATATGTAAATATTTAGTATCAATACCTCTCTACTTACGACTATATATAACTTTCTACATATCTTTGGATAAAGTTATTTTGCAATTAAAATCTTCATAATTACTTGTTTGATAATTATTGAAAATTACTTACAATATTCCATAATGTCACGCAATTGTAATTACATTATATGAAATTGTAAATTACGCGAAATGGCTTCCAGGGTAGTTCGGAAAGTTTTAAATGCAAAAAGAAAAAAAATTAAATTTTCGATTGGAAAAATCACCCTTGTGACATCAGCTTTGTCACAGAGTAGCAAGGAAATTTTGAGTAATTTCTTATGACAAATGAATGACATTAAAATGGCGTTACAATTTAAGCCCAACTACTGTCATACTCTGACATATTCATCATTTTCTCAGTATTTATTAATTTTATAATTATTTTCTATTCTATTTTACTTTGCTTATTTAAGAATTTCCTATTCCATTTCATATTGGGATTTCGATTTGAAATTGAATAAAAATGTTCGTAATATGCGTTTACACTAAAACTATATTTTCCTACGTCAAACAGTTACAAAATTTGGAATATTTTATTAAAAATTGAAAATGTTGCGTTGGTTTATTTATAGTAAAATCAGTTTTGTAGTTTACAAATCTACAAATTCTATATTTTTGTATAGCTTTCACAACTTTCTGAACTGCCATATTCCGACATGTTTCCATTTTCTCAATATTAATTACTTTTATAATTATTTTATAAAGTTTTTGCTCTATTAAGTAATTACAATAATGTCATCAATTTTGTATTATGTTTTCGAACTGAAATTGAATATGAACGTAAAAATGCGTCTACACTGCAATTGGAATTTCATACGTCAAACAGTAATAAAATCTCTTATATTTGATTAAAAAGAGAAAATGTTGCGTTGCGTTACAAATGGAAAAATGGAAAAAAAAATAATAATTTATCTCGGCTTATTTTTGCCAGAAAATAGTGTATTTTCATAGTCATGGAAATGTTATTTTAGAACTAAACCTGGCCATTTTTCATTCGATTTTCGTTCTTTTTTCTACTGGATGATTTGAATTTCAACTGATTTTTAATTAATATTCCATTTGTTTAGAAAAAGCATTTCTTCATGTAGACAATCATGTAGCTGAATCTAGCTAGAGATTCGGTGTGAAACCAGTTCTTGAGTCAAAGTCAAAATGTCAATTTCATGTAGGGTACCCGTGGTGGCAAGTACATTTGAAGAAAATATTGGTGCGCTAGAATAAATGAGGATCGCTCATACATTTCGAAGGAGCGACTCCTTAGCAATTATGGGATTATTTGTAGATTTTCAATTGCTTTTAAGTTCATTTCGAAGGGAAGGCGCAATAGGAAGTAATGGGAATGAAAATAAATGGAGTGGGTTATGTGGGGGACGAAATGCGACCTGAAACGAAACCCTTTATTCGAATTCAGCAACTCAAAATATGTGCAAAAATTTTTATTTCCATCTGGTTTACAAAAGCTCTCTATTTTTTCCGATATACAGTATATTTGATCTGATTACATTCCAGATAAGAATCACATAACACCTATCAAACAAACAAAAAAATATTACATGCATAAAAATTTGGCGACAAGCACATTTTGAAAGTTATTATTACAGCTTTTGTCATATTTTTTGTGCATATTGTAGAGTAAAAATAATCTCATATCTCTCATCTCTTATTAATATTAGTGAATTCAAGTAAACATCTCCATATGATGGAATAAATTTAAAAGGAATTAAGTCATTGGTATCATAAAAATAAATTAAAATTTAAATATTGCTGGATTTTTATGTGTTTTTGTTTTATTTTATGCGATAATAATACCATCGTAATCTATGCAAAGAGTGAAAGAAAGTAGTGAGATTAAACAAAAAGATAAAAACTAAATTTATTGTAAAATAATCTTAAATCAATTGATATCATTTTAAAATTATCTATAATACGATTGCATATTCTTCTATTTTTAGCAAAATTAAGTAATCAGAATTAAATCAAATAATATTAACAAAATGTGCGCTTTAATAAGATCATAGCGAGTTAACAATTTTACTGAACATAATAAAAATGAAAGCTAAAAATAGCTGGCTTAAACTGATGTTAAGCTGAAGGTCCTGGTGGCCCAGGAGGACCTATTACACCGGGAGGACCATCTGGTCCCCTTTCCCCATCGTAACCACGAGGTCCTCTTGCTCCAGGTGTTCCCGGTGGGCCAACAGCACCAGGACTACCAGTTCTTCCTCGACGTCCTGCACCACCTTGTGGTCCTTGTAGTCCTACTCTGCCATCAGGGCCACGTTCACCTTTTTCACCCTTTGGACCAGGTTGACCAGGTTCGCCTGGTGCACCGGGTGGTCCTGGTGGTCCAATTTGAGTAATGTATTGCGCTGATACTAAATAGCCACTTAAAGCTATAAGCAAACATTTCTTAATTAGATTCTTATTGAATAAGAAGTCATTTTTCCTTACCAATAAGAGCAATCACTGTTAACTTCATGATCAACGTTTTCTTAGTGCGATCTTGTAATAGTGGATCTTCGCATTTTATAAAGAAGTGTGCAGCTAAATCTTGTCACAATTTTGTTATGCGCTCTAACCTGAGGTTATTGTCCTCAATTAGATCTTCAGCGCATGATAATATTCAAATTAATTCCGCAAAAACCAATTACATTTTTCAATATTCTATATACTAATATTCCATTTTATAGCTTATACATAGCATGAAAAACAGTTATTCAATCAAGATTTGATGAATTAGGCTTTAGTTCTTGTGCATATTAATTTTTCGTATATATACGGCTAACTTGAATTTTTGATACACAAAACAAATTCAACGGGATGATGAAGACAATCGCTGCTTGTGCACTTCGTAAGTAAAATTTGTAGATTAATAAATAGTTACTATGTGTAAAGCTGATCTTTATTTCTTATCTGCAGTTATTTTAATGCTTCTCATAACGACAATCTCCGCTAAAAGATGGAATTCCAATAGTGATCAACGTGCTTTATTAGGTTTACGTCCAGCTGCTGGTGGTGCTGCTGCTGCTATATATCCACCAGCACCTTGCATTTGTCAGCCAGGACCACCTGGTCCTCCAGGACCATCAGGACTTCCCGGAGTACAGGGAGCCAGAGGAGATCGCGGTAGTGAGGGTGTTTCGGGAGCAGTTGGAGCGGTCGGACCAACTGGACAACGTGGTGCACCTGGACGGACTGGCATTCCTGGCCCCATCGGACCACCCGGACGTCGTGGTCGACGTGGTTTTCCAGGTGAACGTGGACCAGCTGGTCCACCTGGTCCAATCGGACCAATGGGACCTGCTGGACCACCAGGACCAGCAGCTATGATGCGATCGTTAGATTTCGATGAGGATGATGATCGTGGCAAAATTGAACAACTTCCTGACTATGATGTTAATGTCGATCCTTATCGGGCAGAAAATGTGAACAATAACGAAGAAGATGATGGATATGATGATGAGGATGATGAGGAACGTAAAAGGAAATAATCTAACTAATTCAGTTGCAAATAAAAATAAACTAAGGAAATTCAGAAACGTGTGCTAATTTGTATGGATTGTTGCTGATTTTATCTTAAAAAATTTGCTTACACGAAATTTTACGGTGCTCAGTATTAGTCAGCAATTGTCAGCGGTCTTGCACAAAAAAAGTTATCTCCATGATCTGAAGATAGAAAATATTGAAACTACTAGGTGGATAAACAAAAATTTGGAATAAGTGAAACAAGGAAAATATTTTTTTGACAAATTCGGTTTTATTTTACAATATAATGCCTTCTAAGTCAATATAGCGAGTCCGACGATTTCTTAACTGGTTTATCTCGTAGTAGTTCTTCGAAAGCTCTCCAAAATAGGATTCAAATTCAGCTATGAGTTCTTCATTTCATTAAAACCATTTATCATCTCTTCAGGTTTCGAAGCAGGTTGAAGTCGCTGGGTGTTAGGCCTGGCGAATACAGTGGCAGATGAACCAGTTCAAACTCGATTTCGTGCAATTTTGTTTGCGCAACTAACGACAAATCAGTAGCCGCATTGCCGTAGTGATTATCAAACGCAGCACCCACCCTGCGCAAAGCTTCTTCATAACCATAGTGTCATGTATGATATTGAACACCCTGCTCCCTCACTTTCACTTTGGTGCCGTTCAACTCAATATCATGTCCTTTTTCCATGCGTACTAATGTCTTTTGAACGTCCAGATAGTTCAGCGTCATGGATGCTTGTACGGCCCCTACGAAACACAGAAAAACACTTTGTAATCATTATCATCGACGGTCTCGGTTATCGCTTTCTTGCGTAAATAATAGTGTTTAATCGGAATATCGAACTCTGATTTTTCCATTCTAATAAAAGCACAGAGGTTTGTAGCTTCTCGCTGCTGTAACTTGTAAATTCGTAAACAAATTCCACTGAAATTTTAACAGATGTCTAATGAAAGATTAATCTCTTTATAAGTGATTCGCTTGAGTGCACACTTTCGTCAGCTCTTACGATTATTCCAAACTTTTTGATCCACTGAGCGCATTGAAATTGAAATTTTCCAAAGCACTTTTTTTTTCTTGGATCATGCTGGCTCTAATCCTCTACCTACCGTAGGTGCTTTTCTGTACGTTTTGTAGGGAAGCCTCCCAAAGGGGCAAGGAATAAGGATATAGGGCGTTAGTATGTTTAGGAATAATTTTGGCTGGCAAAAATTAATGCGGATTCGTCATATATTTTACCCCTTATGGGCACCCTAGGAGCTGTGGAAATGACTTTTATAAAATTATATGGGATTTAACACCTTTAAACGCGATTCAGGGTTTTTCAATTAATGTATCTTTGAACTTTTGCAATGCGATCGAGTCAACAAACCAACGATTCGAATTATGACAGTGACCAAAAATACATATAAAAATGTTTGTATCATCTTCCGGATAATACATTTCTTTTTTTTTTTTTGCTATCTTGTCAGAACTTCATCAATTTATACACGCATAAACGCTTTGTTTGAAGAAGGAAACTAAGACAAGCCGCTTCATGCTTCAGATGAAATGAAAATTAAAAGCATTGTTTATTTAAAATGGCACCTTAAGTTAATATGGCTGGTCGATAATATCACTTCAAGATTCCTTTAAGTGGTTGCAACGCGGTGTTCTATTCAAATGACAGCATTTTGGGTAGAAAAAAAAAAGGTTTTTAAATAACTGCTGGGAATGGACAAATATTTAAGTATGTAGATACATAAGTAAACGAAGAGCGCAAAACAAAATAAAAATGCTTAAAGCGTTCTCTAATCCATTTGAAAGCAAAAGCCGCCGAACGCAGAACATATGAATAACGATTTTTAAAATATTCTACAATTTAAAAAAAAGCTACTATGTGAGACACATACACAAATATGTACATACATACATAATATGTTCATAGCACATATATTAGATATGTTCAAAATTTTAAAGAATGATATTTTTTTCCATAAGCAATTTCTTTTTTTCAATTTAATTTCAATTCCACAATATCACCAAGCAGTGAGGAGCAACAAACATTACGAAGACAATTGTTCATTATCTTTGATTTGGCAAATGTTGAAAAATGAATTTTTCCTGTATCAAATCTAATTAATTAATTTTTGAAAAAAAGAATTTTACCTTTGCACTACACAGAATATGAATATTCACAATTTTGCCTTAAAGTGAATAACGAAATAGAGCATTTTTCAATTTTTTTCTGCATCTAATTAAGTTTTTGCTAAAAATTTTCAAAAAAAAAACCTTATGAATAGAATATTTATTATTTTCACAAATCTAATGTTATATCTCGTATGTTGAAAATTCTTATTACATTTCGAAGTGATTTCTCTTTATGCATCCCTTGGATACCATTAAAATTTAATAAAAACCACACAAGAAAAATATGAAAAATCTATTCACAACGGATGAGTACGAGTATGTTGACAAAATTGCAGAGGAAATTCAATCGAGCCATTGGAAGGCATTTTCATTTAGTAGTACATAAATAGGTTGGTATATAGGCATAGAATCATATTCATTGTGATGAAATTAATTTTGACTAAATGTAATTTCAGCACGAATTTATTTACGTATGGTATCGTTCAAAAATGCCACAAGGGAAATTTTAAGAAATATTATGTCTTCCTTCTTATTGCTATTGTGAAGTGAGTGTTTCAAATTTGAGATATACTACAAATATATATACAGAATTTAACGCGAATCATTTTCGAGATACGCTCATTAGTCCTTTGTTTCCGTTTATAGTATTGCCTACATACGTATGTATGTGTTGTATAAATGTGTATGTTGGATTTCTGGATGAAATGTGTTTTGTAGGTCGTTGCACGCAAATTGTGTTACACATTTTCATCGTTCTCTTAAACAGGATATTCGCTTAAACATATGTACATTCATGCATCACGCCCACATACATACACAGACACATATTTATACATACATACATATAGAAGCGTGCATCGGAAGCGATATACACTGTGCGGCAGTATGTTGCATTTTGTACATTTCCGCATTTGCATTTGTTGAGCTTTTTGCATTTACGAGTAGCTGCTACATACAATAAAATAATGTATAACAAACAAACAGTAAGAAGTAACAAAAACATAACAGCAATATCATAAAAGATGCACCAACTCTCATATATAGTTATATTCATACATATATACATCCATTACCGCCAGAATACAATATATGGTAGCCTGAGTAGGAACGCACTCCTTCTCGCATTACGCGTCATCATTACTCGTACATGCGACAAATGTGTTATGTGTAGTTACATTTGTATGTAGGTACAAGTAAAGGATAATGTAGCATAGCTTCAAATGTCATATGCAATAAAGGCGTTTTTTGTTTGTTCCTATTGTTGTTGTTGTATGAAGTGCGCCAGCCAGCCGCACATATTCGCATTTGTAAAGTTGTTACTGTTGGAATTGTTTTATTGTAGTATGTATACGCTGTTATCGTTGTTATTGTTATTGTTGTTATTGATGTGGTAACTATTGTCTGTACACATATGAAAATTGTTTACTTACATAATGGTGCCGTCTTTGTTCTAGGTATATATTATTATGACAAATCCATTTTCCCCTTTCTTTTATATGCTTAAATTAGCAATGCCGGTATGAGCTACATACACGAGTGTGCCAACAGCCCAATTGGAAATCAATCTTATCATATCAATGAGGAATCATTAAAAAGCGTACTTACTTTCTTCGAATCCGTTGGAAGATGACCATTATATAAGAGACACAGTTCTTCTATCCCCATATACACTCATGTATACCTTCTTTAAACGACACCTCATATAAGTTTGACTAAAATAATTCCACTTAAATCATAGTAGAAATAGTAATATTCAACACTTGAAATTAGTTTGGTTGAAATCGGTTCCACTTATATACTTAAACTACACACACTTTATTTGAATGACACTTTATATCAATTTAACTAAGATCGGTTTAAAGGATATTAGTACTGCATTACAAATGTGAACTTAATTTTCAAAGAAATATGAAAATCAGCTGTTTCGTTATTAATGTGATATTAATTAGTGTGGCCATCAACTTTATATTCTTATTATTACTAACAAACTTTCTACAATAGATTTTACTTGTCTCTACTTTTAGATTGTTTTAAAAGCGGATTTGAATTAATGATTTTAGAAATTATTTTGAAAAGTTAATCTTGTGTTTGTTAAGGTTTATGTACTAAAGAAAAATATTTGTCTTATGGTCACATTATCACTTGCAGTAGAGTAATAAGAAGGAAGGACAAGCGATCGTCGACGATCAAAACAGTTGAAAGTCGAATTTGTAAACCCCATATAAACATCGATCTATGTAAATCCAATTTTATTTAAGCATGTTGAAGCGTGTGTATAAACAAAATGTGTAATGTGTTTTAGTGCTGCTCGACAAAATGTGGAAATGGGCAACAACAATTTTTTATTTTAAAAAATCGATAATAAATAAAAAAATAAATATGTGGCACTTAAAGCCCCAAAGGGCTCATTGGCCGAGCTTCTCTTCCATTACTGTTGTGCGTCTTAAATTTGGACAGTATTAGAAGGGACCTACTTATTTTAGCCGGTTCCGAACGGCAGGTCACTTGTGACATCACTTTTTCTGAGCTTTGTCTCAGAATTCTTTTAGAAGCTTTTTCATGGCAAGTTGTTACTGTCGGAAGAATTGCCAATTGCGTGCCGACAGGTGGGTACCATTCGAAAGAAAAATCTTATCGATATTAAATTTGTTATGCATCAGCCGGGGATTGAACCACGACCTGCAGATCAGAAGGCGAACACACTAACCACTGAGCTACAGCACCCATTAAAAAATCGATATGTATATATATTTTCCAAGTATACTGCTTTACAATCAATGCACATTTACATGCACTCAAATTATTGCTTGAAGTATTTTGCCCATTTGAGAATATATGGTTCTACAGCCATTTGAGATGATGTATTTATGTAAAATACTTGCCTCAAAGATATGTCATTAGTTGTCAAATCTGAACTGTACGATGAATTAACTATCAATTTGCTATATATTTCCTTTAAAAAAGGCACTTGTCACACTTTTGGGAACTCATATAGCCATTGCATATGATGATGCAACATTTGGCATTGCTTTTTCATATTAAACCACAAATTACTGTCTGGCAAATGGAATGTAGCATTCTGATTTGACCAATGTACGTTTCTCTGCAGAAAAAATAGGCTCACAATGTCGTTTTAAAGAAAAAACAGTTGGCCATTTGTTTATTAATGCTACGCAATTAATCAGCTTTTGCAAACGACAGCTAATTTTGAAAAATTCATGCAGTGCCTTCGATATCATACAAATAAGTCAATGATTCTAAAACTGTTGTGATATTGTAAAAGATATTCGTAATTCTTTAAAATTTCTCTGCCCCGTGCCATTTAATGGCCAATTATGTCTGCCTTTCTGGCAGGTGGTTGCCTTAGCTAGGAATTTGGCGATACTACATGGTTTA
Source organism: Megamerina dolium (assembly GCA_963854835.1). Taxonomy (NCBI): domain Eukaryota; kingdom Metazoa; phylum Arthropoda; class Insecta; order Diptera; family Megamerinidae; genus Megamerina; species Megamerina dolium. Next base: position 15,426,599 of record OY978528.1, read on the forward strand.
TTATTCACAAAAAATTCCACGAGTTGCGTAGTATGGTCGGTCAACCTATGCAGAGGTCCACATTCCACAGATTTCACAGTAATCACAGTAATCTGTTACAACCGAAAAGCTATTTAGACTGAATGTAGCATGCTTCGCCAGCCATATCAGTCAAGCGCTACAACTCATATTTGTACCTTATTCGGTACTCGCTACCATCAAAAATACCTCTTTTTGAACTAGACTCAAGACTTATCCTCAGACAAGAATTGTCGGAATTATGAAAAACCGGAATATGCAATCACCTATCGCGCCTCAACCCGGTGATTTTATCCTCTACGGATCTTGATAATGACATTTTAAATATTGAAGGGAACTCTCAGTGTCAAACTACTCAAGATATATATATGTATTGGCAGTGTAAAAACTCAAAATAACCCAGACAATAACATTAAAGACCTACATTTTTTTCGCATGACTGTATTATCGTTGCAAAGACGAATTCAATCACACAAATTAATTTGATTTCAGTCGATAATAAGTTGGATGAAAATAGCTTTACCATATCACTGTACAATGAAATCGCAGAACTAAAACATTTACTAAAGCTTTTCACCACATTTTTGGAGCTTTCAAAAATGCCAATTGGTGGTGTCAATTACTAAAAAACTTTAAACCAGTATTCTGTGCCAACTATATGCTGTTACAAATTATTAAGAATGTATTCTTGGTTAAACACCAAACACCATCACCAATATTCCGAAGCTTTGTCACATAATCCTTTGCGAAGCTTTTATATGAAAAATATTTACTGTCATAAAGCTTGCCAAACACTTATGAACAGATGGGCACAGTGAGGAGCAATATATTTTGATGCTCCATATGAAAAAATGTTGTTGAAGTGGACCATCCGCAATTTGAACCAGAAACTTAGTGAACGGAACGGAAATTGTGGCAAGGGAAAATAGGAAGATTTAGTCTTGATGCTCTTCATTCCAAAGAGGTGATCTCTTTTTAGGAATTTGTCTACCCATTGAGTTGTATAACATTTTATTTCGTTTCACTATCCAGGTTTAAAACCAAGCTGTAGCTAAAAGTTCAAATTCATTCATTACTAATTGTGAAAAATGGTAATAAGATTAAATAGAAACATTTCTAGCTAAATTTCAATTGTTGTCGAATTTATTTCTCTAATCCTCTTGGATCAATTATACCTTTGTGTTACCTTTATGAGTTAAAAAAGTGTGAAAACCATGACGTTTGAATTATGAAAATGATTTCAAAAACATTATGGCAACAAATACTCAAAGTAATTATAAATCGAATGAACTATCTTCAAAAGAAGTTAACAAAAAAAAAAAAAATATGTGGCACTTAAAGCCCCAAAGGGCTCATTGGCCGAGCTTCTCTTCTATTACTGTTGTGCGTCTTAAATTTTGGACAGTATTAGAATGGACCTACTTATTTTAGCCGGTTCCGAACGGCAGAACACTTGTGACATCACTTTTTCTGAGCTTTGTCACAGAGTTCTTTTTAGAAGCTTTTTCATGGCAAGTTGTTACTGTCGGAAGAATTGCCAATTGCTTGCCGACAGGTGGGTACCATTCGAAAGAAAAATCTTTTCGATATAAAATTTGTTATGCATCAGCCGGGTATTGAACCACAACCTACAGATCAGAAGGCGAACACACTAACCACTGAGCTACGGCACCCACTTCAAAAGAAGTTACTCTACTGATTTTTCTCCATCTTGCAAGATTTACTTTGGTATGCTAGACACTAAGATATGCTAAGGTAAAGAAGAGATAAAATGAAATAACGCAGTCTTAATATAAATGATAGTAATAAGCACAAGATTGAGATTCGAAAATGAAGTGAAAAATTGAAGAAATTATGAATCTGACATTTTATTCTTATTCAATAAATAGAAATTGAATTTAATGTGAATTTCCTATTGTTAAATCTGCGGTAATTCTCTTATGCTTCCTGTAATTATCACATTCGTTCATTCATATTTAAGTACAAAATGTCTACTATTATCTGTGCGTGTGTGTGTGGTTACCTTTTTTTTTGTGTAGAAAAATCTTCGCACCTTTCCATATTGAATTCTCTTTTGTTAAGAGTACAAAGCTTTTGTTATAAGATAATGCATATTTGGAATACAATACACCGTTATATAGACACTGTTGCATGCGCATGTCACAACAATTTTAACGCAAGCAAATACAACAGTACGTACAGTTATACATAATACTCGTATTATCATCCCATTTTGATACAATCTTTAATCAACATTTACTTAGTTGTTGTTCACCGTTGGTATTGAGACCAAGTGTTCCAATGGATGACATCGGCAAAAAAAGAGCCACATAATAGAATTGATATACCTGTGTATGTACATTTTACGTATTTAACAATATGTACATATATGCAAATATTGTAGAAAAAATTTGCTTCAGAATAAATCTTTGTTGGAAACAATATCTTAACACGTTATGCAAAATATGTAGGGGAAAAGTTCGTGAGTTGGGACATTTTCTATATTTTTTATATTTTATATTTTTTCTTATAAATTACAAAAAAAAAAGAAATTTAATGACATTCTATTTTGAACACTTTAATTAACAATTTTTTCAATTGTCAAAGTAATAATTTCATATGGGAGCTAAGCATAATGTTCCTATTTTTCTGCCAATAATTTAATATTGAAATATAGATCCAAATGAGTTCGAAATCATATAGAAAAGGGATATAGGAACACGGTGAAATGGATAAAAGTATCAACTTTGTATGGGAGCTATATGAAATAGTGGGCGTGACTTGCTAGTTTTTCATTTATTTTTTAAGCACTAAAATATGGGTCCGTATACCAAACATGGCAGTATTATAGAGAAAGAAAGATATAACAACGACATTACACATTTTTTTCGTAGAAAAAAAATTTATATTTCACACTCATTTTCTAAGGGTGTATAGGGACATCATCAAACGGGACAAATCAGCAACTTTGTATGGGAGCTATATGAAATAATGGGCGTGGTATGACAATTTTTGAATATGTTTTTAATCATTCAAATTCTAATTTGTATATCAAAATATGATGGTGTCATATTAATTTTTAAGTATAATACAGTGGCCGTAGCTCAGTGATTAATGTTGTTCTGTTGGACTACTGATCTGTAGGTTGTGGATTCAAACCCCGGCTGAAGCATTAACAATTTAATATCGAAAAGATTTTTTTTCGACCGGTACCCACCTGTCGGCAAGCAATCAGCAATTCTTTCGTCAGTAACAATTTGCCATAGAAAAAGCTTTTAAAAGACCTCTGTGACAAAGCTTAGAAAAAGTGATGCCGCAAGGGTTCTGCCGTTCGGCATTGGCTAAAATAAGCAGGTCGCTTCTTATACTGTCCAAAATTTAACACGCACAGCAATAATGGAAGAGAAACTCGGCCAAATATTTACAAAGTTCTGCACAAAACTATTTAAGGCAAAATTTTAGCGCTTCGAGAAATCCGATATATTATCTCTTAAATTATCATGCAATAAAAACCAAATCTACATTAGTTTACTTAGATATATAGCATTCCAATTATCTCATTCCAAATCATCTAAAGTATTATTCAATAAAATTGTATGCTTCAAAAATAAAACCCATCCGCTATAGTATGATAGATACACACACATACATACACAGTAGCTATAAATACATATGTCGTTTGTCCCAGGATAGTAAAAATAAACAAATAAATTCTCTAACAAAAAAAAACAAAACAAAAATTATACAATATATTGTACAAATATTTATGTTATGAATGAAATACGTATGACTCATATCGTATATATTATCCTATAATATATACAATATGAATTAATCGAATACCAAATCAGCATATTTAGAAAATAGCCTTTATAATGAACTGAAAGGGTTTACCAATATCAATAATTACTCAATCCAAAGTTTTAAGTAATATAAAACACATCGACCTCAACGTATCATTCTGTGTATCTAATGGTTTGATCATTTTGGCCAGCCCAAATGAGCTTATAAATGTCATTAAGTATAATTAAAACCTTTATTGTGTGTGTCGTCTAACTTTCTCTTACGTAGTTAATAAATTTCTCAAGTAGGTAGTTAATAATATCAAATTAATATAACACATAGCTCCCTATATTTATATCGAACCCTATAAACATGAATGTACATCTGTATGCTTCTATATATATTATATGTACTTAACTGTTGAATTATTAAACAAGAACGAACTTTCAAAATTGACAACAATGCTAATAAATGGGGTGGGTGCCTTTGAATTGAACATCATACATACACACAATTTAACAATCTGTTCATTCCTTCATAGAGTTGTTGTTTCTTTTTTTTTCTTTTCGTTACGCATTTACCTACATTAAGGTGAATCAAACGTGATGTATTGTACGAGTATTACCGACCCACATTGATTTTTCTTCCACAGCATTTGCTTCGAACATAAGTAATTATTTTATTTCAATATTTTTAAATTGATGAGTGACACAAAAAAAAATCCTCACTCAATATAGGAATCGCTTCTGGAGCGATATGACTAATCCCCATTAATTTTTTTACCCCAAAATTTCATCCAAACATACTTATCCCCTATCTCTACCGTTTATGCGAGTAAAATTCCAGGAAATCGGCAAATAATCCCATACCTTCATATGAATCGAGCCCTAGATCAGTAAAATATATTACCAACTTCCAGTAATTTGCTTATGCAACATTTTCTCCAAACACACTTACCCTCTATCTTCATCCCTTATGTAGGCTTTCCTACAAAATAGATGTCGAAATCCAGACTTTATGTTTTCCGTTGAAGCCAGATTGTTAAAAATATGTTTCATTCAATTTATATCCACCTTAACGTATCATACTTATTAGAAATACATATAAGAATATACATATACAATACAATATATACGTATTTATCGTACATATACATATAATGTCCATACATATGTAACTTGTACTTGTACTACAAGTATTTCATTGTATGTATTTACATTACTCAATATTGGTTGTAGTGTTTTTCATTAAAATGTTTTCTTCTCATGTAAAGATAGCACACACACACCCTAAGAGAGTGGTATTCAGAGTACCATTGGGAGCTATGTAATTTAATTCTAATTACTTTAAAATTAGAAGATTTTATTATATTACCGAAATGAATTTTTTTTTCTCAGTTAATCCAATGTATCTAATATATCACATCATGGTATATTCAATGTAGTGTAGTTAGTGGCAAGGAAGATGTTTCACCGATGTTTCTCTCATTCTTCGCCCCAAACTTCTGGAAGTTCCGAAGATTCCCAATTAGGCGGTCATTAATCCCACCTTTTGTTCATTTAACCCTTTGTTGCAGTATCAATTTGATTTTATATTATACAAAGTGTGTATCAGTTATGCAGACCGTTATTCTGTGTTGTTGTATCGTGCCTAAGGTTTCATTGTAGTGTTCAACGCACTTTGATTTTACCGCATTGCGACTTGAGCTGATATCGGGCAGTCCAAGAACCACACCCATGTACCTAAAAGATTTTTCACTTTTATTCATTATAAGATGGGCAATATCTGAAATAATTGAGGATATCTCTATATTGTCCTTTTTTTTATCTACGGGACAGAGAACACTGAGCCTCCAATCATCAGGCATGCTTTCATCCGACCATATTCTGCTTATGAGCTGGTGCATGCGGGTGAGCAGCTCATCGCCTCCGGTCTTAAACAACTCGGCAGGCAGGCCATCAGCACCTGCAGCTTTGTTGTTCTTCAGCCTCAAAATGGCCGTTTCAACCTCGTCATAGTCGGGTGGTGGAACATCAACACCATCATCTGTAATTGGGGTTATCGGGCAATCTCCTCCACTGGCGGAATTGTTCGTAGCATCGCCATTCAGTAACGTGGAGAAGTGTTCCCTCCATAGGCTCAGTACACTCTGGACATCTGTAATCAGATTCCCATTTCCATCACGGCAAGAAGAGGCTCCGGGATTTAAACCGCAACTCAGGCGCTTGATCTGATATGATTTTGATAAATATGCATTTTACAAAATCTCATATGAAAAGTAATGGAACGCAATTTCCAATTCAGGCTACACAATATTTGAAGAAAATAATGTCAAATATTGAGCAATTTCCGGTGTAGGGTTAGGGTATGTAGCTGCCCTCTCTCTCTGAGAAGACACACTTAGCCCAGAAAGGTCTATTGTAATACCACCGGTCTTCTCTTTCAATACTGATGTGCGTCTTAAATTTGGACAGCATTAGAAAGGACCGGCTACTTATATTAGCCGATCCCGAACGGCAGAACATACTTTAACTTAGTTTTGTCACAGAATTCTTCTTTAAGAAGAATTTTTGGCAAATTGTTACTGCCGGAAAAATTGCCAATTCCTGCCACCAGATGGGTAGCGTTCGAAAGAAAAATCTTTTCGATATGAACTTTTATTATGCTTCAGCCGAGGATTCAACCCGCGACCTACAGATCAGAAGGCCAACGCACTAACCACTGAGCTACAGCACCCACGATTTCCGGTGTAGTCAAAAGAAATTTGTAATTAGATACTTGTGAGTCATTCAAGGAAGATGACGCTACGTATATAAATAAAGTCGCTGAGCTTTATATTATATCTGATGAAAGAAATGTGAATTTTCCAATCATTTGGATAATATGAGATTGGATCTTGAAAAATTAGACCTTAAACAATTTTTTACCATAAAATACAATTAATATAAGAAATATGGAATTCCCAATTCCCAAACTCCTTTGGGGAGTTCACCCCTTAAGTATGTTAGTAAATTATTTTGAGGAAAGTAAATTAATGGTACTCGAACATACATTTTACCGTTTTAAGGGCGATACCCAGGGTATTTAACTGTCGTAATTTTTTTTGAGGTTAGGAACAAAATATCAAACATACCTGGATTCGAATTCAGCAATTCCAAATAAAAACACGTCTAGTGGACAAGAGCCTAACTTTTTTCGTGGATAGGCACCCTTTTTCATATACAATAATAATTCAAGCACAATGTCCTGCCAATGGACTATTGCATACCAACGCACGCAAATATTTTCGTGGACTTTTAAAAGCAATCATTTATTTTTAAATCGATAGAATAAACTTAGAAACATTTTTCTTTGATTATATCGTACTTACAATCTTTTGTTTGATGTTCTTTTTAAGAATATTATTTTTCATAAACATCTTTATTTAGAAAATACATACTAACGAAATTCAAACTTACGAAATACTTGTGGGCGTTGTTTTGATATAACGTTTTTTTGTACGCAAAACAACTATGAAAATGAAAATGAAAAAAAAAAAACCACAAGATGTAAACAATGTCCAAATAACGAAATAACAGTTAAATAGATGGAAAACGAACACGTGTTAAAGTTTGAAATGTAAACAGTAAATACATATTAAACATACATGGATGTGTGTATTATAATAGAGTATTGAAGGTGATATTAGATTGAAGACAATTTAATAACAACGTTTTTTTTTATATTTATAAAATATCAAATTAAGTAAATCGATTAAAGTTGTAATAGCAATATGCATTACTCGTAAATATGTATTAACTTGACAGACTCAATTGAAAATTCAAGTGCTATTGTCTGCCTGGGTATACGCCTAGTACTCGTATAATATGTGTGCATACTACATATTTACTTGTAAGTATAGGTAATCCAATGTCAGAAGTTGTAATCTATTTTAATAAACTTTTAAAAGTACATCAAAAGTTTATCAAAATGAAATAAAAAGTCAAAACACGCTATTAGCATAGCATCACCTAAGCAAACAGAAGCACAACAAATTACAGTCGGAGGTGGGGGAATTACGATTATGTAGTTGTAAATTTTATTTAATATTTTGTTTTTATTTACTTATTATACGAGTAGTTACGTATATTATATGGAAAAACACTCTCACTGCCATTTTTATTATTATGGAAGTGTCACATAGAATGGTCACAGTATAACGTTAAAAAAAAATATATATGCTGTGCTGTGTTATACGATACATATTTATATTTTATATGATATATTTTGCAACGCATAACTATTGGAAAAAATATTTGTTTTTGTTTTTGCATCACTAACAGCAATATTATATTACATGTATTCACAAAGGTCTGTGTCACTATACCAATATATACAACGGGTATAGTATAGGTCGAAGAGCACCTTTTTGCTTCTGAACATCATACATATTTGTGAATATATTTTATGTACATAACGAATCAATATTTTAAATACTATCCTCTATTAATATAGCTTTATAGAGATAACTATTATTTTTTGTTTTTAACAGTTAATATTATTGCACATATGAAAATTATAAAATCATATGCGATTTGCATATTCTCTATACCGCAAAAGAGCTTACAATTTTTTGCTATACATTAAATATTTGCTTATACTCAATTTCCGTTAAAGGTAAGGTGGTATATTCCCACAAAATTTGCCATAATCCAAACTGAGTGTGTATCTAGAATTTGTTTTTGCAAAATCAATTATGAAAACCAATAAAAAAGATATAACACAATACGTTCTAAAAAAAAAAAAAATACTTTTATGAGAAAAGTTGATGTGGTTTTCATCCCATTACGCTCACTCACAAGCTCAACCAGTTCTGGCAAAAAAAAAAAATAATATTTTTATAATTCATTCCAAAAATAGAAAATATATATTCAAAATTATACATATCTATGGGAGATTTGTATGGTTTTCACTCGAAGGAGTCCATTCTAAAACATATTTCAACGTTAATAAATTTAATCACATTATACTTCGTTCTCAAAGTCAGAAAAACACTTTCGAAAATTGACTTTTGTATAGAAGATGGGCATAGTTTTTATCAGAATATGTCCATTTTCAATTTTGTTTATTCAATTGTAATAATAATTATATGCAACAAAATTAACTTCATTAGCTTCGTAATTACGTTCGCAAAATCGAAAAAATACATTAAAAAATATACTTTTTTATGGAAGGTAGACATGATTTTTATACAAAATTATCCATACTCGAGGATTCCCTTTGTAAAAGTATTCATTTTCTTCGAATTTCAATTTGACGCAAGCGAGAGATGAGATATCATCTCATCTCTCGCTTGAAGTTTTCGAGAGAAAAGTTCTGCGCAGTATCTTCGGACCTATTTGCTTTGATGGCGAATACCGAATGAGGTAGGACGATAAGCTGTATGAGCTGTACATTGACATTGACATAGTCAAGCGAATCAAAATTTAGCTGCTGCGCTGGTGGGGTCATGTCGAGCGAATGGAAGAGGGTATTTAATTCGGCACCCGCTGGAGAACGCAGAAGAAGAGGAAGACCAAACCTCCGTTGGAAGGACCAAGTGTTGGGTAACCTGGCGGCGCTTGGAATATCCAATTGGCGCCAGCAAGCGAAGAACAGAGAAGACTGGCACCGGCCTAAATCGATCATCGGCTGTTATGGCCACATGAGAAGAAGAAGAAGAAGAAGAAGAAAAATAATATCTACTGAATTTCAACTTGATAGCTCTATAATTACTTGCGCTAAATCGAAAAATATATATTCGAATATATGAATTTGTATGGAAGGTAGACGTAGTTTTCATCCAAATCCATTCATTCTTAAACTTATTTTTTTTTTCTCTGTAAAAATATTATATATTATCGAATTTCAGCTTTAAATTGCTATAAATTAACGTGCATAAAATCGAAAATTCTCTATTCGAAAGCATACTTTTGTATGGGAGGTACACGTGGTTTTCATTCAAATCCATTAATTCTCTAACTTATTTTTCCATTGGCAAAAATAATCATATCCATTGAATTTCAACTTCATATTTTTATACCCTGCATAATGCAATATGCATGGTATATTCATTTCGGTCAGATGTTTGTGTCCACTTGAAGGAATCTCAGGAGATATAGACATAGATATATATTCGTGATCAGCGTCGATTAAATTTTCGATTTAACGATGTCCGTCCGTCCGTCCGTCCGTCCGTCCGTCTGTCTGTCACCTGGCTGGTTCGCACGATAACTTGAGTAAATATTGAGCTATTTCGATGAAATTTGGCATAAGCAATCTATGATCCAAGGGTACGGAGGGGATTGATATTGGGCATGATCGGTCAATAACCACGCCCACACCAAGCATTCAAAGCGACTAACCTCCAAATTTTCAAAATCTTTAACTTGCTATAACTCACATAATATACCACTTGGGACAACAATATTTGGCACATAGAGTTATATTATACTACTATATAACCTCGCCAAAAGTGGTTGAGCCACGCCTACTTTTTAGCGTAGCTCTCATACAAAGTGTCTGTACTTCTTTTAAATTGAAACAGCTGTAACTTCTACAATCTTCTGTCCAGAATAACCATAATTGACACTGAGATTAACATGTTAGTCGGAAATAATATGGCAGAAAATCAGTGTGCCACGCCCACTCCTTTTTGGGTCTCCCATACAAAGTTGCGGAAATTAAAAAAAATGTTACCGGTTATAACTTGCAAACTATTCAGCGTAGAATAACGAGATTTAAGGTGTGGATTAGTATTGTAGGAGCAACTAGGCTCACAGAAAATGGGCGCACCACGCCCACTGCTTACCGTAGCCCCCATACAAATTTTAAATTGAAACAGCTGTAACTTCGGCAGTCTTCTGTCTAGAATAACCATAATTGACACTTAAATTAATATCGTAGTCGGCAAAAATCTGGCAGAAAATCAGTGTGCCACGCCCACTCCTTCATGAGTCTCCCATACAAAGTCAAGGGAATTAAACTAAAACTTTTAAGCTCCATAACTTACAAACCATATAGCGTAGGACAACCAAATTTAATTTGTGGATTAATATTGAAAAATTAATTAGATATACAAGAAAGAGATAAGTCACGCCCACTTTTTATATAGCTTCCGTACAAAGTGTCGGATTTATCTTAAACATTAAAACACCCATAGCTTCCTAAATAATACGCCTAAGTCAACCCATTGCAACCTATGTAGTTTAGTAGTATAGGCAGAAATTGATCCTCCAAAATTGGTGAGGTACGCCTGCTTCTTAATGTAGGTCCTATACAAAGTAGTGGAAGAAAAGGATGGATATACGAGCAAACTTTTTATATATACATCTACGTATGCAGGGTATAATTTGGTCGGCCCCAGCCGACTGTAAGGAGATTTTTATAATTACGTCCACCAAAATGAAAAATATAAATTCGAATATACACTTCTGTATGGGAGGTAGGCGTGGTTATGATCGAAATCCACTAATTCTTTAGCTTCTTTTTCTGTTGTTAAAAATAATCATTTCCAACAAGTTTCATCTCAATTGCTTTATATTAACATGGATTATTATTATCGTTGTGGGGATGTTGCACCGCGACCTATAAGATCTATTGTGCCCCCTTCGCAGAGCTAGAGTGTGTCTCTCAGCCCAGTTCCCTCGATGAATTTTAGTATTGGTCCCAATTCACAGAGTCTAATTTCATCCTCGGGTATGATGAAATCTCCCAGGTATTTCCTTCTCTTGTGCATCAGTGCAGGACAAGTTCCTATCACGTGTTGTGCGGTCTCGTCCTCTTCCCTGCAGAACCTACAGAGAGCATCAGAGAAAATTCCCAGTTTTGTTAGGTGATAATTCAGCCTACAGTGCCCTGTTAATAATCCCGTAATGATTCGCATGTTGTTCTTCGTTAGACTCATACATTCCTCGTAGCGTTTCAGGTTGTATGTCCCTAGCGCTAGTTTGGAGTGTGTTAGCCCCGGTAAGTTTTCCCAGTATAAGCTTCTTTGTCTATTCTCTTCTTCCCAGATGATACGGGAGATGTTACCCGATCCTAATCCACAGAATGGTTCAGGCCCTACAAATGGGGTTGATGCTCCCTTCCTGGCAAGCTTATCTGCCATTTCATTTCCATCGATCCCTACGTGCCCCGGAACCCATAGAATCCATACCTGATTGAGTTGGCCCAGGATGTTCAGTTTTTCAATGCACTCCATCACCAGATATGATGTAACCTGGTGGGATTTGAGTGCTTTGATAGCCGCCTGGCTGTCACTCAGTATTGCTATTCTGCGATTCCGGTAATTCCGTTCGAGATTAAAGTGCGCACATCTATCTATCGCGTAGATTTCCGCTTGAAAGATAGAGGTGTTCTTACCTAATGGTTCAGAGTATCTTTTCCCTGGTCCGAATACACCTGCCCCGGCTCCGTCATCGGTGAGGGAACCGTCGGTGTACCATGTTATCATGTACTGGTTTATCTTGTATGTTTTCGATATACCTTCCCAATGTTTTTTGTTACTAAGCTCAGTTTTAAAATGTTTCTTAAAGCTGAACCTTGGGAGTATCACGTCCCTTGGCATCGAGATTTCAGGGAGTTGCTCAGCCAGAAGTTCTATCTTCCTTCGGCTGAGGTAACTGCCTGTGCTGACGTTGTTCCCAGCTACCCTCAAAATCGCCCTCCTCGCTTGGGACTGGATGTAAATATGGAGGGGAGTAAAGTCCAAGAGTATCTCCAGTGATGCCGTTGGACATGTTCGCATGGCTCCCGTGATACATACACATGCAAGTCTTTGTAACTTGCTAAGAGTGTTGATTACTGTCTGCTACTTTGTGCACTTTTCCCAGACTATTGCCCCGTAGGCTATCATTGGCCTGACAATTGCTGTGTATATCCATCGCAGAATTTTTGGGGTACAACCCCAGCTTTTACCCGCAATAGTTCTACAGGTCATGAAAGTTTTGATAGCTTTCTGTCTTGTCTCCTCAATGTGGGTTTTCCACAATAATTTCTGGTCCAAGTGGGTACCCAAGAATTTCACTACTTTCTGGAGTTCTATCTCTACACCGTCTAAACGGATAGGTTTAAGATTCGTAAGTTTATACTTCCGTGTGAATGGTACAATCGTTGTTTTTGCTGGATTGATGTTCAGCCCAACCGTGGCGCACCATCCCTTCGTTAGTTTGAGTCCTAGCTGTATTCTGTCACATAGAGTGTCTTCAAATTTACCTCTACAGATAATGACTATGTCATCTGCATAGCCTTGAAATGACAGACCACTGGTTTCCAATTTTTCCAATAGCTCGTCTACTACTATACTCCACATAAGTGGTGATAGCACACCTCCTTGTGGGCACCCCCTTGTGGTGTTTGCAATTATACTTCCTGTACCACTTGGTATTTCAACCTTCCTGGTAAGAAGCATATTACTCATCCAAGAAGCTAGAGTATTATTAACTCCTCTTCTTGTAAGAGCTCTTCTGATAGCATCATGTGAAGTATTGTCGAAGGCACCTTCTATGTCTAGAAAGGCGCATATCGCAGTTTCCTTCTTCTCCATCCATTAACATGGATAAAACTGAAAAATTAATATTCGAAAATATAAGTACTTTCGTATGGGCGCTATCTTCATTCGATGTTGTATATGTTAACTAGCTTCAGCTTAATAGTTTTATATTTGTGTGAGCATTCTTCTTTTGATTACTCTTATTCTTGTTATCATTCTTTAGTGGGGCACAAAGTACATGTTAGCAATATTATCATAACATAAAAGGGTTAAATGTTCTGCAACAAAAAAAAAAAGAATTAAAAAGAAGCAAAAAACCAAAAAAAAAAAAAAAATTATAATAAAAACACCAAATTATACTAAATTTGGCGTGCACAATCAAGAGAGAAAGAGAAGTGAAACAGATGTATATATAGTACATATGTATTACTTATAGTATGTAGTACGTGCAAATTTGCATTCGAATTTCGTATGCAGGATTCGCTATTGACACACTAAACTGAGTAATTTTATGGGATATGTTAATATTTAATATACATACCTACAAATAAAGATATACAAATACTTATACATGAGTATGTGTGTGTGTGTGTGTGTGTGCGTGTGTCAGCGACATCCGCATAGAACAAGTGACGCCACAAAACCAGATGCGCTTCGCATACCAAATTAATGAAAACTTCACATATTCATTCATTTAGTATGTATGTACATACATACAAATATAACTCTTTCCAATTAATATATACAAGTTTATAAGTATACATGTATATATTTATATCATATGTGTATGTAATGTATATGAGTATGTAATTAATAAACACACAAAACTTTTATCCTTATGTTCGTTTATACAATACACACGAGTACAGCATGTAACATATAATCTTTTGATGCTCTGATGACCCCTTAAATAAGGCTAGAAATTGTATTGAAAATATAATTTCTCAAATTGATTCTGAGTCAGGGGATCTATGTTGTGGCATATACACTAATCTTTCTGGAACCGATAAAGGCCAATTATTTTATATGAGTCTATATAAAATGATACACTTCACAACATAAATTGTCAGTAACGCAAGTGGAACTAGATGTCAATTTGTGAAAACATATCTTGTGGTAGACGCATATAAAGATGTTCGCAACTAATTTCATTATTCCTTCGTCATTAGCTATGCGATATGGGCATATGGAGGGGTAATTAAAAATAAGATTTTAATACTAGCTACTTTTTGAGGTCCCTAAGCTATGCGTGAGTTACTTAGCTGTACAGTAGAAATCTGACCAGAACACCATAGTGTATACGTTACCAGAGACACTGCCGAAAAAGGCTAGAAATTAATGGGGAACTACATATAACAATCAAAACCAATTTTTCGCTCTACGTCATCAGCGCCATTTGCAATTAATATCCACTGCACGAACAATAATAAATTGTCTCTCATTTTTTAATATTTAATAATAAGAATAATAAGAATTATTTGCGCTCAATTGCAATTGGATTAAAACGGAATTTTGTCCATTTTGTATGGGCGATGTCTGAAGGATGGGGTCAGTCATATATTTTACCCCTCTAAGGGCAGCATGCAAACGGTTGAAGACAATTTTTTCAAAAAATGCCAATTTGTATGGTAGCGCCTTTAAAGACTGTAGGGGTTAGGGAGGAGGTATGTTAGCGGAAAATATTGCGTTGTCAAAACTATTGGGGGTGGAGGTTCCAGCTATGGAATTATATGTTGGTTTTTAGGTGTTCTTAACTTCATCTTGTATAGGCGCCCCCGTAAGATTTGGAGATGAGCATCAGTCGGATCACTCGGATTACTGGAAGGGTAATTTTATAAAAATGTAAATTTTGTAGAGGAGTTTAGGTAAATATGTTTACGAAAAATATTGGATTGGCAAAACTAATCCCTAAAGCCCTCCAGATCAGATGATTACGTGTCGGCTTTCTGGTATTTTCAAGTTCATTTCGTATGAGCGCCACTTTCACCGAATCAGGTTGATGGTGTTAAGAAATTAATGCGGAGCAACCATATGTTTTACCCCTCCAAGGGGATTCTGTGTGTACTGGGAGAGTATTTTATAAAAATATGCATATTTTATCCGAGCCTCTTTAATTCTGTATGTTTCCGGAAAATGTTAAACAAAAAGGATTAAGTAAAACATAAATTAGGTCTATTATATATTTCCTTCCTAGGGGCGACTATTGGCGAACGCTGCAGGGGCATGTTGATGGAGCGCCCCTCGAAAGCAAAACTATGTATGGAAATAGGTTGAAAAGAAAGTATTAACGACACTTTTGTTTTGCATTCCAAAACTCTAAGGCCAACTTCATAAAATAGCCGGAGCCTGGTTATTAAAATCGTAAAGTTGAAATCAAAATAGCACAGCCACACAAACGAATGGTGGAATATCAAAGGAATCAGGGGGGTGACATTCTATAGATTTTTGGTCGCTTAATTAAAATATGTTGGTGGATTTCCACCATTAGTCTCAAGATTCTTTCTAACCTCAAAAATAGCAAATATGTTTTTCGTTTACTTTTGCAGTTTTTTTGAGGTCAGAACAATCATAAATGTTGGCAAGGTGCAATTTAAACCGAGAAATACATGGTTTTGATAAATTGATGTTTTTGGTAAAAAAAAATTTATTATATAAATTAAATTTTAACTTCGTATATCCAAACATTGAATTAATTTTTATAATTTTTTTTATAATTTAATTTTTATATAAGCTAAAATTCCAATTAAAAATTTGCCCAGAAAGTTTAGTAGAAATATATAATTTTTTTTTTTTTTTTGAATTTTCGATTTAAGTTTAAATTTTTAGAAATTTTGTTTTGTTCGGAAGTTCTTGTTCGATGCATAATGCTGACCAAAATGAAATTTGATATTGTTTTCCGTTTGGCTACATATGATACGATAGCACTGTTTTATCGACGGCACTTTACCGCGCAGGTCGTGAACATCAGTACTTCCAATCGTTCCAATGCTATCCCTACAAAGTTTTCCACTCATATGAAGGATTCGTTGTTTTTAGTTGCTGATTCCACGTCGATGCCGACAGGCTTCCCTTTCGTGCTAAATCAAAATCAAATTGTCTTGGAATAGTTTTAGTGTAACCGAATTATAAGGGTGCTTATTTTGAATGAATGATGAATGCACCATTATAAAATCAACAACAATGCCAATATCCCGCCGGAATTAAGAACTTTTCTCGCGTTTGTCACGGATGTCATTGTGTTAAATATTACGATTAATATTAATGAAATTAAATGTTGCTTTAAAGTGGTTTATATTAAATATTCTGCTGCCTTTCCATTACGTTATCACTTGCACTGACCAGCATACGAATAAGTGATATGATAAGAAAACAGAATTGCAATAAATTGAGATAAGTAAGCAATAAATTTGTGAAATTAAGCCAGTGTGTGTACATGGATTTGCACCATTTTTGGAGTATACTAACTACATATATGTATATATGAATATAGTATGTATTTAGAAGTAGAAAATTTCACGTACTCGAAATAAGTAAGTATAAAGTTTATGAAATTGTGCCATGAACCGTGACGTACTAAGTATATATATGTATATATGAAATGTAGGTTTATGAGAGTATCTACATATATATGTACATATATATGTATGTAGTTATTAATACCTCCAATATATCATTCGTTGATATATGTTCGAATATATGTATATATCTACGAATATATGCGTGCGAAAAAAATTCTAAATGATACGTTTTGTAGAAATCGTTATTTTTTTTTCTTGTCATTTTGAAGGAGGCAATTTATCTACTTCTTCACATACTATAGAATATAATTTGTTCAAATAATACTTATATACGTGCACCCTAATACCGGTATAACACCTCTATACATATAATTGTAATCGTATTCTTTTAAAAACTCAATGGGAAAACTTACTCATTAATTCATGCTCTCTATTGTAGAGCAGTAAATGTTCAAATTTTTATTAGGGATATCCGATTTTCAGGCTTCTTGATGATACCGCGACAATTTCAGAATATTCAGGGATTTGGTCATAGAATTATAAAGTATTTCAAAATACTTGTAATATTATGAAAAATTTTACATAAAGTATTACTTTGTATAGTGGCCCTTTGTTCTTCCGTGGAACCATAGGACTTCATATTATTTTGAATTTAAAGTAAAATTTAAACTAGATCATGGATTATCACATAATTTATATGGTCGCTTCACTCGATTCCATTGAGATAATGTTCAAGGACTTTTCAGCAATGACCAAAATGCAATAGGGACTTTTACAGATTGCATTGGTTTCTCCCGAGATATACTTGTAGACATTTGTTGGTGTCAGTTCCCCAGGCATAACAATCTTACTGTTCATGTAACCATCAAATGAGAAATTAGCCTCATCGCTTTTAAAAAGTTCAATAAAAAAAAATTTCAATAATTTTAATAATATTTGCAATTTTCACCCGACCTGCGATTGTTAGTGCCAGTCTACACTGACCTGCCCAAAAGCGTCCTGCTCATGAAATTTATGTGAATTGAAATACTACAGTTAAATTCGAATTTTGGAATAAAGTAGGGCTGTGCAATTAATCATTTCTTTAAAAATTTTTATTAATAAAAATATTCTATAAATTAAATATAAAATGATTTTGAATATTCAAAATTGAAATTATTCGATTAATCAGAATAAAATTATTCGAATAAAATGTTCAAAATATTTATAATATTTTTTCCATTACGATGTAGACAATTGTAAAATTGTAAAGCTTCTGCTAGAGAAATGTCACTTTTGTTTACATTTATGCTTAGTAGCTTTCAAATGGCAGGGTTGTGTTTTTGAAACTAGCTAAATTAAACGGTATACTTCATATAAAAATACTATAACAGAAATCAAAATAAATATTAAGGAATTATGAAGGAAAAAGCAAATACGTTTAACAAATGTGTTTCAACAAAAAACTAAAATAATAGCACTAATACGTCTTTATTGATTTTTATTTATTTTATTAAAACAATTTTGATTTCAATTTACGAAATCCGCTAATTTGTAGACACTTTAACAAAATCTTCATAAATATTGTAAAAATTGAGAATTTGGCCAAATAAATAATTTCTGAAATATTGCATGAAAATTTGCCTTTGGCTTTAATTTTCAGAAAATTCTCTCAGACAGCGTAATAATCTATTTTCTTTTTCAGTTTTTGGCAAAATATATCGCAATTATTCACTATTGTACAATAAAATTTTGTTTGTAAATTTCAAATTTAAACAAAAACACCATAAAATTAAATTAAAATAACAATCGAATCGAAATTTCGTATCCAAAAATTGAGATAAACTTATTGCACATAAATTTTTTTCCAACGCCAATGCATGAATGACAGATAACTGATAGTCGCTTGCTGTCAAATCATGGGTAAAAAAATATTCTTGTGAAAACTTTGAAAGAAAATAACAAATGCAAAGCATAAATGCTGAAAATTCAGAACGCTTTCTTAACTAATATCGTAATTTGCATGAAAACATCATAGTCGCGAAATGTCAGGATCTCGGGATTAGCATTGTTTGTTTTATATCCAAATATGTTCATACATACTCCTATTTACATATGTATAACTTTGTATCTCTTGACAATGTTGTTTTTATTTATTATCAGTCTTCTACAGAGTATGAATTGTAATTTTTTGTTTTTTTTTTGTATTCTTCCCTTGAGCATAATTCACTTATTTGTTGAGTTCCAAGCGCATGCATATGTCAGTTGGACGTTGTTCATTTTCTACTTACCCATATGAAGCAATAAGCATATATAAATATTTACATTGCTTATACAGTTAGCTGTTAGCTTTGATCATTTTTGTAGAGTAACATTTACAACAACAACAATAATAATAATAAGAAACCCTGTATTGTAAGTTTATTAATGCCAAATACAGTGAGTTAATGGCTAAGGTAGAATACTATGAAAATATCTTTGGAGTATCTTTTGTTTTGCTTCTAACAATATCTAGCTACAGCGAATTATTCAACATTGTCAATTCTTCATGTTATGAGATTATGGACAACAAATGGAAACTAGCCATATATTAACCGCCATCATCATTGTACCTTTAGGTTTACCCATAAATATGGTGTTTTGGAGCTCTATCCATGCCCATTAAAAGAAGTGAAGAATCTGAAAGACAATCATACTAAGAAAACCTACATACATACATACTACCAGAGTTGTCCCAATCCAAGACACTTTTAGAGATCTATAACCTAAAACGACTTGAGGAATGTATCAGTTTAAACACGAATAATATAAGAATCTTCACGGGATTATTGACAGGACACTGCAGGCTGAATTATCACCTAACGAAACTGGGAATCTTCTCGGATGAAACCTGCCGACATTGCAGGTAGGAGAATGAAACTTCAAAACAAGTGTTGGGAACGTGACCAGTACTTATGCACATAAGAAAGAATAACTTCGGGGAATTAATAATTCCGGAAAATCTGCTAAAGTCCATTAGAGTAGGATCTATACTAAATTTCTTTATGGATGCTGAACTTAAAGAAATGCTCTTGTCCATGACACAATAGACCTAGGGTCGCAGTGCAATACTACTCTCAAATAATAATAATAATAATAATAATAATAATGGTATTTTGGGTGTCACGATGACAGGAAATTTCATCTACTTCATTATTTTATGAATCATTAAATTGGTATTGCTCATATTATAGGGCTGCTTCCCTGTTTTGCTAAGTTAACTGACACATTTTTTGTAGCCTTTGGTTAACAATCAATGCTACTAAAGATCCCATCCAGGGTTTTTCTTTCAAATATAGCGTTTCGTTTTGTTTGTAATAGCCGATAACCGAAAGCCTTTGCTGCACCATGCCGTGAATCCACAATTTTTTCCGAACTAAACCAATAGAGGGACCCTTTAATTATTTCTTTCAGAACCTTCAGAACGATTGACAACAAATTTCATCTTGATCTTCTTCAGTACTCATAAAGTTATAGGGGCAATTTTCAAAAGACTAACCCTACTAGGTTACAACGCTTCACTATTAACATTTTTCTACGATAATATAAATCGTCCTACAATATCCATATGTGATTCACACAAAATAATATTTATTACATTTGAAATAATGCTATCATATTCTCATCTTTATATTATTTGTGACATGTACAAATGTAACTTTGTGTATATACGAGTTGTTATTACCAACATAAATATGTAAATATAATTTGTATCGATTTGACTAATTGAAGAATAATTTTTCATTGAATTAAACACAAAAATAATTAATTTATTAAAACGATATTCAATTTAGTTTAATTTGCCGGAAAAATCCATTAGGCGAACATTATTTTGAGCGTTAAATATTATAATTTAATCAGAAAGTATAATATAAACATAAAGACAAAAAGTTCAACATCGTCAATTTACATAAATATACATCTGTAAATATAGTTACCAGTACATATTGGAAATAACGATAATTATGTGAAAACGATGAAGACGAAAGTTGTTAATACCATTATAATTGAATTGAAGTTTGTGAGAATAAAACTTCGATGTGCTAATTATGTAATCATTGATGAAGATACGTATATTTAAAATCTTTGAAAATAAATCAGCAACAAAAGGAACGAACACAAAAGTGCACGCCTTCTCTTATCACAATAATATCTTTGACCACATTCACTTTCTACAATTTTGTGATTCCAATAATTTTTCAGATAAAGTCAATCACAACCTTAAATCCATTGTGACAACAACTAAAACATTTTGGCTCGTCGTGCTCGATGGCGCCAGTTAAGCACTTATCCGTTCCAGCGGAAGCTAAGCCTCCCTACCATTTGAAACTCAACACCGAGAGAAAACACCAAAAGCATACATATTATTGGATTCCTACATGTTATCATAATGGCACAGCCATTGGCTTTAAATACGAAATACTAAAGAAAAGTTTATACGACGTGCTCGCCGCCAACGGAAATAGTATGAGTGCTCTAATTTTGTCTTCACAAACATAAATAACATAATGAGCTTCTATTTGTATTTTCGAATACACTACATATCTTGCTCTATTTCACATAGTTCTGATGATATGAATGATCTCAATTAAAACTACAAACTAAGTAATATTAGAAAACATCTACTTATATTAGTCAGTTCCGCACATCAGAACTTTGTGTAACAGAGCTCTTTCAGAAGCTTTTCATGGCATATTGTTACTATCGAAAGACTTGCCAATCGTTTGAAAGAAAAATGTTTTCTATAGTAAAGTTACAGCCTCAGCCGGGGATTGAAACCTCGACCTACGGTTCAGGAGACCAACGCACAAACGGAGTTACGGTATCCACAACATATTGAAGATGAAAGATTTTCACAATTTTTTTTTTATGTGATCTCATTTTAATTTGATTCGCCTTTTCCAAAATTTTTGCCATTTCCTCAACACTTCCTCGAAGATAACCTCCTTCTTCGGGCCATATTTCTATTGTATGTTGAAGAACAGAAGAACATTTTTCAGTAATTCGTAGCCCAGGTCATGCAATTTGGCTTTGATAATTGCGGATTAATATGCCTTTTTCTTATCCAAATGGAACTAATTCTCCGTCAATTTCTGACCAAATCGGACCAATAGTTCACTGTAGTACAGCACCTATGAATTCTTTGAAGTTTATTTCTTTCAAATCTCAAAAATTGGTTGCCATAACCTTTCCGGCTGATGGAATCGTCTTTGCCTTGATTGTTTTGGATGTCGGTTAATCTCTGGTGTAAAATAATGTATGTATGATTTGACGAAACGTAAGGTTTAAACGCGGTTAGTCGGTTAGTTGGTCGGTTAGTCTCTGGTGTAAAATAATGTATGTCGAAACATAAGGTTTAAACGCTGCTTTGACATATTTAGTCGTATCCTCTTTTTGTCTACTGTCAACAATTGTGAAACTCATCCAGACGAGACTTTTCTCTTCTATATCATATCGTGAAAAATGTTGATTACCGCCTCTGCGATGAGAGAGAATCATATAGTGGTATAGATGTCTGGTTGCTCCTACAGATGTACGACCATGTGTAAATTGTGGGTGCCTTCTGATCTATAGGTTGTGGGTTCAATCCCCGGCTGAAGCAAAACAAAATTTCATATCGAAAAGATTTTACTTTCGAACGGTACCCATCTGTCGGCAAGAATTGGCAATTTTTCCGGCAATAACAATTTGCACAAAAATGCTTCTTAAAAGAGCCCTGTGACAAACCTAAGTTAAAGTGATGCCACAAGGGTTCTGCCGTTCGGAAACGGCTAATATAAGTAGGTCCCTTCTAATGCTGTCCAAATTTAACAGGCACAACAGTATTGGAAGAAAAGCTCAGTGGTATCACAATGGACCTTTCTGGCCTAAGTATGTCCTCTCAGAGAGAGAACAGCCACAATAACCTAACCTAACCATGTGTAAATTTGCTGAACTAATATCTCACCATAGTCATTATCCCCATAGACAGCATCCAACTTCGCTTTTATTTTCTTGCATGTTTTCCACACAAATGTGAAAAGCGAAACAAGGAAGAGGTGCGGTACTAATCAAAGAATCAGTGTGAAATTTTAATAGGTATCGTTTGACAGCTGGTAGTACATGGTGTCAACTTCCCTCAGCAACGCCTCCTGCCTTCAAACATTTTTGACCGACGGTCGTATGAAGCTGTATGAGCTCGTATTATTGTGAACGATTTATGGAATATTCAATCGATTCAACTCGACTTTACCATTATCCGATTAGCTTAAAACAAGACATTTTGACAAGAGTTATGGCTTGTGGATGCAATTAGAACAAATACATATAGCAAGCAAAGTCGGAAACATGGTTAAATTTTCCAAAATTAGTCTCAATACACTATTAGAAATGTTGCTAAAGAACCTTGCTTCCAAAATAATAATTATCAGAGCCTTTTGTACGAAGTTTCGAATCGAAATGGCGTCAAGGGTTATGAAGCTGAGAAACGTATAAGATATTATGTTGCTACATGTTTCTTCCGCCAAAAATCATACTACTAAAGAATTTTCATAGACAAATTTTAAGAAAAGATAAAACTTTCAGATTAAAAATGACTTCCTCAGGATGTTTTTTGCAATTTCCGTTGTAAATCGATTAAATGCTTTGTGATTTTGGTCGCAGCAAATTCTTAAGTATTCGTAAAGTAAGCTTTCAAAGGTCCAGTATTTATTTTTAGAAAAATAATCACACAATTACAAATCAACAATGTAAATAAATTGTCTCCCAACGATTCTTTCTTTTGTATAAACATAATTTAAAGTTAATAAATGCAGAGAAACTGGCATCCAGCCATCATCTTCTCAGATAAACTTCATTAAGGAGTATGTCCCTACTATTTTTCCCCCCTTTTCAATGCATTTCACTAAAGCATATTGTATATTTCTACAAGTAAATAAATAAACTATTTTCAAAATAGTAAATAGTAACAACCAGAAACAAACTTGTTAGATTTGTGATAATAAAATAAATTCCATAACTTTACACATAAATATTGTATACATATAATTGTATTATAAATTATAACATTTAAAGGAAACGTGATAAATATTTATGTACCTCTTAAGTAAAGATGTGTGTGTGTGTGTGTGTATGTTGTGCGTGTATAGTGTGTATGTGTATGTTTCCATCATTTTTTTTTCTTTTCTTTTAACTTCATTATTCGCACGTACTATTTATTTACACTACTAATGCTGTTGTTGTTGTTGTTATTATTATTATTATTATTATGGCTGTATTCATTCCCATGCGTTGATTGTTTTAAATCTAAGTATTCGTACACAACAATATTTGCTTTCTTACAAATCGTTCTATTGTAAACGTAAGTATAATATAAAGCAGTGTGGTATGATGAAACAATCAACGAAACATTTTTGTAATTAAGAAACATACATAGTACGAGTATACACAAAGCACTATGCATGAGGGAAAAACCTATAAATTATGTATAAAATGTGTCACGACTAATGAGATGGGGAGATGGGGACAACTTTTAAGTCAAGCCCTTATAAGTAATGTATCATGTCATGTAAAAGAACTGCAATTTTTAGACAGGTGTTTTTTTTTGCAATTTTATTCCAAATTTAAAATAAAATAAATAATAGACTTCGGAGAAGTTTATCTTTTCTTCCAGTATGAATTGTGCATATTGAATTTGTGGACACCGTTGGTAGGGGCCTACTTATTTTATGAACTTGTTGCGGAGCTCCTTCAGAATTGTTTTAATGGCAATTTTTTACTGTCGAAATAATTTCCATTTATTTGTCAATTGGTAGCATTAGAGTTCAAACTCACGACTTATAAGGAGCAAGTAATTGATGCTTTATCAAGAAATGGAATGAAAAGTGAATGAATTTATGGCAATTTTAAAATTTCCATAAAAAAGCTTTTAAGGAAACCGACAAAACGAAAGATGAAATAAAGTGTGGTCGAGACGAATCTCAATATCATAGAAGAATACATGAATGATGGTTGAAAGCAAGCCTTCAAAGGGTTTCCATTCAAATCATCAAATTTAAAAAAAAAAAACCAAATGAATGCGAATTAAAATATACACATTGTTACCAAAATTGATTCACTCCAATGGTTTACAAAATTGATATTCTTTTAATTTTTCATTTTAGCCCTCCCAGGTAGGTAGGTAAGTAGAATGGCTGCGACTCTGGTCTCTCAAGTAGCAAACAAAATGCCGTTTTGAGCCATAAATCTCGCTAAGACCTACTGAGTGTTGAAGGATGTGTTACAACCAGCCAGAGTTGTTTATAAATTGAATGATATGGGAGATCTCTATTTTAGATAACTGTCTTAGGTTATCAAAGAAAGGGCTACCTAAGGACGTTAATCGATTTCTGGCTAAGGCCGGGCATTTAAAAGCCAGGTGGCTTTTAAAATTGCGTAGGTTGTGGTGCTTGTCCATTTCCGCTGCGCTTTGTTTAGGTAGTATTTTTGAATAATCCCTTTGGCTTCGGCTACGGGAAACGCCCACATCGACCTCCCAGGAAGGAAATAAATATATTTGAGAGAAAGGTTTTGGCAAAAAAATTGATGGAAGTCGGTCATATATTTCACCGCTCTTGTGGCGATTCTGATTTTTAAATATTTTTAAGTTCATTCTGCAATGAAGCTTTCTTAAGCAGTAACTATGTTCCACATTCTAAAAAAAAGGTTGACCAGTAAAAAATTGACCCATCTCCAGGTCAATTGCTTTATTCCTCTAGGAGCATTTTAGAGACGATGCGAGGGAAATTTGTAAAGTCATCAATTTTGTAGGGGAGCACCTCTAAGGAGTAGAGATAGGATAGAGTAAGTACACTAATAAAATGTTGAAGGTAAAAAATTAATGCGGGTTGGACTTATATATTAGCCTTCTAGTGCAATTCCTAGTATTTTACTGAATCATTCAATTTTCAGTATTATTTTTGCGGTTGGAGACAAAATCCTATTTGATCGAGTTAAATCTACGACGAATTTAAACGACTTCAAATACTTAATGCAATATTTATCACGTCTGCGGGACAATACTAATTTTTCGTGGGGTTGTATAATTATTAAAGAGGATGTTGGAGAGATATTTCGAAGTTGGTGTTGTTGACACTTGGTGAAGTCACTCCCCATACATAGCAAATAAGTTTCAAACTCTAACGGCTTAATTGATATCTTACCTTTAGAATACGAAAAATAAACCAAAATGATATTTTTACCACAACTTTGATATTAAATGGCTTATTTTTCAATATTACAAATCGTTGAAAGTTTTCGGATGTCTCTCATTATATTTGATTCTCGAACGTCATTGATCTTCGAGGTGAAATTTCGCTGGAGAACACAGCAGCTTAGGGGAAATGGTATCAAAATCTCATCGAAATGGAGGATATAGAGATTAGGTACTTGAAGTTGGTGAAAAAAATGATAAAAATATTATCCGGTGATTCCCACAAGAATGCCATCATTACTTTCAGTCGATCTATTACATTAGGCTTTGGAGGAAAACTCCTGATTAATATCCTCTTTTAAAAGATAATTTATTCATCGTTGTTTAAATGATTTTTACTGCATAATTTAGAGAAATAAACTATTCAATGAATGTGTTCATATAATGTAGGTACCTACATCAACAAACATGCTCGCATCTATAAGCGGATATCCTAATCAACAAACTTTTATTCTAGTTTTAAAATGTTGGCAAACATGCTGTTATTAAAATAACGTTAGCATACTTTTGTGTGTGTGTAGCAAATTGTAAGTAAACCAACCATGCTTTATGTAGTGCGTAATGTCCCAAGTAATTGAACAGTCTCGTGCTTGTGAGAACAAACACTCCTTGAAGACTTATAAGGTCGCGCTGAGTGTATGTACACACTCCAAATCGTACATAAATATTTTTCTTAATAAAACAAAAGATGACTGTTATATTATAGACTATTAACACTTAGCACTGTGATTGTGTTTGAACTATGGTACGAGTGAGTATAGTAAAGTTCACTCACTAGTCATACTTAGTAGGAGTACATAAATGCGAGATTATTATTTTCTTAGAGTAGAGTATGTATATTTGTATGTGTATATTGTAACATAAAATATAACAAATGCGACATGAATTCCCATGCGTATGTGTTTCTAGTATTATCTTGTAATTCAATTCACAATACAGCATCATGACTTTCTTTAATATTGGGCTTTTAATATATATATATATGTAAGTATAAATATCTACATAAACGCATGGATATACATATATATATATACAAACATAAGTGTATCTAAAAATCTTTATATATTATATATACATATATATTAAATTCTTAAAGAGCCATAGATACTTACTTACATTTGTACTACTCGTAAGTATATTATATATATATCCATAGATTGAGGAAATGTTTAAAAGTTTTTTGTTCGCTTGTTGGTGAGAACTTAAAATATAAAATTTAGGACACATTGGATTATGCAAATGAATACTGAAACAAATAAGAGGGTTTTAATCGGTCGCATACTACCCTGCTTTTTTTTGTGAATGTCCTACTTCCCATAAGGGATTAAACGTCAAAGGGCACATTAAATCTGTCAAGCCAATTGTCATTTAAAGCACTTTTATAGCTTCCACTTCCATAATCATTTTCTACCATATGCATGACAAAATCATGAATTATTGCTACTGATAAAAAGAAAAAAGAATTACAATTTTATATGAAGACGAAATTTATTTATGAACGTATTAAATTCAATTTGTATAGAGGATATGATTTTCGTGGAAAAATAAGATTTCCTAAATTTCATTATAATGATGAATTCGAAAAGAGCTACCATAGCTTTAATACAAATTTATTCATAATTATATGTTTATATGGCAACCATGTTTAATTATGAACGCAATGATTTCAAACAAAAATTTTCATTAGAATTGAATAAAAATAATAATGTTCGCGTCGTATATTTGCTGATCGTTAAAATTCCCAATAAACAAAAAAATGCTTGGACTAAGCTTATATAGAATGAAAATGTGCACAACTTCTAAAGCATGCTTGGAAAACGATTACAAATCAAATAATTTTACAAGTGATGTTACACGAAAAAAAATCATCTTGATATTTCGTGCTTTGTTATTGAATAGAGCCATTCTTTAATTACAATAAATAACAGAGTGCTACTTTATTTTTTTTGACTTTCTTTTGTGATGAACTAATTTGATTTCGTACATGGAGAATGCAACGACGAGCATTCTCATTATTTTGATACTTACTTCATTAAGAAATTAAGACGCAATAGATGGCAAAAATTCTACGAATTAATTAAATAAAATGGAATTGTTGCTATGTACACTTTTACTTAATATACTAAATGTATTGTATGAGAATCATAATTCTATTTAAAATACCAAATAAATAACCAACAACACAATATTGAAAATATTGCTTCCTGAAAGAGTTTTAATTATTAATCACTTGCAAAACTCTTACATTATAGTAAGGAATATTTTTCAAGGGTTCGCAAAGGTTTCAAGGGTTCCCTTTTGTGTATATTATCTATTATTAAATTGAAGAATTTTACAACAATTTGGTAAAGTTTTTCATAAGCCTTAAACTTGAGTATTTAAGCTTATTCTAATTTATTTATTTGGTTTGTTGAGTAATTTTTCAGCAAAGAGGCTCACTAAAGGTTGAATGGTTTTGTCAACAAGCGAAATTGTCGAATTTGTAGTAAAAAAAAGAATGCACAGATGACTGTATACACCGTTAGAACCAGAAATTTTAGTTTTTTGGCATGCTCTATGGACTGGATACATCGTCAGGAGGTAGTTCTGAAGAAATTGCGTCGACTAGCACATTTCAATTATATGAGACTATTTCGTTTCTTTATTATACATTGAGACATATGGAATCTAAAGAATTTAATCGACGAATAATTTATTACACTTAACGACATTTTATCTATCTACCAGTGATAAGACAGTGATATTACTATTTAAGAGTCAATATTGGGAGTATTATCAAATGCTTGAAAAACTTTTCGAAAATTAGACATCCATTAGATTCCAGTAAAAAAATGAAAATATGATATGGCATCAAATTATGGACCAAATGGCGCTACAATCTAAGACAATGTCTTTCATTTAATTTCAATTTAAAACATCAAAACCTTCAAAAAACACCCTTTATGTAGAATAAAAGAATTATATTCATTTACATAAATATTTTCTTTTATACTTTGTATTTATGAAAAGAACATCGTGAGTGACACTTTGGACATATTGAAATAGGGATGAATTTGAAATATTACACCCATTTTTATTATTAAGATGTTGTAACAAAATTATTTCGCTACTTTTGATACATTTTATCCATTAAATAATCAGAATTTGTTCTGTTTGAAATGTATATATTGTATAACATAAAAATCAAATTAATTCCATGTAGGAAATTTAGCATCTATGTTGTTTAATTTGCACAAAGATAGCGAATTGTCGAATAAAATGCGACTATTATTATTATTAGTAATACATTTTTCTTGAAAACTATGATTTTACATGGATTCAAATAATCAGGACTTAATTATATATTCTGATGCTAAGCACAAAACAACTGAATGCTAAGGAATATTTAATCTTTATGTGTAACACTTGTAACACTTCTAATATCATAAAGCTCGAACACTCTTTACACACAATCTGACCGCATTCTAGGAATATCTAATTATTACCATACTTTTTTATCCTGCGGTACTTGTGTTAATTGTAAAGTGTCAACCGCAGATGTTTCATGCTCTTTCTTCTCATATTCTATTGTTTGTGTTTTTATCCTTGCTCATTTGACTTTGAACTCTATGATGTGCTGAAAACATGTTACAAATGACGTACACAATTTACGTAAACAATTCGCTTCCAAGTATTTACATATATATATATACCGTTATAATGTGAAATATGTATATTTTCAATGAGGATGAAAAATAATATAGCATACTTTTGGGTGTAATAATTTGGTTATTGAATGGAAAACTTAATAATTTATGAATTCTAGTCGAATATGTTCAACAGCATATGTGAGAACATACAATTTATATATATATATATGAATGTAATTCTCATTTGGTTCAGCACATGTTACACACTATATGTACATAAAACTAAATTAAACGAACTAATATATTTTCTGCAAATTGCAAGCCATTCAAATTAAAATTAACCTTATTTTCTTTTTATTTTAGTGATAAAAATTTGTGACGTTAGCACTAAAAAAGTACTTTCAAAATTTATTATGTATAATGCACGACTACAACATCTCTCTTCAGGATCACCTACAAAGCCTACAGACGGATGCTGAGTATCGTTAGCTTATGTGCAACAACACAAAAATGAACTAAACTAACTAAACCAACCCAAAGGTAAGATTCTTATTATTTATATATTTCTTTATTTTTAGGCAATGTCTAAGAAATTACTAAAATCCATAGCTAACATCTGTACGATTAACGTACAATGTGAATAATGGGCTGGTATGTCTTTTTAAATGACATGTTTCGACACGGACAACTTAATCCACTGAAAATGTTATAGAATAATATGACACTGTTCACATTAGCCTCATTCCCATCTTTTTGATATATAAACTACCTCGTGTTCATATTAAAACGTTACACTGCGGCAACATTTTTGACATTTCTTAGTTGTTGAAATACTTTTATTTCTATTTTGTGTATTTCTTGCGAATTTTCTGTCATGCACATTATGGTATTTGCATTGATATTGAATATTCGCCATGGATAGAATTTAAAGTAAAAAAAATTACATATCAACAAATGTCACATAAGCAAATGTCAAATCAAGAACTGTCAAAATGTGCCAAGAAATATTTACATCAAAACTTAATGCCCTGCTGCAAGTAATTTTTCCCAATACCACTTCCACTTCATTTGCCAGCACCTACATTTCAAAATGATTCGACGCATTGAGGGTAATGTGAACGTTGAGAATATGGTTATTTAATCTCGTATTATATACCTTATACCTCCTGTCTATCAAGACAGGATACCAGACTGATAAGTCCATGATAAATACGAAAAATTCATCATCTGTCATTTTCAAAACATACAATATAGAGAATTTTTTTAAATAATCAGTTGAATAGTCTAGATTTGGCGGTCATGAGTTGATAAATATATGAAAACTAAATGAAATATAAAAATTATTATAGAGACCTTTTTAGAGAGAAGAAAAAAAAACAGTTTATGACACCTAAATTAAACATGAAAATTATTATTGAGACTCCTCACATTCGCATTGACAGATTCAGAAGTGGTTTAACGAATTTCATTGTGATCGTTGAACACCCAGTACATTCAATTGAATTCACCACAGAAGAATTTTAAAGAAATGAACGTGTATACGGTCGAGAGTAAAAGGTTGAAGTTCAACAAAGAGGTCAAGAAGTTCGACAAATCATATTATTTGGATGATTTAAGGAAGTTTGAAAATTGTATTGAAGCGTAAATCAATTTTCGTTAAATAAAATAAATAAATAAATCAATCACTAACTTATCAGCCTTTCCTCACGTTTTTCATATTTGTAAAGGATAAAATATTATGAATTTCATACATTAAATGATATTTCCCAACAGTATCTCTCTCGGGATACTCGTATACCAATGTGACTATTTCATTATTTTGTGGAATCTTTTTCGTTTTAGGTTCGCAATGTCATAACCGCACACACACACACACACAGAGAGAGAGTTTCTACAAAATGACATCAGATGATCCAATCCTACTACTCAATGCCACAACACCCGCCGCCGTTTCCATAAACGCTCAAAAGTATGGTACCAGTTCAACAATACTAATTGGATTAGCAGATATTGTAGCTGCTGATTCAATGAATTCAAATGTGACACTTTCGTCCTCCAACAGTAATGAGTGTAGCAGCACATCGGACGACGAACTGCACCCAACCTATTTTGGAGTACAACTTGCAGTCCCCGTATGGGAGGCTGTTATCACAACACTGATACTATCCATCATTATCATATTGACTATAGTCGGAAATGTGCTTGTCATCTTGAGTGTTTTCACTTATAAACCGCTACGGATTGTGCAAAATTTCTTTATAGTTTCTCTAGCGGTAGCGGATCTTACAGTTGCTTTGCTTGTGTTGCCATTTAATGTAGCCTATTCGATTTTAGGACGTTGGGAATTTGGAATTCATCTGTGCAAAATGTGGCTGACGTGCGATGTCATGTGTTGCACCTCGTCCATTCTGAATTTGTGCGCCATTGCACTCGATCGGTATTGGGCCATAACAGATCCCATTAATTATGCACAAAAGCGGACAGTGGAACGAGTACTACTACTGATTGTTGGAGTATGGCTGCTATCGCTGTTAATAAGCTCACCGCCGCTTCTTGGATGGAATGATTGGCCTGACGAATTTACAAGCGCCACACCATGTGAGCTCACATCGAATCGCGGTTATGTGATATATTCGTCTTTGGGATCATTTTTTATCCCCCTGATAATAATGACGATTGTCTACATCGAAATATACATCGCCACAAGACGACGATTGAGAGAGCGAGCTCAAGCGTCCAAAATTAATACGATCTCATTGAAACCTAGTGATGCTGATGCTGCCGAGTCGGGGTATAAAACTGGAAAAGGAAAGATTGTGAGCTTGCTTTGCCCAAACACAGCCTGTTGCGGTAGAGATTCAGCGACGACAAATATACAAAATGACCAAGAATCCAGCAGTAGCGAAACGATCGATCAACACAACGAAGAGCTTCAACAACGGCAACAAACTGATCAGCGCGTAATTGTAGTTACGCAACGGAAGAAACCACGTCGAGCCAAACCAAAAGATTCGATTAAACACGGAAAACTGCGAGAACAAAAACATGCCAAAAACAATAAAGAACTGAAAGCTGGGCATACCAAGGATGCTGCTGAAACGAGGGAAGATCTTTCATGTTCTCACGATGAAAAGAGGAAAAATTCCAAAGAC
This sequence comes from Megamerina dolium, assembly GCA_963854835.1. Classification (NCBI taxonomy): domain Eukaryota; kingdom Metazoa; phylum Arthropoda; class Insecta; order Diptera; family Megamerinidae; genus Megamerina; species Megamerina dolium. The sequence continues at coordinate 15,459,457 of OY978528.1, forward strand.
ATGATGCTTGACAAAGAAGGCGTTGGAAACGAGGAAGGTGACAAAACAGATTCCACCATTAGATGTGAGAATGATGATGAGAATATTTCATTGAAAATCACACCACCGCAGTCATCAGCTGGTGGTTCGTGTGTGCAGCAAACTTGTGTCCATGAAAAACCCACGGGTGTCTATCAATTCATAGAGGAGAAGCAGAAGATTTCACTATCGAAAGAAAGGCGTGCTGCACGAACTCTTGGCATCATAATGGGCGTCTTTGTTATTTGTTGGCTGCCATTCTTTCTTATGTACGTCATACTACCATTTTGCAATTCTTGTTGTCCTACGAACAAAGTAAAAAATTTTATTACTTGGCTCGGTTATATTAATTCTGGACTTAATCCGGTAATCTATACAATATTCAATCTGGACTATAGAAAAGCATTTAAAAGATTGCTTGGTATTAAATAGAAACTAAATATTGCTAATTATAAATATATTCATTGTAAATGTAGGAATCATATCTCCCGCGCCCATCTACTAGCACTTTTTACGTAAAACACTATCAGTTCAACAACTGAAAAATACACTCTATGTACTATTTGAGATGTGAATAAGTAATTCGTATATAAATGACATCTCTGGCGTAAGCTTTCGTTCGGATTCTGCGCAATGGTTCATTAATTTGAATCCATTAGTCAAAGATCCAAATTACTGTGATTCCCCCAATTCGATTTTTAAGTGGAATTTAATACTAGTAGCGAATACATTCGAAAATACACAACAAAATGTAAACACAACGTAATTAACTCAGTATATTAACGAATACGGTTGTGGGCGTATTTAGAAACACATAGTTTAGTAATAATTTACAATTTATTATAATATTTAAAGTTTTCCAGGACATTTTTCTATTTTTCAAAAATATGTCTTGCGTATAAATAAGTTGTTTTATGTATAATAGGACTGTCATGAATTTTCGAATGCCGAACGAAATATTTTTATAGTCCTAAGAGCAAGTCTGTCTTTGTTTTGAAAGCTTGCATTCGTTCAATGTTTCAGCAATATAAAAAATATCTATGTACCCACATTTCGTTTTTCAAAATATCACAAAAAAATATTTTCAAACTCTACTTTTCTCGATGACATAGAGAACGGAGTAAAGTTTAGTAAGTAGGAGTCCCACACAGTTTTAGAAGACCGATATAGATGTTTCCCTTTCAATCCAACGATATTTTTAAAATAGTGGACGTACTAGATGCAGCCAACTTCAAATTTGTTCAACAATTACATTTTTTTTTCCTTGTTCACTCCTCTCGGGAGCACAGGGCCTCAACAAGACTCTTCCATCGTACACGGTTGTGTGCTGTTATTTTTGCGCTGTCCCATGTCGTGTTGACATCAGCTAGCTCGCGCAATATCGACCTACTTCAAGAATTTTTTGGCCAACCGCGACCTCTGCTCTCTTGCGGATTCCAGTCTAGTGCCATTCTTGTAATGCTATCTGACGGTTTTCTTAGCATGTGACCCATCCATCGCCACTTTCTGTTTTTGATTTGCCACAGGACGGGTTCTTCATTTGTTACTCTCCACAATATTCTATAGATGATGCGGAGGCATCTGTTGACGAAGGTTTGTAGCTTTTGTTACATATAATATGTACTAAATCTTCAATCGGCTCACCAAATTCGGAAATATCATTAATAATTTTCAAATTGTTCAAGTTGACGGAAGCAAACGTGCATATTTAATATTAAATTAATTTTTTTAATAAATATTCAAACAAAAATGAGCAAAATGATTGAATAAAATAAAAAGAAGGGTACTCGTGCAAACAGCAATCGATAAATTATCGATTTTTTTATTGATGAATCGAGTAAAATAAGTAAATCTCGTAATGTAAAAATATTGTAAGCTTTCAAAATGTAGACTGGCTTCCAAACGATAAATATTAAATTTCATATTAACTACTGAATGAATTATTTTTTAGTAGGTATTTAAAATATTGCAATTGCAAACGAATGTACACATGAAATCATTTTCAATGATTCGCTTCTTTTTATACTTTGTAAATTACTCCACGAATTTAATATGAATTGTCACAGTTAAGTGATTTTATTGTAAATAATTGCTGAAACGTTTGCGTACTCGATCCTGTGGATAGTGTTAAAAACACTATAACGTTGTAATTTAAGGAATCTTCAAAAAATATGCATGATGTGCATATATATTGTGAGCTGAAATTTTTCTGAAAGAAAATGTTTAATTTACATTAAAATCCGAAGGCAAAGTATTCTTCTGAAAAAAACACATACATTTTATGGACGATTCTAATATCCATATAGCGATATAGAAATAAAATAAAGTAGTTACTACATGAAGATATCTGTTATATTATATTTAACTCATCACTAGTTTATCGATACAAAACAAAAAAATACTATTTTTTCTTAAATATCTGTCAGTTACTAAAACTATTCAAAACTAAAGTGCGCTATAAGGTTTGTGTATTTTATTATTTTTTATTTTCATCTTTTTTTTTTTTACATACGCTTAGTAAATAAACAATGGCAGGAAGTATTTTGGCACTTTTGTCTAAATTGGCTAAAGAAGACAACAAATGCTTCCATATTAGAATTCAAGAAAAGAAAAGTTGCATATATGGAAAAACAAAATTATAAATAGGTTAACATACATATAGTATTGCTAGCCTTACATTTAATTTAAAACGTTTCAAAATATACGTATTTACCTAGTATGAAATTAATTTGTGTAATACACATTCATAAGTACCATATATATATTAATAGGAATATACATATAATAAGTGTGTAAAATAGGAAAATTATAATATGTATGTAAAAGCGTATATAGGAGACAGCCTCTACAAAAAAAAATACAACTATTGTACGTAATAAAAACAAAAGTTATACGTATATTATAGATACTTAAACTTATATAAATTATTTAAAATAATAAAAATTGGAATTTGTACATTTATTAATTAATTCAAAAAATTATGTAAATGCAATAATATAGACGGACATGTTTATAAATATGTAAACTCTTAATATAATAAATTCGATTCGATATTATATACACATATCGTTACGTTTTTTTATAAATACAACACTTGTTTTATGCAACATAACAATTTGTTTAACAAAACTTGCACTTGCAACTTTATCATTATTAGGAGGTCAATAGGTCCCTGAAAATTGAAATAAAAATCATGTTGCTTCTTGAGAGGCATCTTGAAAAAAAACACACCCAAACTGTCAGATCTGTCAAATAGTCTCGTAGTAACAGCCATTTGGAACAGACGCCTACAAGTACTACTTTCATAAAAATGCAAAAGGCTAAATTTTCTGTGCTAAACAATGTTTTCTGCTTGAAAAGTATTATGGAGATTTCATTTTCGGTGCGGTCGTACCAGCACGAATAACACCGAACATTCCATTCGCCCAATTGAGGTCACCACACCAAAAATGGTCGATAGAATTTAAGGTATGATGTTGGACAATCGGCGAATGAAGGTGTGCGAATTTGAGGGGGCTACAGGCTTATCACATGGATCAATAACTTCGATCTTAAATATATATTTTTATATGAAAAAGCTCTCTTAAAAAGCAGTGTTTGTGTTGTTCAATCGTAGTCCGAACGAATATTACGTTACAGTGGGCGAAATATGGATTCACGATACACCAGAGGACAAGGAATAGTTGAGACAGAAATTTTCTCATGCTGGATAGAAATCGAAGAAGGCGAATAAAGGTAAAGGCGACAGTTTTTTGTGATGCCCTCAGTGTCATTCACATCGATTACATTGAAACGGATAAACGATCACCGGAGTTATATCAACATTTTATGAATTCGATTACGTATTATTACCTCATCCAGCATATTCACCGAATTTAACCCTTTGCGACTATTTTATGTTTCAAAACTTGACGAAATTGCTCGGCGGCAAGAGACTTTACCCCAAATAGAGGTCATCGATAAAACAAATGCCTATATTGATGTCCTCGAAAAAGTCGTATTTTTTGGACGAAAGCTAAACGGAGACTACATTGAAAAATAGAACTCTTTTGTCGGATAAGATATTCTTAATTTCAATTTTCAGAGCCTTATTAACCCTCCCATGCCAAGAGATGAAACAACTCATGGTAAATTGTCTCAAATGGTGATTCTAATAAATAATAATTACACTTTTCAATATCCGCAAGATTATCTTATAACAGAAACGCTCCGAAAATGTGTGGTATGCGGCATAGATGGAGGAATCCTGGTTTCGCAAAAAGAAAATGTCATTTCCTCTCAATTATCATATAGTCAAAGTTAAGATCATCTTAAAATCTCATCAATTTTGTGACAGATTTATTTTGTCATTTGTATGGGAATTATGTCAAACAAGTAGATTCTTAAAAATTCGAAAATTAGCACGGTGTTATTAGCGCCGCTTATAATACTGATTTCTTGTAAAGCAGACGTGTCACAAAACGGTCTTCATATTCGAAGCTATCTACTCTACTTGTGAAATAACCCCTAACAATGGAAATAAGATTTTTAAAAAAGACCCATCAATATAAGGACTAAAATTCAATCAAAATGTTTAGTTTAAAAATCGACTTTCAAAGTTCATTGAACAATCTTATTTTGAATTTTGAAGATTGCCCAAGTTTTCATTTTCGTTGCTTTTTTTTCGAAAACACCGTAAAAATATTATTTTTGGAAAGCATCAAGATAAACCCATTTTTATCTCACCAAAATGTTTTTATTTTTTTGCCTTTTTAACTGAGTACTTTTGGTCATTTACTGATTAACCCCTGAAGAGCCGTATAAAAATCGTATCAAATATATAAACTACAATAACATTTATAAAATTGCTTAAAATTTCTCATATTTATTGAGTTGTAAAATTCATATATATACGATAAAATACATGTTATTTATTTATTATACTATTTTATACATTATATGTATTTTTTTGTGTTAAATACAGGGACAAAATTACGATCACGTATCTAAAATATGTATAACTATTACAATATGGTTAAAATATTTCGACTAAATACTAATAAAAACTTTTTTAATTGCTCTAGAATTCTTAATTTGAGAAAGGGCCTTTTTAGCGATAGTGAAAAATTTGTATTTTTACAATAAAAAAAACTTTTATTTTGCTCGAATATGTTTTCTGAACGTTTTTTTTTTTTAACGTTACGTGGTAATAATTACCAAAGCCCGTTTACGAAGTTTTCAGTTGTGACCAATGCTTCACCTCCGGTATAGGTAACAACTGTAGAGTATTGATATTTCACTACGATTCTTTTCAGTACAAAATTGTAAAAAAAGAAAAATAAAAAACAATCAAACAGGAAAAATTAATAACAAAGCTGTTCTAGTGCCACCACCTTATTAGCACCTAATAGAAGATTAACATAATATGTGCAAACAAATTAAAAATGATCAGAAAAAAAATTAAAATTATTATTATTATTCAAATTGTAAAGAAATCAAAATCAAAAACAAATTAGATTCTCGTTGGGTTTGGAAATACAACCTTGAGCCAGTGCTATTAAGGTCAAAACACATAAAAAGTATGCATGATTATTCATCTGTCAAACGAAGTTAAAATATACACATCCTTGATACAAGTCTCGATGCTTGACGCTCTTTATGTGTGCACTTTCAAGAATCTGTATATTTTAATTTCGTTTGACAGATGAACACGCATGCATGCCTTTTATGTGCATTGGCCTTTATGATATTGGTGCCATTGGCAATCTATTACTTTCTTCTGTGAAAAGTAACTGCTTTTTTTTTCATTTGAATTTTAGCACTCGCCTTTACTAAAGTTAGCAATTTTGTAGCTTAATTACAACGTATTTTTTGACGAACGTAGGACAGAAAATATCAATTTAGTAATTTTTCCAACTATTCGATTTTTTCAATCTGCTAAAATTGGTACCAAATAAGGTAAGTATAAACAAGAGAATATTTTGAAATTCCAAAAACTAAAAGAGTGCTAAATTATAACAACAAATATGTGTGTGTAAAGAGCAGTTTTATAAATTAAAATAATATCGAGAGAATAAACAAGCAAACAAAGCAAATAGTAAAATGTTATCGTACTGTTTTTTTTACATTTTGAAATTATTGCTGTACATATTCACATAACTCTGCACGAACTGGGCTCATTACGTTTAGGATGATTATCTTTCAAAGCATTTTTATCAGTGTTGCTACTGGGAAGACCAGTTGAACTGAAACTGGCTTGTCGATTCAAACGTTGAGTATCTCCAAGAGCCCAAGATTTGGGATCAGTGCTTGTCATATGTTCTGATTGAATGTAATTGCTGCGATTAACATTGTGATGATCATCTACATCATCAAATTCACAATTCTCGGAAATATCCGATTGTCGATAAGAACTCATATTCGTTGCTGCTGCTACCGCTGCTGCACTCTTTGATCTAATGTATTCATCCAATATGTATATATGAGGCTGCAGAGAACTGATGAACGAATGGTATAAACAATTTCGATCGTTTGACCATTGTGTCAGATGTTTGAGGGCATTGTCGATACGTTTACAGGTAGCCACTGTGTCTGAACGAATAACAACATTGAGAATACGACCAATGGACGCTGCATCGTGTAACAATATTGAAAGCACCAATGCATAGTCTGTGCAATTCGCTTCAATGCACAATTGCAACATATAGCGTATCTTAATGCTAAGCTTTTCAGGTAAAATTCTTAGATTAGTTTCGGCGGCGGACCCGATACAATCGAAAGCCAAACCGAATTGTGGTACATCGTCGTTAATGGAAAAAATTCGATTATAACGAGCGTGGTCAAATGGTGCAATTTGTGATGGAGCATCCGTATTTGGCACATGGTTCAACAACTTATCATGTCTCTTTATTGCTGGCATATGACTCTGTCCGATATTGCCATTGTTCATGCTAGTAGGAGTGTCCATTAGGGCGAGACTAAAATAGCCAGATTCAGATGTTTGGCTAGATGTGTATGGATGATTCTTTGGATTGTCCAACATAAATTGCCGATGCAACTGTGACAAATGTGATGCATGCGTGTCTGTGCCTTGCAAGAATGGCGCTGGCAATTTGAGTTCATCGTGCAAACATATTAGTGTTTCTACAAAATCATCCAGTCTGGCTAAACCATCTGCTTCTTGCGACAGCCACGTCACCATATGAAAATCCAGATACGCACTCATGTAGCCCAATTCAATGAGCTTACATTTTTGTAGCAGTTTTCTGGCATGCTTTTGAATAATCGTGTCGATGGAGAACATTTCCTTGCGCTCTTTAGTAGAGCACCTACGCCGCACTTGCGTTGCCGCATTGTTCGACATGGATGAATTTAATGCGACCTCATTGCTGGTCACACCAGACGTTGCGGAGCCTGTAACAGATGGAGCGATCACGGTAGAAGACTTTTCTTTCTTCTCCTTTGGCAAATTGGATACAACTGTTGTGGAATAGGTGCGATCACGTGCAATCGGGCCCAATATCAGATTGAATACTTCTGGATTTTGATTGACTTGTGACTGTGATTGCGATGGCGGTGCTATTTTCGTATTGATTATCATCGATGAGCGGGGCGAATCAATTTCGTTCGGATCGATTGCCTTTAGGAAGCGTATAAGATCTTTGGCCAGCTCCCATTTGCACTTTTGTAGAGCAACGTCCAGCAGTAATGTTGCATATTGCTTGCTTATGACAGATGGCTCGAGATTTTGCAAGATGATCAAGTAGCTCGCGGCCGTTTCCAATTCCTCCGATTGCAGACACATCTGGAATAGATCCTTCGGTTTGCCGGCCATCGAAAATAGATATGGCCATAGGGCAATTTCAGTTTTGCGAGCGCATTGTACGATGGTTTGCAAATAGACAGGAAACTCCCGAATAAAATCAAGCACACTTGGCAGCAATGCATCCGGTATAGGCTCTTTGCTGGTGGCTTCTTCCTCTAACACTTCGTGCAGTAATAATTCCAGAGAATGGGGAAAATATGGTAGCGCACGGCAGGATTTGGCAATTTCCCAGGCATTATAGCCGAGGTTACGTTTGATTAGCTGACGTAGAATTTTATGGAGATACACTTGCGATTTGCGCTCCAACACACAAAACGGCAACGCAAAGTGTGAATGTGCTTCACTTGTAAACAGTGTCGTCTCATTCTCCACGCCCAACACGATTACATTATCGAAGAGAATAACCAGGGGGTATAGTTTCAGATTAAATGACAACATAATACGTTTCGACATAAAGGTGTGCAGTCGCTGAGCATCGTTGCGCACCTGTTCGTTGGATGGCGGGAGAATCGGAAGCCACACCCGCATTCCCTGAGCACCTGAGTACAGCCACAAGCAGTCTCGCATTGGCCCCTTTTCCACTTCGTTCGATGACCAAAAGCACTCCACACACGAGGCCAAGCATGATGCCATCAGTGAGTTGATTACATTATTATGTGTATCGCGTTGTATCATCAAAATGCGTCCACACACGTTCACTATAATCGTTTCAGCTAATTCGCTGCTAGTGCCACTCGGGGTGTTCTTTGAAGTAATATCATTTCGTAGATTCGTAATGGTAAGTGAGACAATACATGCCGGATGAATGCAAATGCTTTTCACATCCACTTCATATGAACATTCGACATTTAACACGTTTGGCCCCGCAATCTTCAATTGAAATAGGCTAACGATACCGTCTGCCGTCAAAGCGATCAGCTGATCTCGAAATATATTGAGAGAGATAACGGGGGCACACACTTGAATTTTGCTACCGAATCGATTGTCCAATTTACATTCGGATGGGTAGCAACGTATTTCATCAGTGCGATCCACTAACGAGTAACAGCCCAGCACAATGAATGTATGCCACCACAACAATCCTCCGGACACAACAAAGTCCTTCTCTTGTGTCTCATTTCCGAATAATTTCCATTTTTTCGTCAACATCGAATAGTGCGCTAGTCCAGTACGCCCTGCTACTGCCAAATATAGGCCATCTGCATCTACTGCAGAGTACCGAATGGGCCAATTAGTGCACGCATAGGTTTGAGGTAATTGAATAACGCTCCAATATTTGCTTTCAGACAGTATGTTCAATGTATCCACAGCTTTCTTTATTTCCCAACTGTCTCCAGTATCGTGTCTGGTTTGTGATGCCTCCCCCTGAGTATTGGGAAATATGAATTTCGATCCGAAATATATTTTCTCTAAATTATCTCCTTGATTCAAGTACAGTGTATCGTCACCTAATATATCGAAACAATGAATGATGAATTATCACAATGCAAATATACTAGGACTTACCTTGCAGTAAAATATGTGAGTGTGATGCCATGCAGGGATTCATAGCCAGAGTGCTCTTTACGAAATTCAGTTGAAGTACATTCGAATTACCAACGGCTGTCGATTCATTTTGATTTTGGCATTGTCCTTCAGCACACACCATAAATATTTGATAACCTTCGGCAGACCATTCTAATTTGTTAATCTTCAGCGGGTTGTTATGCATTAAATCTACATGAAGTCCAAACTCCCAACTCAGAGACGACATTAGCAATGTACCAAACGTACTCCACAAAGATATGCCACCATTCTGCCAAGCTGCGGCTAGTACACACCCATCAGGACTCCATTTGAGTTCTGTCACAGCGCCCAAAGCGGCTGGTATTACACTATTGTTCAATGACAGACGATGGGAGAATTCTAGACCACCGGTTGCATCCTCAATGCCGTACACAGTCACGTCGGAATTGTGGCGACCATATGCAAGAAGACGAAATTTATGATTCACACTGCAAACGGTGGCATCCTCTACGTCGGGTACCCAAAATCCATGCATGTTTTGCGTTTCGAAGCGTAAATGCATTGCTATTATGAAAGCGGCTCGTCGATCACTGAACACAATCGCACATCCACCAATGAAAGGGGAATACTCCAAAGCTGAAACATATGAATCGGCTGCAATCGGTGGCAGACTTTTGAGATGACAATTCTGATTCACATAAAAAGGTATGCTTCGTAAATTTATGACATTACATCCCTTCCTTCCGGCACCTTCATATTCGACATCGACTTCAAGATCATCCCATTTTATTCGAATTAACTCACAATCTGCCGTTGCGATAAGCAGTTCGGTTAAACTATTGCAACATACCGTTTTTACATTGGCATCCAAACAACTAATTGGACCTAGCTCGACTAGACTAAGCCTTGGAATGTTCTCTTTGATGAATAGCTCTGCTGAGTCGCGCTTAAGGTTTGATGGCGGATCTATTTGTGTAAGTATACCACAACCATTTGGATCAAAATCAATTTGATACAGCAATAGAACGCCGGAATTTGTGAGAATTGCAAGTTTTCGAGAATCTGGTTTCCATATAATAAATTTATTTGTGCCATAATTGGACACACTGTCAGCGGAACGTCTATAAATCACAATCGGAATGAGTGGATTGGAATACCAGATGCCTAAAAAATTATCGCCCACTGCTGCCACCAATATTTTAACTGTATCGCAGCATATATGATTTATTCTGCCATTCTCTCCCGGAAATGCAAAATTCATTACCTTCGGCCATCCCACAGGAAAATACATGATGTAAAACTGTCGTCGTCGTCTGCAAGAAACGTAGCATCTTCTTAGTGCCTTAATTTAATTAAAATATTAATTTCTTTCAACGGCATACATGCGTATTTAAGATCGTTTCCACATTCTCACACTTGTAAACAATAATTATAAATAATTTCAATAAATATACTGAAAATGTATTATATTTTCAACATAGCCTCCACTTTCTCCACTTCTGTTTTTGTTTTTAATACATTTTTTTGACATTTATTGAATATGCGTGCAAGTTAGTGTTGCCACTTGCGAAAATTCTTCGTCTCATATTTTCCCCCAAAATCATACATGCAAACTTGATTTTTATCAAGTTTATATTTTATTACTTTTAATAAGAATAAAAAAAAAACAAGATAGAAATCAAAATGAAACTTAAATTTAGTATAATCGTCTTGACAGATTTTTGTATAAGAAATTTGTCAAAACATTTGAAAGTCAAAAAATCAATATTAAATATAAGCTTAGTTTTGACTATGAATACGCTTTTTTTTTTCTTTTTTTTTTTTTTTTTGACGTATTAATCACGGGTTCTCACAGCGACAGCTTTATATTTTGCAGTCCTCTAGCAGCCGTCGTCAAAATGCAAGGACATTAAGAAGTAAGCAGATTCATTGCTCCACACGGCTACAAGATGCTGCTGCAAAAGTTATGTTTTCTAAGACTCGAACGCAATGAACGCGGTTACGACCAAACGTAGAACGTCATTCACACATTTTCTAAAAATAAAACAATAGCTTTCGTTAAATGTTTTACAATTAAATTTATTTTTAGTACGTCGATCGAAAAGACAATTGATAACATTTCGTTTTGCAAAATTTGCGAACAATTTGTTACGAATGTTCGAAGACTATTGGCCGTAAACGTGCATGAGCATAATATCCATCCTTTTTGCGCTTTACACTAACAAAATATACACATATGCTCATGCTCATATTAAACAGCTGACATTTAACGCAAAACTTTGTTAAACTAAGCGATCTAATAATTATAAGAAAAAAATAATTCATAAAATTAATTTCTAATTGAAAACATCTGAGGTACTTTAGCATCTTTATGATTGACTGAAATATAAATTAATAAGATGTAATTAGCATAACTACCTTTGGCTCACAAAATAACACTTTATATATTTATGTTGGCACCAGCCGATTTTCCAGCTATATCAAAGAATTTTTTGAATTGACAATGTTGTTGCCCTTTTACACCCTCAAGGTACGCTCACAGAGTGTTGCAAATGCATAATATAGTTTACAAATACATCGTGAAAACCCTTCATAATGCTCAAAGATTAACGTAGCAACTACGGAAGAGAATTGACAAGAAACGCGGGGTGAAAACTTGTCACCTAAATCTCGTCTTTGTTTCATCAGCCATATTTATAGTAAATTGTTCATTCCTCTTTGAATATTTATTTCTCAGCACGACGATAATTGTATTAGCGCTTGACAGTAAAACAGAAAAGTTGTAAACTTAATTGGAGCGGAGGAGTGAAGATATTCGCCTTGTCGAGTTCGGTTTGTCAAAATTAAACTACAAAAGATTTCGCTCATATAGATTTAATTAAAATTTTTCGTCGGCAAATCAAAAGTTTGTGTATCAAACAAAAGTTAATAACTGACGTTAAATATTAATAAAATTTATAAATTTCGATTGTAACGAAATTCCTCCTATTCATATTTTCGATGCTATATATAAATTGTCTGATTACTCAACTAATGAAAAAGACACTTCGATTGCGCTTAGCTCATCAAATTTTTACCGACTACATCATCGCTCCGTGCTATTAAAATATTCAGTTGCTTCAATTATATTTACAACTTAAAATTGTAACATCCCCCATAATCGTCACATTTGTCGCTATGAATGTGTGCAACTTCATATACACTTGTGAGTTATAATTTCAGCTTTCACTTCACGTTTTCTACTTTGACGAGTGTTACATGAATGTCAGCCGATTGTCAAGGAATGAAAATATATAAATCTAAATACCATGTAATAAGTCAAAATATGAATTTTGCTAATAATTGCATTTTATTACCGTCACTTTTTAGATGGTGAATATGTATATCACCGAATTCAACGGATAAACCTGACATTTGATACTAAAGTTTATTTAGATAACTGATAAATTTGACCGTGTAATCAGAGGTATTCAAACTATCCTCAGTAACGGCGAATGTTATATTAAAAGCTTTTTAGTCTGCCAACTGTATATGTATATATAATATATATGAGACTGTGAAAAAATACAGATCTGTGATTAGCGCCTTTTCTGAAAAAATACGTGTAATAAATATCGGTGTAAAATACTTGTAGCATTAGTTCGTTGTGAATAATATACATAACATTGAAATGGAAAAAAAACCGCTGGAAATATTTAATGACTTATCAAGAATGTTTCCTCATGTGCCAGTAGACCAGCTGATGGCAGTTGGTATCGCGAATCAATGGAATGGTAAAATGCTCCTCGTTATGTTCAGCATAGCAAATATTTGTTCATAAATTCATTTTTATTACGCAGTGCAAAGTTGCCATAGTTCATTAACCAATACGTATAAGGAGGTAACGAAATCAAATTTGGGAAATTGGGATACTTATCCCCTAACGCCAAATGGTGCTATTCCCAAAAAAAATAAAAAAGCACAGAATCAGCTAAAAAAGGAAAATTCGGTGTTTAATAAAGATGAACAAAGAGTTATAGAGTTAATAAAGTCTGGTATGCGAGTAATGGTTATCATGCGCGGTGTACCAGGATGTGGCAAATCGACTCTAGCCCTTGCATTGTTACAACATTCTGTGCCGTTATATTGTTCAGATAAGGAATTTATTTTGAGCTCTGATGATTATTTTTATGACAAAAAAGGCCGCTACAATTATAATGTTGCACTCTTGAGTGAAGCTCACAATTTTAATCAGAGGCGGGTAATCGAGAGAGCAAAATCTGGTTGGAGTCCTATTTTCGTTGACAACACCAACATTAAATTGTGGGAAATGTTACCATATGTTAAAGCCGGTGTGCGTAACAATTATATAATTGAATTGCTGGAACCAAAGACAGCGTGGCGCTCTTCCGCCAAAATTTTAGCAGCGAAGAACAAGCACGATGTGCCACAACATAAAATAAAAATAATGCTGAATAGTTTTGAAAAAGCGTCTCTTCAAGATCTATTGGCGGTATGTATACATACATATATATACATATATACAGATGAGCAGAAAATTTGGTTTCAAATCCTTTAAATGAATTGAGCAAAAAGTGTCGCTTTAGCTGTTTCACAAAATATGATATGTCAGCAAAAAAAAAAAAAAAAAAAAAAAAAACAAACAAAAATTCTGTAAAATGTTTATCTTGTATTCTTTGTGTTGATACTTTTTAATGCGACATGCATGTGTGGCTATATTTCATATCAAATTCGAAAAATAACAAAAAGGACGAACAAAAACAAACATTTTTATTTGTTTTTTTATAACCATAATATGATGACTACAGTTTAAATAAGTTACTCAACTTGCTAAACGAATTGCGAAATGCAGAAGCTGCAATCAGCGTCTGATTACTCTGAATAATTAGCTAATTAGAAATTTTCTTTATAGATGATAAGAGAAAAAACCATAGGACCACCGTTAATGCGAACTGCACCCACTTTAACGATGGGATCCAATAACGATATTGTAAATTTGCACGACGTTCCTTGGAGCGGAGCGTCTGCAATAATTAATCACCAAAACGATGAGCAGTTTGGAGCAAGACGTCAAACATTTCAAGATGTGTCACGTTATAGTGACTTTAATCCATTAGCAAATAATTGGAACGCAGGTACTTCAATGCAACACAACAGAGAACCACTTTGGGCACAACAAAGTGGTGCGGCATTTCAGAATCATTTTAAATATACCACTGAAGTTGAAGCGAATTGGCTCACAAACATTCCAATGCACAACATTGAAGCGCCTAGAGCAATGCAACCTAATCAAACACCAATACATAGTAATCAGCAAGCAAGAGATCAACAAACCGACGGACAACCGCAGTCATTTCAAAATGATTCAAATAACAGTAATTTTGATATGCCTTGCAACACGAGCCCACCAAAAGCTCAACGAACGAAAAAAAAATCCAAAATGGGTGCCAAAATTAATGACGATCACGATCCTGACCTGTATAGGTTCGGTTTAAAACCAATCGAATTGACTGGAGGAGCAACATGGGAACGATATAAGCAAGTACGTACAAGTACTGGGGAATCCAAATTAGTACTGGCAGATCCTGATGATACTAATATTGCTGTTGAAATTCAAAGTTTTAAGGCCACAGGGAAAACATTGTTGGAACTTCTTAGGGATGATACAAAAACGGAAGAAAATACGTCGAAGGATCCGGCGGTAGAATCGGAAATTACATTCCAAAAACATAGTGTGAATTGTCCAAATGAAAATACAAATTTTGCTTACCTGCGGCAAATATATCCCAATAAGAATGTTGCTGCATTATGGGATCTCTTTGTTAAATGCAACGGCTATGTCGACTGGGCGGCAGATATTCTCGTGCATGATAATGAACCGTATGAAAATACATCAACTGATAAGGAACAGAGTGATATATTCGAATGTGATTGTTCCAACCCTAAATCTGCTGAAACTTTGAATAGTACAACTGCCAGTGACGGTGCCAGTGCTAGTGCCAGTGCCAGTGTGATAAAACCGCAACGTCAAAAAAATCGTGTACAGCGATTGAATCCGGAGTTGCAAGAGGTCAAAGAAAGCATTGAAAATCGCTTTGTGTTAGGCGATGAACATTACACACCACACATTCGAATGATACGTGGCATGCGGAATGAAGTCGTCAACACATCCGATATTGTTACAAAGAACCCCAATGATAAGGACACACAAACAGAACAAGCTGAACAAATAGAAGATGAGCAAGATCAAGAAGAAAATAGTTATGTAGTTGAGGTGTTGCTTGGCAAGAGCCTTATTCAGCAACTGCACAGCATTTTTAAAGATGAAATCACACTGGGCGAGCACATGCCCGAAGATATTGATGTGCATGTGTTTATGTCACGATCTAGGGCCAAAGAGTTGTACATGTTGTGGATGGAATCGCTCTATAATGAATTGGAAGAGAAGCGTCAAATCAGCTTACATGATGATGAAGATTTTGCCCGGCTGCTAAAGAATCCCAAATATGAACATTACACGGAATCACCGCCTAATGTTACGGAACTCTTGGACAAGGAGTTGGCCATGATGATTCACAATAATGCCAATCAAAAAGATGAAAAAATCGTACAGGATCTGGCTGAGCATATTTCTGTAATGAGGCTCTCTGAACAATTTCCCGATATACCGCACGACACATTGGAGGATATTTATGCAGCATATGGCAAAGATTACCACCAAACTATGAGAGTACTGAGAAGGGGCGGCGGCGGTGTACCACAACAACTTTCATCCGAGAAGGCGGCAACACTTAATCAAAAGACTGACGTGGAAACTGTGCAGAAAGATACGCGACCTTCGTATGGACCGACGCTGCCGCCGGAAGAGGCCAAACGATTGGCGTTGAAAAACTTCGAAGAGACACGTAATTTGGCAGCGCATTACTGCCAACTGAAGGCAGAATGCTACCAAAAGGCCAAGGAAGCTATTCAAAAGGGCAACGGTGATGTTGCGGTGTATTATTCGCAAATAGCCAATTTTCACAAAACTAAAATTGATATGTACAATCATCGTGCCGCCAATTCCATTATGGATGTCCACAAGTATACGCAGAATAATCCCGATCTATTGGATTTGCACTATTTGCATGTGTTGGAGGCCTTAGCATGTCTTGATTTGTTCCTCGATCGCCACATTACCGGTCTACGGAATGCATCTCGCAGCTACAAGTATGTCTTTCTTATAACTGGTCGCGGCTTACACAGCGCCGGTGGTGTTTCGGCAATAAAAAACAATGTCAAAAGTCGCCTAAAGGAACGAAATCTCAAGTAGGTGTAAACCTCAATAGAAATATAATAATTATTTTCAATTTTTTTAAAAATTACATAATAAATCGGTCTTCACAGATTATTGGCTTTATTTTTAACTGGAGTCTACCATTATTCATATGTAAATTCATACATTTTCAGATGGCTTGAAGTAAATCCTGGCTTGCTTAAAGTGAAAATTTTTTCTGCCACCCGCTATTCAAAAAATATTTAACAGCACATGTCTGTCTTCAATGTATCATAAATGTATATATATACACACATATATGTACATATAATATATGTAAGCAGATTACATTAAATTTATTGCAGAATTAAGTTTTAATATTTTTGTATGATTCCTGTACAATTGCAATGTAAAACAAATGAAGCATGTGCACGAATAACGTTGTAAAATACCATATTTGTATCGTTATTTCTTTCGTTAATGCACGTTTTAATTATTCTATTCTATAATACGATCCATATTGGACATTCGACAATATAAGCTTAATTATTTATATCAAAGATTTTAAATTGGGTTCTCATAAGTACGCTGATAGTGACAATTTTAATCATTCTTAAACATAGACCTGCAAATTCTCTATAAAAGGCATGCGGCAATAATAATTAATAACAGCTAAGGCATTTATATAAGATCAGACTACAACGAAAAATTTAGAGTAGAAAACAAACGCTAAAAGGGAATGCTTAAGCAGAGAACAAAGTTGTTTAATATTTTGAGAACCTTCATATGCTAACTTATGCTCCGAGAGCAAACATAAAAAAAAAATCTACGAAAACGCTTACCACGTTACTTGTAGTCATGCTTCAAATGTTTATTATATAAGAAATACTTTAAACACATAATAAGGCATTTTTGGTCACAAAAAGCTATAAGTACAATTTTTGTTATGTAATTAAGTTAGTACTACCAGCATATTGAAAAAAATGTAATATGTCCTTTTTGTTTTCGTTTTTTGTTCAAACTGAATTAATTTATGATCAAAAGCTTTGATTTTGTATGTAATTTAGCCTGAAGGGGTTACATGTAGTCAGCGCCATGACAAAAAGTCGTACTTTAAACAAATTTTATAAAAAAAATTCATTTAGAGCCGAATAGAAACTATTTGTTCTTTAAAATTATTTTAAAAATGACAGCGTTATAAAAAAAAAAATTATCGTCGATTTTTAAAAACTTTACTACATGTAACCTTTAAAAAGTAGTCAATCTTGCTGGTGCGTCTAAAATACACTTTGGTTTCACTAAGAACAAAATTGTTCAAACAAATGTAATCAAAATTTTTTATTGCATTCATTGCGATATATTTTTTTAAATAAATTTAATGACAAGCCTTAAAGAGGCACACTTTCCTAAAAACGTTTTAATTAGTACTAGATTTTCTCACTTACTTTTAGTTTGTGATGGCTTAGAAATTAATGAAACTTGTAAAAATGTTGATTAAAATGTTTTATTTTATATGATTTCAAGACGTTGTTTCATTAATTGTTTGAAACAGACTGAAGCACAACATAGATATACATATTTCGCTAAAACTTACACTAATAAGCGTGTAGAAAAAATGAAGAAAGATGCAAGAATGAGTCTTGTCTGCAAGACGCGACAAATTACTTACTACTGTGTACATGATCGATTTGTATTTGCTTTTCTTCGAAAATATATTCAGTCCTCACACATTTTGCTTGACTATTTGTACTACTTAATACAGTTTCATGAACTGCAGACACAGACATATGATTCTCTTTACTTAATCGCGAACGACTGGATGAACTTTTCTCAAATAAATTGGAACCATCTTCGTCATTTTTTGTTTTCCTTTTTCGTGTCGGTGTATTTAAAAAGATACCCTCATATATTGTTTCCAATCCATTGATACGACTAAGTGCTTCCTTGTCGCTTGGAGGACTGATTTGGGCGTTTATATCATGTAATGCAACATATTCGGAATTATTGTGAGCGAAATTAAATGCAGAGCGTTCTGAAAGCACATATTTAGAAGAATCACTTGCTGTACTGACATCATTATCGATTGGCGATGGTGTTCGTCCCAATGGAGATATTAGTCTTATTTCAAAGGCAGGCAATTCGTCAGTTACTATTATGCGATTAACAACATCATCTAGGTCTCGATCATTGTTAAAGCATAACGATAGATCACTTTCACTTGAACACGAAGAACTACGAGACGCATCTAATCTGCAAGCGATAATGGTGTCATTCGTGTATTCTGAATTTGCACTTGCTGTTCCCGCTCTTTTATTACTATCTTCTATTGACTCGATATTCATTATGTAAAGAGATTATTCTTATTTGCTTTTTATTAATTCCGCAGCAAAAATTCATATATAATACCAATTTGATATACTTTTTATTACATTCCCATATAAACGGAATCCTTAAATTCGAAATATAAAATAATCGGTATTGACACTAAGGGCATTGCTGCCAAATCTGATAAAATTAGGGAAAAAAAATCGATAATTCATACATCACCGATAAAAGGTAATCGGATACTGAAGATTTCTACGCATTTGCATTGATCGAGCAAACGAATATTTTATCGCGTAGAAATCTATTATCGGGAGTATATGGTAAATAAAAATTTCTGACATATTACACCAAACAATAACAACATTTATTAACAGAGTTCATGATATACTAATACAAGGTAGAGCATCACGAATGAAGGAGAAATAGTAAATAAAACAACAACAAACACATTGGAAAAGAAGAAGAAGAAGTAGAAAAGAAAACAACAAACACTTTGACACTATAAGAAGCCAGTGTCTGACACTAATGACGCAGTCAAGATGAATCTTTTACAAAGTAAAAATTATCCAGCAAAAAAATTTCTCAGAAATTGACACCATTCGCTCGCAAAGAGAAAAATATACGAAAAAGTACGAGAACGCAAAATCAGCAAAAACCTCTTCACGAACAGCTGATATCCCATTAAGTAAATTACAATAGTTCGTTTGCTTGTTTATTACGATTGTTTGCGATCACTTGTTTTTCTAACTTGCAAGTTTCGACATGTATAAATTTGCCCAGTAAAAATATGCAACTTCCCCTTAAACTGCAATGTCATTAGGTCCGTTCGCATACGTAATAGTTTTTACAAATTATTACAAATTTTACTATTTCTTACTGGAAATGTGTTCGCGTACGCCAAAAACCAGTAAAAGAGGTGAAATTGAGAGAGCAAATTATTTCCTCTCTATGCCTATTCTTGCAAATTTTTACTGGTAATATTTCTATTAGAAAGAATTCATAACATAGAAAAAACAGCTATTCTTACTGGCAAGTGACAGAACTGAAGGAGTTTGGAAATTACTAGTAAATTTCACAAATTTTCCGTTCGGCTACTTTTCACTTTATTCTCATTGTTAGCGAAGATTTTTCTTACGCTCTTCCATCGTGTTGATAGAGAAATTTTACTAGTAAAGTTCTCTCAATTTTCCCTACTTTGCAAGTTTTTGGAGTACGAGAACGCAAAAACTGTGATAGTTTGTAATGACTTTTGATAACTTGGAGTAAGAGAACACTCCTAATTTGTTATAATTTGCAAAGTGAACAAACTTATTGTCAGTGGTGCCAAACTTATGTACCACCACATAAGGTTCAATTAAGCTATTTAAATCAAATACAAATTTGATTTTCAGTTGTAATAAATTGATACTTATCAGTCGATTCGAATATTTTTTCGCAGAATATTTTCAAACATATACGAGTATGAAAATATCAAGTGGATTTTTAGTCCCATGAAAAATGGATGTCAAATTAATTATGATATGTTAATGCTAAAAGCCAGTGAAGGCTTTTCTAATCACATTTAACACTAAACATGTTTTGATAAACCATGGCTGGCTACACCAGTAAATCGTTGTTTTTGTTTGCGGAAAAACTATTTGTCACCAAAGAATAAAATATACCTCGCACAAGCGCATATTTCAATCAAGTTATAAAAAACCAGGTAAAGGAATCCTGGAGAGAAGCAATGTAAAGTCTCGCGAATGAAGCAGAAATAGAAAAAAATGCAATAAATATATACAAAGGAAGGATAATTAGTAAAGAACAAAACAACGCACACGATATTGGCGCCATATGGGTGATTCCCGTTTAGACACGAAGACATTTTCATGAAAAACATTTTATTTGTCAGCGAGAAACGCACAGGGAAGAGAAAGGGGTATTTGTTTTCCGTACCTGCGACACGCTTTGTGCTTTTCATTCATAATGTCAAACATTAAGAAAACATACAAATGAGTTCACATGTTGTTGAGAAACATTTTTGCCTGTGTAAACATAAACGAAACATGAAAAGAGAATTGAAGATGTTTTTAATGCAAATGTCTTCACGTCAAAACGGGCACGGGCAGTAGATCCCTTCGTCAAGTGTGCCATATAATTTAAAGGCGCATTTTTGCAATGT
The DNA here is from genome assembly GCA_963854835.1 of Megamerina dolium. Lineage (NCBI taxonomy): Eukaryota > Metazoa > Arthropoda > Insecta > Diptera > Megamerinidae > Megamerina > Megamerina dolium. The sequence goes on from OY978528.1 coordinate 15,480,526, forward strand.
AATGATGACCAATGATCATTTACATATACTTACGTCAATACTTTTTTAAAGGATAAACAAATATAATTTAACCATACATTGTGTGATTTTTTTTTAAATATCGTTTTATTTTAATGGTAATACATACATATATCAACTACATTACAATGAAGGGACACATGCTTGCTGCTTTGCTGAAATTGTAAAAAAATAAATTCTCTGTTTTTTTTTTTAAATATTTTTTTAATTTTTTTATTTCAGAGAGTGATAGTACCTACATAAATACATATGTAAGTATGCACCTTGAAACCAAAAACAATTATAGGTATGCTCTGCGTAGAATTTTCATACATATATTTGTATAAATATGTAGACATATGCATAAACCCGATAGGAAATTGTACAAGGCCGGTTGAATGAATCTGCTGTATGAAGGTAAGGCCTGTGGAAAAAAATATATTTTGCTGGCATTGTTAACCTAGTTTTCAATTACTTTAATTTCTTAATGTATTTGTTTAATTTCATAAATTTTCAATATTTTCAAGCCTGATATGTTCTAATTTATTAAAAATTTCCTACTGGGTTTGTATGTGTATTATATTTATTTACGCGCCTATCAGAAGCAAAATGTATCCATTACAAATCATTTTTAAAAGAACATGAAAAACTATATTATGGTTTTTAGATAGGTACTTAATTTTTAAAAATAAATTTTATTAGACATTAGCACACAGTCGGGTGCAAAAAATAACTAACATATGACATGGTACATTTTACCTCTGATCGAACGTATAATAAGTATATGCCTATTAAGAGCAACTAATTCCTAAACGAGTGCAATAGTGACATAGTAGATAAAGCATTTTTATGTTTCCAATACAATATAGCTAAGATACAAACTATCAGAGACCATTTTTGTAGGTGTTTTTAAATTTTACATATCGATTTCTATTGCTTGATGTTTATATTTTTTGACAGCTGTCACTTGCAAAATTTGACAATACACAGTTGCATTAAGCACACCTTAATAATTATTTTAATATTGAATTCCCACAATTGATTTAAAAAGCCACTTTGAACTCGCAACGTGTCGGTGTTTCGAAATTTGATGACCTGCTATCACATGATATATATCGTCCAGAGAATGGTTCCGTTATCACACATCATCTGAAGCAATTGTCCACTTGCGAGCCAAAGTCCATCTCAGGAAAGGCAATTCCGACTATTTAATTAACAAATAAGTTTAATTATGTTAATATTGATAACAAAATTTAATGGCAATCACGTAAATAAATTCTTTAAAAATTTATTAGTAGCTGTTTAAACCTGTCATGGACGGAATTATTTTATTAAGCCATTAAATTGAAAATGTCCATGCCGATTTCAAGCAGACAGATTTTTCCAAAGGTTAATATAGCAGTAACAATATCAAGAAATGGGAAAAATTGCTGTTTAAAAAAAATGGTTAGTAAATATTAAGATAAAAGCGGTTTACTTCGCGTTAAAAATTCCTTTAAACATTATTACCATCGTGTGATTTAAAAAAATTGAAGATTTTTCCAAATACAAAAGTGGTCTCTGGTCGTTCCATCGGCGCTTCAAATCTTTCATAGGCATATTGCATGCACAATTCTCTGTTCACATCATACATTCGTACTTAATTTCGTAAATACTACGAATATGAGATGTCTTCATTTCGTTTCATCTTACAAGCCTATAAATTTTGAATATTCTAACTTGCTAACAGTTTTGATTGTTTTTACGTTTACTTCAGTTATTTTTATTATTTTTTTTTTCATTTATTTTATTTTTAAAATACGACAACAAATTTCACAGTTTTTCTTTTCTTTCCGGTATAAAATATGCTTAAGTTGTTCTTAAGATCCTATTTATCGTAAGTATATAACGTATGTAGACGTACATAAATCATCTCCTTCACTTTCAATACGCTTATGGGTTAATCGTTTAATCGGCACTACTTCTAAGCGCGTTACTCTTCAAAATTGTAATTTTTTTTTTAACTACATCTTTAAATAACTACAAAATATTATGTGGCGATACCATTCAAATGTACAGTTTTATCGATAAACTCGATTGCTGTTGGAGTCGGATTTAACATTGACAAAAGATCAATTTCATGTTCGAAACGTATTTCTTATCAGATTCGAATATTAAATAAAAAAAAAACGGAATTTCTGTCCGATTTAAATCTATTTCGCACAGCAATCGGATCATACGATAATCCTGACTGGTACGTATTTATGTTATAAAGTCTCTAGATTGTAAATATCGTCTGCCAAGAATGTTTTGACATTTTGACATTACATACAGTGTGTTCCAATAGTAGGTGTGGTACTTTGTTATCGATTTAAATCTACATTATCGGCCCTTTCCCGCCATATTATGTGTCACTATCAACGCGACAGTATAGGATTTTAGTTATGGATCGCTGCACGAAAGAACAACGCATTGAAATCGTCGAATTTTGCATCTTAAATTTCAAGTCCATGGTGCAATCGCTACGATCGATTCACCAAAATTGAGGTCGCAATCATCACATTAGTGAAACAGCAATTTGCCATTTCCGCGACCTCCATGCATATAATTTTCCACACATAATCCTATTGTGTGGTCTTTCGAACAAAATAAAGTATTTGGATAAATTCCGAATTGCGTGCTTGCGTGTTATTCAGAATCAAAGTACCACACGTCTTAATGGAACACTCTGTATAAGTGGGGGTAGTATATGTAAGTAGGTAACGCAGCTCTACAATGATTAGTAAATATGTATTGTATAATATTTAACTACTATATATCTATTTTTGTAGGTATTTTAATGCATGTATAGAAATAAAAACACATCAAATTTTACTTAAATAACTTTCACATGAATTAAATTACAATATTTTTTCTTTTTTTCTTTTTTTGGTTTCTCTGGCATTTATTCTTGTTATTATAGGTATACTCGTAAGTATACAAATGTTACTCAATATCTTGGACGAAAAAAGAGGCAATATTCAATTTGCTAATTTTTAGGAAATTTGAGATTTGATTTTGGGATTTTTTTTCAGTAAATTCATTAAATAAATATTTTCTGATCTAAATAAATGTTAACAAGGAAACTTGTGCCACGTTTTACGTAATATACGGCTGTCAGTCTCGCAACGTGTCAAACTTTTGTGACGAAGAGGTGAAAATAACTTATAAAACGGCTTGACATGGGGAATATTTTGAAGTTTTTTCATATTCTTTTCTTCTATGATTAATTTCATATAATATGAATATGTTAATGTGATATCGTTCGTTTTGACATTTCTTTTCGAAGTGTCATATAGCGTTATTCAATTCAAATGCAAATATAAATAGACATATTCTGCACGCTGATACACGTAGCATATGACATTGCGGGAATATTTGAATATTGCCTCTTATTTCTTTCGCAATAATTTTTCTTAAATTAATTTTTTTTATTGCATTTAGATTAATCTTTTGCTCTTATTCTTTTACAACCGATTATTTTTGATAGGTATAATCTAAGTGTATATATATTTTTTTAATGTAATACCTATTTTATTGCATATGCTATGGTCAATAAATAAATGAAACTTAAATTACTATGAGGTGAAAGTAGTGAATTTGTATGAAATTGATAAAAATATTGTTTAATAAAATTAAATAAAATCATTTATATATTTCAAATTTTGGAAGTAATAGGATCAATGGCTCATCAACTCAGAATAAACATAAAATTTGTTCTTACTAATATTTATTGATCAGCTGTGTGGAATTGGCAACGCTGCCGGTATCTAAATATTTGCCATCATAAATACACCTGCATTGGGGATATCACACTTTCAATTGTGCTGCAACAAAAATTGCATTGCCTCTCATATGCATTCCTAAGTGCCTGTTCACATTGGCCTGCCCAGACGCAACTGTGCGAGCGAGATAGGTAGAAAAGTAGGCAGTAAGAAAGTGATGGAAGTTTTGCGCCGAAAATCCAATCCAATCCGATTATGACGACTATGCTCACAAATTTTTAGACGTTGAAGCGATAACATCAATAAGAAGCGTTCTATATTAGGGTTGTGCGATTAATTGTTTGTTCAAAAAGTCTGATTAATCAAATTATTCGACAAATCAATTCGCTTGATCAAAATTATGATTTATCAAAATTGAAATTAATCGCAATCATTTTCATTTTTATTTTTTCTTTTTTTATGAAATATATGAAATATTATAAATATTTTGAGAATTTTTTTAGAATAATTTGTATTTTGAATAATCAAAATAATATAATTCGATTAATCTCATATTTGATTAATCGAATACTTTGATTAATCAATATTTCTGAACAAACGATTAATTGGACAGCCCTACTTTATTCCAAAATTCCAATTCCACTGTAACATTTTAGTTGAAATAAAACCGGCGCAATTGCACTAATGTGAACACAGCGTTCATGGATATACCGTTCATGGGAAATCTAATGTAAACAGGCACTAACAAAGTTATGTCATATATCCGGCTCAGAATCAGTTCATATAAAAATACGTTTAGACGGCAATTGCATTTTCAAACGTCATGTGATAGCAACAGCAAAATCGATTTCCGTAATTTATAAATATCAAAATGATGAGGTAGTGTTTAGACAATAAAAGTGACACTAAATAATGTCAAATTTAATCGATTCAATGGGAAGAAAATGAAACGGTTTTTTTTTTAATTTATGGTTTTCCATTCTATTGATGCCATATAGTTCCAGCGCTACTGCCCCATAAAGCCATAGACGCAAGGATGAGTTGGAATTTTTTGATAGTTTTTTGCTCATATCTATTATGAACAGAGGTATTAATTTGATTTGAAGCATTTCATTTGTGAATAAAGAATCAAGTCTCCCTTTTAAAAATATGAAATAAATATACTCAAAAAAAAAACCTTCTAAATGATAAATCAGAAAACTACTTTTAGCATAAAGGGCATAAATGTTCAATTAGAACAGTTTGTGATATGTATTTTAAATACAAAATATAAATTAAAATAAAAAAATTAGAACAAGAAAAACATCTAAGAATTTCGATATTTTCTTATATACGTATGTCGTTCGTTTCTTTCGAATTTGACCATAACCATAGCTGAGCAAATATAATTTTTATCTAACTGAATGAAATCAAATATGCGTACATACATATATGGATGTAAATAAAAAATACATACATTTTCTGACGGATTTAATTACTCAGACGTACTCTTTTTTAGTTGAAGTAGACACATTATTCAATAACGATGGTAATATTACTATATGAGTCGTCGCCCACCTCTGTTCATAAAATTGGTTGGTGTGAATAACAATGGTGATATTATATTACACAATGCCCTTGTTGTGTTTTATTTTAAAATTGACCTAAATATAAAAATATATATTATTCGGTGGTATTGTAAATTAAATCTACGTGTGTTTACACTGTGCGAAATACATATATATGAGAGAAATAGTCGTAACTGTTAAAATTGTCTATAATATTGTAGTTTATGGACTGGTGATAATTTTTATGGTTTGTGATAAATTGTATTTATCCCAATAAAATACATCTACACTTTGCTGGACTCAGAAAGTTTATATGCCAGAATAGTAAACTAATAATTCCATTATGTTTTGGAAGTGTAGAAGTTTTCGAACACTTATGCTATAGATAGTTCTGTTGCTGCGGTTTCGTCGCTTTAAAATCTCGCACAAGCTTTTACGCATTTCGCCCCTTGTGGTGTAATGCTTTAATGATGTTATTCTAGATAGCTACATCCAATTTGTTCATAAATTTTATTTTCATATGATGTAAGTATAACGAGCATATTTTTAAAATTATAGCACATTTGGTATTAAACATTGTAAGTGGATGAGGCGTTTTTATTTCCAAACAAATCGATATTAAATATTTTTAAACATTTTAAAAAAAAATTAGGTAATATCGATGTTATGCAGGCAGTCACTGTCGGTTGGGTTAGTTGTGATAGTTGTTGTTGCTTTCAATACGAAATAAAAAATATCGAAATCGGACAATATCGATATTTTTGGATTCTCGCTCTTCAAATTTTGTAAATTTGTAAATATATACATTTTTGTAATTTCTTACAATTTTTATCTTACCGGAAGATCACGAATTTACGTATATTGAAATTTGCACAAATTATTAAAATATTTAAAAGTGTTCACGTTTTTGAAAAAGCCAATAAAATTGATCTTGAAGCGAAATATTAATAATATGTTTGCAATTTTTTAGATATTTGTGAATTTGGCTGTGCCATAAGAAATGGATTCAGCAAATTATTATATTTTTCCTTCTTATTATTTCATGAAGTATCAAAACAATTAATTGGATATTCACTTAATATTTTCTATTATTTTTCTGTGGAAGGAATTTATAAACATATTTTTCTTGTTATAAGTTTCTGCTGCAAAAGTAAACACATCTACGTTTGTTGTTTCATCACTATGAAGTAAATTCATATTTTTCTCATTTTTTTCTGTATTACAAAAAACCCGATGTGCTATAATTTTAAAGAAATAATTTACATTGTATTTATAAATACGTGTATAGTATAAGTACATCATTTTCTTAATATCTTAATTAAAGCATTTATTGAATTAAATTAAAATCTTTAGTTAAAAATATTATTTTTCACATTATTTGTTTAAAAAATCGCTAATAATATCAAGTTATGTTTTTATTCACACCATCCATTGTTCTTTTGTATATATATGTAAGTATGTACGTTAATATTCAAAATAAAATCGAATAAACAGCTTTGAGCACTCTTAATTTAAGTATTCACTATAAAAATATATTGTATGAGTATATATGGAGGTCGAATCGTCACTCAATCGAAATAAATCAAGGAGTAATAAATGACGACACGACATAAAGTTTTTAAAATTTTATAAATATAGAAAATAAGGAACTCAATGTATTTACGTAATTATGTATGCTATGATGTATGAAATGTATGTCTGTAGTTCTGAGGTAAATTCAGAAACATATTAATCACTTTTTTTTTTGTTTTGTTTTCAATACAACATTAACTGACTAATATCTATGAGTATATGTATGTATATGGTATATGGTATATGTATTAAATATGCTATGCGATTACTAATATTACAACTACTCTACAACACAAATCCATTTACTATTGTATATATGTATACGCCTATTATAATTATGGCTGCAATCTATGACAGCACTTACCTGCATACATACGAGTATTAGTATGTATGCAAATAAATATATGTATGTATTTAACGTGTTCACACTTCATAATATATACTTATGTATGTATTAATTCTAACATTACTTAATACCAAAAATGGTTTATTGCTTTTTTGTTTACCGTTGAATCTAAGATGAAACAGTGTAAAGTATACAATCACAAAAAATATAATTTTCGAGAAAATACATTAAACACTAGGATAACAAAAAAATCAAGGAAGTTGCATGTAAGTATATTTAAGTATGTATGTATGTATGTATGTAGTATTTGTTGTGTATCAAATACTATGTAGTACGATAGTTTTGAAGTTGATTGCTGGTCGCAAGAGCAGCAGTAGGAATTACGCAAACCTTTATATCTGGGACCATCTGCCTAAATATTGTATCAACATAAGTACTATACCATGCCATAGTGTAGTAATAGTAATAGTACTAGTAGTAGTAGTAGTAATGGTAGTAAAAGAATATCTGTAGCATTGTGCTGCGCTTAATACATGCAATTCGTTTGAAGAACTTCGGCTGCTACGTGCTGCACCCTCAATGATATTATTATTGTCGAGTTCACGCAGCTCTGGAAAATTAATATCGGATGTTGTCTCATTTATTGTTGCCAACTGTTTGGGCTTACAGTTGTGACGGGTTTTGTAAGATTTTGTAATATTTACATTGTATCCTTCAAGATATTCGGAACCCTAAGAGAAACATACAAATAGAGTAAGAGAAATTAATAAATATCTAATGATATCTCACAAGTAACTTTACTAAAGGGTTTCTACAGTACAATTACATTTTCGTACATCAAGATCTGACAGCAACATTTCGTGAGTTAAAGCTACTATTTTCTATAATAATTTGGAATAATTAAATTTAGAAAATATTTCCAAAAATAATGAAAACGTGGACATTTTGAAAATTTTCTGAAGTTATTAAAAAATAAGTTTGATTTAAAATTCAACTTTGAATATTCAACAATTTATATCAATAATATTTTGTCTATATTATTTCCTTCACTAATCAAAAATTGATGGATTATAGCTTACCGGAGTTAGATGATTTTTTGCGCCCCAACAAAGTGGCTTAAATGAACCATTTCTAGTTGCTTCCTGAAATTCATCAAATTGATTTTGCCAATCGTAGGTAATCAATCTTACTTCAAGTGTCATGCCTGCAAGCTCAGGAGGTGCTGATATGAGTATGGGATTCGAATCGCTGTGAAAAACATTGCAACAATAAAATTGATTAGTAGACATTTTTCATAAAATTATAGAATAGAACTAAAACTTACGTTGCAAGTTGCTGTACACCAAGTGAATGCAATACCGTGGGTAGACTTGGCAATGAATGACATATTGTGAGCTCTTTCTGTCGTGGATAATATAGGCTGAGTACAATACAACTTTCCTCTTTTAATGTATGACCACCTATAATATAAAATGCATTGAATATATTAATTTCCCCAGTGAAATATTAGGATTTTTGGTACCTAGTGTAATTGTCTTTCGTTGCGAACTGTCATAAATGCATTCGGCAATAAGTCTATCTCCGGGCATGACACGTGCTGATGACGGTAAATGACGAAAATCTTTATATAGCGGGTCTACGTTACTATCGTAAACGATTGGATGCAGTTCCTCCGTTTTGCGAATCTATAATGAAGAGTTATAGTATAATTAGATCAGTGATTTTGAATATTGTATCATTTCAAAAATCTTAGCGGAATCGATGCAGTGCTAAAAGGCTACGAATGTAAGACCGGTGTAAGATCATGGGTCAAAAATTTAATATAATGTCACTGGAATTGGAGCTCGTCGAAAGGGTCCTTCGGTGCCTATAAGTGAAACATATATATAATTATTTACCTGACGAAGTTTAACCTCTTTGCCAATTTGGTGTGTACGCAACATGACGGCAAAAATATTAATACCCTGAGACGGAAATGCGTGTGCAGTGCAATCTTCGATGCATTGTCCCTCAGAAATAACTCGCTTTTGTCCTGGTGGAATTATATGACGCCAATTGGGATCCATACCTGAAAATATTTTCATAAAACATTATACATATTCTAGAAAAAATGTACTGCTTTTTGTAATTCACCTATAGAAAGGACTCCAGCATCATTTTCACGTAGAATGTTTGTAAAGTATATTCTCAGTCCAGAATTGTCAGCCTTTTGTCTTATGTAAAGTTGTTCGAATTCTGGTTGTAAATTATTATAATGCGTCTCCATTAAATAATATTTAGCATATTTTGTTTCAATGGGAAAGCCAGCTTCTTTGGGGAATGTGAAACCCTGTAAAATATCAGAAAAGTATCATACATTAGAAAATCTTGAAATGATTTGACCCACAAAATCACAATGGAATGAATGCAATTATGCTAGATTTTTACCTCGGAACCACGGGACCATGATGCCACAATAGAGTTGCAAGCTAATTTCACCTCGCGAGCTGCCATACAATTACGTCCCTGTTCACGAGACATTTCCTCCAATTCCGAATAGGGTTCCTGACATTCGCGTAATGTTATTTGTTGTAAATATTGCAAACTGGATACGGAATCATATATAGGTTCGTACTGTTTTGAAAATACCAATGAAAAAAATATAGAAAATAGTTGGAAATTTGATTTATAAATCAAAAATAAAGGTTTTTTCATACTTTTCAGTTTATTTACAGATTAAAATATATAAGTTATATTATATTTATGGTGATTAATTGCTGCCTATGTTAGTTTACAGAACTTACTCTAATTAAATGATGCTTCCGATTAACATCTTCCAATTTGAACATTTTACACCAAAATATAGTGGTGTCTGCATTCGGAAGTTCCACATCTTCGTTACGCAGCTCTAAAATACGAGTTTTCTCATCGACATAAAAACGTGGTGTTGATTTTTGGATCAAAACCACTGGTTGATATGGTCGAAATGCTTTTGCTGGTTCAGGTAGAGTACTAGATTTTACTGAGCCATGACTGGGATCTCGATCACTAAACATATGTATCAGTCGCATTGTATCATTCTAAATGGAATAAAGTAATGATGATAAGTAATTTTTTTAGAAATTCTCTAAGGTAGTACTACACGAAAACATCTTACCGTTATAGGAATATCATATGGTAGGTCACATGTATTAAGTTTTCTTCGAAAACGCAACACTGTATGAGTCTCATTTTCATATCCTAGTATCAAATTGTAATCCTGTGAGAGATCTACAATAGGGTCTAGATCACCATTGGACTCAATATGGCGATCCTGAAATAGAAAAATATCAAGTATTGAGTATAAAAAAAAAACAATAAATAAATATGTGGCACTTATAAGCCCCGAAAAGTTCTTTGGCCGAGCTTCTCTTCCAATACTGTTATGCGTGTTCAATTTTGGACAGTATTAGAAGGGATCTTCTTATTTTAGCCGGTTCCGAACGGCAGAACACTCGTGACATCACTTTTTCTGAGCTTTGTCACAGGGTTCTTTTAGAAGCTTTTCCATGACAAATTGTTACTGTCGGAAGAATTGGCAATTGCTTGCCGACAGGTGGGTACCATTCGAAAGAAAAATCTTATCAATATTAAGTTGTTTATCCTTCAGCCGGGGATTGAACCCACGACCTACAGATCAGAAGGCCAACACACTAACCACTGAGCTACGGCACCTCTTCTGAGTATTAAGTATAGTTCAAGAAAATATTATTTTTAAGTAAAGCCTCCATATGTGATTATGAAGAAAACCATGCCTATTATGAATCTTAATATAGGTTTTAAGTCTTTTTACAATAGGTGCCAAAGTATGAACTCTTGTAATTTATTTTTAAAAATTACATAATTTGCACTAGACGCTCCAAGAAGTCGATCGGCCAGTATTGGAAGATAGCAACTTACTATATACATATTAACATATTTCGAATATAAAGATCTTTTAGAATCTTTTTCATGGAACAATTTTGCTTCGGGTTCGCTTGCGAATATTTTTCGATAGATAAAACTCTTGCATTACAAAATGTTGCTATTAAAATGACAAACTTCTAACCTTGTCGCTCAATTTATTGTAGTACATCATAAATCGAGTAAGCTGGGGAATATGCCATCTATTTAAATTCGGTTAGGGGAATTCGATTACATTCGATTGTTCGATTAATCGTTTATTTTCGATTAATCGTTTAACCCATAACTACTGGCAATATCAAATCGCTAACAAATTGAACTCACCTGAAAGTATGTTTGACCTTTATCGACCCAACCAATGGCAATGTCGGAACCAGGTAGATTTCCATCTGGTGAAAATCCAAATCCAACATAACCCAGTGTACGTGCTTGTATTTCGAATGTTATATCCTGATTAATGATTGTCCATAGAATTCGAAAGTCCTTACTCAGATCAAAACTATGATCCCATTCCAATGCTGAAGATGAAACATTTTGCAGTAAATGGCTAAAGCACACAATACTAAAATAAAGTATAAAGCTTGCGTGATCGATGGCCGATAATAGAGATGATTTATAGAATTTCATTTTCGGCTTAATGATCGCTGCAGTTGTAAAGATGAGTGAGTTGTCAAAGCTATTGATGATAACTTGAGTACTCTTTATTTGTTTTTCTTCTTTTTCGATTTTCTTTTCTTATTTTTTTAAAGCGCGTACTTATACATGGTTCAACTTTGTAATAACGAATTAAATTCTCTACATACTAATCGGTATGAATGTGTGCATATGCAAATATGTATATGTCACTTGATTCATTCTTTTTACTATATCACAGCTCCTCGTTACAAAAAACGCTTTATGTGTATATATGTACATATATCGTAGTTTTGATAAATTATTTTTATCGCCATCTAATATTGCATAACTTTCTGTTGAGGCAGTACTAAGTACTGTAGTAGTATGCCACTCGAATGAGTTTTCAATACTTTTGCTTTTTTTTTTCTTTTACTTAATATTGCTTATATGTATATGTACTTTCTATATTATTTACTACCACTGGACCAGTTGTCAATCTCGGCATACATAAAATTAAAACACTCAAATATATATTCTTGTAAGTATTGAGCTCAATATACGTAGACTTCACAACCTTTGCTTATTTAAACAAAACCCGAACAAATCTGAAAAAAAAGAAAAACAATTGAAATAATTATGATTTTCCAACTGTTCGTTACAATTCGTTAAAAATTAATAATTTGTGTGCTTGAGCTCTTTTTAAATTATGGAAATCTTTTGTCAATTTTTAAACAAATACTTAATCTTGCTCTAACAAAAGTTTTACATATGAAACGAAGAGAATTTACATGAGACTCTTCTTGCAATATTAGAACGAGCGATATCCACTGTTTTGCTCGCTCTATCAATACGGAATCATTGTTAGTACATCAAAGCCAAGGATGAACGCTATAACGGAACGCTATAACGGATTTACGGTATTCCTTTCAATTTAATATTGTCTCACAAACTTCAAAATCTCGAATTTATTTCAACTTCGAAATATAGATGTCAAATCCTAAATAAAACGAACTATTCACAAACCTGGAAAAACTTTGAAGCTAATTACAGTAGTTGTTTTATGCTAGAAAATGCTTCAAAAATGACAGCACTCATGATATAATTAATATGAATCCTTATGAATACGTATCCTTAGTAATACGGAAATGAAAGAGATGGGGGAAAGACAAACTTTATAAACTAAATACAAAACCCTTTTGTTATAAAGATTATAAAGGTGAAAACCGGAAGGAAAAGCGCTGCAGTGAAAGTGGTTCCTAGTTCCCAGAAATTCTAGATCATAACTAATTACTTTTATACTACTTACTAAAAAGGATGCGCTTACACTGCCCGAATTATCATACCGTTGGTTTTCATAATACTTTACGAGGTTGCAAATCATTGCGTTCCCGAAAAAGTGCATTAAAGTTTAAAAGAATCACTATATTATTTCGTCCCGTGATATTGAATAGAAGTGCTTTAAAAAAATATGGCGCAATGTGTGATGCTGCATGTTGCGGAAGCAATCGCATGAGAAACTCTTCGGAAAAGAAATTATTTCGCAAGATTATCTTTCAATCGGTTGCCTGGATAATGACGTCTGTTTTTTTTACCATTGGGTATATATGGAAACATTAGTCGTTGCAGAAAATCCAGCAGCGTTAGACGATTTGGGTGCTCGAAAAAGTGGACTTGCGATTATTTTCTTTGGGAATGTATCAATACATTAATCTGAGCGGAAAATTCAGCAACTTTAGATGATTTGTAAGTGAAATTCTGAGATATCGTCCAAATGCTCGAAAAGGTTATTGGACTTCGGTAGGCGATTTGACGCCACTGCTCGAAAATGTGATTGGATGCCTCTGGATTAATTTCATTCGGAATATATCATGATATTAGCGTGTGTGAATAATAATCCAGCAACAATAGACGATTTGAGATATTATATTGCCGCATTATTTCCGACATACAACCCAGATGTTCGAAAAAATTATGGACTTGAGTAGGAAATATGCGCATCTGGACTACTTTCTTTGGGAATATATTAACAAATTATCTTATGTGAAAAATCTAGCAACATTAGACGTTTTTGTACCCAATATCTTTCCCAGATACAATACAGATGTTGGAAAAAATTGTGGACTTGAGTAGGAAATATGCGCATCTGGACTACTTCCTTTGGGAATATATTTGTCATATTATTTCCACAATGGTTTCCACAACTAGAAATCATTTTCTAGCTTTATATTATTTTCTTTGCAAATACATCGAAACATTAGTCTGTGTAGAAAAAGTAGCAACACTAGCCGTTTTTGAAGCCAATATTTGCCACATTATTTTCTACATATGTCCTGAATTCAAAAAGTAATGGAAAAAACCTCATAGCACCCATATATCGTACCCGAAATTACATTTAAACATTAAATTGGAAAAAATATCCCATGGAATTAAGCCACAGTCAATTTGGTAAAATTTTTGTGTATTTTATTTCAATTTAAAGCAATCTTAATATTTTCCATTACATTTTCCCCACCTAATATTTGGGTTTAAAAATAATAACAATTTTTCTATCAGAAAATTTTAATTTATCTTTGAAACCCCGTGATGCGATTAGATGGTAATCACTCTTCAGACATAACACACACAAGCACATTCACAGTAATACACAGTTTTACACAGGAAATCTTTACGTATGTTTGTATGGCAAATGTATGAGCCCATACATACACATATACATATGTATATGTCTCAAGTTAATTTGATTTTATTGTAGAAGAGAAAAAAATAACTACAATAAGCACTTATATTGAATGTTGATTTTGAAACAAATTGATGTAATACCTTTACGATTAGCATTCAAATCGCATAAATTCAATACAATTCAAATTTTCAATGAAACCACAAGATAACGATTTTGCAAAAATAAATTTTTCTCTATGAGAAAAAAAAATGTACACCCCAAACTTAATTTTACACTGTATCTATATTAAAGTGTGTTTAGATATTACAAAACAACAACTTGCTTTGCTCGTAACTCTGTTATCTACACCTGTGATGCTTTCAAAACGGAACATAGAAAGTAACTGAAACATATTATATTTATTCACCACCATACCTGGAAAATAACTTTGATTGATGGTTTGGCAAAATTTTCTTGAAACTTGTGGCGTCTCACTCTTCTTTCTAGGAGAGACCAAAAAGAAAAAACAAAGTAACGAGACCATGTCAAGTAATATGTATATATATATTTTTATTTTTGCAAAATAAATGCGAACGTTATACTCACCCTCTAATATGTGTACTGAGCAATTGTCCTAGTACATATTTAGTTCATTAGGTACTGTAATATTATTTCAATATTTTTCCAATTTCCATTTAGATGCTATTCGTTTATAAATACATATACATATAAACATTTACAGACTATCTCTCAATTACACTACATAAAACACCTTATTACACAAAAAGCATATAGCTAGGTACATAAACTTACACATGTACAACTTGATTATTGCTCATATTGCTCACTCTTTGACGAATGTAAGGTAGGACATTTCTATTGACTGGCATGTAACATGAAAAAAGGTCAACATATTTGAAAGCATTTAACGTTTCAATTTCAATTAAAACAAATGTAAAGCGCAGACTCTTTTACTGTCATATTGTATTTGTTTTTCTTCAGCCTGTTTCATTTTAAGTGTGTTCCTATTGAAGGCATATACGAGTACATAGTGTATGGGTACAAAGGGAATTTATGGAATTTCTTAATCATATCCAAATTCAATCGCATCTATTTATATACATAAATTCATTCACACATACATATATACAGGGTGACAGAAAATAACTGTATATTGTTAAACCCTTTAAAATATTGCTATTAATTTTTACATATTTTCGTTCCTTAACTTCATGAAATTACAATGGTAGACATTCTTTTGATTGGAAGAGGGGTTGAAAATGTGTTGACGAGAAAATATATTTTCTTTCAAACTCGCACACATTACAATATACAAAGTAAGTATCTTCCAACAACCCTGTATATGTAATAAGGGATAACTTCTTGGTTGACTTAATAAACATATTGGCCATATTTCTACCATCGAAGTTATGTATCGATCGCATCCCAACATGTTATCCTAGTCAGTATTAATTTCTATTTCATGAAAAAAATCTCAATTATCCATTAGTACCGATCAGATGCACATTCCCTATACTTCAGTACCTCATTAATTTTGAACCTCAATGAAAAATGCGTTTCCTTTAGGTCGTGCGATATGATGAGCCCAATGTACGTTTCGTATTTGCTTTAGTTGCAGCTTCTCCGACCGATTTTCATATTTTTGATTTTGTTGAAATAGTTTTGTAGCGCTTTCAAAATGTTTAATTTCAGCTTATTCTTTGACAATCAATTATTTAGCCTTTTTCATGATGGCTATTGTGTTCTTAAATAAATCTCGACTGAAGATTAACCTGGAAACCACATATATTTACCATGCAAAAGGCTCTCGCTATAATTCTCAAAAACTTACACTGGGTCATAAGTTAAAACTCTCAAGTCTCAATCAACAGCAAATTGCTTTTGTACTCAGTAATTTTAAAGCCCGTCTGAATTCGGTACGGGCACTGCAGCTACCTCCGACGTTGAGATAGTGCACAGATTTCAATCAAAGACCCTTTGGACGCTTACTATGTTACAAATAATCAAATAATCAGTATTTCATTAAATAAAGAACCATGCTGCATAGTACAAATAAAAACTAGACGAGTTCAACGCACCGCCCACCTCTGCATGAGACAGCAAGTATGGCGGGGAAAAATTTGTATTTATCGATAAAACGCTGATCGCTATTTAAAAATAAATGCACCAACGTCCAAATTGCAGTAACTGGTCCCGAGTGATTCCTATCGGACCATTAGTCGTAACAGAATGACAAAGAAATCCACAATACACCATACCATTCGAGGGTTGGAATTTGTACAAAAATTAAGAAGTAAGAATATAAGCGTTTCGTGATGATATAATATCTTCTGGGGCCAGCAGTATGATAATGATGAAGAGCAGACAGTCTGAACAGTCTATAATCGAATGAATCGTGTTAAAACAACACAAAAATGTAGCACAGCTCTTTCATCACATTTAATTACATCGACAAATGGCTCTGAAGTAATCCAATTGCTTTTTGTGACAGGGTCTATGCTAAAGTTTGGATTTCCTGAAGCAATAGCTGAGTCGTTAATGAGTTTGAATAATCAGTTCAGTGAAAGCGCATCTTTTATCAAATTTAAGATTGTGTATTCTTGTCAAAGTTGGCCTTTCTCCCAACAAATGTTCTATAGAGTTATTTTTGTCACCCTGTATTAATATTTACATATACACACTGTTCTTATGTCGATTCGTGATTTTTGGAAATAAAAGAAAATCAAGTTGCGGATAATTTATGCAAAATCCGACCACACATTTTATATCAAAACAGCCTGGTCACCTGTGTCAAATATTTTTTCACATGGAAAAACTGATACATCGATGAATATAGAGGACAAAATAATTTAAAAAAATGCTTTCGCACAAAGAAACCTAGAACTAAGAGTCTACGATCGAGTTTCTACTATAGTTTTATTGTTCGTATCAAAATTAAACATATTAGAAGGGATATACTTACCATATATTAGCCCATTCCGAACAGCTGCACTCTTGTGTCAACCAGTTTTTGAATTTCAAGAATGAAAAGAATCGGATACTACTAGACTCTACTCTACCTTATTCTGCTAATAGATTACGCCTTTGTGATACAAAAGATAAATTACTTCTATATGCAGTGACTGTATCAATATAACTAGAAGCCACATTTGATTTAATTTGCGTTATTTTTACACCTTTAATCAATATTGATTTTATATGGTCTACTCATCTCTTCATTGTTTAAAAATAAACACCTTTATTTTTACTTCAGTGAACTTTTCGACGTCAAACTTATTTATTTTTACTTTTATTGCTTTTGCCATGATTGCGTAAAGGTTTGCGTGAATGGAGTTTTCCTTTGTTACTATTATGTGGAATGGGCTTTGGTTTAATTGGTTTCGGCTCTACGCGTGCAAATAAATCATAATTGAAAGCAGTACATGTTTTACCTATAAATAAATTAATTTTAATAATTGTAACAAAGTTACTAATAATTGTTACCATTGCACATTTCTTCGCCACAATCTACACACGATATACGTCTAGTTTCAACAATGCCTGATTTATTTTTCATTTTTTTCACACAATTATTAATAAATGGGTCACGTTTGTCTTGTGCCGCTGTTTTCAGTTGTAATTTACCCATCTCCACTATGCGGCTAAAGTACTCTTCATCCAGTTTCGTTTTTGGTCTCAGTGTTGTAAGCATCTTCCAATCAATTTGAACAGCACACAATTCCATTAAGACCACATTACACATTTCACCTGGTACGGGATCTGCGTACAAATAAAACGATTCAAATTCGCCACCACGTTTAGTTAGTTTTCTTCGTTCTTTCTTGGGCAACTTAAAGGCATAATCTTTTTCCTTGATTTTAATTTCCTCAGTTCGCACCTTAATTGGTCGCATTTTGAAATCAGGTACTTTTTCCATTAGTCGCTTAAACTCATCTCGGGATTGAACAATATTCTTGCTCAAATCTAAAACTGGAACCACGGTCTTTTTTTTCGCTAAAAGATCTTCCAGTTTACTCATTTTGTTAGCAGTCCAAGATTTGCTTACTGAATAATTGCTATGCCAGTAATATCGATCTAATAATCGTGATAGTAAAATTGACTAATAATCGGTTGCCTAGCAAAGATTTGCAAGCTCGTCAATATCATAAAAATATGAACTCATTTGGCAGCATTCTGAAAGAAATTCTGTTAACTTATTGTAGTTGGCGGTTGTGCCGAAGTTTGAACTGAAAATCTAATGTCTCACAAATACAACGCCATCCAAAATATTGTCACCATCTACTTTGGTATCTTCGGCTATTTCTTTTTATATAAATAAATAAATATGTGGCGTTTATAGAACCCGAAGGAACCTTTGGCCGAGCTTCTCTTCCATTACTGTTGTGTATGTTCATTTTTGGGCAGTATTAGAAGGGACATACTTATATTAGCCGGTTACGAACGGCAGAACCCTTGTGACGGCACTTTTTGTGAGTTTTGTCAGAGAGCTCTTTTAGCAGCTTTTTCATGGCAATTTATTACTGCTGTTTTTTGAAGAGGCGTGCGAATGTAAATTCAAATAAAAAGTACAATAGATTTTTCCTCTTCTTGAGGAAATTTTTTCACACTTCCTTCAATAAAGAATGGTAAAATGTGGCATCGTCCTGCTGAAACCAAAGATCTTCCAGAGAAAAATATGTCGCTCGATTTTCTTTGATTTTGAAAAGCCACTGAGCCTCACTCACGAAGTGATCTTCAACACTGAAAAAATTTGAAAATAAATTTTCACAATTTGCAAACGCTGTTTGCATGTAAGCCCTTGCATCAGGAAATGTCAAACAATACTGAAACAGTATGAGCTCTCCACTGGTATAATATCAGAGGATCTCCGTATTGGAAAAACGTTCTTAAAAACCTCACTGTATCGGTACAATGCTCACATTAATTTTGGCTGCAAAATTAAAATTTCAATACAATTTGAAATAAAAAAAGAAAAAACATTAAACGTGCTTAAATAGAACAATTTAATTATTAAGTACATAGGACAATATGTTTACACTATGAATAAAGTTAAAACAAACCCGGATGAGAGCTAACTTAGCAAAGCGAGATATATGAAATTGTCTGCGATTTGAGATTTTTTTTTTTTTGTTGCAATTATTGTGTTTTGAATATACACTGAAAAGTACAGAAATTTGTTTTTTCATAATAAAATTTAACATAAAAACACCTTAAAGTTTGACAAAACCAAATAAAAAGAAATTTATTTTCACAACAAAATAGTATCAATCACATGTATAAATGATAAGAAATATATTGATCGAACCGATCGACAGCACTGGCTTTCAAAATTAATTTTGACAAAATTATAAGAAGACGTCAAAAAAGTTATTATTTTACAAATGCGTAAAATTATTGGAGATCAAATTCAAATGTGACGCATCAAAACGCGATAATTTCAAATTTCAAATCTTTTTATCAAAAATTGCCAAACATTTTGATTAATAGATTTATCTCCTTTTGTAAAGTTAATACTCAATCGTATTGGGACATTGTTAAACATCTAGAAATATTATTTAAATTAATTGGAATAATTTAATTTTCAAATGAAACAACAATATTACATATTATACAAATATATGAATAAACTACGAAAGGCAGTTACGCACGACAGACGCAGTTACGATGTGTTCTACAAATCTATTTAATGCATGACCATTTTGTAAATTGACTGCCATAGAAATTTTCAGAAATATTTCTTTTCAAATTTTTAACATCTCTAGACTTGATGAAGCGATTGCGTTGTATTTTATTCATTTTATATTCGGGATAAAAGTTCCATATTAATAATGTTTCATCACTACCAGCCGAAGCCATTTTGGATCCACTTGAATTCCACATTATGAAACGAGCATCATTTAATGGTATTTGAAGTATATCAACTACACGATTCAATGATGACATTACAAGAATTTTAGAACTAACTAAACTATGTCCATCTGAAATAATATTTAGTGTATACATAGATTAAATTTAGTAATACCTATTACAGTAATAATGCAATTACAAATACATACAACATTTACCTCGATATGAAATGCTGACAAGTAATTCGCCAGTCATTTTACTAAATGTCACATAATTTATTGCAATTTTGCTATCATTTCTTGCATAAAAAGCTTCAATTTTTCTACTAGGTACATGCAATATTGAAATGTATGCTGGTAGATCTTGTGCTGAAATATAAAGTTTTTTTAAAAAAAATGCATTCATTTCTAAATGACATGGGAAAAACAACACAACTAACCAATTACTAAATCGACACCATTCCAAGGATGCCAATCGAATATTACAGTCAATTTACGATTGGGCCGTATAAAACATAGAGCCTTATAATAGTGCCATTCATAAACAATAACATTACCCGCAGCGTCTCCACTGGCTAAATAACGCATTGTTGGTGAAAATTTCAAAATTGTAATTGACGATTTAGACGTATTGATTTTACGAATAATATTCAAATTGGGTATTGATAGCACGTGTATGGTTCCAAGACTAGTTCCACAAACGATTTGATTTCCACATTTAGCCCATTCAATACATAGAACAGCAGATTGCTGTCTACTAAATACTTTTCCATTTACAACCATAAAATGATTATTTGAACTATTAAATTCCCACAATTCTAGAACTTTTTAGAAACGAACGTATTATATTGAATATAAAGCAAACCATTGTGTTGCGTCTTACCAGGAAATCCATATGTTTTGCATCCTATTGCTAAAAACTTTCCGTTGGGAGAATACGCTAACGATCGAGATTCTGTTACAGTAAATACCATTGTTATATCACCTTGATCTTTCCACACCATTACATCATTACCATAGCAGACAGCGATTTGCCCATTGGATGACCAGTCTCCTAGATTATGATCTAAATGTATGAATGATATACCTCTAATATTTAGAATTATTTTGTTTTGCTTTGTATCGTTTTTCATCATCTTCAATATACCTACAAATGCATTGAATCCTGCTGGTAAATTGTGTACCGACTCTACGAATGCAAATGGCTTACGTCGTGGCCTGCAGTACCAGTCACAGGTATCAGAGTTGATATTCTTCTTGCCATTTTCCACTAAATGATCCGTAAATTGAAGAATGCGATGTGTTTTAATATTACATTCATGATTTAAAATTAATTTGAAGTAATCTTGCCTTCTGTAATTCTCCGTAGAGCCCTATTTGCATAATAAAATAATGACAATATTATATGTGCAACATCTAAATGATTGAACTCACCATCTGCAATATATCATTTATATCATTTTCAGTTGCAAACTTCTGATTATGTTCATTGTTAATCAAAAATAAACGCCGTGGTATAAATCTGTCGCCATATTCTAAAGTGATTTTCGTTTTAGTAGTAGTTGAAGCTTGATTCTGAAATTAAATCCAAATCGTTTTGTTGGAATTTGACATCTATAAACTATATTCGGACAAAATTTCGCCCTTTTCGAAGATAGAATAGAAATACAAATATGCAAACACAAAAATGCTTCGTAATCGTATTCCTAACGAAACGTATGATAGATGCATAAATTTCCAATTTTTATACCCTGCATAATGCAATATGCATGGTATATTCATTTCGGTCAGATGTTTGTGTCCACTTGAAGGAATCTCCGGAGATATAGACATGGATATATATTCGTGATCAGCGTCGATTAAATTTTCGATTTAACGATGTCCGTCCGTCCGTCCGTCCGTCCGTCCGTCCGTCCGTCCGTCCGTCTGTCTGTCACCTGGCTGGTTCGCACGATAACTTGAGTAAATATTGAGCTATTTCGATGAAATTTGGCATAAGTAATCTATGATCCAAGGGTACGGAGGGGATTGATATTGGGCATGATCGGTCAATAACCACGCCCACACCAAGCATTCAAAGCGACTAACCTCGAAATTTTCAAAATCTTTAACTTGCTACAACTCACACAATATACGACTTGGGACAACAATATTTTGCACATAGAGTTATATTATACTACTATATAACCTCACCAAAAGTGGATGAGCCACGCCTACTTTCTAGCGTAGCTCCCATACAAAGTGTCTGTACTTCTTTTAAATTGAAACTGCTGTAACTTCTACAATCTTCTGTCTAGAATAACCATAATTGACACTTAGATTAACACGGTAGTCGGAAATGATATGGCAGAAAATCAATGTGCCACGCCCACTCATTTTTGGGTCTCCCATACAAAGTTGCGGAAATTAAAAAAAATGTTACCGGTTATAACTTGCAAACTATTCAGCGTAGAATAACGAGATTTAAGGTGTGGATTAGTATTGTACGAGCAACTAGGCTCACAGAAAATGGGCGCACCACGCCCAGTGTTTATCGTAGCCCCCATACAAATTTTAAATTGAAACAGCTGTAACTGAGGCAATCTTATGTCTACAATAACCATAATTGACACTTAAATTAATATCGTAGTCGGAAATAATCTGGCGAAAAATCAGCGTACCACGCCCACTTCTTATTGGGGCTCCCATACAAAGTTGAGGAAATTAAACAAAAATGTTAACCACCATAACTTAGAAACTATTCAACTTAGGACACCAAATTTAAGGTGTGGATTAACATTGAAAAATTAATTGGATTTACTAGAAAGTGGTAAGCCACGCCCACTTTTTATATAGCTCCCATACTAAGCCTCGGAATTATCTTAAAATCCTTTTACTTCGTCAAAGTCAACCATATTTCGGGTGTAAATTAGTAGTATATGCAAAAATTGTTTCTCGAAAAGTGGAAATAAAAGAAAAGTTGGATATTCGAGTAAACTTTTTATATATAAATCTACATATGCAGGGTATAGTTTGGTCGGCCCCAGCCGACTGTAAGGAGATTTTTTCTAAATGAAAATGTTCTAAAATTGTGATATTTGTTGAATTGATATCTTCAATATCGTCACACATAGACCACTCTTTATTTTCATACTATTTGTTCTGAGAATAAATTTTGTAGTATAGGATTAATATTGTTTTATTATCTAAGAGGTCGAATATGTTTATTGATGTATGACACGTTTCGCTATGCTAGAATGGTCCGTTCACTTAGTATGGATTTCATTGGACCTTGATGTGATATCTGCTTGTTGCATATGAGCGAATATGTACATGTATAAAATTTAACTGATTAGTGCCAATTGGGTATTTACATACCCATAAAATCGTATTTAAGCAAGGTCTTGGCGTTTTAAAGAAATCTCACATTGATTCGAAATATTAAGAAAATGTCCGACGATTTACTCTGTAGACCAGGGAACTATGAACTTTTTTTTTTCATCAAATTGGCTTGACCGCTCTCGAAAGTGGAGATGTCAAGCCATGTGATGTGATGTTTCGCATACATTTGAAATTTCAACTCATCTACATATTTTACAAATTTACAAATATTTTATGATAGATTTAGTTTGTAAAATATATGTAAAAGGGTTGAAAACTGAAAAAAAAACTTAGACGTACACTTATTACATAATAATTTTTTAATTTTTCATACTCGAAAAATATGTGTTCTTCGTCTAAATTCTTTTACTTTCGACAATTTTATAGCGAATTAGTCGTAGACTTTGTCTATCTTGGAACCAGCATTAACAGCAGTAATGACGTCAGCCTGGAGATATTGCGAAGGATCACTCTTTCAAACAGGTGGCTACTTTGGGCTAAGTAAGCAATTGAGAAGTCGACCTCTCTCTCTCGAAGAATGAAAACTACACTCTACAAGTCTCTCATCATGCCTGTCCTAACATATGGCGTTGAAGCCTGGACAATTTCCACCTCGGATGAGCGAATGCTTGGAGCTTTCGAGAGAAAAGATCTTTAGACCTATTTGCGTTGTTGGCGAGTACCGAATAAGGTACAACCATGAGCTGTACGAGTTGTGTGCCGATATTGACATAGTAAAGCGCATCAAAATCCAGCTAGGTCATGTCGAGCGAATGGAAGAACACGCTCCAGCTAAGAAGATGTTATATTCGGAACCCGCTGGAGGACGAAACAAAAGAGGAAGACCTAACCGTCTCCTTGTAGGAAAAAAACACTCAACATGAGTAGAAATTCACACAAGGTCAATATACCTGAAATTCTAAAAAAAAATCTGGAAGTTAATTTCGCTCTGATAGACTGGACTTATATTAAATTAGAAAATTATCAACGCTATAGATATGTGAAAACAGATTTAGATGATACTTTAAATTTAAGGTTAGCACAGCCCCCAAAAAATGCTAAATGTCTTAAGTCCCTTACACGAATCCACAGTCGTGTTAACGTAATTATCCTCAGGTTTCTTTCTAACCTCAAAAACCATCGCTTTTCGGCTACTTTTGCTCGCTTTTTTTTTGAGCTTAGAAAGAAAGCTGATGATGTTGTCGGAAATCCGACCATGAAATCGGATTCAAAATCCATAGAGTGTGAGCACCCTGTCCGTCCGGATATTGTATTTTTTAACGCTTAACACTGCCATAACAACAACAACAACTATTCGATATAGAAAAAATTATTTACACACCCATAGCAAACCTCAGCTTAAAGCGAAAGCTATAAATCTGAAATTTTACAGATGATGTTGAAATCGTACGACGAGTGTTAAATATAGAAATTCTACGTTTGATTGCCAACAAGTTTTATGTGATACATTCGATCTATACATGTAACGATACATGTATCCATACATATCTGCTAAATGTTTAGCGTCATTTTCCTCATAATGTCATCGTCCAGTAATAAATACCTCAATAGACAACCATCGATGATCAAAAATACCCTTGGACCATGTGTAGAGGAAAATCGTATTTGAAAGTTGTTTTTCTTAACAATCTTTCTATATATTTTCAGTGTCGTCATTTATTCTTTATTCCAATAACTAACAAAAAAATAAAAATAAAAATCATATACGTATAAACCTACCTGATATATATTCACTTGCATTGTAGCTATTTTCAAACAAAATAAATATTTACATACATGCATATGTTTGATTTAATAAAAACCGGTGTACATATAATATAATCTAATTAATTGTTAACTGATACCACAAGCATATTCACTACTCACTACACGAAACCACAATACCAGCTTGTAATTGTACGGAACTACTGCCTGACTTGGTAAATAACAACACACTTGATTTTCTAATAATCAAAAAATGCAACTGCTGGTGCTGCATTGTGTACATTGACAGAAATACAAAACTAATTTTGATGCTATGCTTATACTAAGTACTATGTATAAGATATGATGATTTAAGATTTATTTGAATTAATATAGATTGCATTTTAGTTTAGCATTCAGTGCGAATCGCGCATTACATCGAAGAGTTCTAAATCGAAACGCGCTTATTACTCTGAAATTTTACACAGCCAAAGGAAATAATAAATAATGCATTTCAAATAGTGCTCATTATTGATGGGATTTTTTAGATCAGCAGTTGTGTTCTAGCTGAACTCTACTGGCCTACTAAGTCCTAACATAATGAGCACATAAGCGACATACATATATTTGGTAGCTTCAAATCAATATCAGCATTTTATCGATACGGATATAATACCGCTTAAGCGATGTTAGCGCTAACTTGAAATTTTCACATGGCATGAACGTGCATACAAGTCTCGTAATGCCCTTGGAAGTTTCAAAATAAGCCACAGCGCAAATCGAGTGCTCACTATAATCATAAATATTTTGTGAAATAATTACCATATACACCTCATTATCCCATAATTTACTCCTTTGGACCAATTTTGTTTCCTTCGATTTTTTTCCCATATCCTTTTGTTCACTCACTGAAAATAATTAAAAAAACAAAAAACAAAAACTGACGCGCAAAACTTTTTCTTATAAACAACTAAATCAATTTTATTATATTATGTTTTAATTCTTCTTCGCATAGCCGTTATTATTTGGCATTATATTTTATCAAACACAAATGACCAGTGATACCAAACAATTGTGTGTACTACTACTACAATAAGCACATAGGTGCCCTCAGTTTACAAAACTGTACATTCTTAAACTATTAGTAAAATACAAAATACAAAACAATATAATCAAACTCATTATAATTAATATCTAATACTAAAAAAATAATTAAATACTAAATGTATTCTGTTCTAGAATTTTTCCATTGAACACAATGTGCACCGACATCCTTTCGTTGTATGGTAAATTTGGTAAAAGCTGAAAATAATTGAAAAGTAAAGTAAATGTCCACATTTAGTTATTGTGAATAATATAGTTTTCAATATTTTAAATGGATTATGAAATATATACACAATACATATATAATTCAAGATAGATAAATAATCACCAAAAAAGCTAAAGAAAATGTGAATTTTTATTACTGAAGTTAAGAAAGGTGTGCTCTTATATGCATGGATAATTACTGCATTAATGGAAATTGTTTACGATGTGACTTTGATGTTAATTTAATCGAAAGATAATACTATATTGCAAAATAGTACTAGTCGGCTCCCCAAAAAACCCATTGAAATGACAATTTCTTCTTTACAGAGATCACTGACACTTATTTATTTTTTCTCCCCAATGTTTTTCCTAAATTTATCCTTTAATTTCATCCCTACAACGGCGAATTTTTTATAAAATTGGCACTCACCGCTCCCTGGATACCTATAAAGGTACCGAATGTATCACCGACTCCCATTCAGTTTTACACCACAATATTTGAGCTGAATATACTTACCCCCAAACTCCACCTTCCGAAGCAGTGAGAGCCAATTATATAAGTAGTGCTAATTTTGCAAGGGAAGGTATAAGGGGAGCAGATTGGGGGTAAGTATGTTATGAAAAAATGTTATGGGTGGAAAATTAATTAGGATCGATCTTATATTTTATTCCTCTAGAAGTGATCCCTGGGCAGCTATGATGAGCATTTTAAAGTTCACCACCTTCTCGTAACTCAGCAGCCCCATCGTTCGGGGTCTGCTAATATAAGGCACACAAATTTAAAGCACACGAAACGTCAACACTAAAAGACAAACTTGGCAACTATTTGTATTTTTTTTAATATCCAATTGTGGTATCAAATTTTGGAAAGTAAACAATACGAACTTGTTTAAGAATCGGATTAAAAAAATCATTCGATAAATTCTAAAAAAAAATACCTATATTGAAAAAAAAAAATCACGAAAAGTATTAAAATGTGCAAATCAAAAGTTTGGTTAAGTTAATCTTAAATTTTTAAAGTCCCTCACAAATTTTGTTTCTTAAAAATCGCTTATAAATCAGCACATTGAAGGGAAACTGCTAAAAAAAAAAGGTATTTTGGACTAAATGACCGAATTAAAAAAAAATCTAGTTTCGAATGAAATTCGTTTAAATTTGAAGCGACATTAAAATCTTAATTTACAATATTAAAGCAAAATGCAATAATAAAATATTTAAGAGAAATAATAGTATAAAATCATAAAGAAAAATATTTAAACAATTTTTTTTCATCTACAAATTCACTTACTTTTGGAGTTACAAAAAAATACTGTGCTCGATGCGGTTGAGTTGTTTCATGCACAAGCATTTCAAAGATTTTTCTTTCATTTCTAGCATCCATACCTTGATTAATTTCATCGACACATCTGCAATAATCAACAAAACCAACGTGTTAATGTTTGTAAACAAAAATAATAAATACAAAATATCCCCAAGCAATATTACCGAAAAGGAACATGCGTTAAATGTTGCAAGGACAATGTATACAAAGCAATAGCAACAGCTCGTTCTCCGCCCGATTGCACATGTCTATCGAGAGCCTGAAGTGGAACATTATTACGATATTGTACCATAATCTGTATGCCATATGAATCAAAATCATGCTGAAATATAGGTAAATATTGATAGATAAGAGTAACATAATTATATTTTACAAAAAAAAAAAAAAAACTTACATCACTTTGTTTGATTAAAAGTATTTCTCCAACATAACTCATTGATTCCATGAATTTTCCAAAATTACTATTAAGCGTTTCAATTATGCCACAAATTGTGGTATACCAATTTTGATACAATGCACTAATTTCTACTTCGGCATTCTGATCTGCGTACACGTTATCTTCAATTGTTTTCTTTAATTCCTCCACATCTTCTGACCGAGCATCGAATTCATTTATTATCTGAAAGAAATAACACATACAATACGAGTACATACAGAAGAATTTATGCGTGATCAATTTACTTCTTGATCGACATCATCCATGCAATCGAGTCTAGCACTAAACTCATTAATAGACTCTGTAAGTTCCTCCAAATTATTGGATAATTCTTGAAAAAATTGCTTGTATGGAAAGTTTTCATCGTTTGGATTGCAACTGGTTGTCAATACTTGGACATCCGTCATTTTGGATCTATGCTTATTCTTTATTGTTTCTAAATTACGTGTAATAACTTCGACCATTTTCTAAAATATTGGCAAGAAACAGAAAAGTGATACATTACTTTTATATTGCGATTAGAAATATTCTTCAATTTGTTCAATTGTTTCGAAACTCTTTTCTTCGAAAATAACAATTTTAATGAAGTCAGTCAAGTTTTCTTTTGCTCAATAGAGTTCTCTGACGTTTACTATTATTAAAATTATGATGCACTGCCACCTTACAGATCTATTGTGCCTCCTTTGCAGCCTTACGAGTGTTAATCCCAACCAATCATTTCTCAGAATAGGCTTTGAATTGGCAGGATTGTCATAGAAGTAGAAAAAGTAATACAAGTCTTTGTTGGTTCTCGTCGTCGTCTTTAAATTAAGTCAGTCAAGGATGGTGTTAAAGGAAACCAATGAAAAAAAGACTTCTCTGGTTACAAAGTTGTCTCAGAACTAGTAGAAAATGATTTTCTTTCTAGTGCGCATTACTGCTGGGCACATTCCAAACTTATGGTTCACAGTTTCTGCTTTCTGCCTGCATTATCGGCAGTTTTTCATTTGAAAAGGCCTCCAGTTTAGTTTGCTGATAGTTCACAGTGTCCTGTGGGTGTTGTGAGTATTCACATGATTCATAAATAATTCTTGGTAAAATTGATAAATTCCTCAAAGGGTTTTAGATTGTAAAACTCGGATGAGTCAGGCAAATCGCCTCCGTCTTCGTGTTGCTACTTTCTTCTTTATAAGTATAGGTCGCACCTGTCAATCGAGTATATATCTGCTTGAAAGCAGTAGTGTAAGCTTTTAAAGGTTCCTTCTTCATGATATTTAGACAATTTTTTAAATCATCATTATTGTCGTGCCCTGCTATTTACACTTACTATATTTTACTAACATTATTTAACTATATGATAAAAACGAAAGTAAATCACAACCTCTGAATCTCTTTTCAAGGCATTTGCTTCATTAATGGCATTTGTTAGTTCCTGGTTTTGTTGCTGATATATTGATTTTTTCGTTATAGCATATTTTTTATCTGCAACTGCATCTTGATATAATCGTAGCACATCGATTCTCTCCTTTTGCAATTTTAATATTTTTTTAATGCATTCGTTGGCAGTATCTCTAAATATTTTTTGCATTTCAGGTATACCTAAAATGATATATAATTAATTTATTATTATATTATGATCTCTATATGCATATCTTCGCTTCCGAAATTCATATGGGTAACTTACCAATAGTACAGTCCTTCATTTGTGACACTTTATGTTCTTGTCTTTTGAGCTGTTCCTTTATTTGCACAATTCGTGCAGTCTTTGCTTCAATTGCGCGTTTTTTGTTTACCACTTCAGTTCGTTTGAATTCGATATTACTAATTTTGGCTTCAATTTGTGAACGCTCATTTTTTAAAATATCAGTTTTTTGTACCAACTCATTTAATCTAGAAAATAATTGTATTAATTAATAATCTATTGCTATAACAGTAACATGATTTATTAGTCGAAAAACTTACCTGTTTCTAAGCGTTTGTATTTCATTCAAATCTCTGCTGAATAAAAGCTGTTTTCCCTTAATATAAGTTTGCATTAACGAAGGCTCTTTGGAATACTTTGAAATTGAAATGTCATAGCGTAAATCACCTGAAAATCATATATCATTTTTTTAAAGGCATATTCGAAAATATCTGAAAATAAAAAATCAACCTCCAAAATATTGACGTATGTGTACAGGTATGGAATCAGTACACTTATTTACATTTTCATTGCCAATAGGAATTTTATGTAAGCTATATAACGAACATAAATAATTTAAAATCACAGGTGGTCCTTCAACCAAATCTATAAGGTATGCTGTAAAACCATATTTTCTAAAATTTCACAAAAAAAAAAATGAAAGAGTAAAAAAGATTAGAATGTATATAATATTGGATTCACGTATGAAGTTACCTTAAATTGGAAATCGGTTCATTCGCTCTATAATGACACTCATGTGCAGCTGCAGAATGTCCTACATTTACAGATAATTTTTGATTAATACATAATTCATTTACAAGCAGAGAAACATCGGAAATGTTTTCACATGTAAATGCCAATAAATCCCGCAGCCCAATTGTATTTTCTAAATATTTTGTGTGATTAGAATCTGGCACATTTAACTATAAGAGTGTTACTATTAAAATCTTTGATAAACAATATATATGTATATAGGATTTACAATACTTGCCTCTAACAAAATAGGTTCATAAACTCTGCCTTCAAATAGATTTCTATTGTTTCGTAACCACTGAACTCCATTATATACATCGGGGAACTTGTTTTGAAGTAACTTTTAAAGCAAATGCATATCAATTAAATGATGTTCGTTATACGACTACAATTATTTTTCAATTTTACCTGCATTTTTTGTTCTGTTACATTTTCCGAACGCTCAATACGCTTTTTTAACATTTGAAGTTCAGCAGAATAATCTTCATCTAATTTCTTATTAATTTCTGATCGCATTTTTATGTGCCTGGATACATCATATTTTAGCTCTTCTAATTTTTTCTCATTCTCTGCTAACTGGCGATTTCGTTCCACATCGCTACCACATTCCACAACAGCATTTTTCAAATCTTGAGTTATCACTTCGAGCATTTTTGTTTCATTTTGTAAATCACTTTGACTGTCTGACCATTCACGCTTTTTGCTCTATAATGAGTAAACGAAAAAAAAAAACAAAGTCATTTAATATATTCGCTTTGAGAACGAAAAATACTAGCCTCAAAACTAGTTTTCGCTTCTTGAATTTTCTGTTTCAGATCCTCAATTTGCTTAACAAAATTATTTCTATTCCCCAAAAGACGATTCGCAATTTTTTCCTGTAATTGAATCAATAATGGATAGTAATAAATAATAGATGCTATCAAAAACAAACCTTCTGCTCCACATCATTTGTTAGTTCTCGTGTTTTTGCAATTATTGCTGTTTGTTTTTGTACAACTTTCTCATAAGCATGTTGGTTTTGGTCTGCTTTTTTTCGGGCCATCTTCAAATCTTTATTGATTTCGTTTAATTTGGTTTTTATATCATCCACCTCCAATTGCAATTTTTTCAATTCACATAATTTCAATTTATCCATACATTCCTTTCTAGCATTATAGCGTTGTAAGACTTGCCTCAATCTATGCGACATATTCAATTTATGACAACATACTTTTCAAATGTAATTAATCACATCCTTACTTACTCTTCTACTCGTGTCATGGTTTTCTTTAATTTTGCAAGATTTTGTTCGTGCATCCCTTTTGTATCCAATTGTTTCTTACGCAATTCCTTCAGTTTTTTAAAATTACTTATTGTTTCTGAACTACACACAGACGATATAGTATTGAGGAAAATCTCTTGAGGGTTCATTTTGGCAAAATCCTGTAATTACATATAAACATTCATTTCATTTCTTTTAAATATCACATTTGCATGGTAGACATCAGCCACAAACCTGAACTCGATCTTGTGGCAGAAATTGGCATAAATTAGTTATCTGTATTTTATACTCAGCGACATCATGCAAATATTTGGATTTATTGACCAAAGTACCATTCACTTTATAACTGGATTTACCGTACATATCAAAGGTGCGTTCGAAACAAACTTCTTCCTCCAAAGCATTGGCATAAATAACCACACGAATTTTGGCTGAATCCTTGCCATTCTTTATATAATCTTGTATAGAAGGCGATCGTGACAGCACTTTCGGTTCGCCACCTAATCCAAGCACTATGGCAGCGACTAATGTTGATTTACCAGTACCGTTTGGACCAATAATAATATTCAAATGCTTAGTAGGATTGAAGATGCACTCCTCATAAGTCCTGTATTAGGAAGAGTTTTGAAAATGCATCATTCAGTATTATTTTCCAAATAAGAAAAAACTTACACAAAATGCTTGCAATAAATTGACTTTATTTTGCCCTTTGGATTGCTCTGCTCTAAGATTTTGGCTTCATCCTGCCTTTGTTTGCTTCTTGTGGACATGTTTAGACAATTTGAAATAATTTAACATCAATGATACTTGGCGCCACAAAACATTTTTGTATTATTTTGAGCTGGTACAATTACAAAACACAAATTGTATTCATAACTGAACAACCAAATTGCCGTCACTACGATTAGTGTTATTGCGATGCAAATAATTACGAAATAATAATCGATAATTTTTTTGAGTACAGATTACTTTATGTACTCGATAGCTCTTGGTTGTGAAGGTCACAGATGGGTACCAAGTACAATTATATTGTAAGTTTGTTTGCGTTCATTACCATTTCTATCCGTCATTAAGAGAGTAAAAACAAATTACACTCAATGTGAGAAAATATACAGAAAGCACGTGAAGGAAACCTATCAGAAACTGCAAATTGACAATCACAGTACGTAATTGGGAGTTGTTTTTTATTTCTATAGGTGATTGAAAGTGATAGCAAAAATTTTACTATCACATACTATCACATTTAATTTTTTATTTAATTCTATAATGTGATATTTATTCAATTGAGTACGTATTAATAAATTTAAATTTTGTATTTTTCTGCAATATTTTGTACCATAATACTTTTCAGTTGTGCTTTTAATGAGTACTACTATCGAGTACATGACTGTAGTGCAACAACACTAACTTCGAGGAATTGCCAGCTGTAGATATGGTAAATGTGTTCCGCTACGCTATGTAATTGCGCTGTTAAATCGAAATCGTATTTCTCTGTGACGCAATAAATATGTATCAAAAGACAAATAACTTTTGCAATGTAATTATGCAGCATCCTAATAAATTCGCCTTTAAAATGCTTAAAATTTAAGAAAATATATGAAATGATTAAAAATATAAATGAAACTTTTAAAAAATCCGTTTCGATATAAATAAAAATTGCATCTCATTTACAGAGCGCCTCCACAGGCAAAAGTTTTTATCATGATAATATCAGGCAATATATTGCCAATGGAGAACGCATATTGCTCGCTCACAGAAAGCATTAATTATTAGAACAATTCTCTTGTTAAAAATTGCAAAGTTTTGGTCGGCGCCTAATTTCTTTGCTTGAGTTTTATGTTGGATATCTGACACTTTTTATTTTTTTTTTATCTGGCACTCAAAATTACATAATTTTTGCCTGTGGAGACGCAGCGTTATGGTATTAAGTGTCCTCACAGTTACTTAACACTTGTATTGTACATTATATTGTGCAAAATAAATGGTCATGTTTCCATACTTCTTATTTTAAATCTTAATTTTTGAAACAATTTTTAATATATTAAGTTATGCATATTTTTTTAAATTTACTTGGAAATTTATTGGATTGGATTTACTTTTATCTTTTATTTAAAAAAAAACAGTACTTAGTACTTATTCTTGGATATGAAAAAAACATTTTTTTTCTGCGAAATAGCAATGTTACATAAGAAGGATAAATCCTTTTTCTTTCTCAGAATATTCCGTATTCTTCGCTGCTAAAAGTAAACAGTCGCCTAAAAAGTAAACAGTTTTGGTGTGCCATTAAAAACAATTGAATTGAACAAAAGTAAATGTTTTTAATTTCATTTAGTGTGAATCGAATAGCTTAATTTTCAAAATGTTCTATCCCCATTAATCTTTGCTGTATGTTCATTTCAGTCATTATACTTTGAAAGTCATTACAATAAACAAATGTGCTGTAAATTTAACTCCTACTTCAAGCAAATGAAGTCTTCTCAAGTTTTTAGCTAAAATATCTGCTAAGGTATATTAATATCTGCGTGATTAATATATTACTCGGGACTGCTTCTTTTTCTAAGAAATTATTTCCAATATCTGCTGTTTCAACGCACGTGGTGTCTCCAAAACGTAGACTAGGACTTCGAAGAAGAAAATAAATAATTGCTTGAAAGATGATCATTTTTCCTATAATTACAGATAAAAAAAATATGTGGCACTTATAAGCCCCGAAGAGCCCTTTGGCCGAGTTTCCTTCCATTACTGTTGTGTGTGTTAAATTTTGGACAGTATTAAAAGGGACCTATTTATTTTAGCCGGTTCCGAACGGCATAACTCTTGCGACATCACTTTTTCTGAGCTTTGTCACAGAGTTCTTTTAGAAGCTTTTTCATGGCAAATTGTTACTGCCTGAAGAATTGCCAATTGCTTACCGACAGGTGAGCACCGTTCGAAAGAAAAATTTTTTCGATATCAAATTTGTTATGCTTCAGCCGGGGATTGAACCCACGATCTATAGATCGAAGCCCAACACACTAACCACTGAGCCACGGCACCCACTTATTGTCAATATTTGCAGATATTACCAATAATTACGGAGAAAGAGAATCAGCATCGAGTCCAATTTTAATGTCACAAAAGCAATTGAATACTCTCGCAAGAAAGCTGAATTTTAAAAAATCCAAGCGATTTAAGAAAAAGCGTCTAAAATAACCTATATAAAGAGGAGGTTTAGGGTTAATACGTTCCACAAAAATCTTTCCCATAATTTTCTGCATAAGATTGCTGAACACACTCCATACTTCAGAAGTAAGGATCGCATGGTTTCATATGCCGATTTGCCATGGAAATGGAGCAAACCCTCTCCAAAAAATTATTCCGACGTAGACTTTCAAAATGCCGATACACGTATATTTCTTTAGTCTTCTCTATCAGTACCCGCTGTCAGGACCTTGTTATTTTTTTTTAGTATCGAATAGTGTTATCGGTGCCAAAATCGTGACAAATTTAAGGTAAGAATTTTTCATTACCAAATTATTTAAAATAGGATCATTTACGCATTTCTTGAGAACTTTTTTAATGAACTTGGAGAAAAATGGTGTGAGAGCCCTCCAATTACTAGTGCTTAAAAAATTGTGTCTACTTTAATTTACATTTTTAAAAATTCTAGCGACTTATCTTTAGCTTGATATTTGACAACGAGTCAAGCCTTGGGGATAAATCTTGTTTTTATTTAACTTTTGGCATCTGAATTCAAAAAGGGATCCGGTTTTTGATCTAGTCAGCTTTCAATATGTCTTTGTCCAAGAAGTCATACTAAATACACATACAAAGGAAGTCAAACGAAAAAATTACCAGATGTAATATTCACAAGGGATAGTTTTTGAAGTTTTGAGCTTTAAAACAGCCGAAAGTTGAAAGTTAACAGAAATAATTTTTTCTCCAGCATAATTATTATTTATTAGCACAAAATAAAAATCAAAAACTGTTATTTCTGAGTCAAATTTAAAGATCTAGAATGAATACTTATAATGGCTACTGTCTCTGCTTAGGGCGATATCAAACAAGCAACATTTGCCCATTAGGGGATAGAATTGTTGTTGTTTGGAAATGAAAAAAACAGGAGTAAATGAGATTGAGAGAGTAATTTTAAATACTGACGACACATTTGCACTCTTACAAGAGCAGGGATAACGCCATGTAATACCGTTCTTATATGTACATACTTAGTGCTATTGAAATGAACAAGCACAATAAATTTGAATATATTATATAGGTACATAGCAATATGTAAATAATTGGTAAATTAAAAAATATATACATATACCTATTTAAAATGTAGTATAATTGTTTATAGAAAGATGTCAGACACACATCCACATAAAAGTTGAACGATTTTTCATAATTTCACTATTAATTTTGCATTTATTTCCATGTAAATGGTACATACTTTTATTGTTTTGTAAAATAAATACAACTGTTGCTTGTTTTAGACTAGTTACTTTATTATACGTAATTTCTTTTTATTATACCTGATAAAAATCTCCACCAAAATATTGTCCGAAGAACTTGTAACCATATCTAAACTGTAAATTACACGCTCGCTTAGACACCCCTTACCATACAATACAGATGTTCTTCTCATTTAGTGGCATACGAGTACATACAATTAGGGTTTCATTTCTAATTTTCTGAATTTAAGGGATACTTTTTTGCTACAACAATACGAGTACTCGTAAAAAACACTAGCAAGCAACAACAGTCAATAAAGTCTTTTGGCTTTTCACTAAATGTTATGCGTGACAATTTGATAATAAAGTTGATTTTACCCCCTTTAAAAAATGGAAAGAAAAAGAAAAAAGAAGGAGTTTCGATTTTCCACCGCAAATCACACTAACATGCGGTAACCAATAATTTGCACAAATTCATTTGTAATATGTATATTAATAATGTACTACTTATGTATGCACATGAATATAAAAATTTTACCATGCACATATCGACACTACATATTTCAATAAACATAAAAAAAGCGTGAAAACTTGTACTTAAATTATATTAATACCCAAGACGACCATTGTGGAAATATACATACCTATATAATTATGTTATTTCAACATGATATAGTTACATCTTAGAAACGTAATTACTCGCATATAACTTACTTATATTTTCTGATCGATTTTTGTTATACGTTACAGGCCCAGCATAATTTCTTTGAAATTTGTACATGTTACATCATAGTACTCAAATTCGAAAGAAGGAATAAAGCGTGCATATTTTAAAAGTGGTAAAAGTCATCATGGTAAAAGTCATCAGGATCATGAATCGGGATGTTTTTAGTTGATTATCGACATCCCTTGAACTATTTGCATACTCTATCGATCCACTGGGACCAGGAATACTTAAACATTTTGGTTCCCTTTTGATCTACCGTAAATATTTATAAACCCATTCTGTCTTTCTTTCTCTCTCTCTCTCTCTCTCTCTTCCTCCCACGCACAGACAGAAGTTCTTTTTGTTCCCAAAATATCTTTAGCTAATCGAAAATTAGGCTTATTTTTTAAAATGTCTATTCTGTTAGATATGTATGTATACAATTTTAAATTTAGATAAACACTATCCAGTCCGACGGTCTACTTTTCATTCAAAGAATGTTCAACATGGACAGTGGTGTATTTCGGAATTAACTTTAGCCACCATTTAGATATAATTTAAATCACACGATCACAGCAAGTATCTAGGCCTATGGGATTTATATTTACTGCTTGAGGTCGTGAATTAGGTCAGGCCACTCTCAGATTTGTGATCGGCTCCTGAAAAATGACAACCGACATTCATTCTGCAGACATTAGAGGGCCAGAGGCTGCAATTCCAGTCACAACCTCGCCCCTTCTTGCCTTGGGATAATGCTATTCTTGGAAGTCTCGATAATATAAGATCCTCATATGATAGCCAAAGATATCATGCTAGCCTCTACTAAGTCATTGGTGGAATATAAATATGAGTGATCTATTTGGTGATGAGACCTGGTTTGATGGTCTGAACTCTGAAAGGATCTTTTAGAGTATATCCACTATTACCCACGACTGTAAATTATTAAGTGGTACTTCTTTTTTTGCAAAAGGGTGCACTTTGTCAAAGATATTATGCTATGTTATACAAAGTTCTTTTTGCAACTAATCAGTCTAGTACTGAACGTAGGTCATGCTCTATACTCTGGAAAGTGTTACCGTTACTTCCTTAGTCGAACAGTTTTCAGAAAGTCTATATTAAGTTATTGTGGCTGCCTTTTGAGAGGACACACTTAACACACAGAATGGGCCTTTGTGGTCCCACTGCGCTTCATTTCCAGTGCTGTTGTGCGTGTTAAATTTGGACAATATTAGAAGGGACTTTTTCTGAGCTTTGTCACAGTGTTGTTTTTAGAACCATTTCATGACAAAGTATTACTTCCGCAAGAATTGCCATTTTCTTGCCGACACGTGTCAACGCACTAACCACTGAGTTACGGCACCCACATCTAAAGGGCTAAACCAGAAT
Organism: Megamerina dolium; assembly: GCA_963854835.1. Classification (NCBI taxonomy): domain Eukaryota; kingdom Metazoa; phylum Arthropoda; class Insecta; order Diptera; family Megamerinidae; genus Megamerina; species Megamerina dolium. The sequence goes on from OY978528.1 coordinate 15,519,118, forward strand.
ACATCGCGGCTAAACACTATCCAGTGAGCATGAAGAAGCCTAATATTATGAACTGAAGGGATTGGATATTTATCCTCAGGCAAGTATAGTTCAACAGCGTTTTGCTCCGCTAATGCAAACAGCATAGTAGAGCTACCTGTGGAAGGGTGTAATTCCTCAACACGTTCTGGCGGCAAATGCTAGCGACAGATATTATAAAGTTTGTTGTTCTTAAATGTCACTTTACGCTTAAAATACTAACAAGAAGATGTTATCATTAAAGTACTGACGAAAGTATTTACAAGTTAAGATTATCCATAAATCTGATAATTATCATTTTAATCAGTCAATCAGATCTCTATAAATCAGAATAAAGGTCGATATTAGAAGCAAAAAGTTATGTTGCAATATTGTAACAAATGTGCATTAAATTTGTCAACTCAATTGAAAGAAATCGTACACGCAAAACAATCAAAAATACATAATCTCACACTTAAAAAGGTTATCTCAAATATTTTGACAAGCAATTCAAAATTGAAGGATATTAAGTTTCAATTTACAATAAAATGTTACATACATACATAAACGATTATTTAAAATTGTTACCAATAAAAGAAGAAAAAAACGAAAGTGTATGATGAAACCCTTTACATGTATATAGAAAGAATTTTTGCCATCTCATAAATTACCCTTACTTATTCACAGATTACAAGAATGAAGAGAGAGAAAAAAAAAACACCAAATGAAAATGAAAATTGTTAGATCAAAAACACAAATTGAAAATTACCATCTGTCAAAATTCACTACATCAACTGGATATGAGGACCTTAATCTATTGAATACTTTGTTGCCATTGTAAAATTTAAATGATATGTTCATGTTTTTTGCTATTGTTGTTGCTGATTTACTTACACAATTGTAATTATATGTATATTTAAACATTTATTGTCAGGGCAATACACTTGTTTGCTATGTACTATTAGCACCATGGATTTGAGAGAAAAAAAAACACGATAGGTATTTGTTTGAAGTGCATATTGTACATCTTTGGTGCTGTTGTTTCTAAGGATAAATAGCAAGGGTGCTAAATGTGACGTACTTTAAAGTCTATAAGTATATTGCACGTCAAATAAACAGGAACTTTTCATAAAGAGAAACAATAACAAATTGAAACAAACACACACAAAAAACGGATACATAAACAAGCGCTTAATTGCGCTATTGCACCCCCAATTAGTTTTAAATTAGCTATTGAACAATTTATTTATTTTAAACTTTATATTCTGTCATTTTTCAAGTCTCAAGCTACTTTACTAAGTTCTCATATATACATACTTTGCAAAATATTACACATTATGATATAGCTCTTATAGGTATTTAGATGCAATATTGCGAATACAAAAAGGTAGGTACATATGTATATAAACAAATGTACCTACATATGTATATATCCTTTGATGTGAAACAGACATAGCCTAAAGTGTTTGTGCTACTTATGTATATTAAGATACCTGCGATTTGGAATAAATACATACTCAACAAGATTGAAATCTGTTATTGGTTTTCTATGATTTCTTATTTTCCATTTTTCTTTATTTATTTATTTATGAAAACAATACGACAAACATGCATATAGATGTGCGAGTACATATATAGAAATAATCGATAGAATTGTATTGAAAAAACAAAAAACAAAAAATCAAAGAATAACAAGAATAAGAGATTTTATTGAAAAAGATTTAATTTTTCGGAGATGTTTTTCTTTACTGTCATACCTTGTAGTATGAATTGGATTAAATGTACATAAAATCTTGCAGCCCAAGAGCCATTCAGACAAATGTTATGCAGATAATTGCAAATCGCGGCATTCTTAAGTGACAATCCGTAACCATTAGGTGATTCAATTGTCTGCATAATTTCGCACAAAAAAATGCTCAACGAGCTAATTATTTTACGTAACGAAATGGATATCGAATGATTTGACACCTAAAAAAATAAATATGTGGCACTGATAAACACCGAAGGGCTATTTGGCTAAGCTTCTCTTCCATTAGTGTTGTGCGTGTTAAATTTTTGGACAGTATTAGTAGGGACCCACTTATTTTAGCCGGTTCCGAACGGCAAAACTCTAGCGACATCACTTTGTCACAGGGCTCTTTTAGAAGGTTTTTCATGGCAAATTGTTACTGCCGGAAGAATTGCCAATGCTAATTCTATGCGAAAAAGTCGAAATCAGATGCAAAATTAGATGCATCGTAGTACGCTAAATTCGCGAATAATCAATGTTTTTTTTTTAACAACTTCTAGTTGTCGAGGTGTAATTTCAATCGTTGTCCCTTTATATAGAAAGTCTACGCAATAACATAACTAGTGATCTACTGCACCCATGTGTAGGAACATAAATACTGTTACACACAGTTTATGCTATAAAATTAAAAATAATGAACGTTTTTGCACCAATTTTTGTTTACATATTTATTGATATATATTGTATACAAAAAGTAAATATTTACTTGAAATGTTAACCCCTGGTCTACACGCACGCCTTAAGTCAGACTGGCCAATCATCAATAGCCGCACGCATCTCGTCCATTGGAAAATTGGCCACAGCATAAATCAAACCTGTCTTAATATAAACAATATTCAGTTGGCTTTGCGGCAAACCATGTCCTCTCAAACTGTCCAAAATTTGTAATCCCGCCGGTTAAAAACGGAACCACCAGAGAGTCATTCTTCAAAGGAAATGAATGCTGGTAAATTGTTTTGGAGCCAGGTTTGGATCGTTTTAGCTTAAATAACCCTTTTCGTACCTTGAAATCAGTTCAGATGCTTCCTTAGATGGCCGTGCATACACCCTATCCCCTATTGCCTGTTAAATTTTGTCTCCACGGTAAACATTTTCTCATAGGTAAACAATATTTTTCTGTGTAACTTATCAACGTGCTTCACCAAAAGACGTTTTTTCCATCCTATTTTTTTTTCCCCAAAGCTGCAGTCAACAAATGTACGGCACGGCGTTTGAAGGCCCCTTTTTAGTAAATTGACTCATAGACTCATGGAGACATTCATCTCCCGGGCCATGATTTACTGTTTTCCAAGCGGATTTTTCTGAATGCTTGATTGACAGCTTTCATGACCAGCAGCGTGACGGTCTTTAACATACCTAGGCTCCTCAAACAGTTTAGAATGACCGGTATAGGCTAACGCTTTACAAGTTATATTTCATAAGCCAAGTCGTAATAACGAGATATATTCAATTCTTCTATTGTAATGGTATTTACGTCCCTACTAATTCAAAAATCATATTCAAATGACCAATATCCAATTTAACATAACGCCTTCCATCCTTCTGTCTCCAAATTCGTTTCGTACTGCTCTACTTTATGGAAGAACTTCATAAAAATATCTGTATTTTATTTCATTTATTAAACGTCTAGTACTGCTTTGGAGTGTAACTTTTGATCCTTGCCTTCAGAAAAAATTTTAAATATGGCTCTATATTTATTATAGCCTCTAAATATCTACTTAATAAGAAAATTGTTTGATAGCGCTTAATTTCTTCAAATAAATCCATAATCTAACTATATACCCACTGTATGTTTGTATGTATGTACAAAATAGAGCCAATTCAAACAATATTTCGTATGTAATAAAATAACAGATGGCGCCAAATAATGAAACAATATTTAAGTCGATAAACAAACAATCGTGGAATTCTATCAAATAGACTGACAGACAGGTTCATAAATATATACATATGTACAATACATCATACTTTAATTTTTTTATTATTTTATTTATCTTACGGTCCGAGAAATTTGCTCGCTTTTCATAGCACTGCTACTGCTGCTGCTGCTGCTGCTATTGCTCTTTTGCTGCCTATTTATGTATGTGCATATGAATATGGTAGTATGTACATATGTACAATATATTGCTATATATTTCTACAGAACAATATGCGGATTATGCACTTCAATGAATATTACTTTGTCATGGGAATATTGCACAAAAATTATCTTCCCTTTAATTTGTGGCGTATTATTTTCAGTATAATCCTGTTATACACTCGTTGCAAGTGTACAAGTTCAATTCACTAAATAAAATATGAAAAAAAAAAACAAAATGAACAAATAATGAACGAAGTACTTAGCTATTAATTCGAAAAATATTTCGAATAAATGTTTTCATAATATTATACATAAATACGTACGTAAGCATGTGTGAACATAGCCATGATTGTTATTTAACATTGTGATCAATTGAAACATTTATTTATGTATATATTGAGACAATTAGCTCATCATTGTCGAAGAAATATTCATAGGACGGATGTTCTATTGCCTGTTGAAGAAGGAGGGGATGATTAAAGCAGATCAAATTAGGCTATCTTTTTGTATTTCTCACATTTGACAAAATCGATATGTACATATGTGTACTTAAAGAAGAACCACCTGTTTCTCAGAAGAATCAGCAGTACTTGATTCTGAAAACCATCTATATACAATATTCTTAATATTTAGCAGCACTCAGTAGTAATTCGAAATATAGTTTAGTGCCAAATGAAATCATTAATTAGGCATAATTTGTGGTATTGGATATTAGTTATTCTACACCTTCGACTATTCCGCAAACACTACATTTTCAACAATTTCTGTTTTTTTAGCTTGTAGTTTCGAATTGAAATTTCATTTTAATATTTAAATTTGACTGCAAAGCACTGATGGGCTTCAATTTAGTAGAAGCATGAGCCGATGACTCGTCCATATAGTTCATAAGGCTTTTTTTCTGCATCCAGCAATCATTGTAGGCAAACAATGCAAATATGTAGGTCGAGTGCTGCGATATCCAACCTACTCATACCGGTATCAACCATGATTTAAAAAATAAAATTGCACAAATTAAAACAGTTTTTGCGGTATCAATCTAGCCATTATGAAATAGCAAACCCGGATGAGTATATATGACAACTGGGTTGTCGTATTTATTGGATTTTTTGATGTTCAGTACCTAAAAAACATACTATTTTTTTTATTTATTTTTTAATGACACAATAAAAAGTGATGAAACTTAGTTTTGTAGTGAGTTTTTTAAGACCCTTCAATATTGAGGAATTTTGATGTCATGTTAGTCAATTTAACCAATTATACCGCAATTTTATTCAGTTTTGTTTGATATTTCAGCATACATAGAGCTACACCCGAGCAGCGTTTACACATTATGAAAGTTGATTTCCAAAATCAGTATTCAATAAGAAATGTTAACAGAGACGTTCGGGCTCAAATTTTTCGCATTTGGAGCAACAATAATCCACAAGTGACTCATCTACTGTCGATGTACACCGAAAAAACCCAGGTGTAGTTTGTGGGCTAAAGCTTTTTGTTGAGCTACTTGAAGTCATTGCTATACGTGAACAAGGCAACAACTATTGTAGCATTTGAAAGCAATGTCAAGCGCATCATTCGTACCATATGGGCTTCTATGCTCGAAAATGTTATCGAATATTGATGTTCCGTATACCAAAATCATTGTCATTGGGATTGAAGCGACGACCTGCAGATTAGAAAGCCAACGCTCTAACTACTGATCTATGGCACCCACTTGAGATTATCTACCTATTTAAAAAACGTCCCGAATACTTGGGTTTTCCATTTCAATTTACAATCCTTCACATTTTCAAAATTACTCTGTATGAATATGGTAAAGGAAGCAAAGAGAAGTTTATGATATCGAGGAAATATGTTAGTGTGCAAATCTACTCTATAAAAGAAACCAATAAAATTGATTATGCCGATTTACCTCATCAGCGGAAAGAGTGTTATACCATATTCTGTTTGCACAAATTATCAACAATTTCATGAAAAATTGAAAAATAAAGGAACTGCCCATTTTTCGGCTGGTCTGGTTTCTGATTTCCAATTTTTTCTATTTCTAAAAAATGAATACCAAAGTATTCATTACTAATGCGAAATTAATGAACCTAGGTACTTACTGTCGGAATGGACGTGTTTCAAAAATCCTATTTTGACAATTGCTTTAAACGTCTGATCCAACCAACTCAAAAAATATATTAAAATTAATGGTGATTATGCAGAGAAGATAAACATTATTAATTACATGAAAGCAACATTTATTTTGTTCATTTTTATCATACATATTTTTGTCATCAGAGAAGTTTTCTCTAAAAAAAAAAATAGAAATACGGTTTTACGATAGATTTTAACCAATTTTATTATATCCTAAGCTCAATAAATGTATAAAGTACATATATAAAAATACACTTTCTATCCAAGGTATTCGGCATTATTATCAATTTATTTGCACATTTTTCATATACAAACATGTATGTATGTATGTATTTGAAATTGCGTAGTAGGAGTAAAATTCGCTCGAATTTAAATGCAGGTACATACATACATATTCGAACATAGTAAATATTGCATAATTGACTTATACTTGCATACACACACGCACAGAATCGCATATAATTATATGGCTGTTTGAAGACATCAATAATAAAATTATTTATTCTCTTGAAATTCAGCAATAAATTTCTTAACGTATACCTAAATATCGAACATTTTGATCAATTTCCAAAAACGATTTCTTACATAGTAAGTATGTACCATACCTACCTACATAAATATGTATGTTGGTATGTATTTAACTACCCGTAATCACCACATAATCTTTGAAAATTTGCATGCGTCAAACTAAAGAGCATTTTGTTCTCCTGTGACCCTTCACAGATTGTTATCTCTCCGCTCATTATTCATGTCACGTCTAATATAGTACAACAACAAAAACAACAACAACAACAGCAAGGAAGGAAAAGAAAAACGATGAACACGCATTTTCGCTGCAGAGAAGAGTGCAGAAAGAATATTGCACAGACAATGATGTGTGATGGCAACGAGTACATACGAACGAGTGCGAGTATGCATACTCGTCAGAATGTTAGTGACTAGAGGGTGCATTCGTTTCACTGAAAATATGACCAAAGAAAACGAGAATGACTGCATTCGTTGTTTTTACAAAGACATGAAGTTAATCATGTAAGTAAAATATGTAATAATAAACTTGAAATTATTTAAATTTTTTGCCCTTATCTATTTGGTAAACGAGTACATATACCTACCAACTAGTTTGATTTTTATTATAATTTGCTCGAAATTTGGTGAAGTAAAAATGAAATGTGCTGATTTTTTGATATGTAAATGTTCAACCATAAGTGCATCCATGTGTACGAGTGCGAGTGAGGAGGTATGCATCAAATATGAATGATTGCTGGCCAAGTTAAAATGTATTCGTACTGGTTATGTTTTATCGAGAGAGATATAACAAAGTCACGAGATCAAACACGATTGCCCTGAAGCGTCCAAGTAAAGAGGCATCTATGTATGTAGAACTTCGTGATATCGCTCATACATAATTCTAGAAACTCGATGATGATCAGCATTGTTTATACGAACATACATACATGTATATACCCTCATAAAAGTATTTTAGGAATTTTTCATGTCACAACATCGTCGACGCGACGACTTCGTGCTTGAGTTGGGCACGAGCAGAGCACTTGCACATTCAGAAATGCATACTCATATTCATGTATGCATGTATGTGAGTGCTGTGTGTTAAAACAAAGACTGCAGCTATAGCTGCTACATACTTTACAATACAAGCTAGCTGGCTATAGCTAGCTTACTTTTTAGCATACCATACCAAGAAAGCTGCTGTGTGTGGACGTGATTGGTAGCGGCAACGGCTTCGTAATCGCAGGCGTAGTGCCATATTTACGCGCAATGCCATCGCAGAGAAGACAAAAACGAAGACGCAACATGCCGCAGGAGGAGCTGTACATCATTAATGCAAGAGCGAAATGTAATGCTATGTAGTACGAGGCAGGCAGAAAATCAAAACAGAAACAACAACAACAATTCAAGCCAGCAAAATCCTATAATTAAACAATTATTGCAACTCCCACTTTATGCTTGGGGGCATGCTGGTTGGAACCTTACGCTATGTGCGCTACTCCTCCTTTTCAGGATCGACAACTAAGAAGAAGAAGAAGACGAAGACGAAGAATTGTGATCACAATACTAACGTTTGCTGCTTACCACTGGTTTCACATTGTTTTTGTTATTGCTATTGTTGTTGTTGTTATATATCGTAGTTACGATTGCAGATGCGGTACAGATTTATACTTTACATACAAATGTACCTACATAAGCACTATGCACTAACCGATAGTGATCCTCCTCTGTCTGCCTCGTCTTGGTCGTCCGTCTTACTTATCGTTTGTATGTAGGTATGCATGTATTTTGACAGAAGTGCTTTGCTGCTTGATTTTGTTTACGTTTGACGTGGTATTTCTGTTGTGTTTATTGTCTAGTATTTCTTCCTTGAATTGGTGGCCAACATGCAAAATATCAATGCATGTACATATGTATGTGTTTTGTGTTTGTGTACATGCAATTGTCCATAATGGCTACAGGTATTTATTTGTAGATGAATGCAACAGCATGTAGTTTCAGTTCAGCTGGGTGAGATAATATATTTGCAAAAAAGTGCTGAACTAATTATGCCTAAAATATTTTAGTGTTACATTCACAATTTTCAATATTTACAGCTCAAAACTACGACACTCAAAAACTTCACAAACACCTAAGTATGCTACGTATATGTTGTAGGGGATTACCGGCTAGGTTGGAATTATTTCACGTATTCAAAAGTAATTTATCGACGAAATCTTTTTTATAGATTTTAGAGGATCTGAAGGATTAGTGGACTTAGTAGAACACTAAAGCTTTCCAATAAAATAGAACATCTTTAATTTCATAAATGGACCCAAAATAAAGTACAAGGTAGGTTTAAGGATACGCTCATCGCGGCCTGTTGACTAAAAAGAGACACATTACGGCAAGGTGCAAGGTTGATAGGTAGGTATATGCAGGTAGACCGTCAAAGAAAATCAATGCGCTGACTTTATTCTCATATATGTTTCAGACCATAGGAACATTGCGGGAATCTTGATTCTCTTGATGTACATATTTGCAGGAATACGAGTTTCGATTCCCCTGGAATTTTGCCTTGACACACAAGTCACTTCAACAAGTCACTTCAACTATTTAATGACGGAGATGGAAGTCATTAATAGCTTATTTCACTTCGCGACCAACATGGCTCTTATGCAATGTGCGTCTTGAGGGTTTATTAATTTGGCAAGTTGTCAAGCATTCAGCGTTCGCACTGCGAAAAATTTAAGGTCCTGTTAAAATAATAGATGGCACTTATCGTATTCGTTATAACCATGTAATTGAAAACCTAATTAGTGGCGCAAATGTCGTAGGTTTCATAAAAGCAGAGCGATTTAGATGGATAGGCCATGTTATACGAATGCCAGCTGAAGGAATTCAGAAGAAAGTGTTTGCACTTCGTCCGATTGGTGGAAGAAAGAGGGGCCGGACAAGAAAAAGATGACTTAACGATGCAGAAGCAGACCTGAATACAATGAATGTTCAAGATTGGAGAGAGGAAGCGAGGGAGAGAACAAACTGGAGAAGAGTTGTTGGTGAAGCTATGGTCCACCCTGGACTGTGAAGCTAAGAGGGAGAGAGAGAGAGGGATGTATTACATTTAAAGAAAATATTAATTTTTTGTTTATGAAATGTTTTTATGAATTTAATAAAGAACAAATTACTGTTACTATTCTTAGTCCAAAGTATCTGCTAGGATAGCTAAACTCTTCGAGATTTGTATAGAATTCACTATAATACCTAACCTCCTCAAGATGGGCCAACCACTACATTAGCGCTCGCTGAAAAATCTGAATTGTGGGTCTCAGTAAATATTCTATGGAAGCTACCGTAAGCAAACCAAAATTCGTAGTGGAAGACCAATTTTTGAATACAAAATGTCCGAATAATTTTGAATTCGAAAATCTATGTATTTTGTGTGGTATGTTGAATCTATCAAGTATTTATATAGTCATTTGGATCGACTTGAATAAAATTGGAATAAGTAATTAACATCCACCCGATCTTAATCAAAATTTCCATTTTAGAAAGGTTCCAGAATCAGTTTGGATGTTATAAATGTGTTTGAGGTACATTGAATTGAAAAATTTATGGATCTAAACCACGCGCTTCAGAGTGTCAATGATGCAATTAGAAGGGTGTTGATTTGTTTTTAATTTTTGTTTTTTTTTTAAAATGATTTTTGTAAAGTGATTACTCTTATGTGGGTGGAATGAATACATTCGTACTGAACAAAGTGAAGCTGTGGTCGACTTGACTAGACGAGACTTAAAATAGGAATTTTTACGGATGGAACTTGTAGTTGCCCTCAGCAACAGTACAGCGAAGGCAAAGTGGGAAAGATTCGCAAGACATCTTCATCTATCGACATTGCCCACTTGCAGATAAGTAAAGGCTTCGCAATGTAGGAAGGAAAAGTCTCACTAATAGCAGATCATGACAATTTCAGATACCACCTCATCAAAATGGGGATTGTTCCAAAAGGGGATGTTGATATTTGGAGATTATGAAGTCCTTAAGCAGTGTGTCAGTGCTTTGCATTAGAAAGCGAGAAGCTGTACACATTGGGCCGACATTATATTGACGAACTTGAACACGTGTGATATTATTATGATCGAAGAAGAAGAAGAAGAATTCTACAACCGAATCCATACATAGCACACGAACTTCGGGATGAAAATACACCCAGATGAGTGGTCTGACTCGCTTGAGTCACAAATAATAATAATAATAATGAATTTTGTTCGTGACTTTGCAAAAAGGAGTATTAATAAATATGTTCCAGCATAACTGCTCGAAAGTTAATACGATTTCGATGATTATATATTGGCACATAGTTATAACCATAGTTATATATTTAGTATCGGCTTTTTCACACTTTTTATAGGGGATATATATCAAAAAAGTCTATATTAAATTATCTACGGACATTTGCGTTTAATGTGGATTCTTCAAAGCCACCTAGGGAACATTTAGCAACATATTAGAAGGGTTACAACGGCCTCTATGATATAGAGTAGCTGAGAAAATTGGAAAATATGATGTTATCATGACTCATTCAACTTGAAAACTCAACTGAAAATACCCTATAATCTTCAAAATCCAAAAATAACATAAATATATACATATGCACTAGAGTTCTGCCCACACAAAATACACATTAATGCAAAACACAACGGACATACACGCAAAACAAAACGAATCACAGATATTAATTATTTGATCTGAAACATCCCCATGCTCCATCCACCGCATGCACTTTACCTTTTGTGTGTGTGTGTGTGTGTGTGTGTGTGTAGATTTAACCAAACAAACCTTCATTCGCATTCCTCAACACACATACGTACTCGTACTATCGTAGTACTATGTATGTATGTGTGTTTGCCTTACTGACTTAAAGTACGTCGGAGTATAATAATTAAGTGAGATCAAGAAAGCATCGTTATTGAACCAAACAAATTATTAAAAATGAATTAGTGAGTTAGTGAGAATTAAATATTATAATGCCCACATATTCGTATACTCGTATACTACGCATATATTCATATACAATATATTATTGTACATATCACGAAACTCTAGAAAAATATGCACACATAATAATACAATAATATATTGTATACACGTATGAATGTATCATAGGTATACGAGTATACTCGTAGTATGCGCATAGCTGTACTATAATTATTAAGTAGATAGACTTTATGGACAAAACGCACGTGCTGTCAAACCACATACATACACAAATAATATAAAATAGAAAACCCATTAAATTGTAATCTATTTTGAATTTTGAAATTTTGGAGATTTAAGTATATTTAATGATTTCGAATTTAATAGGAAGGGAGTAAACGATGCCCACAGCAGAATTCGATCATTTAGGTCCCATCAATGGAGGTGGCTACTTCGCTACCCAAAATCATTATGAGATCGTTAATGATAGTCATAAGTGAGGTTAACATTAAATCTGTCCATATGTATGCATGTTTGTATGTTATTTGTACTCCTCTTCACAAGTGGGCCATCACTCTGCACATGAGTTGATAATTTCTTTGTTATGAACTATTATCTAAAATATATTTATTCGGTTATATGAGATTGAATATGTTTTTGTTTTGTTTTTTTTTTTTTTCTATATGGGCATATAATCCTAGTTCAAATGAAGAGTTTCAAATGTAATATGTGACAATGGATGAAAACCACACATTCGTTGAGTTTTTCACTTGAGACTCTTCACAATAACTATAAATATTTTATTTTAGGTTATAATTTTGGTACACTCTCCAACCTACCCACTCATATCTGAGATTACAATACTTATTAATAATAGTTGTATTGAAGTTAACATTTTAAATTTGATTCATTTAAATTCACTGAAAATGTTATTCACATCTCAAGTGAAACATTTTCTTTTAGGTATGAAAAAAAAAAAACAATAATCAATCAATAAATGTCAAAAACAAACGAATAAATTAAAATTATTATTTAATACAATTTATTTTCATACATTATTTTAATTATAATTTAAAATTAATATAATTATGTTTTAAATTTAAATTCATAGTATTTTAGTAGGTATCTATTGGGTGGTCGAAAAAGTTCCGTAACAAATTGTTGGTAGATGGCATCAAAATGTAACATCTCTGGAAATATGCATTGTATCATTGCAATTCTATAGCTTGCTGGAAATGTGACATTTTAAGACATTATTCTATGAAAAGTTATCTACGTGAGTAAAAATTCGGAACATTATCGTCATATTTTGCTTTTCTATTATAGAAAAGGTAAGAATACGTCACAGGCACCGAGGTGGTTTGCTTGCTTTCGATCTGATAATTTTGAAAATTGAAAATGGCCAGAATTTTTCAACATCAACCACACATATAGCCCGGACTTTGCACGTTCAGATTACCATTTGTTTCGACCTGTGCAGAACTCTCAAAATTGTGTAAATTTAAATTCCACAGAGGCATGCAAAACGCACTTGGATCAGTTTTTCGCTCAGAAAAACCAGAATTTTTGCACAGATGAAACAATGGCTTTACCTCAAAAATGGCAACAGGTTATCGATCAAAACGGTACATATTTGGTTTAATTAAGCTCGTTTCAAATATAAGAAAAAAGTGTTTTATTTTTGGTCAAATTTGCAACCAAACTTTTTCGAATAACCAATATATTTATTTTCGCCATCTTGTGCGATGTGTTGATATTACACTATATTACACTAAAAAATAAAATTTCAACACAAACTTTAGTACCACTGATAATTTGTTGATTAATTTGCAAAAAGCATAGGTAAGCAAAAATTGATCAAATTACATCAAATTATCATTATTTTTATTTAATTAACGACCATGAAAAACTCCCTTCAGAAAATATGCAGATCATATTATGCAGATGTATGTTGCAGGGATGTATTTGTCTAAAGATAATCTAAATTAATTTTTTTATTAAACTGTATGTCGCCTTGCTATAATTAAGTGAAGTTTTCATGTTAAAATGAATTTGCAAGCCTGTAAGTCTTAATGCAAAATTCGCCTCTATCTGTTTACGAAGTAAGTGAAATGGGATAAAATGGAGAAGCATAAAGATGTAGTTCACGTTGTCCTAGTCCTTTAAGTCGAATTTAAAAGCAAGGGCATAAAAGATATCCAAAGCAGAATTCGATCGCTTAGGTCCGATTAATAGATGTACTTCTGGATACTTTTCTGTAAACATAAATATTACGTCATCCGAGTAAACAATCACTCCGGACCTCTTCCTATCTAGTTCATTAGTTAGTGATCAAGTTCCATAGAATGGGCCATAGAACAGTGGAGACAACTCATCCTTGTGGAGTGCCTCCACTTAATGTTTTGTGTTCGTAAATCTACATAGCTCAAATTTAAAGAGTTTACTTTTCAGTAGCCACTGGAGCCATCTCCCAAGTGTTGCATCCACTGTAAGACGCAAAGAAGTATCCATAATTTCCCTGGGATGAACTTTATTGAAGGCTACCTCAATAGCCGTGAATGTTTAGGTATAACAATCACTATATTTTGTTTCCATAAGAAACGAATATATTCCAGACTTATGCAGGCTGGAAAGATCCGGTTTAGCCATGGAAGTCATGGGTGTGTATTTTTTACCAAAGTGATATTTTCCGATGAGACTATTCAGTTGTCAAATAGAAGCGATTCAAATATTAATTGGCCCGCGGTCTGTTACAATGGCTCATGTTCCCTTTATGGCCACAGAAACTTCTCCAAGATATCCTTTGGTATTTTCTAAGATTATTTTTATATTTATACATACTTTCTAATAGAATTTTTCTAGTGAGACCAGTTCGCATTTAGTCGGGGGCTTTTCACGCGATTAAAGAGTGCTAAAATCTGCATTCCACCATGGATATTTTTGTTCCTCACTCCATTTTACGTTTTGAACAGTACATCTTAAGTTCTTTGTGGAGACTTTTTGCGACGCAGTGGGCTATGGCAATGCAAGTTAGGGCAGAAGGCGCTTGTCTATGGTGGAATCCGACAAGCAAATTCAAAATTGTGGTGTTTATGATCTATGGAGAACTGTAAGTATACCATATATGCTCAAAGAAGGAATGTTGATTGGATACTTTTCAGTTCTTGATATCTTCTACAAAGTCGTCAGAGACAATAACTAAATCTGGAATTAGGGTATCGCTTTATTCCACACTACAAGATTTTCTGTATGAATATAATTAAACAGTTACCTCCCTTAGTCGTTTACATCTACGCTTTCCGAAACTCTACCGTATATTTCATGAATATTTGTTAAACTGTCGGTTATTAATCAGGTTTCGTAGACACATAGACTGATTTTATCATGGATTCAAATAGACAAATTTTTCCATCTATGCAGGAGACGGATGTGGAGGTTGAAACTAACATTTTCTGAATGTTTTCAGTTCCAATTTTTTGGGTTTTTTAGAAAAGAAACTGCCAATTTCTGATAATGAATTAATAAGGTGGTAAGATTTCTTTAAGCATTTTCTTATTTCTTATTCTTTGACAATTACTTTATGTGACATGCTGTAAGGGCTATATTATACAAGTATACGTAGTACGTCGTATGAGATAAATAAATAAAAAAGAGGATGTATCTTAAAATGATGTTTCCTGTACAGAGAATGATGAATTTCCATTTTTCTCTTAGCGTCAGAATCATAAGAACTAGAAAAATATTTTCTATGAATGTTGGAGCACAATAACAACTGAAAACATGATACGAAAAATAAAGCACATTAATAGAAAGTAAGAGAAAGCTAAAGAGAACGATATGGCTGCGATGTACAATACTCGTACTATTATGGGTATGCATCTGTATTGCTTGTGGCATATCAACATAACTGGCAGTTATATGTGTGTACATACAATACATACATATGTATGTATGTATGTACCTAGGACAATGGGATGAACCAACCCCAAAGCTAGAAGCTTATTTCATTCGCTACAGCAAAATAAGAGAATATCGATACACACGCTGGAGAGTCTTGTAGTATTGCACGAGGGCTTAACAAATTGGTGTAATCATTATGACGAGTACCCTGAACACAACAAAATAGTATGCACCCCCAAAGCAATATGTATCCAGGCAGCGTACATGGGAACAATTGCTCGCAAACAACAAGCATATACACCCCAATGACCGCCTATATACCAGTATACATATGTATGTATGTATGTATGTATGCGTATAAGTACGAAGAGGGCAGATACGGCAGCATTATGTACTGTATTTTGCTCCATATCGTTATAAACATATATGAACACACATACTTGCACACGAATGATGGTTGCTTTTGCCCCCTGGCATTAAGTTACCGAATGCACTGTTGCAAATATTATATTAAGGTGGATACACACACACAGCCATATATATGATATATACATATATGTATGTATACATAGAAGTATCTGTATACGTATTAATCGAAAGATATATACTTAGATGCGTATATTGGAGGTACATATGTACAATACACATGTACATATTCATGTACATAAGCACATCGGTACCTACATGCACTCACCCACAGTAGTGGAAATTCCGATAAACTCAAAAATAATTCAATTAATTTGATTAAACTAATAGATGTCTGCATACCTGTTGCAAGAATGAACCTGGAGGAAAATAAGATATTTACCGCACGACACCTTTTATCATACGAACTTCTAAAATCTCTAATTCTAGCTTTAGCTCTCTAGCCCTATGAGTTCATTTTGGATAGAACTCAGTTGAATTTGGTCGCCGCAGCATTCGAAGAATCAACTCACACCCTTACATTTTCGCTGTCTGATTTGCGAGTCAGCCAGATTTTACATTCGAATCTCGCCTGATGTTTCGAAATTAAAACTTCTTTCTGTCATGAGAAATTAAGAAATTATTCCTATTGCTAGGAGTGCGATAACAATTTTTTTTTTAAATAATAATAATTGCCAATGGAAGCTCTGAAGAACCTTAGCAGAATTTCTATTTCAGCATTATTGTGAGCGCTTAATTTGGATAGTTGTTTAGGGGCCGATCTGAGAAGTTATTTAATTAGTCGATTCAGAAAGGTAGGAATTTTATCCTATCACAATTTTTTGAGTTATATCAGTTATGTCTTTTAGAAAATTTATTATGGCAAATTTTGACACCAATTACATGACCAAAATTTTGTCTTTTTGAAAAAAAGCTCTTGAATAAACTCGAACCACTGAATGATGGCGTTCAAACAAACCCGCAGTTCTAGGCGTTTTTCTTGAAAACCCTATTTTTTATGCAGAAATTGTAGTGATAATTGATTAGTGACTGAAGCTCGGTTGTTGCATATCGAAAAGATTTTTTTTTCGAATGGTAGCCACCTGTCGAATTTGCCATGGAAAAGCTTCTATAAAAGCTCTTTGACAAAGCTCAGAAAAAGTGATGTCACTAGGGTTCTTCCGTTCAGAACCGGCTAATATAAGTAAGTCCTTTCTAATAGTGTCCAATACCTATCTGATCTATTATATACACCGGCCGTTTCATGCCATTCCTAATCGATTTCTTCTGTGCCAGCAAAGCGCGCACGATACTCCACATCTATTCGCTTTCCCCAAAAGGCCCGTCAGACTGGCCGCTTCTGCACTATGGACATACCCTCTGGAGATTGGCAACTTCCTGGAAATTGTTGATGTAAATAACAATTCAACTAATTGGCATACATGCTTATTCATGATTATAAAACTATATTCTGTTATAACAACAACAACAATAGTGTCAAAAATTTAACACGCACAACAGTACTGGAAGCTCGACCAAAGGGTCTTTTTGGGTCTATTCTTTTTTCTACAGCAAAAAAACCTGAGCGGCAGTAACTGGATCTTAAATACAGAGCTCCACCTATTGTATAATGCCAACAGAGTGCAGTAACAATCAACGTTGGAGCACATAAACGGCTCAAATATACACTCTTAACCCTCCATTTTACATTGCGTTTGAATAGCTTATGTGTCATTGTGTATTTATATTTATTGTACAGCGTTTAAGAGGCATTTTTTGTCAAAAATATAACACATAAAACACAAAATTCATATACGATTTACACATCGAGCCAAAATCTCATGTTTAAAATTCAACAAAATAACGAAACTGTAAGAATTCTCTTTTAAAAACTTGTGTCAAATTGACACAAACAGCCCTTGAGGGTTAAAAAACTACGCGTATATAAAACTAAAGGTCAGGAATTGGTCCACTACGAATCGACGTAGTCAATGTGACGATGCAGCCCACAGGGATTACATTTAATGTGTTTATTTAGGACATTGTAACGCAGGCAGTCATTTAAATTATCTCTTACTATTTTAATCATTTAATCATTTGTAAAGGGTAATTTTGTAGTCATTTCGCAACAAATTAAACGCAACACTCACGACTGAGTGTAATAGTCTAATAGGCAAATTAAAGCCGATACGATTCTGGTGGTAAATTTATCGATAATCGAAATATCGAAAAACGTCATCTCATATCACTAAACTATCACTTTAATTCAAAAATTACAAAATAAACGGGTAAATCAGAAAATTTTAGGAAAATTAAGAAAAGAAATATCGCGGAGCAAAGGAAGTGGGGGTATGTTCATAGAAATTCATGAAAGAGAGACGCAAGACAATAATACGGTAATTAACACTCACAACAGTACTGGAAGACAAGCTCCATCACCGACCGATCTCATTCGTAAGTTCATTTAAATAGTTACTAATTATTGCTAAAGCATTTCGTCATAGAAAATTATTTTGAGTTTATTGGAATTTCCATGACTGTATATACGTGCTCCTATGTATGATTGCGGAAGACTGAATAACCAAAGTACGTACCTACATATGAATATATATGAATTCGTATCCAGTCGCAAATTGTGTTTATATATGGATAGCTGTATGTGTGTAAACAATCAGTAGGTATATATTTGATTGTTTTTGGAAAGCCGTCTTATATAGTTTGTACATATATACATACGTATGTATGTATGTAAGTATGTATATATAGACGCATAATGATAGTAACTAACAGAAGCTGTGAAGTGTACACCCCCCAAGGAAATACACAGCCAAAGGCTGGTTTTTGCTTGCTCATCGCAACCAAAAATTATCAAGCACGTATCGTGTGTATGCTTGCTGAATTCTTTGGTCAAAGCCACCACAAAACTGAACGGAAATTTATTTCTTACAATTCAATCTGTGAAGTAGATAAAGTGAAACAAAAACGGAAATAAACTAACCGGAAAGTGTCACTTACAGTTTAGAGCCTCCATTTAAGTGTACATATTGCTTGCTCGGTTCGGGATACAAGTAAATAAACATAAGCATACGGACTTTATGCATTTCAACGTAAATTTGTTGTATTGTATCTTCCGGGTTTTCCCCGTTTCGAAAAGCCGCCGGTAAATAATATCTATAATATTGCGACGCGTTGCCGCATTTTGAACAATTTGCAAGAGCACTTTAAAATCTCTGATATCATTCTGGATTTTGCTGGTAACATACGACGGAAGGTGAGACATTAGTATTGGGATGTGAGCATGTTAAGCATTAAAGGCTGTTTTTTTGTTTCTTTGCTTCTTCACTGCAGGACTTGGATATGTCATTCCTCGCCACTTTGGATGCAAATGCATGGCAGGTAATTGTTATGGCATCAAATATTTCAACTTTCAACACTTGTTAGAGACACAACGCCAGACAGACAGACTGGCAAGAGAAACAATTTAATATTTACGAAAGAGTAGATAATAATGAGAAGTAACCCCAAATTGGGAATTCATCCATAATGGAAAATTTTTCATTATCATTGCAACTAAAGCGGAATAATAGAATTTTAAATACAAATTGGTCGGTCGATATGACATCGTTTTCAAATCAATGGAGTCGAGGCTAGAGCATCATATTAACGCTGTGTTGATTTTCTAGTGAAGAGTTGGAATTTTAGTGATGCCATTACTGTGTGTTTTTAATGAAATATGTATGTCTCCAAGATAGAAGCGAATTATTCATATCAGAATGCGTCCACCACAGAAACCAAATATCAAGTTTTTATTTAATTTGCTTATTTTATGCAGTGTGCTGCTGTTGCTGCCGCTGCATATGATATTTGATGTGCCTACCTCTACTACTGTCAATGTGCTATGCATATGGATTATCCCTGCGCTGATGTTTACAACTACAAGTACTTTGATGGTTTTTGCCAAGAGCATTTGTATTTGTATAGACCTGTCGGCCAAATGAACCAAATAATACATCAAACGCCACTAAATGAGGGTGACAAATCCCACAACCGTTGATTACTCTTCAATGAGATTTTTCATGCGAGTCTGTATTTGTGTGTGTGTGTATGTGTGTGTGTGTGCCTATGTTCGTTGTCCGCAAAAATATAATCACAAATCCAATGTTGTTGACATGATGATGATGACGATGGTTGTGGTAGTTCTTGATTATTTTATGAGAATGCGTGTTTCCGCACTCACACGATCTCTCACACAAGAGCCAATATCAGAAAAAAAAAGAAAAGGCAAACAAAACAGCAAAATAAACCAAATGAAACTGACAAAATTAGAAGTTTGGGTTGCATTTAATTTTTCTTGGGTTTTTATTGTTATTAGGGATTTTGATTTTTTTTTGACATCTTCATTCGTTTATATAGGTGAAATATAATATATAGATGTAGATATGCATGACCAATAAATAATAACCAGTAGTTTCTTTGAATCAGCATTGAGTGCCAGTGCGTGTTAAATTGATGCAAGATCTAAAAAATAAGTAATTACCATTAGAAACCCTGAAGAAAACAGTGTTAAGATTGCATAGAACTCTTGTGACGTCATTTTCCATGAGATTTTTCCAAATAGCTCTTTCAGAAGATTTTCATAACAAATGTTTACTGACGGAAGAATTTCTCATTGTTTGTCGACAAGTGTATACCTTACGGCAGAAGAAAATATTTGAAAATCTGCTCATGAATTGACGGATCTGGCAACTTTATCCACTTCTGAAATCCACAACTCAAAATACTAACTATTGACTGCATCTCAGCTCCCTGATATATAATTTTTGTTATCAAAGTAATTTGCTTGAACATTTTTTATCAACGTTCTAGTAAATTTTGTCGGTTAGTTAGGGACAAGTCTTCTGAGTTGATCGATACCCACCAGAGGGCTGTATTACTTCAAATTTTCGAGAAATCGATTTTCACAATTTCTCACCTTTTTGCACCAAAAAGAATCAAAAAATTGTTAATAGTTCACGCTGTATAATGATATGGGTATTAGTGACAGTAATGGGTATCCACAACCCTAAGCGATAGAATCTACTAGAATGTTGATAAAAAATGTTGGAGTTTTCGCTAACAAAATCCTTTACCGGCAAGTGCAATTATAGGCGGCTGTATAGGCTGTTTGTGCATTAAAATTCAGTAGCTGCATGGACTCGGTGAAATCAAATTGAAGCACCTGTCCGTCTCGGAAAGGTCGTAGGCGACTCCCCTCCATACTATCGTAGAAACTAAATGGCGTCTCTATTTCAATTTTTGTTGTGTTATCGGAGTACTCTATCGTGTTGTACACTGAACGATTCTTTCAAGGAGAAAATTCTGTTCGATAAACAAATTTCGTGTGCCACCTAAAGGTATTGTTTACGCAGGATTTTTCTATTTTTCCTTGCATTTTTACTTCAATACCTCCATAAACAGATGTACGGTGTATTTTTTCTATCTTCGCAGTCCTAAATCGACAGAGAAAATATAAATTTCATGATTTTCGTAACAAAATTCAATTAGTAGATTCTGAAGTTTTTACAACAAGTGCTGGTGGTCAGACCTTGACAGCGCAATACATAAATATAATAACACCTTTTAGTAGTAATATCAGATTAGTGAAAAATCATCTTCTGAGACATGAGGCATCAGTTTCAATCGAACAACATATCAACAAATAAAATGATAATCTTTAACTTCCATCGACGACAACGAAATTGTTGATGTTCCTCCAGAAAGCCGTATTTTTGGACAGTGGAGTGAACATCATCGAAACTTTTTATCGTGATACTGTTTTGGATGGTATGTTGAAACTTTATGCACGCAAGCATTTCGTGCAGTACAGGCCGTAGATGTTGCAGCACCGTTTCATAACACACATCACCCATGATTGATTAAAAAACAATGATCGACATTTCTTTAATAGGATGGTGTGGCAACCCACAACTAATGGTCATCGCCAACATATTTTATAGTGGCAACTCTCAAACGTCAAACATCCCGAGCATCAGCTGTCACGAACATTAGATGTCAAGACTTGCACTATTTCCATTCTCCAACTTCCTCTTTCTTTTTCTGCAGGCGACTAAGCAACACATTTTTTTCCCGCATTATCATCCACGCACCAACATTTGGAAGGTGAAAGTTGGCACACTAAAAGGTACCTAAGTAAGGACACCCTCAGTTCAAGGAACTTCACCGGGAATGGATACAACTGTCGCTGGCGTGCATTTGTGCTGCGAGCGATTCTATTGTTAAACTCTTCAAGCCATCAGATTTAGCGCTACAATTGTCCATATCGAAAAAATTAGCTCAATTCTTTATATTTGTTTGTTTTTCAACCATTTTCCTCATTGGCTTGTGAAATTGTGTTTGCTATTTAGCACTGTTTCTCATTAATTAGTATTACTGATATTGAAAACCAAGCCATATATGAAAGTTTGTCATCTGTCAGCTGTCAAATGACTGCGTGAAAAGTGACCGTGCTGGAAAGTGTGTTATAATATTTACAGTGGATCTCTTTATGATGCCATGTTGATCAAACGGCAGGGCTCTGGTGCATACGTTTGGCCACAAAGCAAACAAACAAACGAAACACAAAGAACGATGTAAAAATTGCTTCAAAATCTAGTTTTTTGGGTAGTAATTTCATAGATTTTTCAGTACGTATGTCTTTTGTCTACTTCTCGAACTTAAAGTGACATTATGTGGAAAACGTTTTGTGGTGATTGTAAAAAAAAAAAAGAAAATTAAGATCAAAACTTCCATATCGTATGAAAAATGTAGTTTTTCTTGTGTTTTCTCATGTCCGGGTACATTTTGAACAGAATATTTCTATGTACAAACATTCTTTGAGCACATACTAGTACAAGTCTCCCCTCTCCATTGTCATAATTATTATATTTATAATAATGGTGAACGTAATTAAATTTTATTTCCAAAGTGTTAACAAAATTTTTATAAGAGTAGCTCATTATATATTCGCTTAAACGTGATATCTCATGGAGACACTCCTGCGGTTTTAAACGTGACAAATATTGTATTGTTAAAAACCGCACAAATATCAATTAAAACATATCTTGCTGAGATGTAAAGTTATGTATTTACATAAATATGCTAGTAGCTTTTCGAGAATAACATCAAATACTGAGAAATTCATTTCATTAGAAATTGACAATAATTGGTGGATTTTTATCAAATACTATTTAAATATTGGTACAAAATTATATGCATAAAATACGCTGGTGTATAATATATAATCAAACAAATCTCTCATGGTGTAAATTAATATTCTTCTGTGGTAGATATTAAAAAACACAAAACAGCTCAACTCACATATGCAAGTATTTAGTGCAATTTACCCTCTTCATCTCATCATAATGCTGTTGTGTCTTATCTTGAGCACATTCAAATATACCAAATAATCTAGCGGAAATAATTGAATTATTAGCTGATATGGATATTTGACTATCACTATCACAGCATTGCGCTCGCTCTTTTCGACGTCGTTTCATTTGCGTACAATGCCATCGAGCATTTAAATGCCAATTATGAATCTAAAAGGATTTATAATTATGAAATATCATACCGAATAGTGATAAACTTATCATCATCATTATCCTATGTTCTGGTTAAGCTGCCATAATATGTTAATACATATATTGAATGGACCGATGGGTGTACGTACAATTATTCCCGCCGCCACCAATCACAAGCCTCATATTACGTGCATAGCATACAACGTATTTCAAACTGGCAGGGGTAGTAATAATATGCATGATAGTATGTATAAAAAATATTACACGTGGCTTTGTTTATGCTTTTAAAAACACTGATGAAGAGTGCTGTTAAGTGATGAATTGTGTTCATTCAGCTTTATAATACTGAAGAGGACTACAAAACGAGTACTCATATTAGCGATGGCATGTCTCTGTGTACAAAAACTTAAAAAAGTCCAAATGTCGAGTGGTGAGAGTGGCAAGCAACCGTTTCGACATTATGCATATGTTATTTTTACTCTTCTTTCTTCTTCCCCTTATTTTTTTTTTGCGCACTATATAGACGTCTTGTATTTGTATAGCTACATGATGATGAAGATGATGAAGATTTTTCCAATTTCACCTGAATTAAATTCTGTTGCTCATAGTCCGCTTTTTTGATGTGGCTTTTCGATACATCATCATGTTGATCTTTGGGGTTGTACAAATTGTATTAGTGAAAGCAAAAAGTAGAAAAACAAAATGTGACAAGCCAACAAACGGATACATTACGATGGTCACGTGTTTCTTGTTTGCATCATACTTAATTAATTTCATAATAAAAAACATGACGTGTGTGTTTTTTTTCTGTTCGAGTTGTTGGTATATACTTGTGCTTGCATCTGTATGTACTTACATATATGCATGTGTGTTGCAAAAAGCTGAAAAACCCAATATTATATTATAAACACTAGGTTGTGTTTTAATAATTTTTACAAAGAATATGGTTTTAAAAATTCCATATATTTTTCAAAAATTTTTTGTCTAGTAGTCATTAGCGTAGGGTTTCCAGTGTTTGATCCATTTACTAGAGTTCGTGTCCACTTTTGCGTAAAGCACTTCATTTGCTAAATTGATATTATTGCCAAGTATAAAGGCTACACTTCATTCATATCTCCATTTTCTTAGTGCCGATTTAGACTCAAAGACATTTACGTGAAAATATTCTGCGTGGATCGAAGGACGCACGGTGAAGTTAGAGGTGTTTTTGTTTCACATACATGCGACACGATTTGTTTGTCATTCGTAACTGGTAATCATTCGAAAGATTTTAGATTGGGTTCATTGGAGTTATTCCACATTTGATGGTGATGCAGTATCCCAGAGTTGGATACCGTAAGTCCATATGGGTTTAATGACAACTTTATAAAGTAATGCTTTATAGTTCAATTTCAGCTTGGAGTGTCTGATTAGGAGCCAGACCAAATTATTTAGGTTATGTTAGGTTAGGTTATGTGGCTGTCCTCTCTTTGAGAGGACACACTTAAGCCAGAAATGCCCATTGTCAGCGAGCTTCTCTTCCAATACTGTTGTGCGTGTTAAATTTGGACAGCATTAGAAGGGACCTACTTATATTTGCCGGCTCCGAACAGCAGAACCCTTGTGACATCACTTTAACTTAGTTTTGTCACAGAGCTCATTTAAGAAGCATTTTTGGCAAATTGTTACTGCCGGAAAAATTGCGAATTCTTACCGGCAGGTGGGTACCGAGATATTTTGTGTCTCAAAACTTGAGAGATTGGCTTGGAGTTAATTAGCACAGGCGGACAAGAACTTCTGCATAGAGAGTGAACGTGATGTGAACACAGTTGGACTCATTGACTTTTATTCACCAGCAGGCAAGCCATTCTTGGAGAGTATTTATATGTTCTTGGAGAAGTTTTGATGCCAATATCGGGTCTGGATGATATGGGCATAATATGGCTGTATCATCTGCAAAAGTATAAGTGATTGTATTGGCATATTAGCAGTGTATAACGCATAGAGCAGGGGTCCCAATACGCTGCCTCGTGGTACTCCAGGGTGAATGGGGTATTCAAACGCCTGGGTTATATCGAGAAGTACTGCGGAACATTATTGCTTTCTTTTGTATGTGGACTTGCTCCATAGTGCTGTGTTTCTCTCGGAAACCTAACTGATGCTAAGGTATAATGTTTTTGTGATTAATCACATTTCTGATGCGCTTTATTATCAAATTTTCAAAGAGTTTTGAGGAAATTGATAACAAACTAATGGGTCTGTAACAGGTGACGATTGTGGGATCTTTTCCAGCTTTGGAAATTATGATAATTTGGGTAATCCATGATTGCGGAAAGCAACCGGTGCGAATATTGCATTAAATATATGTATGTGATGCATTAAAGCTGTAATCAAATCACATTCTGAAAATTTTTTGAGGATTGAGTCTTTTGATTGCGTTTATAAGAGCTCTTTCTTCGAGATGGATATTCCATTAATGCTGCAGTTAAGGTGAACTAATGGCAACATTGTATCGAGGCTAGCTACGTTAGGGGTAAACACTTGTAGTAGCTGATTTTTTTATTTTTCTACATCACATCTTGCCCAATCACCATTGGGGAGACAGATTGCAAACTTCTTCCGTTTTTCTGATGAGACTTATCAGAGATAAGGGTTATTATCGTGGGATAATGGTCGGAAGGTAGCTCCAAAGAGGAATACACGCAGGATTGTACATGCTTCAACCCTATAGTTATTGCAAAATCAATACGGTCTGGAGTCTACTGTCTATCTGATGGCCAATATGTGGGGTTACCATTGGATAAAACGTCAGGGCTAAGCGCATTTACCACTGAAAACAGCTTTGTTCCTTTAGGAGTTACTAAACGTTAGCCCCAGTGGATATGCTTTGCATCTGCAGCAGTAGGACAGTAAATAGCTGATATCGCGTTGTATTATCTCTAAAAAGCGAATTTTCGAAAATATTTTTACACGGCCATTGCGTTTTCATACGTCAAGTGACAGTAATAAATAACAAAAGCGTTGCTTATTTATTAAAAAGAGAAAAGTTCCATAGCAAATATAATGTCACGGCCACGTCATAAAAAATACTAGATTCATTTTTATGAAAATACACACACAAATATAATATAATTTAATTTGAAATTTAAAATGTAGCTTCTAATAAATATTTTGACATTTTCAATACTCTCCATGAATACCTGGTCACATACAATATGTTCTACCTATATTTATATGAACGTGTACAATTTAATTGCATTATTATTATCAGAGTGAAGCAAGTAGAAGGACTGTAAACGTGCATAGTTATTATATGATTTATTTTAATGCATGAATGCCATGTTTCACGCGTATTCAATGCTGCAAAACAAATTTGTCAGTAGGGGTCGGCACGCGCTCCAATTCCATTTCAATCTCTTCCCTCATAGGAAGGCCATTGTGAAGCACTCGCATTAATAAATATAAAATAATCTCTGTTCTCAAAGTTACGATTATAAATCTTGACCGCAAATCCCAAGAGTTAATTCACTCTTTAGCTATTCTAACTGCGTTCATTCAATATTAACAATGGCTGGCTACAGAATAAAAAAAAAAAAAAAATTAAAATAATAAAAAAAGAAACAACAAATACTTGTGAATTGCTAAGCGAAACCCCACTGTCGTCAAACATGCATCCCGCAGTTTTGTACGCTTGTACATTTACACCAGTGATGCCTCTCTTTAGTGGTATACGTACATGTGTATGTAGGTACATTAAGGACACGTTCAATAATAATGCGATGAATGCCTAAATAAGTTGTTTAATAATACGATTAGCGTGCATCATTTTGAACGGTTAACGCGTTTTATTTTATTTATTTTGTTTTCTTTCTTCACAAACTGTGCTTGCTTCAACTATATTAAAATGCTATGATTCACTTACTCTTCGATGGGGAGCTGAATTTAGACCAAAAATTATGTGTTAATATTTGTATTAAAAAAGGAAAATCTGTGTCACGATCATATTGAACGATTATGATACGTATGTGTGTAATTGGTAAAATATTGGGCGCCGTCTCAATAAAATAACCATTTGAGACATGTAATAATGATAAATGTAATGTTTTTGTTGCGAAAGAAAAATGCAAAACAAATTTGTTATACGTAATATTTTAGATCAATCAATTTGATGCAATCTAAATGATACCAGTTACTTACTAGTTATGTGGGCAGTAGCACAATCAGAGCCGAGTGACCATCTATAATACTTGATATCGTTTCATGATAATATGTCATTTTGTGTGTAAATGAACCTGTTTGATATGGGCTGTGATATTCATTTTTATTTACATTTGAAACTATGGACAGCTGAAATTATTCGTTTGATGCCCGATGTTTACGGGCATCAACGCCTCTACAGGTTCTATAGAAGTCATGTGTTAGTTGGGTTATACCCATCCTATCAGCCTGGGGGCCTATAAGGCAGTCGTCAGTAATTACTCTTACAAGGGTTGAACGCTTTCTGAGTGAGTGTCACAGAAATTTTGACGTCCTACAGATGATAGAGCAGTCAGTGCAGCATTGCCTGAATTGGAACGAGAGTCATTTCTACTAGGTCTTACGGTGAATGAGGGCAAGACGAAGTACCTAGTGTCTACAAACAAAGAGTCCCGGCGTCTTGGACAACACGTCACCGCTTGACAATTACACTTTCGAGGTGGTGTAGGACTTCGTCTATCTTAGAACCAGCATCAACAACTGTAATGGCGTCAGCCTGGAGATCATGAGTAGGATAACTCTTGCTAACAGATGTCACTTTACGCTGAGTAAGCAATTGAGTAGTCGAGCCCTCTCTCGAAGATCAAAAATCACACCCTACAAGTCCCTCATTATTCCTGTCCTAACATATGGCGCAGAAGCCTGGACAATTTCCACCATGGATGAGAGGATGCTTGGAGTTATCGAGAGAAAATTTCTGCGTAGAATCTTCCGACGTATTTGCGTTGATGGCGAGTATCGAATAAGGTACAACGATGAGCTGTACGCTGACGTAGCCAGGCGAATCAAAATCCAGCGGCTGCGCTGGCTAGGTCATGTCCAGCGAATGGAAGAAAACGCTCCGGCGAAGAAGGTATTTAATTCGGTACCAGCTCGAGGACGCAGAAGAAGATGGAGACTAAACCTCCGTTGGAAGGACCAAGTGTTGGATAATCTGACGGCGCCTGGTATATCCAATTGGCTCCAGCAAGCGAAGAACAGAGAAGACTGGCGCCGCATTATATGTTCGGCCTAAATCGATCATCGGTTGTTATGGCCATACAAGAAGAAAAAAAGCAGATGATAGATTCTGTCCTGTCTTGTTGTTTTGCTAGCTCCTCCGCCCTGCAATTTCCCTCTATAACTGTACTTTGTTCTATTCTGCCATCTCGTTAAGAGATTTTCAAGAACTTTGAGCTTCGGTACTTTTGCAACCAGTTTCATATGTGGTACAAAAATGAATTTCCTTCGCTAACTGACACCAGTTAGAGATTCCAAGCGCTGATAAGTTCACCAGTACTTGGCCTTTCCACCGGAAGTTGGGTCTGCCTCTTCTGCGTCGTCCACCAGCAGGTTCCGAATATAACAACCTCTTAGCAGGAGCGTGTTCTTCTTGCGTATTACTTTTCTCTCGAAAACTCCCAGCATTCTCTCATCTGAGGTGAAAATTGTCCCAGCTTCGGCGCCATATGTTATGTCAGGCATGACCAGAGACTTGTAGAGTGTGATTTTCGTTTCTCGAGAGAGGGCTCGACGTCTTAGTGGCTTAGTTAGTCTAAAATAGCACCTGTTGAGTTGCATGTACTTTATCATAATATAAACATAACTTGGCGGATTAAAATATAGCTACTGAGCTGACTTAATCATAGGGGATTTATAGAAGAAAAACGCTCTAACCCGTAATGTCTCCTATTTGCAGTGCTGAAAGTCGTGATTGGATTAATCACTGATCATTGTATTCTTGAAGCAACCATCAGGTTAATGGAATTAGGTTAGGAGAAGACCTCAAGCGGTTAGCGGTTAGCGGAGGTTAACGGTCTAAAGTTTTGGTAGAGCATGGGACTTCGAATTCCTCTTGGGAGTATATTCGGCTATTGAAAATTTGTGATTTTGACTTAGAGAACAATATGAGCCGGATGTGTAGACATATTTTTTACTAATTAGAATACTCGGTCAAAGTGATTCATGAAATATTAGCAGATTTCTTAATAATTTTAATAAAATAAATATATTACTAACTAACACAACTATGAACATAAATGTAATACTATTTGATCATACTGGATTCCTTTTGCACTACAGTTTTTACATACAAATGTACCCTCTATAGTAGTATGAATACAAAAAAAAAAAATTTGAAGGAAGTTGTTGGCAGCACTAAAATATTAACCCAACATTTGCTACGGCAATTTTATACGCATCTTACGCATAATCTTGATGAACAAATGTACCCATGGGTGTTTTCTGTGTCTAAGTGTGTGTGTGTGCGTGTGTGTGATAAAATAATTTGCATACGATGCACAACGCATTCATTTTTATTGTACATAGATACGTTTTAGTATACGTTTTAAAACGGATACCTTTAAGCGATGATATATTTTGTTTCGCATTACATATATCGTACCGACTCGTTATACATATTATATTTATGCTTATGCAAGCAACCTGCTCTCTCATGAAAGGTGAAAAGGTCAGTTTATCAAATGAAAAGTTTGTAATCGTATGTATGCATGTATACGTTGATGGGTAAATGCATACAAAGTACAAATCAACAATATTTGATAGTTGTTAAAAGTGTTGAAAAAGTTTCAAAACGTTTACGTCATACAATATTTTGATAAAGACTTGTCAAATTTATAAATTTACTTTATGTAAAGTTTTCAATAAATACCCACATATAAATTGAAATTAAATGCAAGAGCTTTCAGTGCTGACGATTAAATGAAAAGTGAATGTCCTATAATTATCACCATAATTTGCGCTATGCGAAATAACGAATAACTACGATACACATGCCAACATTCATATGGTTGGTATGTATATATGTGTAGGTAATGCGCTCATTCTTGATACTAGTGCATTCGTCATAAAGAAACAAGCAACGATCACTAATAATTAACAAACACTTTAATGATTTCATTGTCCAATTTATATTCTTAACGATCGTCCACAAGCGTGTGATCCTTTTACGGCACAACGCAGCATTTCGCTGAACTAAACCGATTCGAAATCGACATTCGTCTTTTATGCCAACTCCAACGCATTCTAAAATTCTCACATTGAAATTATTACGTATGTACCTTTTTTGATCGAGCAACGAGAAGGCGCCTCACGCAATATGGCATTCTTCTGCGTATTTTTGTTTTTATAACCTAATCGTTTCGCTGCAGTAAAAATTGCTCACCTTCAATCGCAAATGTATGAAATGCCTGTCATGTTAACGTTACTTAATTCTCTATCCTATAATTATGTTGCATTTTGCACATGATCTCAATTCCAACGTGATGCTTTATTTTTCATTCTCCTGTTTTTGAATGCATTAAAAACGCGATTTCAATGATCGCGTATTCATGTGCAAATATGTACATTTTCATATCACAGACATCATATTCATGTAGATGTGATCAAATGTCTTCTAAAGAAATTGTTATAATTCAATGTAATTCAATGACAAAAGTAATCATTTATATTAGAGTTGTGCCATTAATCGTTTAATTAAATAATCTGCCTAATCAATTATTCGATTAATAACAATTTTGAATAATCAAATTAATAGAAACATCATGATTTTAATCATTATTCTAATAAAATATTCACAATATTTTTCCAATACAACTTCAAAGCTAAGTAAACTTCAAAATTAAGGAAAAGAAAAATTCTATCAATTAAGTAAATCGAATCATCACGATTTTGATAAATAAAAAATGAAAAAATTGTAATAAATCAGAATAACATTATTCTAACAAAATATTTACAATATTTTTCAAATATAACTTCAAAGCTAAGTAAACTTCAAAATCAAGAAAAAGAATAATTCTATCGATTAAGTGAATTTTATCATGGCTTCATCAAAATTTGGATTAATTGAATAGTTAACAAATTAGTTATTTTGATTAAATTATTAATCACACAACTCTAATTGTCAGTACTTATTTAGGGGTTTCACAATGTAACATGTCATATTGCCATAATGATGTAAAACTTTAAGATTGTACAAGAAGTGCTGTATTTAGGTCCAATTAGTGATGAGCGATATTGTGATCAGTGAAAAGAGTGATTGCGATTTTTATATAACGGTGATCATTTAGAATAAAAATTTAATAATTTAGAACTATCAAGATTTCACAGCGAAATATTATGCAAATAGAAAAATCATCACTGATACAATGTTAGCAAAAAATTACCATTCGCTATTTCTGTTGGATAGCTATTGCCAAAAGTTTTTTTTTTACAGCGAAATATTATGCTAGGAGAAAAATCACTACTCGTACAATGTTAGCAAAAAATCGTCATTCGCTACTTCTGTTCATTAACAGCGAAATATCATATTAGTAGAAAAATAACCAATCACTGTTATTGTTGACTAGCAGTAGACATTACTATAGAGATCCTGTTCACTAACAGCAAAATAACATAAAAAAAAAAAATAATAAATATGTGGCACTTAAAGCCCCAAAGGGCTCATTGGCCGAGCTTCTCTTCCATTACTGTTGTGCGTCTTAAATTTTGGACAGTATTAGAATGGACCTACTTATTTTAGCCGGTTCCGAACGGCAGAACACTTGTGACATCACTTTTTCTGAGCTTTGTCACAGAGTTCTTTTTAGAAGCTTTTTCATGGCAAGTTGTTACTGTCGGAAGAATTGCCAATTGCTTGCCGACAGGTGGGTACCGTTCGAAAGCAAAATAACATATTAGTGGAAAAATCACAAATCACTGTTACTGCTAGTCAGTAGACATCACTATAGAGATTTTTCAATCACGGTGATTAAATCACCGATAGTAAAAAATCACTCATCACTAGATCCTATACAAAAATCATTTACCCAATATGTGATGGCAACAACGTAATTGGCAACTCTTTTGACAGAAGAACATTGCCAACAATATTTGTTCTAATTTTAAATTGTGATTTTGAAGCAGTGATTTTCCGGTCCTGTCTTTTCGCAATTCGCGTTCTACAATTTCAGTTAACATAAACAACCTTTAGATGCAAAATATCTATGCCATTTAATACAGTACTAGTACATACGTAAGTACGTAATACATTTTCGAGATATATAAGTTTTAATTTAGTGAATATTGTTGTTTAATAATTTTGAAAAGCCAAAAAATGTGTCCCTTAGCAATTTTTTTTAAATTGACGGACATCAAAAGGTTGAAACATTCTGACGCATTGAATAAAATGTTTTTACAACAATGTTGCAAGAATAACTATCTTAAAAATTGAAATTTTTGGCAAATTATTTTTACGATGAAAAATGAAAATAATTGAAATTTTGTGTAAGCTGGACACAACCTTGTCAAACTAATGCTTTTATACTCCGTTTTAACTCTTGGTGTTTTATTATCCTAGAACATTATTCCTTGATATGCTTACTAAATACCTTTTGGCGTAAACTTTAAAAAAGTTTGCCAGCTAAATACCGTTAAATGAGTTTTGTCAAGATAAAGTTATAATCATATATAATCATAACAGATATTTATATATTAGAGTGTTGCTTCGTTCTATGGAGAATAAAGCAGCACTTTGTTTTCAAAAGTACATGGTGTATTTCTTTTTTTGCTTTTATATTTATATGTGAAAATATTAAAATTTCAAACCTTTTTTCTTTTTATAAGGTTATTCAATTACTACAAATCTTAGAAAAACTTATTCGAAATGACTTCCATTTTACTTCCAGCACGACGTGTCAAGTAGAACACGGACCACAACTTGTAATCCAACGGGTTGAGGTCTGGACTACCAGCTGGTCAATAATCCGTTGATATGAAGTCCGGAATCTTGTTTTTTAGCCGCAGTTGAGTCGTTTTTGCCTTGTGAGCTAGAGCAGAGGCCTCTTTGGATCCTCGTGATTAGTTGGGACGCTTCTCGAGACCGCTTACATGACCGAGAATACACACAATCGTTCTTTTTATTGAACGATTCTTCTGCGGTGAAGATGTTCTCGTCAGTAAATAGAATTTGTCTCTGACCGTATCGGCTGCGTAACGCTTTCGATTTTCGCTTGCGTTTTCCCTCCAATGCGACCGAGAGCAGGTGTCCAGTGTGTCCCTTGTACGCGCTAAGTCCCAAATCTTCATGGACATGGTTTTTTGCGAAATTTGAATTTCCCGCGACAAGATTTTCTGTTTTCGCATGTTTTTTGGTCGATTCGTTTCTTCACGGCTTTGATCGGTTTCGGAGTTCTCTCAGTTCGAAGACGGCCGGATCTTTGACGGTCTCATACTCCACCAGTATCCTCACACAAGTTCACAGCACGATACACAAAATTGATAGTGATTCCAATCGGTCGCAACGTCATTTCGCATTTTTCGACATTATTGCAAACATTTTTGAACCAAAATATATGTATTTAGGAGTGTATTTGGAGAAATGCAGAAATTGGAGAAAATACCAAAACATTTTTTTTTCTTTAATACTTAATACTTTAATTCAAAAGTATATCGCCTGAGATATTACTGCTTAATACAATATTTAAGAAATCACAAATGAGTCACAACAAATACGTGGGTTTTTTATTATAATTTTTGTATATATGCTACATTACATTCCATTCCGTAAAAAGTTCGAAATATTTAGATTTTAATACATTCGATTTTTATTATTACTATTACTATTTCATTTTGAAAAATCGCATCAAAATTTGTCTATTATAATTGCAAATATATTTTGACAATGGTTAACTTCTGGTGCATATGGTATTACAAAGTAGTATATACAAAATATTATTGCAAAATTTGCACTAACAAATGTACATAATTGCATTTTAATGCACTTGAAAGTATGCAACAGTAATAATCGGTAGCTTTTATTTGCTATGCATATATGCAATGTCGAGTTGTTTAAGACCGGAGGCGATGAGCTGCTCGCCTGCATGCACCAGCTCATAAGCAGAATATGGAATATAGTGTTCTCTGTCCTGTACACAAAAAAAGGTGACCCCACAATTTGCGCCAACTACCGTGGAATAAGTCTCCTGAGCATCGCATACAAGGTTCTATCGAGCATACTGTGTGAAAGGTTGAAGCCTATGCTCAACAACCTAATTGGACCTTATCATTGTGACTTCAGACCGACACACACCACCTATTTGTTGATTATAAAGCCGCTTTCGACAGTCCGGTAAGGGATTACCTCTACGCAACAATGTCTGAGTTTGGTATTCCTGCAAAGCTCATTCGACTTTTTAAAATGACACTGCATAACTCCTGTTGTGGAGTGAAAATTGGGAAGGACCTCTCCGCACCGTTTAGTACCGAACGGGGTTTCAGACAAGGTGATTCGTTATCGTGCGACTTCTTCAATCTTATTATGGAGAAAATAATACGAGCTGATCTACGACATAATGGCACTATCTTCAACAAAAGTGTCATGCTGTTAGCGTATGCCGACGATATTGACATAATCGGCATGAACCGCGAGCAGTCAGTGCAGCATTCTCAGAGTTGGAAAGAGAGTCGGGTCGGATGGGTCTCACGGTGAACGAGGGCCAGACGAAGTATCTAGCGTCAACAAACAAAGAATCCCGGCGTCTTGGACAGCACGTCACTGTTGACAACTACGCTTTTGAAGTAGTAAGGGACTTTGTCTATCTTGGAACCAGTATTAACAGCAGTAATGACATCAGCTTGGAGATCATGCGTAGGATAACTCTTGCTAACAGGTGTTACTTTGGGCTGAGTAAGCAATTGAGAAGTCGAGCCCTCTCTCGAAGAACGAAAACTACACTCTACAAGTCTCTCATCATGCCTGTCCTAACATATGGCGCTGAAGCCTGGACAATTTCCACCTCGGATGAGCGAATGCTTGGAGTTTTCGAGAGAAAAGTCCTACGCAAGATCTTTGGACCTATTTGCGTTGGTGGCGAGTACCGAATAAGGTACAACCATGAGCTGTACGAGCTGTATGCCGATATTGACATAGTAAAGCGCATCAAAATCCAGCGGCTGCGCTGGCTAGGTCATGTCGAGCGAATGGAAGAACACGCTCCAACTAAGAAGGTGTTATATTCGGAACACGCTGGAGGACGACGCAGAAGAGGAAGACCGAACCTGCGGTGGAAGGACCAAGCACTGGAGAACCTGACGGCGCTTGGAATTTCTAACTGGCGTCAGCTATCAAAGATCAGTGATGGCTGGCGAAGCATGTTATTTTCGGCCTAAATCGATATTCGATTGTTATGGCCACATAAGTAAGTAAGTATATGCAATGTTGCATTGACACTTTAAGCAGTTGAGAGAACAATATATTATATAAACAATGTTGACTCAACAATTGTGTTGCAAAGCACAATTGCATATATGTAGATAATACGTAAAAAAGATTTGTATATAGAAAAAGCATCAAATGCATAATTAAATACATCGATATTGCTGCGTGCTGATATCTTAAATTCGACAAACACCCTCAAGCTTAGATCCAATTACATGGCTTAAGCGACATCCTTAGAGCAAAAAGGAAAAATATGAGTATGTAAAAACAATTGCACGAAACGTAATTCAAGAGACAGACGTACAGACGATAGCATTGTTTAAGATATACTAGTACCGTGGAGAAATAATAAAACAGGTGAAGCAAAGTCAATGAAAGAAAAAGAAGAAGTAGGTAGCTATTGAAAGAATACCAAAATAACATTGAAATGTAATATTCGTGGCAACGAAAATGGGGAGAAGTTGATGTTACTTCACCTTAGCTACTATATCATCATGTTCGAGTATGATACAGTCAAAATGGAGAGAGTATAGACCACATATTGCTATCGTTCGTATTGCTAATGCTGTTATTTTCATTATATGTAGGTACCAATGTATGCACTTCGTATACGAGTACATTCGTATAGAGAATTTACATACATATGTATATTTTATATTGTACTCATACTGTACACTATAGCACCGCAAGGTGATCATCGATTTATGGATTACGAGTATGCCTCTGAACAAAATGGTTATTATTGTACATAGTGTTGCATTACAGGTGTGCATTTTGATTGGTCAGCAATGTTTCAAGCAATGCATATTATATTGTATGTGCATGCATAGGCTGTACTCGTGTTCGTTGTTAGAATTTTGAGTTTCTTATAAAAAAATTATTGATGTTGAAGTTTTTTTCAAAAATTAAAATCAATGTTTCACAAACGCATCTGCAAACGATATTTGCGGCAGTTATTGGCGCATTGCGTCGGATCGTCGGATATATGCCTGCTGTAAATACAGCTGCTGCAACAATTTCCGCCGATGGAATCGGTTGCAGTTGCAAAATATACCTAGATACATATAGATATGCCCAATATATCATACAATAAAAGCTGTTGTTTCATTTTTATTCGCTCACGAAAAACGGACGGGAGGATTAAAAATGTTCAAACCCTTGTATGCAGTAGTATGTGGTACGCAGATAATATAGATATGTTCTACTCTATATGCTATATGTGTATATCAGGCGGATGTATGCGCCTTATGCAACAATATACATATGTATATATACATACCTTTAATGCATAGATACATATCCACCAAGTGCGAGGACACATCTCCCCCGGCTACTTTGTGTTGCTTTGGTACTCTTTCAATTCTGTCGTGGAGATGCAATAACAATACTGTCGGCAGCAGTGGCAGCAACAACAACAATAACAACAACAACAACAACATTTCACTAACAATCTCTAAACTGGCTTATGTATCTACGTACAGTATATATTCATTGTACCTACATACATATAAACATATACATACATATGTATACGAGAAGGGAAGCAGCACCAAATTTGAATCTGTCTACATCTGCAAAAATTTTAACGAATATCAACAAATTGCCGCAGGACCTTTTTCTGAACATTTCATATTCGCATTTAAACATGCACGAGTGTACTCTAGAAACTTTAAAATAATAATAATAATAATAATAATAATAATAAAAAAAGTACCTAAACACTACGAGTACGAAGTGTAATGCTTCGGAAATAAACAACTAAGAATATAACAGCAACAGCAGCAGCAGCAGCATCATATATCTCAGGTAGCTTTATTAATCACAGCCATTCGCATATATGTATGTATATATGTAGATTTACGTATGTAAATGCTCATATTGTACATAATAAAATTGTACATATTCATGTGCACTTTGCCATGTAAAACAATATAAAGTTATTAGGTCTCTGACTCGGTACAATACTTGTACCAATATTACATGAGGATGTACGAAAAATAAATAAAATAAAAAAAATGCTCATAAGTCAGTATCTAGGTAGATAGGAATAAAGAATATGAATTAACTCGCTCCAAAAATATAGTATATATGCTGGCAAGAACTTCAAAAATATTTATTACATCTATGAACAGTGAAACACCATATTCATATATAGTGAAACTTTAAAAAATTCATTTATGGTATTCACACTGCGCTGACTAATTCTTTGGTTTTTGCAAAATTACACAACTAACGATTTATCAAGATGACAGACAAGCGATTTAATTTGTTTTGTTACTCGATAACACATCATCTGACGTTTGTGGAATACAAGGAAATATTTGTTGGCAAATATTTCTTCAACTTTTTGTCTATATGTAAGATTTATTTTATTAATTTTTATGTAAAATTCATTTTACAATCATTTCTATTTACATACAAACTTGCTAAAGCGATCTCCGTCATAAGTCGAGAAATGAGTATATATATTTTACTCACTTATACTTACTTTTTTGTAATGTTAATTCTTCTACATTTATCTTTTGTAGTATTCTTGCGTTTTGAGGTTTATAAATACGATTTTCGTAGTTGAGACCCCATATTTCTCCGAAAGAAACGTTATAGACTAAAATTTTCTAAAGTATTCCCATAGAAAAATTCAATAACATCCCATAGTACTTTCCCAAACGACCCCGAATCACAAAAACTCCATCCTATTGTATTATCAAGCTAACAATATTGGTATTATCGTTCGATTTTCACTTCTTCTACGCTATTACTTTTATTTGAGTGCATTATTTTATTCGTCATGAAGTACGAATCTTAAACTAATCTTTACTTACTTACTTACTTTTGTGGCCATTACAACCAAAAATCGATTTAGGCCGAACCTTACATGCTTCGCCAGCCAGCTCGGTTCTTCGCTAGTTGGCGCCAGTTAGAAATTCCAAGCGCTGACAAGTTCTCCAGCACTTGATCTTTCCTCTGGAGGTTAGGACTTCCTCTTGTGCGTCGTCCACCAGCGGGTTCCGAATATAACACTTTCTTACCCGGAGCTTATTCTTTCATTCGCTCGACATGACCAATCCAGCGCAGCCGCTGAATTTTAATGCGCTTAACTATGTCGGTGTCGGCATATAGCTCATACAGCTCATTGTTGTACCTTATTCGATACTCGCCACCAACGCAAATAGGTCCAAAGACCTTGCGTAGACTTGTAGAATGTAGTTTTCGTTCTTCGAGAGAGGGCTCGACTTCTCAATTGCTTACTTAGCCCAAAGTAGCACTCTAACCTTTAATCGTTACAATTCGACAGAACTCAGAACTCGAACAAACGGATAATTACTTGCTAACTAGTACGAATTAGTATTTGTCCCACAGAGAGAATACAAAAAATAATGGTTTTAAAATTATTAAGATTCGAGTGGGTTCAAGAGTTATTCAAGGCTGACAAAAATTGCATAAACATAAACATTTGAGTATGAAAATTGAAGAATATCTAATTCTTACGAAAATTTCAATTTTAATCCTGTTTTGTGACTGGCTCAAACCAGCTCACTTGCTACCGATATTTAATGTACAGCCCAAGACTTACTAACAGACGAACTGTTGTTAAAAAGAGAGCACTCCTCCACATTTTGTCCTATCGTTGTATGCGGTCAAACGACTATACAACGTCACAATGCA
Source organism: Megamerina dolium (assembly GCA_963854835.1). NCBI lineage: Eukaryota > Metazoa > Arthropoda > Insecta > Diptera > Megamerinidae > Megamerina > Megamerina dolium. The sequence continues at coordinate 15,558,543 of OY978528.1, forward strand.
AAAACATTCCCATTTTTCTATCAGAAAAATTATGTTCAATTCTTTCTTGCAGCATTCGGCTCTACAATCTCAGACTGAACATCATAAAGCAAGACTGCGAACTGAGCGCCAAGTTTTGTGGTCTTATCACAGCCCCGCGTAGCTTCAACATGGTTCATTGTCATACTACTAACGCACTGAGAGTCCCAAATATCGAATATTCTGCCAAAAAAAAAGTAATCGATCATCATAATAGAAAAAATGGACGTTAGTGATAATTCTGCAGAAGAAATATGATGTTTATTCCATTACTCCTAGATTTAATAAAAAGACACTTGAAACTATCTCATCCAAGTCACAAACATATCAATGTGGGAGTAAACCAGCCTATCGTCATTTGTGGCTTTTTCTTGGCTTGAAATTAAACGATTTTTCATAAATTATCATCCACATCAAGAACAATTCGAAATTCAAGCTGATCGAAAAATGTCTTCTCACAATACTGAACTGTCGCTTTGATTTGAAAAAATAAACAACGCAATACAAATGAAAATGCGAAAAATTTAAAACGGCTAAAAAAACAAAATTGGTTAAACGATTAGTAAATAGGCATTAATGCAAATTTGTAGAAAAGAAATATGTAACTACAATTCGAGTTGTTAAAAATCGATGACTTTGTGCATTCCAACTGAAATAAAGAAAATCATTCTTTGCTCTTTTGGGAGATAAATGATGCCTTGTGAAGATGTATTTTGCTGTCAGATATTTAAGAATTTACAAAAAATAGTAAATCTTTCTTAAAATGCAAATAAACAAGAATTCTGAATTTTGCCTCAGAAGTGTCAAAATAAATCACTTCAAGTAAATGTAAACGCTGTTTATTTCAGCAATTTCTCATAGAAATGTAATAGAAATGCTGAACAATGGTTACATGAGTTGCGTCTTTACCTTAAGTTCTTACCTTACAATTTCTCTTAATTTGATTGTCGAACTTAATGCCACCATTTTGTTCCCCAACAGTTTTGCGCATACATATTTATATACATTTGTATCTATACATGTTTGTATCAAATGATTGTACCTACTGTGTACTCATTTATTCGAAAAAACGTCAAAGAAAATTTAATTATGCTCTACAAATTGTTTTATTTTCTTTTGACCTCTTACTTATTTATGTACATACTTACTAAAGTTGAAATAGCTAGCTAGGTAGCTGAATAAAGCGAATAAAATGTTTATGACTGCCGATGGCGCCTACTGTTGTTTTCTATAAAATTATTCGCTTACTTACCTTCTGAAAAGTAGCTAGGCATTTCTTATCAATTTGTTTACATTTGCACAGAAAATACTACATATACAGACCAACCTACCGATGCCTTTAAATTGAATTATATTATTTCTTTGTGTACGCAAGTTTGTCTGTAATTGTATTGTTAAATTTATATCTATTTAAAAGTATTTAAAAGAATAACATTGGAGGATTGAAGGTGTTTTTAGCAAATGTCTGCTTCTATTCAGCTGGTGATTTTAGTTTAATGCTTATTCAATTCATCTCAAGGTAAAGTTAACAATTATAAACATTTAGATGTTCGACATTTTCCTTTGTTTTCGTAACGCAGTTTGTCCACATTTTTCGAAAACAAAAACTTAACTTCAGAATTACTTTAAAAAAAATACAGATCGAATTGATAATCTTCATCCATTTAGGATTTCAAGTGGGCTGAAATGTAACTCTTTACTTGCCACCCAACCTTCACGATTAGAACTTAAGCACAAGAGCCAATGACAACACAAATATTGTCTCTTGGAAGTGGTTTTGATGTGTTGTGAAAGTCTGAATTATGCACTTTGACGCATACAGAACGCAGATTTGGCAGTAAAAGTCTTAAAAGTCGAATGTGACCAAGTCAACCCACTGTCCGTCATATAGATTAGTTGTTTGTGGATCTATCTAATGAACACAAAATAGAACTGCGTTGCCAAAATCATTCCGAATCATCAAGCTTGACATTTAATAATTATGTGAAGACTTGAACGCATTTCTCTTTCAATTCATTAGAGCTTCCCTGTGCCCCAATCTATATATATCATAAAATGGTCTTTAGACACTGCAGACAAATCGAAAGGTACCACATATTCGTTAAATAAGAAAGTCGATCAATAAACACTCGTGTTAAGAATGAATGCAATCGAGTTTAAGCATTTTTTATTTATTTTTGAGCTTAATTTCTTTTTTGGCGCCTTAGATCAGAGTTAGTGCATTGGCCTTCATTATTAGCGAAAATAAAGTTGAGTGTATGAATATGCTGGTGCATCATCGTGATGAAATAGCAATACTTTCGTAAAAAAAATGGCGAAATGTCTCCTTCAATTTCTTATGGAATTTGTGTAATAATTCACTGTAGCACTACTGCTTCTACAAAAAGTCTGAGTACTATTCCATGAAGAAAACATATTTACGACTACTTTTAAATGCCTCAATACCTCAAGATTGTCATAGATGATGAGAGCGTCCAACTTCGATTTTATTTCAGTGTAATATTACTCTTTTCTATTTTAGAAGACGAAGAGAAGATTACTCTTTTCTATTTTATCGTGAAAGACACGAAAGACGTTTGATACATCTGGCTGTCAAATAAAAACTAACCCATAAATTAGTCTACTGTTTGATTAATATCAATTTGAACGAATTATCCATCTCCTTTTCTCTCGGTCTTATTTCTATTATATTCTATGATATACAATTATCTCTTTTCTGCTAATTGTATTACTGTCATCAGACATTTTATGATGAATATCAATTTTGTAACTTCTCGGAAGCTACTGTGAATAAAGTTTGTTTTAAGTAAATTATAATGGATTTATTGATACAGTCTTCTCAATATTACATAAATATCGAACTTATGTAACACCATCCTATAAACAATTCCCATAAATTTCTCTTAGCAATGGCACCTCAGGAAAGGGATTACTTTTTCATGCTTTTGGCATATCACTCATAGAGCATTTCGTACATTTATCTGTTTATTATCTAGAAATTTCACCATTAAACAGTAAATTATTCAAATGAAATGATTTCTGATGAATTTGACATCTTAAAGATGGCGGAACGCAATAAAAAAAAAAGAGAGAACAGAAGAAAAAACGGTTTGGTTCTTCAACCTCACTTTAATTGTAACATTTATGATTAAATACTGATGTACTCGTATTTTGTGTGTAATATGAAATCAAAGAAGGCATAAAACTATACTGCACATGCACAAAAATAATCACAATTTTATGAGGGTATAGCTTTAATTCAAATTTTCAGTTGGCTGTTCAAGTATATTATTGCAATGTATGCAACCATTGTGATCTCGTACATATTCATTTACTTAATTTCCATTACAGCTGCACGATATTCAATATAAAACTACCCATTAATGCGAACATACATAGTTGCGCCATTTTGGATTTGCGTCGATTACATCAATTGATCTGCGCCGATCAATATTTTCATTTTGCTGCTTCTGTAAAACCACGATTTACTTAAAGTCCTCCTCCTCCTCCGCGCAGTGGCTCCATTATAATCGTAGTAGGTGCATACATATAATTTTAGAGACAATACCTATGTATACGAGTATAAGAGTAATGCCCAGAAGAATGATTCGTCGTGAGATGCCTTAGGAATTTCATAACTATCGCTTCCTACTACTTTATGTATGTATCGTATAAAGCATAGTATAATACGAGTAGGTACTTACTTTTTAGATTTTACTCACTGTGGCCACACAATATTATAATTAAGTATTTTTGTGTTTAATGAATTTTTTTACAAAAGTTACTTATTCCTATGCGTGCCACACTTTACATATACTCGATCGTGTACATACCAGCATTTCTCTTTATTTCAACAATAATATATCTAAAACAATTAAAGAATTGAACGATGTCGATAGTGGAACATTTAGAATTCTTCATGATTTAAGCCTAGCGGCAAAAACGACTCGCCACTTTGTACTCAAGGGTGCATAACATCAGAAGTTGCATATCTCACATGAAGGAAATACATACATACATACATACATACACCAACACACTGTCTTTTTGTAAATAAAACAGCAATACAAAGAAGAAGAAGAAGAAGAAGAAAAGAAGTAAATAAAATACAATAATACTTACTACAAATGCGAGTTCAGTTAAAGATTAAGTTTAATGAAATGCCACAATATGTATTACCATGCAAAAGCGATAAAAGAGAAGAGGAGCGCTTCGTGATTGTTGATTACGCCCGCGGTCATCAGGAGAATATCGCAAACTTTTCGACAACTCCATAGTCAGTCATTTCAAAGTATATAACATATAATATGTATATGTATAAATGCAATTTACACACACATACAAATAGATTATATATTTATGTATTTGTATCTTTATATATGTAAATCCTTACATATACATACAAACAGATATACATATATTTATAGTAGGTACGTAAGTGAACCTGAACACCATAAACGGAAAGTTAACAACTTTAATGTAGCATTTGCTATGGAAATTATTTCTTATCTCTTCAAATTGGCCATACAAATTAAACGAATTACATATTCAACTTGTCCACTTAAGAACACTACGTATGTACTTACCTGAATGCCCTCTTATCGTGTGCAGTTGCGTCAGTTATACCTCTACTCGTCAAAAATTGCACAAATTCTATATAAAAATTATTTTCTTGTTCATGGTTACATTTTGAGATAATCATTTCAATCACATAATCATAATCAGTGAACGAAATACTAGAAAGAAACCAATGATCCAGTTGTCCGGAAATTTATGATAGTCGACAGCATGATCAATGAAAGACGAACTTTTTGTGGTTGTACCTCATGCAGTTAATGCTAGGATACGAAAAGTTTGCAGATAATTTGAGATCATGCAAAAGGGATCGATCAATAGCTACGCATGCTTGAAGGGGGATGTGTTGCTTTAGGAAGTTTACATCATTACCATTGTCTATTGCCATCTGTCAAACTCTACCATAGTAAATTACAGACTGATTCAAAAGTTAGACTTTAATTAACAGCCAATTGTATCACATCTGCTCCGTATTGGATGACATATCAGGTTACCGAGGATTTTGTTGGCGTTCAAAGAGAATAATCCTCATAGACTCATTGTAGAAGAGCAATAACTGGAAAATACTACAGCGAATTATTGCACAGATTTTATAAAAATATTAAGGAAACACGGCCCCATTTGGGTAAGAAAATAGTTATGTTTCATTCAGAATTATATAAATTGGGGACTACCATGGGTACTTATTAATCGACCATTTTATTTATAATTGAAAGAAAATTATTAAATTGAATTACATAATGTAAGTATTCGAGTATTATGCTGTTTTTTAAGTCAGATCTTTATTATGAAAATTCTCAATTCCTTAAATTGTCAAATTTCTGTACAAGCTGCATCATTTGCTTTGTATTTAACAGCATAGCCTAGCGAATTACGAGGGCGGTCCTAGAACTACCCGATCTAACAAAGAAAACACAACAAATTTCGGAAATTTAATCTATATTCCTCAATATAATCTCCTTTTAGCTCTATACACTTTTCCCAATGATATTCTATTGCTTTGATACCCTGTTTATAGTATGAACTGTCCAGCTCATTAAAATAGCCATCTACCGCAGACTCCACCTCTACATTGTTTGCAAATCTTCTATCACCAAGCAATTTTTTCAAATTTGGAAATAGAAAATAATCCGATGCGTGCGTGCTGAAGCAATTCGAGCTTTAACTCATTGATTTTGGCCATCGCAATAGCGGATGTGTGAACTGGTGCATTGTCTTGATGAAAAAACACTTTCTCTTTCGCCAAATGCGGCCTTTTTTCATTAATTTCATCACTTTAACGCAGCAACAAATTAGCATAATACTCGCCGTTGATTGTTGTTCCTTTTCGAAAATAATCAATAAAAATTATCTCACGTGCATCCCAGAAAACAGACGTCATAACCTTGCCTGCAGATGGAACTGTCTTCGCTTTCTTTGGACACGATTTTCCCCTTTCAGTCCACTATCCACTGACTGCATCCTTCGTCTCAGGTGTGAAGTGGTGGACCCATGTTTCATCCATGGTTACGAATCGTCGCAAAAACTCGTTTAAACTCTGCCACCCAACATTTTATGGTCGTAAACGAAGGAGCAGACTCCCACAGAGTAGGATCTAGTTCGGCTTTAATATTCGTTGGCCCGAGACCTTTCAAATGAAAGTATTGAATTACATAACGGTGACCAATTTTTTCCATGTTTACAAATTCACTGAGGTCGTTAATTTTCGATGGCTCCAAAAAATATACTAAACAACGTGGCGCCTTGAAACTTGAAACATATCTTTTATAAGGTTTCCACTTTTCATCAAAGTAATTTTTTTTTTTTAACTACTGCCGCCATCTATATGTCAGGTCGGGTAGTTCTGGAACCGCTCTCGTATGATCATTGTTATGAATTTCGTGGTCTCATCAAGCATAATTTTATGCATGGTGAGACAACAGTGAAATTAGATTCCAGACTTTCAATTTCAGTGATAAATATGCGTTTTACTGAATTTCGTTGTGGTCCTATAAGCTAGAGTGATGTCGAATATTGCGAGCTCCCACTTTAGGTTATTACAACCGAAATAATTGAAAATATACGATCTGGTGTTGGCCGATCGAAGATTAAAAGTGCTCGAGGCTGACGTGATTTTGCAGGCATATAAACTGGCATTTTGTTTGACATTGATCAATCATAATCCATATGAGTTTTAGAACCGTTTCATAGCAGTGGACGGAGCAGAGATCCATCACAAAATAGCACCAGAGACCAGTGCAACAGTCAAAATAGAAATTTCCTCCGTCCGGTTCAGCACTAAGAAAGGCGGATATGGGTCTGTCGGACAACATCTTGACGAGAGTTATTTGAGGTTCTCCTGACATTCAAATCGATTGCCTTAAAAGAACAAAACTAAGATAATATAAGGTTATAAACGGATTGAGTATTGGAAGTAGTGCCTACTCATCTCAGCACTGCTACCAAGAATGATGATATTTTCTTTATGCCATAAAACCTTAAGGGTAAAAACTTAAATAAATTACGTTTTTTTGCGTCACTAAAACCTGCATAGCTTATAATATGGATGCGGGATATATGTTTTGGAAGTGGGATGCCGCTATATATTCTCTAGTTCTAGAACAAATCCTTGAAAACTGACGAAAAACACTTGAGTTGTGTATTTTCCGAGTGTTTGCAAAGCATGTTGAGGAATCATTGAAAATGTTTACAATTTTCGGTGCATAAGTTGGCTTAAAAACCACTAATCATCCCTGATTCGAGGAGTTACAGAAAATTGCAAAATATAGACATAATTTTAGAAAATATTGAGAAACATTATTGCGTTCTATGAGTGGTAAGGAAGCTTAAACTGACTGTATGGAAATGAACGGATTAGTGAACGGATGAGAAAACTAAAAATTATAATATAGAGTCGGTTTTTTGCCAGGTCAAATTGTTAGGTTTCTAAACTACTTTTAACCATATGACTTTGAAAATTTGTCTACATTTTTTCTTTTTAATATCGGATGCTGGAAATGATCCTATTGTTGATTGAAAAACATTTAAAAAAAAATTCTTAAAATTCACAGAAAATTAAAAAACTGAGACCCAACAAGCAAAAGTTTTCAATTTCAATTTTAATCTTGAAAGCTATTAATGCCAAATCGTATACATTTCCTATAAAAGTATAATTTTCAAATATTTAAATTGTGAAAGCACCCTTAAATATTACCAAATGATGTACTTTATTCTTATTTTTAGTAACTTTCTTTATTTGTGATAATACTTTAATAAAATATTCAAGGCAAAAATGTTTTCATATTTTCATCATCATCATCATCATCATTATCAAGATGATAATCTTGCATCCATTTCATGCACCACACAATAATCACCAAGAAAAGAACAGATTTATACAATTCATAAGGTACACAAGAGGGGATATACATACATATACAAGTAGGTACATACAAGAATAAACACAAATAATCAATATTAATTAAAAACATCCCTTCCTTGCATGTATACGACGAATACAACATGTATATGATGCTATTACTGTGGCAGGGGTGTTGCTAAACTAGGGTAGTACGCAGCAGCCACAGTACCTATGCGCATTTCGTACCACGGGCCAAATCATACGCAGGCCAATGCCTGAGTCCTGGCTATTAGCATGTAGATACCACCTTCCTTAAGGGCATTCATCAAATTTTCGCTCGTGCTCTTTAGCAACTCTACCTATGAATGTACATACATATGTACATAAACATGTAGGTACATATGGATCCGGATCAACAGCAACAATGCTGAACGAATCGTATACGTTGTATGGTTGGTGGTGATAAGCACATACATGATGTCAATAGACGGTGCTACGATTCGCATAGACCGACCCATTGTCTAGTAATCGTGAGGCGGGGCGTGGCTTGAAAACATAAATGGCTGCGAGAGCATATCTAACAAAGAAGCATGTATCACAAGTATACATATGTATATGCGTGTGTGTATTATGTATGGCCCCTGTGTGCAACTGTGTGTGTGTGTGTGTGTAGTACTTGTTTGCTCACTCTTTAGTATTGTATGTAGAGAAAGAAGCACATTTAACCGCTCACGTGTAAATTCAATCGTGCCAAAGGCAATTTTTTTTTTGCCTCTCTTTTATTTGTCTGACTGGTTTCTCTCTTAGCTTAAATATACACACCGGCCAATTCTCTTGTTGTCTGTAAGGCACGCTTATACTACCGATTTAATATTAAATCATCTAAGTATCGCTAAGAAATTTGAGAAATTATGATATGCCAATTTAAATTTCAATTTTTCAACATTGCAAAAATCAAAAGAGAAATGCACAAAGACTAGACTCTCTTAAATTATTTATATATGTACACATACGTCAAAAGTTGATTTCAACGACTCTCTTTCGTGCTGTGCAATCTGTGCATGTGCGTGAAGACAGCTTAAACAAAGTGGTTCCTGTAGATAGAACAGACGGGCGGACGGCAGAGTGGTCGGTCGTCGTACGCTAATACAGCAGCCACTAAACTAAGCAGCAAGTTTCTTATTTACCCTAAAGGTTTTTATGTCCAACAAGAAAATTTAGTTTCAGTCGAAAACTACCGTCTGTGACTGCGCAAGGGTACTTTCTTTACGCGTAAATATTTTCAGTGGAACGTCAGCCTGCTACCTGCTACTAAATTCAAGCACATTTTAAATCATATCCTTTCCGGGTTAATTGACAAGCACACAGAAGAAGAGGAAGAAGAAGGAGAAAAAAAACCAAAACAAATACAAAACTACCTGTGTTAAGCGATTACCTAGAAGCTACATATTTCCCCACAACGTTTACTTAATATTGTTCAACACAATTATTATTTTAATAAACTCAAGCACATGGTGTGATATATACAATTAAAAAACGAATAATTATTCTGCGTATCTAATAATAAAGTGAAATCGATTTACAAATGTACTATATGTTTGTATGTACATGAAACAGTTGCCTTATACATTTACCTATTAGTGCCACTCGCCGCCAAAATTTTGCTATTGTACCTGTACTGTTACTATATGCAATTGATATTCGCTTTATATCATCATACATGCCATTAAAATCATAAAAATTCGATCTACTATCTATCTACAACAACGTGAATTTTTGTTTTCATAAAGTGTAATATAAAAATTATAACAGTGGAAGAAAATCAATTTCGTACACAAATGCATATCCTACATAGGACAAATGATCATCAATTTGAGGATCAAAAATTTATGATGGTAAGGTCTTTAAGAATTTATTTCAATACAAGAAAAAGAAAAATGACAACTTACGCTGTCATCGTACAATTAAGAATGTGCTATTCGATTTGTCAAAAGTCAAATAATAAAATCAAGATGGCGTCTATTTAACAAATTACTTTGAGACTCACAGTCTATAAAAGAAATAACATAAAACATAAAACAAATTATAAACAAGACAACAAGTTCTAATAATACCACCTTCTGAATTGCATTATGGCCGCAACTATTTAACAACTGTAGTCACAGGTGACTAAATTCTAACCCATTGTGTAGTAACCGACGGGTATCCTGCACAACATCTACAGTAATTTTTGAAAAAGAAAACTGGAAGACTGAGAAACGGCAATTCACTTCTTCTGTGAATATACGCCCCTATGAAGGAAGAATACCCGTTGAGCGCGCTCTGCAAACGAATCTTTGATAGCCTTGACGAACTGTCCAGGCGCGAATGTGAATTAGATATTGAACTCTTTAAACCAAACGAAATGGATAAGAACCACTTAGAGTCCGGCTTTTTCTTGGCGGTAGTAATGGCTTCCAATATCCAATATCACCCCTGTTGATTCTTAAGCGCTTAACTATGGCATACAGCTCACATAGATCATAATCATGACCTCATAATCATGAAATTACCTGTTCAAGTTCGCCGCCTATCCCGATCTAATTTTTTTCTTAGTTTACACTTTGAGAATAATGTTTAGTGAATACCGAGGTGGTAGGTTATGATACAAGTGATTACAATATTCAGATTTGTTTCTAACCTCGAAAACCCTACAAAATTAACAGACAAATTGTGTTTTTGGACTGATGACGGTGCAAATTCGATCATTTTTACGACCACTCTGGTCCATCAGGTTGTGCTCGTAGGGTTTGGGGGTGCTAAACATGAGTGCCTCTATAAGTTTGATACATTACTTCAAGTTTTTAGAAACTAAGACCAAAATAATGTAAAAAAAACAAAAAAACAAAAAGGTTTCTACATTTTAGAAGTTGATTAGAAAAAATACTTTCAGAAGTTAAAAACTATAAACTTACTTTTTTCGAATAATTATTGCTAAAAGAAACAACATCCTTCATTTTTGTTGCACCCACTATATTTATCTAAATGTGTAATCGGAGTTCTTCTCATGAAAGCTCAAAAATTTGTATTTACCTAGAGTTTGTGATAATTAGATTAATGCTATTAATTAGATAATTAGATTAAAGAATAGAAATCGTAGAAATTGTAGTTTAGAAGTCGCCTATCGGTATTAATATAATATTATTTGATAAATAAAGAACTGAAAGACTAAGTCCAAATTAAGATAAATACAAATTAACATAATTTTTAGCTAAGTTTCTCAACTTCTTGTAAGAAAAACGTAAGAGTGAAGTGAGATTAACGATTTTATCAAATTTTATCGTGAAGTTTGACTAACTTACTGCACTTCTCATTCGCTAAAGACGATTTTTAAAACTTTGAAGATATTTTTAATTTAACCTAATCAATTGTATCCAGAAAGCAATAAATCAGGATAATGTAATTCCATTTAAATTGTGAAAGTTTATGTCTGCTATCCAAAAATACACAATTCGCTAATTTAGGTTGCTTCTTGTGCATTGCACCTGCTTATTCGTTTATAAAACGAATATTTGTAAGAAAATACAAAACGTATAATGGATTGTTTCTTTCACAATTGAACGCTAAAATTGTTCCTGCGAATATATATAATTTCTTGGTTATGCGAGTAACATTTTAAAACGATTAACCAGACAAACAAAAATATTCAAGATATATTACACAGCTCCCCAAAAATAAAGTAGGATGTCTGACGCACCAAAGTAGCCAAATTCTATGGATTTTCAGCCGCTGAATTGGGTCAAATTTCCATCACACTCAAGTTTTGTTTTAAACCTCAAAAAACTTTTTTTCGGCTATTTGGGAGAGGTTTTCGAGGTATAAGTGGAAGTGCAATTCGACCGGTTTTGTTCATATAATACGACTACTCTTATCCGCCGGAAATCCAACTTTTAATTTATGATTAATTTTCGTGTCAATTTTGAGTGCAAAACTGACACGATCTCTAATAGTGTTAATCTTCACATCGAATGACAATTAGCCGACGGACAAAAATATCATAAATATGAAAACCTTAACCCGCACTGCTTTCTTATACATAATAATTACAACCCATCGGAAAATGAACGAGTCAAAAAAGGTTGCACAAGTTAAAGCACGGAAAAATCTGAAGCACAAAAATTTGGGCACTTTCCAAATTCGATAAGGGGATGGATGCTCGGGGTTTTTGAGAGCAGAGTTTTTCGCAATTTTCTTTGGCGGGGACTACCGAAAAAGGTCATACGGGCGCAGAAGAAGAACCTACGTGCAATGCAAGGACCAAGTGCTGAAGAATCTTTAAACAATTTACAATTGGCGCCAGCTACCGAAAAATATATATAACTGTCACTATGTTCTGCAATCTCGATTATGGGTTGTAACGGCAAAATAAACAAGTACAAGCAGTTAGACGATTCCACATAGACACAGGACTAAAGTCGTATGATGCGAGTCTTATTGAATATCGAAATCAATCTGACAAGCGGAATCAAAACAAGGTTTTAAAAAAATAGTTTGGAAAATGCTTCTCTCAATAGATTCTTCAACATTCAAGCCATACATATTCATAATTTTCTTGTGAAATTTTTTCTGAACGTCGCCACAGAGTTCTTGCATACGTTTTTTGCAAACAAATTTTTATTGTCGCAAAAATTATCATTTGAAAGAAAAAGAACACTTGACTCATGCACAGAAAATGCAACAATGCATTAATCAAGTAAGCTCTGCCAAATATGTCTCCTATACTTCAGAATTTGAGGATTCATGAGTCTAGAATTGGGTGCATGTGGTGGAGTTGTGTCAGAAAACTTCATGGACATAGATCGTATAAAACTAGTTATAACACATACTGTCTTTACTAAAACTGTAATTCTATGGATATATAAACAAGTCAAAAATCTCATGTACGTCCAAGATCGATGAGCGATGAGTATGCTAACTGAAACGAAGAGACTTTGCAAAATGAAGTGATAACAGCTTTTTATCTCTCTCTATATATATATATATATATATATATATATATATATATATATATATATATATATATATATATATATATATATATAATTATAGTTTTCGAATATCAGCTCGAGTTACCGAGTAGAAAAACCTCCAAACAACGTATAACGATTGAGCAAAGAAACCAGCAGATTTGAGAAACCAGCAGCCGGATTCCAATATTCGATGTCACTAAAAGTCCAACTTAATTTTAATTACGATTACGATCTACCGAACATAGATAATTTTAGCAAATTCAGTTGTTAAAATTTGAGAGTAAATTCGATGAATCAGATAGAGTGAATCAGCTGTCTTTGGCATATCATTCTTTTTAACTTAGCTAAAATTGCGTTTTTAATCACTTTAATCTGCTAAAATCGCCAAGCAATTTATTGTTTTTATTGGAAACGTGAAATATTTCTAAAAAATTGTATAAAAATCGCATTAAATTCGATTAAAGTCTTAATTTAAGAAAAATGAAATTTGTAGCGAAGACAGGCTGCCCCAATAGAAATTTGCTCAAAAATAACAATAATAAATAATAATAATAATAATAATAATAATAATAATAATAATAGCTGTGCCATGCAGAACTGGAGAAAATTTGCACGTTCTCGAGAAGATAATCATGATATGCAGCAACAGAGAGTTATGTTCTACTTCAACTGAAATAAGCAAAATTTGGAATAAAAATTTAAAGCTTTTTGAAGATAAATGTTTTATAGAAATTTATTTTCTTGTAAAGCATCTAGAAATAAAAAATGTTTAAAATACAAATGAACAGGGTATTGCTTTCCCTTTTTGTTTTATTGATTTCATCATGATTAACCCACATATCTGGGTTCCTTTTTGTCACCCAGTTTGCGTGTTATATATGTATTCGGTTGCAGTATTCTTCTACTTGCATCATCATAACGCTAGATGTTCGTCAAAGAATGTCGACCCAATATGAACATCCGCCGCTATCTCTTCTCTTTCCTTCCATAATCTCCAAATATCAGCATCCTCTCCTAAAGGAACACCCATTTTGCTGAGCGTTCAGGCTTCACTGTCCAATAATGGTAGGGTCGAAGAAGCCTTTGCCTGTCTATAAGTGGACAAGCTTTTGCACCTTAACGAATAAGAAGATGTCTTACCAATTTTCGACATTTGCCTTCAGCGTACTGCTACAGTAAGCAATTGCATGTTCCGACCCATAAAATTCAAAATTGGATCCTTGTCTAGCTAAGTCGTCCGCAACCTCATTCCATCCACATGAGATTAATAATATTTCTACGAACAAACCTATTCAGTTTCTAAGCACATTCCTACGCCAATTTGGAATATATCATAGTTTGTTGCAAATGCTTAATTAAAGGCAAAATGTTCTTGCCTTTCGTCCGACCGAATGCATTAAACCAAGATTTTGTGCCTACTAAACCTATATTTATCTTCTTAAATCCAGAATGTATGCTAGTCCCACACTTTTGAGAAGAATCTAGGACCCACCCTGTCCCCCATTATGGGATCAACAGTGAAAATACTCACATATATGAAGAGTGGGTTCAATGAACTTCCTTACATTGGCCTTTGTCTTACTGCCACCATTAGTCTCATAAAAAAGTCAATGTTGCTGGAATAGCTGAAGATATTCAATGGTAAATAATAGATATTATTTGCTGGGCACCAAAGTAACCAGTAGAAATATTTTGTTGTTATTATCGAAATGAATACAAAATATCGAATAACTGCAAATCTCCAGAGATAGATGTCAATTTTACTATCGTATTTCTTTGTATTACTTTTATTACACCATGGTATAATATCAAATTATCCGGTAAAACGCTTGGAAAATCATCTTCCTTGGCGTATACGAATAATTTCAAAAACGTGTTTTGCTGATGACAAAATCTCGTGTTTGTTGTTTTCTTCTTTACTTCATCTGTTTCATCTGTAGCCCTACCATATATAATAATAATATGGTAATTATTACGACCAAAGTGTCAAAATAAAAATATAAATGTGAATAATTTTGATTAAAGTTGTAAAATGATGGGATTTACACTCTAACTTGAACATTATATTCAACAAGATTTTCTTTGTAAAAAGATATTTTATTATTTCATTGCAAAATAGAATTTATCTTTAACAATGCATTCAAAAAGCTTACTAATCGTCGCGAACTTAGATATTTCCTAATAATTGACAATAATATTTACATTACCTGATTAAAAACATATCCTTCAATTATCGGTGAAATTGCTCATCTCTAAAAATATTTTCAAAGTCATCTGATAACGATTTCAAGTGATATTAATATATTTTTCAAGTAAGAAGTAAGAAGACATTATGTGAAGGAAAAAAGTGGTATTGAAAAACGTTGTTTTCTGGACACAAAAAAAAATACTACATAGAATAGTATGATATGAAAAACCAAGAAATCATCCTCTATCATAGCTACGGCACGTGGGTGCCGTAGCTCAGTGGTTAGTGTGTTCACCTTCTGATCTGTAGGTCGTGGGTTCAATCCCCGGCTGATGCATAACAAATTTAATATCGAAAAGATTTTTCTTTCGAATGGTACCCACCTGTCGGCAAGCAATTGGCAATTCTTCCGACAGTAACAACTTGCCATGAAAAAGCTTCTTAAAAGAACTCTGTGACAAAGCTCAGAAAAAGTGATGTCACAAGTGTTCTGCCGTTCGGAACCGGCTAAAATAAGTAGGTCCCTTCTAATACTGTCCAAATTTAAGACGCACAACAGTAATGGAAGAGAAGCTCGGCCAATGAGTCCTTTGGGGCTTTAAGTGCCACATATGTATGTATGTATCATAGTAAATACATTGTGAGGTTCGCATATAATTTGCTGATATTTCACCTTTAATGTTTCCTGTCAAAGAAATGCAATTGTTGTTGCATTTTTAAATTATCACTGATCAAAAGAGAGCATTGAACATATTCACATCAAGCTCTTGTGCTGGTGACATGAACATGCTACACTTCAAATAAAATGGGGTTGCTTGTGCAGTTCAAAAAATATACAAACTTACATTACAACAAAAATTTAATCGTTAAATCAAGCATCAATCATTGACATTGACGAAAAAGAGAGAGAAAGAGAGAGAGGAAGAAAGAAAAAATAGTAAAACATTGACAGCGAATATTGATGGTTAAATATCCACAGCTTAGGAATGCTAAAAAGATGAGTTCCTCTATTCGCATCATAATTCATTGCATATATGCATGCATAACGAGTGCTTACATGCATGCATACATATAAGCTGATAAATTTGAGAGTTTAAATCACAATTGACAATTATATTTTGGCAGGTTCTTTGCCGTTGTTGGTTAAAGAGCGTGTCTGCCTTTTTTTGTTGCTGTTTATTTTTTTACTATCAAGTGCACTTGGTGGGAATATTTTGGTATTTCTTTCTCCTTTCTATAATGGTTTGAATTTTTTTTGCTATATTGTTGTTGTTGTTGTTGTTGTTTTGATTTAAAAAACAACAACAACAAAAAGCGCCATCGCATGCAAAATGTGTGCTCTTGATTTCTCATAAATTACTTTTGGGTACGCATCACGCGAGTAAATCACTGATTTTGTTCAGAATATATGGCTGTTTTTATTGTTGTTATTGTTATTGTTGGCTAAAATACTGGCTGTGATTTTGTGGGCGACGACTCTTGCTCTGCCTTTTTATGTTTCATATGCCATTTAAGTCCTGCGGGAACCATCATCATCATCGTTTTTTTTTTCTCTCTTGCAAAAATTCCATATATTAATGTTCTTTCTACTTTGAATTTATATCAAAAATGTTGCAAATTTTCTGAGAATAAATTGATAAAGCGTATAATTAGTCTAATTGAATGGGGGTGGGAATTATATATGCGCATAAGTTCATACGAGTACCTACAGAAATATGTATCATATTCAAGTATGAGAAATGAGCTTACATATGCATTTTTCTATGTATTTTTTTTTTTTTTTTTTTTTTTTTGCATCAGACATTTTATTTTATACTTGGGTACTTTGAAGAGAAAATTGACATTTGAAATGTTCTGTCACAAGCATAAAATGTTAGTAAACATTATAGGAATTTGTATACAAACACCACAATGCGTAGGTACATATTTTCTCATACTCGGACACTAGCAACATATGTATATGTACACACTCATGTTGCGATTAAACAAATTAGAGTGAAAATTGGATACATACTTGAAGTCAAAATATTTTTAATTAAAGAATTACAGAAGCAACAGAATTATTTGTAATTTAAACTTCTGTAAAGAAATATGCTCAGTATCGGTCGTGTGGTAGGCTCGTGCCGTACAACAATTCACAACAGCATCAGTGATGAGTGTACGAGTGAATGTACGAGTATGTACTACGAATATAATGATGATCACTTTGCAAGTTATGCCGGTTGTGAAGATAGATAGAGTACGCTTAAACTTGCGCAAGCCATTTCATTGGCTTCGTACACGGATACATACCATATATTGGGATGTGTATAAATTCAGACGCTAGCTAGAGTTGAGGTGGTGCACAACAATACAACATAAACACAATCAACTCGATGAAGTTCAAGTGGAAGTGCAGTGGAATGCACACTTTTCGATCCCATTTCCACCAGTACCATGGCTGACGTATGTACATATGTATGTTGTGTATGTATGTATGTACGAAGACAGATTGAATGCATTTATGAATGAGTTTTACTACTTCATTAAAAATTTTGCGATATACAGAGGTAGATGAAGATCAAGTGTAAACGGGGAGATAACCATAGCCAAACAACTCATAATAAACAAAAATCGATTATCGTTTCGTATCGTTATTTTCGTCGTTTCATTATTATTATTATTGCGAGTATGAGTATATTGTATGTATTGTATCTGAAGATTCTAAAAGTTCCTTTGGTCTTGTTTAATTTATAGCCGCGACGCACAACCACTTTAGAGATTCCATATGTCTTATGCATTTCAACTGTCTTGGCATCATCCTAAAATGTATTTTACATACTATACTACATACATACTATAGCTAGCTAGCCAATATTTGTACATAAATACAAAAAGTATGATCTGCATATTCAAATCGAATATGGCAACCGCGCGACTCACATCCGTACACATTGAATCTATACACAACATATGAGAATGGCATCTTGTTGCAGGATTTGTTGCTTCTTTATACTCTGGTCATGTATGGTGGTGGTGATATGTATGGAGTCTGCAATAAGTGACGAGTGGGTGCTGAAATTAATTTCATCGGAAGTAATTTTTTTTCCTTCTACTGATTAGTTTTTTTCAATTTTTCTTTTATTCTACGTACATATTTTTTGTTGAATTCCGTTTGTGTGCATTTCCAATTACGCTTGTATATATGTAAATTCCAAATTTTTAATTCGTTTTAAGCGATTATTAGTCGGTATATGTATGTGATATGTTATTTCCTTTTTATTATTTTGATATTTCCACTTTGGCTGCAAAATACACACACACAAGATATATCCATAAATGGGTCAATGACACAGCAAATCTTTAAAAAAAATTCCCATCAGTTCAATAATAGGATACTTGTATTTCAATTATTATGCAAAACCATGAACAATGTCGCATATGTTAAATTTGTTCACCCTAACAAAGAGAAATGTTATAAATTTGCATAAACTTGGCAACAAAATTATTGCAAAAAATTCGTATTAATGATTCTATTTGTAAAAATGAGCAATACATCAACAAGCCACTGAAAAATGTGATTTTAATTCTTACTTTTTTGTTATTTTTGTAAAAAAAACACGAAAGGTCCATGTTCATGTCCTCACTAAAACATTATCAATTGTCAGAATACTTTTATTTTATTTTGTATATTTTGTGTGTTTTATATTTTGATACTTTCACGACCGAATTGAATATTTTTGCCATGAAAACGTTCTAAAAGAGCTTTGTGACGAAAGCATAGAAAAGTGATGTCACAAGAGTACTGACGTTCGGAACCGGCCTGAAAAGTAGGTCCCTTCTTTTACTGTCCAAAATGTAACCCGCATAACAGTACTGTCAGAGAAGCTTGCCTAAAGGATCTTTCGGGGCTTTTTTGGCTGTTAAACCAAATCGTAGGTACATATTGCTACATTTAAAGATTTCCATTAGTTTCGGATTTTCGCTATTGTTTTCAGCAGTTTCGAAATACTTCGGCTCTCATCTTCGCTAACCTTACGGGTTCCAGTCGAACGCCATTCTAATAATAGAATATACTGGCTTTTTCATTTTCTTTCCCTAATCTCCAGGTGGATTGATTTTTATTTGCATCACAGAAGTAGTTCATCATTGGAGATCCAATTGTCATGCCGCCATATTCACAGAATGTCACGTAGAATAGAATAAAAACCTGCAGCTTACTCGATATTTCTTGGGACACCTATTATGTTTCGTAGTCATACAGCAGAGTTGACTTTTACGTTTGACAAGCGTATTTTTGTGGTTTAGCTGTTTAGTTGTTTCGAATACCAGATACTTTTGAGGCTTGCTAAAGCACACCTTGCCTTCCTTATCCTTGAATCAATATCACTTTTGACTTTTCCATCCAGTGTTATCATGTTGCCCAAGTATGTGAACTCACTTACTACAGGGAGATTTTCTAAGAGCCTAACACATAAAATTTCGAGAAATTTGTGAAATCTTTATTTGAGTCGATAGAACGGCCTATATAATTCAATGTTTAAAGATGATTTCATGTAAATGTTGACCGCGGCAGCGCCTCAAATGGTTCATACGTTAGGTCCAATTAGTGTGCCAGTGTCCTGCATTGGCAAGCAGGAGGATGGCCACACTGGGTCGCAAATTTATTGATGAACTCGAAATGTGGAACATACCCCACAAAGAGATGCTTGAAATAACGCGTGATGTTATTATGAGGAAGGAAGTAGAAGAATTCTGCAACCAAACAAATAATTAACACACGATTTGAGGGACGAAAAGGGACCCATATAAGTGGTCTGATTCGGCTAATCCCTAAAATATATATATCTTGGCATGCTCTCTTCAACATATCGGCCGGTATCTCACGAATAAATTCTCAATATTGGCTTTCAGTGCGTCAACCGTTGCAGGCTTTTCGCTATAGACAACAGCCTTAACATAGCCTCACAAAAAATAGTCTAAAGGCGTTAAATCGCACGATCTAGGCGGTCAATTGATCGGCCCTAAACGTGAAATAAACTCTTAATTTGGCCATTGTTTCGCGTGCTTTGTGGCATGTGGCACCGTATTGTTGAAACCACATGTTCAGCTCTTCCATTTTGGGCAAAAAAAAAGTTTGTAATCATCGCACGGTAGCGCACGGTGATGTATGTATGAATGTTGATGTATGACGAATATTTGTACATTAGTGCACAAATTATTATGGACTGATAATAATAATTCATATGGACTGCCGAAAGAACAAAAAAAAAAAAAAAACAATTTATAAAATTGGCGTATTGTCGTTTGAGATGTTTATTATTTATTTTTGGTTCTTCTTTTGTGTGTTTTTAATAACAAAATATATTTTTACAAGGGTTGAGATGGATGTAATATGTGCACATAAAAAACATGAATGAAAAATAACAAGAAGAATAAGAAGAAGAAGCTACTAAAAGTTATATTGCTTTACTATAATTGGGTTTCATTCAAATAGAAATGAAATCAAGAGAATTGAAATATACTATGAGGTATATACATATACTATGAGGTATATGTATAAACACGCACTTATGTACAACAATAAGTGAAAAATGTTCTTTGCCATAACAAACGAATGAGAGTAAATTTACACAATTCAAAAAGAATGGCAAAAAGCAATAACCGCTGAAGTCGACTTGAGAAATAAACTAGCTAAAACCTTAAGTAGTTCTTCCTTTTTGGCACATAACTACTCACAAGTTAGTGGGCACGCTATTTAGCGTGCCCACTAATTGTTCATGATGAATTCATGCGCAGTTCTATAAAACACCACTTTGTCTTTATAACGATATTTCTATTTATTCTCTGGTTCTTTGCCTTTACTATTTATTCTATAAACCAATATTGAAAATGGTGTGTGTCTGTAATGTAATTACGACAGTAGCGACTCTTACGTCAAAACTTAAAACCAATAGATATTATAGCATAGAAAAGTCAATTATAGTAGATAAATCAATAAGGCACTGAAGAATGACAATTACGTTATCTGATTATTGCAAAGAACGTAATCTACGCAATGTATTTTATTAAATAAAAATTAATCTAAATAAAATACAGAAAATTTTCTTCATTTTAACTAACTACTAATCCAAATTACTTAGAGCTTTTCGGTGATTAATATATTTTTCGTCACTAAATGTTGCTGCAACATTATATTTTGCATCTTGATATATCGCTATCAGGGTTCTCATGTGAACAATATGTTTCCGTCGGTCTTTTTACTTATGTCAAATAGGACAATAACATTACCACAAAACGAAAAGTATTCGAATAAATTTGATGAAAATTTCAACTTTAATATTTTTTTTTTTTGCCGGGAAACTAAAACAAAATTTAATCACTGTATATACACCTGTAGGAATCATAGTTCAATTATTAAGATTAAGCGTAAATGATGTAGAAGAAATAAATAAAGAATAATAAACAATTGAACCCGTATTTACAGGCAAAGTGTTAAGTTCATCTTAAAGTGAGAAATGATTTTAATTTTAAGTTGATCTCAACTTTAACTACAACTACCGGTTATATAATTTTGATATTTCTCATAAATATCATCGTGCCAACAGATTCAAAAATAGTTTCATAGATTCGACGAAATATTCTGGTTTACGACTGGGCCCTACAAAATATTCAGTATACGTCAGATAGAGCTTGATCCAAACACTAGTGTCTTTTTAAAAACAAACATTCCCTTTGTTTGCATTAGTCAATATAATTTTGCAAGACATTGTTGACGGTTTCTAGCTCTATCACACGAATGGCTTGGCCGATATTCACCGTAAGAACCTGAATCATTTCTGGATTTTACGGCACCCAACAAAAAAGTCTAATGTGGTCAAATCGCAACTCTGAGATGCTCAATTGGCATTGTTAAGACTGCTTATAACACGATTATCGAATTTAATGCGAAAAAAATGAATTTTTTGAGAGACTGTATGGAATGACGTGGCATTCTGTTGAAACTAAAGATCGTTTAAGTTGTTTATATTGAATTTTAATCTACAAAAAGCCAAAATCATGACTGTAGTGCTCACCGTTGACCGAAACGAGATTACAACAAAACTTTTCAAAAATATCAGCCAAAAACGACACAATTCCAAAATTCGCTGTAAATGCTTTGGCCTCTCCCTTTCAATTACCGGGTGCAGCAATTTTGTTTGTTAAAACAACTAAGCCACCGCGGTGCGTCTCGGCAGAAACAATGATTCTTCATAATTTCGCGCGATGTTTTCACTTCATAAATAAGTTGGCAATATTTCTCAATGGTCTTCAAGCGTAAAGCGATTTATTTTGCTCTGCGTAGATATGGGACGTAGATTCAAGGGACGCGCTATCAGTATTCAAATAAAAAATTTGTGAATGATAAATTTACTAATACAATTCAAGAAAAACAGCTAATTTGATTTCTATTGTGAAAGTGTTATTTGTGTCAGCTCTCTTTCTTTCTTTCTTTCTATAACAAAGAAAATTAGCAATTGTTTGCAAATTTTGTAGAGTGCATTCTACATGCGAAAAAACAGTACCTCGATGAAGGTATCTAGTCGGTAGCCTTACACTGGCTTACAGAGGGCCCCCATCTTGAAGCAATGCTAACGTGGTTCTAAGAAGGAAGAAAGTCCACTGAGCGGAAAGTTGTTTGATGATGACGCGACAGACATTTTGTACTTCCTCACCCCGAAAAAAATGTTAGGTTTCAGTACGATACTGTGGAACTCAAACACTGAAATCAATATGACAGTGAAAAAGGAATCAAAAACTAAAAAAAAAATAGCACGAAAAAAATGAATAATAGCAAATTTTTAAACAAACCAGTTACCAGTTGCTGAAATAAAATCACCTTCTAAATACATAATTACTCTCTGTCTAACTTCCGTCACTGTTGGATTGCAAATTCTGACCATTAGAAAGAGCTACAATATTTGACAAATGTTAAATATTAACTAATTAAATCATTTTAATATATGCGTAGCATTTACCAGATGATAAGCAAATCAATTATAAAAACTTTTAATTTCTTATCCTTTTATTTTACACAAATGTAGAGGTACACACTCTACATGCGTACATGCAAAAGAATAAATAGGCAAGAATAATAATAAAACATAATAATAAAACAAGTATTTCACAATAGATTTCAATGAAAAATTTCGTAAATCTAAAGTCAAAGTACTTTTAATGGCAATTGATCATTGACAAGTGGATGAAATTTCATTAGAATGCCGAAATTGAAGTGTCCAATAAATGTGTTGCGCCCAAAATCACTATGTAGATATTCTATTACTACTTGTTGGACTGCTTTTATTTCACCCAAAATACTTTTTCTATATTTTTATTTTGAAAAAAAATCAAAAAAATAAAAACAAACAACAAATTACGAGTGTGTTGACCACAAGTGAATTTCTTATTTCAGCATATTCACTTACAATACTCGTGTATATTTAAACAACAGGCAGAAGAAAAGAAAAAAAAAACCAACCAAAAAATAAATATGTGTGTGGAAGGGTCAAAGCTAAATCAACAATATGTAGTATTATAAAGTTTTTAAGCTTTAGCGGTAAGAAACAAGATAGATAATGAGTTAAGAAACACAAAAAAAAACATACATACCGACATATTTGGATTTGTCAGAACTCAGAAGAAACTCAAAAACTCCAAAGTGGCAAAATACTCGTCTCAGCAAATTGCTGATTTCAGCTACTATATGCTGATATGTACATACGTCTGCCTGCTATGGTTATTGTCTACTGTAATTATGTAATTCCTAGCTTCTATAGTTTTTTTTTTTTTCAAATAAAATAATAAATAAATAAAACAAAAGCAAAAAGTTTAAAAAAAGGCTAACAATGAATAAAATAATCTACGTGTATGAAAAGAACCGGTTGATTTCATTATTTTGTATTTTGTTTTTTTTTTCATCATTTTTGGTTTGTTGTTCGTTTGTAAATATATCCATTTGATGTTGGTAAATGACAAGATAATCCAAAGTAATCAATCAAAATTATTTTAATTTGTTAGCCACAAAATCAAATCGTGTTCGCTTGATCTAGAGTTAGTTATGATGATGTCGAATAAAATGTATACACTAGAGATCCGCTAAAAACAAAAACAAAAAATACAATAAAGAAAGAAAAGAGCGAAAAACGAAAAGAAAATAGTTCAATACACCTTCCTTTGTAGGCATCAAATTCAGAAGTCCCATTCCTGTAACGTCCACATCAATAACTCGCCTTATTATTATTCGCAAATGAATTACAATATGCTTTTGGAATTCTATTGAATTATCGAAATGATTATTTTTTGTATTTATTTTTTTTTTTTTTTTGCCACAAAATCATTGATCTTTATTTTTGTATTGTATGAATGTTTGTAGCTTTCAGTAAACTCAAACTTGGCTTAAGAACTTGTAATAGCCGATATGAATACGTGTATGCGTACAAGTACTCTCGTTAAATTATTAATTCTACATGATAGTGCGTAATACGCACTTTATTACAATGTTATTTAGCTCGAGAGTATTTTTGCTCATTGCAAAAATTAATTAAATCAAATTTAAATGAGTTTCATTGATCTGGCGAAAATATTATCATTTTATCATCAGGTACTCTACCTCTGAGGACGGAGGGGTGTGATCATAAGTATAGCTACACTATCCTAGAGGTAGCAGCGCATTTTTTCAGACCTTAGCTGGAGAGAGAGAGAGAGAGCTTGAAAGATGCGATAGCGATATTTGGCGATAAGAAAAAGACTCGAAAATTCGTCGAGAAAATCAAGTGCTTGAGTGGTGGCTCAAATCTTACAACTTCTTGCTGCCATGACGAAATTGAGAATTTGGTAACAGATGTCCACAGTGTACTGAATTTAAGGAGATAACACTTCCCTAAGCTATTGAATAGCGACGCCACGAAAAATTCCGCCAACAGAGGATGTTGCCTGAACACCCCAATAACGAATTGATGTTCCACCACCCGATCATGACGAGTTCAAAGCAGTCATAATGAGGCTGAAGAATAGTAAAGTTACAGGTGCTGGTGGTCTACCTACCGAGTTGTTTAACGGCGGTGGCGATGAGCTGTTGGTATGCATGCACCAGCTCATAAGCAAAATATGGTCGAACGAAAGCATGCTCAATTATCGGGGTCTCACTGTTCTCTGCCCCGTACATAAGAAAGGAGAGCGCACAATTTGCATAAACTACCGTGAAATAAGTCTCTATAGGCATCACTTATAACGTCTTATTGCATGTACTGTGTAAATAACTAAAGTCCATCCTCAGTAGCCTGATTGAACTTTACCAGTGTGACTTCAGACTCTGCAAAGCCACCACCAACCAGACTTTCACACTACTCCAAATCTGGGAGAAGGCCCAAGAAAATCAGATCGACATTATAAAGCCATTTTCAACGGTCCGAAAACAATATTTGAGTTCGGTATTCCTGCAAAACTTATTCGATATTGCAGAATGACATTGCTTAAGGGGTTACACCACTGTAGAATTTCCAAAAAATGGAAAAAAATTTTTTTATCTTAAATAGTCATTAATAGTTTAAAAAATAATATACTAAAGGATGGAAGGCGGGAAAAATGTCTAAGTGTCTGAATTTCGAGTTTTGCCGCAAGACGTCTGAGGTATTCTCCGAGCACCTTTAAACTTTAAACGCGTTTTTCTCGAAACCACTTTTTTTGAACTGGCCGGAAACATAACTCGAACAAATCTTAACCGATTGATTTGAAAATTTTTACAATATATTTGAAATCGGTTTCTTCAGCGACGTACGTAGGGGTTTTTTGAAATTGTGCATTGACGATTTTTTAGGTGAAATTTCGAACTTTTCTTCAAAGGGTCGCCATTTTACGAAAAATCAATTAATCCAAAAACCCCTACTTACGTCTCTTGCTATTGTAATATAGCAAGAGTAATAAAAAAATATTCGGTATTTTGTTCCAGATCGAAAATTGCGGTCGCTAGGTTTCCGGCAGTGCATCGCGGTGAAAAAAACGCATCAGCGGGGAAATGCTGCACAGCCGCCATTTCGTTTTTGAATCGCGCAACTTAATTGTTTTTTTGGACTTCAAGATTGACATTAAAAAATACTTTTTACAGAATTTAAATATCTTCTTTTGTTTGGCCTACGAAAATTCCCGAAATATGCCTTTTTTTGTGCTCTACAGTGGTGTAACCCCTTAACTCCTGTTGTTCTCTGAAAATAGAGACCCCACAACCCTCACTATTTAATACCGAACGAGATTCCAAATGAAGCGATTCGTTACCGTGTGACTTCGTCAACTTAATTATGGAGAAAATAAAACGTCCTGCTTATTTTCAATATAATGGCACTATCTTCAACAAAAGCGTTATGCAATAACAGTGTCGGCATCAATAAGTGAGCAGCCAACATTCTCCGAAATTGAAAGAAACGCTTCGAATATGTCTTACGTGAAACTAGGGCAAGACGAAGTACCTAATAGAACAAACAAAAAGTCTCGTCACTTCGTATGAATACATTAGCAATTTTATTGCTTGCAATACCACGTCCGTCTGAAATCTATATGACGAACTATTTTGAAATGGTTTACTGGTGTGGTAAAACCTAAAATGCAGCTTGATTGTCACTATATAAAACAATATCACAAAATTGCAATATGCTCATCAAAAAATTGCATTGAAAACATATGTGAAAACGTTCATGACAGCAATACGACTATCTCAAGCTGTTCTGGATGAGAAGCTTATCTTGTATCATCTTCCATAAGTATTCTGACAGTTGTTCAGCGCATTTTGCCGAACAAAATTAGCCGAAAGAAGCAATTAAAACGTGTTCAGGTTAGAGTGAAAACCGAAAAATTGCATAGAAGTATTCTGACTTGAATTATTCGATATTTCATTGCTTCCGCACAAGTTATTCAAAACATCGAAAGCAATTTCCATGCTCGCATATGTCTCTTCTAAGGAAAAATCCACAGTAAATGCATTCTGACAGTCCTGTAGGCCAAAATGTTCTAACAGCATACCGCTTGCCCTATTACTAACTACTAACCTATAACGTTCAGTATTTGTGCGTGATTATTTATTTGAAACCGGTGAATGAATTGTTTATGGTTAATGTGCAGTAATGTGGTGGTTTTTATACACTTTTTTTTCTGTTCTATCATACGTATTTAATCTACTAAGCATATACTGACACACGTTACAAAAAAAATATTCGTAATTAAGCGATAACGTCTATCAGCACTTGTGATTTATTTAAAATTAGTTAATCCAGTGAAATTATTCACTACAAACGAATAGTGAAGAGATAACAATAATATGTTCATACAATGGTAAATAAATTGTAATTTAAATGCCTATGAATGGCGAAATTTTATTTTCATGAGAGTTTATGTTCACTGGCAATTTCAATTGGTTTAAATACTAAGTACGATACGTATACGTCAACTCAATAGACATGGTTACAAAATAATATTATATGGCACATTGTGTGTCTAACCGGCGGCAATACATTTACGAAATACCATGTTAGTCATTGTGACGTAGAAAAGTTCTGGCAATATTCACATAGGGAAGGTAACCATTCATCAACTCACCGCGAACAATATTGAATCGGTTGTGAATGCCTTTTGCTTTTGCAATATTATCCATTAACTCAAAGAAATATTTAGGAGCTTATTTTCTAGCAAAGTCGTGCACCATTCAATTTTCAACGTAAACATCATTTCATGCCGAATAAGATAAACTCTTTTAGGGGACCAAGTTTGATGCGCTACTGTGGATGAATAGCCTTACTCTAAGGGACACAATATGGGCTCAGTTCCAGAAGTGCTATTTTTGCATAAAACATAAAGTGAAGTCTATTTGCCATCTCCTCTGAATATTTTCCTGATATCTTTAACATAGCCTGCCATCACAATGAGCCACTTTGGCCTTTGGCGTCTTCGCAAGCGCTTCTTATTACTTTTGAAAATCGTTAAAATAAAGTGAAGCTCTCTTTTCGGCAAATTCAATTGACACCTCTTCTTCTTCTTCTTCTTCATCTTCCTCTTCTTCTTCTTCTTCTTCTGCTTCTTCTTCTTCCTCTTCTTCTTCTTATGTGACCATAACAACCGATAATCGATTTAGGCCGAACATATAAAGCGGCGCTAATCTTCTCTATTCTTCACTTGCTGGCGCCAATAGGATATTCCAAGCGCCGCCAGGTTACCCACCACTTGGTCCTTCCAACGGAGGGTTGGTCTTCCTCTTCTTCTGCGTCCTCCAGCAGGTGCCGAATTAAATACCCTCTTCGCTGGAGGATCTTCTTCCATTCGCTCAACATGACCTAGTCGGCGCAGACGCTGTATTTTGATTCGCCTGACTATGTCAATGTCAGCGTACAGCTCATACAGCTCATCGTTGTACGTTATTCATTTCTCGATGTCAACGCAAATAGGTCCGAAGATCCTGCGCAGAACTTTTCTCTCGAAAACTTCAAGCATCCTCTCATCCGTGGTGGAAATTGTCCAGGCTTCTGCGCCATATGTTAGGACAGAATAATGAGGGACTTGTAGAGTGTGATTTTCGATCTACGAGAGAGAGCTCGACTACTCAATTGCTTACTCAGACCAAAGTAACACCTGTTAGCAAGAGTTATCCTACGCATGATCTCCAGTCTGATGTCATAACAGTTGTTGATGCTGCTTCCAAGATAGACGAAGTCCTTCACCACCTCAAAAGAGTAATTGTCAACAGTGACGAGTTGTCCAAGACGCCGCGACTCTTTGTTTGTAGACACTAGGTTCTTCGTCTTGCCCTCGTTCACCGCAAGACCCATTCGACGTGACTCTCGTTCCAATTCAAAGAATGCTGCACTGACTGCTCGCGAATTAATACCGTTTATGTAGAATATCGTCGGAATACGCCAGCAGCAGGACACTTTTGTTGATGATAGTGCAATTATGTCGTAGATCAGGAGTTCGTATTATTTTCTCCATAATAAGGTTGAAGAAGTCACACTATAACGAATCACCTTGTCTGAAATCTCGTTCGGTATTAAACGGAGGGCAGAGATCCTTCCCAATTTTCACTGCACAACGAGAGTTAAGCAATGTCATTCTGCAAAGTGGATTGAGTTTTGAAGGTATACCAAATTCAGATATAGTTGTGTAGAGGTAATCCCTTATCGGACTGTCGAAAGCGTATCGGACTATCGACGAATAGGTGATGTGTGTCGATCTGTTTTTCTTGGGTCTTTTCCAAAAAATGGTTTAATTGGTATAATTACATTCTAGTTTTTAATGGCTTTTCACTTGATATATTTTGTTTAGCGCTTATATCAGGGCTTTTAGGATGCGCTCAAAATGGGCACTCGTTTCAGAGGTTATCTCCCCATTCTATGTGAATCTTTGACGGTATGCAATTGCTACAGAAAAAATCCATAGGCGTCCAAAGTAGTAAATACTGTGGATTTGGCAACAATTCTCAAAATTCAGTTTGAGAATTACCAAAGTCAAAACTATTTATGACGACACTGAACTAATATTTATCATTCCCCATTTACCATTTGCCCTTTATCATGGTGCTTAATAGACATACATTTATGATTAAGAATGCATCCGAAAAAAGCACGTGTAAAATCATCTAGAAATGTGCCTAGAATCTCTGTTAATTGATTTAATCGAACTTTTTACAAATCAAACTGTTAATATCACCTTTTCACCTATATTGTATGTATTTTAAATCATTTAAATTCTTGTAAAATGCCAATACAATAACTATAATTTAGCTAATGTCACTTCCTTATTTATATGATCACTAGTTTTACATGTTTATAATTATGCACTTGATACGTTGTGGACGTTGTCTACGTAAGCATTCAAGTAGCTATTGTATAAATATTTTTTATTGTATAAACCTGCTACATATATGTATATAGATAACTGTGACATTTCTATATTATTACCAAAGTTATCATTGTAAAGCAGAATTGTCGTCTTATTTTCACTACTCGCCTGTGCTTCACCTTATTAGGATCACAATGACAATAAACGACCTAATAATGCAAACGTTTGTCAAATTAATGTCACCCTAAAACCAGATAAGATGATTTAAATTTATTTTACATATTACACGTATGTATGTATGTAAAAAGTATTAACCTTCTAACTCCATTTCATGTAATTTTGCAATCGTAGCAAATTGCAAAGTGTGGGTTCTGTTAATTTTACAAAAACATTATTATGGGAGATTCTGGAGAAACTGTTGCTACCGAATACACTTCTTGGATGAGACTGCTTGTAGTCCACAATTTGTTGTATGGAAATATCGTAGTTTACTTTTTCAAAAACTAAAGAAAACATTAGTTTTAATAGTGCCAATCTTTTCGGAATTAATTTAAAATTATTCTGATAGAAAGAATTTCCAAAATTTCCTGCAATTGATTCCACAAGAGTCCAAACTGAAAAGTTCGCTTCTCAGAATTGCTGCTATCAAATACTCGTATGTATGTGTTAAATTTCAATTTTTCTTTTAAATTGAAAATTAATATTTTAGAATTTGCAAAATGCATTTTCTAACATTCGTATAATCGTGCTTAATAGCTGTAGTTAAGATGTGGAAAAGCGCTGTGTTAACACAAGCGACGGAAATGACTTTCATAAATAAGCGCAATTGTTAGTGTGGTGGAGGTTCTTGATTCATAATATTGTATTGACGTATATAGGAAAGACCCATGAACAATTTGGTAAATGTGTTTTCGATAGCTTATCGCAGAAACATTTATATTCATTCAGACAAAAATATTTAGGTTATATCCACCATACGAGTATTGAACTTTCTTTTGTGAGTTTCTTGTACCTATTCACCAAATAAACCCTTCAATGTAGGATGAATCCTTTGTGCTGCTGTTGATATAATAACCACTGTTTCATATTTTTCTTTATCGCCTCTGGCTACATGTTTAGTGAACGCTCAGAGCTTACTCAATATTTGGATGATTTGGTTGCTGTTGCTTATACCACCGTCGATGTCCTTGACTGCATTCACATGTTTTCATTCAATTTTATAATGTTGTGAACTTCCTGGTGGATGATTGATGGCCGCCATATCCCATTTTTTGTTATATTTTGTATACTACATACATAAATATATGCATATATGTAGGTATATATTGTATATGTATTCAATATACATATACATATATTTTAAATGAAATACCTATAATAAATGTTCAAGCAGTGTTAATATTCAATTATGATGTTTCAATTTACCTACATACATACATACATATGTATGAATAAAACCAAATGTTACAATTACACAATCTTTTTAAAATTTGGGAAGATGGACGTTAGAAAAAAACAATCTCAAAATGGCCACTGATACTTGTAGGAAATGTATACACTATTCGACTCTCGTATTTAGCTAGCATCGATAAGGCCCAAGGTATATTAATAGAAGGTAGAGCAATTGTAAAAGATTCCTCTTGGTTGCATCATATAATATCAAAAACTGGCTTTTTATAGTGTCGAGCTAGTGTGTTTATTGTTTTCTTTTCTACTTCTGTTGTCTTCTTTTCCACATACTCTTCTTCTTTTCACCTTCATTCCTGAGAACTCTCCCAAATGGCTCTACCTTGTATTATTATCTATGTATAAGGCCAAACAACAACAAATGTGCTAAATTTAGCGAGTATAACTAGAGACGTTAAAAATCTTAGCATACTCGCTAATTTCAATATTGCCAATTATTTTCATATTTTCTACTGAACAGAGATGTTACTTATCCATATCTATTTATTTAAAAGTCAAAAATGTCATAATTAAGAAGATAAGAAAAAGTTAAATTTTTGCGGCAAAATTATTTCACATTTTTTTAAATATAATATTTATCAATTAAATAATCAGAATTTGTTCTGTTTGAAATGTATAATAAAAGTATATGTGTATGTTAAAATAAAAAGCAAATCAACTCTGCTTAGGAAATTGAACATCTATGTCTTTTCATTGGCACAAAGATAGCGAGTTGTTGAATAAAACACGGCAATGAAAGATGGCACTTTTAAGATATTATAATATGATAAGCTTGCATGCAGCAGCTATACGAGCTGTTAAGGGGAGGTACAGAGAGGAAAAAGGAGTGCGGAGAGTGGTATTTCAAGATGCAAGAAAAAAAAAGAGCTAGCAATATGTGATTGTGAGGAGATAGAGATGAGTAGAGACAGGAATGAGACCTAAAAATTCGTTGAGAAGGTCAAGCTCCAGAGCTACCCTAGCCTCATCCTGTCGTGACGAATATGTAAGTATGGTTACAGGTGTCCAGAATATGATCGAATGAAAGCATGCCTAATAATTAGAGGCTCAATGTTTTCTATCTCGTACACAAGAAAGAGACGCCACAATTTGCGCCAATTAATGTGGAATTAGTCTCTTAAGCATCGCATACAAGGTCTTTTCGTGCGTATTGTGTGAAAGATTGAATCCTTTGCTCAACAACATGATTGGATGTTATATCAGTGTGGTTTCAGACTAATCTACAGTTTTTATTTTCATTGATTTAATTTCATTTTCACATAACAATGTCAGAGTTCGGTATTCCTGCAAAGCTCATTAGATTTTGGCGGATAACATCGTATGACTCTCGTTGTGCCGGAAGGACCTCTCGCCGCCATTCAATACCGAATGAGGTTTCGGACAAGGTGATTCGTTATCGTGCAACTTCTTCATTCTTATTATGGAGAAAATAATACGAGCTGCTGATCTACGATATAAAAATCTTCTAATAATCTTCAACAATAGTGTCATGCTATTAGCGAATACCGATGATATTTACATAATCGGCATGAACACGCTAGCAGTCAGAGAAGCATTCCCAGAGTTGGAAAAAGAGTCATGTCGAATGGGTCTTACGATGAACAAGGGCACGACGAAGTCTGTCAACAAACAAAGAGTCCCGGCTTCCTGAACAGCACGTCACTGTTGTCAACTACGCTTTCGAAATAGTAAAGGAATTTGTCTCTCTTGGAACTAGCGTTAACACTAGTAATAACGTCAGCATGGAGATATTGTGAAGGATCACTCTTACAACGCCATACGAACATACATATGGCGCCGAAGCTAGGATAATATCCACCTCATATAAGAGAATGCTCGGAGTTTTTGAGATAAAAGTCCTACACAACATTTTGGACCTATTTGCAATGTGCAATCATGAGCTGTGCAATCTTATGTCGAGCGAATGAAAGAACACGCTCCTGCCAAGAGGGTGTTATATTCGGAACCCGCTGGTAGACGATGCAGAAGAGGCAGACCCAACCTCCGGTGGAAAGACCAAGTACTGGAGAACTTACCAGGGCTTCAAATCTCTAACTGGCGTCAGTTAGGGAAGGAAAAAGTTTCCTGGCGTAGCATGCTAGATTCGCCCTAAGTTGCTTTTAGACAACAGACAACAGACAAGAAATTGAAACATTTTATCTAGTTACTTACCTATTTCTTCTTGAATATAATTTGCTCCTTTAGAAAATTTGAATTTTTATTGAATGATGGTGCGTGGTCCCAATATTTGACGCCATAAGTTTTATTCAAGGCGTCAAGGATTTAATCCATATCTATAGAAAGTGCCAGAAGTATTGTGGAGCCTCAGATTGGAATTTCAAGTCGACTAGCTCAATGGCAATTTTAAGAGAAAAATAAAAACTTTTTAAATCAATTCAACTCGATAATCGTTTTGCAAACTGTCAACCTAAATGTATGTGTTCATGTTTGCATGCAAATATTCCACAACACACGTGCTTATTATAATGCACCTAATGTAGTAGTAGCAGTAGTAGCTCCATATGTCAACCACCAGTAAATATAAAGTAGTTGCTCTTGCGATTTCAATTTGATTTGAATTTTTCATATACGTAAGTATGCATAAATATGCTCGTAGTAAGTATGTTGGAAAACATGAGCTCGCCGCTGGTTGGTCTGCTGACTGAGCTAGCTCACAAACAATACCAAGTATCATATGTGTGCGTGTGTAGTACAAAGAACGTTAGTGAGATCACATTACTCGTGCATGCTGCGCCATAACGTCTATTTTTTCTACTACAACTTTTCATCAGCACGCACTTTTTTTTTTTGAATTTTTGTTCTTCTTGTTTGTTCTTCCTCCACTTCAGTGGTATAGTTGGTAGACATTTGTTGTTTCGCATTTAGTTGAGCGGCGACTGTTGAAGATGTATTATATCGGAGTGATTTGTTACAACATATTATTTAATTATATAAATAACTACTACATGTAGTAGTAGTAGTAGTAGTGGTAGTAGTGGTAGTAGTATGACAACAGAAAATATATTGACGTATTGCCATATCCATGTGATTAAGAATAAATTCTTGAAAAATAACAAAACGCATACGCCTCGTCTAAGGTTATATTGTAGTATTCATCATTAATCACGCTATATCAATTTTCCGCGTATTCTAGCTACGTGTATAATGCTGAAGAACTGATTAATTTTAAAATTATATTCATATTATCAAATTAAAACATTCATATGAAATTTGAAATCAACTAATCAACTAATGTATCATCAAGATATTCAATGTTTATACCATTTTGTGCAAAATCAAAATTATTAAAATACCAAAAAATAGTTTGGAATATAAAAAGAAGACAACAAAAAAAAATTAATTTATTCATTTAAGCTATGAGGCCATGACTTTGGCTTATGTGGACATGCCAATCGTAATTGATGCTCAGGTGAGAGTTAAATGTTTTGGCTACAATTTTCAGCGGGTCATCCATTACATTGTATAATATATATTCGTATATAATTCTTAATCCACGCATCATAATTAATTTTTATTGATTTTTAAATTTCTGAATAAATAATTTGCGCTCATTAGGGATTTGTATTAATTTCATAACTCTATGAATAGATTGAATTATAATAGCACTAAATTTATTTCAATTTGATTGAAATTTTAACACAATCCGTCGGAAGATTCGATTCTATTTTTTTGCACAACACCAATAATATATATTTTTTTTTTTGTGTAAGTATTATTAGAGGTTCCTTCTTTCTGTCGACGGATATCCCATCCTAAGAACTCGGCTGGATTTAATGTTTGGATAAATATAATTTATTTTTGCCTGTTCTAATTAATTAATCTTAAAAATTAAATTTACTTACTTTCTATTGATTCTCAAAATACAGCGCACGCTCGATAACGTGAACTAATTAAAACCAAGGCTGTTCACGTTATCAAAAGTGTTCACATTTTCGAATAGCAAAAAAGGGTATAGTCAATACATATTAACATGTTTAAATTCATATTTTATTGTACATTAATTTGCTCGCTAAAGATATGGATTGTACATTTGAGATAATTTTTTTATTTAAAAAAATCAGTCATTTTTTTCTGTGTCTTCTGTTTTTCTACTAGTTGAAATACGGCTTTCTCCCTTAGGCGTTTCCGTACATTTATATCATTCTGATCGACGTCTTCATGACTAGCCCATAGCACCGCTTTGTTAAAAATCTTATAGAGCTTTCTTGCCTTGTTCACGTTTTAGAATAGTCAATGTAAAAAAAAGTTTGTTCACGTTTTGGGGTGTTCATGTTTTAGAGTGTTCACGTTATCGAGCGTGCGCTGTATATCGACCTTAATGATAATCGTGGTAACGAAAATTGACGTCCACACATGGAATAGCCAGATATCTGCTGAGGTATCGTAACTAAGGATATCGTAATAGCCAATAGTAAATGATAAAAGTAACAGATAGAAACTTATTGACACTTCTCCTTTACTTGAGTTTTTTTTTTATCTATTCTAACTTATTTTGGATTTCTTTAATTCGTTTACTCCATATAAAAAAAAAATATATATATAAGCACCGAAGGGTTCTTTGACCAAGCTTCTCTTCCATTATTCTTGTACCGTGTTAAATTTTGGACATTATTAGAAGGGACCTACTTATATTTTAGCCGGTTCCGAACGGCAAAGACCTGCAACATCACTTTTTCTGAGCTTTGCCGCAGAGTTCTTTTAGAAACTTTTCCATGGCAAATTGTTACTGCCGGAAGAATTGCTAGTTGCTTGTCGACAGGTGGGTACCGTTCGAAAGGAAAATCTTTTCGATATTGAATTTGTTATGCTTCAGTCGGGAATTGATCCCATGACCAGATCAGATTACTCCATATTATCAATAAAAAATAAATCTGAACAAAATTTATACAAAAATTTTAAATAATATAGACTTACTACGATTGTAAAAAAAAAATAACTCCGATTGTAAGCTAACCCAAAATCCAACTAATGTATATCAAGGATGCCCAACGGGATGCGCAACGAGATGTTTCTTCCATGGCATAATTAGACTTCGAAATTTAATACGCAAATATTTCAAGCTCCAGCAATTTGTGTCTGAATTCATATTATACATAATTGTGGAAATCATTTCGAACCACATTATTTTGCTGTTTTTTAGTGTTTTTGAATTTGACGGATGTCAAAATCGAATTTTACATAACGCAATAGATATTTGATCAGTTGTACAACTCATTAGCATCGGAGCAGGTGCTGATGCTGTTGTGATCAGAAAATCTATAGTTATTGTTGTTGCTTGACTCTGAACATATTTTCTTGAGCACCCTTGATATAATAGATAATTCTTAAGGTTAGCTCAAATAACTTTGCAAAGCAAACAATATTTTCAGATTTGGTAATTAATTTTTTTTTATTCATTTAAAATAATTTCAAAAATATAATAGAACATGTTGTACATTAGAAAATAATCTGAAATAAATTTAAGGTATGCGAATTGAATCGGACTTCATATAATCATTCTTTTATCATTGATACCTCAAAATCAAAATGAAAAGATTTCATAAATTGATGTCACCGCGACATTTTAAAAATATTTTAGCGAAATACCTTCTCAAAGAACTCTTCTAGTCCTGAACTTAACAAGAAAAGTCTTGTACGCTAAAACGACAATTTTTTATTTCTGTATCAAATTATCTCACGATTATGTCATTAGATGGATTTGGATATTTAATAGCACAATGTAAAACTTAATCCCGCATTTACGGGTATTTCGTGCAGTAACATGCTTTAATTTGTGCACCATTTGTTACGCTGATCTTTGTATTTCATTTTATGAGATGCTTAATAGCGGTTTCTTTTCTCAATTCAAATATTGTCTTGAGATGTGGCAACATATTTTTCATTTTATCCTCCCACACTAAAATGTGTTCCTTATTTCACTTGTAAAGAACAGAAAATATATTTATATAATTCTAAATACGAATAAAAGTTTTTAATTACAATAATTTGTGTGGGATATATCTCTTTCTGGCCCATATATATGAGTACATTTTTGTCTACAGTGATCAACTGATTTAGTAGACAACATCTGATCAGACAGAAAATGTTTCTCATTGTCACACTCTCACAAGGTTGTATTCATTTGAGAAGAAAACATTTCGAAGAGCAAAATATTGTGTTACAAATTAAATCCAACTCAAAAGAACCGTAGTTATAATTAAAATTAAGATGCATCTTAAATTTAGTATCGATTTTTTGACAGATTTTCAAATAGGAAATTGAAGCTGTTAGAATTGGTTTTTAGCAGATTTTTGTATGCGAAATATGTCAAACAAGTCGATTCTAACTTTAGAATGATCTTAATTTTGACTATAACTATGGGCTTATAAGATTAACTTGTATTGCTAAATGTATCTTCTATGTGAAACGCTTATCTAACCAAATACCATACTTTTTTTTCTCTTTGAGGAATACTTTGTTCATTGATTCAAGGTCTACTCATTGCAAATATTATTATAAACGGCAAACATGATAGTACTATAAAGGGCCATATTCAAAATTCCCTAACAATAGCATGAAACTGGTGCCTTACAGAGCGCTTAAACGTCAATTCTACGAAAACTTCAATCTTCCCTTTTAAAAGACTACTTAGACTAAAAACAGTTCCTCTGTATATATCAAGAACATGTCATATAAGAATGTTCATTATAAGAAGAAGTGGAATATTTCGAGGTAATTCTACATTAAAAAATCACCTGCGAAAGTCATCTGAGTTATATGACCAAAAAGGGAATAAACGCCTTATAAGTAATCATTCTATACCAAGACCATAAGTATGACTGTGAAAGACATCGCAACTACAATACCAAAAATGTCATAAAACCGTAAGGGACAACCATATAAACTGCTGTAAAGCCAAACGACCCTATACTGAAGATGATATGTTGGTTCTACAAACCAATAGTACCTCCTATTACCATCTATGGACTAAGCGTTTGATGTATAACAGGAAATTCACGGAAAAGGAACTGATAAAATTACAAAATTTTGAAGGCACAATCTCACAATAATTTTTTTTCTGAAAACCCAAAAGTGTTTATTCTTTTAAACGACATTGACCTGCTGACAAATAATTGGCGAATCCTCTAATATTACACCATTACTAAGCTTACCTGAAGTTGAACGCTTTGTTTTAATTCCGTCAAATATGATTACACTTGAAAATATTCTCACGAATCTCAACTATTATATCACACATGAGATTAGGCTTTTTATGTATAGTTGTATTGGAATTATGTGAAACCATTCATAAAAGTTATGAAGACCATAAATTGCTTGATTCTTAGTTGTCTATCTTAATATATTAATTGTGTTTTCTTGTTTCTTTTTTTTTTAGGAACGTCTTACTAGCCATGGGAGCTTAGGATTATCTGGCAGTAGTTCCGCTTATACAACCCATACCGGAAATCATACGGGCAGAGGGGGACCAACGACTGGTCATGGCGGGCATGGTGGGACGCACGGTTCAGCAGCTACTATGCACCATCAATCTTTACAATCGGATTTTCAACCTCCGTATTTTCCGCCACCATTTCATCATTCCACCCAGAGTCCACCGCAACAACAGGTAAATGTTTAAATGTTTAGTTCAAATTTAACAGATTGTCTAAAAAGTTACTTTATGAAAAATGTACACTAAAATAACTTAAAAAGATTTTGGGAAAAAATAAAATAAAATTCATAAAGTAGCTCTTAGATAAGCCCGTATATAATAGATGGATCAATAAAGACGTGAATGTGAATGTTGAATCTCTATTTCCAAAAAGATGTATTTTCTTCGACTAGCGTCCTTCGTGAACCAACTGTCAAAATTTGAGCTAAAGCTATGAAAAATTTTAGTTTCAGCAGCCAATTGAAACATATGACTTCCGAATTGCGAGCTGGAAAAATTGTAATTTCGTGTGTTGATCAGATATAGTTAAGAAAAAATACCATTGAATTCAAAAGTTGGCTTGATAAATATTATAAAAAATCTGCTTCATCGAGGATAATGGTGCCTCTTTTACTAATATTGGACTAAAACCGCGAATTCGGGCTCACTTCAAATGTATGTTTCGACATTTTTAACTACAATTCAAAGGTGTTGTGCACTGGATAGTGATCATTGATAAATCATGGGTCATTATCACCATGCACCCCAATCAAAACATCACAGAGGAAAATGAATAAAAGCAGGAACCAGCCAAAGCCGCAGCAGTCGGTCGCGAACGCTATGGCGCCGGTTTTTTTTTTTATGCGGTGTGAATTTTGATTCATTGACTATCTCGAACTGATGACATTTAGCGAAAGAAATGGTTCTATTTTTAGAAGACTCGCATCAGTTCACCAGTCATTGACTCTGATGGCAAAAATCAAAGGAATTTGATCTACATCGGTTCCTCATCCAACATATTCACCAAATTCGGCCACTTAGCGATTGTTAACAGTTTCCAAATTTAAAAGAATGACGACTCCAATCGAAATGTTTTAAGTCAAGACATATTTTGAGAGATGGAAGAAATCGTATGTCCCTAAAGACACCGCAGGGTTACAAGAGCGCTGAATTAATTCCATTAAGTTAAAGGGAATCTATGTGAAGGAATGTGCGTTTTCTGTATAAAGACTACGATTTTATTAATCCATTTAATATAATTGCTTATAAATATTTTCATACAAATAATCATTAAATACAAAGAATAAACTATAAAATACAATTTGTCTAATATTGATCAGGTACCTGCATATTTACAGAACCATGGAGCTCTAGAGTATTTGGGCACAGATCCATATGGTCAGCCCTTATCAACATTACATCATGCACCATTGCATCACTATAATCAATTAGCTGGACTCCGATCGACTCAAGATCAACTTGGAATACACAGATCTCATAGAGAGGCAGAATTACAGGGTCATGTGGTATGTTGATGAAAATATCGTATTATTTTTTGGTACATCTTGTATGTATGGAATTGTATGTAACTTTAATATAATGCGTAGATAAGTATGTATATGCAAATAGCAGTACCACTGCATAAGAAGAATTTTGTTGTTGTTGTTGTGTACATACTAACCAAAAAATCGACTAAGATGTTTATTTTCAAATTCTTTTTCGACTATATTATATTGTAGAAAAATGTTTCGAAGCATTCTATAAATTTTCTTGGGATAATACATACTACTTACGAGTAAGTAAGCATGAATATTACATGAAGCACAGCAAATTCTTTTCATAAGGATAAACAACAAAAATACAACCATACCATATTACCTACTTACGCATAATATCATACAATGAACAGGGCAATCTTAAAATTTCACATTTAGCTTGTTAAAGAATTCTACTAACATATATATACAAACATACTCATACTTGAAGTTA
Organism: Megamerina dolium; assembly: GCA_963854835.1. NCBI lineage: Eukaryota > Metazoa > Arthropoda > Insecta > Diptera > Megamerinidae > Megamerina > Megamerina dolium. The sequence continues at coordinate 15,599,396 of OY978528.1, forward strand.
TGCCAAATAATTTTTAATTACCCTGTTGCAGTGGTAAGTACCTACTGCTTTGTTGAAATTATGAACACAGGGATTGGCTAGAGCAAGTTTTCAATTCAACCCTTAAGATTGATTGTTGTAAAATGCTACATAACTTTCATATTCCTGTGCATTCCTGTTTCCTTTCCTTAGATTTCTTAATAACAAAATATGTCGAATTACACGCTCATACATATACACAAAAGTTGACGGCTAACTTTTTGAGTTGCACACACATTAAAAAATATACAAAAAAAAAACACAAGAGGCGGTTCTTGTGGAGAGGGAAATGTACAAACATGCGTTCCGTCTGTGAGACGTTCTAAAAAAACAGACCACACTATTTTTTAACGTTCTCAGAATGTGTTTTTTAGTAAAATCGTTATCATTCTTAATAAGGAATTCTGGCAGATTACCGGAATTTCTACTAATACAGAAATATATCATAATTCTGTCACATTATGTAGGCACTGTTGCCTTGTCCACGAATCAAGCTGCTAATCCATCGGGCTCAGACAGCATAACGCGTTTTTAGTGATTGATCCCTGAACGATAATTTGTTCGCAGTTGTGTCCCATTTGAGAGCTAAGGCAGACCATGATGTAGTTGGCAGCACAAGGCTTCCAACCGCCAAAACCTTCCGCAAATTTCTTAGCACACTGTTGCATTGCACTACCCGCACAGAAACATGTCGAGGGCATTCCAGATTCTAACCCTGTAAACCAATATCCGGATATGTTATATTTTTCATTACGACAAAAGGAACATCTGCCTTCTCCAAAATCTCCAATATGTGTCCATTAAATCTCCTTGTAACTTGGATTATTTGCACATAATGTAATGATAAACTTGTATCGATTGTGCGACATATTGTAAACGTAGGTCACTATGACGTGAGAGCAGTATGGTTCGATTGGAACGAATGCATTTTCTGTTTGCCCCAAGGGTAATTGCTGCTGCTCTGCTGTCTAATGTGATTGGTCGCTAGGATATCGTACCGATTACAAGAATATTTTCAGCAGCTGATCAAGCTGGATGTTTTCTAGAGCATTGGTACTCTGAGATATAATTTCGGCGGCAAATGTGTTCGAATGAGATAACATTTCAACAAATCCAAGCTAAATATAATGCAAATGGTCACAGTCACGTTACGGCGGTTAAAAAAATAATAATAAATATGTGGCACTTATAAGCCCCGAAGGGATCTTTGGACGAGCTTCTCTTCCATTACTGTTGGGCGTTTAGACAGTATAAGAAGGGACCGGACCGGACGGCGAACCCATGTGACATCAGTTTTTTCGAGTTTTATCACAGAGTCCTTTTAGAAGCTTTTCCATGGCAAATTGTTACTGCCGGAAGAATTAACAATTGCTTGCCGACAGGTGGGTACCGAAATATTTTGCCTCCCAAGAGTCTGAAATGTTACAAAATGCATTTGGCGACGAGTGTAGGTAGAGAAAATATATATTTTAAGTGCTATGTGAACTTCAAAAAAGATTGAGAGCACGTTGATAATAAAAAATCTAAATCACATCTAAGAAATTACTCTAAAAAATATTGGCTTAAGGATTATAAACATTGTTGATAGTGTTGGCGTTTCCAAAAGAGTCGAACTAAACAGTTCTTACTTTTTAAACAAAACACGACCTAAGGTGACCAGTGTAGTTAGAAAAAAATATATTTTCAAGTAATATGAACACTTCAAAGAAGGTAGAGAACATGATGGCAATAAAAGACAACATGAAACAACGTTAACTGAAGAGAATCATGACAATCAAATTTTAAAGAAATGCGCTCAAAAATCATTTAGAATCTAGAAATATTGCTTAGTGTTGTTTTTGTTTCAAAAAGGTCGATCTACACAGTTCTAAAATATGTTTTATGTCCCAAGGTAATGGTGGTCGGCGAATCGATCATACCCTCCGATTTAAAAAAAAATCACACTCCGTTTGCAGACGGATCAGCCAGAAGAAGATCCGTGCGTCAGGATATCGATGCAGAACTATTTTCCGTCGCTGCAGGATCAAAAATCGTTGGAAATCTTCCTGAAACAACATTCCAGGCAAGACAAAGGGCTCACTAAATCTCACACTGGTTCCAATTCTACAACTTATTAGTTCACCTTCATGAAAAGTATCTATCCGAGCTTTGCCTAAAAGACATCGAAACGCCCGAGCATGCTGAAGAAGTACAAAAATCGTACTTCCAGTCAAAAGCGAATGCTATAGATTTAATATGATGAACGATGAGGATATCTAGTTTACGCCTGATAATCTAAACAATGAGAATGAATCTAAGAACTTGACACCTAGATAATCTGATTTGACGTTCCCAGGTTATTTTCTTAAAAGATACATAAATTTCCTAGCCTATGCAGATAAGTGAGTGATGTTAAATAATTTGAAAGCAAACGCAAACCGTATTATTGCCGAGATACGGCTTTTAGATAGTCGGAAAACTGATCGAATATTGGACCTCCGAATTGTGAAATATTATGACTAAACGCGGGGGCTTCTAAACTTAAGTCTGAAACCATATTCAAACACTAAATGACTTAAATTTATCTAGACAAATCCAAAACACATAGTCAAACTTTATGGTATTTGGACAATTTATGTTATTTCAATTCGAGAGCGAAACAGTGCTCTATAATAAAATACCCTTTTTACATATCAATTAGTCTATCATTTTCAATAATATAAAAATCCTTGTTCGACACTTGCGTATCATTTCAGACACAACTGTCGCATGGTTTTCCTTATACTGACAGACGAACGGATTATGGAAGTGCAATATCCGGAGGTGGTACACATGGAGGTCGTCTTACGCATGAGCATGATCCCTTAGCTTTGCATCAAGCGCTTCAGAATGCCGTTGATGATGGGCAAAATGCGAGTATGGATGACAATGTTGCATTTATGTCAGATTTGCCTTTAATAAAGAGTAAGTAATGCCAACCATTCAATTGCATATTGTGAGTATACTATTTATTTTGTCTGTTTGTCTGTCTTGGGCTGACACTGATTATAGGTGTTCAAATACAATATTTTGGTATATAAATTCAAAATGTACAAATGCATTGTGTTTTGTTTAGGGTGGTAGCATATAAGACACCTGGATTTTTCTTTTTTTGTTTATTTTTATTTTTTTTTATTTCTTTCTAATAAACATTACTGCATAACATTCGAAAATGCAACCTGATGCCATTAATTGGCAGTATTACTGTGTAAAACGACCCTTGTGCACGAGAACTATCATTTTCTTTGGTGATAATGAATATTTCTCACTATTTATGCATTGTGCGCAATGCACATACTACATAGTTTCATTTTGGTTATGTAATTATATATGTATTCATACATATAAATATAATGTTAAGGTTATGATTACATGAGTTCAGCAGACCAATGGTATTGAAATAGTTTTTCCCAAACAAATTGAACATTGTAAATGCAGATATCCGTTGCAAGTGACCCTCTCTTGTCCTTACAAATTGTATTATCCAATTTATATTTATAATTTCTTTATTTTAAGGCATAAAAAGCGGAAAAGATGTTGGTAATATGGGTTCTGGCTCTCCCAGCGAAGTATTTTGTGCAGTTCCTGGCCGCCTTAGTCTCCTCTCGAGTACATCAAAGTATAAAGTTACAATTGCCGAAGTTCAACGTAGACTCTCACCTCCTGAATGTCTAAATGCTTCTCTACTAGGCGGTGTCCTTCGAAGGTAGGTTACACTTCATTTTGTTCAGGTACTTTTAAATCGATTAATTTAAACATTTGCATATATTTTCCAGAGCAAAAAGTAAAAATGGTGGTCGATTACTTAGAGAGAAACTCGAAAAGATCGGTTTAAATTTACCAGCGGGACGACGAAAAGCAGCTAATGTCACACTATTAACATCTCTGGTAGAAGGTGAAGCTACACATTTGGCTAAAGACTTTCATTTTGTTTGCGAAACAGAATTTCCGGCTAGACAACTTGCCGAGTATATAGTTCGACATCAAACAGAACCACAAGAATCGTATAGGAGAAAAGAAATCTTATTACATTCACAACAGGTAAATAAAATAAATAATTGCTGTTTTTTCTGCTTTACATGTTCATTAGAGGTTAAATTCAGAGATTTCTTTTTTTGAGAAATACTTCTCTATTACATATATTGGGAGTAAAAATAAGTTTGTGCGGCTTATTTTGGAAAATTGAAATTATATTGTGAAAAAGTGGTTATACATTCAATGTTCAAAGTATTGTCAGTCGCTAGCTACTACTTTTTCCCAACTTTCTGGAGGTATAAGGATTCCGCGTGGGCAGAAGTCGACATGTTTTGAGACAATCCATGAATTGACCCAATTTTTGGTTTCGTCGTAAAATGGAGGCGCTATTCTTCCAAGCCGTGATCTGGGCTATACGGTGGGTGGGGTAGGACTTCCCATTTGAGCATTTCTAAATACGTTTTAACGGGCGCCACAACATGTGGCCAAGCATTATCATGTTGCAAAATAACTTTGTCGTGTCTATCGGCGTATAGTGGCCGTTTTTCTTGCAATGCTAGGCTCAAACGCATCAATTGTCATGAGTACAGGTCCCCTTGTGATCGTCTGACCCGAATTCCATAACACACCACACCCAGCTGGTCCCACCAAATACACAGCATGATCTTCTCGTTATGAATATTCGGCTTGGCCGTCGATGATGAGATGTAGCCGGGGTATCCATACGTTGCCGGACATTTTGGAATATCGTAATGCACCCACTTTTCATCGCCAGTTACAATTTCATGCAAAGACCCCTTTCTTTTTTGCTGTTGGAACAGTTGTTCACACGTGAAAACACAACGTCGGACGTCTCTTGGCTTCAGTTCTCCTACTTTTCGGATCATTCCCCATTGCGTTTAAACGATGGCAAATAGTTGCTGAGTGACTCCAAATGTTTTTGCGAGTTTATCTTGTATTTGTGATGGATCTTCGTCGAGCTCTGACTCTAATTTTTCATCCTAAAACTTTGATGGCTTCGTCTTTCGCCTTTCAAATCAAAATTGCCACTTTTAAATCGTGCAAACCACTTCTGACACGTTCGTTCAGCTGGCGCATGGTCACCATAAACTTCCACTAAAATACTTTTTCTTCATATTGAAGTAATGAAGTAAAACTCCCCGCAAAAACACATTATTCGGTACAAAAGTTGACATTTTCGGAGCGCACAAAAACTATGTTGTTTACACTTCAACTAAATGACAGATACTGAAAAAGAATGCCTTATGATGACACTTCAAAATGACGGTATTGCCAGATAAAACAATGGAATAATAAACTAGTAGCGACATCTGTTATCAAATCAGCACGAACTTATTTATACTTCCAATATTTTCGTAGAAAAAAGAACAATTGGTAAACTTAAGGGGCACAACTAGTTTGACCGCCAGAAAAAAAGTTATTTTTGTGAATTGTTTTAAAAAAAAAAGTATTGCATCGAATGTTTTAAAATTATGCAGATATATTTGTGCATAAATAATGAATACCAAGTAATTTTTTCAAATGAAAATATTCGATTTTCAGCAAGTTATCCACCATCTCCTGAGTCTTCAAAAAAAAAGTCACTGCTGCAGTGATTGTAGCCTTCGCAGTGCCTGAAATCAAAAAAACCAAAAATTTTATTAAACTAGGTTATATTTCCTATACAATGGCCCTCGATTGTAAAAAAAAAATGAAATGCAACAAAATGGCGGTTTTTTGAAAAAAAAAATCAAAATCTTGCTGAAAAATCTGATGGTTTCTGGCCTGGCATAATTATATTTTTCATCCAATCATAAAACTGGAGGGTCATTGTATGGAAAAACAAATACGAAATAAGCTAAAAGAAGACCCAAGTCGATCGGATGATTTGTTATCAAGTTACAGCTGCAGGAAATGTAATAAATTTAGTTTTGAGAAAAACGCGTGTTAAGGTAAAATTACTGATATCATTGTTCATTGCAGCTGCTTTGTAGAAAGCTGTAACCCAGAAACTATTTGAGATTATCACTTGAAATTTTAATATGTTATTTTTAAAGGTATAAATTATCAAAAAATGCAAAAACAAAAAAAAAAACGAAATTTTCAAAATTTCAAACTAGTTGTGCCCCTTAAGAATTTACTCGAACGATATTCAACTTAAAAACCCAAATCGTTTCTGCATTCCGCAGTGGTGTAGTACTAAATAATAGACAAGATTCAGAGCGGGAAAAAGCTATCAGTGTCAAAATAAAATAATTAATTCAAAGAGAACTCACTTCACACTTCATCTCATTTTAATATCACCTTGTGTTAAAACAATCCCTTACAAGCGGGCGTAAAATCAACGACGTAACTTACTTTGATTCGAAACCATCAACCGGTTATTTGTCAATTGACCCAATTATACTAGGTTCTTGAGACGAATAATTATTTATGGTTTATTTAAGTGTATTTGGTGTGTGCCATATCTCAGTGGTTGGCCTTCTGTTCTGTAGGTAGTTGGGTTCTATCCCCCGGAGGAAACTTTAATATCGAAAAGAGTTTTCTTTCGAATGTTGCCCATCTGTTTAAACTGTTACGGCTTGAGTTTTAGGTTACAGGTCCCTAAAAGTGTCTTGGATTGGGACAACCCTGCTAGGTTTTCCCCACTATGATTCTTTACACCTTTTAATGAGCATGGATAAAGCTCTTTTGCCCAGACCACAGAGAAGGGTTCTGGTTTCGAACAATAATAATTAATCCATGCGCATAATCAAACGGCAGTCATGCATGCTTCATCGCCAGACAGAAACTGAAAATATTTTTGCTTTTTTTGTGTTATTACACTCTCATGTGAAACACATGCGTACTCAGAGAGCGCTCAGTGTGCTATGGGCTGCCGATCACTGATCTAAAGCCTCAATTATACGTTGCAATAAAAATTATTATTTTATAAATGTTCATTTGATGAAAATTACAATTAATTTATCTCATTTTGTCTTCTTAATTATAGATCACAAAAGAACTTATGCAAGTACTAAGCCAAGATCGTACAACACAATATGGTACTAGATCACAGCATTTATTGGAGCCATCAATGCAACGGCATCTAACACATTTCTCCTTAATCACCCACGGTTTTGGTTCACCAGCCATAATGGCGGTTTTGCATGCCTTTCAGGTAAGCATTGTCTTTATTTCAGCTATAAATAAATTATATTTTTCTGATATTCATATAAATATTTTCTTTCTTTCGCAGACATTTTTGAGCGAATCCCTTAATTATTTAGATAAATTATATCCATCAAATGGAGGTGGTATGGTATCATCATCACTGGATAAGAATAAATTAGATAATGATAAGAAATGATAATTATACTAAGCACACGTTAGCATTCCACTTGTATCGGATGTCGGATATCAAACAAAGTATTTCATCGTACATTATTAAGCGTTTTAAACGAAACTTAGTAAGATTTTAAATTAAGTTATCAACTGTAATTAGAATAATTTAGTGTAATTAATATGTAAGTAATCAATAATTCTAATATGTACATAAATTGTGGATACTCTATACATTTTTTTTTTTTTTTGTATATATATATATAGCGCGATACCTATGTATATTATTTATGTGTGTGTGTTTTTAGTGAAATTATGTGCGATCTATATACATACCTACATATATTTCCTGCAAAACATATGTATGTATATTGTATTATACAGGCATGCATCATAAGCATGATGTATGTACATATATAATTTAATATGTAGTTACACTCAACGACTTGTATGTATATCTATGAGTACATAGTATAGTAAGTAGCGAATAAATAAATATCAACATTTTACATAATTATCTACTGATAAATGGTAAATAATTCTACCTAAAGATTCGATTGTTTTTTGTATATGTGAAATTATTGAAAAAAAAAAAAATAAACAAAAACAAATATAAAAAAGACAACAAAATAATAATATACATAACTACTTATAGAAATATTAAATATTGTAAAATGAAAATGCAAAAAATAAAGTCGAAAAAATTAAATATGAAAAAAAATAAAACTTTCTTGTTTCGCAAAAAAAAAAAAAAATGTGATGAAGTTGCTTACAAGTTATTAATGATGTCATATGATATTCATTAAGATGGCTTAAAATGTAAGAAGCAAAATTTTGGTAGCCTAGCTAAGTGAAAATACATAAAATTTGGATAATTTTAAGCATTTGTTCCCAACGAAGCATAAAGAAATTATTAATTCGAAGTCTACAAAACCATCAATTTTGTAGTGGAGTGTAGTGGAGAGTAATAGTTCAGAAATAATATTGGGAAGGTAAAATTAATGAAGGTCTGTCATACATTTCATTGCTCTAGGGGCAATACCTGGACAGTTATTGACGATATTTAGACGCTTTTACGTTCAGTGTTGTATGGAAGTACCTTTAAGGGGTGGCAACAGGGGGTAATATATGTTGAGAAAGAAAACTGAACAGGTTCGTCATAAAGTTTACCCCTCTATTATGCCTGGACAGTTATGAAGCTATTTGTCGGCTTGCAGGCGTTTGGAAAATCGATCAGTAACCCCCATAAATCGCCACTAAAGAGGTGAAATGTATGATAAACCCCCAATAATTTTTTCTTCCTCAATATTTCCTTCAAACATATTTGCCCCCTATCTGCGCCTCTTAAGGGTACTCCCATAAAAAAATTACCGAAAAATATCGGAAAATCAACAACAGTTTCCCCGGAAACACCCGTAGAATAGTGCAATGTATGACAGGTCCCCGTTTTTCTTCTCAAACATTTGCTCTGAACATGCCTACCCCATATTTTCATTAGAAATTATTCAAAATTTACATATTTCGCTGAGCCACGCCATTTCGAAGGCAAACAGGTAGGTTCGTTGTCGTTCTGGACACTCAATTTATCTCTCTTTTGTGCGTTTTACATTTTGCCTTAATGAAAATTGTTTTGACACTCTAAATAACTCACAAATTGCATATTAATTCCGTCACTGTCTACGAGCGAATTTGATTTACTCGTTCACTCTTATATATTGCCATTTTATATGGAATTTCTATGTAGGGGGAATTCTACTATCCGAAGTTTCCATTAATTTCAAATTCATTCCAAATTTCTGTTCAATATAATGTTCATTATATTGGATTACTTCCCATACAAAAGAAGAATTGCTATTTATTTATGGTCAATTCTTTGCAACTTCAGGAGGGAGTTCTTCTTGGGCACCATTTCTGCTTTCATCTCATAATGATATCTCCCACGACAACGAGCTCAGAAATTCAGTTGTTCTTGTTTACCATTTTATTTTACAAATTTACATATAAGTAGTTGTAAAAATACTTTACATTACATTATTTTTTCTTACTGCCCTTTTTTAAAGCATTATTTTTAAACTTCTTTCGTGCCTTACAAAATTTATTAGATTTCTGGAACCATTTATCGAATTTTTCTAAAATCTGTAATACGTTCCAGAAAGTAATTAATTAGGTGAATAACTTTTAAAACAAAATTAGTCGAGTTGAGGCAATTGCAAATGCTCGAGGTATCAGGATTAATGGGCTGACATTTAAGCCCCATTTCGAATTGATATAAAACTTACCTTTACTTCGGGTGGAAATACTGGAATATCATTTTTAAAATAATATTCCAAAAACTCACTAGGTTGCAAGCTATCATATTTTAATCTCATTCGTCTGCGTATATTTAATGTCTCCGCAACATTATCAGTTATATCGCCCGAATTATAATTTTGCAGCACTTTGGCCAATGAAGAAATCACATAATCTTCAATATTTAATGCTTCATCTTGACTTAGCAGTTCCAACCATAATAAGAAACTGGTTCCATAATCGCTTTTCGGGACCAATAATATTTTTTGAAATGACTTTTTTAATTTTGCCTTAGCTGACCATGGAGCATCACTCGTTCCTATTACCATCACTTTATCGGTTTTTTTAATCGGTTTTAATATTTTCTTTGTTATGGCACCTTGAAGCAGTCGAGGCTTCATATCTTCCAGCTCTTTGGGAATTTTCTTCCAAAAAACTCGATGCACATTATTGATGAATATGATCGTTGGCTGAAAAGCTTTCGCCACCTTCATGACCATATTAATAAAATAATTTAGATTTTCACTAAATTGCGCAGTATTTTCGGGACTTAAATTCATAAAAAGTGCATCTGAAAGTCAAGATAATACAAAGATACTAGAATGTAAATGAATGCATTATGAGAAAATATTGTGTCAAATAGTTGTTGGATGTGGGTGAAGTTGTTTTAGAGTTAACTTGTTTAATTAGATTGAAGACGTGGTTTAAGCTTCTTCTAACTGGTTATTTTAGGTATTTCGTGCTATTTTGGTCTTGATCCTAACATATAGTACATATAATTACCTAATTCCGATGCGATAATATTGCACAATAATTTCTTGCCATTATTCAGGGGCCCGATTAAACACAATGATTTGGTTTTATCTACAGTGAATTCACCCATGCCGAGTAAACATTCTTGAACGACATTTTTAATATCACCTTTTGCCGGTCCAAGAATACTGAAATTAATACAAATTAACATAGTCAGCTTTGTACCTCATAGAATTTAATCACAATCAGAATCGAGTTGCAATCGACTTCTATAAAATGTGTAATAGTAAATATGAAATGTACATACGTTAGTCTATCTTCGTCCCTAATGTCATTGGCTATGAAATTAAACTCGGCTATAAACTCATCAAAGCCTTTAGTGTTATACTGCTCAATAATTCCAGCCTCCTTAAGTTCATAGAAGAGAGATTCAATTGTTCTGTCAGCAGTTAAATCCTTTACTTTTTTCTTCTTTTTGCCCTTTTTTTGCTTTGGCTTCTTTTGCTTGGTAGGTTTATATTTTTTCTTCAAGTCTGCTGCAAGTGCTTGTCGCAATAATTCATATTCGACTCTTGAAATTTAAGAATAATATTATGTTAATTGTAAGTAAAATCAATCAATTGACAATTAACTGAGTCGACTTAAAATATGTAACACCGAAACCAAAGTGAAGTGAATAGCAAAAATTTTTTGTTTCGAAATCGACTGGTTAAATAGATCGACAAGAATCGACAATCAGTAGAATACCTCATAAATTCATCGACCAATGCTCTGAGTTCTTTATGTATTATAGCAAGTTCACCTTCCGTTACCCAATCCTTAATAGCTTCGTGAGTTTTATTTAAGTATTCATCGACGAACATCCAATCAGTGGAGTACTGTTTAATTGCTTGTTCAATACGCTCTTTGTGTAAAATAATAAAATTTAAAAAAATAATGAATCTTACATAAATTACATTCAGCATTGTTACCTATGCTTTTATTTGATTGCATGTGATAAGCTATGTCAAAGATACCAGCCGCAGCCATTTTTTTTCTTCTTTTGGCCTCTTTCAGTTTATCCTTCCTGCGCTTTTCTTTCTCTTTTTGTTTTTGTAATTTTAGTTTTTCGGCCCTTTTCTTTTTTTCTTCTTTCGATAGATTCTTTTCATTGGCTTTCTCTTGAAATTCCATCGGTGTCATTGTCTCATCAATTAATACTAAAACTGTTCCAGATTTCAATTCCTCCGGATATGGATGAAAATCTCCCACTTTATCATAACTGAAGAGGAAAAAAAACGAACACATGATATTTAAACTGTTACGAATTTGAAATCCATTTGCATACAATTCTTTAAACCATGCACGAATATGATCGGATATATCTTCCATTATGCCAGGACCTCGCTCTTGGAGCAATCTTGTACGTTCGCTGGTCATTAAATTTACAAAATCCTCATCGAGCCTCTTTTTCAGCAACTCGTTTTTATACATTTCTATTACGGACTCTGTATATTGATTGGGCTTGAGAAGTTTTCGTTTATTTTTCATCCCATAAAGAGTTTGCTTAAAAATATATCGTTGAATGGATTGTCTCCTTTTCTTGTGAGCTCTCCATGCTTTTTGAATAACAAGAGCTGCTTGATTTTGCGTTCTTCTTACCTCTTCTTCATCGATTTCTATTAATATACAATATTTGGTTCAATAAAATCTCGCCGCAACTCATAATCGCTCGCAACATATTAAAATTTACGTACCTTCACCCTGATGTGTATCCAAAGTTTCCACATCTTTCAAATGCCGACAATGATCCAGTGGTTTAATAAAATCAGCATTAAATATGGTTCTTTTAACCGGTACACTCATGGCCTGCTCTGCATTATGAGTAAAGTCAAAACTTTTCTTTCTGAGAAAGGTTTTTTTCAGATTTTTCCTATCGTACTTTATGGCAACTAAATACATTCGTGCTCTCCTCGCACGCTCTTGAGATTGGATAATGATGATTGCATCTCTTACCCTCCTCCAATCTTCAGCAATTAATTTTTCCTTCTCTTCGTCACTCATAAATAGCTTATTTTCATAAAGAATATTTTGAATTTCCGGTGGGCGTCGATATAAGAAATTTGGCGATTTCCATATCACCAAATCGTACGGCGTCAATTTTCTTGCAATCAAAACCTGATCGACATAAACATATTCACTAAATTCTAAATTTTTCAACTCGTTCTTCAATTCCAATAATCTCTGTGTTGCTGCTTCCACTAATTCGCGAACAACTTCACGTTTTTGAACTTGAAATGTATGATGGTAAATATAGCCTAATTTATTTACAAGCTCAGCATAGAGGACATACAATTCGGAGAATATTTTATATGTTATTCGCGGTTGCGAGATCGGTTCCAATCTTTTCAAAACATTTTGTTGTTTTATTAATCGTTCGATATCTTTTTTCGTTGTAATCCAAAGATGATAATTAAAATCGAAAGACATATTGACATTAACAATAAAAAAAAAATTAAACTTAAAAATTTATTACAGAAAATTTCAAAACGATAAATATCTTTTTTTTCCAACGATGATACATTAAAGATTAATATATATGTGAGACATGTTTAGGAACATGTTTCTAATACACAAGTTTAGCAATACAAAAATGATGCTAATCGTTTGTGCTCCTAACTTTTCTTTGAAAAAAGGGAAAGTATTTATTGTCCTGGCTTATACGCTTAGAAGTTATAGAAATTTACAACATTTTGAAGAATGAAGACATCGCCTGATCACTGAAGTGTGTTTCAGGTAGAAGTCAAAGCTATTAGCACTGGATCAAGCAGAACAATATCTCTTGCAGAGAAATTTGTATTCTGAGTGTTAGCTAGTCTGCTTTCCAAAGATGGACTGAATCTCCCATCTATAGAACAGCTAAACGGATGGGGCCACAACTCAGTAAAAAAAGCACTCAAAATCGTATTGACCTTAGGAATAAAGACACATAAACTATTGTAGGAGTTGTCATGGGTCACTGTCTCATAGGACTTCCCGCTCGTAGGATGGGGTTTGGGCCACCTAACGTATGACTTCTGTATAACCTATACCTATAGAGCTCGAAACAATCATTCAGCACTCTCATACAGAGGGCGGCCACAATAACCTAACCTAACGTAAATTTACTATTGAGTGACATATCTAAATATACAGTGAGTATTGATTTTTAGGAAAAATTTTGAACAAAAACTTTTCTTTATTGAAAACCAATTTTGATCAAATACATATCTGCTATTATTATCTATAACATTTTGCCAGGTGATGTGAGTCTGCACATTATCTATATAAATTGTTGATGTTGGACTTTCCTATGTGGAAAGACTATGCGTAGCAATTTCATTTGGTTAAGCTGTATACGCCATTTTTTCGTCCATCGGAAAACGTTGTTTGATACTTATGTATTTGATGTCTGTAAGACCCATATTTATTATCCCGCTTTGAATCATCTTATGCCCAAAAGTGCCTGAATTCGATATTATCACAAAATCACATTTAAACCATTAGCCATTATGAGTTGAATATTTATGGTCATTCGCGTTGTATCACAATGTGCCTTCTTAGCCTAAGTGTGACCTCTCATACAGAGGGCGGCCACAATAACCTAACCTAACTTAAATTTACTATTGAGTGACATATCTAAATATACAGTGAGTATTGATTTTTAGGAAAAATTTTGAACAAAAACTTTTCTTTATTGAAAACCAATTTTGATCAAATACATATCTGCCATTATTATCTATAACATCTTGCCAGGTGATGTGAGTCTGCACATTATCTATATAAATTGTTGATGTTGGACTTTCCTATGTGGAAAGACTATGCGTAGCAATTTCATTTGGTTGAGCTGTATACGCCATTTTTTCGTCCATCGAAAAACTTTGTTTGATACTTATGTATTTGATGTCTGTAAGACCCATATTTATTATCCCGCTTTGAATCATCTTATGCCCAAAAGTGCCTGAATTCAATATTATCACAAAATCACATTTAAACCATTAGCCATTATGAGTTGAATATTTATGGTCATTCGCGTTGTATCACAATGTGCCTTCTTAGCCTAAGTGTGACCTCTCATACAGAGGGCGGCCACAATAACCTAACCTAACGTAAATTTACTATTGAGTGACATATCTAAATATACAGTGAGTATTGATTTTTAGGAAAAATTTTGAACAAAAACTTTTCTTTATTGAAAACCAATTTTGATCAAATACATATCTGCTATTATTATCTATAACATTTTGCCATGTGATGTGAGTCTGCACATTATCTATATAAATTGTTGATGTTGGACTTTCCTATGTAGAAAGACTATCAGCCTGATTCTGAATAACAATTCCCCGGGAATTTTTCCCCTTTTCCCTATTCTTGTATTCTGAATATAAATTCCCCGGGAGTTTTTCCCTTTTCCCTTTCCTCCAATTCTAAACGAACTTCGAAATCGGGAATTTCTTCCCAGGGAAAAAAGTAGGCATTCCGAACGTAAATAAAAGGGAGAATGTGATGACATTTATTGAAAATTATTCCGCCAACTATCTGCAAGGGAGTTGTATGCAAAAATGTAAGTATTTAATTGGAAAATGGAATAAATGTTGATATTTATTAAATAAAAAAAATAAATATGTGGCACTTAAAGCCCCAAAGGGCTCATTGGCCGATCTTCTCTTCCATTACTGTTGTGCGTCTTAAATTTTTGGACAGTATTAGAATGGACCTACTTATTTTAGCCGGTTCCGAACGGCAGAACACTTGTGACATCACTTTTTCTGAGTTTTGTCACAGAGTTCTTTTTTTTTAGAAGCTTTTTCATGGCAAGTTGTTACTGTCGGAAGAATTGCCAATTGCTTGCCGACAGGTGGGTACCGTTCAAAAGAAAAATCTTTTCGATATTAAATTTGTTAATCATCAGCCGGGTATTGAACCACGACCTACAGGTCAGAAGGCGAACACACTAACCACTGAGCTACGGCACCCACGTTAAATAAATAACATTATTTATTACTATTACTTTCAGGTCAAAAACAACGAACAAGTTCCAGTTCGATCTTATGCTAAACGCAATGCAATCACATCCCGATATTGCGCGTGGATTTTATAAAGGAAACAGGGAGGAGCTCACCAGATTTTGGCGGAATTTGGAGGTGGAATTAAATTCGTATTATTGCTACGAATATGCCTCCCATCAATACATCCTATAACACCTGGTATGCCGTGCTTCATATAAAAAGGTAATGCTATTTTCCTTTTTTCTATAGCCGTTTTGGAAAATTTTATCCATTTTGGGCATACATTTTCTTCAAAAATATTTATGACCTCCGTCAACACTTTGCTGAAGCTACACTAGGCCAAGGACACATCACAATCTTTCCCTATCCCTGCGAATGCCTTTTTGGGTTGAATATGCGACGACAACACATCCAGCAGATACATAAAAGCGGGCTTGTTCACTCTATAATATTTTTCAAATCTTTGAAAATGAATAATTAATATAATAAACATATATAAAAGTAACTTGTTATAATTACAATGTATCCGGCAGTTCAAGCAGATTTGCCGCGTCGCGTAACTGCCTCCTTTGTTGTTGCTCCTGCTACTCTGCTAGCAATCTAAATGCTATGCTATACATAATTTTTTTATAGTTTGTACACAATTCTATTGTTTTTATATTTATTTATTTAGAATTATTGTTAAAATGTAACAAATAAATTGCACTTCTTATTCAAAACAAACCACAATAAGTAAAACAGCTGTCTTCGAAAATTCGAAATTCTCTTTCCCTTTTTATTCTGTTCCCTGATTGTTTAGAATAGGAGGAATTTATTCTCGGGAAAGAACAAATTCCCAGGGAAAAATTCCCCGGGAATATTCAAAATCGGGCTGTATGTGTAGCAATTTCATTTGGTTGAGCTGTATACGCCATTTTTTCGTCCATCGGAAAACGTTGTTTGATACTTATATATTTGATGTCTGTAAGACCCTTATTTATTATCCCGCTTGGAATCATCTTATGCCCAAAAGTTCCTGAATTCGATATTACCACGAAACCATATTTAAAACATTCGCCATTATGCGTTGAATATTTATGGACAATCAACAATCAAACACTATCAGGGTTACTGTAGAATACGATCACTGCCAGAATCAGATTTGAACCCTGCACAAATTTCATTGGCAAATGCTGCAATTCGACTGTAATTGCATTCTACAACAATTCTGTATATCTTATTCACAAGAGACACATTTCGAACACTGCCGCTTTAGTATCTTTTTATTTCTATTTTTTACATACAAATAAATGTTTAGTTTTAACATCCATAATTAAGGAATACGAAAAGGTACAACAATTGCTTCTTTATGATCTATTCTTATATCCAGCAGAGCAATCTGAGCTCTGCTTAACGCATTTTTCATCTGAAAGAAAATATTTGTAGGTTTGTATAATGTACAATTATAAAAAGAACGTGTGTCATACAAAATAAGAAATCAAATATAATTTTCAGTGAATATATATAGATCTACTACAAAAATCTTATCATATTTTCTTATAAGCAATTTGAATAGATCCACTTGTTCTTTACTGAAATTTGTATTACCTGTGAAATATCATCATCTGCAACAACTTGCGTTAAATAGCTTTCCGGATTAAACACATCCTTCAAGAGACCTTCAAGTAAATTAAAAGGTATGCAAATAATTATGTGTGAGCATGAATAACAGCATTAGTACAGTATTTATAGAGTAAAAAAGAAAATACTAAACTAAATATGAAGACTTATGATGTAAAAAATAAAAAGTGAAGAAAGAAATTTTTTTTAACCTCAACAATCTTCAAAAAGCACTAAATAGCTAAAAAAAATGTATTGATGTCGACGCCCAAGAAATTAATTCTATACACCAACATACTCCTCAATGCAAATGAGTCAGCCTGTAGCATCAGGCTCCGAAACTGATAAACGCATTAGTTATGAAAATACATTGTTTACTATATGTATACAAAATGTCTGGTGCAGCGAGTTATAAAAGAAAAAAGAAACTGACAATGTTGTTTGTTAAACACTTCTAATCTACTAAGTCAATAGAAACACAGCTGATGTGCAAATACTAAAATATGTTTTGATAAAAAAAGAAATTATTCCAAAATTGAATATTTAAATATAAAATAGATATTTTTACGGTCTTAAAATTATTTAAAATAATCAATAACAATTCAATGTCATATTTTTGTACTGTTGTGTTTGTTGCACAAATATATACTATCACCATATAAAGGAATATGTTTTGCAAATGACAAGCATTTTTATATGTAAATTCGCACGTTTATAACAGACCAAGTAAATGATATGTAAAACTCTGATCAATTTTGGAATTCAGATAATTTCTTAAATGAATTTTTGTATGAATGTATAATTTTTTCCACAATTACCGTTAGGTGCTTTTCCTGGATGTTGAATACTGCTCCATTGCTGTTGTAAACGCTGTGAATATAATTTTATTCGATCATTGTACTCTTGTTGTTCCAAATTGTGTGAATCCATTGCACCAACATCAATCATATTTCTATGAATACAAGGGAACAGAAAGCTTTAAATGTGTCCAAAAAAAAAATGTTACAAATCTTATCTACATAGCTGTATTCTGCACCAAACGACTAAGAGCACTTTGATCATCTCTCTTGGGCAAAGACTGTGAAAAATCATTACTAAGATTATCAGAATTTACTTGTCTCAAAGCTGGACTATTGTTGACAGGATCGGATAATAGATGCGTTCTTTCACTGGGCTCATAACCCTATGAAAAATAATAAATATACTATGTAGTAAATGAGACGAATGGCTATTTATGCGCATATATTTTACCTGATTCCTAAGATCTTCTGTGCAATGTAAGCAACTGCAAAATGTTGAAAAACAATTTAAAATTGGTCTAAAGTACTCCATTTATAAATAATTATTCCGTTTAAAGTAGTCAAAGTGAAAATAAAATCGTATTTCAGAACAAAAGCATCCCACACAATCACAAAATATTCTAATCAGACAACAATTACCACACTAGCGATGGCAACAACATTAATATGTAAATATTATCGATAATACAATTTGAAGGGGTGTGTATGTGACATTGAATTCTGAATGCAGACATTTCGATTTGACATGTTGGCTTCTCATCAAGCTCTAGATAAGAAATCAGCACATTGAATGGAGTAATATTTTAACAACAACTACAATAAAATGCCCTTAAAGCCATTGATTAATATCCCGAAGCGGACATATATACATACTAAAATGATGTCATCATGGAATTAGGTGGTTGCAATGATGAACACAAGACGCTACGTGTAAACTTCTCATTTCGGGATACGTGTATTCAATTATGAACACAGTTAGTTCAGTTGGCAATTCGATTTATTTATGTGTGGCAGACTCATTGTGAATTGCAATTCATCAGAAGCAGGGCAGCAGAGTCGGAATATTTTTTTTTTTTTGCTTAAGTATAAAGATGTTTATAATAATGTAAGATTTTTACAATCGTCACATAAATATTTAATATATATAGTCTTCAATTTTCAGAGTTTTTATGTTAATATTATCAACGGTCTTAGCGTTGCTGAGTCTTCGTCATTGGATACAAAAACGAAGAGCTAAACTGACTGCCTCATTCGAAAACATTGTCACCGTAGGGGTGTTTCACCCCTATTGTAATGCTGGAGGAGGTGGAGAGAGAGTTTTATGGTGTGCAATCAGAGCGATACAGGTGAATATTAGCAAATATTTTTGTATAAGTAACTATATTTGCAAAAATTCTAGAGATGTATTCATATTCTACATTTATTGATTATCTAGGCAAAATATGATAATGTTAAAGTGATAATATATACGGGCGACATTGATTGTTCTGCAAGTAGTATAATAGAGAAGGCACGTAATGTATTTAACATCAGTGTTGATGAGGAGAATACAAGTTTTGTATATTTAAAACGACGCCATTGGGTTGAGTCCAAAATGTACCCATACTTCACGCTCTTGGGCCAGAGTATTGGATCTATATTTTTAGGATTGGAAGCCCTTTGTAAATATCCACCGGACATATATATCGACACTATGGGATATGCTTTTACAATACCTGTCTTCCGATTTCTGGGACGTTGTAGAGTTGGATGCTACACTCATTATCCTATAATTAGTACTGATATGTTGAGAAGAGTTCAACAGCGAGTAAGCACACACACCAACCCAAATTACGTAGTGCGAAATCCATTCCTTACATGGGTTAAATTATTGTATTACAGAATTTTCGCAAAGGTTTGTATAACCTAAATGTTTTAATGATGAAATACCTATTTTAATTTGTATGATTTAGATGTATAGGTGGGTTGGACGTTGTTCGGAAACCGTAATGGTCAATTCAACATGGACTGAAAATCATATTTTAGAATTATGGAATATTCCCTTTAAAACACATCGAGTTTATCCCCCATGTGATGTTGGTCATATTAAAGATTTGCTACCACGAAATGAAAATATAGATGATATCATCGTATTATCGGTTGGTCAATTTCGTCCAGAAAAAGATCATCCCTTACAATTACAAGCAATGTATGAACTTAGGACTTTGTTGACACGCGATGAAGATCTATGGAATAAAATGCGTTTGGTTATAGTTGGTTCATGTCGTAATGAGGAAGACTATGAACGACTAAAGAACATGCAAGATTTATCGAAACATTTATCATTGGAAAATTCAGTCGAATTCAAAGTGAATGTTCCTTATAAAGAATTACTTCAATTGTATAAATCTGCTAGTATTGGAATACACACAATGTGGAATGAACATTTTGGAATTGGAATAGTGGAATGCATGGCAGCCGGTATTATAATGGTAGCGCATCGATCAGGTGGTCCATTATTGGATATAATTGAAACATCTGAAGGAAGCCAAAACGGATACTTAGCTTATGATGCAAATGACTATGCACGATGTATGCTTAAAATATTACACAATTCCGAGGAGCAAAACAATGCGATTCGTAATGCTGCAATGTAAGAAAAGTATTTGAAACATTTATCATACATCCACATATCTATTTTATGTTATCTATTTGCAGTTCTTCGGTGGAGAGATTTTCCGAAAAAGAATTCGAAGTGAATTTTTTGCGAGCAGTATCAATATTGTTTAATAAAGTTCCACTTCATTCATAATTATTTATTATATCGCTTTAATAAAATACCATAAAACGCATTTTGTTGATTTTCAATATATAAATATATTACAAAATATTGGACTTTAAAATATTGCAAAATTTAATATGAATGAATTGAATTGAACCCATCGTAATGAAATTGTATAATAAATTGTGGGCTAAGCTGAGAGAGGTATTTACAGAGATCTCATAAAAATTATCATCATTTTTTGTCAACATCAATAAATTTGCAACGATAGAGAAAGTGAGAGCGTAAAATTACAGTTCGCTGTGAGAGAACTTACAAGTTTTTACTAGTTATATTTTTTTACTTGTAAGAATTTGCAAGCAAGAAAAACATATGATTGAAGCACATATGGCAACAACAAAATATTATTGAATTGCGTATAAAATCAAAATTATAAGAAGATAACAAATTACTAATGGATTAGATAGTAGAATAAGGTTTTATTAGTTAATTGCAGTCTTTTAAACCGGTATTTAGCAAAAAAAACTATGAGTTCTTGAGGCAAATTGTTTAGAATCGCTTCCTTTTGATATTGAAATCGATATTCATAATCAGATGTTTCTGTTAACTTGCAAATTGGTGTTTGTTTACTTTTTTGAATATTTTTTCTGTTTGAGAGTGAATTCTTTCTTACTCTCTAAAATTTCGTTGCTGGATAATTCTTACTGAGAAAGTAACACCTATTGTGTATACTCTCGGGAGAGAGGAAGTATTGCAATCCGTTAGTTTCACTCAGAAAAGCACTGAAAATAGTAGATGGATATTTGAATATGCTCGAAATTCTTAGACTCTCTACTATAAAAATATTATATGTATTGGAAAATTAAATAGGTACTCAGGTAACTCGTCACATAACATCTTTATCACGTTATTCTCAGTGCGTTGTCTTTTTGACGTCTGCTGACAAAGAGGAAAATTAGAAAGGAAAAGTTAAGTTTTTTTTAATTTTCCAATTCATTTTGACATTTATTTATGTGATAGGTATTCTTTGATGACATAATGCTCTCAGACGCAAAAATTCAATTAGACTGTACAAATATAAAATATTTAAAAAAATAACGACGTAGAAGGAAATATAATATTTTTTGCAGTATGAGCATGAAATAGTTCGCTCATGTCAAAAGAATTCAGAACAGTGAGTTCAACATGAACTCATGAAATGTCGATACTGTCAAATTTCAATTTTTTATTAGATTTTGATTGCAGCAAAAAATAGATCATGAAATAACGCATAAACTAAAGGGTAAAGCACAAAAAACATTGACAAAGATATATCAGCATAAGACAGATATAGCGATGGGAGTGCTTGCTATTCGTCATTCGAGAAAATGTTTTGATGTTTACGCTTGTAGATTTTAGTTATGTCAATGTATTGTTACGTTTTTATTTTGTGAACATGTAATTCCTCCCGAACGTTCGATCGCTGAATTCTGTCAATAACAACACAATTGCAACACATATTCTGTACTAACTATATACAACAACAGTTTATCGAATCAACTATTTACAATCACTATTTAACTTGCTATCGTGTGATGTTGCCTCGATCTCTTGATGGTGTTATTTGAATGTATCACTTTCGATATTGTTTGATGATTTTTCAATAATGTTTTCACTTTCTTTATATTTTATTTTTTCAAACAGTTTTTGAATTTTTTCAATTTCAAACAAACGTGATTTCTCTTTAAATACAAGTGAATCTGATAGCTGTCACGCGCTGGCAATGCGATAATTTTTCATCGAAATTGAGTGCTACTCTCGTCGCGAGTATCTTGTCATTGTAAACAGAGACGTGCAAACAGATAGCACAGAAATTTCCTTGACAGCTGCTGCACTCTCGCTTTCGAACATCACCTTGCATTACACGCTATTGTAAATGGTGAACTAGTGAAATATCGACCCATCTCTAGTAACAAATATATTTTCTGAATTGTCACTTAAATCATCAAGTACTGAATATATAGCCAATATTAAAATGAAAGGGATTCGTTTTATTTTATTAACTGTATTATTTTGCCTGTTCATCTGTAGTGGAAAGGTAAAAATATTTTGCTGTAATATATTTACTTTGAGGTACTGGTTAATTCAATTTCAATTTCGTTATGTAGTGCTTTTTGGAAAATGATGGATGGATAAATATTGAGCTACACCATGCACTGGATGATAATGGATCAAAATTTTCGTACCGTGGCAATGTTACTATTGCTAGCTTGAGCTCTGGTTTATCCGACATTAATCAAGAACCGCTTTCCGATGATCAACGGAAAACTCTGAAGGTCAGAATACTTTGTGCAAAATGTATATAATTATATTCATTTGTAATAATTACAAAAATAGGACCTAGCTCAACGTGATGAATTTTATCGCTTAAAAGCAACGGTAGCATTTCCCAGCGGAATTAAGCAGGATTTTTTGACATCGAGTAGTGCTTGTAGTTTATTGTCAGCTCAACTGAATGATGTGCTGTGGATCTCTATAGATGCTACAGGCTACGTGACTGCAATAACACAGACAACGTCATCTATTGGATCTCCAAATTGCTTATCCACTGAAGAGCATTCGTATGGATTTGAAGACTTTAATACAGACATACTGATACGACATATAGAGTTGGCTCCAGTTCCTGATACAGCTAGTTTTATACAAAAAATTGAACGTGAACGTGAAGCGAGGGAGAAGGGAGAAGTTAGAGATAACAGAGGATTTTTCGCTAAATATGTAAGTATCTCCCTTGCCACTAATTGTAACAGCTTACTTTAATTTGAAATTTTTTTCTTAAAGTGGATGTACATTGTACCAGTCTTGCTACTAGTATTTATATCAGGAGCTACAAACCAGGACGCTGCAAAATAAATCAATTTCATTTCTGTATATGTATTATTATTATTATTTTATAAATAATTCAAATTTATTTAAAATAAATTAACAGCGTAAAGGTGGTAAAATTTTAAGCATTTTTCTCAATAAGTTTAGCCAACATTTTTTCCTCTTTCGCTTTTCGTTTGGCTTCTTTTAACTTCTTATTGTCTTCCTTCTCCTTTTTCTCAAGCATCTCCTTAAAACGTTCATCTCTTGGATCAACATTAAAGCCAAAATGTCTGCGGACTTCCTCAACGAGACGCTCCTTACGTTCTTTGGCTGCCAAAGCAGCGGTTTCCTTTTTAATAATTTTTGCCTTTAAATCACTCTTCCACTGCTCAAGCTTCTCAAGTTTTTTCTCAATTTCTTTCTCCCTCTTCTTAAGCTTTTCCTTTTCTTCAGCCCGATTAGCATGGACCTTCGATATAAGCTCTGGTAGTGTGTGAGGATAAGCAATACTCTCCATTTTGGAAGTTTTAGCAAGATCTTCTTTCGTCGGAAAACATATGCTGGGGTTCACCGAGCTTTGTGAGCCATACCTACCAAACATTTTGCGTTGGTACTTCTCAGTCAGATGAATCCATGAATGCGGCTCATCATATGGCGTTTCTCCATGCAACATTCTCCTGTGGTTTTCATGCAGTCTCGACTTATTTACTTTACCAGTCGATGCGGGAAGCGACTGATTATCCTCGCTAACATCATCATTCTTATCTAGCTGTGTATTAACATTGCGTTTATTAATATATGCCCCATTGCAAGATATTTTAATGAAATTTTGGTTATAGAATGCACCACTCTTCCTCAACATTTTTACTTCATACCACTTGATTGTAGGCTTACAGATGGGCCATATATATATCGATATTTCTATTGACATCGGGTATCGGGTACATAGGAATGTTATGTGTTCGCCCGGTGGGTCGGTTAGATATGTTGCGTTCAGGAAATTTTTTTAGAATTATTTAATCTTAAACAAAGGAACTAGAACCAAATAAATATCACAATTATTTTGTAAAAATAAATTGATATTTAGCATTGTTATCATGTATAATCTTTTAACATTGCTTTGAGCACGTACTTTCCCAATAAAAACATACAAAGAGAGAGTAAAATCAAAATTTATCTCAATTAACAAATATATTCTCACGAAAAGATAATTTTAAGAAAAAGTATGTGAACGGAAAACCTGTAAAATTATCAAGTATACGAAGAAAGACGCGAGCTCAAGAATTGACGGCGAAAAAACACACGTAAAAAACTTCGGCGAAGAAAGATGCGTACATATAATTATTAAATAGTCTGTCAGATGAATGTGACGACGCCAACTCTCGAGTGGTAAATCTGTCATAAAGTGTCTTCCTTCGTTATCAAATATATTTACGCGCCTTCCGTCGTCGTCAACGAATTTTTCGCGTTTTAAATCGTCGTCAATTATGCTTACACGTCTTTATTCACCGTCAGCAATGATTATGCGTCTAATTTCGTGTTATTTTTTTACGAGTCTTTCTTCGTAAGCAGCGACGACATATAACCAATTCAGTTTGACACTTGTTGTTGTTTTTTTATATGCTGCAAATTCTTACTAGTAGAAATTTTACTAGTAAAAATTTGCAGCTACTTTTTTTTTCGCTTTACGCTCTCGATTTTGCTCTCTCGTTGCAAATTTTTCACATCCAAATGCACTGAATTGTGAAAACCGCTATTATTTTCTTTTCACTTTTACTATAATATGGCATTTTATAGCATTGTGAAGCTTTTCATATTCATGGTTTAAAGCTTATCATAAATTAGATAAAGCATGAGCATGCGCATTATTTGGAAATCGTAAGGATAAATAAATTTTCAGTTTCTCAGTTAGAATGCACTTTCAGAATTTTCAACATTAATTGTGTTCGGCAAACCAGTTAATATTTAATAATTAAAAATACGTCAGTTAATTTCTCTATTCACAAATAGAAATCAAAAGTGAGTAATTTATGAAAACAAAAATATAGAGAAATAAAATAGACCTATCTAGGATTAGATAGAAAAAAGAATTGTGTACACCAAAATGTAAAAAGTACAGATTTTCAATGCCTGCCAGTCTAATTCAATTTGATAGAATGCATACATACTTCTATATAAAAGATGTTAAAAAGTTAAATTTTAAAATGCAATAGCAGACAGAAAAACGAAAAAACAATAGTGTGCTAATAAAGAAAAGTGAAGAATAACTTTGCAGAGAATTAAAATAAATTGCAATTTTATATACGCGGTGCGATAATTTTAACGTAAGTTTTTCACACATATATATCTTATAAAATAAATGTATATAAAAATTCATATGTAATAATGTATGCTATGTACATAATTGTACATATAAAATCTATGTACATATATATACGAACATATGCATATTCGTATACGTCTTATGTCCTTCTGTTATGGACTAATTAAAATCTTTTCAAATTTTCAGATAAAAATGGCTCGGAGAACATTTCATAACTGGAAATACATTCTTATTTTTGCATTTACTTTCACATTTCATATTCCAAAAATTGGTGAGAGCTACTTGTATTTATATAAAAATTCTGTTTTGTAGTTATTCGCTTCCAATCGAATTTAGGTACTCTTACATTTGTCCTTTATCCATAAAATAATATCCAATAGGATTTAGCTATTCAAATGACAATGTGATTAAGTGTAAAAGAAAAATATCGAAATTTAGTGTTTTTGAAGTGTCCAACATAAGGGTTAAGAAAAATAACAAGGGTTATTAAGTGCAGTGTAAACAAAAAAATATTTTTTAATTGAACAATTGAGAAAAAATATAAACACGTAACAATCCAATTTTATAAGCTGTCAAAACAAGACGCAAAGATTATTGGACACATTAGGGACATTTGGGCAAATTTTTATTAATTAAAAATAAAAAATTATCAATATTTACGTAACAATTACAAAGTTATGTTGCACTAATTTGAGTAAAAATTCATTTAGTGCTTAATTAAATGTTTTTAAACTCTCTCACTTACCATGAAAAAGCGTCTAAAGAGCGCTGTGACAAAGCTTAGAAAAAATGATGTCACAGGGTCCATGTCGTTCGGGACCGGCTAGTATAATTAGGTCGCTTCTAATTCTGTTCAAAATTTAGCACCCACAACAGCACTGTAATGAAGTTCGGTCAAAGGGCTATTCGGAGCCTATAAATGGCAAATATTTATTTTTATTTTTTTTATTTAAGAAAAATAAATGAAACTGTCGGGAACTGTACTACAAAAAAAAAAGGCTCAAAACAGATTTAAAAAAATTATTTTCGAAATAAAGGCGCCTTCTTCGACCTATAATCAATAAGAAATTTGAAAAAATAAAATATTTAAATGCAATAACATTCTTTCGGTGCAGAAGAACTCATCAAAATTTGTATCAAAACCATTGAAGAGCGTTAGACCATCTGTCAAAATTCTTTTGCTGTAGGAGAACTCTTCAAAATTGAATTTAAAACGTCTGAAGAAGATCATGTCACTATTTTAAAAGACTGATTAATGATTAATTAATTGGCGTAACTGTTTTTTTTTAATAATATTTGTAGCCCAAACTTGAAGTCAGAAGTAGACGTTTTCAATATTTTTGTATACATCTTCGGCATAAAATGCTCCATGGAAATAAATGAGTTGGTATTTCCTATGAAAAAATTGTGTGAAATATTTTTTTTATTCAATTCATGTTTACACGTTGGTTTGTATTAAAAATTTATTAGAGATAAATTGAAATGACTAAGTATGTAATAATAGATTATCGGGAGTAAAATCTATTAGAACTCTTATTCCTTAAATTAATAACCAAATAATTTATCTGTAATTAAATGTTTTCGGTCTAGGTTTTGCAAAAATCTCAAAAACATATCTCACGAAGATATATATATTAATATTAATTAAATATTTTTGTACGCTTACCCTTAGCGAGCCAGCATGAAATATCTTTCGAAATGACGGATGTAAATGTAAATCTTCCAACTGTGGCGCCCAAGTTTATATCGCGTGGTCATTTATTCAAAGTAATTGTAGGTGAAACAATAGAATTGCCATGTAAAGTTCAAGATCTTGGATCGTTTGTTTTGTTATGGAAGAAGGGACCCTCCGTTTTAACAGCCGGACATTTAAAGATTACGAGAGATCCTCGAATCAAAGTAGTTGGAGATTATAATTTACAAATTACAGGCGTTAAGACACAAGATGCTGGCGATTATATATGTCAACTTGGAGATCAAGAAACTCGTGATCAGGTGCATACTGTTGAAATTCTAGGTGAGTAGCTCGAATAAAAATGTTCAAATGCATCGATGCATGTGCATCGATTTTTAGCTAATAAAAACTTACCTCGATTTTATTAGAAATATTGTGTTCTTAAGTTTTTTTTTTCGCAAAATATTGTATTAGAATTAAAAAATAAAAACAAATAAGAATTAATTTTGTTGTTTATTTAGAAAAATTTATAAACGCAAAAATGTATTGTATCATTTTTGGACCACTTTTATTTTGCAATATACCTCTCTAAGAGCCATTTTCACAGCGATGAGTTAATCTTAATAGTAAACAAAATCACTCAGCTGATTCTTCTAATAATGAGTGGCAATTTTGTTTTTAAACAAAAATTATTAACATTATTATTAAGAACATAATAATGAGTTTTCAGGTGGAAACAGTGAAAGTATTGGATGATGCAGATGGATTGAAAATTAAGGATAAGGAACCTGAAGGTTGTTAAAAATTCTAAATTTTAAACAGCACTACGGAGGTGATTTGTTCTTTTTTATACTTTAAGAAATCCCTTTCAGTTGGGAAGAATATATACCGGCTGTGTTAAAGGGTAAGAAAATCGCCAGCCTGAAAGCGCAACTTCAAATCAAGCTGGGTTGATTTGACGCTTACAAAGAAAATTTGTGCAGAGAAGGACATAGAAATGACGATTAAGGAGCATGAAAATTTGCTGAAATGAGCAGCGCATGGAACATGCACAAAAGGAGCACCAAATCTGAAAGCAGATTTTAGAATTGGAATTAAAGGATAAACTATTGCGCTTGCAAAATATATGAATAAAAACTTCTTTTATTTATAACAAATTCGAAAAATGTTGATAAATTCAATTGCATCTCTTTAATAATACTGGGAGAAAATTCTAAGCTTCTTATTGATGCTTCTACTTCTGGCGACAAAGGCGGAGATTCCCAATCTGTGCTCAAACAGCAAATATTATGTAAAACTGCTGTCGTTACAATTACAATTACAATTTTTTTTTTTAATCGTAAACCTAATGATAATACCGGAAATCTACACTTCCAAACACCATTTGAGCGCTCAACGCAGTTTCTAGTTCTTATTTATGACTCGTTATAAATATATATATTTTTTTCTGGACGATGCCTTTGCAATAAAGAAGATACTACGCAATTAGTATTTTCATAGCCACTATCAACTACAACAATTCCCTGATGAAACTGTCCATTTTCTAGGCGTGAACTTATGATGAGCTACGAAATATAGTTGTGTCGTGTGCAGATCCTTTAGCGTGATACAATGTCCAATATTTTATGATGAGTATTTCGCAATCAAATGTATTGTATGCTTTTATGAGGTGAACTTATTTTTATATGTCGCAGTCCATTACACCTCGGGGAAATTTTATTATCAGATAAGCTCTTCCTCAGTAGGAAAACGAATGAATTCTTTAGCTAGCAATGCTAAAATGTGCGAAACAGTTTTAATAACACGGGAAGTTGTTGCTATCGATACTCCACCTATATCTACCACTATTTGCAGAAAACTTCCAATTTGCAAAACTTCCAATTGCAAAGCGAAAAATAAGTAGCAGCATAGTTTCTGCAGTTATGGCAATATTCGTCAGATATCAAAATCTTTATTGATTAGTGAACAATATTCAAAGCAATTGCTTACCATTTTGTTTTGTGTTCAATTTTAGCCCGAATTTTAGCTAATATAGACCAAGCTCTTTGTCTAAACCGGTCACGATGCTCCTTTTTGTCATACTTGAAAAACATAGTCATTTCCTGATTTGTTTTGCTTCTCCGAACAATTAAACCATTATGTATGGTAAAATCCCCTGCATCATACTTATCCTGTATATCTTGCATTTAAAATAAAACGAACAATTTGATATTTAAATTTGTATTGTAATTTCAACGAGCTTTCACAATCGATTTCTACATTCAGTTAATTTGGATATTCGATAATGAGCGATCACCTTTAAATTAACTCGCTACTGTGAAATTAAAAATCGATAGTTAACTGTCGAACTCGTAGTGAGGTTAACTCGTTACTGTGAAAATAGCTCTCAGATGGTACAAAATACATAAAAATTGTCGAAAATGTATCTAAAACATCACGGTGTCTTAGAAGCTGTCTTATAATTTAAAATATATATATATATATATGTTCTTAGTGCCACCCACATTAAGAGCCCTACCACATAATGGACAAGTAACAGCCAGAAAGGGTAGTACAGTAACTTTAGAATGTAAAGCATCTGGCAATCCAGTTCCCACAATATATTGGTTCAAAAAAGACGTATTTTCTGGACCCACTCATTTATCAGATAGTTCAACGTTAATTCTCGAAAACGTTGATAGACACCATGCTGGAGTATATCAATGTTCAGCCGACAATGGAGTGAAGGAACGTGTTTCAATGGATATACAATTGACTATATTATGTAAGTAATATGAATTTGTAAAAAATTAAATTAATAGACTTGTATGGATTTCCCATACGAAAATATCTTACATTATAAGTAAGATTTAGATTTTTTTGTTTTTTTGAAAAACTACATTGTGAAGGAACAAACAAAATTTAATTTCAGTGAACAAAGCACATATTAAAAGCAAAATTTAATTCAATTTTAGCACCACCTGAAATAACAGTTGAAAAGTCTTGGGTACATGCAGCCGAAGGATATGATGTCGAGCTCGTTTGTATTGTACATGGAGACGTTAGTTCTGAGGTAAAATATTTACACACACTTACACTTATCACTAGCAAAAGCGTTCGAATTTTAATAACCTAAACAATATTTGCGCATATAAAAATTGTTAGAGAGCAAATAGTTGTAATTGCAATTAGAATTTTTAATAGTTTGACTATGACCACGTTCCAATACTACATTGTATATATATTTAGCTTTCATGTTATTTTCATATTTTAATTTTTTTCAAATGTTTAAATAGATAATTTCATATTTAATTAACTCTATTTGAATGAGGATTTCTAAGCTGGATTATAATTATGAAAGCTACTTTCAGAATGCGCAAGATATGACAAAAACTGTCAAATGTGATTTTTACTCCAAATTTTTTTTTTCTAATAAATCGATTTATGCTTAAAAAATTGTATGAAATTTAATTATCGCAAAAAAAAACAAATTAGTAAAATTAATAATTATTTAATATAATATAATATAAAAAGCAACTCAAATTACATATGAAAATGAGATATAGGTGCTTAAAATTTATTCGAATATTTTGCCGACTTATGTTGTACAACTTTGAACAAAATTATAAAAATTTCATTAAAATGTTATTCCTTTATATTTTTTATTTTTTATTTAATTTATTTATTTAATATTTAAAATTTAATTTAATTTTCCTATATTCTAGTTATAGAAATTTTTTTGAGTATTTTATCGCCAATGACAATGACTTTTTGACATAAGAACAACTTTCTCTTAACATAAAATTTTTAATTAATTACTTTCAACTTTTCTGTCAATTCTAGATGCTGTGGTATCAGAATTCATTTTTGCTCGATTCAACCGATAGACGATCAATGTATCCTAGAGATGATCGATATAGTTTAATCATACGAAAATTCCAACCATCCGATTTTGGCAATTACAGTTGTGTTGCTGATAATGCATTAGGTCGAACAAAGAAATATATCGAAGTATCTGGTAGACCGGGACCGGCCGATTTTATATCACCAGCATTAAGTGGATATTTGGATCATTATAATTTAACATGGACCATTGAATCTATACCACCATTAGATGAAATCAAACTTTTATATCGAAGACTTTTGGTTAGTTCGATAATATTTTTTTGCATATATTAATTAATATATTTAATTTTATAATTTAATTAGATGAATGAGACGTATCAACATCCTGGCAAATGGCATGAACTTCATATTAGGCCTACACCGATAAGAATCGATGGAACACATTTTATTATGTCATATGTTCTCAAAAATTTAGAACATAATGCAGTCTATGAAGTAATTGTTCAAGCTAAAAACAAACACGGTTGGAATGAGGTAATAATTTTTTAAACATCTATTTTCATTAAGAAGACAATTCTCAGGAAAAAAAAATTAACAATAAATTAATACTGCTTTTTTTAAATTAATTTTTTCTTAAATTTCAAAAGAAATCACGTTCACATTTAAATTTTTATTTACAGATAAGCGATATACATCAATTTTATACAAGAAATCACGATCTGCTTCTTGATATAGATATGGAATATAAAATGGGTCTCTCATTCGGGCAGAAGCACATTGAAGCATCTATGTATTTAATTTTAGTTCATTTAATAACATTATTATTTTATTATCATTTTTATTAGGTTCAATCGTAAAACAAATATAATTTACATATATATGAATATATTCATTTATAAAATGTGCCTTATACTAAAATTATGGAAAATACGATAATTAATATTGTTTTAGTATGGCTTATTAGATGCCATTTTCATATTTTTGACAATCTAACTTTTATTTATTTATTTTATTTTTATTTTATTTTTTAATTTATATATAACACTTTTTAATGTTGCCATATAATATGCAATTATCAATGTAGAACGCTATATTTCTAGGCCATTAATTTAGGGTCGCTAATCACAAATCTGAACTCGGTTGTAGTAGCTAACTTCTTTTCTGGATTTCTAATCTAAAATTCGTATATTTTAAATTTGCGTTAATTTTTTAATTTACAACTGATTCAATTCACTTCATAAATTATTAATACAAACTGAAACTATAGATTTAATAATGACGAAAACAAAACGAGAATTATTGCGATTGTGTTTCCATAGTCTCCATATTGACTGGTCGAATTCGCATTAGAACTCAATATGTACGATATGTATGTATTTTGGCAATTTTCATGCAGCTAATTCCATGTATTTGCAAAGCAATTTTCAACTGTATTCATTAAAAAATGGATTTTTGTGGAAAATAATTAAAAAATTGAATATTTATTGAATAACAGAAGACAAGCGAAATTCAAATAAAAATGAACAAAAATTGCAATGCAAACTTGGATCAGCGCTGCAATTGGCAATATTATTTTTTACATCTACATATGTCAAAAACAAAAAAGAAACAAAACTTGCAAATCAAATACAATAAAAATGCAAGATTTTTTTTATATCAATTGTAGCCAGAACAAAAGAGATTTTGATATTGCTTTTACTTGACGTATGAGAATACCAACGATTGTGTAGATATGTCTTTGCGAAAATTCATTTTTCCATAAATATAGCTGAAAATTAGATTTGTGTAGATGTAGGACAAATGAGAAAAACAAAAACATACTTTTAAAGAAAACTATTTATTTATTTTACATGAAAAAATGGGATATATTTTTTTTTTGTGTTCAAATAGTTTACAACAATACTATGTATGAAATGAAATAAATAATACAAGTTTAACAGTGTATACCACCAAAACTTAACTTAAATGAGAACTTGAATGACTTAAATATTTAAAATGCATGGGACATATAGCAAATATTCGTATATACAATTTGGACGTTGTATGTATGTTTTTAGTGAGAAATGCAAATACAAATAATTACAATCAAGTAATCGTATTTGTCTCAAATTGTATATAAACATATTAGGAAATAGAAAAAAAGGAAGAAAGAAAAAATAGAATCGACTATTAATTCAATCGATACGTGAAAACCCATAGTATTAAAAAAAAATATTACATTATGTAAATCTAGTCACAAAATATTTCTAAGAAAAACTACAAATATATAATTGTAATCTTTTAGAAATTACAAATTGTTTAGGATATTTCATTAAGTAGTAGAACAGTAATGGTACTTATTCTGATAGGATAAATTAAGTTAGTAAATATATATATATATATATATATATATATATATATATATATATATATATATATATATATATATATATATGTAATCGCTAGATACTTGCATTTCACATATCGCTTTCGTTTTGAAGCGAAGCACTCATAATAGTAATTTCTTTGCACACAACAAACTATCTATAAAAACATAGATACTCGTATATATTGCATAAAATATCTACATACATACTTTTCAATATTCACATAAGCACCGACAAATATTTATTCATCAGATATTTTGAACTGACAACTAAAATGTACTGACTATTGTATTATCTGCCCAAAATTACAAGTACATACAATTCAAGGATGTTGTTGTGAAATCTAGAGGTACTTTGAATTTTTAGTTCAAAGACTTTCTCATTTGTTGTTATCGAATTTCCATCTCATCCTTGTATACATCATATTAGTGTATAAGACAAAAAAAAAAAAAAAACATTTTCTCTAACGTTTTACACTCTTTTTCATTTTAGTTAAATTTTTTTGTTATTGTACTTCAAAAATAATCTCTAAATTTGGAATCAAAAATTTGCGAAAATGATATTCTTGACATTTCTGAGCAGCACATTGTGTCGTACAAATTTAATGTTCCAAAAAACACTTTATTTTTAAATACGAGATAAAATAAATTTCATGCATATATTTTTGATTTGTAAAATAATTCAAAGCGATTTTATTTTACGTTTATAAAAAAACGATGTGAAAATATTTCTGTCATTTATATTACAGTCAATGATTTAATATGACATATGGCATTCTAATACATTCACTTTTCAAAATTTTTGTAACTCAAATCAAACAGTTAGAATGTATAAAATTTTCTAGTTAATTCTATTTGACGTACGAAAATAATACAGTCGTGTAGTCACCTTAAAATACAAATCGCTCTCACATCGTCATAGTATTATCAGCATTTATATTTCTAATTGTAAAATCATACGGTATAGTTACGATACTTACCGACAGTAGTGCTAGTTAAATGCGACCGTGGGTAAACATTCCAATCTGACATATGTATTATGTGGTGATTGATTTTAAGTGTCATTCCCTTACTTTTACATATTCTTCATATTGTATGTCATTAAAGTTGAAATATATCATAATATTTATCATAATGATATTATCGATTGGTATTATAATATATTTCGAAATTAATTTTCAAAAACTATTTGAAATCTTGAATATAGTATTTTGTGGAGCTTTAAATTTAATAAAATGTATGTACCTAAGTAAGTACATATATATATTAATAGATTTACTACTTTTATTTTCATTTATTTTAAATTATATTGCTTATCCTTATGATTCATATTTCATATATGCAATTAATACAAGCTTTATTATTAGCGTAAATATATTTATTAATACTTAAAAAGTAGATTGAAATTGTATTTTGATTATTTAATATCATTCACCAGCAATTTTTGTAACAAACAATATTGTTCATTTAATTAAAAATATGTGTTTCGAAATGAATATTTTTGCCAAATTCAATTGTAATCTAAAAAATTGTTATATTAACATAATTTTATTAATACAATTAAGCTGGTACATATGAACTATTGCAAATAATCGATTCATTTCATACATGACATTAAATACGTTTAAATTGATATAGCTGATCTCCTTCATGTGTTTTTTATATTTACACAAAATATAACAAAAATTTCGTAAATCATGTAGTCTATCTATGAATAACCTGTATCTATGAAATATTGTAAAAGCATAAATAATATTACCTAGAAATAGCAACATAAATTAGTGTTCGATGCATGAAAAAAAAATAGGATTTTAATAAAAATTAATTAAAATGCAATATGTAACAAAGTATTACATTGAAATCTCTCTGTAACTAATCTCCAATGCAAAAAAAAAAGTTATTAACATATTTTACAAAAATTTTGCAGATAAATTTGCAGAAATTTTGTAAAAAAAAAAACAAACAATTAAATATTTACACATAAATGTCGAACAATTTTCACCTTTTCACCTTTTGTATATTAATGATAATTTTGTTTGTTTTTTTTTCTCTCTCTCTCTCTCACATTCTTCCTTGAAGACATTTATCTAATTTATATGAGATTTTTATAGCGAGATTTAACTGTAAATTATACATACTTATACACGTATAGGAATATTCTTAGTGAAATTTTAATAAAAAAATAAACACTTAATGCTGTGGGCAGTAAAGTTAATCATAATCTACGAAAACATATGTATAGTGGTATTATATAACATTAAGTATTAATTATCTAACAATTATTGTAACTGTATATTATAACGAATAAATTGTATAAATAAAAAAACAAAATCATCATATCAATATAAATTATATTACTATTTTTATCATTTACATTATTTTTTTTTTATCATTTACAAATGAGGATAAAATTCGAATTGGGTCATTGGCACATTGAAAGCTATTGAAATAAATATTTAAATGCAATTACAAGTTGTTTATTTAATCGAATTTAATAGAGATTTCTATTTGCAATGATATTATTACAATTAAATGGAATTCTTTTTATGCCATAAACCTATATTTTGAAGAGAAAATATAAATCAATATAAATTCTTACACAAAATATAGTTGTTATAGAAATGGTCAAATAGATTTACGCACATATTCAATAAAGACTAAAAAAATGTGTCTTTTAAGATTTTTAAAATGGTTTTGAGCATTTTCCCATTTCTGTTTGTTATTCTCTGTAGGGTGCTGTGACTATTTTTGTACTCTGATTGAGTGAATCACATATTCAAATGTTTGTAACCACTTGAAGGGATCTACGGAGATATAGAAAAGTATATATATTCCAGATCAGCGTCGCCTAAATAGTTGATTTAACAATGTCCGTTCGTCCGGCTGTCAACTATTAATTTATTTAGACGAAATTTGACATGAGTGACCTATGGTTCAAGGTTACGGATTAATAATGGATAGGATCGGTCAACCGTAATTCAGCGGTTAGTCTAATGGCTTTCTGATCTGTAGGTTCTGGGTTCAATCTCCGACTGAAGCATAAAAAATTTAATATCGAAAAGATTTTTCTTTCGAACGGTACCCATCTATCGGCAATCAATTGGCAATTCTTCCAGCAGTAACAATTTGCATGGAAAAGCTTCTAAAAGAACTCTGTGACAAAGCTCAGAGAAGTGATGTCGCAAGAGTTCTGCCGTTTGGAACCGGCTAAA
This sequence comes from Megamerina dolium, assembly GCA_963854835.1. Lineage (NCBI taxonomy): Eukaryota > Metazoa > Arthropoda > Insecta > Diptera > Megamerinidae > Megamerina > Megamerina dolium. The sequence goes on from OY978528.1 coordinate 15,636,204, forward strand.
ATAAGTAGATCCCTTCTAATACTGTCTAAATATTTCACACGCACATGAAGAGAAGCTCGACCAAAGAGCCCTTCGGGGCCTATAAATACCACATGCCTATTTTTGATATTTTTTTATGATCGGTCAACTGACACGCCCACTAACATACCAATTTTTAAAATATTTAATTTTTAATATTTTATAGAAGAGAAGCTTGACCAAAGAGCCCTTTGGGGCCTATAAATACCACATGCCTATTTTTGATATTTTTTTATGATCGGTCAACTGACACGCCCACTAACATACCAATTTTTAAAATATTTAACTTGATGTAACTTACTTAATATTTAGATGGTATATCAACAATATTTTTCACGTAGAGTTATGTTATACTGCTTACCATAAATGGGCGAGCCATGTAGCACCCATACAAAGTGCCTGAATTTTTTTTAAATTTAAAACGTTGTAACTTAGGTAATATTTTACCTAGAATGACCATAATCCACACTTCTATTAACGTTGTAGTCGGAAATAACTAGCTTCGGAAATTGTTTTATGTTTAAAATGCCATAATTTCAGCGCTTTTCAGCTTAGAATAAACATGCGAGAAACCAGCAAACTCCGCCTACTACTTAATGCAGTTCCCATACAAAGTCGCAGAGTTATCTTAAACTTTAAAACCCCCATAATTTAACTTAAACAACCATATATCAGGTGTGGATGAGCCAACTTGTTACATGTATCTTCATATGGGCCGACTGTAATTTTATTTTTCATATAATTCACGGTTTTTGCTCACAATTAACCTCTGTACATATTAATTATTTTTTAAGCACGTAAATCTCAAATTGCAATGCATTTTGAACAATGATAAAACTGTTTTGTAGAAATTCCGCCGCGACAAAATTTATCCTCGTTTGAACAAGTTTGCCGTCGCTTAGCTCTTGATATTTGTGAATGCAAGCAATGTGTTTTGTGCTTTATGACATTTCTGCCTACTGCTCATCATCATTTGACATTTGCACATTTATTATTGTATTCCATTTGTCTAGCGATGATTATTTGTAAACATTTTAAATTGTGGATTTTTATATTACTTTTGATTAAACTTAGCTTAATACATAGGGTGAAATGTTGTTGTTCGTTTAAATGTGAGGAATCCGATTTAAATATACATGTTGACTTTAAAAGTGAACGAATTCAAAATGAGTTTATTGTTGAATTTATGAGTTTCTATTGGCCTCAAACAAGAGTGAAGTTTTTACAAAGTGCCTTACAGAAGGCGAATGTACGTTTTGTATGAATCAGTGCATAAGATGTCTTATTAAATATTCCTTATTTTAGATATTCCAATGGGAAATAGTTGCGCGTTTGAACCCAGCCAGTGTATATCCAAGTAATTTCGACGTACTTCATTTATATGACGACGAGAATATTGCATTGAATGTGACAACTTTAGTGACACATCCAGCAATAAAGCGTGTATCTTCACACAAGAGACTACAAAGGCACCTTAAATACACTACATATAATGATACACTCGAAAACGAATCACCATATAATGGCATTGGAAGACATTTACTCCGGGCAGTACCACAATCGATTGCATCAGCTCTGCAAGCTAATCAATTGTGGGAGCTTGGTATCACTGGTAAAGGAGTTAAAGTTGCTATCTTCGATACTGGACTGGCTAGAAATCATCCACATTTCCGACGAATTAAGGAAAGAACTAATTGGACCAATGAGAAAACACTTGATGATGGTGTCAGCCATGGCACCTTTGTTGCAGGTGTTATAGCATCGGCAAAAGAATGTTTAGGCTTAGCACCAGATGCAGAATTGCATATATACAGAGTATTTACAAATAGTCAGGTTAGAAAATCCTATTGCTAAAGTTACATAACTAAAAACATAATTTTAATAGGTCTCGTACACTTCATGGTTTTTGGACGCCTTTAATTATGCCATATTTAAGAAGGTCAATATACTAAATTTAAGTATTGGAGGACCTGATTTTCTCGATCGTCCGTTTGTTGATAAGGTTTTGGAACTTTCTGCCAACAAGATAATCATGGTGTCCGCTATCGGAAATGATGGTCCACTTTATGGCACACTAAATAATCCGGGTGATCAGAGTGATGTGATTGGTGTTGGCGGAATAAGCTTTGATGAACGAGTGGCTAAATTTAGTTCGAGAGGTATGACCACATGGGAATTACCTGGTGGATATGGACGACTGAAACCCGATATAGTCACATATGGAAGTCAAGTCAGAGGAAGCGATATACATTCGGGTTGCCGATCGCTATCTGGTACATCGGTTGCTTCTCCAGTTGTTGCCGGAGCAATAGCCCTAATAACCAGTGGGGCACTACAGAAGTTGGAACAAATTAATCCATCTTCGATGAAGCAAATACTAATTGAAGGAGCATCACGTGTTGCAGATAATAATATGTTTGAACAGGGGCATGGAAAGTTGAGTGTAATAAAAAGTATGAAACTGCTGTCGTCGTATGTTCCGAAAGTGACACTGAGCCCGGCATATTTGGATCTTACAGAGAGTTACATGTGGCCGTATAGTTCACAGCCGTTGTTTTGTGGCGCCATGCCGCTTATTGTAAATGTGACAATATTAAATGGCATAGCTGTTACTAGCAAAATTTTAGAACAACCAATTTGGCAGTACGTTGAGAACAAACGAGGTGATTTACTGAACGTTGCAGTATCATTTTCGCCAGTTATTTGGCCTTGGTCTGGTTGGATGTCATTGCACATATGTAGGTAAACTGTAATGTTCCCTCTGTGTATGTGTGTGCGTGTGGAAATAATATTGTATTCCCATTTTAGCGGTCAATATGGATGCATGCGAATTTGAAGGTGTTATTCAAGGACAAATAAGTCTAATTGTGCAAAGTCAAATATTGCATTCGAATCAGAAAAAAATTGTGAATAATACTGTAAACTTTCCGATTGCAATAAAAATAATACCACGACCACCTAGGAATAAACGCATCCTATGGGATCAGTATCACAGTTTACGATATCCTCCGGGCTATGTACCTCGCGATAATCTAAAAATAAAATCAGATCCTTTGGACTGGAGAGCTGATCATTTGCATACAAATTTTCGCGATGCCTACATTCACCTACGCAATGCAGGCTATTATATTGACATTCTGGGAATGCCTTATACTTGCTTTAATGCCTCGGAATATGGTACACTGTTAATTGTGGATCCAGAAGAAGAGTTTTTCGATGAAGAAATTTTGAAAATAGAAAACGATGTCTATGAAAGAGGCCTCAGCATTATAGTATTTGCGGACTGGTACAATACGACTGTGATGAAAAAAATAAAATTTTTCGATGAAAACACCCGTCAGTGGTGGATTCCTGATACAGGCGGTTCCAATATACCAGCCCTCAATGATTTCCTACAGCCGTACGGCATAGCTCTTGGTGATTTTGTAGGCGAAGGTTATTTTGCTCTTGGTGATCATGATATGTATTTTGCTAGTGGTTCAAGTATTGCCAAATTTCCCCAACATCATGAGAATATTGTTATTGGAGCGGATTTACATGATCAAGGAATGGAGGTCTGTGTGAAATTTTTTTTTTTTAATTGTCAATATAATTCATTTATAATTTCTTATTTTCAGATAATTAAAAATATTAATTCTGCTACAAAAACAAAACGATATGCACCAATTTTGGGGCTTTGCCAAACTAAGAAATCGCTTCGGAAGAAATCGCTTCTTTTAGAAAATATGGATATAGCTCTTTCGAAATATGAGGAAAATACAATTGATGAATCTGATATGGTGTCTGATATTGCAATAGAAAAAAATCCAATGATTAACAAAAGAATATTACTTCAATTCGATTCGAAAAGTATTATTACAAATTATCAAGATATTAGTGAGAAACGTATTGATAGTGAAATGCACCGCGATGAATATTTTCATGTTGAAGGGCGAATTGCTTTATTCGGTGATTCCAATTGTTTAGATTCAATACATTTGAAGAAACCATGTTTTTGGCTTCTAGATGCCCTTCTAGACTATACAATGAATTCATATAAATCTGTTTTATTGAAAAAACTTGACAAAACGTCTGAATTTAATTTCGATTCAAATAAAAATCTACCCTTAAGGATAGTTAATAGTAACTTATATCAATACTCGAAAGTACTATATTTCGATAGTGTCGATAATAAAATAAAAAAACGCGCATTAGAGAAATGTAAAACACTCCACTGGTCCAAAGCTAAAATTATAAGTGGTGTTGATGCTAATTTTTCATTCAGAAATGTAATGGATGAGGATTTATACAAATCGGCTAACGAAGGTAAATAAAAATTTATTTATTCCAAGTGCATTCAATGGATGTAACTTGTTAATATGTAGTATTTTTTAAAGAATCAATATTAAACGATGTGATGGTGGCATATAAAATTTAAGTAAAAGTCTCCAAACGATAAGTAAAAGAAATATAGCCTGGTTGGCAACGCGAAAAATATTAATTCGTACAATTCAGATGAATATGAATGCTCAGTTTTAGATAACAAAAGTTTGTTTAATGTAACCGACTTGTTCAAATACAATTGTGACAGATATTGGATTCTATGACTTTTTCACATCAGTATATAATAGTTTTTATATATAAGAGTTTCATTATACATACATACACATCCCTAAACGAAGTGATTTGAGCCCAGAAATTTGTAAAATATAATTTTCATTATCAATAAAAGTTAATTTAAAACAAATGTTATTAAAGTGATATTCACTATGTAGTTAAATATATTTATCGTTAACACCATCACCATCACCATCCTATATTAATTATTGCTCCAAAGGCTCATGGTCGATTTCTATTCACGTCTTGTAATGTCTCCTCCATTCGTTTCTATACCAATATCGAGTACAATATCGATTTTCTGTGATTTTTTGTTATTTTAAGTCGTTTCAAATAAGCTCACACTTCGCAGAGAATGTTTACGCACCGTATACTTATCTCCAAAATTTTCAGTCTATTATGACAACCTTAAAAACTATTATCGTCGACAAAAAAAAAAAAAATAATACCTATAATTTGTAATGATAAATTAAATTTATACTTTTCTTTTAGGATACTATGGCGCAAATGTAATAGATCTAACGGATGATCAATATATTTTAAAAAGAAATTCAATAAAATATGGAGCAGTTGGAGAGGAAAATAGTAATTTTGAGAGATATATTAAAATTTCTTTAATATATTTGATAATAATTTCCTGTATAGTATTAATTGCATTTATTATTTTACTAAAAAGAATTAAACAATTTAAAACAACAAAATTAAAAAGCGTTTCAAGCAGAATATAAATAAAAGTTTGTATAATTTTAAGAACAAATGATTGTATAAAGAAAATGTAAATAAAAATTGGTAAAAAAATTATTTCTTTATTATTTGTTATTTCAGAAATTTTTATTTTGTTTATTATTAGCATGACAGGTTTTTTATGCAACTTGGCACAAAATGAGCCAAAGAGATAAAAAGCATTTTTGACAAAGTTTCAAGTCAGTTTTTGCGTACAATTTTAAACGAAAGTAAAAAAAAAAAAAAAAGACTGCATTTTGATAGAAATACAAATTCTCAAGATCGTGATTACCACTATTGATAGCATAGAATTGAATGTAACAGCCGAAGCCTTGAATATCCTTTGTATGTTGTACGTCAAAGTATAGAATAGACGGTGAAGAAAAAATTAATGCAAGAGTATACTTTGTTAACGTCAATAATATCAGCTGTTATACTTACTTACTTATGTGGCCATAACAACCGAATATCGATTTAGGCCGAAAATAACATGCTTCGCCAGCCATCTCTGTTCTTTGCTAGCTGGCGCCAATTAGAAATTCCAAGCGCCGTCAGGTTCTTCAGTGCTTGGTCCTTCCACCGCAGGTTAGGTCTTCCTCTTCTGCGTCGTCCTTCAGCGGGTTCCGAATATAACACCTTTTTAGCTGGAGCGTGTTCTTCCATTCGCTCGACATGACCTAGCCAGCGCAGCCGCTGGATTTTGATGCGCTTTACTATGTCAATATCGGCTCGTACAGCTCATGGTTGTACCTTATTCGGTACTCGCCACCAACGCAAATAGGTCCAAAGATCTTGCGTAGGACTTTTCTCTCGAAAACTCCAAGCATTCGCTCATCCGAGGTGGAAATTGTCCAGGCTTCAGCGCCATATGTTAGGACAGGCATGATGAGAGACTTGTAGAGTGTAGTTTTCGTTCTTCGAGAGAGGCTGTTATGGCATCATCAAATTTACAATTTTTATTTATTTTTTAATTTTATTTGTTTCAATGAAATATATAAACCCCCTTTATTATGCATTCAGTAACTATACGGACATCCAATGTTTAATATGTTTAAAATTTTATTATAATTACTATTGGTTTGGGCGACGAAAGCCAAAGAAAACATTAACTAACCTTTATATGTTGCGTTGAAGGCCACGCAGTGATGTCAGTTGGCTTCGTCTTCAAACGACGGCAAACTAAAAAAATGCAACACATAAAAAAATGGCGTTGCTTCGGCATAATCGATGATATACATTTCAGTATAAGTTTGAACGTGAAATATAGCATCCATTAAAACATTGATAAGACAGTAAAAACATAATAACATTGACAGCAAACAACCAAAGTGTAATATGCCCATAGGATAACTGCAGCGATCTCAGTAGCATTCTGACTTGTAGGTGTTGGCGCCAATTGCGCCATCACTCTGTTAATTACACTGTAGCTACAGCAATGTTGCTGTCAACATTGTTGAACAATGTAAACGCATGAATGTTGTGCACATTTTCTTTGCTTTCAGTTCACCTGCATAATTATAAGCGTTGGCAACTTAAAATGCGATGATTAATAAATTTGATTTGGCCAAAAAGTATTTATTTTCGTTTAATGGTTAAATATGTTAATATTATTTTAAAGAAAACAAAAAATTCGTTGTTACATTGAACATTTTGGAATATATCAACCGTGTGCAACAAAATCGCTATAAGAAAAGGTGTGCTATTTATTTTCACTTGATTGAAACTTCTAAAATCTTATTTACATTTTTTTTCTTTTTTCGTAATAATTATTTTGCAGATAATTTTTGGTGTTGTGTACCGTCATGTCGCCAATGTCTGATAAGGAATTTTATCAATTGGTATTTAATTCATTTATAATCAATACAATATCTACAGCACATAATTAAATTAAAAGTTTATGAAATTCTGTGAACCGTAAATATGTAGTGCACTTACACACCTATGTACATGCATTATGCATAAGCAAATGCAATTGTTTTTACGCCGATTTGTTACTAATGTATGCATTAACATTATGTATTCTATATTTTTCTAGACTATAAGCATAAATAAAGCTCTGAATCCGATTGAGGCACCACTGAAGACCAAACATGCACGTTCAATTATTATTATGACACACCGTACAAAAGAGGCAAAATCCTTTTGGACGGTTGTAACACGACAACCATTGATGGAAATCCGTTTTACCGCATGGAAATTTTGTCATCTTCTGCATAAAGTTTTACGAGAAGGCCATCCAAGTGCTATCAAACACTCACAAACGCATAAGAAAATGATTCTTGAGATGGGTAAACTTTGGGGGCATCTGCAAGACGGTCTAGGCACCTGTATACAGTCATATACTAAATTAATAGGAACAAAATTGGAATTTCACGAGAAGAATGCTATATTCCCTGGATCGCTTCTTATTGATTTTTCACAAATTGAACGATTTGCTGGTGATGATATAAATATTTAGTAAGTAAATATGATGCCCTATTACCATTCTATTCGAACAATAATTTACTTTTTTCTTGTAGCTTTCAGCTATGCGTGGAAATATTCGATTATTTGGACGATATAATAGATGTACAGTTGAAGGTATTCACTTCAATTAACACATACCGCATGTCATCGATGTCACCACAAGGCCAATGCAAATTGGCTCCAATGATAACGCTCATTCAAGATTCTAATCCACTGTATGATCTATGTGTTCGTATTATGTTTAAATTACATGACAAACTGCCAAATGACATTCTTGCCGGGCATAGAGATCGTTTTCGCGATTTATTTGCGAAATTGAAATCATTCTATAATAATGTGCGACCACTTCAGTATTTTGCCGATTTGATACAAGTGCCAAATTTACCGGATTCAGCTCCAAACTTTAGTTCGAAAATTGATTTTGGCAGTTATGTTCCACCTGTGGTTTTTGTACAACCAGATCCAGAGCCGGTGATGGATAATCTAATCGATACGTCAAATGAACAGGTGGATAACGCACAGATGCAAAACACTCTGAAAGAAGACCTAAGTGCATTGCAATATAAAGTTCACGAAAAAGATCTGACAATACATGATTTGGAAAAGCAATTGGACAATTATAAAGAATGTCTCATTGCCAAGGAGAATATTTATAAGAACGACATTATGCAGTTGAGAGGTGAAGTGGGAGAACTATCTAGAGAATTGGCTACTTCGAAGGAATTGTGTAGGAATGTTCAACTTCAAAAGGATGATTTAGAGCTTCAGCTCACCAATACACCAATTTTAATACGTAAGATTTATACAATTAAAAATACACCGTTTTTTAAAATTATATTTTTCTAGAGAAAGCATCTGCTGGTGAAGATAAGGCTAGAGCATCTGAAGAAAAATTTAACAAGCTTAAAACGATGTATACACAAATAAGAGATGAACATATTGCTCTACTTAGAGAGGTGCTTATAATATTGATTTTAAGCACATTATACTATTTTTATATTAATTTTTACTTGAATAATTTTAGCATAGCGAATCAAATAAACAACTAAATAAGGAGAAAAGTGAAATTACAGAGTTACAGCAAAAAAATGCAATTTTAGAAACACAATTAGCTGATTTGCAAAGAGATGCATTACAAGAGAAAAACCAAAAAGTTGAATTACAATTGAAATATCAAAAACTTGATGAGACATATGTAGAAGTGTTGAAATCGTATGAGCAATTAAAACAGGACAACGAAAATCTAAATATCACGAAATGTTTAGAAATTGAACATTTAATGCGATCTAAATCTGAACTTGAGCAAAACATTGAGATACGAAAGCAAGACGAACTCAAAATTATTTCTTTGAAACAAGCTCTGGATGATGTAAACGAAGAATTACAACAACAGAAGCAAGTACATGACACAAATATAGCATCATACCAAAAAGACGTCGAAGAGAAAAAAGATGAAATCAATAAACTGGAGGGTATAATTGAAGTGGAGTTCGCTTCCAAAGATGAACAGCTTAGGAAAATGGACAATAATCTTACATTAATACAAACGCAGTTGAAGGTATATGTGTGCCTAATATAAATGATTCATATTTTAAAATATTTCCAATTCTTCTTCTTGATTTAGGAAAAAGAATTACAAATCGCAGAACTAACAAATACGAATAGTTTGTTGGATGGAAAATATGAAATTATACGTCAAGAAAATTCTGAATTAAAAAATCAACTTGATAACGCTATAGCGGAAACCAAGACAGTTATTGCCGCTAAAACAGAAAGTGAAGTGAAATATGATAATTTCATAACATCACTACTGGGTAGTATTTTAGAGATAATTGAGTTCCAATTGGATGCAAAATTTAATGAAACGAATCTTGGACCACTGGAGAAATCGATTAAAGTCATTGAGGAACTGATTAAAATATTAAATGGTCTTCAGAGCGTTTATCCCACAGATAGAAAGAATCAACATTCAATAAGAGAAATGTTACAAAAGGCTATTTTGTTATCAAATTACATCACAATACTTCACGAGCAATGTATGCTAATATATAACACTTCGACGGATATTGAAAAAGCTCAAGGTAAGGAAGGGAAAACAAATGTGTATATGAAGCTATGAAGCTTTTCGCATGATGAAGTTTAAATAATTTCTTGTTTTTCTATTGAATATTCTAGATATCTATAATAAAATTAATTCCTTATCGATGCCGTTGTTAAAGCTTCTTCAGCAACTGCGTAATGCTGATGACGCCAAAGCGGTTGTCAAGAGTATATCCACAATGGAATCGATATTAAATGAATTGCAACAACTAATACAAGGCTTAATAGAAGCTAGTAATACAAACATCGAATTGGGAGATTTGGTCGAACGAGAATTAGCCGAAATGGACAGAGCTATTGAAGAAGCTAGCCAAAAATTTATCGAACTGCTATCCAGTTCTAGATCAAAAGATGATGGCATTAAATTGGAAGTGAATGAAAAAATTTTGGACGCTTGCACTGCTTTAATGGCATGCATAAAGTTGTTAATTCAAAAATCAAAAGTCTTACAGGAAGAAATCGTCTCCAAAGGCAAAGGTATGTATATACATTGGGCTAAGCTTACATTGATTTATATATATATGGTAGTCAGATGAAGAGCAAGTTCTATTGTATATTCTATTGCTGAGTAGGAACGCATGTCGCCGCCAAGTTCTCCATACAAATGTAGGTTATGTATTAATATGCGGGAAGCACGAAAACATTAGTGTCCTAATGCAAGACGCCAAATAAATAACATGCCAGTGGTGTGAAAAAGAAGGATTATCAATAAATTCCAGCATGGATGGATGTAGATATGTGGGTGAGCCAAGTGCCACCAGTAGAGTGGTACGCACTTAAAACCTCAGGCTACGAAGCCCATTGTATTTAAAGCTCAGGAAAATGGGAGATAGTAGGAAGGGAAGGGAAGAAAGATATGGGAATTTATCCATTCTCATTACATCAGAGCCAAAGATGGACAATCATACTCGAGGGAGGGCAGGGCAAACACAGAGGAAATGCTCTGTGCTGTCCTCCCCCTCCAAAGAAGATATACATATTGGATTTCCAATGATACCTTCCGACCATTAAGTGAACATCATTCCTTCCAAGTTTCAAAGGAAAGTTCGACAGCTTTTTGTTCGAATTCATTACAAAACACTTTGCAGTTTTACAGCTTTTAAGGTTGGACCAACGGTCACTATGTAGGTTACTAACATAATTGTTGATCCAGGTAATGATAACTGTAGAACTGATTCCGATAACTGGTTCTGGCCAATTTATCGGCTATTTCGTTACCTTGGAAAACACAGTGTCCAGGAACCCAGATAAGCACAAGGTTATTTCGTTTTGCAACCGAAATTAGCTTCACTTTACCTTACATTAAGTTTTGAATTCTCTGGAGCCTTTAGTGCAGCTTGGCTGTCACTGCAGATACCAATCTGTTTCCCTCTCAATTATCCATTCTGCTACTTTCAGAATAGCAATTATTTCCGTTTGGAAAACAGTTGCCACCTCTCCCATAGCATGATGATACTTGACGCTTTTCTCCAAGTACCATCCTTGGTCGGTTTTAGATCCAACAGTGTTGAAAATTACTCAGAATGAACTCTGAATCGTTCCATTGTTCACGAGTCGGAAATTTGACTTCAAATTTTCTCCCGAATGAAGCTATGGGCTTAAGATTATCTTTAGGAGCCAAGAGCAGTGGATACTGTTCTGATATCCTCCTGAAAATTTCCCTGTGACCCGAAGTTCTTTTTCGTGCCAGTAACCATACGAGTATAGTCGGCACATCTCTTTCATTGCCTCCTGTTGAATTTTAAGATTCAATGGAAGTGAACTAAATAATAACTCACTTCAATAAATTTTAGTGTTTCGTTTTTAATCTGCAATATTTATACCTTAGGGTTTTGATTCGAATTTCATCTTTAGGATAATATAATATAGAGACTTATTGTGGTCATCTGACAACAAAAAACATTTCACACTCACTTTGACACACTCAAATAAAATTTTCAATATTTTCCAGGTAGTACAACGGTAAAAGAATTCTACAAACGTAATAGCCAATGGACGGAAGGTTTAATTTCGGCATCAAAAAGTGTTGCAAAAGGTGCAAATTTGCTTGTAGAGGCAGCAAACCGTGCCGTTAATAGCGAATCGAGTAAAAACTTTGAAATCATAGTCGCTGCACAAGAAATTGCCGCATATACTGCTCAGCTGGTTATTGCAAGCAAGGTGAAAGCACCGAAAGAAAGTACGAAATTAACCGATCTAACAAAGGCATCGAGAAATGTTTCACAAGCGACTGGTGTTGTTGTGGCGACAGTTAAAGATTGTATACAAAATTTAGAGCAATCACAAGAGATTGATATAACCACATTGAATTCGTCTCAGATAAAAACAATGGAAATGGAAATACATGTTAAAGTACTCGAGTTAGAGCAATCATTACAATCAGAACGTTTAAAATTAGCATCATTCAGAAGAAAACACTATAAAAATATTGATGATTAATGGGCAAGAGTTAATAGAAAACGATATGCTCTCGATAACGTAGCTCTAAATATGGTTTGAAAAACTGGTTTCCAAATGGAATTCCAATATTATTTATTTTGGATAAGTAGTAAAATAAAATAATATTTGGAGGAAATGCCGAATAAAAAGTTGATTTAAACTTTTTTTTCTTTTTTACCACAAGCCTGTTGTTTGTTACCTCTGCTACAAAAGTGACGTGAAGAGATTTTTTAATAACGAATTTTTTATCAAAAATATTATTCATTAATCAGTATTTTTGACTCTTGTAGCAATATGTATGAGGTTATCGCCTTTATTTACTATGTTAACTTGTACAATACAATATTTATGTATGTGCTTGTATGTAAAAATATTCTTTTCTATTTACATGACATTTATAACGACAATTCATTCCGTATGTATATGTACATATTTAATATTTGTTGTATTATTTCATATTATTGCGTCGCTCAGTTTTTATATTGTATTATATATATAATTTTTTTTTATTAAAAATAAAAATGAAAGCTATATTTAGCATTTATAAATGGTGTTTCGATCCATGAGGCATATTGTAACAGAGATCATGTATAGGTATAATAATAATATAATAATTTTTCTAAACTGACATGGTTACAAGTTTACTTATTTTCTATTTATAAAAAAAAATGTTTTAAAATATTCCAATCCAGCTTTGGCCAAATCTGTTTCGCGACCTTTGCCTTATCTGTCGCTCTTTCACTTATTATCCGAGGTGCACCCAAGCTTGAAAATTCAGGAAGGAGTTCTGACGTGGAGCCATTTCTAGCTGATTCGTCACATCACTGATTCTGTGTCATTTGATCTTAGAATGTGCGATCTTAGTGGTTTTATAACCGCCTGACTATTTCGTATTTTCTCTGCTTATAGAGAGTGATTAGGCAACTCAAAGTCGTTAATTTCTAGTGAATCTGAGTATACTCCTCCATGTGCGGCTCTATCTAATTTCGAGTCGTCAGTAAAGGGTTGTTCACCTGTATCTGTCATTTGAGTGGTTATCAAGAAATAGCCACTATGATGTTGTAACCAAAGATGTGCTGCTCTTAATCTGAGACTTGTTATGTCCGCTGATGCTTTTTGAAGAGCAGGACACCAATCTATAATCCCATACGTAATGGCGGTCCTAATTACAGCTGTGTAGATGTCCAAATGCACCATACATTTTCTTTTTAATAGCCTATTTTAAATATTTAATTTGACAATTCGTAACCAAACTAATTTCAATCCAAAAATCGTCTATCGACTTTTGTGGACAAAAAATTCGTATCCGTTTGAGGGACGCCCTAAGGGTACCACTTACAACCCGAAACTATGAAGTAAACTCATCAGAAATTCAAAATCCATAAATATTTATTAATTCAAGGTGGAAAAACCTGAAATGTTATGATTAATCTCCATCTTCTTCATCGAAATCAGGATCGCAATGTTTCGTGTAAAGCACATTTTAAGCGCGTCATTTTGATGGGGTTTTTGAAATTATAATACCAACGTTTTTCCAGCAATTTCCTTAATCTTCCATTTTTCAGCATAATCAATATCATGTTTTTTTTTTTTTTGGCGGATTGAAACGATACTTGTCTCGGATCGGTAACATCTCACAACTGATGATTCTATCCTGCCTGTGATGAGAGATACGATAGTAAAATTGCTTCTTTTGTCCAGGAGGTGAAGAGTGTTAGATTTGGTTTCTCTGGTGAGAGTTTAAGATTTCTTTAGTTGAGAAATTACTGAACCGTTGCATATGGACTGTCCTCTAAGGCCAAGATAATGCAGTCATCTCCATAAGAGACCAGTTGTATGTCAGGATGAGGCGTAGAAAGCTTTGACAAATAAAAGTTGAAGAGAATGGGTAGTAGTACACTTCCCTCCGGCACCACTTGCTTTACCTTACGATACGAGGAACATTCTCCTCTGAATTTCACAAACGATTGTGGGTTGACTAAGTAATTTGACGATGCAGCGCTTGTTGGAGAGCATAGCAGGGTGTCGTCGAGCATGTTGAGAAGTTTAGCAATTGTGTTAGGTAAATCAGCCCGGAGGGTGTATGTGTTTCAGGGTGATCATTGCGATTCAGTCCGAACCTATTAATTTCGATGATTTGGTCCTATGGATGGTTTTTCCGTTTATAAGCAAACTCTGAAAAAGTCATCCGTGATATGGCCTAAGCCTCTTCTGTCAGGCCTATATCACACCTACGTTAGGTAGGTAAACTCCTTTATTTTTTCTCCTAGATATGGTTCTCGACAGGCACTTGTCTACAAAAAAACTAATTTGAGCTCAATATGAGACGTTTTACTTACATATTTACTATCTGCACATTACAACTGATTCTGTTAGTTATGAGTCGATTTGGGTTTTTATATCAACCAAAACAGGTCCGTCCGATTGTGTTGTCAGTCGTTTTCTGTTTTATTGCAACCTTATCTGTGTTCAATGGAGTGCCCGAAAATTCCAAAAACCATTCCGAAATTCGGGCATATATGGATAATATCTCCGGCCTATATTCGGCCGGAATGCCACAATTACTAGGCACCCAGGTTAGGCCCAGTTTGTACCATCTCGGCATATTTGTCTATCAGAGAGTATTCTCAATGAGTCTATGTAGATCTCGCTCCTACTGACCCACTAATTTGAATGGCAGACTGTGGTTTCCAAGTAGTTTTGAAGATGCATCATTCGTCCTGGTGTAATACCCTATACCTATTTTTGAGAGATTATCGAATAATGTCTATTTCGTTGTTATGGGATTTGCTGTGCTGCCCGTTGTTTAGTGTGGCCACCGATTATATCCAGAAAAAATTATGGTTTATCTCTTTGCTTTATTTAATCTGCTGACATAATTCTGTCGTTTTGGAAGAGGATTTTTGCACACCAAAATAATATATCACCTTAATGGAATTGAAATAAATTGTGTTTTGAATTGCATCTATTTATTAACGATTTTAGATTAATTTTTCACATGCTCATGTTACAAATAGAATTGTGACCAAAATGCATCTGCAATTAAATAAACAAACCTTTTTAAAAGCTATATACCAAATTGCAATTTATTAACTTTATTAAGGAATGAGTAAATAAATACATAAATAAAAGAATAGAAAACCTTATTATATTTGATTAAATCCATAACATGTTCGTCACATCGTAAAAATTAGTTATTTTTTCTGAAAAATATAAAGAAAAGATAAAATATTTGTTTAAAATATTGACTACAAGTACCAATAATAGAAATAAGAATAATAGAAAGATTATATGGACATAACACATTAATAAAAAATACAAACAGTATAAAGTACTACTAAACTAAACATGGTAAAGGCGGACTTAGAAAGGTCGTACAGAATACTTTTGTTCTGGCCGGAACTAACATTTTGCAGTAGCAAAGAATATGAGCGTTTCGTCGGCTACAAGGCAGAGGTCTGTCACCTTGTAACTTTAGATATACTTATTTTATGAAGTGATATCTTAAGGTCCGAAGTCCTGATAAGTAGACTGTGAGTAGTCTTAAACCAAGCTTGTTAGGGATTTTGGGGTTGAAAGCTGTTTTGTGCTGAACTGCATTACTTGAACACAAGATCAGAGATGTTATTCCATTAGGCGTTGCAGAGGCTTTCTATCCTGTACTCAACTAGTGAGGGCAATTTCTCAAACAAACAAAAATCACAATGGGAAAAATAGAAAAATAGCGGCACTCGCGATACCAACAATGCATTCTCTCAGTCAACTAGGTAGGTCTACAACCTTCAAAACATTTCTCATTTCATGATCTGAGAATGCTTCAAACTGTTCAACACCCTTGCAACTGGAAACTCTGAACCATAATGAAGGTAATGAAATATTAGATTCCTTGACCAAGAAGGACGTAGGCACATCTGTCACAGGTCTAGAACCCAATTGTGGAGTAAACAGCAACCCTGTAAATAACTTACTAGGTAAAATAATAAGCAAAACATAATTGAATTGCAAAAAATATAAATACAAATCTACACTTAAGTAAAAACAACCTACACAATAGGTCTGGTAGGTATCGATTTCTGTCGCCAAGACGCATACTAGGTAAGTTCGTTAGGTTGAGGTCACTTAGAACAACGTATGTTTGTTATCTCACAAATTTGGACTCCCCATAATCCCTAGAACAATCACAAACTGAAGAAAAAGCTATATAGATCCCCTAGCCGTCATTGAGCCATATCGATGAGGTGCCCAGGTATGTCAGAGTATGTCTATTGAAACGTAGATTCCTTTTTTTTTTTGTCTTTTTTAGGTTCAACTTACGCCAGATATAATGAAAAGGTACACAAAAGGTTCCAATGCCCATTTGGAGTTAGTCGTTTGTACTACATATGATGCCAGGATAAGTCTACTAGTTGACATTGGAATACCAATAATACTCTTATTGCATTCATAATTTAATAATTTGTTGTTGTATTTATGTGAAATAATAAATTGCAGCCGTAATTAAAATGCCAAATAATGGGTAAAATTTTTCCCCAGTCTGAAAAGAGTCCTCTATCTTGGTATTCTTTAAGAATGGCAACTGCATGATCACTTGGTTTTTATAAGCAAAATTTATTGTTTCAATATTAAGAAAAATTGGTGAAGTTAAAGCAACGCAAAAACCGTGACTTCCGAAAAAAAAATTTTTTTGTTTTTCAATAGAAGTGATATTAGAAAAGAAAAGTCTGTGGAAATCTATTTATAAAATATATTTGTATAAAAAAACTACTTCAATATTGTCCACTTCAAAAAGTATATTTATTATGAAGTTTGAAAACGCCACACTTTAAGTCACACTGGGTGAATATCACCCCACGAATATGGAAGACAGACTTCGGATGTATGCGAGTAGTACATTGATTGCTTCAAAGCCATGTCAATGACACAATATGATATAAAATATGATTTAGGAGCCTAGATGAAACCCAAAAATTATTTTGGCCGAATTTCACCCCATGTGACTATTGAGGGTTAATAATTAGATAGATAATTTATTAGATTAGGTATGAAATGTATGTTTTTTATTAATATGTACGATATAACTATTATGCAATTTTTATTTGTAAATTATTTTCACCTTACCTCTTCAGTATTGTCTGAATCATCTTTAAAGTGTCTGGATCGTCTTTTTTCGCCACTTGTGAGAAGTTGGGCGACTTTTGTTTGTTTTCCAAGATCGAGCGCTTCTTTCTTACTACGCAGTGCACAATCCTCGAGGGTTTCAGCAGCCTCAAACATTCCTTGTCTCCTATATAATGCGCCCAGATTTTTCAGAGTTGTCGTCACAGTTGGAGAATCGACTTTTGCGGCCTTATGCCATCCCCCATATTCGCCATAAGGTGTATTCTCACGATTATCGTATTTGTGTTCTTCACGTTCTTCAGCGACCTAAATATGTACATATATGCAATTGGTTTCAGATATATATACTACATTACATGTGTTTCTCAATTCGAAAATTATTCTTATTTACAACAGTGTCCAATTGACTACTTCTTGCACTCGAATATAAAACTATACGTACAAAATTTCATTTATAAAATGTGAAACTTAATATGTCGATTTTATGTTCGAAACCGATAAAAAAAAGTATCGATTTTTTATCGAACATGCAACTGAAGTTGTTTATATTTTATTTTTTTTTTTTCACGCTTATACACAATTAGCTATGTATTTGTATACAAACTTAAGCGGCGATATTTTGCCCCATTTAGAGCGATTTCACACCAGCAACACTTGTATCCGCGAAGACAGAATTCTTGTTGTTTCTAATAAAAAATTTAAAAAACCAATCAGAAAAATTGTGAAACCATTTTTAAACACAGAGGACACATGTGCACCCATACAAGAGCAGGGAACAACGTAACAAGTGAATATTTCAATAAATTAAAAAATGGCGAATATGGGTCAACGAAAAGCGAAGCGCATTTGTCCCAACTGTTGCTAGTGTGCTGCTAGTGACGTAACAAATGTAGTAGTCTATTTGTTATCGAAATTTATCAACGAAATTTCATATCTAAACGTCAAACCGGCAAATAGAAAAAGAATGGCCGGAAAAGAAAATTGGTACATTCCAGTTAATTGAAATTAATTGGAGTGGTGTTTATTACTATATTATTTTTCTGTTGTGTTATATGTTGATGTGTGTTTTATTTGTCATGCATTGCTAATTGTGTATAAGAGTAAACAAAAATTATGCCCGAGATTTTCAAAAACTTTTCAAAGACATTTTGGTATATTGGCGACATCGTTCGGATTCTATAACAACCCTGATTGAGTACCTTCGATCGCAGTTAACGAGAGAACACTACAACAGAATGCATAAAATGGTATTACTTTGGCCCTTAATCGGCTGGCTGGGCATCGAAGATCGAAAGTGAAATTCATATTATGAGCTGTGCAACCCTGCAGAAATTTTAGTCAAGTATCGAATTTTCTCTCGAAGAGAATTTTGCTTTCGTAGCTGTATCGTAGTGTGAGAAATTGCTGAAAATGTTTTTTGCATTTGTTTTTTACTTTTTGGCGGTTAAACTTTAATTTTTAAACAATTATTAATAATTACATACAGATCTACGGTCGTGAGTACCTAACCACAACTGGAGAGGCTGGTTTCACTCTATCTAGTGAAATTCACAATAACGTTATCAAATAAAAATTCGTTCGATCAGTACTTTCAACCATAGTCGAAGATTGAATGCAATTCATAATAAGCCCTTTTCATAAAAAATAATTTTCTTAATTTGCATTAATTAATGTTTAATGTCATGGGGAAGAAAACAATTACAAGCGTTCAAGTAGTGGCCTGCAGTAAGAGAGTTGAATAGTTCACTTTACTAAAGAATTCAACAGGTTCGAAAGTATGCTCGAAGGTCCTATTTATCTATTTAGTCTATTTCCTACTGGGTAAGGTCAGTTAATACTGAAAGAAAATTAGGCCATTAACTTTATGAACTCCTAAGAACTTACATGACTGAATACAAACATTTATAAGCATTATATTCGAACATTCGACATACATATAGTGAAATACTTCTCACATATTGAGATAAAAATTTTGTAAGTTCAAAGGAAGCATAGCGAAGACAGTAAAATTTAGTTAGCGAAAAATACCTAGTTTTGAAAATTAAAAACAAACAAAAGCACACACATACATATACACATTCCCATAACAAAAAAAAAATGAAATCAACTTACCTGCCAAATTGGCTTATTTTTGCTATCGATTGCACCAAATTCACGTTCATGTGCTCTAGTCAATACTTGTTTATATAGCATTTCAGCTTCAGCATATTTTCCTTGTTTCAAATAGCAGCTGGCTAAATTATTTTTAGTTTTAGCAACATTTGGATCATCTGGACCAAGTTTGGATTCATAGATTTCAAGTGCACGTTGATAATATTTCTCAACTTCATCATATTTGCCTTGATTTTGACAAAGCAATGCCAAATTATTGAGCTGTTTTGCAACATCGGGATGATCTTTACCCAATACTTTTTCACGTATTTCCAATGCACGCTTGCACAATGGTTCAGCATCTTTATATTTGCCACGTTTGCCATATAAGACAGCTAAATTATTCAAAGTAGCCGCTACAGCTGGATGATTTTCTCCTAGTGTTTTACCACGAATCGATAAAGCATCATTGAGAAGATTAGCAGCTTCTTTGTATTTGTTCTTTGGAGAAAGAAGAAAACAAAAAAAAAAGGATATTAACACCTATATAGTTAATTTTAATATTCACATAATTTACCTGATCACGATATACCAGAGCTAAAATATTCAACATAGTTGCTACATCTGGATGATCATGACCGCTAGTTTTTTCTAAGTCTTCGAGAGCTTGTTTACATAGTGGAACCGCAACTTCATATCTGCATATTGATAATGAAAAAAACAGATATTTAGTTAAATTATTATATGGAGTTATTATATCGAAATAAGTCCCTATCCATTTTCAATAACGAAAAGCCTTTGGATGTCACCAAAAATTATCGTTAAAATAATTGATGTTGTGATAGTTGAAACGTCGTTTACACTATTATCACATCACGTCAAATCATAGATTTATTAATAACACTTTTTCAAATCTTTTTAATACCCAACAAACCAACCGATGTCATAAAGATACCAAAACACTATCGTTTGTACGAGTTTACATCGTTCTTATCGTCAACGAGATCGATAATTTTAAATAAAATCGATATAATTATCAAATATCCGCTTGAAAAAAATTTTTAACGACATTATCGAGATCATGATCGCTTTTTAAGTACGGTAAATATACTTATAACACTACAACCACTTGCCGTTTGCACTCAACAAATGTTTATTCCGCTTTCAACTGAATATTTACTATTACTCACCTTCCTTGAGAAGCATATTGGATAACCAAATTGTGTAAAGTTCGTAAACGTGCTGGAATTTCATAGCCAGTAGTTTGATTCGCAAATTGGCTTGGCGGCGTAGGTGACATATTGTTACGTTCTTCATTATCATCATCTGGAAAGAGTTCAACCACCGGATCGGAGCGTGATTTTTCACAAGTATCTTCCTGCTCTTGATTGTCATCGTACTTCTTTACTGAAGCCATAAATTCCAAATGTTTCTTTTCCTCTTCCAGTTGTGCCACCAATTGTTCTGAAGCTTGAAATTTTTGTTGAGTATTTGCCAGTTCATCACGTAGCCATGCATTTTCTTGATGCAATCGACGCACTTGAGTTTTTAATTTTTGTTTTTCCGCCTCTACATTTTGTAGATGAGAAGCTAGTGCCATCATAACTTGAGCTTCACTGAGACCAAGTTCAATGTACTCGATGTTTTTTCGCACAATATCGGATTTTTCATTATCCTTATTCGAATCGCCTTTTCCCGTCATCAAGGAGACATGTTCCACTCGCAATGCTTCTAAGCCTTGAAGGACTGTCTTCGTGTTGCTTATTATTTCATCTTGTGTCATTTGAGTCATTTTGCCAATACTTTCGATTTTCCGGCTATAAAATAAAATTTACATATTTTAGTTTTCATAAAAGCGTACAAATATTGTAGAAAACAAATGATCATATTAGTTTTTTTTTAACATTAATAACGGTTCAATGTTAGTATATTTGTGGAATTCTTAGTTCTTATATTGTATTGGAATTCTCTTACATTCTATAATTTTTAATTGCTTTAGATGCTATCATTTTTAAAAGAACAATTCAATAAGACCAATTTACACCAAGCTTTTAACATACTGTTGATAAGTACAAAATCAATACGACGTATTGGTAGCAAACATATCAATTACTGCGCATGAACATGACTCATAGACCCATTTCATCCCCTTGTCATTCGAATGTTTATTTTATACACAACAAGGATAAATTGAAAACTTGACGCAATAACTTCTCCATTCACGTTATCAATTTGGTTCGTCAAAGAAGTATGTCATACAAATGTGTTCTCGGCATTTTTCTTTGTTACTGTTATTTTTGGTTTGCAGTATTTTATGCTAAATGGAACTGCTGTTATTTGGTCGATTTAAATTGACATTTTTGTTTTAGATCGATTACAAATAATACAACATATTGGAAAAAGGTACGTATTATTTAAAAATTGAATTTACTATTTTGGCGTCATCACATCAAAATAAAAATATATAAGCAATGCTTAATGCACGTTCCAAGATAGAAGATCCAGGTTCTCAACATATTGATCAGTGTTTCCAAATTATCTCTTTGTTCTCCTGTTACTTCATGGAGGTGCCTCATTTGCCGCTTTGTCATTACATTTATATTTAGAATTTATATTATATAGTAAACCATCTTATTCTCATGTAAGCTGTTAGAAAATACCGCATGAACAATATGACTCTTTAAAGAAAATAAAATAACCAAAAACTATACTCTATGAGAAGGTTTAGAAAAAAATTAATTGTTTTCTTAAAGTGTTGTGTGATTGTGATCTGCTATTGCTATACTCTACTGGTTATATATCAGCTAAGTTGAAATAATTGCTTTAAACAAAAAATTAATTTTCTTAGAGCTTGCATTTTAAATTTTATGTACACAGCTAATTTGTGATAAAATCGCTAATATTGACCAGTTACTTTTAATTTCAAATAAATAAAATTAATTAATAATTACCTAAATTGAACGACATTGGGAATGAACAGCTGATTTGTTCACTTTTACTAGTAAAAGTAGCAAATACTATCATAAAGAGAATGCAGTTTTGCTTTCTCGTTTCCATCTCTCAAGCAATTTTCGATTCATGCGAATGTACATATGTATATCCAGCAAAAAAAAAATATATATAATAAAACTAGTAATAAAATAATATACAGGATGCAAATGTATTTTATCAATTAAGGGGTACACTTTATTTGCATGCAAATTACTTTTATATTATTACTATGATATTCACCCTATAGCGTTTTCATTTGCAAAAAAAAATATGTAATTGGTCAGATAAAAGGAAGGAGTGGCATCATGATATACATTTTGTCTACTGATCAATATGTAACAAATATATAGATCCAAATTAGGGTACATAATTGAAAAACAAAAAAAAAACTACGGAATTTTCATTCCAAATATAAGATTTTTGATGTTTTCATTACTAATTTATAAACTTGTATGGTTACATGTATGTTCTGGCACCCACACTTTGAACACTTCATATCGTCAAATGAAGTACTTCCATTATGCATTAAATTCCAGTCGCATTACATATTCGATGTTAGTATTGCGTTATTTAAAAATATGATTTGCATCATAGTAATAAACCATTAGTTATACTCTTCAGATGAGTCATTATTTATGAACTAATCTTAAATTTATGTATATATTTTGGGTGTTAATCAGTTGGGCATTTACCTGAAAATCTGCGCAGATACTTCCAAATAATTTTAAACTTTTTTTTTTTAACTATTATACAATATGCTTAATATTCGACAATCTTTAATAGTTTTATGAGACACGAGAATTAGACAAATTTGTCAATTTTAGCTCATCAAACAAACGAACAATTTATAAGTTAACCAAAATAGAGATGCATTGTTCTTAAAAATCGGCAAATTTATCGATAATAGACTGCCATGTTTATATCACTTTTCAGAGTTTCCAGGTGTTTTATGCGATCTGAAAATAACGTACGAAGCGCATTAAAAGTTTACAATTTGTGCTGAAAAAAAAACAAGAACCTATTGAATCATCCAATGTAAACTAAAATTATTTTTCAGAACATAGGTTTATTCCATGATTCAAAGGTATAAGGTTAAGGCAATACGCATGCGACAAAAAAGTAATGAAAAAAAAAACTCATGACATTATATATAGATGACGTCTCGTTCTGTGTATACAAAGTTTGTTTACATTTTTTTATACACACTCGACTCGTCATTTGAATGTAAAGTGATCAGCTGTTTTTTCCTACAATATCGCGGATTTTAACATGTGATCTTCTGTAATTGGTTCATGGATGTCTTCTATCTATAATTCATAACTACGTGCAAGTTCATGTTAGCTGATGATTTAAATTAGTCGGCAAATTATGTCAGATTTTTGTATGGAAAACATGTCCAAAACGTCGATACTGAATTTTTAAAGGATTATAATTTTGATAATAACTACGGACTTATGTCAACAATTATGCGATGGTAGCTGTATGAAAATATATGCATTTATTTGACATTTTTTCAAATTTGTTACAATGTCAGTAATAAATTTCACTATATTGATTTGATATAATATTGGCTTTGATATTGTTTGAACTGAAGGGAGTTACTGAAATTAAAAATGGAATCTCTGACGTATATCACCACAATATATGAATCCCACTATTGTGTTATTTGACGCTATTTTTCGGTAAGACATTAACCTTATGTAATTTGTTACGATCTTGTGCGTTTTCCGTCATTTCGTGAAAGTACCTTAGTCTCTTATATTGTATGTAACTGTTGTATTATTATACTCATAAGATTTTTTAGTTAAAATCCTACTGGAATTTTCAAAAGTTTTCCAAAGTATTGTTACCTGCCTGCTGACATTACTGTCATTCAGGGTAGGGCATTTTTGCACATCCACTAAATTACACTACTACTGTCTCTTCAGCACGAATTACATTATCACTGAAAATTTAATGAAAGTGAAACAAAATGCAGTATAACACTTACTGCATTTATTGCTTATTATAAATTTTCTCAATGTTCATTTCTCAAAACAAACTACTTCATAAGTTTGATGAAACCTATTTTTTTTTTTTTTTTTTATTTTTTTAATTTTAGTATTAAATTTTAAAAACTCGTTTCATTCGTTTGTGTCAATTTGATTTCAATTTCGAAATGAAAATGCTATTGCGTTTTATTTTATTCACGAATTTAAATCGTATAACTAATTTTTGATGAAATTTTGAAAAGTTATATGCTTTACATTCTTAGAGGCGTCCCAAAAAATATCGCATCTTTTTAGGAACGACGGATGCGTATTAACTGCGGCCTAGTAATAAACGGAACATAACGCTCCGTTTAATGCGTTGAACAGAGAGTCTATAATCTGAAATAATATGAATACTGTACACCCATTATTTCGCTTCCACAATATGTGTACATTTTTTGAAAACAGTTAGTACATTTATACGTCACCCTTTCAGTGCAGAATTTTTATTAAAAAAAACGGCAAAATTTATGTGTTAAAAATGTCAAAAAGTAAATTAGATAGCATTTACCGCCGGATGTTGATAACCAGATTTTTTGAGAAAGGTTGGGGGAAACCGGAGAATTTAAAAAGGTAAGCGACATCCGGTTTATATAATACACAAGAATACTGCGATAAACGCAGTAATCTAAATGACATGCGTGAGAGGAGGTGAATACGAAGATGAATGCAAATTCTGTTTCCATTGCGGCAAAATGTTCAATAGACGACGACAGAAGTGTTGCCAGAAGTGACCCGAAGCTTGATTGTTGATCCAATAAAAAGAAATAACTGCCTGTATTAAAATCTAAATTACTTTCATTATTTCTTTATCCTGGTTGAAAATTTCATAATTTTTAAAAGCTATTTGTAAACAGA
The DNA here is from genome assembly GCA_963854835.1 of Megamerina dolium. Classification (NCBI taxonomy): domain Eukaryota; kingdom Metazoa; phylum Arthropoda; class Insecta; order Diptera; family Megamerinidae; genus Megamerina; species Megamerina dolium. The sequence continues at coordinate 15,661,634 of OY978528.1, forward strand.
AGGAATGAACACAATAAAATCAGCTGTTCTTTTTTCTGTTTTGTTTTTGTGTCTCATTCCCTCATGAGCTAAATTTGCGTATTTGTTTATACCCGGCATGGTGTAGCTGAAAAAAGTCACGTATTTGTTGCTGTTGTCGGCGGGGGTGTGGCATACCGTAAAGCACATAGATACTTTCATGATTATCGTGTTCAATCCGGTATTCGATTTCAATCCGAAGGACATTTCGTTTATAAAGTACGAAATCGATTAAGTCGATTTGATGATCGAGTTAAATTCTCTGTTAACCCAGAATTGACAATTTTTTCTCAAATCTAGATTATTTGAGTTTCGGAAAATTATATCGCAAAGAGATACATGCTATAAACTAATTCCTTCTGATTACCCAGTGGAAATAACGTATAATGTACAGACTTCTGATTGCTCCATAATAGAAGGAAAGTTTATGACTCCTTTGGAATTACATTTACCAGGAGTTGTACCGGAACAATGTCAGGTGGCACATTTTCAGGCTATATTACCGAAAAAATGGAAAAGTGAGCAATTCAAACCAGTATGCATACATTTAGCCGGCACTGGTGATCATGTTAGTAAAGATTTGCATAAAATATCAAATATAAGCAATTGTGTCATAATCACGTTTATTATTATTTTTTTTTTTTTTGCAGTTTTACTGGCGGAGAAGAAATTTTATTGCTAAACCCCTATTAAAGAATGCAAATATTGGAGCTATATTATTGGAAAATCCTTTCTATGGAGTGAGAAAGCCGGATTATCAAGTGTAATGCATATGAAATATTTTATATTGTTAAAATAAGAGGGGCTGTAGCCTTAATGTGGCTGAATATTTATACACGGAGGTTGGAGAATCACACATGTTAGCTCTTTGGACAATTGTACACGAATATATATTTAATTTGGTGTAATATTGTATTTATAACCACTTAAAGAAATAGGCAGATTTATAGACAAATATACATAAATATTAGAACATGTTAAATTGGTATTGCGAAAAAAGTGACAAATCGTATAGCTTGTTATTATAGGACACTCCGTGGAATACAATTTCTTTACTATATACATAGTTTTTTTTTGCGTAACATAAATTCCAGGTGCTCAATATTAATCCATTGCAATTTTTAAAATAGTTTTGTTGTTGGCAATAACTTTTGAATTCCTTTTGGCTTAATGCAAAAACATATAACATACAGATTTGCTGTAAGCCAAATTATAAAACAACATTAATCGATTGTTCTTCATATTTTTAGACGTTCAAATTTGCAAAATGTTTCTGATATATTTGTAATGGGAGGTTGCTTAATACTGGAGTGTCTAGTTCTCTTACACTGGTGTGAAAGAAATGGTTACGGACCATTGGGCATAACAGGACTATCGATGGGAGGTCACGTAAGTGAATATAATCATAGAATGAGTTTAAATAGACTATTTGACCCTGGATATATTCTGCTTGCAATTGTTAATGATTGAATTCTAAAATTTTAGTCACATTTTTTTTTCTTAAATTTTCAGATGGCATCTTTAGCAGCTACAAATTGGCCAAAACCACTCGTATTAGTACCATGCTTATCATGGTCGACAGCAGCAGCTGTTTTTACAACAGTATGTATCCTACTTATATGGATTAAAATTTACACTAAAATTATAATATACGTCGATATATGATATATGTATATATATATACTACTTTGTAACAAGAAGCTTATAGCATCTAAGAATGGCAGTAACACCTTTTCGAATATGCATAGGAGCCCAAAATTTCTTTACTCGGAAAAAGATTTTGAAATTTAGCATAGAGAATATTTCAGGTAAGGTGATTTAAAAGGTGGTCATTTCCAATTCAGTATAATATATACAGATCAGCAGATATTTATATAATTACATATGTATGTGTTTGTAGATGTACGTAATTATTGGGTAAAATTCCTCTTACCGACATCTGATCAAGATGCTATACCCTTTATAAGGTAAGAGATGGGTATACAAGTAGCAAATTATTCGTAATAGATGAATTGTTCTTTTGACAACGTGAATAAAGTGGCTTTTGGTCATCCCCTACACGAAATCACACCAAAAGCCCACTACAATATAACAAATGTAATAAGAATAATTTTTTTTTTTGGATTATCAAAATGGTTACCGAGCGGATATTATTTTAAGTTTAATATTCAATCCTTAGGTAGATTCGGAAGCAAAACATGAAAATATTAATCATATTAGGTAGAATTATTTTTCGAACTGATTATTTTATACCTTTACAGTTTATTTTATTATATAAACAAATTTTATTGACATTTTACAAGGTGGACACTGAGAGACTAGTGTGGTTTGAAGAAGACAAATTAAATTTTTAAATAATTTTTTATAGACCTTAATTTTTTGCTTCAAATCATTAAATGAGATTGGTGAGCAAATAAACTTAAGTACGAGTCAGTGTCAACAATCCTGGTAGGCGTCATTACAGGGCATTGTCTCATCCACAAGCATGTCACTAGTTTAGGCTTAGTACCAACTGACCACCAAAAGACCAAAGATCTTACGTAGGACTTTTCTCTCGAAAACTCCGAGCATTCTCTCATCTGAGGTGGAAATTGCTCGAACTTCGGCGCCATATGTAAAGGCTAGTGTCCAGCGCGAGTACGTAAAATGTACTCTTCGAAATATCGTCGAGTACGATGCGGACCAATACGATATACTAACTGTAAATTTGACATCGTAATATCGTTTGATATTCGTTGCTTGTTCACTTTGCCGCTTCGACAAACTGAATTCATAAATTTTCGCGTGGAAATGTAGATTTTCGCCATATTGAAATTGAGAGTGTGACAATGCTGTTAAAATAACGGGTGTTTTTTTAGAGCTTGAGAACTTTGAACTAAAATAAAGGTTAGGTTAGGTTAGCTTATGTGGCTGCCCTCTCTCCGAGAGGATACACTTGGGCCAGAAATGCCCATTATGATACCACCGAGCTTCTCTTCCAATACTGTTGTGCCTGTTAAAATTGGACAACATTAAAAGGGACCTACTTATATTAGCCGGTTCCGAACGGCAGAACCCTTGTGACATCACTTTGACTTAGTTTTGCAACAGAGCTCTGATAAGAAGCATTTTTGCAAATTGTTACTGCCGGAAAAATTGCCAATTCTTGCTTGATATTAAATTTGTTATGCTTCAGCCGGGGTTTGAACCCACGACCTACAGATCAGAAGGTCAACGCACTAACCACTGAGCTACGACACCCACAACTAAAATAAAAGACAGAAATATTATTTCGGGCATATGTTCACCACGGCTACGAGTAACATGCTCCATTTGATCATTCCAATTTTTGACCAGTTTTTCCAATGAATTTATCCATATTTTGTAATTGATGGATTGAATTATGGCTTCCAACGCTTCAAAATTTGCTCGTTTCTCGGCATAAACCAATCACTTAACATAGCCTTATAAAAAGTAGCCAAAAAGCGTTAAATCGTACGAACGAAGAGGCCAATTAACAGGACCACCTCGAGAAAAGAAATTCGTCGCCAAATTGATTTTTCAATAACTCGATTGTTGCACGCGCTGTTTGCCATGTAGCCCCATCATGTTGAAACCAAATGTCGTCAATGTTTAGCTGATCAATTTGTGGAAACTAAAAGTCAGTTAGGATGGCTCGATAACGCTCGCATTCACCGTAACGGCAGCTCCTTCCTCATTTTGAAGAAGTTAAAGAAAATTCACCACCGCATGAGGGTGACGTACCCATTGCCCAGAGCGGAGAGAAGCAAATGCAATTTTGTATGTTCCTACGCACGGCAAGTACGTACGGGCGCTACGTCGGTGGCTAGTTGAACCATTATCCCAAAGTAGCTGCTGTTGGCAAGAGTGACCCTCTGCAGTATCTCCAAACTGACGTCACTACTGGTGTTAATACTCGTTTTAAGATAGACAAAGTCCTTCACTATTTCAAAAGTGTAGTTATCGACATCAAAGACGCGGGTACATTGTCTTGCCCTCGTTTACCGTAAAACCCAATCGATGCGACTTGTTAAATTTAAAAAATCACAGTTCGGCCTTAAGAACTTGAAACCTTGAACCATGTAATAGTTATAGTTTCATATCCTCTAGCCTTACAGTCGCCACCTTGTCTATGTACATTTATATACATTCAAATGGAATGCCTATATATGTCATTATTTCAGTGCTTTACTCATATATCCTCTGTTAAGAAATACATATTATATATTGATAACTCAAGTCACTAATACTATAAATATATCTTTGTCATTCTAGGGCGTTATGAGTCAATCCATTAATTGGGATGTGCTGGAAACGCAATATTATTCGGATGGCAATTATAGCGAGCGCCTTTCAAAAATGGTGACTGTTATAGATGATGCCTTTACAGCTGGACAAAAATTTATCAAAGACTTTAATCAATCACTAAAAGAACTGAAGGAAGATATTAGAAAAACCAAACATTATCATAAGCCCCATTTATTTGATGAGACCAACTTACTCCACACCAAAAGCAATGCGATAGAAGTAGAGGAGTATAAAATTGCAAATATTAGAAATGATCTATCGAAAAATCATGTGGAAAATCTCAAAACGAAGGAACAATCGACATTTACCAAATTAATGGAATATATATTTCCTCAAGCCGTCCACCATCAAGCTGAGAAGATTGATATTACCAAAACCAATTGGTGGGAAAGGGAAGCACTGCAATTTATGAGAGGAATGATGGATGAGTGTACACATTTGAAAAATTTTTCGGTGCCATTTGACACATCCTTAATTATTGCAATATGTGCCAAGGATGATGCCTATGTGCCAAGAGAGGGATGCTCAAGTTTGGAGGAAATATGGCCTGGGGTTGAAGTACGATATCTTGATGCAGGACATGTTAGTGCCTATGTTTTACATCAAAAACTCTTTAGGTAACCATAAAGATTTGGTATTTTAAAAACAAAAATTAAATTGCAGTGTTTTCTTCTTCTTCTTCATCAGAGCATGCATTGTTGAAGCCTTCGATAGAGCGAAAAAAGTCTATGAAGATCGTTTGGCTGTAATAGATGAAACTCTGAAACCAACTGTGACTTATCAGGAACTTTTCGAAAAATATACTCATACTTTGGAATTGTATAAAAATGTTTGTAAATAATCGTTTGTTAAAAATTTTGTAAATATGTACATTATTATTGTTGATGAAATAAATTATAATTGCATTGTAACGTTTGACGCATACATACATGTTGTTTAAATGTTTTTAAAAACAACTTTTATTTCAGGAACTTCACTCATACTATGGTCGCAAAGAATGGTGATTCAAATGCATGTGAAGCTGAGCGAGAACTCAAAGAAAAACTCAAATTAAAACTGCCAATACTGCAGGGTGGAAGAGGAAACTGTGAAATATGAGAATACGATCAGCATTTATGCACACAAGAAGGAAAAATGTCAGAGAATATTTAATACTCGATAATGAGTTGGAATCTATACGAAACTTTCTATTGGATGTAGGACTAAGAGATACAGTCTTAAGTGTATAAAATTATAACAATAATAATATTAATCATCCAATCAAAGTGTTAACAAGCTCAAAGTATTTGTAAATAATGTTACAAGTAATCGGATCCGATATGGTAATATTTAGCTGATTTATATTATTTTTTGGATGTTTACAAACCATATTTGTTACTCCGATAGTACCAATCATTCACTAATCCCATTATTCGATCACAAACGACGGCTACTAGAATTCATTAGAAAAAACAAAAGAGCCCAAAGTATTTTCACACGGTGTATGGCACCAGTTTAAAATTATATATAATATAATCCAAATTTAATAGGGTTTCCATGTTTTAATATTTGTACATATGCAAACACATATTGTGAAAATTTATAGAACAACACTACTAATTACAATTATATATTTTGAAGCAATTGAATAAAAGCGTAATAATAATCATTTGTAATGTGTTACGGACAGTATAGTTTGCAGCTATTCGAGATCATCGATAATTACAGCACCTGATGATGTCTCTAGTCCAATCGATGATACATCAGGCTCTACTGTATTAGCAGAAACAATTTTTGGTCCTTCATTACCTTCCTGACTATTACGGCTACCAAATTCTTGCATTTTTAGAATCAACATTGCAAACACTTGCGCTGGTAATGATGTTTGCAATACTTGAAGCAAACGTGCCGGTTGACCACAAACCACAATCGCATTAGCCAAATGTTCAACTCCATTTTCAAATTCTCCGCGAGCAATCAAAGTTTCACCTAATTGAATTTCTTGCAGGAAATATCTGAAAATAAATACAATCATAGAAATATGAGAGTTAAAAAATATTTTAATATGTAGTATCATGAATGATACAAAGGGTAATTAAACATTATTACTGAGTTCATTAGCAAGCAGTTGCAGCTGTTGTTAAATCGACTACCTGACTTGAAACACAAAGGAAAACTCTAATACAATGCAAACAATACATTTTTGTGCATTTCGCCTGATAAAATTGGCTTTAACTTGATTATGACTAACATAGTGCGAGTACTTTAATTTTTCATTAAAACTTTTGTTCTGTATCTCATCATATATTCACATCTAGTTCACTTTTAACCGGAAACAAAAAATCAAATTTCAAAAATATTTTAAAACTACTATAAACTGCACTATATACGATAATACCCACTACTTCCCTACTAACTTGAAAGGATACAAATAATGTTATATAACATCCACGCGCAGAAACTAAACCAAAACACACGAATTTAAATCTCACCTTTCAATGGCTTCATGATCATTTAGGTTGGGTATTCCACTCTTTGCAGTATTACCATTCTTGCGATTGCGACGTCGACCTGAAACAACATTGGATATATACTAAAATTTATGACAGCGGAGTGGACTACATACGCTCTCGGACTTTCTTTTTATAGTCCGGATCGCTGCGGCGTTTGTTATCGAAATAAATACAATATCCAATGAATAGAGTTCCTGCAACTCCCGCTGCTATACCAATGGCTGTTTTATTAATTGCAATCATGTTAGAATACTGCACAATTTTTTATTAACAATCTATTAAATATATTTCTCCATGTGACAACCGTGACAACCTCATTTTTTCACAAAGCAGAGATGTTAATAAATTTACTGTGCAATTAATCGAAATATATCGTTTCGTATTGTAGAGGTTTATTGATAGCAACGCAATAGATGATAAATGACAAAAAAAAAAAATGTAGTTTTGAAAAAAGAAATAATTTACCGTATGACTATTTAATTCTATTATCAAATTAATCATTATGTCTTGTAACTTTAAACATTTATTTCAATGTGCGATGTTGATACGATACGTTTCGACAAAAGGGCATATCTCATTGTCAATACTTGCTGTCAATCGAATAAAATAATTGTTGTGTTTAAGAATGAACACTGCGCAAAGGAGAGGTATCAAAATAATTAAATCAATTTTAATTTGTCGCACAACATAGTAGATGTTATAGGGCGATAAAATACTGCATACCGAAAAATACTCCCGCAAAATTTAGATTTAGACAAAAAAAAAAAAGTTTTTCAAACGTCGACATATTTTTAACTTAAAACTATTCACTATTTTGATATAACTTTAGAAAGAAGAGATATATGTATATGCTTATAACTTCTTATGTTGTAATTAAAACTAGAAGTTTTCATGTTCATAATTAATTGAAGAGATTTTTTCTTATATAATAATGGTACTACCTAAAGGTTTAAATTTACGAAACGCTAAAATTTAAGCATTTAAACACATTGTTATGTGAAGGCACATCGTTAAATATTTGTGTAACATAAACTGTCCATTAAATGGGGTTGCTTTTTGCCTTCGCTTAAATTCAAGCACTGAACTCTTCGCTTAAACATACACAATTTATATAAACCACTTCTCATACAAATTGTATGAGTTTTACTCAATACAAAATGAAAACTTTCGTAGAATTAAATGATACTCTCGCATACGGTTACGGCCGGGAAAAATGTTTCAACCAAATGATTTCACTGGCTTTGATAAATTCTAAAAATTAAATATCCAGAATTTATTCTATTTTAAATGTATGTACATATATAAAAAATAAAAAATCAATTCACCTCGATTTCGGAAAATTAACTCGAAGATATCGAGTTATCGAATAAAACACACTTATTGTTATCAGATTCGTTTCCATAATTACGATTACAAGGAAAGAACGTAATTGGTAAATATCAGGAATTTTGGATACTATAAATATGCTTTTACAATTTTACACAATTTACAAGCTAAAGAGCTTTGTTACCATGAATAAGGAGGATTGGATAAAACGGATAATTTTGCACTTTAGTTCCACACTTTATCTTTGTAAGTATAGCATCCTAGATAAATTTATGGCTGCTGCAAAACAATTTTAGAAAATTTACAAGATATAATATCCTAGATATTATAGACCATACCATAATTTCGATATCGTATAAAGAGCATAAATGAATTCCTCGCTATTTTTGAGATGGCCTTACGAATCTACAAATCTCATAAAGAAATCATGGGTGTAAAATACATTTAGACCCACCGCATTTTGACAAATAAGCATATATTTCGATATTATTATTATTATTATTATTATTATTATTATTATTATTAAGGCAGAACCCTTGTGACATCACTTTAACTTAGTTTTTGTCACAGAGCTCTTTTAAGAAGCATTTTTGGCAAATTGTTACCGGCAGAAAAATTGCCATTTTTTGCCGACAGGTTGGTACCGTTCGAAAGAAAAATCTTTTCGATATTAAATTTTGTTATGCTTCAGCCGGGGATTGAACCCACGACCTACAGATCAGAAGGCCAACACACTAACCACTGAGCTACGGCACCCACTTTAATATAAATGTAAGAAAACGGAATGACTTATTTTTGATATAAGCTCTAATCTATTTTCAATAAATTATTATGTTACGTTACCTAACAATTCATTTTAACTAATCGCTTGTATTTTTAGAGAATATTGATTGATGTTTTCCTTATCCGTATATCCATTATGGAAAAATTTTCTTAAAAAACAATGGTTTTTTTCGTACCGTAGCGCTAACTGCTGAAAGAACTCTAAAAAAGTAACCCTCGACCCCAAAAACCCAAAAGTTTTCTTCGGGAAAATTAAACAGTCAAAATGTGTTTATCAACTCTTTGATCAGTTTGACTTGCATTTGCGAAGCATTCCCTTTCTGCCAAAAATTACTCAAACGAAAAAAAAAAACAATATATCCATAGGTTCATAAAATATATTGTATGAAGACTAACAAAATATAAGCAAAAAATTCAGAGCGCTAGAGCAGAAAATCGCGTATATACGATAAAACCCGTTTTCGAAGTTCCAAATTGGTTTGTCTGAAGAAACCGCTTTAAACTCGAATGGATATTTTACAATTAATGTTTGGTGTCAATATTTTTCTCTGTCGGCTCTATTTCGCAATCACATTTTTGCTCTAATGTATGGCATCTTGCTTTGAAATCGAACAATATATTGTAGTAAATGCAACTGTGTAAACCTTTGAAGGACATATATCCGAACATATAAATGAAGCAGGCTTATTTCTTTCTTTTTGTCAGTGGTAATTTCTAAATACAACAACAATTACATTAGTTTGATAGGGAATATTGATGGTGAAATATTAGCACAACATACAATTATTTGACAGAACCAACAGCTGACATACATATGTAGAAGCAAAATTCATTTACTGGTTAGTGTTTACATACAAAAATGAGGATCTAAAAAAATTACAGACAGCTATTTTCATTATGATTCCCCATATGATTTAAGTTGTTTGCTAACAATCTAATCTGCACCTCCTACCCCCTACCAAAATGGCTATTGCATTATCTATTGAACCCTTGTAAGCACTCTGAGAGATAGCGAGAGAGTAGAAGAGAGCGAGTTGATAAAAGAGAGAACATCACACAGAGGTTCATTGCTTTGCAGTCGATTTTTATCCGCTGATTCTGTATGCTGAAGTATCTGTAGAAAATGAACAGACGGTGGCTCACATGAAAAATTAATTCAGAAATTTAGTTGAACGAATGATTTTGGTGCGGTTGGCTTATTGAAGTTGTTTACGGTTGATGTCGTGAGTTAAGTAAATGGGCGTACATAGGTGTATAAAATGTAGGTATTTTCAAATTGATGTTAAGCTCAAGTCATAATAAATAAGAAGGAGTTGGTTAAATGTGTGAATAAATATCTAAATAGAAATCGTTCAACTAAGATTGATTCTTTGAAATTGCCAAAAGTATGAGCCTAGTGAATGAGATTGAAAAACTGGTTTCACAATTGAAAATTGTATGTATGTACACACACACGCATGTACATACATGCATGCATATATAGAGCGGCAGTAACAACATATATATGTAGAAAATAATTCCGCTGCTGTTAAATGTTGTGTGAGTTTACCCATATTATTAAAACGGAAAAATGAAAAAATATAAATAAAAATTATAAAAGCATTCTGAATGTATTGGTCTTCTCTGTTTGTAATCATGTTTGCACTAATAATGCTAGTATGTTTGTACATATAGGCAGCATAAAAATGAATAAACATTCATATTTGTACTATATAGTATATGTAAATATACGTACATATCAGATGTGTTTATTTGTATTTTGTGTAGGTTTTAATGCGGCGTTTGTTTAACTTCATTTTTGTGCAACGTTAACGAATTTGTTGAAAATGTCATTCAAGAAGAAATAGCATTCACCATGCATTTTTAAACATATATATATACAATAGTATATATACCTATAATAATAAAAAGTTAAGTGATATGGTTAAATTAATGGCAGTCGAATAAAGGAAACCTTCTGTGAATTTGTCAAAATAAACATCTTGTTCAATATATATGTGTGTGCGCGAGTAGTTATGATCCATAAACGCACTGTATACCTATATTATGTACATATTAAATGATGAAATTCAGCGTTTATGGATTAAATGAAATAATGAGTGCTGTTAGTAATTCATAACAAATGAATAAATAAATAATTTAAATTCTACAGCTTTAATAGAAATGATGTGTTATTTGAATTAATGCAAGTAAATAAATAAGGATGTGCAAATATTGTACATACGCATACAAACTTGTTGTATGTATATGTTAATAATTACATACATACATACATACATACATACATACATATGTATAAAAGTATGTATAAACTTTGGATTTTATATGGATATGCATTTTGTCACCACAGCCGCATAAACACAACAACTCCTCCAGTGCTTAAAGCATATTTGGATTATTGAATATTGTACATATTTATTAAACAAATAGTAAGTTTCATATAACCAATCATAATTATACTGCCCACAGTTTTTTTGAACACATCTTTTCGGTTTATCCATTAAACGCAATGTTTATACACATTTATGGTTTCTGCAGAAAGTTGAGAAACATTTTAAATAAATGATTACATATTTAATTGCAGAGCATCTGATGGAATATGTATATATATTAAGTAGAAAGTCACATCACATAAAATACATTTATGACGAAAGTTATTCGGGTTTTGTTGTTGTTGTTTTTTTTTTTTTTTTTTTGTTTTCTTGAGCAATTGTGCTACTGCACTTTCGACATCAACTTCTGTTTGTTTCTTCTCACTTGTGCACCTAACACTATTAACCAGTCTCCGAAGCAAGCAAGCATTGTAAGTTTGGTAACCAGTTGCGGGAATAATGTAGTCGATTAATATTTTTTTTATAGAACAACTTATGTATTTACTTACTTCTGAGTGAATGTCGTATTGGGTTATCGTACAACAAACCTTTCAAGATAATATATTGTATTACGTGTTATGAGTCATTTAACCACATTTTTCTGTCCAAAATTAATTAAAATCTAAAATACATACATATGTATGTATGTATGTACCTGCAAAATAATGGCACAATGGGTAAATTAATTAAGTTAACTCATACAATTGAAGTTGTATTTGACATTGGAGTATAGGCTGTATGCTGTACTGTAAGCCCTGCTATTATTTCTTTGTCTATATTCCTCTACTAAATACAAACTATGTAGGTCGCTCGAAAAATATCTGGAATATTTATATTTTATTTTATTTTATTTATTATTATTATTTTTTTTTTTTTTAGAAAATTCAATAATTTTATTCTTCCGATTACAAGTTTCTTTTCCACACAAAAGTGCTTTAGTTAAAACGTGATTTCTTGCTTGATTTTAAAGGGCAACTTTAATTCAAAAGAGTTTATTAATCGGCTATTGGCACATTATCGTTTATTAATTCAGAGGAACTTTTGATAATTGATACGGTGAACTGTTTCCTAAAGATATTTATTATTGGTTATATATGTTATATAAATTTTATTTATATTTTATATATAAAAATGTCAGAAATTCAAAAAGTTTAAATTATTTACATATGCCAACTATAATTTTTTGTGTAATTCGAACTTTTTGAGATGGTTTCCAAATTGCTCAACAATACTTTGACCACAAACTCCGCCCGGATCACAAAGCAAAAATAACTTAGTCGTAGTACTGAAGTTTAGCTGTTATGCATAGTCCTAGTATTTACCTTTGGTATATTTTATAAAATTAATGTGCGTTCTTTTTCGTAAATGGTGGACATGTTATCGTCGATAACGGAGCGGATATACAGTTTTTGGTCGTAATAGAAGGTGAATTATGGTGAGCATGCTGCGGTCAATAACTAACCAGGACATACAATTTTCCGTCATTAACGAGTACAAATTGTGGTAATTTTGAATCTGTTATCAAGGGTGTTCACGTACCTACATGTAATGCACAAAAAGTGTTCTTCGAAGAAAGTATTAGAAATTTTTAAAGTGCTAGGGACATATTTAATATTTTTTTCACTTTTTTTCATTTCATGTTTCCCAGAAGAATTCCCCTTCTTCCAGTGCGGCCTAGGGAAGCTAAGGATTGGACAGTAATTTCATTCCAAAAAATTTTAGACGATTTATATTAATTATATTAATTTATTTAAATTTTTAAATCATATCAATTTTCTTTTAAAACATTTTTTGGGTACAAATATTTTTTAAATAACCAACTCTCTCTGCTCGCTAGCATTTGGGATTTCTTCATTCATAGTGTAGTCTTTGAGAAAAAAACTGCAGCCTATTTTATGAGTTTAAGAGGAGAGCATATATAAGTTGTAAAAATCAAAACAACGAATTATCAAAAATCAGTGAGTTGCTAAATGTCCATATATTGAAAGCATACATCGATAGCTTTGGAATAATTTCAAGAATTAAAATTTTATTTTTTTCTTAAAGAAAATTATCGTGAAAAGAATATATGCAAATATTTAGTATTTATTAATTTTTTTTTTTTTTCAATTTCTCAAAGTTGCAATTTTTATGAAAATTGAACCCTCAATTATTTTTTAATTTTACTTACAACCCTTGTGCTTACTCCCCGCACAATAGTATTACACATATTGGCCAGTTTGAAGTGTTGTGTTTTTTTGCGAAATTCTTATGAAATGAAATCTTTTGTTTTGTTGTGCTGCGTTACGGATGGCTAAAATTGAGGTGTTGTAGTTCAAAATCGGTTCGGCTACTTTCTGCTTGTCGAAAGTCACTGTGTATGCCGAGTTCAGTAATGTGCGCGATTCTTTCGATGACGACTTTCGCAAAGTTTATTGAAAATCAAATCTGGAAAATCATCGAATTTTGTGCTACAAAACGCCAAATATTGACAAAGATTGACATATAATAATATTCAGGCATTCTTAAGCATTGGAAATATTGTAATGCTGAGTGTAGTGCTGTAACAACAACAACATCCTTAAGCATTCGTATCACCGGCAACCAAATGAGTTTGAAAATAAATACCAATCAATTGTGGAAGGAAAAAAAATTTAATTGTTATTGCTTAAATCGTTACACCAACTGGTTTGATCGAATGTAAACAGACATCGATTGAAAAGGAGAATAGTTTGAAAAAATATAAATCCATTTATGTGATTCCTTGAGTAACCTACTACTTACTTACTTATGTGGCCATAACAACCGAATATCGACTTAGGCCGAAAATAACATGCTTCGCCAGCCATCTCCGTTCTTCGCTAGCTGGCGCCAGTTAGATATTCCAAGCGCCGTCAGGTTCTCCAGTGCTTGGTCTTTCCACCGGAGGTTAGGTCTTCCTTTTCTGCGTCGTCCTCCAGCGGGTTCCGAATATAACACCTTCTTAGCTGGAGCGTGTTCTTCCATTCGCTCGACATGATCTAGCCAGCGCAGCCGCTGGATTTTGATGCGCTTTACTATGTCAATATCGGCATACATCTCGTACAGCTCATGGTTGTACCTTATTTGGTACTCGCCACCAACGCAAATAGGTCCAAAGATCTTGCGTAGGACTTTTCTCTCGAAAACTCCAAGCATTCCCTCATCTGAGGTGGAAAGTAACCTATGTAAATATATTTAAAGACGTTAAAGGCGTCAGACTGTGTCCGATTTTTATATGATGAATTGAAACAAAACTGGATTCAAATCGCATTTCATATTTTCTTACAATAAGTAGTCCACATTGACCAAAATGATTCGCACTGTTTCGGACTCAATGCTCTCTTCTTTTAATTCCATGTTTTTCTGCTTCGTGCCTATGTACATATATTCTTCTGAAAGTAGGCCGCTTTTATTCAAAATGGTTTTGACCGTCTTAGACTTTATATTCTATCCCTGTACTGTGTACTTCAATATGAGGAACTAAATTTGAGGATTCTTAAAAAAATATTTTTTCTGATCTCAAAACAGTGCTAAAATTCTCCAGTTATATTTTAATTTAGATTGTATAATTTTGAACAATTAGCATACAACATCCTAAAGTTTAATGTTATTTAGAGTTATTTATAATATGAGATGCAATATTTTTTTGAAATCATTCCATTATTGATCAAATCTATTATTTTATTTCATAAAAGGATTTTTATTTTATCTACGAAAAACCTATTGAATCATTCATTACGTCATTTAATGGTATGTGTTTTCTTTCTGCTCTATTAAATTTCAAGTTTCAAAAGACCAACTTATTCTGCAAATTAATTTGAAAATAAATTAAAATGACGAATTTAAATATGTATCATACATACATAGCTAACAAATAGATGCTAAGACAAACAAATTGTAATTTCTCTTTGGTGTGGAGTATTCTTTATGACATCACTGACTAAAAGAACTGATTAATTGCTTAAGTAACTAATTAAAAACAATCAATTCGTAATGAAAAAAATTACCAAACTTTTTTAAGCTATCAAGCCCTAAAGAATTGAACTTTTGATCTTTCTTTTTATACCCTGCATAATGCAATATGCATGGTATATTCATTTCGGTCAGATGTTTGTGTCCACTTGAAGGAATCTCCGGAGATATAGACATGGATATATATTCGTGATCAGCGTCGATTAAATTTTCGATTTAACGATGTCCGTCCGTCCGTCCGTCCGTCCGTCCGTCCGTCCGTCTGTCTGTCACCTGGCTGGTTCGCACGATAACTTGAGTAAATATTGAGCTATTTCGATGAAATTTGGCATAAGTAATCTATGATCCAAGGGTACGGAGGGGATTGATATTGGGTATGATCGGTCAATAGCCACGCCCACACCAAGCATTCAAAGCGACTAACCTCGAAATTTTCAAAATCTTTAACTTGCTATAACTCACATAATATACCACTTGGGACAACAATATTTGGCACATAGACTTATATTATACTACTTTATAACCTCGCCAAAAGTGGTTGAGCCACGCCTACTTTTTAGCGTAGCTCTCATACAAAGTGTCTGTACTTCTTTTTAATTGAAACAGCTGTAACTTCTACAATCTTCTGTCCAGAATAACCATAATTGACACTTAGATTAACATGGTAGTCGGAAATAATATGGCAGAAAATCAGTGTGCCACGCCCACTCCTTTCTGGGTCTCCCATACAAAGTTGCGGAAATTAAAAAAAATGTTACCGGTTATAACTTGCAAACTATTCAGCGTAGAATAACGAGATTTAAGGTGTGGATTAGTATTGTACGATCAACTAGGCTCACAGAAAATGGGCGCACCACGCCCACTGTTTATCGTAGCCCCCATACAAATTTTAAATTGAAACAGCTGTAACTTCGGCAATCTTCTGTCTAGAATAACCATAATTGACACTTAAATTAATATCGTAGTCGGCAAAAATCTGACAGAAAATCAGTGTGTCACGCCCACTCCTTCATGAGTCTCCCATACAAAGTCAAGGGAATTAAACTAAAACTTTTAAGCTTCATAACTTACAAACCATTTAGCGTAGGACAACGAGATTTAAGGTATGGATTAGTATTGTACGAGCAACTAGGCTCACAGAAAATGGGCGCACCACGCCCACTGTTTATCGTAGCCCCCATACAAATTTTAAATTGAAACAGCTGTAACTTCGGCAATATTCTGTCTAGAATAACCATAATTGACACTTAAATTAATATCGTAGTTGGCAAAAATCTGGCAGAAAATCAGTGTGCCACGCCCACTCCTTCATGAGTCTCCCATACAAAGTCAAGGGAATTAAACCAAAACTTTTAAGCTCCATAACTTACAAACCATTTAGCGTAGGACAACGAGATTTAAGGTATGGATTAATATTGTACGAGCAACTAGGCTCACAGAAAATGGGCGCACCACGCCCACTGTTTATCGTAGCCCCCATACAAATTTTAAATTGAAACAGCTGTAACTTCGGCAATATTCTGTCTAGAATAACCATAATTGACACTTAGATTAACATGGTAGTCGGAAATAATATGGCAGAAAATCAGTGTGCCACGCCCACTCCTTTCTGGGTCTCCCATACAAAGTTGCGGAAATTAAAAAAAATGTTACCGGTTATAACTTGCAAACTATTCAGCGTAGAATAACGAGATTTAAGGTGTGGATTAGTATTGTACGATCAACTAGGCTCACAGAAAATGGGCGCACCACGCCCACTGTTTATCGTAGCCCCCATACAAATTTTAAATTGAAACAGCTGTAACTTCGGCAATCTTCTGTCTAGAATAACCATAATTGACACTTAAATTAATATCGTAGTCGGCAAAAATCTACCAGAAAATCAGTGTGCCACGCCCACTCCTTCATGAGTCTCCCATACAAAGTCAAGGGAATTAAACCAAAACTTTTAAGCTCCATAACTTACAAACCATTTAGCGTAGGACAACCAAATTTAAGGTGTGGATTGATATTGAAAAATTAAATAGATATACAAGAAAGAGATACGTCACGCCCACTTTTTATATAGCTTCCGTACAAAATCTCGGATTTATCTTAAACATTAAAACACCCATAACTTACTAAATAATACGCCTAGGTCAACCCATTGCAACCTAGGTAGTTTAGTATTATAGGCAGAAATTGATCCTCCAAAATTGGTGAGGTACGCCTGCTTCTTAATGTAGGTCCTATACAAAGTAGTGGAAGAAAAGGATGGATATACGAGCAAACTTTTTATATATACCTCTACATATGCAGGGTATAATTTGGTCGGCCCCAGCCGACTGTAAGGAGATTTTTTACATATTAAGATGTACATATTTATTTATGTAATTCTGTGTTCTGATTTGAAGAGAAGCCTTGGTAGATTCATCTCAGAATTTATTATCCTAAACTAAACTTTAGGATTCTTTTTTGCATGGAGGAACTCTATATTCTAAATAGAATAAAAAAATAAAATGTTAATACTGATAACAGATCCTACTAATTCCTCTTCTTTACCCGTTAAAATAAAATTGCTACATATTTCCAAGGGATATCTTTATTATTAGAAACTCTTTAAATTTTTTATATGTAAATTATATGAAATAAATAACTGAATATTTCGCTATACATTTTTAAGTTAAATAAAAAATCTTCATTGGAATATTTACCCATAAAAACCACCACAAACTTATATTTCAATTTTTCTGTCAATAATTTGTTGGTTTCATCATATAATATTGCATGTTTGTATGTTATGTACGTATTATTTTGATATTGGCCAAATATAGAAAAAATATTGACTACTTAAGAGTGAGAAACCCAAAATCGAATGTACGCAAAATGACTAAAAACATAAGCATACGTTCGAAAGAAGCCTTAATAACTACAAATAAAAACATGAAATAGAAAAAAGTCAATATTGTATCAATGTCACTATAATGCCACAATATACCTATATTTATCTGTGATATGTTGACGGCTGCTGTTATGTTGCCACTAATTGAATGAACAAATTCGTTTGGATTTCTGGAAAAAATCTTCTGAATACTTACGGCCGGGGCTCGAACTCACGACATCATGCAGTCAACGCATAGACTAACTCAGTTACGGTACCTGTTTTTTAAGTAGAGCAATAGAAACCGTGACCATGCAATTAGGTTTTTTTTTTCATTTAAATGATTGTTAAGATTTGACAATTGTTTGGTTATAGTCGTTTACAAATATATTTAAGAATACCTGTGTACAATAGGTGATAAACAAACAAACAATTTTCTATATGCTGTCTGTCTTTTATTTCGGATTTGCAACTCATTTCTGGACATTAAGATGTTTCACCGGAAAAAAGTTCATATTTTTTACCAGTAAAACATGAAATTTTGTTTGCGCTAGAGAAAGCCATTCGTGAGCTAGAATTAAGAAAAAAATAAGGACGAGACAGTTTATTGTGCTAGCAATATAGACGTATTAAAGATACGGGTTTCATTCGATGATTTTCCCTCTTCTACTATTTAAAGCGTAAAATTATGAATATTCAAAATTTGGGTTTCAACAATATATGCTTAGCTAGACGTGTTGGGCATTGTTATCATTGTTCGACGGTTACCAATACCAATATTCAAGTGGTGAAAAATATTCTATAGCTATTAGGATAACGTGACATAAACACGATAACGTATTTTGAAAAATATTCGATAATTTAAAAAAATTAAGCACTCTCGTACAATCACTCTTTTGACACCATTTTTTTTTTTTGATTTTTGTCACAGAGATCTTTTAGAAGCATTGGTCATGGCAAAGTGATACTATCGGAAGAATTGCCAATTCCTTGCCGGACAGGTGGGTATCGTTCGCAAGAAAAATCTTGTCGAAGAAGAACGTAGAAGCCATTCAAAAGGCTTGTACCATCAATCTGAAGGACCTCCCTACAAACGTCCTAAAACACTCATTCGAAATGCATCTCGATCATGCAAATCGTTGTATTGAACCATTATTTCCCACATATTGCACTCGGTGGTACGTATTGTTACGAGTTTGGAATATCTTCAAATGGAAAAGGGTTAAAACTACCCGACTTTGTTGATTTTAACTACCTAAATGAAGACAATGTATAAGACAACCCCACGGTGACATAACGAGAACAGCGCTGGATTGGAACCCCCAAGGCAGCCGCAGACGTGGGAGATCAGCCAATACTTGGAGACTGCAAGTTGAAGCAGAAGCGAAAAAAGCAGGCCATTCATGGAGCGCAATTAAATTCCTAGCTCTAGATAAAAGAAGTTATAATTTGTTTATTGAGGCCCTATGCTCCACTTAGGAGCCAAGGGAATATATATATAAATGAAGACAATTAAGGCTATTGCCATTTATTGCTATTGCTATTCACTCAACGATTGTTTCTAAAAATCATAAAATTGTTTTAGATCTAATTCCTACATGAATTTAAAATCAAAAATATTAAAAAAATTGTGGGGGCTCAAACTAACTGGCAGCACCCTAATATATTTTTTATCACCAATAAAGCATAAACAGTCAAGTTATAAATCGCTGAATAATTCCACCTCAGGACAAAAGACCTAGACTCATATAGTAAAACCCCCAAAACCTTCTCTGGCCTAATTTTTTTATGGTCATATTAAATTTGCAATTTTTTGCCTGGCTGCTTTTAGAATAAAGGGCTTACAATTCATATGAGAGCGAAATATGTTGTTTGAGTACATATAGTAAAATTTTATGGGGAATAATTTTGTAGAACATTTTAACCTATTAACTCTCACACGAAAGGGTCATTTTAACCCCTTTTTTGAAAATTTTGAATAAAATAGAATTTAAGAGGTCGCTAGAGGGTTAAACTGTTATAGAAAATTATTTGTTGGAAAATTTCACTAAGGATATTCTTAGACAAAATCTTTATACAAGGAACGTAAAAGTCCACAAAAAATAAATAAGAAATATGTCCCCTTGAAATATGCAATTTTTTATGCATTTTCTTAGAATTTGTTCATAAATATAACTGCAGTTTTTTCTAGAGTAATGGCGCGACGCTTGGAACATCATATCACTCTATCATCAGAAACTGTGTTACACATGATATGCATATGTGACTCCACTTCCGTTGGGGTTGACATAATAGAAACTAGCTGTCGGACCTGACTACAGGTCCGACACTACTTGTGTCACCTCAAAATATTGCGAAACTGCAAAAACTGCGAAATAACGATTTATCATACAATTTTCGATATTTGCACCGCCTTTTTGTTCACGAAGCATTTTTTGGTTTAACTTAATATACTAATGAAAATGTATATTCAATAGTTAATAACATACATTAGGACCACTACAATGCATTTACATTTATAAATTTACATCACCTCATCGAAAAAAAAGAAATGATAAAAGTTGAGTTTACACCATTAGTTTTTACAAACATGCCATATCCATAAACGAAACTAGGTATATTATAAAAGCTATGTCCAAAAAAAGCCACCTCCTACATATGTAATAAGTAGTAGTGATGCTTCTGTTATTTCATTCGACTTCCCACCACATTATATGAATAATTTTTCTGATGATGGTCGATTGTGTTTTTAATTGTCACATTCGATAGTAAAACGAAGGTTCATACATTGGGACAGGCTTTGTTTTTATGTACAGAAATTCTTGTATTTATGCTTTGCGATTGCTTAAACCTCTCGAAAATTTGCAATTTTTTTGGAGTAGTTTGCGAGTGATGTTGATCCAATAATATTATGATTTAATAGAATAATTAGCAAAGAAATTTCTTCTGCCAATTCAATTTGACATTATAACAAAGTATAACATTATATTGTATTATTGTGTAAAAATAATAAAAAAAAATATTATAAATTTATTTATTATTTTTTTGTATTCTTTCAGAAACGGATGCTATGTGATCCTTGGTGTTGTTAATGCTTTTTAATATGAAGAAAAAAAGCAATGCCATATTTAAGACTAACAAAATATCAATGTCCTTTTGGACAACAATACTACTAGTTTTGTGTTGTAAAATACAGCTATTATCATGCCTTACAAAAGATCCAATCAATATTCTACGGCAGTCAGCTGATACCGATCTTAATGTCAAACAACATACGTCGCACCAAGTGAAAAAGTCTCTTCTGACTAAGTTTCAATTTCGACATGCCGTTTATAATGTGACCATACCGGAGAACAGTGTGGGGAAAACCTTTGCGACACTGGTTCCACAACAGGATCGCATGGGTATAACCATAAGTGCAGATGTGGATGTAAAATATCGCATCATTTCTGGTGATCGTGAGAAATTATTCAAAGCCGAAGAGAGAACAGTTGGTGATTTTGCATTTCTGATCATACGCACAAGAACGAGCAATGTAGTGTTAAATCGTGAAAAATGTGATCAATACACATTAAATATTAGAGCATTTCTAAGTTATACACATAATAAAAATAATATTACAAATTATGAAACGGATACATCAGTACATATTGAAGTATTGGATCGTAACGATCTAAGTCCACTTTTCTATCCGACTGAGTACTCGATAACCATTACCGAAGATATGCCAATTCATAAAAGTGTATTAAAGGTAACGGCAGAGGATGCAGATTTAGGAATCAATGGCGAAATCTACTATAGTTTCCTATATAATAATGATTATTTTGCAATTAATCCTACGTCTGGTGTGATAATGTTAACAAGGCAGCTAAGCTATCTGAATCATTCCCAATTTGAACTTGTTGTCGTTGCGAATGATAGAGCATCAATCATTAATCATTATAGTAATAAGGCTAGTAAGGCAAAGGTGTCCGTTTTTATTGAACAGGTATGTAATTATTTTACAATTTTATTTGTAGATATATATTCTATGTATGTATTTGCCATTTAAAGTTTGGAATTAGAATCAGTTATAAAAACAAAAAACTAGTGAATTAACAATCCAGTGACTCCCATGGCTGGCTTTAGATTAGGTTAGATTATGTGGCTGCCCTCTCTCTCTCTGAGAGGACACACTTAGACCAGAAAGGCCCATTGTGATACCAACGAGCTTCTCTTCCAATACTTTTGTGCGTGTTAAATTTGGACAGCATTAGAAGTGACCTACTTATATCAGCCGGTTCCGAACGGCAGAACCCTTGTGACATCACTTTAACTATCTTCATGTTGAAGTGCCATCATTACACTATTGAAATCAGTATGTGACATTTTTTTGAAGTGTAAACAACACATTTCTTTAAATTTCGACTATATCAACTTTTCTCTCTTTGTTTGACTGGAACCTTTGGAATATACAATATCTATATTTTATTTAGATGAAGAATCCTAAATTTGGATCCCATAGGTCCATATCGGCTTCAGGATAGAGCTGAGTGATTGCTTAATGGTAAAACAAAGGATCTGCCTTTAGCCCAAGTTGTTTCTGTTTGGTCACAATGTGCGTTTTCTGTTTTGGGTTACTGGGGTAGACAGCAATTGTTGAGCGTCACTGGAGAACTATGAGCGTTACAATTACATAGTGTAAAAGTCGTGTGCACTGAGTTTGCCGCACTTTCTTTTATGTGCCATCTATCCATCCATACATCTAAAACATTTAGATTCAGTTGCAGTTGATTCGTAACTACGTGTGGTTCCTCTCTACTGGTCATTATAATAGTGTCATATGGAAAAGTTGTGTTATAAGTGCTCTATGTTAATGGTAGATCGGCAGTGAACAGAGCGTAGAGTACTGGTCCCACCACACTACCTTGAGGAACACCAGCTCTAATTGGATGGAGATGAGTTATAGCCTAGACAGACGGCTATTAACCTGACAGACGGCAGTATTGCGGATTAACTAAACGGCTGATTGCTGTTTTATTAGGTCAGCTGACTTACATTACTATCACTATCAATTTCTGTCATCTGTCACTCTCGATATGAGAAAATCTACAAGAAGTATGTAAACTGAAAACTATCAGAAACTTGGAAAGTGACATTCATAGTTCGTAATTGATAGCTGGATTTATTTGTTCGCCAACGCATTTCATGTTCAAAACTATTAACAATTGTTGAAAGTTTTTTACAAGCGAACACACCTAATATTTTGTAAAATGGATCGAGAAAAATTCACAATAGAAAATTTGCAGCAGTGCTGCCATCGCAAATTGCCCTAATCCTCTTCTATTTTGAGAATTAACTCATAGAGTTAATACGGATTAGCTGCAGTTAATGCCATAGTTAATTCGAATTAACTCGGTAATTGGGAATTAGGCTGACGGCTGTCTAGGCTATTATATGCTCGTTCATATAAACCAAAGGCCTGTCTACGCCACTGGTTCCCATATAGAATTTGAATTTATTAAACAACTTGGCTTCTTTGTATGGGACGCATTAGTTCAATAGTAACAAAATGTTTTGTAAATTTTAAATAATAAAAGTTTTTTATTAATCTATTAATTTTAGGCAGTTTTCAGAAAGTTTTACTATTTAATATATTTATATTTATAAAAAAAAAAATATTTTATCATCCCCATCATTGCAATCCACTCGAACTATGCTATAAAATGCCATTCCAGTGGTATACGTCGATGATTTTAATATAATTGTCACATGCTATCTGAGAGCCGAGCATCGATGAAAATAGGCATTTTCTGTCGACTTATTTTTATAGTCGACCGTAAACAAATTAAAGAATTAATGGACAAAGTCAAATGAAATAAAAATTTAAAGCCATTTAAAATACAATTTAATTTACAAAATATTTTTAGTCATGCGTTAATTTTGATTTGAAGTTAATGTGTTCGTTGTTAAATTAATACTTGTTCATCCATTTCAACACAAAACGTTTTTATTCAACATTAATAGCATTTTTGATCTCATTTGTTATGGGAACTGTCACTGCTTCGCTGAACTAAGAGTCTTGTATTCAAATCTTTTAATTCAAATTGAAATTTTATGATGTCAGAAACTGTATATAAAGTACTAACAAAGGAACCAGGGTTAATACATTTCATCGATTCTCTTATTAAACGAAAATTTTGTAATTTAGAATTGTTTTGACATTTATTAAAATCTCAAATGTTAGTTGCAATTACGTTTCATATCGCTTTATACCATGTATCGTCCAATTGCAGTTTATTAGAGTAGAATACATTTCTTAAATCGACAAGTCCACGTTTCGGAACATACCTTAAATCGTCTCCTGGAACCTACTCAATTTTCAATTGAAAAAATAATATTCTCTAGTATTGTGGTATATCAACTTGAGTATTAAAATTAAGTATTCAAAAAGGATAGCAATTCAAGACGTAAAATTATGACATTTACTGGGAGTCTATTAGTAAAAACTATTATTAGTAAAATTAGTAAAAATTTTGATTAACCAAAATTCTATATTACTAAAAATTTGAATTTTAATTATTTAGATTGTTCAACCAAACGTTTAATAGCATAGTTCCTAGTTTCTATTGTTGATAATCCCATATGATCCTTTTCTTTTTCAGGTTAATTTACATGATCCGGAAATTTATGTCAAAACCTTGTCTAGTATTCCGAGAAATGTTACCACTACAGTTTATGGAATAGTGCGAGTGAATGACAAAGACAGTGGTCGGCACGGTAAAATTAGTAAACTCGAAATTGTGGACGGTGATGCGGAAAATAATTTTTATATCAAACCGACCGAAACTAAGGGGGAATATTTTATTGAAATAAATCCATTTTCGAAACTACTAAATGTTCCCTACACGCATAATATAACATTGCGGGCCGAAGACAATGGTATACCTAAAAGATATGCATTTAAAACAGTTCCAGTACAAATTTATGTTGAAAGTAGAAATCCACCAGTATTTACGAAAGAATTATATGAAGTGTCGATACTGGAAACAGCTCCTCCAAATATGCCGATCATCCGGCTAAAAGTTACCAATCCCGATTTGAGGAAAAATGCATTAGTATTTCTGGAAATTGTTGGAGGCAATGAAGGTGGTGAATTTCGAATTAATCCCGATTCGGGAATGCTTTATACACAGAAATCACTTGATGCCGAAAAGAAATCCTTCTACACTCTGACAGTGTCCGCCATAGATCAGGCGAATGTTGGTGTACGGAAACAATCATCGGCAAAAGTTAAAATCAATATTGAGGATATAAATGATAATGATCCAATATTTCAACCTACAAATAGCACCATTCAAATCGATGAGAATGAATTAGCGGGCACTTTTGTGGCTAAGCTGACGGCAAAAGACAGAGACAGTGGAGAGAATTCTTACATATCATACAGCATTGCAAATCTCAATGATGTACCCTTTGACATTGATCACTTTACTGGCATCATTAAGACAACGACATTAATCGATTATGAAACGATGCGAAGGAAATATGCACTAATTGTACGAGCCTCTGATTGGGGCTTACCGTATCGGAGACAAACTGAATTAGAGCTTCTGATCGAAGTGAAAGATATCAATGACAATAGGCCACAATTCGAACGAATAAATTGTATGGGAAAAGTTTTAAGAAATACGCCCGTCGGTACAGATATTTTTACATTGTCCGCCATTGATTTTGATGCAGATGATTACGTTACATATCGTCTAATTTCCGGAAATGAAGATGGCTGTTTTAACCTTGACTCCACTACGGGTGTTCTAACGATCGGATGTGATTTGAAAGATGTCGGCATCCCAACGCGTTACATAAATGTGTCTTCCACAGATGGTACGCATTTCTCGGATGAAATGAGTATTGCCATAGAACTTGTGCATTCAGGTGCTGAGGGACCGATAGAAAGTGTGGAAATGTTAAGTGGCTATGGGACATTTGAATGCCGTGAAACAGGTGTTGCTAGGCGACTTGCTGAAATATTGGCGGCTGCCGAGAAAAATAATGTAGATTTGTTGAATAAAGTTGCAATAAATGATGTACCATTAACACCGAGTCGATATGGACAAAATATACATTCGCCCGAATTTGTGGACTTTCCACAAGAACTGAGAATCAATGAAAGTATTGAGCTCGGTGAATCTATAACTGTGATAAACGCCCGCGATAGAGATTTGGGTTACAACGGGAAACTTGTTTATGCAATATCTGATGGAGATTACGATTCCGTGTTTCGAATTGATCCCGATAATGGTGAATTGCAAATCATCGGCTATCTGGATAGAGAACGCCAAGATGAATACAATTTAAATATCACCGTTTACGATTTGGGTCAACCGCAAAAAGTCGCATCAAAAATGCTGCCCATTACAGTACTGGATTGTAATGACAATCCACCTGTTTTGCAAAATTCTCTATTCACATTTCGTCTAAGTGAAGATGCTTTAAATGGCACCATAATATATTGTTTAAATGCATCGGATGCAGATTCTGGCGATAATGCTAAAGTTACGTATCATATGCGAACGATGATAAATGATTTTTATATTAATACATCAACGGGCTGCATATTTACCGCAAAAACTCTCGATCGAGAATCTCGAAGCTTTTATGAGCTGCACATTATCGCTAAGGATCACGGGATGCCACCATTATCTGCAGAAGCTGTGGTAAATGTAATCGTTGAAGATGTCAATGATAATGCGCCTATCTTTGGAGTTCGAGAATTTATTTTCCGAGTACGTGAAGATATTCCGCGTGGTACTGTGATAGCATCAGTAGAAGCTACTGACCCGGACATTGGTTTAAATGGTCAAATATATTTTTCCATTAAACATGATGTGATGGATGAGGAATTGTTTAAAATTGACAAAATTACTGGTGTCATTCGAACACAAGGCTATTTGGACTATGAAACACGTCAGGTGTACAATTTAATTGTAAGTGCCATTGATCGTGGAACACCTTCATTGACATCCGAGATGCCGGTTGTTATTGAAGTTTTGGATGTAAATGAAAATCGATATGCCCCCGAATTTGATGACTTTGTCTATGCTGGACACATAAAAGAGAATCAACCAAAAGGCAGTATTGTAATGAATATAACAGCCAAAGACCTCGATACGAATGACCCCGATTCAATGATATCATATTCAATACGAGGTGGTGACGGTTTGGGTATGTTCACGGTGAATGAACAAGGTAACTATTACATATGTACCTACATACTTATTTTAAAATATTGATTTTTAAAAAATATTCTATGAGATTTATTTTTCCATTTTATTTATAGTGTAAATTCGGTTTCTACTCAAAAGTGCTAAATAATAGATAGTTAATTGTCTCATAGAATAACTTTAGTATGCTCAAAAGATCTTTCAATTAATACTTATAATCCATTTGGTAGCGTGAAGAAATTAACTCACTCTATGTGCTCATGAAAATTTATTAATTTTATGTATTGTTGTAAATATTCGAATATCTATATTTATTGATTAATTTGATTTATAAGATTTAATTAATTACAAAGTCACTCGCTATTGTTTGCTTTTTCGTCGTTTTTAATGATAAACAACTCGTTCAGAACACCTACTCGTTGTTCGCTTTTGTTTACAGTATTACTTACGAGTATTGTTATTGTTGCCTACACACGATAATATTTCATATATAACGGGTGTTTTTTTTTTCGAGGTATAGAACTTTAAATTGCAATAAAACAACGATGGATTATTCGATTGACATGAATTTTATTTATTCGAAAGATAATCTTGTGGCATTACATTTTAAATATGATTTCTGGCATATGATCGCCACGGCTGGCTCGGATGTAGTCCAATCTGGACGTCCAATTTTCGATGACTTTTTCCAACATTTGTGGCCGTATATCGGCAATAACACGGCGAATATTGTCTTCCAAATGGTCAAGCGTTTGTGGCTTATCCGCATAGACCAATGACTTTACATAGCCCCACAGAAAGTAGTCTAGCGGTGTTAAATCACAAGATCTTGGAGGCCAATTCACAGGTCCAAAACGTGAAATTAGGCGGTCACCAAACGTGTCTTTCAATAAATCGATTGTGGCACGAGCTGTGTGACATGTTGCGCCGTCTTGTTGGAACCACAGCTCCTGGATATCATGGTTGTTCAATTCAGGAATGAAAAAGTTAGTAATCATGGCTCTATACCGATCACCATTGACTGTAACGTTCTGGCCATCATCGTTTTTGAAGAAGTACGGACCAATGATTCCACCAGCCCATTAATCGCACCAAACAGTCAGTTTTTCTGGATGTAACGGTGTTTCGACATACACTTGCGGATTAGCTTCACTCCAAATGCGGCAGTTTTGTTTGTTGACGTAGCCATTCAACCAGAAGTGCGCTTCATCGCTAAACAAAATTCGCTTATGAAAATCGGGAACAACGACCATTATTTTCGAAATAAAATTGCACTATTTGCAAGCGTTGTTCAGGCGTGAGTCTATTCATGATGAATTGCCAAACCAAACTGAGAATAAATCACTTGACAGCTGTTAAATCGGTCGCCATCTTGAACAGTAATGCCAACTTGAAGTTCTATACCTCGAAAAAAAACACCCGTTATTAGGCATTGGATGGTTTTTATGGCGCTACGGAACTGAGTGATGGCATATGTTTCAATTCTTTTGTAAAGTAATATAAAAGACGAGGGCCACGAAATCTTTAAATCCATGATCTCTTCATACTGTAAAATGCCCAAATTCATATTCTCCCAGAAATATTAATTTTGAATTATTTATTGACTTCAAGTGCTTCCTTAATTTGCTAAAATTGAAAATAAATATGTCTTTATAAGTCTTTATAAATATAACAAATATTAAAAAAAAAAGAGGTGTTCAGTGCCATGGAAATTAAATAATTAAAAATGTAGTTTTATCGACAACGTTTTGATTTTCTAAGAAGAAATTTATTTAATTTAATGTAATTAATTTTTGTAATTGAATTATCATTGTGATGCTGCATGCTGCATTCGACAGGTTCAATACGTACTGCTGCCCATCTGGACGCTGAGACGAAAAACTATTATTGGTTGACATTATGTGCCCAGGATCACGGCATAGTACCCCTAAGCAGTTGTGTGCAGGTATGTATTTTAATATGTAAACTGATTATACACATTCAGTATGATTCTCAGCGCCTATTCTCGAATTTATCAATTATACAAAATTGAAAATTATTAAATTCATCTTAGATTCTTACACGATAAAATTAACTGAATTCCAGCCAAAATAAATTTTGAAATGAATTGAACTTATTTTGATTAAATTCACTCTAATTAAGAAATAATTTTAGTGTTAAATTGTTTAAGAGAAGTTCATATACAGCCTTATCATGGTTGTCATTCGTCGGAATTATTGACTTAAAATTCTACTAAGATTTAAAAACTAAGACAATCGATTACCGTGATATGGGCGGTGAACAAATTTATATTCCAATTCAAATTAAGTTTTAAAATTTACTTTTGAATGAAAAATACAAAATTTAATTCAAATTCATATTTTAGGTTTACATTCAAATTGAAAATGAAAACGATAATGTCCCTCTAACAGATAAACCAGTATATTATATATCTGTACCAGAAGGAAGTGCGGCCAATACAAATATATTACGGTTAAAAGCTTTTGATAATGATAACGATCCATCTCAAAAGATCACTTATACAATAATATCTGGAAATCCTGAAGGTTATTTTTTCATAAATTCAACAACTGGTAAGTCGGTAATCGGATTTCTATAATCAATTTCAATATAAAAACAAAGAGTTATTATTTTTAAGAAATATATTTCAATATGAATAAATATATGCTTATGCATGTTTTTCCCCCCATATATGTGCTTACAAAAATTAACTGACTCGAATGCGCTTTAACAACATTTTTAACATTCCATTTTAGGAGAACTCACAACTACCGAAAGGAAATTAGATAGAGAAAATCAATCGGAACATATATTGGAGGTAACATAACATCTGCATGAAATTACAAACTATATTTAATTAATAATTTTGCTCTGAAATAAATTCATTCTAAAATAAAAATAAATTATTTCTACTGCCGAGACCAAAATAAAATGTTTTGAAAATATTTATGAACTAAAAAAAAATCATAGTTAAAAATTAAATTAAAATTTATTAGATACGGTCTTTACAAACCATTTCATTTCATATATTGACACTCAATTATTTAATATTTATTTTTCTCTACAGATTTCTATTTGTGACAATGGAACACCACCTTTGCTCTCGACGACCAGAGTTGTTGTCACTGTGGATGACATTAATGACCATAGTCCGGAATTTGATCAACGTTTTTATAAAATTCAGGTTCCCTCTACAATTGCTGCTGAAATAAATGCATCAATTTTTCAGGTACGAGTATATACTTATATATTTCCAATGCTGATACTTTAATCCAACAATTTCTTGTATGCAGGTGCAAGCTGTTGATAATGATGCCGGTGAAAATGGACACATTTCGTATTACATAAAATCGGGAAAAGGAAAAAATCGATTTCGAATGGATGTGGAAAGTGGTGTGATATATCTTTCGAAACCATTAGAACTAGATACAGAATATGAGATCAATATTCGTGCCGACGATAATGGTACACCTAAACGAAGTCAAAATGCCCGATTAAATATTGAAGTTGTTCACATATCCGAAAGATCACTGCATCCACCAATAATCAAAACGATCAATAATAAAGTCGATGTAACTGAAAGCGATCGTCCCGGTTTTCTTGTAACATTAATACAAGCAGTAGATGAGGATAATGATCAACTGTGGTATACTATAATTGGTAAGTGGGATCTTTTAATCACAAGAATTTGTAAAACGGTGGGTGCATCACACACAAACTATATAAAGTGCTTCAAAGACGAAAAAGTTCGAGTTAATTTCATTTTGTTGACGAGACAATATTTTCAATTTCTTTGTGGGAATGAAAACATTTATTTCATTCATTTTTATAAAAAAAAAACATCTTGATTTCCATTCCAGATGGCAATGATCGCAATGAATTTTATATGGGAAGAGATAATGGAAATATTCTATTGTCGAAAGCACTGGACTGGGAGAGACAGCCATCATATAATCTAACCATAAGCGTTACAGATGGAACGCATGATGTTCGCACTCAGCTCTATATTCAAGTGGTTGATACAAACGATAATAGTCCACAATTTTCCCAAGATGTATATTATGTAAATATATCGGAGAATATAGAAGAAGAATCAATTATCATGCAATTGCATGCAACCGATAAGGATGAGGATAAAAAAATATTTTATACATTACATGCTGCTCAAGATCCAGCATCATTAATGCTCTTTCGTATTGATTCGGTAACCGGTAATGTAATAGTGACACAACGTCTCGATTACGAGAAGAGTCGTCATCATATTCTGATAGTAACAGCCAAGGATCATGGGACACCGTCAAAAAGAAATTATGCAAAAATTATCATCTCCATATACGATCATAATGATCATTATCCGGAGTTTTCGAGTAAAATTGTTCAAAGTAAAATTCCCGAAAGTGCAGCAATTGGATCGAAAGTAGTACAATTGTTCGCTCTGGATCAGGATTATGGGAAAAATGCTGAAATCAAATATTCCATTCTAACTGGCAATGTTGGAAATATGTTTGATATCGATCGATCATTGGGTATAATAACACTTGCGAAAAGTTTAAATATTAACAATATGCAAGAGTATATGTTACAAGTCAAAGCGACTGATCTGGGAGAGCCACCATTATCATCACAAATTCCAGTACATTTAATTGTTATAATGGCTGACAATGATCCGCCAAAGTATGTGTCACCAATAATTGTTGAAATCTATGAAAATCTTGCTGTTGGATCATTTGTATCACAAGTAGATGCAAGATCATCATCTTCTGTTTTTTATGAAATAACAAAAGGAAATGAAGAAGAATTTTTTCAAATAAATCCATCGACTGGTGTCATTTATACTAACGACATAATTGACTATGAAAAATATAAGTAAGTTGTTATTGTGATATTTAGATGATTCTAATTCGATTCTAATTCAATTCTAAATATATTTTTAGAATCTTTAATTTGACTGTAACTGGAACAAATATGGCATCATCGTCATCCAACATAAGTGTTATTATACATATTTTAGATGTTAACGACAATGCACCATATTTTTTACAAAAACAATATTTTGGTGAAATTTCCGAAGCAGCAATTATTGGAACTTATATTATAGAAAAGGGCTCGCATAAAAATAGGTTGTTATATATATTGATTCCTTAAATATTTCTCATAAAATGTTTGTAATTTTGTAATTTGATTTAATAATTTTTTTTTATGATTCCAGTCCAATTACTTTAAAAGCATCTGATCTAGATGTTGGTGTAAATGGTTTAATTGAATTCACTATAGTTGATGAGATTGCAAAGAAATTCTTTAAAATCGAATCACCAACAGGAATAATTAAGCTTACTCATGCATTGGATTATGAAAGCATACCACATTTTCGCTTTAAAGTAATGGTAAGTGAAAATTGCTACTATCAGGCTATTAGAGTCATTATGAAAGTGATTGAATATTAAAAATTTATTTGTATTACTTCATAACACTATCTTTATAAAATATTTATAAACATATGTATAATTTTAATAATTATTTTCAGGCAAAAGATATGGGAACCCCTAAACTATATTCTCGAGCCATGGCGGAAGTACAAATTTTTGTACAAAATATCAACGATTGTCCTCCGATATTTAAACAGAAGGAGCTAAATGTGACAATATATACACCCACCTATGAAAATGTTATAGTTGCACAAGTTAATGCCACTGATGCGGACAATGATGACAATACGAAAATTCGATACGATATCGTAGATGGCAATACAAAAGGTTGTTTCGATATTGATGGATTAACTGGGATAATAACAACAAGGTAAATCATTCAAGAGGCATTTTGCAACAAACAAAAATTTATTGCATTAATTTGTTTAATTTTGTTTATACAGAAATGTCGAACAATTAGGCAATTTCCATTCATTGCGTGTTCGTGCATCAGACGGTCTATACTCAACGATATCGCATGTAAATGTACACGCTGAGACGGCTGATAAATCCGGATTGACGTTTCAAAGGGCAAAATATGAATTTACAACAATTGAGAATTCAACGAAAATTTCTGTAATTGGTCTTGTCAATGTCATTGGAAATCTTTTGCACGAGAACGTCGAGTATAAGATTCTAAATCCAACGAGTATGTTTCAAATAGGAACAACATCGGGAGCAATCAGCACAACTGGCAGCATGTTCGATCGCGAGACTCAAGATAAATATCAAATTATCGTCGAGGCCAAATCGATTTTATTCTCCAATAGGCATACTTACATACGAAGAGCACAAGTTCTGGTCGATATCCTCATACAGGATGTTAATGATAATTGTCCAATTTTTGTAAATTTACCATATTATGCTACCGTTTGTATTGGCGATTTAAAGGGAACCGTTGTAATGAAGGTCAAGGCTGTGGATTTGGACAGCAATGAGAACGGTGAAGTACGCTATGAAATGAAGAAAGGCAACGGTGATATTTTCAAAATAGATCGAAAAACTGGAGAATTGAGTTTGAGGCAAAGCGTTGAGGGTCATAATGGAAACTTTGATATAGTAGTTGCTGCATACGATGGCGCCATAACACCATGTTCTACAAATGCTGTAGTGCATATAAAGGTATTAATTATATATGATGTGCTTTTTGTTACGAAATGAGAGAGATAATGTGATGCGTATATATCTTGATAATTATTATTACATACGTGTTTGATTTATATTTACAGGTTGTCGACAAGTCAATGCCAATTTTCGATAAACAATTCTATTCGGATGTAGTCAAAGAAGATGTAGATATATTTTCAGCATTATCAGTATCGGTTCAAGCAGAAAGTCCTTTACAAAGAGATTTAATTTATACTATTTCTAAAGGAAATGATAAAGAACTTTTCGAAGTGGACTATAGAAATGGTAAGTGTTTCTCTTAAGATAGTTTTTTTTTTACTCAAATTCTTACATGTACTATTTTCTACTTTAAATTCCATTTTCAGGTGTTTTATATGTTGTAAATGAATTGGATTATGAAACTGAAACGAGTCATGAATTGGTAGTTCGTGCTACAGATGCTGTCTCTGGTATATTTGCAGAAGTTACTATATCAATAAATGTAAATGATACAAATGATTGCTATCCGGATATTGAATTGGACAATTATAATCTAACAATATCAGAAAATTTATTAATCGGTACACAAATATTGCAAATAAATGCCACTGATCGTGATACCGGTGCTAATGGAAAACTTTCATATTTCATTGAGTCAATTAATGGACAAAAGAATTCAAGTTTATTCTATATTGATATAACAGATGGCTCTATATATTTAAAAAATATTTTGGATTTTGAAGAATGCTCATTTTATTATCTTGTGATATTAGTCAAAGATCATGGTACACCTTCATTAACATCAAAAGCAAATGTTTGGATAACTGGTAAGTTTTCAATTGAAGTTTCATACACACAGTAGTTTATTATATGGCTAAGGTAGTATATTAAGAAATATTCGCTCTTATCACATTTTTTGATTGGATAAACAAATATCGAAGAATTTTCGAAAATACTGTCAGATTTGTATGTATACTCTGCAAAAAGCAACTTATGCTCCACGTGACTTGTACTGCCGCCGGAAGATTAGATGCAAAAAATAAATATTTAGCATAATTTTGTATAAGAAACTTGTTACATTTTATTTTAATAAGCTACCTCATATATATCTATTTTTTTTTTCAGTACTTGATGTTAACGATAATTCACCAAAATTTGTGGAGCCTTCCTTTTCCAGCAGAATATCGGTAAATGCGAAGAGAGGGCAATTTGTTGCAGCAATAAAAGCACACGATATGGATTTCTCGGATAAATTGACTTACAAAATCATCGATGGCAATGATTTGCAAACGTTTTCAATTCATGAAAATACTGGATTCCTTACATTACAAAATATGCAAAATTTCACCGATAATTACCAAGCACTTTTAAATGTTTCGGTATCTGATGGAGTGCACACAAGCTATTGTAGAGTTAAAATCGTCCTCGTACCGGATA
Organism: Megamerina dolium; assembly: GCA_963854835.1. Taxonomy (NCBI): domain Eukaryota; kingdom Metazoa; phylum Arthropoda; class Insecta; order Diptera; family Megamerinidae; genus Megamerina; species Megamerina dolium. Next base: position 15,696,980 of record OY978528.1, read on the forward strand.
ATGCAAATAGTCCGAAATTTGTAAAGAATATCTATGAAGGTAGCGTCAGTGAGAATGCAGAACCAGGTGTAAAAGTTATAAACGTAAGTATATAGATGCGTTTTCTCCTTTCAAATAGGTTTTTTTTAACAAGTGCAGCGTAGCACATCTTGAGGAGAAAACTGATCTCGTAATAGAACCTCTTTTTGAAAATATAACAAATCAGAAAGTACCTCCAAATCAAATTTCGAATTGCCGCCTAAAAATCGACCCTAGAGCGGTGAACCGAACCCATTAATGTGGATTAATTAATTTTACTCACCAACATCTACTCCTTAAATAGGCTCTCATTAGAATGGTAACATCTGAAAATCGACAAATAAGGCCATAGTTGCCCAGGAATTACTCTAAGAGCGGTGAAATATATGACTGATACCATTCATTTTTTGTTCCCAATATTTTCTCCAAATATCTTACTCCCCACTTCTTAGCGGAACTCACATAAAAACTATACGCAAATCGACAAATGGTTCCATAGATCTTAGAGCGGTGAAATGAATAACCAACCCTCATTAATGGTTCCTCGTCAACAGTTCGTTCGAAAATAAAATAAATAAATATGTGGCACTTAAAGCCCCAAAGGGCTCATTGGCCGAGCTTCTCTTCCATTACTGTTGTGCGTCTTAAATTTTGGACAATATTAGAAGGGACCTACTTATTTTAGCCGGTTCCGAACGGCAGAACACTTGTGACATCACTTTTTCTGAGCTTTGTCACAGAGTTCTTTAAGAAACTTTTTCATGGCAAGTTGTTACTGTCGGAAGAATTGCCAATTGCTTGCCGACAGGTGGGTACCGTTAGAAAGAAAAATCTTATCGATATTAAATTTGTTATTCATCAGCCGGGGATTGAACCACTACCTACAGATCAGAAGGCGAACACACTAACCACTGAGCTACGGCACCCACGTTCCACAAGAAAATTAATGCTTTTATGATTGTTGTAAAAACTACGATTCTTTGGTGAAAAATGTCCGAAATTATCCAAATTTTATTCTACAATTTGACCGACGTTGACCTTCTGTACACACACCTTACTTAAAATATTCAGCTCTGCCACGTAGTTCGGTTTTTTTCAGTGTATCAGATTGTGAGTTAGAAACACAGCGAGAAACCCAACGTTTTTTCAGAAGGACAAGAAAGTTTTGTTTTTAAAAGTCGACAAGCATAACGATTCCAAAGAAAAAGTGTCGATTTGACAAAAAAAATTGTAACACTAACTTTGACTTCATCGTTAAATCTGTGAAAAATTAGGGCAAAATATTCAACCAATTTAAGTCGAAAAGTTCATTTGTAAATCAACAAAATTACATTATTTCGTTTTTTTTTTACTTTTAGGTAAAAGCAAATGATCTTGACTATGAACGATTTTCGACACTGTCATATGATATAGTTTCGGATGAAATGAGAAACTTTTTCGAAATAGATCGCATGAGTGGATCGATTGTAACAAAAGTGACATTTGATCGTGAGAAACGTATGTACTACGATGTATTAGTAAGAGCCACAGATGGAGGAGGTAAATTTGCTTACACTTCGGTAAAAATTAAGATTGAGGATGAAAATGATAATACACCGATTTTCAATATTAAGGAATATAAAGTTTTGGCGAGCATGTCAGCAAATGAAAATACTACTTTGTTAAAAGTGAGTTGTTTTGTTACTGTATTTTTTACAATTTCTTGAAATGTGGTTTAAAAATTTATCTTTTTGCATTTCAAAGATTTTGAATTTTTGCCCTTCCACATATCAATAATATATTTAATGCATTTTTTTTTTATAAATTCTCAAATCTTCCTTTAATTGAATTATATACATATAATTAGATTATAGCAACAGATGCAGACGAATATAAAAATGGCGAAATAAAATATATGATTAATGAAGAAACAATCGATCCATCGCTTAAGAACATATTTTCAATAGATGAATTAAGTGGAAATATAAAAATCAGCCACGTACCATTGGACTTTTCAAGCAAAATCGTTCAATTTTTTGTTCGAGCCATCGATAATGGCGCTCCTCAGCTGCATTCTGATGTTCCAGTTACTATACAATTCATAGAGCCTGATGTGATAGTTCCTGAATTTGACAAATCATCGATTAGTTTATATGTTCTAGAATCAACACCGCCAGGAACGGTTTTGACTAAATTGAAAGTATCTGGCAACTATTCGATAACATTTTCTATACTAACGGATTCTCCAAAATTTTCCATTACCGAGAGTGGAGAAATTGTACTGATGCAAACTTTAGATCGTGAGCTTAGCGATGCGCACAGCATTGTTGCACAAGCTGAAACAGCAACAGTGCCAATTTTATTTATATCCTGCATTATCAGTGTGTATGTGAAAGATGAAAATGACAATTATCCACAATTCGATAGCAGCATATACAGTATTGAAGTTGTGGAGAATATCGATAAGGTTACGTCTTTGTTGAAAATAACCGCAACCGATAAGGATATTGGATCTAATTCCGATATTCGATATTACCTTGAAGATGATACATTGTCTGCACGTAATGTATTCGACATTGATATCTATTCCGGTTGGATAGTGTTGTTGACAACACTCGATCGAGAATTACAATCAGAGTATTATTTCAATGTATTGGCCACCGACAATGGACAGCCAAAGCATGTTTCCAAAGTTCCTGTTGTCGTCAAAATATTAGACACCAACGACAATCCGCCACTATTCAAACAAAGCACCTATCAAATATCAGTTTATGAAAACGCACTGCCAGGAACAATACTAACCTATTTTCTAATAACTGACTTGGATGCGGAAAAGAATGATGTCGATTATTTTATCATTTCGGGCGATGAACATTCTCAGTTTCAGATTGGTAAGACAGGAGAACTGTTCGTATCGAAGGCGCTTGATCGTGAAACAATATCAGCTTACAATTTGAAAGTCATCGTGACGGATGGTAAATTTAGCTCGAAAACGGATGTACAAATAACGGTGAAAGATGTGAATGATAATGTTCCATTTTGTATGACGCCCCGATATAAATTGAATATTAACGAATCGCTTGCAATTGGCACATCTCTAATGAAAGTTGTGGCAGTCGACTTGGATGAGAATGGCAATGAGTTGCTTCGATATTACATCACTGGAAATGATTCTGATAATTTTGCGATCGAAAAGGATACAGGTTTGCTAAAAGTTGCCAAACTGATCGATAGAGAGATACAACCAAAATATATTTTATATGCCCACGTACAAGATGGCCAGCAGTTGTCCCGGGAATGTGTATCGGAAATTTTCATTAGTGTCAACGATATAAATGATAATTCGCCAGAATTTTCAATGCACCAGTATATGGTTAGTATAGCAGAAGATGCAGCAGTTAACACACTATTAACCAAGATACACGCCACTGACAAAGATTTCGGGCAAAATAGAAAAATATCCTACTCTTTCTATGACAAACAGGATCAGTTCGATATAAGCAGTTCAACGGGCATTATTAAGCTCTCAAAATCATTGGACAGAGAAAATGTCTCAATATTTAATATATCTGTGCGGGCAGAGGATCATGGATATCCAAAACAATTTGCGAAAGCTAATGTGATAATTAATGTTTTGGATATCAATGACAATCCACCGGAATTCAGTTCAAAACAGTATTTTGCTAATTTACCCGAAAATGCCACACTTAATACTGAAGTCGTCACTGTGTATGCCACTTCCAAGGACATTGGAGTCAATGCTGAAATAATGTATTTCCTAATTGGTGGCAACGAACAGAAAAGATTCGCCATCAACTCAAAAACGGGCAGCATATATGTTAATTCTGAGTTGGATTATGAAAAGACGAAGACTTATTTTTTGACTGTCCAAGCAATCGATGGTGGTACTCCTCCGTTGACTAATTTGGCTACGGTGAATATATCCATTCTGGACGTGAACGATAATCTTCCAAAGTTTTCACAAAATATTTACCGCGTGAAAGTCAAGGAGGACACTGTCAAAGGCACAAAGATTCTTCAAGTGACCGCGTTCGATGAAGATGCCGAACAAAATGGCGTTGTAAGATACAATATCGAAAGAGGCGACCGCTTAAATCAGTTCACAATTAACAATGTCAATGGTGATGTCATAACACATGACAGCCTAGATCGGGAAACCATTGCCAGCTATTTACTTGAGGTGAGGGCTTGCGACAATGGTGTACCCGAGCTATGCAATTATGTACAGATAAATGTCGATGTTCTGGATGCAAATGACAATGCGCCCATGTTTACCAGTCAAAATTATAGCATTGTTCTGCAAGAAAATAAAAATCTCGGCCATTTGGTGCTTAAGTTTGATGTCACCGATGCTGATGAGCATCCAAATGCTGCCCCATATACATTCGATGTACGAAGCGGAAATGAAGGTGGCTTCTTCCGCATTGAGCAGGATGGCACTCTACGATCGGCGGCGCGCTTCAATCACAAAGTTTGCGACAGTTATACGCTGCAAATTAGGGTTTTCGACAATGGTACACCGCCTCTGTATTCGGACACATGGGTTTATATTCGAATTATCGAAGAGAGCCAATATCCGCCAGTCATCACACCACTTGAAATCACAATCAAGTCGTATGATGATGATTTCAGCGGTGGATTTTTGGGACGCGTATTTGCTTCGGATCAAGACAAATACGATACTTTAGTCTACGATCTGGCGCCATGTATGGGTGAAACATACATTACAAAGAATCTATTTAATGTGTCACGCAATAATGGCTCCCTCTATGCCATTAGCAATCTGGATATTGGCTTCTATAAAATTAACGTGACCGTGTCTGATGGTAAATTTATGGCAAGTGCAATAGTCAAGGTTAATGTGGAATTAGTCTCATTGGAAATGGTGAAGAATGCTGCTATTGTAAGATTTGGAAAAATAACACCCGAGGAATTTATTTTGAGCCATCGCAAAGGTTTCATTCGTTCCATTCGTACAGCACTGCGTTGTCGTCAGAAGGATGTTGTAATAATAGCTCTGCAAACGGACAATCGGAAAACGGGCGAAGCTTCAGCCGTCAATCGTACAACGGCTGTGCGCAATGTACGAGATACTTTCAGTAGTAGACAAAGGCCTTCTTTTGACGAGAATCTGGATGTGGTTTTTGCTGTGCGGAAACAACAAATAATTCCTGCATCGGAGGCATATTTTTCCAGTGAAGAAATACGCAAAGCTCTAACCGCGAACATTGAAGAGTTCGAAGTCGGCAACAACCTGATAGTGGAAGAGGTACTTGCGTGGACTTGTAAGAAGAATGCCTGCATAAATGGAGAGTGTATTAGCCGTATTGTTCTGAATCGCACGAAAATTTCAACATTTTTCACAGATGTCATAAGTTTTGCCACCCCAGTTTATAGCATTGTGAACGAGTGTCAATGCAAGCAAGGCTTCGACGGCAGATATTGTGATGAATCGGTAAATGCCTGCTCATCGGATCCATGTCCACCGCAACGACACTGCTGGCCAGCCGATTCGCCCAAGGGGTACCAATGTGCTTGTCCACGAGGTTTCACCGGCCAGTTCTGCGAAAATAAATCACTGAAATGTCAAAATTCAAGTTGTGCCAACACATACACCGCAGTATCGTTCAACGGTAAGAGTTATGCGCATTATAAAATCAACAAGATCATCGCTAGGGCGACATTGGAAAAACAATTCATATTTTCCTTGAAAATTCGTACGATGCAGCAGTCTGGTACGATATTATACGCCAGTGGGAAAATAGACTACAACGTTCTGGAGATTAGCAATGGTGCTGTTCAGTATCGATTTGATCTGGGTTCCGGAGAGGGAGTCATCACTGTTTCGAGCCTGGATATTTCGGACGGCGAATGGCATTCGGTGCAATTGGAACGAATTCAGAATAGCGCTAAACTAACTGTAGACGGGAAGCATGTTTCGCAAGGAAGCGCGCCTGGCGTCAATGGTATATTGAATATACAATCGAATGACATTTTCATAGGAGCTGAAGTGCGACCACATCCGTCTATTATCGGATTTGAAGATATCCAGAGAGGGTTTATCGGATGTATGGCGGATATAAGAATTGCACTGGAACCACTGCCGCTCTACGTATCAGGTGGCAGTTCAATTGCTGCGCTGAAGCGTTTTACCAATGTAGAATTCACATGCGATTCCGCAAGGGTGCTGGTTTTTCTCGGTATATGTGGCACACAACCTTGCCTCAATGGTGGCATTTGCACCGATTTGGGCGAGAATAATTTCAAATGTACTTGTCATGCTCGATTTACTGGTGCGGTGTGTGAGATCGATCTGGATCCATGCGCATCGTCGCCCTGTCTCTTTGGGGGTCGTTGTGAACATCACAGTCCTGGAAATTATACCTGCATCTGTCCTATGCATCTGTCTGGCAGACGTTGTGAATATGGCAAGTTTTGTTCTCCGAATCCCTGCAAAAATGGTGGCATATGTGAGGAAGGCGATGGCATACCGCATTGTATGTGTCGTGGCTATACGGGACCAACGTGTGAAATTGACGTAAACGAATGTGATAATCAACCGTGTGGAAATGGTGCCACCTGCATCAATGAAGCTGGTAGTTTTCGCTGCATTTGCCCATCATATCTTACGGGCGCTAGTTGTGGCGATCCTCTGTATTCGAATTCGATTTCGACAAAACTTCGAAATTTATCACTAGAAGAAATGACTGGAATTATTTCGGGCATCATTATTGTTTTTCTTGTAATCATCATTATTCTATGTAACATAATTATTAAGAGAAAATGTTGTAGTGCTGAAAAGCGACCGCGCAATAGAAAGGGCAACTTCAAAGATGCCAACTTGAATTCGCTCATCGATAAGGAACGATATAATAAACATAATGTGAAAATAAGCAATTTGGAAGTAAATCAACGTCCACTAAGCTATGCGCAATCAACAAATGATAATCTCTTTCCAAGCAATACAACATTTGTTAATAATTTAGACATACTTCGTAGCTATGGTTCAGCCGGTGATGAATTGGAAAGCATTCCGTTTGAATATCAGAAAATTAATTTAACAAATCCACAAGTCAATGTGAACTCGTATAATTGCAATGAAGTGGATGGCGTTAACAAACAGGATTGGTGTGAGGAAATGCACTTGAAGACATTCAGTGAAAATAAGCTAAATTATGGTATGTTCAAAAATACATATTTTATTGCAACAATTAAATAATAATTCATTTGTTATATTTTGGACAATTAGAAAAAAAACTGGACTATGGCTTGCCAATGAATCGTTTAGCATACTCAAAACCGTCGACTGGAAAGTTAATTCAAGTGCCCATGCCAAATTTATGCCATTCAAGGAATGTCGGCGGCGGTGAGTGTTCATCATCAAATCATGGTGAATACCATTGGGACTGCTCTGATTGGGTTCGAAAAAGTCACAATCCACTGCCAGATATAACAGAAGTACCTGGAGCAGAAATCGCCGATTCTTCAAGTTTTCACAGCAATGATAGCAACGAGTCCAAGCCTCAGAGTGCATATATTGTGAAGGGTAAGTAGAACGCTATGTGTTATTGATCTATTACATATTAATTCGTTTACTTTTCGGGTTTTTTTGATTTGCAGGTAATGGAGTGGATCCTTCAAGAGACATCACCACACTGAATGAAGATTTAACATCGGAATATATTGATTCTGAAATGGAAGCTTGTATCAAACCATTGCAAATGCCACTAATTAGTTGTAATTCTCTTTCAAGACTGAGCCCAATTGATAATATTGATAATATTGAAGACTATAAACTGAATACAGGTAAGCTTACTTACATGCAATTCTATATTTTCAAGATAATTAATTAAATTAAAAAGCAAACTGTTCTTATTCTTTTGATATAATGCATTCAGTGCCTTTTAAAGTAGACGCTAGGAGTACATGTAAGTAAGAGAGGTTGATTTTTTTTATGACGACATAATATGAAGAAGAAGAATGTTTCATGAGATAGAATTATTTAGAAGCAATAAAAGTAGTCACTCCGTAAAAGATTAATAATTTGAAACGGCTGCTAAAGTCAAAATTGCGAAAATAACCGCAATCATATCCGAAGAACAAATCGATAACTTTACCTTATTAAGTAAATTCTGTAACCTTCGTGATGAGAACTTGTCGATGAAAAATTTTGATATATTGTTGACAAAATAGAATAACGTTTATAATTAATGACATTAAATGGATGTATAAATAAATACAATATATTTCTTTTTCAACTTTTAGGCAAAGTATATTTATGTCATCCGGACTCGTATTTACCTCTCTTGAAAACTCCAAGCGATACAGAGGGCGACATAGGTACCGAATTATTTTCCTGTCCAAACACGCAAAGTTCTTCCAGAAGAAAAATAACTGGTATGTAAAATTTTAGAAAAATCTTCTTATCTAATCCTTTTCATGTTGCTTAATAAATTATATAAATTTTAATCTTTATAGATAATTCGGAGAACGTATATGTATTTGGTAATAATCATATGAAAAAATCAAATAGCAATTTATCGGTACATCTCTGTGAAATCGAAGATTCAGAATTAGAGGACTATTTTCCTACTGAGAGGAGAAAAGAAAACTAAATAATAAAGAAAAACACACAAAAAAAAAAAAAGAAATTTCCTTCAAAATATCAAAAACTAACATTTTGATGCCTGACTATTTTTTATAAACGCTGAAAAAAGAATAAAATACATATTAAGTGAAACGACTGTAAATTTAATTCAAATGTTTTAGTAAACTAGCTAATTAATTATAAATATTATAAATGAAAATCTAATTTTAAGCCAACTTAAGTTGTTAATTTTGTTGTAGCGTTTCATTTTGGATAAAATGTTTTTTTGTGAGGGCAAGATGGTGACAGGGAAAATATTGCATAATTCAAAAACTGTCAAGCTACACGATGCGAGTGTTTGTGTGTGATAGTATTATCATGACGTAGGTCGTAAATGTATTCATGGAGCAAAGAGCTAATACAAAATGTTGTTTTAAACTCGGAAAAATATGTACTGAGTTCATAGTGATAAGTATGTCAGTGTTTTAAGTATAATTCGCCAACAAAACGTCAAAGTATGGAATGGATCTCAAAAGAAGAACTAAAAATCAAAATGACATTTTCACAAGGCAAGAATTAAAAGAATGTTTTGATTTATGATTCCTATAAGAATTATCCTATAAAGAATTCCTCCCTGAAGGGCAGACTGTCACTGGAAGTTTTGAAATGATCACTCTCCATATTCAACTGATCTGTAACCATTAAGGGTGTAGAAATGTACGACCCCTTAAATGTTTCCTTCCCAGCATTTTTCCCAAATATAGTTACCTCTGTCTACACTCATTGGGGAGGAATCCTTGTCAAAATTAACGTTTCTATATGATAAGCTCCCCCATTGCCTGGGTTCTTATATAAGATTGAAAAATATGGCCCAAACTTTGCTACATGTTTGCTACCCAATATTTTTCCTGAACATAATTACTCTCTATCTTTACTACTTAGGGAGGCTCTGCCCCCAAACAAATAATAGGCATACTCATAGTTGCTCAGAAACCACTTCTGGAGTGGTGATATGTATAACTATGACTCTTTCATAGTTTCACAAGAGAAGTTTTAAACATAACAGATATTTTGTTTGTAAAATCAATTTAATTCAATTATAATTATAATTCTCAAAGTAGTTAATAGAATAGAGATACAAAATATTTTACACTGGCATTGATTCGTGTAACCAAACGCCACTTCCACCTTCGGCAAAATCCGATGCTGCGTGATTGCTTCCTCTCAATATCCATTTGGTTGTTAGAAGACCCTCAACTCCAACTGGTCCTCTGGCATGAATTCTTGCTGTAGAGATACCAACTTCGGCACCAAGACCAAATCTAAATCCATCAGCAAAACGTGAACTAGCATTATGGAAGACACATGCACTATCCACCGAGGATAGGAAATGTTGTGCCGTTTGATCTACGTGATAGAAAGAATAGTACATAAGAATACATATTCTACAAGTTAAAGCATTCCAAAATTACCATTTTCTGTTACAATAACATCAGTGTGACCACTGCCAAAAGTGTGAATATGTTCTATGGCTTGATCGACGTTCTCTACAATCTCGATGGCACATTCCAATGCACCATATTCATGTTTTAAACTTTTAGCTGCGGGTGGACCAAAAACTAACTTTTGATTCAGCTTTGGTCCAGAGTAAATTTGAACACCTTCTCTCTTTAACATATCACAAAGATCATTGAACGCGCTACCTTGCATCAGATCCTCATGGATGAGCAATGTTTCCATTGCATTACAAGCTATTGGGTAATAAAGCGAAAATTATAATAACATACACTTTATATAATTATTCTAAACAAACCTGCCGGGTAATCGCACTTGGCATCTCGAGCAATTTTTAATGCTTTATACAAATCAGCATCTTTGTCAACATAAACATGGCACACTCCTTCGGCATGGCCTAGCACAGGAATGTGAACGGATTGTTCCTGAATATGTTTCACCATTTCAGATGAACCTCGTGGTATGATTAGATCAATATGATCTTCCATAGATAACAAGTCGCTAATCTCTTCACGTGTTGAGACCTAAAATTAGGTGCAATAAATGAATAAATGAATTTTGTATTTATAAAATATGCAATAGTACTAACTAAAGAAACGGCTTTTTCTGCTCCCACTGTGGCCAATGACTCCTTCACCAGTTCCATTAGTGCCTTATTGCTGTGGGAGGCCTCTTTGCCACCCTTAAGAAGTAATCCATTTGCGGAGGCCATAGCAAGTGCTGCCACTTGTGGTAATGAATCTGGACGAGATTCAAAAATTACCAACAACACTCCAATAGGAACAGTCACTTGGGTCAAATCCAAATTATCAGCTAATTTGGTACGACGTAGTACACGTCCCACATTCTGCACAAAAAATACAATCAATTTATTTTTAGGAAATTTCAATTTATGATCATAAATACAAACTTGATAGCTTGAATCTGCAATTTGTTTTAATCCAACTGATAAATTTTTCAATTTAGCCGAACTAAGTGACAATCGTGATAGTAGCGGTTTTGCCACACCATTTTGCTTCGCTTCAGCTAAATCCTTGGCATTAGCTTCTAAAATGAAACTCTCTTTGCTTTCTAACAGATCTGCTAAAGTATTAACAGCACTTGCACGCTTTTCAGGAGAGAGCGCTTGCATTTGACGTCCACCAGCACGAGCTGTAATGGAATAGATATTTCACAAAATTCATCAAAATCAATCTCAAATGAAAATGTTTAAAAATATTTTTGTATTTTACTAAATATTCAGCACTTTAGGCTCCGAAAACCTATACCGAGCTTCTCTTTACTCACCATTTTCTGCAAGTTCTTCGACAGGTGTCGTAAATCCTTCATTGGATTCAGTGAAAAATGTACCAACTTTTCTGCCACCAATTATAGTTTTAATTGCTTTTTCTTGCAATCCATTACATATAACCACACTAACACCACGATCTAGAGCCCATGTAGCAGCTTTCACTTTAGAGTCCATCCCGCCAGTACCTACCTAAATGTGGAGGAGATAGTAATCAAATCAACTAAAACAAAAAACAGCTTCTTACTGTAAAATTTTACCTTGGATTTTTTTCCAAATTCTATGGTACGTCTATCATTGGATGTGTATGTATGCATCAGCTTGGCACCATCTTCCCATGGTGGCTTGTTGTATATTCCATCAACATCTGACATTAGAATTAACAAATCAGCTTGTACTTCCGCAGCCAACATAGCAGATAAGCTGTCATTATCTTTGATAGAAATCCCCTTTAGGAATAGAATTAATTATAGTCAAACGCAACCTTTATGATAACGGAAAAACAAACCTTTTTCGAACCTGCCGGAAGATCATCATCAACTATGAACATTGGTGGTGATACTGCATCATTCGTATTAATAATGGGTATAATATTTAAACTGATCAATTCTGATAATGTACAAAATAGATTACTACGTGTTTCCTCGTTGTAAAAATCGGGCTTGGTAACAAGAACCTGTATTTGAACGAAAAAAAAAAATCAAAATTTAATTTGCAATTAGTTTTTCCTAAAATCTACAAGTTTTATATTACTTGAGCTATTTTAACACCGTACTGAGAAAACATGGCTTCATACAAAGACATCAGACCAGATTGGCCGACTGCAGCAGCTGCTCTTGGCTCCAATAATACACGTTGTTCCTTGAAATTGAAATTGAAATAATTCGATTTTAATGATTTTATTAAATTCCCCATTTTACTACTTATTTACAGGTCTGTTTGGATCCTTGGGCGCAAGTGTTTCACGCATCGATAATGACATTAGCAATTCTTGTGTAAGTTTTTGACTTCCAAATGCGACAGCTCCACTTGTTACCATCATAACTTCACGACCTTCTAAATGACATTCTGCAACTTGTTCAACAATTGATGCCAAACGGCCAAGTGCGATACCCTGATTATCTTCCCGTGTTATTACTGCACTTCCAAGTTTCACCACCAAACGTCGGGCATATTTTAATTGGCTTCTTTCCGTAAAATTTCCACGTTTTTCTGACGAGTTAATCTATGTAGTAGAAGATAATTACAATATAATAAGTAATTCAAAACAATTTTATAGTTTGTAGCCATGGAAGATGTATTTCAAACGTGTATGCCTCATTAAAATAAAGGCCCAACGCCGTTTAGCAGATCGAGAACTATTTTGTGGATTGTCCAAAGAACGTCTCTCGGAATTTCTTAGGGTACTGTGGGAATTAGCTGCTAGTTGCTAGCACACTAAAATGCATAGCGAAACTAAAAGATTTATAGCACTAATAGAAGAATCTACCAATACAGAGAACCCTATTTCACTGTCTTCAATTACATGTAGCTTACTAGCCAGGAAAGAGTTCATATTCACCTGAAGCCTACGATTGAGTTGAAATTAAAAAAGTTTGACAGAAAAGAACTAATCAGGTCGTATTAATTCCTATCTTTGAACGTAATAATATGCTGCTACTTATTCCCGAGAGCAGGGATTAAAAAAGTGGGTATGTTTTTCTCCGGAACGCAAATCACTTAAGTATAAATTTTGTATGGAGCTCCATAAGGCCTGGAAATAGAGGGTAAGTATATTTGAGGCAACTATAGTGTTTGAAGAATTTTATCGCTCTAGTAACTATTCCTGTGCAATTATGGGGATATTTGTTGATTTTCAGGGGAAATTTCGGTTCAGTTTATAGGGAAACCTGTCTAAAAAGTAAAGATAGGGAACAATTATGTTTAGAGAAAATATTGAGTAGTATAAATTAGGGTTGGTCAAATGTTTTAACATACGCGATGAGGACTTTTGGAGCCGAGGGAGTAAAATTACAAATAAACCTTAATTTTGTAGGGAAGCCTACTTAATGGGGGTAAGTATGTTAAAAAAAATGTTGAAGAGAAAAAATTACTGGGGAACAACTATACATTTTACCACTCTGGGGGCAATTCTGAGTATTATAATGAATGTTTAAATTTTCATGATTTTTTTTTTTTGTTTAGGTTCAAAACAAAATGTGACGACTGAATTAAACCGGCCGTGGATTCGAGTCTCGTGTCCTGGACCATTTCCCATATAACTGAGATATATTCAACGCTATCCCACAAAAATGTTAAATTGAAAAAAAAGTGTTACCCACTCGGGATCACTTGATTTGCAATGTAATGAGATTTGAAGGTAAATGTGCAGAATCTGCAGACTGAATTTGATATGGATGGACTATACAGGATGTACAGGAACTGCTCTATGGCACATATTTTGAAACTAGATTGGTGTCTGATATTTTTGAATCGATCGTTGAACGATTTGGAATTAAATTATTTGGAGGGAAACCCCTAGTTGTTAAGCACCCGATTTTATTTTAGCACGCATAATATGAATGATTGTGAAAAATCTTAAGTTCACTCATGTGATATACGTATTTATTTATGTAGTATCAGTTATGTATGTCGTCACAAAAGTGTTTAGAAATATACATATATGTAAGTATATACGCTTAAACAAAACACACATTTATGGCTATGTACTTAAATACATGTATTTCTCAATGTTTATACCTATGTATATATGTATGTATGTGCATATTAATAAATCCGCATATGCAAACACACATATTATTAGCGTATTTGATCAACCAATTTCGACGAAAAGGCTTCGGGTTCGGCTAATTCCACAGACATATACTGATAACACAAATAATTGTTCGTCTATTGTGTGTTGGACATCACAATATGTTTTTTTTTTTAATAACAGATATGAACAATTGTATTCTATGAACAAATACCTATAATGTATACATACATATAATACATTCATATCGTATCAGTAATTTCAATTGTTATTGTTTGGCAATTATGGATATGTTTGAAAACAATTCACGGTCACTTTAATTATAAATTATTAGATTATTTGAGATAAAGAAACGAAAGATATTTAAAACAAATAACATTTTATTTGTTTTAGAGACTCATATTTGTTTTTTTTTTATATATATGAGAGAAAGTAAGCAAAAGCGAAAGATGAAAAATTTGCCACAGTATACTTACGTGGCGCCATCAAATTTGCGTACCTTTTCTACTAAAATTTCATGGCAGACTAATTATTGATGTTTATTTATTTCGACAACATAAAGGGAAAAACTATAGGGATAAATCCTAAACCAGAGACATATGTTTATGCCTCTGCCTAAACGAATGAAGACGATAATGTATCGAAGTCTTTAGCAACATTTCTTTATAAACATTGCCAAAAACATATACAATCAGAGACCAGAACATATATGTTGCTATACATTGAAATCGTTTAATTGAAAAATGTTCTCGCCGTATTCAGAAATTGATTAAAAGTAGTAATTCATTGATAGAAAAATATTGCTACATCTTGTCAATCGATGATACACGGACAAATTTCGTTAAACTCAAAAAATCCATCATCAGACTCAATGTTTCTCCGAATGACACATTTACATATGACATCAAAATCTAAGCAGTTTTCTCATTACGATATTCCCATGGTGGTGCAAATATCAAAAATTTATATTTCTCAATTTCTCTTGGTTTTTTTAAATCGCACATGGATATATTTTTTTGCAAGGAAATTGGTGAAAAAAATTTCTTACTTAATTTTATATGTACTACTCCATATACATATTACTTAATATATTTTATTACCACGATGCACAGTGGAATTTCGAGTGCAAAAATCCCATTTTTCGACCCCGGAAATTCAAAAATCGATGTAGAAGAAACTTTCAGGACATTTTAATTTTGCTAATTTATAACTCTTTGCAAAATTTCAAGGCAATCTGACCAAAATAAAAAGTTTGTATGAAAAATTCGTTTTGGGTTCTATTAGCGGTGTGTAATGGACGTGTGTGATTTTAATGAAAATTTAAATTTTTCTGATTTCCATTAGGACAAGGCTTGGTGCCATGTTTCATCACTCTACAACAAGTACTCCTTATAGTTTTTGCGCTCAAATGTACGAGGCCATGCCACTGTGCGATGTTAAAACGAATCGACCTTGGAGATTATTAAATTAAAAATTAAAACATCAACAAATCCACTCACATTGTCGGTATCTTAATAGAACCCAAATGAAACAATAATCACACCGTAACGATAAGTACTCTCTTACACATGAACACTGTTCCATTTTGGAGCATTTGACAATTTTATTCATTTATTGATGAAGTACGAATTCATCAATGTGTAAGTATTTATATTAGTTAATTAACCGATGATCGAGCACTTGTGACGTAACTTTTTCAAAAAATGTTTCACAAAGATTTTTGCAGAATTTTTTTTGTGGCAATTTTTTTACTATTGACATATGGGCGGGCAACACATTGAAATAATACATTGTTGAAATAATAATTATGCATACAAGGTCAACGCACTCAGACAGCATTTAGATATGCCACTCACTAATCAGATTACGATACTAATATAAATATGATTGCTTTACTTACTATACTGCGGGGTCCTTGTATGCTTGCACTTCTCCATACATTCGTAGAAAAATGTTGTTTCAATACTTTTGAAATATTCAATGATTTTGTTAAAAACATTTTTAAATTTTTTTTTTTTTTCTAGCACTAAAAATTGCAAAAAAAAAACTATTAAACTCTAGCTGATTGCTTCAATAAAATACAAATACGAGTATACAATCTATTTGAAAATACACGTTTTCAATTTAAGGAGATCCTGCTAGTCTCAACGTTTAAAACATACTGTCCTCATTCATGCCTAATCGAACTATAGTACAACTCAACAGGAAGATAACACAGCTCACTAATGGTTACGAAAGATTTTTATACGCTGATATGAATGAGAACATAAATGTTATCAGTTAGAAAAAAAAAACAAAAAAGTAAATACTTATGGTATACAATTCTAAATATAATGTATGTGCATACATATGTACATGCGAGACTTGTATTATTCAGTTGTGCGAGTAGGTGCCTACCTACCTATATACTGTGGATTTGTTTACATGAATAGACCTTTCTTATCTTTTACACAGCAAGAACTTTGCTCGGCCGCTTTTGCATTGCCAGTTTATTTACTCGTACGTACGAGTGTGTCGTTAATAAATTACTAATCAATTAAAGAATAATTTTTGTACAATCATTTATTTAATTATTTAATAATATTTTTAATTATTAATTCTTTCTTTTTTATCCAATCATTAGGTACAAATATGTATATTTGGAATTAGAAGAGTTTACAATCCTTTGCAAAGCCAAATACAGACATTTGTCTTTCAAAATTTGCTAATACTGTTTATTTTTAAGTGTTATATGCCATGCATCCTAAATCCGATAACCATGATTTATGATGCTTTCCATTGTCCATTGTCTTCGTTCACGATAGTGAATTATAGTTAATAGCGTCTACTATATTCGAAAGAATGCAAATATTTTTCTTTGTCGATTTCCCTCAAATACCAATAGAATAATGCAGCTGGCTGGAGAAAATTATCATTTATTTATTGTAGTATTAATAGTAAAATTTTCAAATAATTTTATAATTATTTTAAATATGTTAATTTTACATTATTTTAATTCAAACTTCTTCTATGGAATCATAACCATAATTATCATATACAAGATGAATAGTCTTATTGACGGTTCTTCTTGTTGTTGTTGTTGTTCTCTGATTGACACGATTCTTTGCAAGATTACGTTTATCATTTAATAACATGATCGATTTTCTGCTCATTGATATTTTTCCAATTTTTATATCATCTATAGAAAAATATTATTATTCATATTAGTGAAAATTAGGAAATATTTCAACCCCACACATTACCTTCGCCTAAAAAGCGTCTTTCGAAATTTCGTGGTAAATCACTATAATCATATTGATTTCTATTTCTATTCTCATGTAATTTGAATATAGTTTTGCGACGAACAGCACACTCATCATTATTTTCATCCAATTTATGGCATTTCTGAAGACGACGCTCATCATCATAATCATCATCGTCGTCATCGAAACGTATGGGTCGTTGTAATTGTCGTGCTATATTAACAGCATTTCCACGTATTTCTTGTGCTGCATCTTCATCGGTTACCTAAAAATGTGAAAAGAAGAAAAGAAGAACTCTTGTTAAAAATCGCCCTAAAATTAAACTTTATTTTTTTAAGATCAAATTATCCCACATTTTAATGAAAAACTCAAACAATTTTCATTTTTCAACTACTAAAATTCTTATTTTTGTAATTCGATTACAATTAATTTTTTGTTGTTAGACATATAACATATGAAAATACAACTGTGGTGTAGACTCACTTTTCCAAAAATGCATTTTTTACGTTAGAACATATTAGAAACTAAATACCAGCGACAATCTAAATACTTTTGAAAGTTTTTGGAAAGTTTTAGTATTAAAAGGGACTAATTTAGATTAGCCGGTTTCGAATGGCAGAACATTTGTGACATCACTTTTTCTGAGCTTTGTCATAGAGCTCTTTTAGAAGCATTTTCATGGCAAATTGTTACTCCGGAGGAATTGCCGAAAGAAAAATTTTTTCGATATTAAAGTTGGCCTTCAGCCTGAGGCTGAACGCATGACCTACAGATCAGAAGGTCAACACACTAACCACTAAGCTACGGCACCCACTACAAAAAAAAAAAATTATTTACTTACCGAATTCACCGCATGAAACCAATCCAATTTTGTGGTTGCCAAAAGTTGGGAAATTGTTGCAAAACGATGAAAGAACATCGCAATAAATTGTATGATCAAAATTAAACCGAAAAACATGACAAAACAAAGTCCAATCGGATCCAACTCTTTATAATGCCTGTAAATGTAAATTTGTGAATTATTATCATCATAGGTTATTACATCCACTGGATCAATGGGCCACTCCAAATGTAAGTAATCCTTTTTCAACTGCAACAAGAATATCACAAGCACAAATATGGAATTGATCATAATAAAGGCAAACGCAAACATATTGCGTAATTCCCGCAGACGATTAGTAATATCCGATTTCTTTTCTTTCGAATAGCACAACGGCTTCAAATACAATTTGATAAGATTTTTCCAAAAAAGTTTCTCTCGCAATGGTATTTCACCCAATTCTGAATCAACTAAAAGTGGATCATTCACCCATCCCGGTAAGTAATTGTCTTCATTCGTTTTCATCGTAGCTGATGTAGTTCCATCAGTCTCCTAAAATCGTATATTAGTACCAGATAACAATGAAATATCGGAGGAATACCTTTTTCGAAGCCGCTTCACGAGTTCCCCACGAAACATCATTCATATTGAATACTGAATAGATTAGAAGTAACATGTACATTGAGGGAATAGTTATGTAATATATGAAACCACAGATGAGTGCACCGATTTCTTGCGGATGAATTACACCTGGAATGATTTTACGAAATTATTTGCATACTTATTCTAGTATCTAGTAAGTAAATGTGACAATTTAAAAGCACAATTCACCTGCTATAAAAATTTGCAAAAATACGATCAAAAAGAATACCGATGCTGGAGCATAGGGTCCATCGTCTATCATTTGAATTATGATGCCAATCAGTACAGCCATCATCACTAGACAGTACATTGAGCTAATGACAAACGCCAAAAGCAGCTACATTTGTGTATTCGAAAGTAATAATACTTATTAATAATTCTCATTTGGTTCATGAAACTTCTAGCTCAAATGCTGTTCGAAGCATCACAAATTTTTTGTCAATATAATTTTATATAATTTTTCAGACACTTGAATGTAAGAAAACTTCATTTTCGGAAAATCCCCAATAAATTAATTTACAATACCTATTATTTTATTTAAATCGCCAGTATAAAATAGGAATGCGAAGAAGGTCCCACAACTTACTTGAAACTTTTGTTGTAGATATATACATGAGAGTATAAAACACAAAAGCGGAATAAAGTTCCATAAAAATGATGTCCAAATATCAATGCTAAATACGGTGACGAGTGCGCCGACCATCATCAGAAATATTGTTCCCGGTCCAAGGACTGTACCAATCATTAATAATGCTTGGTATAAAATGTACGGTGTTGAAATTGAGCTATTATTAGATACTACAATTTCTGCATCAGAGAGTAAATCAAAAATGTTTGCTATCGTCGATGGAATCCATCGACGGCGCTGATTGTAGAATTCACTAAACATCTCAGGCGAATGTGTGTATGCATCAGAGGCGGCTGAATACTCAATACGTAATCCTTGTTTTAAAATCAATGTACATAACCAACGATCTTCACCCTGATCGTACTGAACATAATGCATTGGCTCGTTTGATATCGTTGTATATTTCTTCATGACGCTGTTCTCCATGAGTGCGCTACCACGAAATAAACTGAAACATCCCGGACTACAAAGTACACAACCTATTACATGTTCTGTAGCCTTTTGTAACCAATGACCGATGGCATATTCGAATATCTGATACCATACCATTGGACCTCGCCCAACTGGATGAATACGCCCGCATGCGGCACCCAATTCATCAATAGCCTTCATGCGACTAATGAGCAATTGTACCGCTTGAGGCTGGAAATCGATGTCACCATCTAGCGCCAGCAAATATGTGTTTTGTGCAATGACCGTTTTTCGTCTGGCTGAGACATTTTCCAGTTCCATAATGCGAAATCCCAGCAAGTAGTACATATACATAACTTGTGACCAGCGTTTCTTATGCCGTATTTTATCTTTGTTTTTTAAATGAACAATCATCTTGGAGCGCCCTGGTAAAGTCCAAATTAAACGACCACCATAAGGTGTGTCAATTTTCACCGGTGGCTTCAATTTAATATTAACTCCATATACTTCAAAGGCTGTCTGCTCCATGCTAGTAATGAGTAATTTGACATATTCATTTAGTGGTGGATTTCTGGGATTTTCACATAACATTTCATCCAACTCAAAGGCATCGTCGAAAAATATATTGGCTAAAAATGGGCAAAGAAGAATTTGTAGTAATCTAAAGCGTAGTGACTGCATAGAATGTAAGAGAAATTGAATTTTATGGTAAATTTTATTTTATATAAAATTTTTACTTTCGGAAGAATTAATAATAAAAATGCTACGGGGTTGGCTGAACATAGAATCAATCATAGAACCAACGAAATCAGGTTGATCTAATCCTTCTTTCTCTCCACTTTAGAAAAAACTATGGAAAAGGTGTTAGTTTCTAGATTAATCGCGTAATTATGTAAAACGCAACGCGACGAGTCACTTTGTACTGCATTTTGGAAGAAAAAAAGTGTGGACAATCGAAATCACTCATTGCGTCGCGTTTTACATAATTTGGCAGTAAATCTAAAATTAACATGAAATTTCTAGTATTACTTTAAAAGTAAGTCCTGGCAACATTTTCAAATTACGCAAATTCCTGAAGAGGACCCAAAAAGAACAGCAACTTTGTAGCGCTGCATCGTTCTTCGGTTGTAATTTAGTGATACAAGGGAATTTATATGTTACTACAGCAATCTGTAAAAATACTTTGTAAACTTACTTTCAAGTTCGTAGTATTCATCATCTGGTCTGCCGCCATTTATATGTATTTTTGCCATACGTCTTGCACATTGATCCTCGTCCAAACGTAGAATGGATTTCATGAATTGCGTCATTTCTTCGAGTGTTTCGTGCCACATTGTCGCACAAACAATTAATTGTGGAATTTTATCTGTTTCCATAATATCTAAACTAACATCCGGGATGGTTGAATCGATCTGCCAGGGAAAAAATAAAAATGTACGATAGTTAAAATAAGCTCAACAGCACGACATCTAGTGTTGAAATCCCTCTCTTTATTCTCTTACCTTAATTAATGGTTCTTCATTGGAATCTACTATACGACGATTCATTGAAATACATTGATCGATCAGAAAACCACAATACCAAGGACATATAAATAATTTTTCCGTTGGTGCATTCTTTTCGTTATGTGGAAGCCAAATGTGTCTAGTTGTCCATAATTGTGAGAGCCACCAAAAAGGCCAAATCCATAAATAATCCGAAATGATTGAATTAATGAAGTTGTATTCTCTTGTTGTACTCATCGATAAATAATCCGGTATATATCCATGAAATATACACACATCCTCACTCCGAAGGCTTAGAAGGAAAATAATCACCACCATTGATATGGGTCCAGCTGCACATAAGGGCAAAGCAAAGCTAAACTCTTGTATTTTTATTTTACATGCAAATTTCGAACAAACATAACAAATATATGATGACAACACTTGCAATGTGAGCACATAAATGACAAAATTAGGATGCGATGGAATATAGAATTCTTTCATTGAAAATGTTGAATTTGTTAAATTATGCATGGATACCTGTTGGTAAAATTATATGTGATTATTACATTATTTTCTATACCCAAATGACGGGTGGGCTGATTTGGTTAATTTTTAAATTAAATGGTAAGTTGATATTGACAGCTCTTTCGCGTCAAACCATCCGAGAAGACCTTTTGAATGAAGTTATATTCTAAAATTGACCTCTTCACAGAAATAATTACCATTGCAAAAAATATTAAATAGCTATTATTTTTTAAGCTTTTTTAAAAAGGAACCATCCAATAGTCCACCCTAATATTACTCACTGTGCTAATTAAAATTCCATGTGTCTTCCACATTAAGGAGAACGTATGAAAATATTTTGAAAGCGGAAAACCTAGTAACCAAAATCCGAGTAATGCAAAAAGCACAACCTTCAGTGGGGATAAGTAGAGGTATGTCTTATATCGGGATCTCATGTGATTTATTGTCTTCATTGAATTTGCTGCAATGAACAGTGTTATTATATTTACAAATTATGGCAAATATTCATTATGAAACTTAAGTTGTAACTTAAAAGCGAATTTTTTGACAAATCTCCTATGCAAAAATTTGTCAAAATAAGGGTTCATAGCTCTATCGAAATATTTATCGAAAAAACTTAACGGTGAATGGTAATAAAACGTACAATAAATATCATATGAAATTTTCTTTCAAATAAAATTTAACTTTTAACAAAAACTCTAAAGAGCACTCACCTAGACTGGGACATAATGTTATATAGTTTTCCCACCAGCGAAACGATGTTAGGAACAGTGGTATTGGCATCAGTTTCAAACTTATGTTTGTCGCAAAAATGGGCCAAACTATCATTCCAATCAGTTGAACAATTATTGATAGAATACTAACGAGAAATGACACGATAGATTTCCGTTCGAATCGTGTTCCTGCAATATCTTTTTAAAAATTAACGTAATTTAGTAACAATACATAAATGGAATATGGAAAAGTCCAAGTAAAACATACTCAATACTGCCGGAATTAGACAAACAGAGCTGCATAGCATCAAAGCTCGTATGGAATCCAACTGGGGCAATACTGTAAAGGCTAAGATAGCTAGACCAATTACATGAAATATTTCAAAAGTAATTACCTGAATAAATAAATTAAAATATGTATTTGTAATAAATTAAAAAAAAAATAATTTTGGAGCAAAAATTTCATTTATATTTCCAATTATTGTTAGGTGGGAGGGTATATGCAAGTATGAACTAACTAGTGAGTGATATTGACTTTAATTAACGCACGATTATGAAATTTTAGTGATTTTTCAACTGATTCACCACCTTCCCCTTTCTCTAACTCGAACTAATTTTGATTGGTTCGTATAAATGAAGTTTCAGCGAAATTTTTCGACTAACTAAAAGAAATTCAGTCCAAGTGGGTGATTTGACACCTTTAAAAATACATATTCGTAACGATCGAATGAATGTTAATATTTCAGGTGTCGCAAAAGCGAATATAATCGCCCACAGCCATACAAGACGCTCTTCCTCGGGTAATTTGACAATGAAATATGTATTGGTGTCTAAAAAGAAAAAATTTTCCATATTAAATAATGCAACCAACTGCGTTTTTTTTTTCTTGCAGTGGATACATACCAAAAATATTGCAAAACTTAATTTCTGTCCCATCACCTATATGAGCAACCATAAAGATAAATGTCAGCTTAGAAATGACCGTAGTGAAAAGTATAATCAGAAATACAAGAATATAAATAAGCAGCTTTAATAATTTCAACATTATGACAAGTTTTGTCCACTTTGCTGCTGATCCTGTAGCTCTTCTTGACGGTGGATCTTGAAAGGAGTCCCATAATGGTGGTTTATCTTTATTTTTTCTATAGTAAATAATTTTTCATTTTTAAAATATGATTGCGATATTTTTCTATTTATTTTAAAATTAAATACTACCTCTCGTAATTATCTTCATCATCAGATAAATTAAATGTATAATTATCCATAATAATAATTCTTTTCAATTCTGAAAATATTTCTTTACTGTATTGAATATTATGTGCAATAATAAGTAGTCAGTCATCTTGATCAAATAAAATTGATGATTGATTGTAAATGATATCATAGATAAGAGCAAAATGATAAGATGCGCAACAATCAATGAACGATGATGCATCATGGAGCATATTTCTGTGGCAAAAAAGCCGTAACCGCTTAAGTCGAGTTAAGTGAGAATGGAATTTGGGCACCAATGAGTCCGACATATTTGTATTGTGTACAATTTTCATAAAGTGTGCATTTCAAAACAAAAACAATACTTTCAAAATGCACATAGAGATATATTATAATACTACATAACCTTGCCAAAAATGGGCGAGCCACGCCTACTTTTTATAGTAGCTCCCATACAAAGTGACTATACTTCTTTTAAATTTAAACAGCTGTAACTTCTACAATCTTTTGTCTAGAATGACCATAATTGATACTGAGATTAACAAAGCAGTCGGAAATAATATGAAAAAAAAAATCAGCATGCCACGCCCACTTCTTAATGGGGCTACCATACAAAGTTGCGGAAATTTAAAAAAAATGTTAACCGCCATAACTATTCAGCGTAGAACAACCAGATTTAAGGTGTGGATTAGTATTGTAAGAGCAAATATACTCACAAGAAATGGGCCAGCCACGCCCATTGTTTATAGTGGCTCCCATACAGACTAACTGAATTTCTTTTGAATTGAGATAGCTGCAGCTTCTGCAATCTTTTGTCTATAACAATCATAATTAATACTTAGGTTAACATGGTAGTTGTACATAATCTGGGAAAAAATCAACATACCACGCCCACTTCTTAATGGGGCTACCATACAAAGTTGCGAAAATTAAAAAAAAATTAAACCGCTATAACTTACGAACTATTCAGCGTAGGATAACCAAATTTAAGGTGTGGATTAATATTGAAAAATTAATTGGATTTACAAGAAAGAGGCCCACTTTTTATATAGCTCCCATACTAAGCCTCGGAATTATCTTAAAAACCTCCTTTAAATTATCCCATTTAGAACCCTAATAACATACAAAGTACTTCGTCAAAGTCAACCATATTTCGGGTGTAAATTAATAGTATATGCAAAAATTGTTTCTCAAAAAGTGGAAATAAAAGAAAAAGATGGATATTCGAGTAAACTTTATATATATATATATATATATATATATATATATATATATATATATATATATATATATACATATATATACAGTATTGTGCAAAACTTAAGCAACTGGCATAGTGCTCTCATTGATTTCAAATTTACTAAAAAATAAAAGCGCTTAGATTGAATGTTTTAATATTTAATTGTTCCTTCATTAAATACATAAAAAACAACAACAACAAAAGTTCGGTATTCTTACGAAATTAACTGTAAACAACAAAAAACAAATTATACCCATATTTCATCTGTGCAAAACTTAAGCAACTCGGAGTGCAAAGGTGTTCGATATTTCTTTGTTCAGAAAATTTCGGAGTTTTTTCTGCTTTGTGCATTAACATTGATCTAACTCAGTACAAAAAAGTCTTTCTTAGCGCACAGTTCTTTCAAACATATTGAAATCCAATATGCAACGTGTCCGTTGTAGTCATCAATTTAAGATGAAGGTTATATCGTTATTTAAGGAATGAAAACCACAGAATGACATTGCAAAATCATTAAATATCAACAAATCTATGATATCAAGATGGATACGATTATTTGAAAAAACTGGTAGCGTTACAGATCGAAATTCAGGAGGAAGACCCCAAAAAATTTCTTATAGGGAAGCTATTCAAATTAAAAAATTGATTAAAAAAAATCCGTTCATGTCTTCAAAAGATATAGTAAATACTCTTAATTTAAATGTCGATTCAAGCACAGTAAGAAGGCATTTGATTAAAGTTGGTTTAAAAAGCTACAAAGCGGTAAAGAAACCAATGCTTACACCAAAACATGTAAAAAAAAGGTATGTTTGGTTTAATGCCTTCAAAACAAAAACAACAACATATATTTTTTTTCCAGACTTGAATTTGCTAAGAAGTACGTGGGCTGGTCCATAAAAAAGTGGTTTGGCGTACTGTTCAGTGATGAAGTTAAAATAAATTTATTTAATTCAGACGGAATAATAAGAGTTCGACATGCGAAAGGTGAAGGCCTCAATCCGCGATACTGTAAAAGGACTGTAAAGCATGGAGGAGGGAACGTCATGGTGTGGGCGTGTTTTTCGGGGAGTGGACTTGGTCCGTTGCATAGGATTGACCACAAAATGGACAGATTTATGTATAAGGACATCTTAGAAACTGCATGTTGCCTTTTGCGGAATGGAATATGCCACTTCGATGGGTGTTTCAGCACGACAATGATCCGAAACACACATCGAAGTTTGTGGAGGATTGGCTACAGTCAAATAAGATTCAAGTGCTTGATTGGCCGGCACAATCGCCCGACTTGAATCCTATTGAAAATTTGTTTTCAATTTTAAAACGAGGCTTGGGCTCAAAGCGCTTTAAAAATAAAGACGAACTATTTTTAGGCCTCAAAACTGAATGGGAAAATATAAATAAATCATATTTAACGAAATTAGTAGCTTCTATGCCTAAAAGGTGTGCTGTAGTAATTAAAAATAAGGAATACTACACAAAATATTAAAAGTTGCTTAAGTTTTGCACAGATGAAATATGAGTATAATTTGTTTTTTGTTGTTTACAGTTAATTTCGTAAGAATACCGAACTTTTGTTGTTGTTGTTTTTTATGTATTTAATGAAGGAACAATTAAATATTAAAACATTCAATCTAAGCGCTTTTATTTTTTAGTAAATTTGAAATCAATGAGAGCACTATGCCAGTTGCTTAAGTTTTGCACAATACTGTATATATATATATATATATATATATATATATATATATATATATATATATATATATATATATATATATATATATATATATCTACATATGCAGGGTATAATTTGGTCGGCCCCAACCGACTGTAAGGTGATTTTTTCTTTTCACAGAGATATAGCAATCTGAATTTTACGATAGCCTGAATTTCTTGATTACGATATTTAACCAGATTCTTAAACGGAAAACAATATTAAAAAAAAACTTATTTTGTCGTAAAATTGCATATAATCATAAAAGCTGATTGTCAAATATATTGAGAAAAAACCACTAAAAATTTATCGATAAGATTACAAAAATAGAAAAATTAAATAGATGTGTTTTTACAAACATTCACATTTCATTGCTTTTACACGTAAATGATGATTGATATTCATTGATTGAACGTGTAAACGTAGCATAAAAAATATTCTTGCATAAACCCAGGGAAACTCTATACAGCAAATATTTACGCATTGTGACCATAGCTTAAGTAATATTGATATGCAATAAGTGGTGTTTTGTAGAATATTTTATGAAGTTCGTTAAGTTTATACTTTTTTTTGTTTATAATATTACGTTTAGCTGATAAAATAGAAAGCGAGTAGAACTATTTTTTTGAGTGTTTCTTAATACAAATTAAAATCATGATTGATTTAGTAAGTGGTGAAGCCTCAGAGTCCGACGAAGATGTATGTCAAGAAAAACAAAAGGTTGTTAAATAAAAACATACTTTTATTGGTCACTAATAATATATTGTGCAGGTCGTAGCGGTAGGCACTGATATATATGCTATAACCAATGATTCCGATGAAGGTAGAATTTTTTTGCAATCATAATTATTAAGTTTATTTGATATAGCTATTTGTTCTTGCAGATGCTTTGGAGTATAATGTGGTTGATAAAACTGATGTGACATACACGAATAACTTATTGCAAAGAAAACTTGGTTAGTATTGAACATTGAGAAATGGTTTCTTTTCTATTTCGGTTTATAATTATATGTGTATACGGTTTATTTCATAGTTGCAAACAATGAAGCAATATGGAGGGGAATTACAAACATTATAAAAAGTTCAGTACTTGCGGCATCTAAACAATTGTTAAATACAGATCAATTACTGATGAAAACACAAGTAAGTTGAGATATGCATTCACAAAGCCAACAGTGATATATTGAGTTGTTTCAATACATTTTTATGATGAAATGATCAACCCAATAGTTTGTTGTTGTTGTTGTCGCAGCAAAAGTACGAAAATGCTTTGTTTTGTTCCCGTACAAAGCATTTCCGTATTCTGTTGAGGTGAATGAGCCTTGGTCGACCACGTGGTCGAATGCTTCCGAGACGTACATCTGTCCATTCTTGGGAAGCCTACTAGTTTGTGTTACTATTGGGTTGGCAACTAAGTAAGTGCCGATTTCACACATGGATGTTTCTGATACATATATTTTTTTAGCCTTTTGTCAATATTACTTTTTCCTTCTGATACTGATTAACTGTCACATTTCCCTTGCTTGCCAACTCAATATTTTATTTTGAAATGCTAATTCGTCATTTAATTAAACACATATAAATAAATGTACATATATATGTTGATTATATTTCAGATGACAATGCAAACCGTGTTAACATCTTTAGACTTAGCTCAACGTAACATATGCCAGGTGCATGAAAAAACCAGCTATGCACTAACGGAAAACTTCATACCAGATATAAACTTAAATCAGGCTTAGAATATATGTATCTATTACCAAATGTATATATTTTTTTCCAAATAAAAAACAAATGTATTTCAATTACATCAGTCTTCAGAATCCGAATTCGGAACATATATTTGACTATTAGGTAATGGCTCTTCAGGAGCATAAGTTGATTCAAAACAACGGGAAAATATTGATCGCAATTGCGCTCTTTTTGCTGTAATTGGTGGACTTTGTTGAACACACTCCTCCTCTGTCATTGATAATGCCTTGTTATTTCCTATATCACTTTGGGCGGTAAAAGATCTCTGGTCACATCCAAGTACATAATCTCGGGGAATGTTAACTGATTGAAGTTCCGAATCTTGTTTATTAGAACTTTTATCTTTACTACGTCTTATTTTAGAATTATTATTCGTAGGATTATTCAATTTCCGTTTATGTTTCGATTGGATTGGATTTTCGGAAATTTCTGATATATCCGATGGACAACATCGGTCATAATAAGTGACATCATCTGGCGAAAGTGTTGACATAATGAGAGTACATTCAATTTCCATTTGTTTCTTCAAATTTATAAATAGCGGTCTATATGCAATATAATATGAAATATTGTAAATAATCGATTTAATATAATTCATATAAAACTTGCCTTCCACTTTTATCAAAATTCAAATATATTGGCATATTTAATAATTCAGCGAAAAGAATAAATGCTCTAAACTCCTTTAAGCAAAACGTTATGGCAGCTTCATGTTTAATTTGGTATTTCTCGAATTCCGATGCACTGCAAAGAAGATGGTATTGATACAATGGATTTACTAGAAAGGAATATCCATACTTACGAAAGCTTTAATTGAGAGCGCATGAATTGTTCATTAACATGTGCACCGTCTACATAATTTTTTGCACTTAAAGCATCAAATTGTGCTTCTAATGTTATTTCTTCTTCCGCCCCATTGAAATTATTCAAAATTTCATAAAATACCTTATAAGTACCCGAAATACTAGAACAAAATATGAGCATACAGTTGATTGTAGCAAATGTTCAGCATTCGATAATCTTACACATTTGGAGCCTCATCAGGCGACACGTCCGCTGTAATGTTTTCGTCGTCGACTACTGCGATCACTGCACGCTTCACTGTTTCCAGATGACATTTAAGATCAATTTGCAATTTTTGCTGTTTCGTCAAAATAGATATTTCACATACTTCCACCTAAGGAGATGGATGCTTATACTATCTTTGTATTTTACGTATATCATTATATATTTTAGTACTTGCTTCATATTGCGAAATGCTGTAAGGCATGTTTTCATAGAGATTTTGCAATAGCTTTCACCATCTGGCCTCAACTGGTAGCTCTCAAAGAAATCTCTTCGAAATATTACAGATCCAACAGCGGATCTATTCGAATTTATCGTTCTGAACTGCAATCCATGAGAGTAAGCTTCAACAAATAGATCGGAACCAAACTTCGACAAACTTTGAACAGTTTTAGCAAGGACTAGAAGATTCATAAATTATATTTAACTATCGATTTTATTATATTCATTTATATACATACTCCTTGCATTTGATCCATTTAAAGTGCACTTCATTTCAAGACAACTACTCCGAAAATATGTAAATATGACGCCAGTCACCAGGATTTTGATAATTTTATTGGACGCTCATGTGTTTGTGTGTAATACAATCCATGGATTAATTCAGGTGGTACTGAATTATAAACTTTTAAAAACTGGATGAGATACAAGTAAATCGACTGTTGGGAGTATATATAGTATTCCATGTGACAGCTGTTAATAGGCAGTATTCAAGTATTCATTATAGGTTGTCGCACTACGACAACAACTAAAAAAACTTAAAACACAATGTTCCTGCCTTGTCCACATAAGGGCGATATCATACTGGCAACATTTGTTCCCAGCAATATTAAAAATTTCATACGATGGAATAGAAACTTTTACGAGAAAAAAAACTTTAACTTCGAAAATGTACGACACAGCATTGAATTTGAAAGTTATATGGACCTCGTGTTGATATCTATATGGATCTACAGTTTTTGGCAAAAAATTTTATCCAAAAGTATTATGGAGCTTGCTTTAATATTTTTACAGTTCCATACTAATGAAATCGTCGCTAATGAAATAGACAATTCATAGTAAAATAAAAAACGTATGTATATCATATATATTTCAAATAATCCAAAACACAATATTTTTGTAAAACAAATAAAGTGTAAACAGCAACAATAAATGATGAAATAAATTATTTAATTATTTTAATCATTATATAAAATAAATTATATAAGTTGTTATTTAATTATATAATCGATAACATTTGCTACGTGTAATTATTGAAAAATTCACCGGCAGTGGAATATCGATCATCTCTAATTTCTATTTAGTTTTTTCTATCGGTAGGCTAATGGCGAAATCCTTATTTTGACTATAGTGTAATTCGAGTGAGATATACCATTACAAGTTAATGTTAGTTATATTGTTGACATTGTTTATATATTTACAGAAATTTTGTGTATAGATATTTTGTCTAGCTATTTAAATTACTTCAAAATGGAAGCACGAAAATATAGTTACGTGGTTTTCATTGCATTGATAACGTGGAAAGTAGCCTTTGCCTTGGAACCGAATGTACATACATCTAAAAATTTTGCGGTATCAACTCTCATAAATGCAAAGTGGTTACAAACACCATTGTACTTAGAAATAGCAGAATATTTATCTGATGAAAATCCCAATCTTTTTTGGGACTTTGTTAAAGATGTTACTGAATTGGAAACACCATTATGTGATTATGGTAAATATATATTTTTATAACGGCTTGTTTATGTGAAACGCAATGAGTTGTTGTTAGTGTACATTGCTTTTCACAAAATCAGGTCCTTGGTACATATGTAATATATATGTTTATGTATTCTTCCAACAGAGAGTGATTCGAAACAGTATATAGCGGCTATGAATGTAGTACGATCGCGTGTAAGCTCTTTGCAAATGCCGCTTTTAAAGCTTGTCATCTCAATGCATAGCTTAACGCCTCGCATACAGACACACTTTCAAATTGCTTTGGAAGTACTAAGTCATGGCGATTGTCTCAGTGATAATTTTGTACAAATTGGCAATGAATTGATTTGTTCTTTGGATGAGTTGAAAGAAAAGTTGAATAAACGAGATACTACTTTGGATAGTGCTACAATTGAAACGTATAGTTTTGATCATGTTTTCCCCGGCTCAGGCAACAATAGCTGCGATGTCATCCTTTACGGCGATATAGCATCTCGTGATTTTGCGAAAATTCATAACTACCTTTCACAGCAAGCAATACAAGGGAATGTACGATATATCGTTAGACATTATATCCTTAGGAAAGGCAACAAGAAGGTACGTTTATCAGGATACGGTGTTGAGTTGCATCTAAAATCGACGGAATACAAAAGTCAAGATGATTCGCAAAAATCTCCCGATAGCACGGATCAAAATAACGATTCAATTGTTGAAGATGAAGAAGTTCAGGGTTTCAATTTCAAAGTGTTGAAGGCACGGTATCCAACATTATCACACTCGCTAAATCAATTGCATAATAGCCTTTTGGATGGCAATGAAGAAATCGCTCAATTAAAAGCATGGGAATTTCAAGATTTAGGGTTTCAAGTGACTGCAGCTGTATCAGAAATTCAAGGAGAGGAAGCTTTAAATATTTTACAATTTACGGCGCATAATTTTCCCATGATAGCACGTAGTCTGCTGAAGCATAAAGTGACTGATGACTTGCGCTCAGAAGTGAAACATAACACTGAATCATTTGGCCGTACCCTTAATATTGTACCTCCGGATGGAGCTCTCTTTATAAATGGGCTCTTCTTCGATGCAGAAACCCTAGACTTGGGAACGATTATTGAGACGATTCGTGCAGAGACAAGAGTATTGGAAAATTTACATAATAGCAATGTCCGGGGATCTTTAGCGTCAGCGCTGCTGGCCCTCGATTTGTCTGGTACAACAAATCGTGAATTTGCAATTGATATTCGTGACACGGCCATAACATGGATTAATGATATCGAGAACGATCCGCAGTATCGCAGATGGCCATCAAGTGTAATGGATCTGCTGCGACCCACATTCCCGGGAATGCTTCGAAATATACGTAAAAACGTATTTAGCCTTGTCCTCGTGGTCGATCCTTTAGAGCCAGAAAGTCGAAATCTTCTGAAATTGGCCGAAAGTTTTGTTCTGCATTTGGCTCCGGTTCGTTTGGGATTAGTTTTCGATGCTCGTCGTGCTGACGATACCACCGCTGCTGATTACCAATCCATATTTTGTGCCTTCAATTATGTTACCCAGAAAAAAGACGCACGAGCTGCTCTTAGTTTTCTAACAGACGTGTTTGCCAAAGTAGACGCTGCAGAACGAATTGTGGAAAAACATATTCGAAATCAACTGAAGAAATCTTTTACCACCCTGTCAGATAGCAAAATCGATGATATACTCGAAATCGATTCAGATTATGATTACGGTCGAAAGCTTGCCTCGGAATTTGTTGATCGTTTAGGATTCAGTAGCTCACCACAGGCTTTACTCAATGGCGTACCAATGCAGCAGAACTTGCTAACGTCAGACAGTGACTTTGAAGAATCGATATTTTCGGAAATCATTCAGCAAACATCTACTCTACAGAAAGCCGTCTACAAGGGAGACCTCACGGACTCGGATGTCATAGCAGATTACCTTATGAATCAACCACATGTCATGCCGCGCCTCAATCAGCGTATCTTGAGTCATGAAGATGAGAGATATCTGGATTTAAGTGGCAACACAGAGATCGACTTGAGCAATGTGGGAGCCTTAGCGCAGTTGTCTAACCGAGATATGACTGCAACACTTTTTAAGAATATAAAATACTTCTATAGCAAGAATTCAATGGAACGAATTCACAACACAGACCTGTGTCTATTAACATTGTGGGTAGTGGGAGATTTGGAACAGCAATCGAGTAGGGATCTCTTGGAAAATGCACTACTGTATCTGAAAACAGGAAGTGGAAGTGCTCGCGTTGCATTTATACCGAACACTGAAGGTGTTGCAGTTAGCTCCAAAGATAATCTGAACCGTCTTACATGGGCAGCACTACAAAGTCTCACGGGCATTGAAGCGACGAACACTGTACTCATGTGGCTTAAAAATAGAAGGAAATCTGGTACAGGTGATTTACAGATTCCAACATTGCTCAACGATATTTTACCATCCACTGAATTGCACATAAAAATGCTGCGAGTATACTCACAACGGGTCCTAGGGTTAAGTGCATCTGAGCGCATTGTGATTGGAAATGGCAGAATTTATGGGCCTCTTCGAAAGGATGAGCAATTCACTTACGAAGACTTTGGCTTAATTGATCGTTTTAATGCCCTACAATTTGGTGACAAAATTCGAAGTGTTCTCTCCGAGGTGAAGACCAGAGATGATGGCTCCGATGAGCTAATCAACAGCGATGTTCTATTTAAGCTGTACACAAGCTTGGTTCCACGTCAATCAAAGTCTAGATATAAAATTCCTGACGATGTTAAGCAGCAGCATTCTGTCATAAAACTGTATCCAAAGCAAGAGCAACATCCTCATTTCGATATTGCCGCCGTTATAGATCCTGCATCGAGAAGTGCACAGAAACTGATACCGATACTCATACTCTTCCGAAGTATACTCAATTGTAATATGCTTGTGTATATGACACCGGTTGGCCAGCATAGCGATATGCCAGTTAAGAATTTCTACCGTTATGTCATTGAGCCCGAAGTTAATTTCCTACACGATGGCAATCTTGCAGAGGGGCCAGCGGCAAAATTTACAGGCATGCCAGTTAATACTTTGCTTACTCAAAACCTTCATATTCCCGAAAATTGGTTAGTTGAAGTTGTGCGTTCCGTCTACGATTTGGATAATATTAAACTGAGCGATATAGGCGGCCCCGTCCACAGCGAATTCGAATTGGAGTACTTGCTGCTAGAGGGTCATTGTTTCGATGCTGGAAGTGGAGCTCCACCACGCGGGCTGCAGGTTACTCTAGGCACACGCGAAAATCCGACATTGGTTGACACCATCGTAATGGCGAACTTGGGCTACTTTCAATTGAAGGCTAATCCTGGAGCTTGGGAGCTTCGGTTGCGTGAGGGCAAATCCGCGGAAATATACGATATAACGTATGCTGAGGGCCCGAATACCATTCATTACAACCACACCACCAAAGTGATTATAAATTCGTTACGTTCTCATGTGATAAAGCTGCGAGTATCGAAGAAGCCAAATATGCAAAACAGTGATCTACTGGGGGACGATGATGAACAAGCACAATTCGGTATTTGGAACTCGATTGCAAATTCCTTTGGTGGAGCTGCGCCATCATCTTCGACTGGGCTCGCCGATGACGATGCTGAAGTGATAAATATATTTTCGGTAGCCTCAGGTCACTTGTACGAACGATTGCTTCGCATTATGATGGTCTCTTTGCTGAAGCACACCAAATCGCCGGTGAAGTTTTGGTTTTTGAAAAATTATTTATCGCCTCAGTTTACCGATTTTTTGCCGCACATGGCGCGTGAATACGGATTTCGATACGAATTGGTGCAATACAAGTGGCCTCGTTGGCTACATCAGCAGACCGAGAAACAGCGCACCATATGGGGTTATAAAATTCTCTTCTTTGATGTCCTCTTTCCGCTCAACGTGCGCAAAATCATATTTGTCGATGCAGACGCAATTGTGCGCGCCGACATTAAGGATCTCTACGATATGGATTTAGGCGGAGCCCCATATGCTTACACACCTTTTTGTGATTCCAGGAAGGAAATGGAGGGCTTCCGTTTCTGGAAACAAGGCTATTGGCGCAGTCATCTTATGGGTCGACGCTATCATATATCAGCACTTTATGTTGTCGATTTGAAACGTTTCCGGAAAATTGCCGCAGGCGACCGTCTGCGTGGACAGTACCAGGCACTGAGTCAAGATCCAAATAGTTTATCGAATTTGGATCAAGATTTACCCAATAATATGATACATCAGGTAGCTATCAAATCGCTTCCGGACGAATGGCTCTGGTGTGAAACGTGGTGCAGCGATAGTTCATTGAAAAATGCCAAAGTTATTGATCTTTGCAATAATCCGCAAACTAAAGAGGCAAAACTAACTGCAGCACAACGCATTGTACCAGAATGGAAAGATTATGATTTAGAAATTAAGCGTCTAATGGCAAAAATTGAGGATCATGAGAATAGTGAACATGAGCTGGAAGATGATGACACTGTGAAAAATGTGCAACACTCAGATAGTCACGAGAAAGAAGACGATATTAAACATACCGAATTATAAAGTTGCATTAGGATTAAACATTTATAGTAAATTTTAGGGAACAAAATAAATACAAATTCCTAATGCCTCAATAATTTAAAAAATGCGTTTCCGATTTTCTACAGAAAGATTAATCATAATAAATAAAATAAAAAACTAAATGAAATTAGTTTTCCTCACTTTCGGTGCTACTTCATATAACGACCAACTATGGCAAACAACTTAAGTGACATCACTCTCTCTCTCGCTCTAGTACTACGAGGGCGCCCACCACCACTTAAGGCAAAATGCTTTTCATTGCAATCAATCTTTTATATTTTCTATATAAAAATGTTTAAATATGAGGACAAATAGGATTTTATCAGGAAGCGAAAAAAAATTCAGTTTGTAAGTACCCATTCACGCAAAATGTTACACAGGCAAATTAGACTACATTGCACATATCTTCAGACAGCAGCATACTACGGTCCTTTTAATTTATTAACTAAAATATTTCTGTAGTTGTCCTTGTTCATACATTTTTTGCACGTCTGTTCCACCGCCAATGAAATTTCCATCAATAAAGCAACGTGGCACCTAGAAATTATCAGACAAATGCGTATATATACGATTCTTCATTAGCCTAACCAAAAATAATTATTTAAATTTCATTCATACATACCGTCCGACTTCCAGTCATCTCACCAAGAACGCTTTGGATTTCATCACCATCATTTCTTCCATCTAGCTCAATAACATGTGCAGACACGTTAAGCTTACGAAATTGCTTTAAAAATGTAACATAATTAATTTAATCAACAGAAAATGAATAAACTAATATCACTTACTTCCTTGGCCATTGTGCAGTAAGGACAATAACTTTTAGAAAAAATTACAACCTTATTTGAGTTGATGGTTTGACGAACAAAATCAGAAGTTGGAGTACTCATATTAGCTATCACACTTGGATTTCTTGTTATTGAACTTGTAATTTGCCCCATACAAACCTGTATTAAAAATATGAGGAGCACGTTGGTATGATTACCTCACCTAAGAGAATTTTTTACGAAGACAAATTTATTACGGAAAGAAATAAACAAAGAGCACATATTCAATCAAATATTACTAATCAGAGCTACGTGCAAAAATTATAATCGATTACTCAAAAACTATCGATAATCAAGTTACGAAACCATATAACAAACTTTCACATTCAGAAATTTCTCTAGATTTTTTATTCTTCGTATATGTGTGCGTTTTGTTTTTATATTTTGGATAGAACAAAAACAACTTGCAGGTGAATTAAAGTAACTCAATGCGTCGCGTTTTACATAATTCAGCAGTAGATTTGATAAATAGAGTGAAAATATTTTTTCTGAAAAATAAAATAAAAAATATACTCTAATGACGTTCTATTTTCTCGAAAAAAATTTGCTCTCAAATAATACAACATTGAATATGTTAAAAGCTAATAAGACAATGTCCAATTGCGTTTGAAAATTTGAAAATAAAAATAAAAACAGGCAAATTTATATTCGACAAGACAGAATAATTGTGATATTGTTTCGGGAAAAGAAAACACCATGAAATGAGAACTTGGTTGGTTAAGATTGTAGTTCGTCCCATGGAAATGTGCCTTTTATAAATTATATTTTTTTTTGTTCTTTTTTAATTTTCTATTTGTTATATTTATACCATTGCATTTTAAATGTTTTCCTTTTAAAGCATGGTCACCCTATCATCTCTCATACCATCTGGAAT
The DNA here is from genome assembly GCA_963854835.1 of Megamerina dolium. Lineage (NCBI taxonomy): Eukaryota > Metazoa > Arthropoda > Insecta > Diptera > Megamerinidae > Megamerina > Megamerina dolium. Next base: position 15,734,580 of record OY978528.1, read on the forward strand.
CACATACATACTCGTACAAGTTTGTTGAGGACACACATGTAATTGCTATCATAGGCAATGTTGCCAGATTTTTTTTTTCAAAAAACTGTGAAACTGACAAAAAAAAAACTATTTTGAACCAAAAAACTGTAAAACTTCAAAAACGAGATTTTTGTAAAATAACGTTTCTTTTTTTAATTTTATTAAAAAAACAACACAAAACAATTCATTTTGAATGGTGAGTGGCGGAGAATGTACCGGGTTTGCTTCGTTTTCAGTACTCCCTTGTCGTTTTCTACTACCTAAATTATAAAATTTGACATAAAAATTCGAATTCCATTTACTCTTAGATTTCTTACCACTTTTTGTTCAAAACTTGTCCATTTTTAACGGAAAAAAGATCAAACAGCCACCAACGTACAGAAAACTTCTTCTTCACTCAGAAAACAATAGCAATACACAAATGACAAACAAATTGCCGTATCGAAGCATGGTTGCAATTTAATCACAGGGTCCCCGTGAGATTTCATTTATTTATTTATCCACAGGGCTGTTCCCTGTAGACAAATATATAATATACTTTTATTAAAATTAAAAAAATATAAATGCTTTTTATTTCTCTTTTTAAATTTGAAATAAAAAACTGTAATTTGTACTACGACGTATTTTTAAAAAACTGTGAGCTTGTCTAAAAAACTGTAATTTACAATTAAAACTGTAAATATGGCAACACTGATCATAGGTAATCTCGGAGAGTACAAAAACAAAATGGATACTTTCGCTGTCTGCCCTATTGTGTTTAAGTAAGTGAAATTACTGGGCGAACATTTGACAACGGCGTCTCGCTCTACAACGAAGTTTGCCTTTCGCCGTAGTTGAGCTTACAGCATAAGTGAGATATTACTCGTATCAAACTTTTGCCAATGAAATTGTTGTTGTGTTGAGGAATGAACACAGCAAAAGAAAGGAATGAATAGTTCACTTAAAGCTCTCCTTTGCTGTCGCGTCGGAATTGCATCTCGTCAAATTAAATGACGTCGTTTGGGGAGAGCTGGCAAATATACATTAATATACATTGCAGCAAAAGTTTGAAAGTGTAATATAACATCAAACAAAACATTGAAGAGAGAGTAAAATCAGAAAAATATCGTCAGCAAAGGTTTAATTGTGTAATATCCCACTATATAGGAAACAACAATTCTGTCCTCTCGGCGACAAATGTTGTCAATCGGATATCACAGGTATACCATATAGGCGATTATCGAATAGTTACGAGTACGGCATCACTACCTGTAACATTTAGATTACTTTTTTTCTAGTTGATTTTGTGCATCGCTAGATTTTGCATAAAATATTATAGATTTAATGCCGTTCGTATGAACTGCATTTGGAGCAGTTTTGTCATTTTATGGTAATATTTTGTAACTATACTATTATATATTGAAATATATTGAGCGTTAAATACGACTTCAGTGGGTAAGTACAATTTTTTACATTATTTAAATAAGTAATAGCAGCGATGAAAAAGCCGACGTATTCTTGCTGGCTTTCATGTATAAATGTATAATTTCCTCGCCTAACGCCATCTTGCACCAAATGAAGTGACGAAAAATTTAATTGTGTGATATATGAATGCCGCTTCGAGTACTACTATTCGTGTTTCGCACGTTGCGCTTATTTTGGTCCCGTCGTACTTTTTCATTAATACCTGTTAATTTATCGCGTAGAAATTATATTTCATAAAATAATGCACATAATTATTGAAGAATCTAATTCAATATAGAATTTGAATACGTGAGACGTTATCGGACGTGGTCGTCTAACACTACTCTTATCGCCAATCGTCGAATTGTATCGCGCTCGTTCGATTGAGATTTTGCAGTCAGACTTCGGTTGCCGTTCCGTTGTGCCGTTCATCCTTACGAAAAATCTACAGCTACATCATGCCTGGAGCGGGCACATTTAAGCTCTTCATCGGGAATCTCGACGAAAAAACGCAGGCCACTGAGTTGCGTCCATTATTCGAAAAATACGGTACGGTGGTGGAGTGCGATGTCGTAAAGAATTATGGCTTTGTACATATGGAAACAGAACAGCAAGGCCGCGATGCCATCCAGAATCTAAACGGTTATGTTTTAAATGACAATGCCATAAAGGTGGAAGCGGCAAAAAGTCGGCGCGCCCCAAATACGCCCACAACGAAGATCTTCGTTGGAAATTTAACTGATAAAACGCGTGCGCCTGAAGTACGAGAACTTTTTCAGAAGTACGGTACAGTCGTTGAATGTGACATCGTGCGTAATTATGGTTTTGTGCACCTGGATTGTGTCGGAGACGTTCAAGATGCAATTAAGGAATTAAACGGACGCGTTGTCGATGGACAGCCTCTTAAAGTACAAGTGTCGACAAGCCGCGTACGCCCCAAACCCGGCATGGGCGATCCGGAACAATGCTATCGGTGTGGCCGCTCTGGACATTGGTCGAAGGAATGTCCGCGTTTATTCGGAGGTGGGGGCGAACGTGGTTTAAGTGCCAGCGGCTATAGAGATAGAATGTATGGTCGTGATCCATACCCACCACCGCCACCACCACCTCCCTTCTTGCGTGAACGGATTATGGATGGCTTTAGGGTAAATTTTTTATCAAATATTTATTTATGTATATATATGAATTTTTAACACTTGAAGCAAATTTTAAACACAGTTTAATTGTCCGAAATACACTGCAAATGTCCACATACTCTAGTATTGTCTGTAATACAATCTCCCAATTTGTCTTATGGGCCAACCATTCCCAAATCTCTACAACTGTGATATAGGATGTTTTGATCCCGTTTTTCGCACTAAGCTTTCCTCCCTTTAGAATCAATGCAGTACATATCATGTAAAGGGTCTTCCTCCTGTGTTAATTTACATTGTAACAAAAAAAAATGATACCATTTTGTTTCTGCCAACTACCCTTGGGCGTATTTGAATATGCACGTTGTTTTTTGTGTAAGTTCCATTCGGACTTCACAATTACTATAATTCATGGAAGTGCTGTAATCTTCTTCAAATGTTATGTTGTGTATTTGCTGTTAATAACATAACATGTATGTGCAACATGAATCTTGCTTTATGATTCTTGGGAACTTGTTTATTATAAATATTTATGGAATATGTGAAATCAACATGATATTTTTATTGAACACTCTTTTTTGGTATATATAATATTTTCAGGATTATGACTACTACGATCGTAGATTCGATGATACGCGTGATTTGTTCGAGAGGCGTTATCAAAGCTCTCGTATGCGGGATTTCCCACCGCCGCCACTATCGCGACGTGAACCTATGCCACTTCCACCACCATTGAGTGGCAGTATCAGAGGTAGTAGTCTTTCCCGCGGATATGATTCCATGTTTAGTCGCAGGTCACCACCACCTAGAAGTAGCAATGGATTAAGCCGCTACGGGTTTGTTTCGTACACTCAACTGTTTACCATAATTTTTATAATATATTTCAAATTTTCCATATTCATTTTAGATATGAAGATTTCAGTCGTGATTCATTCGATGATCGTATGATTTCAACACGAGGTATGCGTGGCCCGTCACCGCCAGGACGTCGGTATGCGCCCTACTGAGATGAGCTGTATTACATCAACAAAACTTTAGTGCGCGAGTTGGTGTACGAAGAAGATGATCACTGGAAGGATGGTATTAATAAAACGCCATTTCATAATAAATCTTTCAGTGACGCACTCTCATTTGGGCGCTATAAGTAACAACTTAGTATACACTTGTAAATGTTAACTCTCTTGTGTAGGATTACTTCTTTGTACTACATTTAAATTAGTCTTTTATGGTAGAACAAACACAGTTGTGATTGTTGTGGATTTTCCTTTCTTTCTGATATTCATGAATGTATTTTCGTGTAAGTGAAAATAAATCTCAATCATATTGAGATTGTGAAACCTTTTAAATTATTCTTAAATAAGCATACGTACATAAATATATCATTCATTTGTCTTTTAGGACAACTTTGAATAAAGAACTCTATAAAAATCAAAACATTTTGAGTTATTTTTCTGTGATTTCATTTCATCAGAGTATAGAAATTCGTTTTCAAGTCTTCATATTGTAGGAATCTTCTGAGTACTGTAAGAACTTTATTGATAGTGTCGTTAAATGTTATGAAGAGACTGGCTCAATCGAACGTAAACGAACAGTTCAGCTGAGAGAACGTGAAAAAGGTGAAGCAAACATTGCTGCGAAATTCTCGTCGCAACGACAATAACTCATGATATCGATAAAATTATTTTTGCGAGCGTAACGAGGATAGATTTCAGGTTAAGCCCTACAAAATACAAAAGGTAAAAGATTTGACAGCAGCTCGGAAAAATATTTGGTTTGAAAGTGCCGAAGCGCTAAAGATTGGGAACTCACATGATAAATATATGTTTTCGGGCGTACAACTCGCTCAGAAACGAGCACTTGTTTGCATATGGTCTATGTTTAGGCTGCGATCACATGATATTGGCACTCTTTCACGCACGCTTCTTTTTGTGCCTGAAGATTGCAAAGTGAACGCTACAGTGCATCGATAATTGACCAGAGAAGGCGCTTTGGAGCCGTGAACACGAGAACACCTTAAATCAGATTCATTTGTATTCCAACAATATTCCATGCCCCATCACAAAGCGAAAGAAAATGTTCGATTACCCCAAAATCATGGTATCGACTGCGTTTCGCCGTTTTCGTGTCCAACAGACCCACTGTACCACCTTAACCGGGTGGATTTGGTTATGTGGTGGTATTTGAAGAGCAAGGTATCAACAAAAATATATGACACCGTAAGAGGCAAGAGAGCTTCCCAAGAATGGACGAGTCTACGTCCCGGAAGCACTCGATCATGTGGTCGACCAACGTCCATTCACCTCATCAGAATACGGAAATGCTTTGTATGGGAAAAAGCATTTCCGTGTTTTTTGTTGCTACAACAACAACACCGTGAGAAGATTAAAGAGAACTATTCTTTGAGAATTTACAGAATAATTATTTTCAAAGGCGATCGCATTGAAAATTGAGTTTGATAGTTTGATATGCATTAATGTAGCTTCAAAAAAATTAATATTAAAAATATTGAGTAGCAAAAAGGTTATGTCCCTTTATTCAATACGTACATTAGGTGGAATATCCTGTATATCGTCTGCCGCAATGCAAAAATTGGATTACTACGAAATCTACCATTCGTTAGCGGCTGAAAATTTTTTTTCAATTTTATACAAATAACTGAACTTCAATTGTTAACAAATAACTGTGGAACTGAACTTTCGAAAAAATATTAAATTTCCTCAATATGGTAACACTGAATTTAAGAAAATTGTTGCTGCGAGTAATATATTTTTTATTATTTTTCTCATTTCAATATTTTTACTATTATTTGTTAAGAACAATTAAAACGTATTATATAAAAAAAACATTTTCAATGTATATACATATTAATAAGAACCGATTAGGAATATTATTATTATACAAATGTAGCTGCCTTCTCCAAATCATTGATACACTAGAAAATTTTCATTTTGAGTAACTCGTTTGGCAAATTGCTTTCCAATATCCGTTGGAGCACTAAATGCAATTTTATTCACTGGAATTTTCTCACCAAATATCGTATTTAATTGCACGGCTTGAAATAATTTGGAAGCAATATGTAAACGTCTATGTAGTGGTGATACCCATATTCTGGAAATTCCACACCTATCGTAAAATATATAAATGAAAGAATTTAGTAAAAATGTAATAAGATTTGATCTACAAAATCGAATTTTCTTATTTAAAGGGCATGTATGGAATACGTGTTAAGCACTGGAATTTTTGAAAAATTATATCAAAAAAACTCAATCTTACTTTGCTTCGAATTCTTCTTTGCTGCAACAATCTATCCCATCGATATTAATATATTTATAAGCTTTCTCTAGAGGTTGCACCAAGCACATTCCTACAATAAGATGTTTACACACTGCTAAATAGGCCTGAAAAGAAAAAAAAAAATTTTATCTAGATCACAGATACAGATTACAGTGATTGGCACATACCACAAATATTTTTGGGATCACATACGAAGCGAAACCCAATTCTTTGTCAACCACTTTTAGAATATCCATCAAACGTTCACGTCTCTTGGGGTGAGATGTTTCGGTGATGCGTATTATTCTGCCATCTGCGGCCCATTCTGGATAAACAGCAACTACATCTTCATCAATCCAACCATTAAAACGAAGCACATGCAAAGATGCATGATAATCATTGTGGAGTTTCTCTTCCTCCGGTTCATGCATAGTATAGAGAAGACCACATTTTTTGCATTGGCGTGCACCGAAATTTATTTGACCGGCATCAATTTGATATTGGTTAGCACCCTGTCCTGCTGTCCAAATACGATGTATTCGACGTTGAGGCTGTTGCTTAATGACAGTGTAATTATCCTTGTAGAATACTGGAAAGAATTTTCGTGCTTCTTCATTGTTCGAATTATCAATGTCAATTAGATTTTCAGCAATATATTCCTCCTGATCATCTAGTGTTGTATTTGTATCTATTGTAGTTGGAGTTGCATCTACTGTAGTTGGAGTTGCATCAGCTGTAGTTGGACTTGCATCTACGGCTGGTGTTGCAATTGGTATTACAGCTTCTTCAGTATTTGTATCAGTACCAGTCTGTTCGTTTACGATCACTATAATCTGATTGATTATGCTCTCGGCTTCTTCCTTGTGATTATCAGGATCAGCAATAAAAATTTTGAAATTCTCTTCGGTGCAAATGTTATTACTGATGAGGAAATCGAGAAGCAAATGCTGTTGTTCTATGATCTCTACATCTTCTGTGTTGTACGGTAGCCTCTTACGAAATTCACTATACACATCCTTCGGCGGTTCTTCATGCAAAGTAATGCAGTTGTTGTTGTTGTTTGCATAATGATAGGGCTCTTGATGCAAAACATTCTCGTTTCGCTGCAATTTGTCTGCACGCATTGAATTGCTTGCTTCTTGTTGAATGCTTTGATCAAAAACTGTATCATCGAGCTTTTTCAAAATTTCACACACAGTGGCTTGTTCGTCGGAAAATGCATTTGTCACTAAGCAATAAGCAAAACAAAAGATTAATCAAATAAATGCAAACGCTAAATACGTTTCTAATACACATAGCGTACCTGGTTGAATTTTAGGTCTCTTTGGAGGCTTCTTTTCCTCCTTTAAAAGTTGAAGTCTTCCATTGTTGACGGATGCTTTAATGTGATCGGTTATTTTTACCTCCTTACGTGTGTTGGTTGCGCAACCGGATTTGAAGAACTTTTTCTTGGTGGTGGTTGTTGCTGTTACATTGTTGTTATCTGTTCCCCTTGGTGGTGATATTTGCTCCATTTCTATGGAATCCGGATATTTGTGACTTATTATCGGTATCACCTCTTCCATACAGGAATCATTTTCTGTTGCGGTTCTTCCATCAGTTCCTTCGTCATCATCATCATCATCATCATATTCAATGTCAGAAAAATCAAATTCTAGCAATTTTTCGAGCTCAGCGGCTGTGGGTACGTTGTTATTATTCGTGTCGTCTTCATGCGACAGTGTAGTTAACGGACGGGCCATATCAATGGGATTTTGATTCGTACGAAATAGATTGTGTACCTTTTCGATTTGTAATTTCTCCTGTCGTTTTGAAACGATCAAATTACGTAGTTTTTCATTACGAATATTATTCAATAGCATATCAACATCTACAGGTCGTGTATTGTAGTGAGCCGAGTGGCTGCTGTTGTTTGACGGACGCAAGCGCTTTCGTATTTTATGGTGCACTCCCTTGTTTATTGTTTGCCTCATATTACGACGAATATTTCGCAACGTTCGAGGCGATGTCTTGCTGACAACGATTGCAGCATCACTGGGAGAGCTCTTTGAAGGATCGCATTTTGTTTTGGGTGACACCTTTGCACCAGAGTAAAACGATTTTGTTGGTATGGATATTGCTTCAATTTTAACCATTTTCTTTTGCGGACTAAGTCCACTCGATCGAGTTGATCGATCACATCTTCGTTTGATAGCGTACGGCGTCATATTATATGACTCGATCGCATTTGCATGCATAGTATTATCAGAACTTTTCTTTACCATTTCAATATTTTGTACGTTCGATGGCTTATTTAAGCACATCGACGAAGAAAATAATACATGTAATTGTTCTGCTGATCCTTCTTCGTTACCTTTATTCTTTACGGGTACATTTTCTTTGCCCGCATTCTCCTGAATACATTGAGAACTTGCTAATGCCACCCCATTGTTCCGATCTGCTGCACTATGCTCATCTTGAATGTTACTTAATGGCTTTATGCCATCCAGATAATCTTCTTGTGTACTTGTAAGTTTACTTGTACCAAAAAGATTCTTTTTACGCTCTGACAGTCGTGGCGTAAAACTTCTGCTCGTTCGCAATTGATACGAATTGTTTGGAGTCTCCATAAAAATCTTACATATCTTGAATTAAAAATATAATAAAATTACACAGTCGACACGTTTATTTTTTTAAGAAAACAAATAGCGCGCGAAATACAAAACATATGTCATCTAAACTCAAAAAAAAAAAACAACCAAAATATAAATATTAATGCTGCCAGATTAGAAAAATTACTTATTTACCAATTAGTACAGTGGCGAATGCAAATTACTTTTTTTTGTTGTTGTTTAATTTGAATTTTTATTCGCTTCAATTGAAAATATATAATTTTAATATATATTTAGTAGTGTGAAGTTTCAGCATGCTGTCAATTGTTATGTTCATATTCTGCTTGCTTTTTCCTTATTAATGACCGAATATAGAAACTTAACGCAGCTTAACCTGCAGTCACTAGATCTGCTGAGAAGAGATCAAATGCCAGCTTGACTGGTGCAAATCATATTCTTATTAATGGGCATTAAAATAAAACTTCGATGTCCAGACCTGTTTCCACTGGTCCTTCAGTAATAGGTGAGACAATCCCAACGCGGAAATACTATAAATAGCGTTGGCGTTCTAGTGCCAGGAAATATGATGTTTCTTTTAGTTACTTTCACTGAAGAATCTACGTATCTGATTACTGTAGACAGCATAATTTACATTCTATAACATTTCACAAAGTCAACAACATTTATTTGAAAAAAACGACAGGTTTGTTGAGGTCGTGCATTCCAATGATATTATTTATATACAAGTTTTCCATACATATCCCTCCCTCCAGTCATAATTTATGTCAATATTCAAGCATATGTTAAAGCCGAGTGTTAACGCTCAAGAAATTTAAGTTATTGTTTCGTAAGCAATTAAAGTACGGAATAGTACTCCTTGCAGAAATAATAAATTTGAATTTGTTTCTGCTAGAAAAGATGGAGTTCGTTGAAATGTCAAAACACGGTTGCATTTGCAGTCATTGCAAATCGAAATAAAATCTATTACTTTCTTAAATTGAACTGAAATCTGATTCAAAAGTAATTTCACAATAAAACAATTTCTTTTGCATTATTTAAGCGAATTTTGTATGGATATTGGCCTTTTCTGAAAAGCTAGACACTCAGATTTAAGCAGCTTTAAACATTTGACGTGGGCAATTTATATTAAAATTGTACCAAATTTTAAAAATTTTAAGCATCGATAACGAATGAAACGTCAAAGTTATGTCATGGTTGATACCTGCTGACAACTTAAAAATCATCAGTTTTCGTTCAAAGCGAACTATGCAAGTATCACAATGTTCTTGGCGCTACTCTGTGCAACGAATATGGCGCCATTTTTGTGAGACGAATTGTTTGATATCGTGTAAGCACCCATATGATTTGTCCTATGTTGTTTGCCATTCGTCTTTTATATTTTGTTTTACAGTCTATCAGCGTTTCGACGATGTATTTATCAGACACAAACATTTACATTGACTTGGCTACTGGAGAAACTTTTAGTTTTTGTTACGCGCTAGTTAAATTAAGTTTCTATAATAAAACCTTTGTTCAGATTTTGAACAATAGTCATCAAAGGATATAGAAATTATAGTTATTGTGCGCTAATTGTGCCAAAATCGTTCTGAGCTTCAAAATACTACTACATTCTAAGAGCATCTCTACACCCAGCCATGGAGAATAGGCCTAGATTAAAAAGCGCTAGGAGTAATGGGTAGCTTTGTTCTGTATTACTGTAGTATCTATTAAGGATATATAATATAATCTTTTTATCCAGTTTAAGGTAGCTGAACATTTTGACATTAATTAATACAAGCAAATGTAAAGTTGATTCTTCTGACCTCATGGTCGGAAGTTTGCACACTTTTCATGCCTAATGCTTGGTGTTTCCGAGGGAAAATAATGTATAATGTCTTGGGATATATTTCCCTTGGCTCCAAAACGCGAATAAAAGCTAAAAAGGTCTGGTATTCTAAACTTAATGACGGACGCATACGAAAACAAAAATCAAATATGCGCTGTTGGCTTTCAACTGACGCCCCCTTTATCCTTTTGCCATTGAATTACGTAAAATAGAATTGTAAAAATGTATATTTATTTAAATAGTAATTATATTATATTATTGAACTTAAATTGGTTGCGCTAACTTTTATGAACTTAAATTTAATTAACTATCTATTATTTAGATAAATTGTATCACAGTTGTACTATTATTATTATTATTATTATTGCTATTATTTGACTATCAGAGATCTGATCCAACTAGTGTATTTGCTGACACGTGTATATATGCCCGGAAGACCAGGCCGAGCACATCCCAATCCGGTCGAGACTACACCAATAAGTAGTTTTTCTTTTGACATTAATGGACCGCCAGAATCAGCCTATAATATTTACAAATTGCAGAATGGTGAAATTGTACAAACTTATTTTACACCGATATTTACCCAACACGAATCAATGCCACCATTCTCAAAACCGGCACATAATTGCGTATCTGATATAAAATGGTTTGGTCTTCCATTCAATTGATAAGAACGCTGACATGCCCTGTTATTCCACACTTTTACGGTGGCTTTTTTGAGGACATCCGATCTTTCACCCGCTTCCTGATTTTCCTTAGTCCAACCCCAACCCGATACAGTGGCAATATCATTTTCAAGCGATTCTTTGAAAGCATCGTCCATTAGGCAAGTTGGTTGGATATTATTTGTGAACACAATGGGTTGTTCCAATTCAAGTAAGGCTTTAATAAATAATGAAATGATTAATGAATGAAATAACATGCAAAGAAATTATTATTATTACCTATATCATTTTGTACTTTAGTGCATTGATAATCTGAGTGTGGAATAACACTTCGGAAATGTATGCGAGTCGGTGAGTGTGAAGTACTTTCTGTTCTAATAGAGTTTTTATAATCGGTAATGCTGTGTAAGCCTATGATACCTTCGAATTGAGATGGTTTCATGAATTTATTTAATCCATTACAAATACAATGACCCGCAGTGAGAATCCAGCGACTGTGAATGATTGTTGCCCCACAAAAATGTCCACCACGTTTCACCAGACTGACCATGTAGGGCATTTCATGTTTCTCCGCATGTAAGCCACCAACAATTTTAGGCTTTCGCGAATTGCACGGAATGGACGAAACTGCAAATAAATGTGTATGTGTTCAATATTATGACAGATGTCAACTATCATCGCTATATATAATAATTGAGTACTTAATTTCACTCTAGGTGCTTAAAACACTTACAATTAATTTGTGCATTCACTGTACTTAATATTGAAAGTAGTGTAAGCGCAAGCGCAGTTATGTACATTTTTAAAAATGTAATATTTTGAGAACGTTGCCTATTATGAAACTGACTCAAGTGCTAATTTACAATTGCTTTATATATCGTATATGACAATATTCTAAGTATTGTACATAACATAATTCGTTATTGCCAAAGCTTTCCTATTGACATTTTCTCCCCCTACAGTTCCGATATTCGCATATTAACAAATTAATGAATATCAATCATACTATGCTACACCCATGAGGTTGATTCTAATTGTATTGTGGAGCTTTTCTCCATATTTTACACTAAGCATTCTCGATTGCTTCCGCACTTATTACCTACGTACATATACACACACGTGAGTATCATTTATTAAGTCACTGTGTCACTGCGTATGTGGAAAAGTTTAAATGCCGCGCTTCTCAAGTATGCATGGGTGTGTGTCTGTGAATATATACGTGCCTGCATGTGCTAATGTCAACGGCACGGACAAGTGCAAGTTCATTTTGCAGCAACGCGACATGGTTACAACACCTACTACATATGTGTGTGTGTGTATGTATGTACATACCATACACTTGACAATATCAAATCATAGAGCAATAACACCGAGGAAATCATAATAGCATGTCCATAATTTTGCTACTTAGTATAAAGAAGCGGGTTTCGTGTAAACGACACTTAATCGATGTCTATTTAATATTATGTGTGCATATATGTATATTTATTTATATGTGCCGATAATAAAATTTGACATTGAAATTGTATGTAGTAAAATTATAACCGATTTCAAGTGTAGGCAGTCAAATAAGGAGCGTCATAATAATAAACATGCACTTGAAGGGTCTGATGGAAAAATATACAGCTGTCCACAAAATAATAGGAGTGAGCTCACAAAAATTCAAAATCGCTTATTTTCACAAAAAATATTCTTTATTTCAAATTCTTTTTTGGTCCTAAATAATGTATGGACATTGAACTCATCTCTCAAGTGCATTTAAACCCTTTTAAAGTATCTTAACAAAATAAATATTTCACATTCAGAATGAAAACTAGAAATTCATTGCACAAAAAAATAGGAGTATTTCCTGAAAAACAAAAAATTTGGATCTTAACTAATTAGAAATGTTATAAAAATGTTTAAAACTAAAATTAATATTAATATTTGGTTGTATAGCCTCCATTTTTCAAGACAGCAGCACATCTACGCGGCATTGAATCGACGAGGTCCTGGCAACGCTTTAGAGGGATTCTCTCCCACAATTCTTTTACCACTGACCATAGGTCTCGAGAATTTGAAGGCTTTTGATCTGCAACACCTTTTTTGATATCTGCCCACAAGTTTTCTATGGGATTGAGGTCGGGAGATTGAGCAGGCCACGATATGACCTCAACCTCATTGACCCTAAACCACTCCTTTGCAGCCTTACTGGTGTGTTTAGGGTCATTATCTTGTTGGAATATCCATTTCAGTGGCATATTCCATTCAGCATAAGGATACATCACCTTATCTAAAATTTCCACATAAACCTTTTGGTCCATGATGCCTTCTATCAAATGTATTGGACCAGCTCAATTATATGAGAAGCTGCCCCAAACTACAACTTTTGCTCCGCCGTGCTTCACTGTTTTTCTTGTATAATGCGGACGATATTCCATATTAGGTGGCCGCCGGACATAACTCCTGGATCCAGTTCCACCAAACAAGACGATTTTGCTTTCATCAGTCCAAAGTATATTCCGCCATTTTTCCTTTGGCCAAGAAATGTGCTCTTTAGCAAATCGTATGCGTGCGGCTACATGCTTTTTTGTTAATAACGGCACTTTTCTGGGGCTTCGAGCAAATAATTCGTGCTCCACCAAACGTCTTCGAACAGTTTCAGCACTGACTTTCAGATTTAGCACATTTTTTATCATTTTAGTGGAGTCAAATGGGTTGGTTTTGCAATACCGCACAATACTCCGATCGTCCACAACAGAAGTTTTACGCTTTCGTCCACGAGTTTCGGCTTTCTCTTTATAAGATAAGGCATTGACTATCATTTGAGGAGAACATCCAACTAAATTTTGAATTTCTTTGTAAGTTTTTCCGTGTTTCCTAAGGTTTATAATAATTTTTCGCTTTTCCTCTGTGCAGTGCTTACCACGCCCCACTTTAAAAAAAAATGTTTGTCAAAACTTCATGAAATAACTTTAAAGCAACTCTTTGTACTTACTTTTACTTTTTTTAAACAATTTTTCACTTAAACAGCCCGTTAGTAAAAAAAGTAGACGGCACTCCTATTTTTTTGAGCACAAGAAATCGAAGTTCACTTACCAAATATTGAAACTGCACTAGAATCAAAAACCCAATGATCAATTTCACATTCTTATTTCACAACTTACATCCCGTTACAAGTCCCGTTATATTTTCGCTTTATTTGCAGTTGCTTCTAAAAAGTTATGCCTTAAAATATAATTCTTATGAACGCACTCCTATTTTTATGTGGACAACTGTATACTTTATATTCTAGCTTTTATAAAATAAAATGAAATATACCAAATTTTCTTATAATTTAAAAGCAAATATAATAAATAATAAATCAATTTTAATATAAAATATTTTTCTGAACGTTGCTTTTAGCCGATAATAAATTGTGAATAGATTAAAACCATATTTGATAAATTCGCTTTTCGAACAAACTTAGTACAAATACAAATTTTTCCTTCAAGCCTTCTTTTTACTGAAACACTTCTCAATAAATATTGTACGACCTTCGTACTACTGGCGCTAAGGCATAACTGCGACTTTTTTTTGGATGAGCATGTCAACGCACTTTGTGCGAATTAAAATATGCATATGTATGCATTTGTATGTATATATTAAAAAAACAATAAAGGGTGATTTTTTGTTTAAACATAATCTATGGAAATATAAATATTACATATTTAAATTAATTATCTAAATACTGTGCTATGACATAAATCTAACGATAAAATTTTTTATATTTGACTATTTTTATAAATAATATGATTTTTTGTTTTTGCATTTTTATACCAATGGAGGAATATAAAATTGAAGAACTTAAGGGGAACATCAGATGGGCGGAATTAGTACCTACAATTTAACTGCTTTTATATGTGTAAGGTATTATATATTTAAATCAATCGTCAAACAAACAAAACGTCAATATTTGCTCCAATTACAATAAAAATAATCAATCGAGGAGCTTCTTATGACTAAATCATTTTATTTTACTCGCAAAATTTGTTAGGAGTTTAAAAAAGCATCCTTCACATATTCAAATAAATATATACTTAATTAGAAGAGTATCTTTTAAGCATATGCACATAAGTACAAACGTATTTATCTATAAATTCATACAAAAATACATACACATAGTTTGTACGTATATATGTATGTACGATTATGTATATAGGAATATTTGCTAGTATTTCCTAATGCTGGTATTAAATTAAAAGTTCAAACACGCGAATTACACTTGAATTACTGTTTGCTGAATATCACTTAAGTGTACTGAACCCTAGAATTAGTATGGTGATGAGGAATTCAATTCAAGAACTTGAAAAAATTGCCTGAGTCTGAAAATCGCGAATTTGCAGTTTCTTCGTTGAAAAATGGAATACGTTTTTTCTTTTGGTCTCTTCCTAATAAAGAAAAATAATTTCTAACAGCTAAACAGGAGTATGGTAATTATTTTTTTTAATAAGATTTTCCAAAAGAAACGTTTAGATGTTGATCATCTGTTAAATCATCTTTTATGATTGAGTGATTGATTGAAAAGAAGCTTGAAAATCTTCTGCAGAATACATAAGTGATGCTATCACAGGTTGCCGTTTCACCAACTTCAACAGTGTTTTTCTAAAAGATATAAAACAAGTGTTGCCCTTCTGAGCCTAATATTGCTAGTTCGAATCGAAATTCGGTCAGATCAACAGAGAAATTTTTTTTTTTTAATTTAACACGAAAAATCTTTTAGATGAACTGTAGACAAAACTTATAAAATCCTATGTTATCCGGAGTTTTAGAAATAATCTAAAGTCAATTGGTCTCTTCCAATAATGTCAAAATTTAACATGAACAAGAACTCTGATAGGGAAGTATAGAAGGAAGGAAGAATTGCAATATAATAAAAAAAAAAAAAAAATGCATATTGTATCGTGGGTGCTTCTACATGAGAGAACAACAGAAATACAAAATACATCAGATTTGTATTGGTATTAAGCAGAGAAAGGAAGTTGGATGCACTGATGATGTCGGATGAATATGTTACTCGTTATATTGAAATTCTTCCATGTGTTCTAGTAGAAATAAAAACTTAAGTATTGTGCAATTAAATTTTTTAAATATTTAAAAAGATAAATTAATTTAAGCATATAAAATGCATGATTCCATTTTTACTGCATTTAACAACGTTATTATTTTCAGGGACTCAATTGCACATATTATACGCATAACTATGAGAAATTTATCAAAGTTACAACCACCAGTATGCATATTAGATGAACACGCGCGCTTAATATCAATGCCATTTTGCAAGGGGCAATGTTAATGCCATATTAATAAATACACGTGGGTACTTAAAAAATGAATGATTGAAAGTCGATCATATTAATAACTGAACTTTCATATATGCTTATTTACATTAGGGCACCTATCGAAAAAGGAATAGTAAATAAATTTTGAGAGTTTTCTGGCACAATTGATCACATGGTATAGGCAGACATATTTATTTTAAAGAGAGAGAAGAGAGAGAGAGAGGGGAGATGACATATTTCTTATATCAAAAATAAACCAATAAAATGCCAAATAGAAAAGTAAAGAAAAAAAAACAATAATAATAATAAGACCGTATCACAAAATTACGAACATATGTTATTAGGTGTCTTCACATCGAGCTCGTTACTTTGTTAGTCCATTACGTAGTAGTTTTTTATATGTAATTTGTTTTTGTAATATTATCAAATTACTGAAAATATATGTACATATATGTACAAAACTACCAAGTAACAGACTAACGAAGTAACAAGCTTGTTGTGAAGACATTCATTGTAAAAACAAAAATACTGCTACCGTACTCCATATGAGCTATCCACTGCACAGATTGACTAACTTAACCTTTTTGAAATAGCTCATGTTTAACACTACTTACCTTTTTTAAATGAGTCCCTAATTCTCTAATGAACAATTAAAGACAAAATTTTTAAACTCAAATTAATATCTGAATATTTATAATTTTTTATTTTTTTATTTATACATTCTAAACCCAAATTAAACATTTGGCAATGATTCGAGGGCATAGCATAAAACTGAATCAAATGCTTTCACACTTAAACTGAAATAAATCTATATGTGCAGTGAACGGCTCATATAGCTGAAAACCTTACCGTATATTATTACCGTACCGTTATATTAACTGTTATCTTGAAATCAAACCTTCGACTGTTGCAAATTTGTCGCTCATATAATGCAATAAAACAACAAAAATGTGAATCACATTCTTACATTTCTTTTTGACTTCTTCATATTTTATGGATACGAATGTCATGTCCGTTACCCAGGAAATGCTATGTGCATTTCCTGGGTAAAACGTGAAAAATGTTATAATTTTTGAAATTTGTGTTATTTTTAGTGCAAGTCATATTATTATCATAATATAATACATTCTATTTGCATTTCATATTTCTCTATCCCTTCTTTACGATGACATATCTGGGGTAATATTCTAAAATAAGGAACATCTATTACCATAGATTTAAATTTTTGAAAAAGAAAAAAAGATATAAAATCAAAATCAGAGGTGGTTTTTGCTAGAATTTAAAAAAAAAAAAGTTGTGTTATAATCTAACAATTTTCGACTGTTTTGTGGCGTTCTAGTTTAAACTATGTATGTATATATTCGAGTGCTTTTATTTTAAGATGGTTTTGAAAAAATCATTTAAAATCGTACTAGGCTCATTGCGAGCTTCTCTTTCAATACTGGTGTGCGCGTTAAATTTGGATAGCATTAGAAGGGACCTACTTATATTAGCCGGTTCCGAAAGGCAGAACCCTTGTGATATCAGTTTAACTTTTAGTTTTGTCACTGAGCTCTTTTAAGAAGCATTTTTGGCAAACTGTTACAACCGGAAAAATTGCCAATTACTTGCCGACAGGTGGGTAACGTTCGTAAGAAAAATATTTTTTATATCAAATTTTATTATGCTTCAGCCGGTGGTTGAACCCACGACTTACAGGTCAGAAGACCTACGCACTAACCACTGAGATACGGCATCCAAAATCGGACTATGTATGGACAATTTTTTCGTAACGTCATTTTTTTTGAGAAATAAATACGTAATTAATTTTTCAAATTTAAGATTTGAAAATGCTAAGGTTTTGAATATTTACTTTTTAGCTTACTGATAAATGGAAGATAATGAAATTTTTTACCGTTTGAATGATGTTTTCTACGCCATTTTAATGAGAGTTTAAATCAAATTTATAATTTTTCTTTCGATATTCAGTACCAACACAGTTTTGGAAAGGTTAACTTAGATTATGTGGCTGTCACTTACGAATTCTAAGTGCGTAGTAGCTAGTGATATTTAATCTTATGATTAAACAATGCACAAACCATTGGTTTTAATTTGATGAACATTGCTTGATTTTTAGACTTTTTTTGTTGATGAGTACTCTAATATACTATGATATAATTATATTCAAATTATATTTTTTTGTATTTATAACTATTTAATATAGCTTCGTGTTATCAGCTGAAGTAACTAGTAAGGTTCTATTAGTGTTAGCTGATTTCAAATGGCAGCACTTCTCTCCATGTAAAATTGTTAATGTCAGAATCATTGTCGATTGCTTTCCGAGAGATAGGCACATTTAGAAATAAGAAAATGCTATTTGCTAGTTTGACCTTGGAATCTCAAGCGCAGAAATTAAACGCACTACTAAGCCCTCCAATTTTATACGTTGAATTTAAAAATGGCCGCAAAATCCATCACGTTACGATTTTCATATATTATAATATAAGTACGTGAAGAATGCTATTTTTGTGCAACATTTCATCTAAAAAGAATTTTTAAGATTGATCCGAATTCGACAATAATTTGCTATAATCACTTTTAAAAATGTTTTTGTTTTCTTGCGTTCTAATTTTTTTCTAAAACCCTAAAAAAGAAACTACAATAATATAGATTCAAGCCCGCTTACTCTGGTTTGGTCTGACAAAAAAATTTCAACTTTTGTAGGCCTACGGTATTGAAGGACTTTTTAAATATCAAGCAGGCAACCCTTACAGCTCTTATAATATTAATTATTATTATTACGAAAATTTAGATTTATTACTCAATTTTCATATTCAATTCACCATACTTACCCCAGAAATTTTTGTAATAAATTTACATTTACATAGGTATGTAACTACATATTGGATGAATAGGGTAACAAATCTGTTTTTAATTATTGCTTGAAAGCCATTCAAATAAAAGGCTTTCTGAGCAACAATCAAAATGATATAAGTTCCCCTCGAATATTATGCATAAATCACATCAAATCACACCACTTTACACAAAAATTTCACTATTTCACTCCATGAAACGTCTTGGCAATTTGAAAGCAATCGAAGGACTGCATCTGGTATCATTTCTGGCTTCCGATATCCGTTGTGATCCTCAGTAGCTTAAACAATCGCAATTTTACGATAGCAAATGGCGTACCGAGTTGTGAAAGTTCGTAATCATAATACGAGTTTCGTTTGTTGCTGTTGTTGTTGTTGTTCTTTTGTTGCTGTGTATGTATGCAAAATGATTATCATCCCCAGAATACACACACACACACACACAGACACGCAAGCACATAAAAACAATAAAGTCAACTGATTCACAAGTTGAAATTATTGAAAACAAAAATAATAATAAAAATAATAAAAACTAAGCTGCCGACCAATAAAATATTTTTCTTCACACTCCATACATTTTGCTTAATTAGTCAATACAACATGTCGCAAGCGCATTACGACAATTCAATTATTATCATGTGATAACAACGAGGTAAGCCGTACTATTATTGTTTTACTATATAAAATACCTACCTATTGTATAGATATTTCAAAAAAAATTATTTTTGTATAAAGTAACGCCTCCATCCATTATTTTCGACGGCGAAACGGATACGCTGGATACAATTCCTGCGCACATACATATATGTATTTAAATATAAACCTTTACATTCGTATGTATGTACGTACCCTATGCCTTCTACGTGTATCATATAACATACAACCATACTTGTACCTCTATAGGTTTTCTGAAATATACAAAGTATAGTATCATATGATTATGTGTATAAGTTTGCTTACATCATTTTCATACAAACACAATATATAAACATGCATGAGAGCTACTGGATTTTTGTTCCTTCATCAGCCTGAAGTACTATATGTATGTATTAACACGGACTTTAATTCAAATACCTAATTAATATTATACTACAATTATATAATATATTAAGCTAAAAATCATATGTAAACAAAACAAAACACATAAGCATATTGCTATACTAAAATGTTGTATATGATAGTTAATTTAAAAACAATTTATCAAAATATTATTTACAGTACTGGAATCTTTCACAACCATAATACACATACTAAAAATAACATCCTGAGTGTGAATTTTGACTAGTTGGACTTCACGATGTCTCCACAGCCACTGGAGTATAACAATATGAATATCGACTCATACAACTCATGATGTCATCATATACGATACTTCCCGCTAATGCAAAAAGATCTCCAAGTATCCTCTTATCACTTGTTATTTTCGTAAGTGATCCAAGTAAGTGACTGGCGACCTCATCCCCTTCAGAAAAGTGTCGATTTTGTTGCAATTTAGTTGCGATTCGCAAATGGTAATTCAGTCTATGTGGTTTTTTGTGTTAGCTCGTGTGACATCCCAACATCACATCGAGCTGCTTTTTGTGTCCGACCTTATTAAAGTGGTTTCAAGCGATTTTTTGTGCAATGTTTAGTTCCTTGCCAATTTAAAAAGTGTTTATATGATGTTCGGACTTAACGATTTCCATGATTTTCTCGACATTTTCGACAATCCAGATCGTGGGGAATTTTTGACATCAAAATTACCGGAACGGGAATGTCGAAACGCGAATGACATATGATTTGCAATTACAGTATCAGAACCATAAACACTTTTCACATTTTCAGCCGGCTGGCGTACGTTTTCACCTTAATCGAAGAAAGCTGTAAAATATGCCGCATTTTTTAACGCGCTTTTAAACAAAACAGAATCGTGCAATCTCAAAACTGTCTGAGAAGTTTTTTAGTACGAAATCTTATCTTTCTAACACTATTAGTGCGTTGCCTTTCTGATCTATTGGTCGTGAGTTCGATCCCCGGCTGAAGCGCATCTTTAACATTGAAAATATTTATTTCGAACGGTACCCAGCTGTAGGCAAGCAATTGGCAATTCTTCCGGCAGTAACAATTTGCCATGAAAATGTCTCTAAAGAGCTATGAGACAAAGCTCAGAAAAAAGTGATGTCACAAGGACTCTGACGTTCGGAACCGTCTAATGTCTAATGCCGTCCAAGAATTCAACGTGCATAACAGTACTGGAAGAGATGCTCGGCCAAAAGACTCTTCGGGGCCTATAAGTGCCATATATTTATTTCTTTAACGCCATCCGAGGTACGATTGCATGCGAGATACTAAAGATTACTAAAGCCATATATTGGAAATATATCTTCTACTTGAGAAGCTTGAAAAGAAGCTGATTTTAGAAAGTGTTGCACATGTTGGTCGGATACATTTGGGTTTCTATAACTTATCCATTGTGAATTCACAAAAAATACTTTAAGTGAGAATTTAAAAAAAAAATCGACGTCAATTCCTTAGATCAAGAAGAGTTTAAATTATAAGAAAACTTATCAATCTAGAATTCTGAAAATACGCAATTAATCGATTCACAATGACCTAAAATGCTTAGCCTTATGTAAACAATGAACGAAGACGTAAATTACAGGAACTTTAACAAGATTTTGTTTCAACTGGATGATGCCAGTTGTCACAGATCATGTGAAATTGTGACCCCATTGCGAACGAAGTTCCGAGGATGCATTTTTTAAATAAACAAAGTGATCTGATGCCAAGTTATAGCAATTTAACACAACCGGCTGAAACTTTAGAGCAGACACAGTGGCAACAAACAGTGAATACCTTCAATTATATTTGTTCACAATATTTCACAGCCTTTTCAACCAACCTACCTACCTACTTATATACAAATACCTGTACACAAAAATGTATGAAATATTGTTACAAATTTAGAACTCGGAGTAGAAACATGTTTATTTTGCGACAGTTCGACGCAACATTTTACAATCCGTTGTCAGTAGAAATGCAATAGTTGACTTTTAACATGAATGAATAATAAATAAGCTCAATTATTGTTGAAACCAACAACAACGGTGACTACGACGAGAACGGATCAATGGGAAGGCATTTTATCCAAGATGCTTGATTTTGATTTTGTTTTTTGTTTTTTTTTTTTTTTGTTTTTCTTTAGTTATGCAATGTAGTTGTTCCTCTTGTCTTATTTCTCATTCGGGCAGAAAAGTATTCATCAAATTGAATCGAATAGAAAATAAGGAATGTTGTTTCCCATTTATTCTAGTTACAGGACTGATTACTGCATCATTGCTATATTAACACAAATGAAAAAAAAATTGGAAATATTGAAATTTGTTAAAAAAAAACAGTCGTTCTACTATATACCGAAAAGAGCGGAGATAATCTTGTCCAAGAATCAAGAAGTTCTCTTTCCTTTTCCTACACAAAAACCTAACCTGCAGATATTTGATGGTCTCGAAGACATGTAGGTTTCTACAGCAACAGTAAAAATCATTTGTGATAGAGCGTAACTCCATTATATCAGAATGAGTGCACGTTAGACAGTGCCTAGAAACTGAACCCATTCTGCTTGAAATATTTAACTTGCTTATTTCACAGTTTGTATATTTTGTACTATCTCGAGACCATAACATTTTCGATGGATGATTTCGTTCATTTCTTGTAGATAACGTTTAGAAGTGTATTCCTCTAGATCCCGTTTACAAGTGACAATTGGGGTGATGATCTTAGCGCCTAGTTCTTTCTCAAGCGGAAAGGGTTTTGTTTTTATTTGTTTTTGAAAATCTCGAATGGACATTAATTAAAACTAAATTTTAGATAAATTTCTTTTGAAATATTTTTTGTGCACCTTAGCACCTTTTTTTACATTAGGTGTATCGGAATTTTGAAAGTTGCCATCTAAAGACTATTTTCAGTGGGCTGAAATGATATATAAAAAACAAGTAAAAAGCTCTATGATTCGACTAATCTTATCTTAAATATAATAAGAAGAATTTTACGTGCCATAGCTCAGTGGTTATTGCGTTGGCGTACATCGTTCAATCCCAGACTGAAGCACAACTTTTATATTGCAAAATATTTTTGATTTGAACGGTACCCACCTGAGGTAAGCAATCGGTAATTCTTGTTGTAGTAAAATTTTGCCGAGAAAGAGCTTTTAAAAAAGACTCAAAGCTCAGAAAAAGTCAAAATTTATCAATCATAAAGATTATCGCTCAATCATTGGAATTGTCTCGTCCTAACATACTCCGAAACCGGTTTAACTGTCATTACAAAACAAAATTTGCTTCGCGGCAGTTATCACATACACATATACTGTGTATACAGTAAGTACATGCAATACATATACATATGTGTGTATATCCTTCTTTACACTTATAATAGATGATTTTCACCTAATCTAAAGAAATTTCAAGCGTCACTCTCAATACAAGTTGGCATTTGTAACGATTATATGCTCTGGGGAATGCCACAGTTGCCACAACAATTCAATGAGATTGTTTACATTTTTCTTGTCATTGTACATATACACACACTCACTCATGTGGAGGTATGTGGCTGTCGCTAAAGTGTTACGATGCAACATGCAACATGCAATGTGCAAGTATTGCCATACTAAAAAAGTAATTAGAAAATTGAATACTAAAACTTGAGTGTGAGCTGAATGATATAAAATCGAAATTTATTGTAAGATATTTGCCAAGTAGATACAATTTGCAATTTATTGTATAGCACAGCTAGCTAGAACATGAAATCTTCGAAAAACCGTTACTCATATTTTCAATATACATATAAGCATGTATATGTAATCCATGTAGTATACCACACCTTTCGTATAAGAAGATCACATCGCAAAAAGGGTTGCGTTGATGCTAAAAGCTTCTTGAAAAGTGTCAATCAATCATTTGGTTGTGCTGTAAATTAAATTCATCATCAGATATTCAGGTTCCAAATTCAAATGAATTGCATGAGAAAAGTATCATTCGAAATCAAATCAATTAATGTAGGTATGAATATTTGTATATAGGGGAAGAATTTGTAGGTCTACAAAATAACATTTTTCTTGGGAAAACGAATTTACCAAGTTTTAACATTTGGAAAAACATATTAAAATTCTGACAATGAAATTAGTCAATAAATGTAAATACATATGTCGCACAAACAAGAGTGAAGGAAAATCTCTGCACAAAAATTGACTGTTCCTTACCAACCTATGGACATTTCACCTACACTTATAAATATGTCACAATCACTTTACTTTGATACAAGCAAATCAAGCTAAACACACTAAATATATTTATTCAATATTGGAAGTGTTGAGTACATATGTATGTATATGTAAACCAATTAGGGGTATTTACTCGTTACTGTGAGTAGAGTAGGTTTTAGCATAGAAAAGGCCACATTTACATTGTCAGGTATTTTGGTTTGTGTTCGTAACTGCCATTGTTTAAAAAATCAGACAACCTACTGTCACCTCGTCTACACTGTGTAAAAATGAAAATGTTTTTTATTTAAATTAATTTATTATTCGTTCGATGAAATTTCTTCCTAGAGCGACTTAATTATATCCAATTTGAACGCAAATTGTATAAAACAATGAGCAGATCACATCTAGCTTTTTCTACTAAAAGCCGATTTGTTAAAAAGTGCATTCAATTTAAATTTAGTAGTTGAAATCTCAGTTCAGAATACAAGATGCAATTAGTAGACTTTTCTGGAGTCACCGATTGGTTACTCATTTTGTAAAAAAAAATTGTAAAATTGTTAAGCCAGAGAGTGCAATGCCTATTTTGGAAACATGATAATGCAATAGCATGCTTTTATAATTACGACTGTTGATCGATCGATTGGTTACGAAGAATCCTCCACAATCCTTAGGCTAATTTGATTAGGGCTAGAAATTAAATTATTTGTGAAAATATCTGAAAATCGCTTCGATATCTATATATCGAAAATGTTTTTTAAGAGGTTGAGGATTTAAAATAGCAATAAATTGCATATCTATGCATAAATTATTCGTAAGAGCTAATATTTTCTAATCGGCAGGTAATTTTTTCATTAATAATGAAAAATGATTTAGAATTAGGTTTGGTTCTGGAGCCATCCGTGAAAATACGGAAACAAACTTTAGCAGGCTCAGCCACAGAATCAAACCAAGCTTTCTTTAAACCGCTTTTCTAATACCATGCTGGACAACATGGAGTCCTAGGTATCCCGCACCAGTGTCCACTGTGTATCAATCTTCAGATGGCCTTAGTGGCCTTTCCTTGGATAAATAAATCAAGCGGGGGTATATTCATCATCGCATCAAGTCCTGTGCCAGACGTAATAGGGAAAGCCCCGGTACAATATAAAGCCACAGTTCACTGTAGCATAGATAGGATTCTCTTAACTTCCAAAGGAGAAATTCGACTTAACCAAATTGCCGATGCATAGGTGATAATGAATCTAACCATGGCAGTGTAGATCCACAAAACCTTGCTAGGACCAGACCCATGTAGACGCATTTCCATTGCTAGAAAACAGCTAATAATTTCGATGGCTTCTATTCGACGTCCAATTTACAAAGAAGTTTTTTCAATAGATGAATAATAACTGCTCTGAGTGTAGGAAGAACGAGGCCATCAGTTGTTCTCCGTCTGGTCAAGAGAACTACCCCAGTTTTAGCGGGATGAAACGATAGTATATTCGCCTTTTACCGAGTTTAATTGCATTCAGTAATGAACAACCTAACTTAGGTGGAAATCAGCTGTCGGCTGCCAAATTAGATGTTGCTGGCGAAAAAAAATCCGAATCCGAAAAACGTAAATCCTTAATAAGATTTTACTTATACTTATATTCATATTTTTAGCTAAGCAACTTCCAAACTATTCTTTTAATCATTTTGTATGGTAACTTTTCTTCATTAATTCGACATTCCGTGGGTTAAGCTACTGAACTGTAGTATTATCGTAGGAACTCCAAAATAAACCCTCTTTAATTTTATGTCATTAAATCTGTAAAATCGAGTCTAATAATAGCAATATCACGGATTTCTGCTTTTTCACATTTTCCATTAACGAATATCTGTATGGAAGATATCTTTTAAAAAGTTCAAAAATAATTGTTATAAAGGTTTTGACTATTCGCTTATTGTACGAATTGTAAATACAATAAATGTAGGTATGGTATTTATTACTCTTCAATAAATACTACATACATACGTACATATAAATACATATTTATATGTACAACAAAGATATATTTAGTAATGGAGACAATTTTGATTTATTGTATTTAAATGCAACATTCTCGTACGCTTCTGTCCTCTTTTTTCATGAGAGTGGCACGAAATGCATTTCTCATGTAACTGTTCTTCCAATTTCTTAATTGAAAATTAAATATTCTGAAAAAAATAACAGCGCACAATAGGTTTTAACTTGCCATCTGTCAAACAACTTGATTTGCCACATATCCTTCCCAAATAAAATAGTATCCATAATGGACAGGCGGAAGCCGAAGTGCATAAACCATTAGTGAGGTGGAATTTTAATTTTAGGTAAATACCGTTACATGCACTCATACTACTAAAGCAAATATTCTCAGAATAATATGTTTGACCTTCCTTCTTCTGTCATCGCATAAATTTGTATGCATATGTATATATTAGGGTAGGTCAAAGAGAGGTTAAAAAATAGAAATGAACTTCGAACATTCGGAAAATCTAAATATACAGATTTTTTGGATTTCTTGGATTACAATCTAGACTTGCCTGAAATGATAAATTTATTTTTAAGTCATGGTTCTTTTGATATTCATGTTTTTCTCAGAAATTGATACTGGTGCTGGAACCTACCATATATTGTATTTTATGTCTTTGCTGAAAAAAAAGCTGTTGCGTAGGTCACGCCTAGGGTTTCAACAGTTTATTCTTATCAACTGAGCTGCAATACTTAGATACAAGAAATTTGAACCTCTCTAATACACACATATTATGTAAAAGCGACAAAAATTCTATCCCCCTAAATTTGGAAAGGTTAATGTATAGAAATGTACTCATACAGCAAATCGCAATAAATTGTTTGGATTTAAATATATGTATGAATGTAAGTATATTTAAATGTACCCCTACATTCATATATTATTAATTTATAGTGAGTGACTGAAGGTTTATAAGTAATCTGCAAAAATTCGAGTTACTTTAGTAAAACCTGATAAATATGGAATTCGCTATTTTTGATTACCTTTTAACCGGACTGCAAAGAATGGAAATATTCAGTTTATGGGCCTAAGGAAACTATGGATGAAAGTGAAAAGATTCAGACATATACTGAAGGAATTAAAAAGAAGAATCAAGAAGATCAAGCGCCTGAGTTGAAATTCCGAGGCAGCTTGCTCTCACGACGAATACATGTGTAGGGAACAATCTCTAAACTACTTAGAGTATAGCCCAAAAGATCACATAAAAAAAATAATAATAAATACATATGTGGCACTTATAAGTCCCGAAGGGCTCTCTGACCGAGCTTCTCTTCCATTACTGCTGTGCGTGTTAAATTTCGAACAGTACTAGAAGGGACCTACTGATATTAAATTTGATATACTTCAACTGGGGATTGAGCACACGACCTACAGATCAGGAGGCCAACACACTAACCATTGAGCTACGGCACCCCCATAAGATCACATAACCATCTAAAAATTGAAGAATACTCAAGCTGCGAGAGCTCCTATCACCAAACGTTTTTGCATCCAATAGCTAGTAAGTAAAATAATTTCGTATAAGAGCTAATGACTGCAATCATAGTGCAATAATAATTTCATCTGTGCAACTCTCAGTTCTTATTGCATCGGTCTTGATCGTACCAAGTCACTTACATGACTTTGACATGCTCCTAGTCGCTCAAAAATCTCCTACTATATGTGAAAGAGTTTCTCGGTCGGTTGGGCGGATAAGTAAGTTCGTAGGATTCGTAGATTAGCATTTATTGTGAAAGAATGGCAGAATATATTTTATTCAAAATATTGTCCATCGGAGACCACATTGTTTTTTTTGGCATTTTTCAGGCAACTAACGGATTCCTCTACGAAAGATTTTTTTATTTTTTTCGCCTAACCAAGAATCAAGCCAATTTTTAGTTTTCTGTTGGAAACCGAAATAAACTGTTGATCAGCTAGACTATGCACCATTGTTCAAAACAACTGATAATCCGAAAAAGCAATGTCTGGGCTTGATGGCGGATGGAGGAGAACATCCCAGTTCAGCGCTTGCAATGTCTAATTGATAACTTTTGCAATATGTGACCGAGAAATTATGAAAAATCACTTTATCATGTGTCTTCGCATATTCTAGCCGTTTTTTCTTCAGTATTCAAGGTTCAATTACATCAATTATTGTTGATAGCATTCACCAGTTATATGCTTTCATTCAGCTGGAGCACCTCATAGTACATAACATCCATCTGATCTCATGATATACAGTCGTATGCTTTGAATCATGGATATTTGACTTGGCCGTCGATATTGAAGCATGGTCTGCGTATCCATGTGATTATTTATGTTTAGGAATAACATAATGGATCCACTTGTCAAAAGCATTTACGATATGATGAAGGAAACAATCTCTTTTAAGTCTCTTAACTTCAACATGTAAGGCACCCAATTCCCAAGCTTTTGGATCAATCCCAATTCTCTTAAACTTTTTGCAACTGTTGAGCGGCCAACTCCCAAGTTTTTAATCTTTTTTGAACGCCCTGGACGCTCTTTGTTTTCGATGTCAAAATCTCTATTTCTAAACAGCACAAATCCTGTCATGCTCATTCGAATTGATAGAACATATTCAGCATACGCTTCTGTGAGCAATCGATGAGCTTCTGCTGCACATTTTTTTTTTTTTTTTGAATTGAAGAAGTTTCGTATGTGTCAGTTAGTCGGTCTGAGCATATAGCTCTTAGAGCACATAGTTGTACCTCATTCGGTATTCGCTACAGATGCAGATAGGTCCAAAGATTTTGCGTAGAACTTTTTCTCAAAAACTCCTAGCATCCTCCCATCTGAGATGAAAAGTGCCCAGGCTTTAACGCCATATGGACGAACATACATGATGGGAGACTTGTAAAGTGTGGTTTCAGCTCTTCGAAAGAGGGCTCATACTTCTGAGTTGCATATTTATCCCAAAGTAGCATCTGTTTACAAGAGTTGTCCTCCGCATTATTCCCAAACTGCCGTAACTACTGGCGTTAATGCTGGTTCCCAGATATTTCGAGGGCATAGTTGTCAACAGCGTCGTCTTGCCCAATTCAATGCAGCTGCTTACAATGCATTGTGCCGTAAATCTGCATCTCTGATCTGTTACGCGCTTTCTTTGGTTGCATATACATTTTTGCATGAATGGGGCTCAATTTAGGGAACAATGTGATTTCAATACGATTATTTATTACGTCTGAGAAATATAATCAACAAATTATTGGTAAGTGATCACTGCTTGATGTAGAAGAGTATTTCATATTTATTTTGCTTGCGATATTTTTGTCGATTTCATGTAAATATTTAGACACTTTCAATTACCATACATAAAATCTCTGATGGAAGCGTCATATACGATAGAATATGTCAGCACTTGAAATGTCCAACTGGCATCACCGAGCACAAAAAGAGAAGCGACTGATGAAATCCTTTGGAGTCCGCAAGCAAAGTCAATTCTGTGTTGTAATTTCCAAATGAGTAAATACTTTTTTAACAAGAAAATCTGGCAAATCTGGCAAAACTATCACTCAATGTTCAAGCATATTCGGAACATAAATACATAAATACTTCCAAGTTTTTCGCATAGTCAATCTCCATCTCCAATTTTGTTCTGTTTGAACTCTTGAAAAATTGGGATTCTTCTTTTTTCAGGATCCACTCGTGTCTCTCCTCATACAAAAAAATATGCAGCCCTTAGGAATCCATGCCACAATCATCTATGCAATATCCAAATTTTGGATGAAGCTGATTAATTTCAGCAAATATTTTTTTGTTGAAAAGCACCGAAAAATATGACGGAAGATTAAAGGTGCTCAGCAAGACTATTCTTCCATTCCTCATCTAGATATAACTTTGGTAATCCTGAACAGTAAACAACATTACTCCACCGAGGGACTAAATTTGTCTTTGCATACATCAGTTCAATATAGTTTTCGGTGAGCAGCAACATGTAGGGCACATTTTTGTCCTTTCTTTTTCTTACAGTATTTATTGAAACTAGAGCAACTTTTTCTGGGGTTCCTTTTTATTTTATATCATCCACAAAACGTAATTTTTGATCAAAATCAATGATCAATTAGCAAATCCATTTGTCGTACCTTCCAGTGGTGTATCCGCTTCACTATGCATCTATCATGGCCCTTGGCCGCACTGTCGTTTTATAATAATTCGTGTTTTGTTAAACAGTAATTTTAGAATCTCTGCTTTAGATATGCAAAAGCATTTCAATGATGTTGTCCCAACGAAAGTTTACAATAATAACAAAAACCGGTGCACTCAATATAAATTACCGTTAGCTATAATTGTACATACAACTAGTTTGGAAGATATTAAGACACATTCCTGTTGAAAGCCGTGTACATACATTTAAGGGTCTTTTAGAAATTCACATTGTATTTAAATGATCTTCATTTTTTAAAGGAAATTCCTTGTCATATGGAAAACTAATGGCGGTGTTGCTGAGTGGTGAGAGTTATCGACCGCAAGAAACCGTTTCAGTCAAGAAATTGCTTTATTCGGAATTTAGTACATGAGAAGTGCTCACAACCGGTGTACTGCAACAATGGTGGATGCTTCATCCAAAAAACTGTTCTCTCTTAGAACGCTACTCAGAGTTCAGTTTTTTAGAAGTGTTCTCAACCGACATTCTGCCTCAAAGGTAGATGCTTCATCCAAATAGTATGCCTTTAAGGACCCAATGATTGGGGGTGGGCTAAAAGAAAGACCGAATCTGGAGTGCAGGAACTGGAGTTTTCAACTGGCGCCAGCGAACAGAATTAGTATCCGAATCCCATGGTATGCACACTTTAGGAAGCAATGTGATATGAATGTAAATAGTCATTACATTATAGGAGTTGAACCACCAATGATTTCTTGAATTCTTTCTACGACAAACGGTCGCTGGAAGAAAAAGACTTTGTTATTAATTGCAATTAATGTATTTTTGTTTGTATTTTTCGAAAATCTTTGAGCAAATTTGCTAAAGATACCATATTGAAATCTTCCTGAAAGAGATCCATGTGTTTATTTTTCATTCTACGTGCATACTGTATGAAAAATGTATGTGCTTGATGTGATGGACCGGCAATCCCATATATATTCCTTAAATGAAATCAAGTTTTTCGCATTTTTACACAAAATTTCTTCTATTTTTTCCAAGTAGCCATTAGTTTTTGCATCTTTTGTTCGTTATGCTGTCCATATATAAAATATTCAACATGGCGGCTGTCATTGCATCACTCACTCACACACACACATACACACATATATATATACACACTCATTTAAAAAGTTTAAAATGCGAAGCGAAAAAAGTGTTTATCTGTGCACTCATCATTCATTTTCGTTCACGTTTTTTGATTGCACAATTTTTTCTTTTCCTTATGTGAGAATATATTACGGTCTGAATTTTAATTGCAATTATTTACAAAATCTTACAAGTTCTGATGAAATATTTTAAAATTTTCCACAGATATGCTATAAGCAATTATTGAAGATTATATCAATATATTTACCTTGAGATTGCCAATTTAAAATCATAAAAAATATTCTTTTATTGTTACAGTAAAATGAAAATGAAAAGAACAAACAATTGGATGCGGTCTTGGTGCAGCATTGCGAATGCAGTAGTATTAATTTAATAAATTTATTAATACTTTTTGGCGGTTTTATTGAATCAACAATTTGTAGTTAATTTTTTACAGATTATTACTACCTTCTATAGTGTAGATCTTTCGAAATGCGCACAATCGAAATATCCGTATTTCGTTCGTATTTCGTTCAATTTACTTACTACAGATGCCGTCTTTAACACGTGAATTTGAAGTTCGCCTTAGCTTTTAGTGATATGTACGAGTATGTATATTTAAATAATTGACAAAAAGTTTACATTTTGTAGTTAACTTTTTTAACACGTTTACAACAACCTACATACAGACGTAGATCTGACATGTGGTGATTGACGATTAACGACGTACAACTTACTCCGCGACTGTGTGGCAGAAAATAAAATTTTTTAAATTTTAACTTACTGCAAAATCACACGCACACACACACACACACACACACTCAAAAAGGAAGGTATTATTATTGCTATTCTTCTTCATTTGATTTTTTACTACAACTGCAAAGGGGTGAAACGTAATCATTCGCATAGACGTTTGTATGCGTAAGCGTATGTATTTGTGCGTCCGTTTTTTATTAATAGAAATCACATTCGTACATAACTACTTATAGATGTATGTATGTACCTAAATAAAGGGTACCCCATAGGCTGGATTCATTTTAAATTGAATCTTATTTTGACATTCGTTGGGTGCATATAAGAGGGGAAGAGCCTCAGGATCATATATGCGCTGTATAAAATGAATCGCTTTGAGCTTTGAACTTTGCAGTGTTTATGATACGACGAATTTTGAAAGAAAATTCTGGTTGCAATAATGCACCAAAGTTCATGCAACTGACAGCAATTTTTATTTTCGTCATACTCCGTCGTTGCTTTGAACCCGTGATCTCGAACAAGTTGTCACAGATCTCACCAAAAAACTACGCTGCTTGTGGAAAATTATGTTTACATAAAGAGCTTGCAAATTATTCGCTTACAACATTCAATTGCTTCCCGATTAAGTTTTGGAGTTTGAGTTAGCTGGAAAATGTTGGAGATTTTGTTATAACGAAAATTCATATTTTCAAATCAGCCGAATTTACGGAAAGCGCTAATAATTGAGAAGACAATGTACGCTGCACGTGTCACTGTTTGTTGGTATTCTGTATTTGGGCAGTAGTATTATTCACTCATTTGCCTTCAAAGATGCGGATGCCATCAGCGATAAGACCCACAGAGCGTGATCCTCTCTCGAAGAATGACACCCATATGGGTTATGGGCCATATGGCGCTAAAGCTTGAAGACTTTCCATCTCCGATGAGAGAATTATTCGACGAAAAGTCATACACAAGATTTTCTGGGACTATTTGCGTTGGTAGCGAGCACCGAATAAGCTATGTATGATGTGTATATTGATGTTGACATAATTAAGCTCTTCAAAATTCATCGACTACGCTGGCTCGTTGATGTCGAAAGAACGGAAGATCATGCTGCGACTAAGAACATGTTATATTCGGAACTCGATGGAGGGAGTAGACGAACTAGAAGATCCAACCTCAGGGGGAAGAACAAAGCACTGGAGACCTTTTAGCCCTTGAATTTCTAACTGATAGCAGAGAGCAAAGAACAGTGACAACTGGCAAAGCCTTCTACATTAAGCGAAAATCGTTCAAAATCAGTTGTGATGGCCAAATAGTAGGTTAGGTTGAAGCGTCTGTCCGCTTGCACGAACTCAGCTAGGCCAAAATTGCCCATTGTGATACCAATGGGCAATTTTGACCTAAATTGGGACTCCCTATTATCCCTCAAAACCATCATGCTCACAGAATATCTGTTAAAGTATTGGAGTTCTGCGGCCCTTCTTTGGTCCAACTCACGAGGTACACGAGGGTTTCATCGATGATGATTGAATATAATTCCAATTCCAACCCAATTGAATGAAGTTATATTCCATAATTAGCAGCAATGCCTTAATATTTTTGTATTCGTTCATTGCAAAATAATGAAATGGCATTTATTTAAAGGTGTTTTTTAAAATAAACCACCGATGGTTGATCATTTATTACATATAGAATCATCCCTTTTTTCGCGATTTAAAAAAATGAATTCATCACCGAATTAAAGCGCAGCATAAAACGGGTTGCTTACTTACAATACATACTCTACTTGTCCCCTTGTATGCTTCAAGCCTCTTTTCTCCTGCAAATTTTACAAAAACACAAACACACATGCACACATCCACGCAACAACAAAGGTGCAGACGCATAGGTAGACGTTTGTGTTTGTGCGTATATTCATTTGCTGCATCATCATCGTCATCATCATGCATCAAATAAAAAAACGCGCCAACAACAACAGCAACAAGAGCAAATCCTTTCCTAATACGTTTTTTTTTAATCGGCGCAGCACCTTTTTGTATGTATGCACACATACATACGTTTCTTACCTCTACCATTTCATATGTCACTAGGTTCAAACTCAAAAAGCAGGCGCGTCAAACTGCATCTGCGCTCTGAATGCGCGCGCTCTTTAAAATATCACTGCTGCAATAGTTATTGTAATGTTGTTGTTGTTGTTGTTGTTTCTTTTTTATTTTGAATCAATAGCATTTTCTTCTTGAAATACTATAGGTACCTACGTACTCTTACTTACTTTTGAGATGTACGGTACATATTTCCATTTTAAACTTTAGCTTATGTCATGCACAACACCCCAATTTAAGGGTGAATAATGTGCAAAAACAAAAAACACATACAACATTGATCATCGGTCATTTCAATGCCTTTCAAAACCGAAATTTTAAAGCATTTTCTTTTAATATTTCACCCATTTGCCTAATTTGTCCGTTGCAAGCAATTTTTTTTTTTTCAAAAACAGAACTCTTTGAACCTACCTAAATGCATGTTATAGTATATTTGCTGATGTTGCCCAACATTACCTTCAATCATTTTGTAAAGAAAATAATAATAAAATAAAAAATATATTACGAAAAAAAAAGGTTTGAAAATACCCTTTTAGCATCGTCATCAGTGTTTCCCCTTCAAATAATTCGCATTTTTTTGTTAGCGAACAAACACAACGGGTATAGTATATGCACACTCACTTATGTACTCTAAAATATACGCGATATGAATACATACGTATGAGTGTGCGTGTGTGTGTATGTGCATAAAAGTATTATGCAGACTCTTTTCAGCTGCCCACTTTTGTTTCGAGTTCACATTGATGATACATATTATGAAAGATGATCGCTACTTGAAGTTAACTGTTAACTTTTTTTTTTTGAAAATCTTTAAATTGAGAGTTGCATTTTTCCATTATTCTTTATTTTTTATACAAATGTATCTTAATACTATGTACATTAACCCTTAAATTTCCATTATATTTTTTTAAAAAGAGATAATGATTGCGTATGGAAGCGTATTAATGCAATGTTTACAACAGCATTGCATCAACTGCATACTTATTGGATAGCATTGTA
The DNA here is from genome assembly GCA_963854835.1 of Megamerina dolium. NCBI lineage: Eukaryota > Metazoa > Arthropoda > Insecta > Diptera > Megamerinidae > Megamerina > Megamerina dolium. The sequence goes on from OY978528.1 coordinate 15,770,045, forward strand.
AAAATATGCATGTTCATTTTTGCGATATCGAACAGTGACTAGCAAAATATTGAATTTTCTAAGGTTATGTTAGGTTAGAATGGCTACCCTTTCTCTAAGCGTACAAACTTAAGCCAGAAAGGACCGTTGCACCTTGGACCATTGGTTAGTATTGGAAGGGAGCTAGTTATATTAGCCAGTTCCGAAAGGCAGAGCCATTCACAGAGCTTTGTCACAGATTTTCTCATGATTACTGCCTGAAGAATTGCCAACGCACTAACCACTGAGTTACGGCATCTACGCCAAGTAAAAAAATTGGGCGAAAATTAAACAAATTAAATATTATTATTATTATTATTACTTTATTTAATTTTTTTCATAACAATCTGTACATTTTGGGTATCTAGGGGTTAATATACATCATTCTATATGTATGTTTATCACTTGAACAATGCTATAGTTTGTTTGATGTAAGATAAAGTTACAAATGGTCTGAACATGCATCTTGTAATTGTTGAAATTGTTTTTATGTTGATTTTCTTTTAAGAAAAAATTATCGTGGAACTATTTTATTGTACGAATAGAGCACAATATGAAGAATAATAAGGCCTATCATGAACAAATTTCCGCGTGAAATTTTTCACATGTCAGCAATGTAAAATATATTGCTGAAAAGGGAAAAATTTCGCACGGAAGTTTGTTCATGATAAGCCTGAATATGAATGCTAATGACATGCTCCATGAAGTACTCAATATTTAGGCTTGCTAGATAAACTAGATTGGTTTGGAATGTACAATTTTTTGGGACGCTTCCATGATTAGTATTTCTATGAATTTGTAAAAAGAATGTCGAAAGTCGAAAAGTTTCGAAATTCGAAAACAACAACAGAAAAACGATATGGAGTCTGTATAGTAAAGCTCCACAGATGACAGAATACTAATGCTGCAACTAGCCACCGACGTAGCGTACGTACGTACCGCCCGTACGTAAGAACATACAAAATTGCATTGATTTTCTCCGCTCCGAGCAACGTCTACGTCACCGTCATACGGTGGTGAGTTTTCGTTAACACGACGTTCCCATAAGATAGGTCGTGTCAGCTGACACGTTCTACGTTTTTACGTCGGTGGCTAGTTGCAGCATAAGGTTGCCCCCATCTCGTACCGCCAATCGGCTCTCAGTGAATTTGGCAGAATTACCTACCACACTGGTGACGTTACATACATACATTGCAGCATTGTAAACAGAGTCATTGTCTGATGTCTGCAAGCGTATGCGGAAAGATGGCATAAAGAAAACTTTGATAAGACAGTAAAATTGCACTAAAATTTAAAAATAAATTGTGTTTTGTTGACAAGTTAAAGAAAAAAAATATGCACGTATGGAGGAATTAGATTCATAGCGGTGTAAGTCAAATTATTGTACCCAGGATTTTTGATTTGGATCGTTGAATGATTTCTATGCCAGAATTACCTGCACTTGCCCAGTGGTTGACAGCCATAAGTCCAAGCTGCTATATATGCATTATAAATTCATTTATCTACAATGGCATACGAGTAGACTGAAAAAAACAACAAATTTGTTCTTTCCAACAGTGTGCACCTGTTGACAAATACGAATAACTGAAGAGGAAAATCATAAGGCAGCTATGTGCAAAAGTTCTGGAAAAATTATGTATGTCACAAAAGTTCTTGAACAACATACGAGTAGGTAATGTTGTTCAAGAACTATATTGTACTATTTCACCTATAGTCAATTATACAATATCACCTATATTTGACTGTTTTTCAATTTTTTCATTGTTTTTTTTTTTTATTATTATTATTTTCGAGTTCATTAGATACGTTCTATATACCTACCTACTTTTTAGAACATCCCTTATATTTACAATACCAATGTATGTATATGAATTCACAATGTGTTAATAATTAAAGGTTGCAATAAAAGACATGGTAAAAAATTGCTAAAAATCCCCTTTTTTCATAGGAATTAATAGTTTTTTTTTCATAAAAATAATGCAAAAAAAAATTTAATCGATTAATAAAGAGTAAAGGAAGTTAGCATATATGTATGTGTATTCGCACATTGTACTTATAGATATGTATATCGCACACTCCCTGTAATTACAATATAACTCATTACTCGACTAATGAATACTATTAGATTCCTTAAATATTAATCCAAATAATGACTTAACATTTTGATGGTTCAAAAGAATCTGTATTGTTTTTATTCGAAAGAAATTACTAAGATTGATAATGATAATGCAATAATGTCATATTTGGTGTTGTGTCGATGTTAGACAACATTTCTGTTAAAGTATTAACAGACATATGTTAATTTAGTACGGACGCCAGATGGAATGATACATGTCAAAATCAGATAAATAAAATATTAAAATCTCGGTGAATGACATTAAAAAAATTTCACAAGTGCATACCCATTGACTAATTTTTTGATTTACTACATTATAAATTAACCTTGTGTTAACAACACTTTCATCGTGTTGGAATAATTAACATATAAAACTGAAATTCCGTACTTCCCAACAATTTGATATTTTCATTTGATTTATATCATTATTACAGGGAATGAGCGATATATAAATTTCATATTAGAATTTTTATGCCCTTTAAATGATTGTTTTTTTGCAATAAAATTATTTTACAATCTAGGCGTAGAGAAAATATAAAAATTATCGCATATTAAAATTCATGGGAATTTTTTACGTAATCAAGATGTTATGGAAATATGATTATGTAAAAACAATAATTATTGCCACAAACAATGACGGTGAAAATTCTAATCGAATTTTATTCAACATTAAAAAACATAGATAATAAAAGCTTAGGGAAAATAAACAACATTTTGAACAAAACAAAGAAGAAATTTACAACTAATCGAAGGTGATAGATAAAAATAGCTTACACATTTTGTTATAATAGCATTGTTAAAATAATATGCCTTACACATTACACAGCACGACTAAATAAAACTTAAAATCTATTTTGAAATTATGACGTTCTACAGTAAATCGGCTGTATTGGCATTTATTATTATTTTTTTCCTATCTTCAGAATTTATTTGAATTTCTCATGTGTGTACACCTTTACCTTACGTGTTATTAATTAAAAACAAAAATAGCTAATAAATTTCAAGGAATTCATAGAGTAAATTTATATATGTATTTGCTCAATTACAAATTTTTGGCTACATTAAACTTTTCTTTACGAATTACAGTGTTTTTCCCATGCGCCAAATGATGACGCTAAACAAAGCGTAAGCATGTTCGTTGAAGTACTACGCATCGATATACCATTTGTATAATTTATAGAATTTTTGAAACAAGAACAAAATATAAAAGCTTGCAAAAATTTTTTTATTTGAATTTGGTTTTTTTAAATGTTTATTGTGAATAGCAATCAACTGCTTTTGTCATTTAAATGCTTTTGTCATTTAAATGTCGCCTTCAGCAAAATAAAAAATGAAAGAATAAGAACACACTATACCTGTAAATAATAAACACTGTTCTGAACATGCGCGTAAATCATTTGCTGAACAAATTTAAATAATAAATATCCACACCAAATTAAATTGTTTAAATTTATTTTTATGGACTGCTGTAATATATAAACATCCCCGATATGGCAATGTCGAGCACAATAATTACTAACCGAATAAAACTTAAAAGCAACATTTAAAACCATAAAACCTTTAATGGAAGCACATTCTATTTTTATATCATTACAAAATCATTGTTAGCAATTATTGTGAATCATCAGTCAGTAGCAGTAGCAGCATTTTAATACAGAGAACTTTCATTGCAACTCATTTCTATTTTTATGCAGTGCCTCCAGCTGAGGTAACTATTGTACTCGTATTATTGTGAATTATCGTCCACAACACACATATGTGTATAGTATTTGCGGCAAGCTATTATTTTATTTTACGCGTGTAGAACAAGAAATCGCATTCTCACCTCATGAAGTGAAAAAGTGAAATAAAAACATTTAAAGACAGTGAAACTGCCACAAATTTCGGAAATATAATATAAACTGTAAAATATACTAGGCTAAATTGCAAACAATGATCACACAATTGTTGTTCACTAATGCGTATATGTGTACAAAATTTTGTAATAAAACCACCCAAATAACAATTGCACTCTATGTACATAAACAGTTTGTTTGGGGATGTTATCCATAAAATAACTACTACTTATAATCAGCACCACACCTCTTCATATGAGATAAATGAAGAAATCAAATAACAATTAAGCATGCAAGCAAAGTTTTATATTATATACTCTCGACAGGTACCTTTGGGAACCTACGATTGTTACTTGTTGTATTCTATCCACAAAAATTGGTAAACCTCTTGTTGCCAATAAACGTTTTAAAAAATTACGCTTCAGTGCTAAGAACTCCAGAGGTAAGCTTTTCAAATTTATAACATAATTTATAAATATTTTCCACTTGTTCTCTTAACTACTACGCATTATACGATTCACCGAACCCATACCTATTAATAATTTTGCCGTACCAATGGATGAAGTGAACCGTTAGAAAAAGCAAATGTGAATATAGAAAATACCGGCAACTAACATGTGATAAAAGCAGAAACATGTGATACAATCATTGCATACGGAAAAAATATATTGCATATGGAAAGAAATATATCGCATGCAACAGAATATATTCATGCGAATGTACATTAAGGGTTAAATTTTTAAATGGTTTGGTTCAGTGAAAAAATTTACTTTTTATCATTTCAAGCATTTCTTCCCAAGGATTTGTAAAGGAATGCTTGATTTGGACCAGACCACATTTTAATTTTAACATTTACTATAAAAAAGTCAATTTTGTAGGAAGAAGAAGAAGTAGTTATACAGGGTAATGTTCAGAAGAAATGTTGAGGAGGGAAACATTAAGGAAATACATTTCAACCTTCCAGGGTTGTTTTCTGGGCAGCCATTATCTATTTTCAGATATTTTTCTTTTGTCATTTTGTATGGGAGTTAGGAAGAAAAAATTATCGGAGACGATTTTTGTGCAGCTATGGGCATATTTGTCGATTTTCAGACATTTTTGACTTCATTTTGTATAGGAGCCTCCTTAATTGGTGGAGCTAAGGGATAAGTATGTATTTCACCGCTCTAGGAGCAATTCCTGGGGCTTTTATCGAAATAAAGTGCAGTGAAGTATATGATCGATCCTGCTTAATTCTTCCTCCCAACATACTTACTCCATATATTGACTTCTTAGAACGGCTTCCCTATAAAATTGATGGTTTTGTCAACTTAATTAAAATAAGGTGAGTCCAAATCAATAATTTCTATACGCTTAGGCAGAAATTATGTGAAATTTTATGTTTTTCGCTGAGCCAGGTAGTCAAAATATATCTCCATAAAATTTAACCCACCTGTTTTTTTTTACTGTACGTACATTTGAAATTAACTAAACTGAGTAGTATGGCATAGCAAAACGAAAAGAGCTTAAGCAGGCTTTGGAATGGAATGGCAAAATGATGTCCAATATAAAACATTTACCAAAACAAACGCAATAGCTATCACATGTATGGCTACCGTGAGAAATATATAATAAAATAATAAAAAATGAATGAGGCCACACTTTACGTATCAGTTTATTTCGTATATGTAATAAATTACCTTTCAATATACATATACATATAACACACTCGAGAGCTTGTCGGTCGCAACTTCTTTTTAGATAATTGGCAAAATTAGGGTAGGCACCTACAAAAATAAACGTTCATCGCGATAAAAAGAAAATAATAAAATTATATGGTTGGAGAATTGCAAAGAACAGTGTTATCGATAAGATTATTTATAGATGTTGATGGGCAGTGAGCGGTCGAAGAACTCTCATGTAAACATTCTGTCCCCTCTCCGCACCTACACAAAAAGAAAGAATCAATAATACAAAAAGTCGATTGTAATAAATTAATTGACAATCTAAAAATTAAATCTATGGAAAATAGCTGCTTCATTCCGACAAATTGTACCATAAAAACCACTTTTCCAACAATTCATATAGTGACATAATGATGTTATCTACTTTAGAATTTTTCTCTCATCGTCATATTTTCAAAAAAATTAGCACGTATGGTTTGATTTTTTATATTTTTCAGTTATGACAATCGTGTTACTTCCGGTGGAAGGACCTACTGGAGATCTCAAATTCGGCCTAAATCGATTTTCGGTTGTAATGCCCACATAAGTAAGTAAGCAAGGGGTTGTAAAGAAGTTAGGACAAATAATATGTGCCTTTAGAAGTTTTGACATAGACTTTAAAAACACAATCGTGAAATGCTCCGAAAATGTTTTTTAGTGTGCCAAACGAGTACGATCTTTCTGATTGTGATATGCTTCAATGATATGAGAAGAAAGAGGAGGTGATTTAAACCCGTTTTGACATTCTAGTGAGAGTAAAATATAATTCGAACACCCAACGATATAGGGGCGATTATGTAGAAATATTTTATATTCAGTTCTCTAAAACTCTATAACGCCAACACACCTGCTGGGAGACATCTCGTGGACAATCAGGTGTTATAATCGTCGCGATACACATTTGGAAGTCACTGCCTATATTCGCAAAACCGCATAAATAAAGAGCAATGGACAATGGAATATGATTACGGAATTACACGTAATCTATTGTTGTTGTTATGTATTGTAGGTAGATAGCTATCTATAGCATGTAAAGCGAGAAATAATAAATGCGATCTATATAAATATTAGCGAAAAAACAGCTGAAAATGCAAACCACTTTGTGCTTGTTGTTATAAATAACTGCATTCCTTTTGATAGAGCTCTATATAAAATTTTATTATTTTATTCTTAATATTGCAGTCTTTAAGATAGTAGATTTCCCACATATGCATCAGTGTTGTTGAAGAATATTAAAAAACTATTCAGCTCGCCTATGATTTCGAAATCGCTGCATTACAATATCATCACTGTATATGATTTAATTGTGTTTTGTTTCTTAAAGTTCCTTTTAAACACAATATTCAACATTAATTGATTTTCAATTAGATGAAAGAGATTTTGCATGCGCAATTTGCTATTGTTCTTGCACTAGAATAATATTATTACGCTATGATGTTATTGCGTACGTGCTGTTGATGGTTTTGATATATAGGAGAGTGTCGGGTGATTTGATTAATGTGTGGTTTTTTTGGGCATAAACTATAACGTATCAAAAAATTTAATACATTTAACTTTGGGAAGATTGATGTTTTACTACATCTGCATTACTCTATAATTTAGTTGTTGAAAAAAAATATTTTTTCCATTTTTCAAGTTTCAAATTGTGACAAAATTAATTTTTCGAGTGGTTTGAGTCAGTTTAAAAACAAATGTTTCAAAAAATTCACAAAAACTGAGGAATATTAAACAAAAACCGCTCAATATGAATGAAAGTGAGCTACTTATTTGCTCCAATTGCTCCAAAAAACCAAAAAAATGCATTAATAGGGCTCTGCAACTTTGCACTTAAGAAAATACATAGAATTTGTGACACATTAACGAACATGAACTGAACATAAACTGTTTGCTAAATGAATGATTTTATTTTAATTCCATAAATAAATTACAAATTTTTTAGAACACTTCGTCATTCGGAAATTATTTTGTTGTATGTCACATTTTGTGGGATAACACCAGTATTAGTTTTCTTTTTTTCGATATTTATTGATTCGTATCTTTCGATTTTCTCTCGGGTTTATTAACCCAAACGGTTTTCAAGATATTTAGTGTCTATTTTGTCTTATTCAGTGTCGAAAATGAATCTATCATAAATTTGTCGTATGTACATAAGTGTTGCTTAGTTTTAACTAAAAACTACAGAAGAATTTATCCTCGACCTTATCGAATCTAATGTATTCTAACCGCTTTAAATAATAGTCCCTGTATTTCCACTTCAAGCTTCCTCTATAATTACGAATATTGGAACTTCCAATTTTATTTTATTTTTATTTTTTTTTTCTTAATTATAAAAATCATTGTACATAATCGCAATTTCTGGTTTTGCTTTCTGATTGTGATGTAATGGAAAATGCATGTAATTAATTAAGAATTATTAAAGACTCATGATCATATTGGATCTCAATCAGCACAACTTAAATATTCTATGTAGAAAGCGGAAGTCTAATCAAAGAAAATAGAATGTACGAAAAAAAAAGAGACAGGACAGAGAAGCATACATCTGCTCGAGAGGTCTTCCCAATAGTTACTTTTTAGCATGATGCAATTACATATGTATATCACTTCATTTTATGTGTGAATCTGCTTCAAGTAAATTTTTTTTCAGAATAAAATACGAAAATGGATTTATTTAAATCAAATTTTAATCAAATGTGAATTAAAATCAATTCTTGTTTCCATCTTTGACCTAAAAGTTTTAATTTTGAATTGTACATGCGACAAAATAAACTACTAAAGAGCATTTTCATTTTTACATTTACTCGTACAGTGGCGTATACGACAAATTATGTTTATGCAAAAAAATATATAATGTAGCTTAAAAATTAAATTCTAGAGTACTTATTATGTTTTTTGCTGCAATATGAATGAAAATATCATATTTTCAAAATACTAATCATACGTTTTTCACTAACACTATTTGAAACTTGTAATTGCAATTTCATAAAATTAGATTGTTGTACAATAATATACGACAAAATAATTCCCTAGCGACGTTTTTGTCTTTTCGCAACTTTATGAATAATCACAGATCTTACTGTGAAAAAATAAAAATCGAACATGTAGCAGTGACACAAACCACCCGACATCACCCTAAATATGCACAAGTCGTAACTACAACGGGCGACCAATTTCCTACAAATGAGCTCATTCTGAGAAATCACGTAGCCGTGTTAACGCAATATTACGTCTTACGTTTATAAACATTATTTTTTTTTGTTGTGCTCTCACCAAAAGAGCAAAACGCAAATATGTAGCGACGAACGAGAGAGAGAGAGCAATAAGAGTATAATGGACAGTTTGCATTTAGCTGCTTTGCTACCCATCATGACAAACATGCTGATTGCATGTAAACTAGTCAGTCGCGCACATTAAATATTGAAGTGTGGTTGGTTGTAACGTTTATCGGGTTGGTTGGTGAACCGTATGTGTATATATACAAATTATACCTGCACGCAGTGCGTCCTACCTGAGTACGACTAACTCTACCTTTTTGCATTTGTTTGTTATACTTGCCTACCTACACACTACACTACAACTTTGTGATACTCGTTTGTCAGCAGCGTTCATTCACTTACGTTTGTTTTGTTATTATTGTTGTTGTTGTTGTTGTTGCAGTTGAACTTAAACATCGATTTTCTTTTAATACTCCGGTTTTTTTTTTCTGTACAATTCGATACAAAGAAGAAGACAAATTAAATAAGTAAGTCAATGTGAGTGTATTTGTAGATATGTGCATAGTTAAAGTTTGACCTCAGCAAATCGGTATATACATACATATATGTATGTAATGTACAAAGTGCAAATTTTTTTTCTCTTATATAAAATACTTTCTTTATAGTGCCTCTATCTGTGAAAAAGTATTTATTATGTGTATGTATGTACGTCTATATATATATATATAGAAAAAATTATACTGTGTATATATATATATATATATATGTATATTCTCATACAAAATTGAATCGCGTTCTTTTACTCATGCCTACGCGCTACGTGCTGCTTCATTTATGTATATCAACGACAAATGTGTTTGAATATTTTATATACATATATTAACATACAAATATATGTATATATACGAATATGAACATGCTTATATATCTGCATACATATTTACTTGTATGAAATTACATAAGTTCATATCTACATATATATAATTCTGTGATATTATATATCTACGTTTTATATAAAAATACATATACATGCATGTGTAACTAAGAATCTACAATGTCAACTTATATACATACGATTATTATATGTAAATACTTAGTTCTCTTCTATGTATGTATGTATGTATGTTGGGCGATCAATTTGAAGACGTCACTGCACACATGTTTTTCTTACGTAAAGATTTCCAAACTATGATAATATGAAATCACTATCAGTTCTCAATATCAAAAGCAATCATTTTGCATATCTTTTTAGAAAGTATATGTTCATGTATAAAAGTGTCCTGATTAAAAATGTCTACCTACATATAGTGTACAGTGCCGCGAAATGCATTCTGCATTACATTAAACCGGATCACGACAAAAAAAAAAAGTATTCTTCACAAAAGTGTTTTTACCGCCATAAAAAATTCCAACAAAATCGATTTTTATGTATTTTTTTTTCATCAAGAATTTCATTGACCTTCCAAATCACCTTCGACTACACACTATGTAGGTATTTATATTTAAACATGCAGACGTGTGAAGTGTGCCCATTTTGTATGAAATCAACGAAATTTATTTTCCATATTATTATACCTTGCACCCAAGGGCGAGGATGTTTGTAAGAAACCGTAAGAGACCTAGAAAATTATAAAAATATGAGAGCAGTCTGAGAAGTGTTGCGCTTAACGCCATCTTTCTCTATCGATATTGGCAAAAAAATATTCAATCATTCAAACGTTTACATGTACAATTTCAAATCGATCTGTCAATTTATTCTTTATTCACAAGCCATTTGAAATTGATGTGTTTGCGATATGTTTTTCAATGGAAATTATGAAAATTGTTCAACATTTTAGAAGTTATTTAAAAAAATCTCCTTACAGTCGGCTGGGGCCGACCAAACTATACCCTGCATATGTAGATTTATATATAAAAAGTTTACTCGAATATCCAACTTTTCTTTTATTTCCACTTTTCGAGAAACAATTTTTGCATATACTACTAATTTACACCCGAAATATGGTTGACTTTGACGAAGTAAAAGGATTTTAAAATAATTCCGAGGCTTAGTATGGGAGCTATATAAAAAGTGGGCGTGGCTTACCACTTTCTAGTAAATCCAATTAATTTTTCAATGTTAATCCACACCTTAAATTTGGTGTCCTACGTTGAATAGTTTCTAAGTTATGGTGGTTAACATTTTTGTTTAATTTCCTCAACTTTGTATGGGAGCCCCAATAAGAAGTGGGCGTGGTACGCAGATTTTTTGCCAGATTATTTCCGACTACGATAATAATTTAAGTGTCAATTATGGTTATTCTAGACAGAAGATTGCCGAAGTTACAGCTGTTTCAATTTAAAATTTGTATGGGGGCTACGATAAACAGTGGGCGTGGTGCGCCCATTTTCTGTGAGCCTAGTTGCTCGTACAATACTAATCCACATCTTAAATCTCGTTATTCTACGCTGAATAGTTTGCAAGTTATAACCGGTAACATTTTTTTTTAATTTCCGCAACTTTGTATGGGAGACCCAAAAAGGAGTGGGCAAGACACATTGATTTTCTACTATATTATTTCCGACTGCCGTGTTAATCTAAGTATCAATTATGGTTATTCTAGACAGAAGATTGTAGAAGTTACAGCAGTTTCAATTTAAAAGAAGTACAGACACTTTGTATGGGAGCTACGCTAGAAAGTAGGCGTGGCTCACCCACTTTTGGCGAGGTTATATAGTAGTATAATATATCTCTATGTGCAAATTATTGTTGTCCCAAGTGGTATATTGTGTGAGTTATAGCAAGTTAAAGATTTTGAAAATTTCGAGGTTAG